>OY812999.1:30369899-31684899 GCA_963681545.1 Germaria angustata | reverse complement strand
TATATCTATATCTATATCTATATCTATATCTATATCTATATCTATATCTATATCTATATCTATATCTATATCTATATCTATATCTATATCTATATCTATATCTATATCTATATCTATATCTATATCTATATCTATATCTATATCTATATCTATATCTATATCTATATCTATATCTATATCTATATCTATATCTATATCTATATCTATATCTATATCTATATCTATATCTATATCTATATCTATATCTATATCTATATCTATATCTATATCTATATCTATATCTATATCTATATCTATATCTATATCTATATCTATATCTATATCTATATCTATATCTATATCTATATCTATATCTATATCTATATCTATATCTATATCTATATCTATATCTATATCTATATCTATATCTATATCTATATCTATATCTATATCTATATCTATATCTATATCTATATATGTATATAAAAATAAGTCCGTATATGTACGTCGCCGAACTACTCATAAACGCGTCGAGCGATTTCAACCGTTTCATAGCCGGAAGGAATGATTTTTCTTTTAATGTGGGCATTATTAAATGGATATCAATATTAATTCCCTACATCAATCCTTCTACGACAAAGGTAATGATGTTTACACCATCATGGTACCCCTCCTTTGCCATTCAAGGTAGTGTGATGAATTTATCGAAAACTGAAAATGTCTTGAAGCAAGATGCTGAACATACTACTTGTAGCAATCAAGAGATAAAACAGATTTTGTTTTGTAGTGTAGAAAGAATTTGATCACAAAAATGTGCAAATGTCCTGGAAATCAGGTGTAAAAAAACATAGAAAACTGCTGAAATTTGAGAAAACACATAACTTCAAATAGATCTCTATGACGAGCAATTAGAGGCCTTAGAAGACCCCTAATAAATGAGTGACGTTAGCGATTTTCAAAGATCGGATGGTGAAAAAGGTACTCTGTTTGCCAGCCTTGTGAGCTGATTTCTACTAGTCTATCATTTCAAGTATATGATTTCCAACAAAAGTTCTTTCTGGTGTCCTTCGCTATATATAAGGCCTTCGTTGCTACGCTCACTCAGCTTAGCTGCAATACATGTAATTTGAAATTGTTTTGGTAACATATAAAAATAAAAATATATTATTTTGCTTCATAAATGGCTTCTTATAATTCTAACTAAACAAATATTGTTTTTCTAGTCCTTTTCGTATGGTTTTTCATTTTTTATTTCCTTAATGTTTATGAAATGTATTTGTTTAAATTTATGTTTACTTTTTTCAATCCTTGTTATTTTATGCTGATAGAACAAAGGAAAAAATATAACAAAAAACAATCACTCTTGTGATACATACATAGATACATGATATTGTGTTTATGAATAAATAATATTTTCTAACAAAACAAACTGCTTGTATGCTTCTTATTATTATTTCTAATTTTGTCCTTTTCACTGCTGTAGTGCTTTTCTTATATAAGTTTCTGAAAAGGAAATCATGACAAAAACACAATTGTTTTACCCATAATGTGTTTAAAGTATGTGTATATGCATTAACGATTGAATGACATCCCTGCAGTTTTGGCTTAATTTACCTACGAGCTCAGTAGACCATAGAAAAGGCTTTATGGGACCTCTCTTCTGACTCATCGCCTGTATGAGCAAATAATATTCCATCTAACCCTATTTGTTATACATGAAATATCTTAAAATGTTAGATATTAAGTGTGTTCGTTTACCCAAAACTTGAGCAAATTTGTACTGGATTTTATTGAAAAGCGATCGTTTACACATAAATAATTGTGCAAAAGAGAACTCTAACGGAGAGAGTAAAGCGACAGTTCTTGGACTGAGAGTCAGAGGACAGCCTGAATCAAAAGTGTAACAAAAACTAGATAAATTATTATTAAATGTGAAACAATTATTAAACTTATTAGTTTCTTAATATTTGTGTGTTTGGAAAGTGAATTGAAATTCCAAATAGATGGCATTATTGCAATTGATGCAAATTCCACTAGTGATAGAATGGAAGAGTATAAGAATGACGGTGGCACATAAACATAGTCGTGCACAAAATTCGACTTATTTTAGAAATAACTTTAAATTAAAAATATATTTGTTTTGCCATTAAAATGAAGTCAAAAGTTAATCAAGTTTTAATTTTAACCAGCGCTAACTGGGAAAAATTGTTAAATGTGGCACAAGTTTTCAGAGAAATAAACAATCAGACAAAGAATTTTTTAACATCGTTTTCGATATCTTCTAATGTAGACATTTTTAGTTTTCTTCTTAAGATTTCGAGCTTATGTATAGTCCTTAAAAATGTTTTTTCTTGCCTTAATTCACATGATTTTTTACTTCTGTAGGATGCAGCTGAAATGGCGTTAAACTAGTGAAAAATAACTTCAGAATGTTTTAAGTTTAACACTGACTTTTAAACTTAAAGTATGCTTTTTATTTTCTCTAATACATTAAAAGAATGCTTTTAATTAAAAGTAAAAAAAATCCTATTATTAGCTTCTTCTGGTTATAATAATTTTGCGAATTTTTGTTACTCTTTTCATTTGGATGAAATATGCATGTTTTCTAAAATAGTATATAATTTTTTAATTTTTCAAAAAAGGCGCTTTAAATAAAAAAAAATTGAAAATAAAATAACTACTTAAGAAGATAAATTTTTGAATTTCTAACTGTCTTAATGGCTGTACTTGACTTTGGCCTATCAGCGCGCCAGGCTTAACTTAACTCCCTACTGGAAGGCTTATGTTGCAAGGTAAGATTGCATGAAATAATTACTTGCAACTTTTTTTCAAGACTTTGAAACTTTTTCTATGACAGTTTTTCTCCTTAAAGTCAATTATCGAAAGTCAGCTAGAAATTTTCTATCGGTAGGTTAATAGACTCTGAGATACCTGTTGTTTAGCCACTGATAAGCCCTCGAATAAATATATTAATTAAACGCCTAAATCCCGTCAGCGATTGAAATTTACATGGAGATCAGGAATAAACTTTTTTAAGACTTTTTAATTTGTTCTTGTTTCTCATAAAAATTTTTCACAGAACAAACGAACATATAAAAATTGTGGTGTTGCTCTGCCTACCAAAAGCTTTAGAATTTTTATGAGCAACTAAAACGAATTTCCAAAATTTTATTCAAATCGATTTAGGAAGTTGGTCTCATCACGGTAACAACACGAAACAACATTCTACATGACGTGGGTGACGTGATTTATAAAATTATTTCCTAAGAGTCACCTTCAAGGTGGACATATTTTTGAGGGATCCATGAAAATCGTTCCATTTTTTTTTTCATCTGGAATACGCGATTCCTGAGAGACTCTAACAACTCTTCTAAAATGATATAATAATTCATTATGAAATGAGTTTTTAGTACAAGTGAATTTTTACATAGATTAAAAGTATTGAGGAACTACAGCTAAAGAACAATGAAGTGTTGTTAGAATTGACTCTGATATTAATCAAATGAACTATGTAGGTATTTACAGGGTAATCCAAAAGAATCGAAGGGGTTGAAGTGGTCTATAACCTCGTTATTTTAATGCAATTTTCTTTTCTCTTTCAGATTTTTATAAAAAAGACTTAGGGAAATTATAATTGAAAGGTACACTATTGAACAACGTATTGCGAACAGTAAAGTTGTTACAGGACATTTGCAGTGAACGCGTTATTTCAAAGGGGAGCAGTTTTAATTGGCCACCGAGTTCGCCGGAATTCCCGATGTGTAAGTGAATAAGCCAAACAACATACCTTAATTAAAAAATCATATTCGAGAAGAAACTCGAGTGATAGCCTCGAAAATCTTGGAAAAATCATTGAAAACATCGCGACTATGCGAAGCTAAGAAATAGCGACACTTACTCCACATACGCGACGTAATTTTTCACGTGTAAATCAGCTAAATTTTCTATTCATTAGTGAAGTGTAAAAAAACATTGACTTTAAAATAAATATTCCAAATCCGCATATAAAAAAGCAACATCAGAACTACTGCCAAGTTTATTTATTTGTATGTTTGTACGCATTTATGTTTGAACTCCTTGTTGATTTGGTCTTGGCATATTTTCTTCCTTCAGAAGAAGAAAAAAACCGAAACCCAAAAGCAAAAAAACGTAAGAATATCATAATGTGGCCACAAAAGGAAAAAAGGCAGATTTTGACAAATAAAGGGACTTTTGTAATGGATTGAAGTTTATAAAAATGTATGGTGGTATTTACATACAAATTTCTTATGATTTAAGTATAGATGGTTTATCAGAAAATATGTTAATAATAAAGCAAATAGTATATGAAAGTTCAAGCAATAGCAGCAAATAAACGAAATCAAAACGTACCAAATAAAATACGTAGTTCTGTAAATTGTTTAAATTTATGTCAATTGGAAAACAGTGGCGATACTTAAGGTCTGATGCAAATAGTATTTTTAGACCAAATGTAACAGGTTTCCATTTGAAATACTATTGCATTTTTGCAAGACTAAAAATAGTATAGTATTTTTGCAACGACTGACGCATTTGCAGCCAGCGATACTCGCATCAACCTTAAAGTTTCAAAAATACTTAAAACAGGAAAAAGCGCTTTTTTCCTACAAGATGCACTAAACAAAAAAAATTTTTTGTTAGTTGGCTTTCTTGTCTAGTAAACACAAGGTGGCGTAAGAGTAATGGCTGCCATTTTCACAGATGGAAGCAAATGTCACTATGCTTTGACATTTATGATGCAGATATATAGATAATTAATTGCCAACAAGCCATGGAGCAACACACACCTCAATAATTATTGTTACTCCTTTTTTATACACTTTCAATGTGTTATTTCAACGCTGCCTGAATTTCGTAATCGTTTTCCCCGAGCTCGATCAATTGAGCGTTTCGCTGAGCACCTCGTGCAAACAGGATGCACTACAGATATCGCAAGAAGTGGCCGGCTTCGTATTGCTCGTTTGACCGAGACGATGGTGCACACAATTATTCATCAGCAACGTTCGTTTTCCAATTTTTTTTTTTTCAGAGGTGGCTGCATTGGGTCTTGATCATTGTTGATTTCACACTTTGGGCAACGATAGGGATTTCAAGATACCAATTTCTGGGTCGAGTGATCTTCCGTTTTGGAGACTTGAACTGGCTCCAGATCGCCAGTTTTAACACCAACAGACTTCCAACTTTAGAGGTTTTTGAAAGCTCCACTTGAAGAAGAAATCTGCAATTTAGAGCCAGACATTTTGGGAGCAACAATTCAAAATGCCGGATAGCTGGCCCAATTGTGCATCGACTTGGGAGGTGACCATATGAACGATATAATTTTTTCCAATTAATGTCATTAATTTTACACTGTTTAATAAACTTTTTATGGAAACAGAGCTTTTTTTCATTTATAGCAAAATGGCAACCAGTTCAAATTATAATATTATTTTGCGCTACCATGTATTATTTCAATGTAAATTGTTTATTTTCTTAACAAAAACCAATAGTGATTGTATTAAAATAATGCAGTGTTCCCCTTTGGTGACCTACAACATTAGGCCCGTAATATCCGAAAACGTAACATGTGTTAAATTAGAATATTTTTGAAACTCAAATACGTACATGTATCGAAATTGATTGGGAGGGCCCATACCGTACAAAAAAATATATATTATTCAAGTCGCATATACGACAATATCGTTTTATACGACAACAATAAAAAATTTACTCGTAAGCAAATTTGCTGCAAATACCAAACTGCTTACACATCTTTAAGGAGGACGACATTTTTTATTCCAAGCCTGTATTTATCTAAGAAAGGCATTCATATTAAATTATTGTTCAATTATCCCATTTTATCGAACATCTTGGGGTCCTTCCTTACCTTTCCTCAAACATTTTTTTTATCTCATGACAAAAAACTTTTAATAGGGTTCTTTTCTGTTTCATTCGAAATACCAAAAAGAGGCATTGGGAAAATCATAGATTTTTTATAGACTGTGCGTAAAAAAACTTTTCATTTTTTCCATGAATAGAAATTGCTCATTTATAGCAAAATCAATGCAAATATTTGACATTTAACTTTGTATCTATTTAGATTTTTCTCATTGATGACATTGAAAGGAAGAAAATCACACACACACATACATACACACACACACACACATAAGGAAATAAAGCCCAATACCGACTTCTAATCTTTTCTGCTTTTTTGTCCTGCCTTTTTCTTATGTTAATCAAAGGATTTGTGAGTTTTTGTCTGGTACGTACTTCTAATATTCATCTTACTATTTAAATAAAAAATTACATCCATACGTGTAGGAAAACATACACATATATGTATGTGTTTTTCTCTTCTTGACAAGTTTGTTTATTTAGTTTCCACACACACACACATACACACGGAAATATAAATGGATAACTTAAAGGATATTATTAAAATGATATAATATGAAGATAAACTGTTTGCTTAGTGGATAAATATGTTTAAATGTATGCATTTGTATATAGAAACATACGAGTATATATTTACATACGTATTTGGGTTTGTTTAAAAAGTTTCCTACAGACAACTTAACAGTGACACTTGAAATCAAGTGGAAAATCAGAGTCATATACATACATATAAGAAAAGCAAACACAAGTAGAAGTTACTAAATCAAAAGACAACGCACACATTCAAACGCACTACACATCACAGAAAGGATAAGGTTTGAAAAGGCTCAAATACAAACATTATTACCAACACACATTTTTATTTTTATTATTTGCACACACACACACGCCATTTTGCTCTTGAGTTAAAACGTCATTTTGTAATAAAAAGTGAACACAATATAAACAAAAAGCATCAAATAGATACTTTTAAAACATAAACTGGATTAGAATCGTATGATTTAAATTAAAATCAAATAAGAACAATAATCCCTTTTATGACTCTCATAAGGAAACATTTCTTAAGTGGAATTTAAACTTAATCTTGAGATTTTTATTAACTTAACACAATTTCTATTTATTTCATTCATTTGGGCTAAGAACTAAATATCACTAATCCTTATCAAATCTCCTACACTTGTTTCCTGAACTGGATATAATAAGCATTGTGTATATGTTTGAACAAATACAACCTGCGGCGCCTTTTCGGTTTATTAGCAGAAACATCCAGAGTCTTCTATAGATCCCAATAAAGCAGCAAAATGATTTCGCAAATTTTGGGCATTAAGCTTGTGGCAGCGGAGCACGATTCATAATTGTTGAATTTTGAACAAAGAAATAAAAATAAAATAATGTCACATGGGAATCGCCCAGGAAATGTTGAATTACGTTAACGATAATCCAGATTTGCTTAAAATGGTCATAACTGGTAACGAATCACTGATATATAGTTATGATATCGAAACCAAAGTCCAACTCCCCAATGAAAAAGCCAAGGAGAACCAAGACCGAAAAAAGCACGCAAAGTTTAATCAATGCTCCCTATTTTCGGGGGGTAGTATCATGAGTAGCATCATGAGTTCTTGTCACATGCTCGTACGGTTAATAAGGAGTATAATATTGAACTTATGAGCCACTTGTGGAAAAACAATTCATGGCTTTTGCATCGCCATAATGCACCTGCTTACTCGAAATTGCTCGTTCGTAATTTTTTGTGCCCAAAAGAATACAGTAATAATACCTAGGTCACCTTATTCACCAGATATTGTCCTCTGCGAAAATTTTCTGTTCTCAAAATTGAAGAGACCCGTGAAAGCACGGCGACTTGCTACGATTGATGATTGGGAGAGCTCAAGGCTATACCAAAAAGTGAATATCTGAACTGTTTCGAGGATTTGAAAAAACGTTGCACATGTGTATTATATCTAAGAGGAAATACTTTGCAGGGGACGAAATAAAAATTTAATATGTAAAAATTTTTGAGAAAAATTAGAATTCAACTTTTCTATTGAACAGACCTTGTATGCCTGCTTTTCATTGTTGTTTATTCCAACTCACCTTCAACTACCGTGTTGCGAAGCAAAAATCCAAAATAAATAAATAAATTGCACTTTATAATTGAGATAATCATTAGTTTTTCCGAAATAGTTTTATTATTTGTGTTATTATTCTTTGGAATATGTATTTTAAAATGTTTCCTCAAAGTAGAAAATAATAGCACCAAAAAAACAATTCAAATCAATCTAATAACCTTTTTTATCAAATTCTTCCATTTTTCAAGAGGATGTGTGATAAGCACGGTTGTATTATTTTTATATTCATAGAATTGGCACTACTGAATAATACTACAGTTGGGAAGCTACTGATAGAGCATTAAACAAAACGCAACAGCTGTTTCATTGTAGCAAGAAAACAAATAAAATGTTCGGATTTCAAAAAAGCAGATATTCCTACCCAAAAAAAATTGAATTTTTCATTGACAGTAATTTACTTCAATCTATTTAGTGAAACTAAAGCTTTTGCTTAAATATTCATGAAAGAGAAGTAAACCAATGCTACAATTAACAATACACATACACAAAAATACAGAAACAGATTTGGTTGATATTAAACAGAATGAAAATACTCTGCGAGACACAGGTAATAAATCGTCAGGTTCAGGCGAGTAAAGCGCCCCGTATGGTTAAAGCCACCTTGGCGGTAGGTTTTAACACTAGCTCTAAGGACAGCATTGGAAATAGTACAAAAGATTTGGAAATTATACTATTTACACCTCAGGACAAAACGGGTAAACGTTATAAGGTGAAAAACAACATAGAGAAAATGTTTACGAAATTTCTCAAAGATGGCAAAGCCACCATAAGTTTCATACAACCAACCCATAATTTAATGATTAAATGTGATCCCATACAACTAAAAGGCTTTCTGCAGACATTGAAATTGGGATTGGAAGGCAAAGATTCTGTAAATTTGAGAATGAATATAGCAGCAGCAACTGCCATACCACAAAAATCTCATCCACAAACGAAATTGACAGTGACAAATCGCGGCGATTATCCCACAAAAGGTTTTCCTAAAACCTTAAAGTCATTATCTATTTCGGGCATAAAACTATGCAGAGTAACATTTGAAATTTGTTCTTTAAGAAACTTAACCATGTTGAATTTAAGCTATAATATAATAGAAAAGGTAGGAATGAATTAAAATTCCATGAACATGTCTAAATATAAAGGGCTCAATTTCAGATTCCTAATGAATTGGGACGTCTACAATTGACTGAGCTACACCTAAACAATAACAATTTGGGCGATAAAAATCATTGGCAATGGTTGCAAGGCAAAAACTTGCAAGAATCTCTAAAAGAACTTGATCTCTCGGCCAACAAATTGCAATATTTCCCTCCTGCGCTTATTAAACTGGAAAAGCTAGTCACTTTAAAAATCAATAATAACTTATTGAGACGCATACCTTTTGGCATAAGGCGTATGCGTAACTTACGCTATCTGCAAATGTCTGCTAATCAATTGGAATCATTGCCTGCTGATTTTAATAACAATCGCTTAGAGCTGTTAGATGTTTGGGGAAACAATTTCCAGCTCAAAAAAGAATACGACTTGGAACAAAATTTTGCGAACCCTAATATCTCATCAGTACAAAGTCTAAATGCTGCTGCTCCTCTATGGCTTTTGACAGCTCGTTCAGTGTGTCAATATCAATTGCCATGCTCTGCTGCTACTTTGCCTTGGGTCTTAGTTGATATATTGCTAGAGGCACCCAAATGTGCCTGTGGAAATTTGTGTTATGGTGATACGATATTGGAACGAGCTGCCATGGCCACTTTTGAAAACGTGAAGAACCTAGTGTTTAGTCGAGATCGTTTAATATATGCTGATATTGTTTTGTGTGGTAATCAGTGTGCGGGCAGAAAACAAATGGTGGCATCTTAGTCCTAATATAAATAATTCCTTCTTTAATTCGTTTTATCATCCGATTAAAATTTTTTATAATTTTTTTTTTAATTAGAGTAATTTTAATCAAAGTTCTTTAAGTTCTTTTTTGTTACATTAAAAAATATATAAATTAATAACACTATTAAGACACAAAAAAATGTATTTGCATAAATTTTATTTATGGTATCAGATATTGAAAATCTGAATTCCATTTTTTAATAAATCGTGTACAAAATTACGTAATAATGTTATGGATAACGTTGCACTTTCAATTACATGAAGTTAGTAATTGGTTGGGCCATAATCGCATGCAATTATAATGCGAAATATAATTGTTAATTGAAATGCTTTAAATATGTTGTATATATGTAGTTTCATAACTGATTTTTAGATATAAATAATCGCATTAAAATTTTTTAAGGAGTTTCCCTTATTTGCTTTCAAATACTTGTTTCTCTAAATGCAAACGAAAATTTTGTTTGAAGATTTTTATTGAAAGCAATAATAAAAATTCAGATTTGTTTTTGTTTATAATATAAACGTTTGAACGAAAATTTCGTTCGCTTTTAGAAAAGCAGGTAGTCACTTAATTTTTATTGAATTGTTTTAAATCATGAAGTTTTGTAAATAATTTAAAAATTTACTTACAACCATATCTTCCATTTTCTGCTAATCCCTTGATTGATAACAGCTTCGAGTCAAATGCATTTGTTTGCATTCTGAATGCATGGATGTATGAATGTACATATGTCTGCAGCCAGTGGACAATTTTTGCCGAATTTTCGAAGAATTCATTTGGAAAATTTGAGAAAAATCCCAAGTAATTTCTTGGGGAAATTCTAAGGTCTTTTTGTCTGGACACAATTTGCAACTCGCAGTGTTAATATTGGAGAAGCAGACTGAAGTAAAATGAGAACTTTGCTAGATTTCATCCCGAAGACAAACATAAGAGCAAGAAAAAGATCACAGAAGATGCCACATACACCAAACCGGTCTTTTTACAAATCCAATTTGATGTGGGATGATGGAAAATCGTTGCAAATGCAAACATAATATTCCAGAATTTAGTTTGAAAAGTATTCAGACTAATTCGATTACAATAAACAAAAGAGCTACCGGAAGGTTATACCCTGTTCATATTAAAAACCATTTTCGGAAATATTTTAGCTGCCTTTTTGCATAAAATATGGAATGAATGTTATTCTTTAAGAAAATATTGATTGTTTTTCTAAGGAAAATTTATATTAACATTTCAAGAAATGTCCAAAAGCAGTATACAGAAACGGCCTAGTATTCTGACAAATGCCTCCATTAATTTCAGACAACCGACTGTTTATCATATTTCCATCTTTTACTAATTATTGCATATTTAAGTGTATAATTTTATTATTATTTGCTAATGAAAACTTTTCATTCATTTCCAAACACTGCATAATTCATTATATACATAAAAATAAGTCTCTTGCACACACACATACAGTTTGTTAGCGTCTTTAATTTCCACCTGTCAACGGCAAACACTTTACATATTGTTCAGCGCAATTTGCACACTAAATAACACTAACATATACTTAACTCTCAAACTTTATTATTAAATTCTTAATTAATTTTAGTTAAAAACAACATTTATTTAATTTACTCAACTATTTTCCACTTTTTAAGAAATTGTATTAAGCCATACACCGAATTTCGCTTCAAACGTTCTTAACTCACCGACGACTGCCCACTAACTAAAGAGAAAATGTACAAAAAGCTTTTACTAACTCAGGGACAAATCGCCATTATGCTGTTACATTTCTGCACGTAACACATACAAAACGGACGGAAGTATGCTGCACTTTGGTTTAAAAAAGTGAGTTCCCATAATTCAGTGTTGCCAGTCCAAAAAATTTTGTGTGAGCAAAATCTTAATGGCCTTTTCATAAAAAATTTATATTGCCATAGAATTGAGGAACATTTTTCGAAAATTGAAAAATATATAGTCATATACTACGTTTATACGCACGTCTTATTTGCAAATAAAAAAGAAGAATGTTACCGTATAACTTTTTTATTGTAACTTATTAACTCACTTAAACAAGTCGTGAATAACGACACTATTTGCAAATAAAAAGTAAGACGTTGCCACTTCATGAACGCTTTTTGTGTTTTACTTACCAAGCAATCATATTTTCGTCACATGGCATCACTAATAATAATATAAGTTCTGTATGCAATTAACCCGTATAAACAGTGAATTAGTTATTTGCAAATAGTTCTATTTGCAAATAAGACGTGCGTATAAACGTTGTATTAGTACAACAAACAATTTATAATAATGTATCTATATTTTTTGAAATTTTTTATAATAATTTGTTTATTTTAATATTTAAGCTTAAGTTATTTTATTGTTTAACAACTTTAATAAAAAATAATAATCAATATTTCGATACCCATTGAGTATTGAGAATTGTCTTGAAGATGATGCACAATGAGTATCGAAATATTGATTATTATTTTTTAATAAAATTGTTAAACAATAAAAAACCTTAACCTTAAATATTAAAATAAACAAATTACAAACAATTTATACTAGATATGAATCCACTCGTTGTTTATTAATCTTCCTACTTTGATTATATATTTTGTAATTCTTATATATGATTGGATTCTCATATACGTTAATTTTTGTATAGACATAAGTTTGATTGATTACAAATCGTTTGAAGTTCATTGAAGATTCGGTTAAGTAAAGCCCATAACAAATATAAAGCTAATTACTAATGTGTATTTGGTATTTCAAATATATATAAAAATTGCTCGTTTTAAGAAATATAATCACATTTTAAAGAAGTAATTACATCACTGATCATTTACTATGATAAAATAAATTTTCTCGACTTCATCAGATGATGAGTATGCTTACAATAATTTCTTAATTATGAAATATTTAATGTCCACATGTCAAGCTTTTTTTTCCAAAAACAGAACAAAACAAAACCATTATTTCTATAATCAAAGCAGCTAACACACAAAAATGTTTACAAGTGGTACAAGTTTTTCAACGAATTATTGATACATATATGTATGGTTATGACATCGAAACAAAAGTCCAATCCCCCCAATGGAAAAGCCAAGGAGAACGAAGACCGAAGAAGACACGCCAAGTTTGATCGAATGTCTAGGTTGTGCTCCCTATTTTTATTTTCGTGGCGTAGTGCATCATGAGTTCTTGTCGCATGGTCGTACGGTTAATAAAGAGTGTAATCTTGAAGTTATACACCGCTTGTGGAAAAGCAATTCATGGCTTTTATATCATGATAATGCACCTGCTTACTCGAAATTGCTTGTTCGTATTTTTTGGCCGAAAAGAATACCGTAATAATGCCAGGCCCGTGCGATTTTTTATGTTCTCAAAATTGAAGAGACGAAAGAAAGGACAGTGTCTTTCGATGATTGAGAAAATAAAAACACCGTCGCTATACCAAAAAGTGAATATCAGAACTGCTTCAAGGATTGGAAAAAACGTTGCTCAAGTGTATTATATCTAAGAGAAAATACTTTTCAGGGGACAAAATAGAAATTGATGTATATAAACATGTTTGAGAAAAATTAAAATTGAACTTTTCTATTGAACAGACCTCGTATGGCTGTTTTTTGTTGTTGTTTATTCCAACTTACCTAAAACTACCGTTTGCGAAGCATAATCCAAAATCAAATAGTAAATTACATTTTATAATTGAGAGAATCATTAGTTTTGCCGAAATAGTTGTTTTATTATTTTAAATATAAATTTTAAAATGTTTCCTCACCAAATAAATAAATAGAAAATGCATTTGAATGTAATATCATAACGTTTCTAATTATATTCATTCAATTTTTCAAGTGGATGTGTAATAATCACGGTTGTATTATTCCTATATTCGTAGAATTGGCACTACTGAATACTACTACAGTTGGGAAGCTACTGATAGATAATTAAACAAAACGCAACAGCTGTTTCATTGTAGCAAGAAAACAAATAAAATATTCGGATTTCAAAAAAGCAGATATTCATACCAAAAAAAAAATTGAATTTTTCATTGACAGTAATTTAGTTCAATCTATTTAGTGAAACTAAAGCTTTTGCTTAAATATTCATTAAAGAGAAGTAAATCAATGCTACAATTAACAATACACATACACAAAAATACAGAAACAGATTTGGTTGATATTAAACAGAATGAAAATACTCTGCGAGACACAGGTAATAAATCGTCAGGTTCAGGCGAGTAAAGCGCCCCGTATGGTTAAAGCCACCTTGGCGGTAGGTTTTAACACTAACTCTAAGGACAGCATTGGAAATAGTACAAAAGATTTGGAAATTATACTATTTACACCCCAGGACAAAACGGGTAAACGTTATAAGGTGAAAAACAACATAGAGAAAATGTTTACGAAATTTCTCAAAGATGGCAAAGCCACCATAAGTTTCATACAACCAACCCATAATTTAATGATTAAATGTGATCCCATACAACTAAAAGGCTTTCTGCAGACATTGAAATTGGGATTGGAAGGCAAAGATTCTGTAAATTTGAGAATGAATATAGCAGCAGCAACTGCCATGCCACAAAAATCTCATCCACAAACGAAATTGACAGTGACAAATCGCGGCGATTATCCCACAAAAGGTTTTCCTAAAACCTTAAAGTCATTATCTATTTCGGGCATAAAACTATGCAGAGTAACATTTGAAATTTGTTCTTTAAGAAACTTAACCATGTTGAATTTAAGCTATAATATAATAGAAAAGGTAGGAATGAATTAAAATTCCATGAACATGTCTAAATATAAAGGGCTCAATTTCAGATTCCTAATGAATTGGGACGTCTACAATTGACTGAGCTACACCTAAACAATAACAATTTGGGCGATAAAAATCATTGGCAATGGTTGCAAGGCAAAAACTTGCAAGAATCTCTAAAAGAACTTGATCTCTCGGCCAACAAATTGCAATATTTCCCTCCTGCGCTTATTAAACTGGAAAAGCTAGTCACTTTAAAAATCAATAATAACTTATTGAGACGCATACCTTTTGGCATAAGGCGTATGCGTAACTTACGCTATCTGCAAATGTCTGCTAATCAATTGGAATCATTGCCTGCTGATTTTAATAACAATCGCTTAGAGCTGTTAGATGTTTGGGGAAACAATTTCCAGCTCAAAAAAGAATACGACTTGGAACAAAATTTTGCGAACCCTAATATCTCATCAGTACAAAGTCTAAATGCTGCTGCTCCTCTATGGCTTTTGACAGCTCGTTCAGTGTGTCAATATCAATTGCCATGCTCTGCTGCTACTTTGCCTTGGGTCTTAGTTGATATATTGCTAGAGGCACCCAAATGTGCCTGTGGAAATTTGTGTTATGGTGATACGATATTGGAACGAGCTGCCATGGCCACTTTTGAAAACGTGAAGAACCTAGTGTTTAGTCGAGATCGTTTAATATATGCTGATATTGTTTTGTGTGGTAATCAGTGTGCGGGCAGAAAACAAATGGTGGCATCTTAGTCCTAATATAAATAATTCCTTCTTTAATTCGTTTTATCATCCGATTAAAATTTTTTATAATTTTTTTTTTAATTAGAGTAATTTTAATCAAAGTTCTTTAAGTTCTTTTTTGTTACATTAAAAAATATATAAATTAATAACACTATTAAGACACAAAAAATGTATTTGCATAAATTTTATTTATGGTATCAGATATTGAAAATCTGAATTCCATTTTTTAATAAATCGTGTACAAAATTACGTAATAATGTTATGGATAACGTTGCACTTTCAATTACATGAAGTTAGTAATTGGTTGGGCCATAATCGCATGCAATTATAATGCGAAATATAATTGTTAATTGAAATGCTTTAAATATGTTGTATATATGTAGTTTCATAACTGATTTTTAGATATAAATAATCGCATTAAAATTTTTTAAGGAGTTTCCCTTATTTGCTTTCAAATACTTGTTTCTCTAAATGCAAACGAAAATTTTGTTTGAAGATTTTTATTGAAAGCAATAATAAAAATTCAGATTTGTTTTTGTTTATAATATAAACGTTTGAACGAAAATTTCGTTCGCTTTTAGAAAAGCAGGTAGTCACTTAATTTTTATTGAATTGTTTTAAATCATGAAGTTTTGTAAATAATTTAAAAATTTACTTACAACCATATCTTCCATTTTCTGCTAATCCTTTGATTGATAACAGCTTCGAGTCAAATGCATTTGTTTGCATTCTGAATGCATGGATGTATGAATGTACATATGTCTGCAGCCAGTGGACAATTTTTGCCGAATTTTTGAAGAATTCATTTGGAAAATTTGAGAAAAATCCCAAGTAATTTCTTGGGGAAATTCTAAGGTCTTTTTCGACAAGTCGGAATAATGTTATTAAATATCTGGACACAATTTGCAACTCGCAGTGTTAATATTGGAGAAGCAGACTGAAGTAAAATGAGAACTTTGCTAGATTTCATCCCGAAGACAAACATAAGAGCAAGAAAAAGGTCACTGAAGATGCCACATACACCAAACCGGTCTTTTTACAAATCCAATTTGATGTGGGATGATGGAAAATCGTTGCAAATGCAAACATAATATTCCAGAATTTAGTTTGAAAAGTATTCAGACTAATTCGATTACAATAAACAAAAGAGCTACCGGAAGGTTATACCCTGTTCATATTAAAAACCATTTTCGGAAATATTTCAGCTGCCTTGTTGCATAAAATATGGAATGAATGTTATTCTTTAAGAAAATATTGATTGTTTTTCTAGGGAAAATTTACATTAACATTTCATATTGTTCAGCGCGATTTGCACACTAAATAACACTAACATATACTTAACTCTCAAACTTTATTATTAAATTCTTAATTAATTTTAGTTAAAAACAACATTTATTTAATTTACTCAACTATTTTCCACTTTTTAAGAAATTGTATTAAGCCATACACCGAATTTCGCTTCAAACGTTCTTAACTCACCGACGACTGCCCACTAACTAAAGAGAAAATGTACAAAAAGCTTTTACTAACTCAGGGACAAATCGCCATTATGCTGTTACATTTCTGCACGTAACACATACAAAACGGACGGAAGTATGCTGCACTTTGGTTTAAAAAAGTGAGTTCCCATAATTCAGTGTTGCCAGTCCAAAAAATTTTGTGTGAACAAAATCTTAATGGCCTTTTCATAAAAAATATAAATTGCCATAGAATTGAGGAACATGTTTCGAACGCATTATCGATAATCTCGTAAAGCGATGGCTCTTTTTAGCTCAAAATAGAACAAAAATAAGAGCTTGATGTTGCATATAAAATTAATGTGAATTTAATATTGAAATTTATTATTTCGCGATTGCTTCCAACTAAACATTTGAATGCTGTTGATGCATAGATGTTTCATTGGTGCAAACAAAATCATCACTGAACTTCAAACGGTTTGTAAGCATTCAAACACTTGTGTTTATATAAAATTTTACATATACAATATGAGAATTCAATTATGTATATGAAAATTTAAAAATATGTAGTCATAGTACAACAAACAATTTATATTAGATATGAATACACTCGTATTTTATTATTCTTCCTACTTTGATTATATATTGTAATTTTCATATATGATCGGATTCTCATATTGTATACGTTTATTTTGGTATAGACATAAGTTTAAGTGATTACAAATCGTTTAAGTTTACTGAAGATTCGGTTAAATCGGAATTTGTTTCTCTTAAATTTACTAATGTTATTGAGCAATTATGTATTAAAATAACTTTTGCTAATAATTACACCATTTCCATTGTTAATTCTTATATTCCTCCTAATAGTAATTCTGATACATACCGATATCATTTGGAGAATATTCAAAACCTCTGTAATGTCTTGGACATTAACCAACATCTTATAGTATTTGGAGACTTTAATTTACCAAATATTCAGTGGAATATGGAAAATAACGTTTTATTGCCTTATAATATTACTACTGATATAGATGAATATGTAACTGGATTCTTTTTGTTAAATAATTTAAATCAACTGAATTGTTTCAAAAATGATATCGGTAGGACTCTTGACTTAATTTTTGCAAATGATTTTATTAAAGCTTCTTGCAATTTGGCTGGTTGTACAGTTTCTCAAAATACGGTACATCACAAGGCGTTAGACTTTAATTTCGAGTTTTTTTCCTTTGTCAATGAAACTGAGTACCCCATATTGAATTACAATTTTAATAAAGCAAATTTTGGCGGTTTAAATGACTACCTTAAAGCAGTTGATTGGTCAGCGTTGCGTGACATCGATGATCCTGACAGTATTTATTACTTTATCTGTAATCATTTTGACATGGCTATAAGCATGCACGTACCAAAGTATGAACCCAATTACAACAATAAGCCTCCCTGGTTCAACGCGAGATTATGTCATTTGAAGAATGTAAAGAATAAAGCATATAGACAGTTTAGAAATTCGAATAGCGATGCGAGTCGTTCAAAATTCCTATTGGCGCGTAAGGAGTATAATTTCTACAGAAATTTTCTGTATCAACAACATATATTTCAAATTGAGAGCAAAATTAAATCCGACTCTTCAGCCTTTTGGCATTTTGTTAACAGTAAAAAGGGCAACAATGGCATACCGAAGCGCATGTATTACAATGACTTGCAATCTAACAGTAATACAGGCTCATGTGACCTATTTTCGAAATATTTTCAGAGCACTTTTGTTGAACCTCCTTGCTATAGTTCTAATTTTAATCTTGACAATAACAGTAAGAGCGAATTTAATTTTCATGTAACCGTTAATGATGTTTCTGATGCTATAAAAACGTTAAAGAATGACACTAAATGTACAATAGATTCTTATCCTTCTATATTTTTCAAAAAATGTTCTTCTAATATTGTTGAGATTACTACAAAACTTTTTAATATGTGCCTCGCACGTGGTAAATTTTTAGATTGCTGGAAGCTCTGTTGTATTGTACCAATTTTTAAATCAGGTGATCGTAGCCTGATCACTAACTATAGACCAATAATTAAGCAAAGTGCATTTGCAAAGATTTTTGATAAAATTTTAAAGGATAAACTTTTCGACCGCGTTAAGAGTTGTATCTCCCCTTTACAACATGGTTTTATGCCGAATAGATCTACTTCTACTAATCTACTTATAATAAATCGTGATGTTATAACTGCAATGGATCGTAAGTCTCAATGTGATGTTATTTACACTGACTTTGCTAAGGCATTTGATACTGTTAGTCATTACCTTTTATTACGCAAGCTTTGTAATTTTGGTCTATCTAATAATCTAATGCAGTTTTTTAAAAGTTTTTTGATTGACAGAAAACTTATAGTTAAAATTGACAATGCTTCATCATCGGTTCTAATAGACGCCTATTCTGGTATTCCGCAGGGTACACATATTGGTCCACTACTTTTTATACTTTTTATCAATGACTTACCATTAGCTTTTAAATTTTCCAAATGCTTGTTATTTGCAGATGATTTGAAATTATATTCTTGTATCTCTAATTTGGCAGACTGTCATAAATTGCAGGCTGACCTTGACAATCTCTCCAACTGGTGTTCTAAAAATGGTATAAAAATTAATATTTCTAAATGTTGCACATTGTCCTACACACATATTTCTAATCCAATTAAGTTTGATTACTCCCTTAGCGGTATCATGCTTAAGCAAGTATATGAAGTCAAAGATTTAGGTGTTATTTTTGACGCCAAATTAACTTTTTCTAGACATATTGATTGTGTGGTTTCTAGAGCTTATGTTATGCTCGGCTTCATCAAAAGAAATTCTAAAGATTTCAGGGACGCATATACCCTTAAATCTTTATACATTTCTTTGATTCGAAGTATTTTAGAATATTGTTCTATTGTCTGGAATCCCTATCATTTGGGTCTATCTAATCGCATTGAACGCGTTCAAAAAATTTTTACTAAGACTGCTTTAAAGTTAAATTGGCAGTATGAGCTACCTCCTTATGAGGCTAGGAGAAAGTTGCTA
The DNA here is from genome assembly GCA_963681545.1 of Germaria angustata. Taxonomy (NCBI): domain Eukaryota; kingdom Metazoa; phylum Arthropoda; class Insecta; order Diptera; family Tachinidae; genus Germaria; species Germaria angustata. The sequence goes on along the minus strand of OY812999.1, from coordinate 31,665,001 downwards.
GGCCTACAATCATTAAGCGACCGCAGAACCTGTTCCTCATTATTGCTAGCTTATAATGTATTATCTGGTAATATTGATTGTCCTGAAATAAAAAATTATTTTACTTTGTATTGTCCCCCCAGGGATTTAAGAATTAACCGTATGTTTGAGGAAAGTTGTCTACGAACTAATTATGCAAATAATGAACCTATTGCAAGATGCTCACATTTATGTAATAGCTTAACTCCCTCCTTAAATTTTGATGTCAACTATACTATGTTTAAATCTATGTTATTCAAATATTTCAATTAAAATAATTTTGTAATCTGTAAGAATATATTTCTGTAGATGAATAAGTAAATAAATCTAAATCTAAATCTAAAATCAAGCCCACAACAAATGAAAGCTAATTACTAATGTGTATTTGGTATTTCAAATAAGAAATATAATCACATTTCAGATATATATATATATATATATATATATATATATATATATATATATATATATATATATACATATATATATATATATATATATATATATATATATATATACATATATATATACATATATATATATATATATATATATATATATATATATATATATATATATATATACATATATATATATATATATATATATATATATATATATATATATATATATATATATACATATATATATATATATATATATATATATATATATATATATACATATATATATATATATATACATATATATATATATATATATATATATATATATATATATATATATATATATACATATATACATATATATATATATATATATATATATATATATATATATATATATATATATATATATATATATATATGTTCTCGTAACCTATTTCTACAGATTTATATAAGCAGCTTAATATTTGTATGCAACAAAATTTGGAAAAATATGCCACATAAGCAGGTACGCTGATGATGAGATGTAGCGTTCTAAAATATTCTTATGTTCAGCGAGTAGGTTGAAATAAGCTTAATTTATCTTTGTATTGCTCATAATATTACCACATGTTTCATTCATTGTTGATTATAAAATAATAATATTAGTATTTCATTAATAATTTAAGAGAACAAAATTATTTAAAAATTTCATAAAGTCCTTTTATACAGACGAAAAGTGTAAATACACTTTGACATATGTAAAATATAAGCAAAAACCGCCACACGACCTCTTGTAATGATCCTAAAGGCTTACTGCTTACGCACATGTTACTTTGCAGTAAAACATTTTAACTGACTTCCAAATGTAGTGCTTAAACTTTTAAAATGTAGATGTTTTAAGTACTCTGTTTACAAATGCACACTGTTGCTATCGATAAATAGAGAAAAGCGAACTGCATGCAAAAAAGTTTATAAGCTACGCTTCATTAATAAATTGTAATTTATATAACAAACTATGTATTGTAAATAAATATTCCTTAATACCGTCAGGACTACAAGTACAAAAATAAACTGTTGAGTAACAAAAATAAACTATTGATACATAGTAAACAGACGTTTATAAAGTCAGTCAAATTTATTTGCACAGAGAAGTTACATCTTGTAGCGTTAAATTTTACTCGGCTGAAATATTTTTCTTATGCCGTCTTGTAAGACTATTTCAGCGCATTACAATTTGCTTAAAAAATAATTTAACTGACATATCACCAAATCTTAAACATATAAAGTTTATCTCGCATTTTTGTCTAATCATCCGAATACGGTAACTCTGCCAAGCTCTAAGCGAAAGTGCACAGTCTGGTAATGTTTTGCCAATAAATGAAACAGCGTAGTAACTTCTTTTTCCTTTCTGGTCACTATGAGTCGGAAAAATTATAATCCTGCGAGAGACAGGGTGTACTTTACTTAAAATAGAACATGGTGACAAATGTAATATTTACTTTTTTCGATGTATGAATTTTCAATTAAAATTATGAACTTGATATACAGAGGGCAGCTTCATATTGTTAATCTGAGAGATGGCAATGACATTTTCTTAGTTTGTCCGTTAAACCTTTCACTACATTGGATGGATATACTTTTAAGCCATTTACAATATTAAGTAATAAATTATTTTTCTTCTTTTTGCAAATTATATTATTTCAAAATTTTCTTAATCACTTAGTGTAATTAAAAATGATGTTTGTTTATTGTTTTATAACATAAAGCTCTAAAATAACATGTTTTTATATAATATTTTTGGTAACAAAATTTAATTTTAATTTTTGTATTAAAATAATTTGTTTCTTAAAGTAATTTTTCAAAACTTGCAAGTATCCATGTGGATAAGAAGCGTCCTGAAAAATTTATAATAAAAAATATATAATAAGTTACCATCTCTGGCATCACTAATACGACTTTGCTTGGCGTCATGCGATTGTTTTTCAGAATCAATATTATCATCATGGTCTTCATCATTTTCAGTTCCAACGTTATAGTGCTGCGATCTTCTTAATATATGTGTATACATTGAAGAGATCGGGGTCTTAATCCATTTTCGTACGGATCTTTAAAATATTTACTTGCATCTGACACTCGCCATATAAATAAATAGTTTGTAGATCCTGGATGGCATGCAACAACTGTCTTCATTCTCATTTCAAAATTGCATGCCTGTAGTACGTGGTATTTGCGTTCTTAAAAGTATTTGCAATCACTGCGTTCATACTAAAATATTCTATGCCGTTGAAAAATATTGACTCGTTTCCAATGTGATTTACTGGTCTACCATGTGTTTCATCAAACTGATATTCAATATGTGCTGTGTAAAAGCTTTCATTTCCTTCCATTGCACAAATGCATATGTGTACTTGTAAGTATGTGTTTAACAAATCCCAAAAATATAATTGTAATTTTCTTTTCCAAAAAATTAATTAATAAGCGCAACTCTGATAGAATTCTATCACAATAATTGCAATAGAATTTAGCATTTTTATGTAGGAATACATGTAATTAATAACAAATATGCCACACATATTTTATAATTTTTAAAACAAAGTTTATTAGGAAAATAATTATTTATTTGTTGTTAACAGCTGATTTATTGACGTTTGAGAGATTTAACTCGAATAACTCGAACACCAATTTGTCTGTTTTTCCTTTTTGAAAATCGTTCGATTTGAAAAACAATTAAATTTACAGCAAGTGATAAAAAGAATCGTAACTATTGACAGGATTGTGCCGCTCCTAGATAATAAAGCTATTCCCAATGCTTAATAAAAAATCTTAATTTATTATACAGTCCTTTTGTTTTAAATCACATGCAGTTTTAAAATCACAAATGTGATTTGTTCCTGTTCTGAAAATCTCAAGTTTTAACTGTCCGAAAACACAAGGAGGCAGCTGATTTTTTGTGTTAGTTTGATGACATTTTTATTAAATAAAAAAATAAAATAATTAAAATAAATAAAATTTTTTATATATAATAATTTTTTGTAAATCACAAAATAGACCAGTGATGTCACGAAACCGAAGATATTGGATCTTTCTTGCGCGACATTGATGCATGCCATCATATGTATATCATGATGTTATATATATATATATATATATATATATATATATATATATATATATATATATAAGTTCCCGTCATTACTTTCAGGCAGTGTTGGGCAAAATACATGATGGTTTGCGGTATTTAAAATACAAAATACTTAAAAATCTGTATGTATTTAAAATACAAAATACGTATTTGTATTTTAAATACGTATTTCAAATACATACATGTATTTCAAATACTGCCCAGCCCTGCTTTCAGGAGCATAGGGTCTGACTAGGGGGTATAATAATGATAAGGCAAAATTTCTGATTGGCTCTAATTGGTGAATCCAGCGTGATCCTCATCAGTTAGTCCGTGGGCGATGTTAGTCAAACATCGGCAGCCCCACCATCAGAATAGGATACAGTAGGCTAATCACCTGCTTATCTGAAAACATCCGATATTTCATTATTTAACGTATACCAAATCGGGTTTCAAAAAAATACCAAATAATTTGAGTAACTTATTATTCCGACAACGCTGAATGTAAAAATGTTAAAATTTACGAATATCCTTTTCCTAATTGTTAACATGAACATGCACATGTACATATACACAAAGATAGAGTATATAAGAAAATTTTCATATGTATGTACATAAATTATTGAATATCAATGTTTTTATGTGTATATTTGTTATGTATTTCTTTATATCAATATGTACGTATGTACAAAGTTTTAAACGTAAACATGAAAATATTGACATTTTTAGAAAAACAAATAAACAAAAATGTTTAATGACGTCGTGTCAGACATTTCTTTTTGATTTGTTTAAATAAAATCCCAAAAAAACATGTTCAATAATAACGTACGATTTGTTGACTAAAGCATGTCCTTCAACTAGAAGAAAGAAAGTATTACGAAATTTAAATAAAAAAAGAATTTTTTTTAGTTCGAAGTTCAGAAACTGAAAAAGTTTTTGTATGGGAGGAAATCTGCGACAGCTCAAACAACAGAAGAAAACAAAACATGCAATCAAGACTGTTTATTCCTTGGGGCGCGCCATTTGAGTTGTACGTGATTTGCAGGCTCATAGCTAGGGTTGCCAGACATATTTTTGTAAATAGCACGAAGTCTTTTAAGAAAAGTGGAAATTTGGGAATTTTTCGAAATCCATGTACATACTTATGTATGTGTGTATGTACATATTAATATTGAAATAATATAAATATAAAATATAATATAAATATAAAAAAATATAGTAAAAAGTAAAAAAATAGATCAAATTAAAATAAAATAACATAAAATAAAATGTTAAAAATAAAGAATTATTATGTACTTGTAAATAAAATTAAGATAAATTATATTAAAAATAAAATTATATTGAAAGTAATACTAAAAAAATTAAACAAAAATTAAATTAAAATTATATAAAATAAATATAAAAATTATATAAAATAAACTAAAATAGTTTAAATAAAATTAAAAATACAAATAGTCAAAATTATGATGTAATATTAAAAAATATGAAGTTAAACAATATAGGAAAGAAATATATGTTTGTTTTTTATTGGCGCTGTCGAATCATTTTTGAAAAACATTCAATTTCACGTACGCACACAAAAGTCTACTTATAGTACATGAGAATTATATAGAACTAAATCATAGTTTTCTTTTTGTGATTTATAAAACGTATAATATTTTTTAGAAAACTTTTATTAACTTACTGAATTATTTATTGAGCTCGATGTCTGTGGATGCCCTCTTCAGAAAATTTATATTGTTAAAAAGAGTTCTGTTGGAATTCTCATATATATTTGTAGTCTTTTGCATAAGTATACGAGCTTCGAATGCTTTCAATCATGATTTGGCTAAAAGGGTACTGATGATTTGGTTAGCGCCAATGAAATGCAGGCATATACCTAGCTAAGCCAACAACAAACAATAGAATATTAAAATAGTTATTTTATAGAATATCTCGAATAAAAAATTTGATAAATATTGTTAAAAAGAATTTAAATACAAATAATGAAATGAAAAGCTTTAACATGACAAATGAGGAAATAAATCAAAAAATTAAAATTTCTTATTTCCTCAATATATTATTCAATAAGCTAATTAAGAGAAAGGTCAAATAATATCAACAATTAAGAAAATCTTTATACAAACACAACACAACAAACAATTATATTATATGCATCTTTTTATTTTTCATACGCCTTCATATAATTAATCGTTCTTCGTATGATGATGAATGCATTTATAAGACAAAATGAAAAAGAATATTTTCTTCTAAGAATATTTATTAAAAATTATTCAGTAAACTCGTATTGTCCCGATTAAATTGTTTTGCCTACATTTCATTGGCGCTAGTCAAATCATACAATTCAATTGCGATAATATTATGAATAAGTTTTAGTAAATATAATATATAATAAAATAGCTCCTAGGCTAAAAGGAATATATTAGAAAATCGGTAGTGTAATGCTCTTAAAATTGCTCCAGAAGAGAATAACAACTGAGCATTCCGAAGAAGTATGTATGTGTAATGTCATCTCTTGACGACTTTTCTTAAAGTTCATGTGAGAAAAAACCGCAACCACCAACTCTAAGAGTTGCCATTGCTAGTATCGAAATCCACATTTATTTATCTGGATATTTCGTAAAAACAGAACTTTAAAAGAAGCCAATAATTTCCGATGATTTAAAAATGGTTTTCATTGTTTTTATTCATATTCACTGAATTTTAAGTCATATACAACATATGGAACGATTTTCCGCCACCACACGTCAAATCTGGTTTGTAAGATTTATTCGTCCCACAGTGCATTATATATTGTAGTATTTATTCACATCGTTACATTTTTTTTAATTAAAATATTTGTTGACTGCATTTGAACTCATATTCAACAGCCAACGACATTTTCACCACCTGACACACATCAGCATATTAAAAGGCAACAGAACGAGGTTTACTTATAAATAAAATAACTTTGGGATCGACTTTGAGAGCAACCAAGTTTGGAAGAGACTCAGTAAAAATTATCTTCCAAAGCAGTCATGAAAACGATTTTAACATATGCTGGTCATTACGAAATTTTCTTTTTTACACCATTTCAATGCTTTAACATGTTGATCTTTTTTGGAAAAAAAATAATTTCATATTAAATAAAATAAGCTATTTACTACTAGATACCGAAGTATGTAAGGACTAAAAACTTGCCAATAGTCATAATTTGATTTAAATTAAAATAGTTTAAATTAAAAATTTATGAAAAATACTGTTTTCATATTAATTTAAAGAAATAGGTATTTATTTAATTTAATTAAGATTTTTCAATGGCTCCTTAATAATGACTTGTATTTTTATCACTGAGGTATTAGTCGTGTCCTAATAACAAATTCAATTAAAATCGGATTCAAAACGATCGTTGAGAATCGAGTATCAGGACCTTCCATTGAATTGAAGGGTAATTTTTAGTCCAATTAAAATTTTAAGTCATTCAATATGAAGAAGAAAATATTAAATTCAAAATGTCATGCACAATTTAACAAAGCGATTTGTCGAAAATTAGTGGAAAATCTAAAAAAATATGATTTTCGAATATATCCAAAGCTCTTTTAAGTGCTATCGTTTTTAAAATCAGCTTCCATCGTGTAATTGAATATTCTGAAATTAAGAAAATAAGACGATGCCATGATTAGTTAGATAAAGCAATAATACAGTGAAGTTTTGGTATAACGGGCTTCATAGGAGTAAATATTATTTTCTTTCAATAAACAAACGTAATCAACATTATATTATTTCAATTTGCACATTTTATTTTCAATTATTTTCACTGCTTTGACAAATAATGGTGTTTTCCAGCTTAGAAAATTTAGCGGAAAAATTTTACCACTTTTTTTTGCTCATTACAAGCATAAAATTTGCTTTAACCGCAATAATTTGTATGAACTATTTGTACAAAATTGCTAGGACCGGAGAAGTTGCTTGTTATAGAAGATAATTCGTTATAAACGGTGTATGTTATAATCGAAAATTTTTAATCCCACGCGAGATGTGACGATTCATAAAGGAATAATCCCAAGATAAGCTGCTTATGTGGCAACTCTACTCGTAAGTGAATCTTTTTTCTCTTTAACCCTCAAAAGGCCCATAAAATCTATGACGTAAAAGCAATTGCCAATTTTTTTATGTTTATTTATTAACAACTATTAAGCAAATTATACTACAATAGGCACTAATACTTTGTTTAGTAAACAAAGTAACAAATTCCGGAACTTGTAGCTCCATTAGCGAATAAAAATATTCATCAAAAACCATCTTTATGTATTATCTCAAAAACATTTTGCGGAAGTCAATTACTTTATCTTATATAAAATAACTTTGCACATATTTACTTTACTGCTTCCTTAATCCGACTTCCCTTGCCTCGTTACTCTAGCAAAAGAAACCTAATTTCAAGATAATGCGCTGTAAAGGGTTAAAGTTTCCCAAAGAGCATTTAGTGGGTGGAACGGATGTGCAAGTAAAATTTTTGGTAGGCTTTCATGACAAGAACACCTTAACTACTTATTTGTAGTTTAATTGGTCTTTTTTGTTTTTGGTATGTCACAAAGCACGCAACAGTCTTCGAATTATAAAACAAATAAGACAAGTTTTATGCCCGTGAAACAACAAAAACTATGACAGTTATGGATTTCAAAGCCATTGAATGTTAAGACATAAAAAGGATTGAATTCTCATAAAAACTATTAATTGAACAGTGAAGCAGAATGGAAAATGAAGTGAAATGGTGAATATCATGTATATCAAACTATTGATATACATGAGAGATTAAAAAAATAATCCTCAGTTTTAAAAAACAATATTCCAACTCAACTTATTCGCTTCGCTAGTTGTTTGCATCTTTTAAATGTCCAATTAAAGTTCTAATGTCCTATTTTTTAATAATTTACATTAAATTTAAAAAATTCCTATTTTTAAAAATGAAGAAAGAATAGAATTTGTATGATAGAATTTTTTTGTTGAAAAATATACAGTGGAATTCGATTATAATGAACTCCGTGGGAGCGGACAATTTATATCGTTATGAACGAAGTTCGTTGTAACCAGACTAAATAGTTTTTCTTCTAATAAATAAAATTAAGGAACATTAAGATTGATTACAATCGTTATTTATTTTTCGATATGTTTATATGTTAATGTGTAAATTTCACTAATTTTTAAATCACAGGTAATATTAGATTTTAAAGTTTCGTTATAAGCGTCAAAAATTTCCAATATTCTTATATCGGGTATTTCAAAAACAGTTCCTTATAAGCGAAAACTTGCTGTGACCTAAGTTCGTTATAGCCGCAATAATTTCTATGAAGTTCTTGAAGAAAACGTTTAGTTATTAACGATATTTAACGTTATTAACGAACTCGACTGTATGTATATTTTTTGTAGATTCGTCAAATGGCGAATGGGATACTTCTTCTAAAACTATAATTTAATTCTGACAAAATGTTTGTGCTAATTTTTTTTTTTTTGGAAATAATTTTTTTCTATGTAATGAACAAAAATAAGTTAAAAAAATAAATTTGAGAAAGAACTAAAATAATTTTTAGTGCAAAAATATTTCCAATAACATAAAGATTACTCTGGCAACAAAATGTTTTTGGTCAGCAAATGCATGACGGATCGGGTGCTCTTATATAAATTAGCTGTTATTTATGATAAATTTGGGAAGCTATAAGGCTAAGTCATTGAATTTGATGGGGATTACTTTAAGGTTAAAGTGCATATTCAAGCAGAAAGCTTGAATATGCAAGGGGGGAAGGTTCCCCTGTTACAAGAATATTATTTGCAAGTGTATTCTTTTATCAGGAGAACCATAATAATGAGAGAACTTATCGTGTTGATTTGTTTGAAAACAAAGATGGCAACAGAAACCACAATCGTCTGTATATAAGTATACTTATGAGTGTACCTTTTATTATAAGTCTTCATATTATTATATAACGATGGGGGTAGCGAAGCACACCGGGTATGGCCAATACTAAAATAAAAATTAGACAATACTTTCTCAATAAATCGAAAATTTACATAATTTTCGAACTGTGCTGGTTGAACTAAAATATTTCTTAATCTAGATCAAGTTCGAGCCTTGAATTTGACAATTCAGTTTAATATTTTTATTCAAATTATTTGTATGCAAAGCCAGAGGAAAAAGTTATGAAGTCAAGAGCGTTTTTAAGCATCATCAAGACAAAATTGATTTTTATTTAATTGGAAATATTACTCGTGTGAAATGTACTCCGTGCATAATGGGAAAAGAGTTATTACACTAGTAGTATTATTTTCGATAGTCGCTATATCATCATCATCAGTGTTTGTTTCTTGACTTCTTTCTTCTATGGACTTTATTCCCAAATACTAGACCAATTGGAATGACTCCTTTCATTTCAAATAAAAACAAATTTTCATGCGTATTTTTAAAACAACATTGTTCCCACTGTTGTACTACTTTTGTTGTACTTTTTGCCATAAAATTATAAATAAAAATACTTTTGCATAATCGGCATGGGAAGCATTCAAAAGTTGCGACATTCCACCATTCTCCCCTACAGGTTGTAACGTTCACGAGTGGAGTGAGAGGCGGACAGACATACGCGAACAAAAGCTTGAAATAAACATCATACAATTAAAATCGCAAAATATGCTGTTCCGACATAATTTGAATATTTAAAATGAATTAGTTGAAATCGAGGAGTCAGAACGAAATGAACATTTGGAAAGGAAAATTTTTAACGGATGTACCTTTCGGTCATGTCCTAATATTCAGTGGAAAAGTTAAACCAAACCCAATCAAGTAAGTCTATACGAATATGCATTAAGTAGTTCAATGGCTGTTTTTTGAGTATTAAAACGTATTTGTTTTTCAATCCTAAAGGATTTCGCTGGATTTAACAGATAATGTCAATGTCAAAAATGAAAATGAAACGGTTTATCTTAAATTGGAAGCGAATTTTAGAGAAAATCAAATAATACGTTCCATGTTTCAACCTGGCGAGGGCTGGCAACAGGAAGAAATTTCGAAAAATTGGAAAAGTGAAGGACCTAAAAATCCATTAATGCCAGGTTTGTAATACTAAGATAAATGATAAATGGATATCGTTCAATTAAGTCGTGAACAACTATAAGCAACTTTTTCTGTTAATCAAAACTCAGCATTCGCGTGAGTGAAATAAAAAAGTTCAACGTGAAAGAGCGTGTATGAAACGAGTATTTTTATAATTTTAGAATTTCGAAACACAAATAGAAGTAATGAAATCCAAGAATGTAACGTTCTTTCAGTGCAACATAGGCAGGCGCAACTCGAAAAAAGGACGAACTTGGCAAAATGAGATTAATTCTTTCTTGGCTTAGCTTTAGATATTACCTGTTTTCTTTGTATATAAAAAGGATATTGATGAATACTTCTTCCTGAGTATTTAAAAATTTTAAGTTTTTTCAACATGACTACGTTGCATTTAAGAAAAACTTAATTTAAAAACCATATTGAAACTTTTTGGTATAACTTCGGTTGATATTGAGATTTTTTCCCTACATACTATACGTATAGAGAGGATATTGAGGAATACTTTTTTATCAATAACTAAAATATATTAACTTTTGGTTATATCTATGTTGCATTGAAGGATCAATATGTCCGTATTTTTCTAAAGTGCTTAATATTTTGTGTTGATAATTGCATCACGGCTTTATTGCTTTTAATTGAAAAAGTAAAATCGTTTATTTCTTGGTTCACATTTTCCCTTTAACTTATTGATTTGTATCCAATATTGTCAATAAAAATAAAAACCTTATTTTAAATTGAGATCCTTATTTTCTATGAACCCACGATTGATTTCTTCTTATTAAGCATTTTTATCAATTTCATTTTGAAATTTATTTGAATTTGGTCTTTTCAGGTCAAATATTTACATTTCGTATTGCAATTTTACAAAAATGCTTTGAAATATATGTCAACGACAACATCTATGGGACATTTGAATTTGTCAAGTTTCCTAAACAAATTCAATATGCATTGATTTATGGCGACTTCGAGAAGATAACGCAATTTCATCATCGCATGTTATATCCATTAGTTTTTCCGAAAGGTCTTATATGTCCAGAAAGAATTGCATTTCAAAGTGACGTTCCAAGAAAATATGAAGCAGGTAATATAAAAAAACTATAATAAATTATTTCAAAAATGCAATGCTAAGTACACACGAGGTAAAAATGTATCGCCGTATGTTTAATTCTTTTTATTAGGGAATTTCATAGCATACTTTCGAATTTAATTTCATAAGCATTTTTTTCAATGGAGTAAAACCAATGAAAGTTCAACACAAAAATAGAAATGAAAAAAGGATCCAAGGGGCCAGAGCAATATTCTTATAGGTGTAAATTTAGATAGAAAATCAGTGGTAGGTAAGGTTAGGTTCATCAGGCAGCTTTCGCTCATTTGAGTTCACAATTTGGTATCTATGATAACTGTGATAGGTATGGAATATAGCAGCAGAAAGTAGAAACACCCAGAGTCTATCTTAAATCTATATAAGCAACAAACTTATATGCAACTCAACTGGGAAAGCGACTACTCTTTGTTCATTTAATGACTGCCTCGTGTGTGCTTAGCAAAAAAAATTAAATCTGCAATAACTTATACATCACATCATTTATTTTTTCTAATTATTAAAATTACATTCATTCGTTAAATACTTTTTGAAAGCTTTAGGAACTTAAGAGTTAAAATTTTAATTTGTTTATTTATTTAAAATATAATCTTTAAAATAATTCTGTTTTTATTTCTAATTCGCTACTTTTATTCAAGGAACTGTTGTTGTCATGGAATGCATTGCGAAAGGACCTACAAATACAGAGTTTTCCATTTGTTTTCAATGCAACGACAGCGGTCGTATCGTATTGAAATTTTTGGTAAGTTTTGAAAGGACCGCAGTTATACGCAGCTACCAAAGGGAGGACAATAGGTTAGTTATGAGACCACATAATACTCTATTATGATTTGAAGATAAGTAAACGTATAATGTTTTACATTTTTAAAGCTTCTGTTCGGATGATGAAGAAACTGATGGAGAATTTCCTTTTCAACGTGGCAAATTATTCAAAATCGCTTTTGGAGTTGGCGACAGAGCATTTATTATTGCCGTTAATGGACAATATTTTACATATTATAATTATCCCATCCGTGCCTTTTCTATTTCGACCTTGAAATGTTTGACAAATAGCGTTGGTGACTTCACCGTTAAGAATATCGAATATCATTCGGATTCTCCGCTATTGGATCGTGTCGAAAAATTATCTTTAATGTGAAATGTGTTTGTTTGAAGAACGAAAAAAGGCAGATGATGCACATTGCAAAGTTAAATTAATTTCTAAAGTTATTTCTTTATGACTTTAGCTTAATATTTATTATTTTACTATTATTATTCTATTGAAAGGTAATTGTTTAAAGAGCAATTTTTCTCTGTAAAAAAGATAGAACTCATTTTTAAACAATGTCGTTTACATTACTTCAATTACTTTGGAAATTAGATTAAAATTAATGATTAAAGCCTTAAATTATTATTGCAAACAACCATATTTTCAATATGGTTTATATACAATAGTCACATAATAAAAAATATCAATTGATTTGTATCGATATAGCGAATAATGTTTACTTTTCTGTGGCATCGCAGTACTGCATTTACGAACTCGTTTTCATTAAAAAATTAATTTGTTTTTTTTTCATCACTCACCAAAAGAAATGCAGTCCTGATTTTATGCATCAAATGTCAACAGGCTTGCTAATGTAAAATTTTTAATGCCCAGTTTTCCAGGACTGGTTGCCAAAGCAGAGTCAGATTTATTTGGAAATTTTTTACAGTTCTAAGCAACATAAATTTTGTTAATTAAAACCACAGTTTATAAGTAATAATTTTTGTTTTATTTTATTTCTTTCTTTAATCCTTTAGACAATAATCTATCTCAATTATATTTATCATAGAATAATATTTTTATCTTTTTTATGTTATTAGTAAAATTTTTAAATTTGTATTTTTACTTTGTTCTTTTATTCATAACATTTTAGATTAATTAATACACTAATAATTTACAAATTCATGTTTAATTTATTTTATTGGCAAAACTATTTTTTCCAAAAATGTTTGTTCTTCTTTTGTAATATAAAATGGTTTTATGTTGGTTATTTTATATTATTTAAATATAATTTTTCTTTTCTTGATTTGTGTTGTGTAAAATTTTAATTTAGGTTTTAGTTGGTTTAATTTATTTATTTACTTTAGATTAGTTTTATTTAGAATTCTAATAAGGTATCAGTTTATCAATATGTTGTTAATTGTTGCATATTTTTATAATTATTTGAAAAATTATAAATAAACAATTTAATACAGTTTACATTTGGATAGGAAAATAAGAACCTAAAATAAATATTTGCAACTTAATAAGAAATTGTTATTTAATTTTTTTTTTTGTGTTTTATCACAATTTGTTGGTTGGTTTTTTTATATTTTATTCTTAATTTTTTTTTATTTGTAAAATAAATAATAGTTTTACATGTTTTGTTTTTGAAAAAAGGGACGGTTAAACAATTTGTTTTTAAAATATTAAAGTTTTAGTTAAATTTATTTCTTATTTTATATTTACATTATTAGTTTAGTTGAGTATTTTATATATTTAATTTTGTTTATGTTTTAAAATCACTTTCGTAAAAATTTGGTGATTATAAAATGAAAACATATTCAAAGACAATTCGATGATTTCGGTATGGAATGGATTAGAATGGAATGGAATGGGTGAATTTATTTCTTTTTAGCAAAAGAAATAAATTCATTCTTTATGGCTCGGTAGTTGAGGTTCCTTTTATTTTGTAAAATAAACATTTCAGTTGAACTTATATTTCTATTAACGACAGACAAGAACGAATAACGAAATAGCGTAAAAGCTGTATTAGTAATTTATTTAAATTGCTGTTAATTTAATTTATCATATTGTTTAAGTAATAATTAATCAACTACTACGTATTTCTGCATTAATAATTTTGCATGTGTTAAATTTTGATTCTACTATTTAATTTAATGTTTGCATACTTTTAGGCTGTATAAAATATTGCGGCTGTGCATGAGGCTAAAATTTAGTTTCTATTTTCATATTATTGCATTATCATTTTTTTCTACTAATAATTTTATTGGTTAAATTCAATACAGGCAATGGCAATATTTAAAATGTAACCAATTCGATATATAGAATATTATTATTGATTTGAGCTGTAGAAAGCTCGACGAAATATCAATGATGGGAACATTTTAAAAAGTTAAATGATATTAAACAAAAGTCTGCTCAAACAAAAAACGAAAAGCAACATACATATAATAAAAAATTGAAAGGAAATGATTCTATCACATGAAATATTTGATTTTGAAATTCAATATACACTGCGTTGAGTTTTGCCTTTTAATCAGAAATGTAAAAATGTACCTACTTGATATTTAAAAGTACCGTGGTACGGCGCTTACTCAATTGGACACTAATATAGTTAAAATAGATGCGGTCTTATTCGAAATAATAAAATGTTCAAAGTTCAAATTAGTTAACAAACACTTGAAGTAGAATAAATTATTTTCCAAAGTTAAGAATTCCTATCCTATCATGGATTCACACGATGTTTTTTTATTCGAATGAAGAGAGTAGATGTATGAATAACGAGTTCTTTTATAATTGTTTTAATTCTATGTACAACACTAAAAAATGTATATTTATGTTTTGGGAAAAAAATTTATTATTTATTGCTACCTCAGTTGAGTATATTCCTAAATTTCATGGGCGCTAACCAAATCATCGTTACCACCCAAAGGCTGATTACTTGTTAAAGGTGTAAGAAAGATTTGAAGATACAAATCGAATAAAATTGTTTGTTAAGTTGTATTTGTATAAAAAAAGTTTTCTAAAACTATATCATTTCTATATCACAATTAGAAATATATAATTGAATTCTATAGAATTCTCATATAGTATTTGTTGATTTCTGTGCAAATATATGAAATGGAATGCTTTTCAATGATTCGGCTAAAGAGTACTGATGATTGGATTAGCGCCAATGAAATGCAGGCATGTACTCAGCTAAGCCAACAACAAACAAAAATTTTGTAAATAATTATTTTGAGAATAACTGGAATGATGAATTTAATAAATATTTATATTTTCCGAAAGCATTTCTTATAAAATTCTCTACTACATGGTAGAAATAATAAACTACTAATAATAGTCAATACTTCTAGCAAAATGCAAAATGAATCTCTATGTATTGTTTTAATGAAGATATTTGAAGTAAAAAAATATGTCATATGTTTATTTGAATACGACTTATAGTAATTAATGGTTGTTTTCAAATTCCATATGTTATTCTTTAACTTTTCGCTATCCAGAAATTTCTGCAATTCGAAACGCAAAAAATATTTTCAAATCTTTATGTTAATAACGTACAAATTCGAATAATTTTATTTTCAAATCGAATAACAGAGTATCCCCAGAGACAGTTTTTGCGATGATATCAGAAAGGATGTTTGTATATATGTATGAATATGTATATATGTGTATAAATATCTCATAACTTTTGAACGTATGAACCTATCGGTAGCTTACTTAAATATCGTGTGTATATGAATTGATTCGTGGTAAGCCAAAATCTGAATTGAAAAAATTTCACTGAAATATAATTTATTCGTTTGAGATTTCGTCATCGAAAAATTTTCAATAACTCGGAAAATTTTAGCGAAACCGATTTTAGAGATTCGATAACTTTTCCAGATTTGCAAGCTAATCCGAAACTTGGAAACTTACATACGAGTATTTACTATATTCAATAAGCAGCTATTTAAGGTGTTTATTCATTGAAAATCCGAATGAGGTTTGAAGTGAAAAAGTATAAAAGTAAATAAGTGAAATAAAAAAATTATATTTGTTTTATAAATATTAAATATTTCTTTTTTATTTTTTATATTTTTTAATTAACCTATTATTATCATATTAAATTAAAGTAAAAAATAAATTAAACATATTCAAATTAAAAAACAAAAATATTAATGACCAGGAGATATAAACTGCAAAAAAATTTTAAGAAAAATAAAAATATCACAAAAATACAGTAGTGTTTTCTAATCAAATGAGTTTTAATATCATATAAGATTCTTTAGTATTCAAATGTCTTTTTATGGTTAAGAAAACAAAATAGAAATTCAAACTGAAACAGAACTTTAGAAAATGTTTTATATGTATAATTGATTGTAAAGTATAACATTATTTATATAAAAATATTTTGCATACAATTCTGTGTATTGAATTGCATTTTGAATATTGCCATTAAGAGTTTCTTACTCGTTTGCTTTAATACTTTTTGTTTAGTTGTAACTCTAATAAGTTGTATGGATAATTTTAAGTGTTGTATTCTTCAATAGATTAAATAAACAAAAGTGAATATTTTTCAAGTCGAACTATTTTTTTTAACTTTTACAAATATAAAACTAATCTGTGTTAGTTCATTAAAACTACAATTACTTCGATTTAATAAATTATTTACGAAAAAAGTATTGAAATTTGTTAAATAAATTTCTTTGGTCAATTATTATGAACGAATAATTTAAAAAAATGTACAGTGAACATTTTGGAATGTAAATCGACTGATTAAAAAAATGTTTTGAAAAGGTGTGACGAATTTCGAACATATTCGAGAATCATTTCTCAAAATGTAAATGTAATATACAAGCAATATAAAAAACTTTAGTCAAGAGCTTTATATTTATATAAGTTTATTGCAAGAACTTATAATGTACACGGATACAAGGTATTCCGTTTTAAATCGATTCCTTTTTCAAATCGATTTCTACTACTTGTGGTATATTTTTTTTTTTCAATTGTTAGAATTCAGTTCAAAAAAGGCGTCTTCATACCAGGTAAGCTCACCAGTACAAAAAGAGCAAAATAAAATGAGTAAACAAAGGAAATTGTTCAAAACTAATCATAACAAATAAGCAAATGGACATATTTTGACATTGTGATATGAAAGATTTTTGAAAAAAGTGTGCTGTCAGTTTCACCTGTTATGAGTTCGCCTTGATTTCAAGTTCATTTTCGTACTGCCTATATATATTGACTGTCTTATTCATAAGATAATTTCTTTCATAGAAAATTTATGAAACATACAGAGTCTGTTCTATAAAACTTTTTGAATAATAATAATAATAAATCCAAAATATTTTTCATGAATAGTTTAATAAATATATCCTTAAAAGTTCATTGAAATTAATAGCTCGATTTTCGATGGCAACCGAACTTCAGTTGGGTTGCTATTTGCCAGTCTCAGTTACCAGAAGCTCTCTGCATTATTTTTATCACCGAAAAAAAGTTTACGCTCACTATTTCCGTTATATTTCCATTAGCTTTTATGAGCTTTTGCATAAATATTAATTTCTTGGGTAAATTGTTTATATTATTGGTATTTTATCTATCAGCTCTACTGCATTTTCGAAATGATTTTCGAAAACATTTGAAATTTATTACACCTTTTTCAAATGATTCTTTTCTAAGTCTATCGTTTAACATTAACTCATCAAGTATGTGGGTCTATAAGAAAACTAAACGATATAATAGCAGTCTATTAACCACAAAGTGAAGTTTACACATACATCAAACGAGTACTCGTGCTCTACGAGTAAAATTGAGTCAAGTCCACACAACACATTTTTTACCTGTTTAGATGGCTATTTGTTTTTAGATGTTTTAGTTGATTTGCTTAATATTATAAAATAAATTGCAAGTAACTTCTATGAAAATTAGTCTTCATAGGGATACAAAAAATTAATTTAAAATCCAAGTAGCTGTAAGAATTCTTTTTGGATTCGGTGTATATTTATTTATTAACATATACACATATATTTTTGCGTGTTCTTATCATTTTACAAACATTTTAATTTTATAAAATAATAGTTCTTTTGAAATATTCATTAGAAATAAAAATTTCTAACATTTACATTTGAATTAAATTTAATTTTAACACAGATTAGTTTTTTTATTTTATTATTATTTTTTTAAATACATAAATATGAGTATGTATTTTTAGTTTTTTATGTTTTCTTTTGTAATGCTAACACATTTGACATATTTGTGTCTATTTAATAAAAATATCTTTGTTTATAAAACATTTTTTCTTCTTTGTCTAAAATATACATCAAATACTCCGAAAATTTTATTTTTTCTTATTCAAAATATATAAATTTTTTTTTGCTTGTCTTCTGCGTACAGCGTTTTATTAACAAAAAAACTTTTTGTAAAAAATAACAAACATTTTATAATTTCCAAAAGAAAAAAAAAACGCATAATTGTACGATAAGCAAATAAAAACAAATAAATTTATTATAATTTTTTGACATTTAACTAAGAACAATTTAAAGAATTTCACTTGAATAAAATTTAACAGAAAATAATTTAACAAGATGTATTTAATTTAATAATTTTAATTAACTCTGTTCTAATTTTTAAAAGAATTGTTGTTGGTTTATTTTTCTTATAAACTCTATGAAACTAGAACTGTTAAATAATAAATCCTTTTCAAACGAAATGCAACAAAGTTTCTTTAAGAAATGTTGCATTATTATTTTTATTTTAATGTGACTGTTGATGATGATGATGATGGATTCTTTTAAATTTGTTTTGATTTTAAATTGTATTAAATGGACGTGTGAAAAATGTAAGTAACAAACCGTTTTATTTTGCAATTAAATTATTTTCCTTGTTATTGCTGTTGTGATATCAATAACAAAAATGTATGATTAATACAAAATATAAATACACATAAATATTTTTATATAATTAAAGTTAAAAAAGGATTTTGTTTAAAGAAGTCTATTTTAGACCAAACACTTTCGTACGTATATGTTATTCTCTGCAGCGACAGTTTCCAATATGTCTAATCTAAGTGGAACTGTAGCAGTGAAATAAATGTTTATTTTGAAATTCAATAAATTCCAAGAATGGTCTAATAGACTTTTTTTATTGCATTTATCATGACGGACAATTCAATAGAAACTCAAAAAAGCGTAAAGGGATTAATTTGCTCCCTAATCAACGAGTTTTTAAATCGAATTTTGTCAACTCTATTATGTCTCGATATTTCAAATTCTTAAATTTTTCGATTTTTATGATTTAAAATATGGGCTCGGGGGCAAATTACACCATTCGATAACAATCGAAATTTTCCTGAAATGTTTTGACATCGATATCGAAAGCCACATTCACCCCCTTTTATCTTAAAGTCAACAAAATATCAAATAAGGTATTTCAGATATAAAATTTCCTTCTTATTTTGAAAAAATATATAAGCATATTAGTCGATTTTTTAAGACATCATATTTATTTTATTTCGTAAAGAAGGAAAAAAAGTTAAAAATTTTATAATTTGAATACCTGATGACGGGATTTAGCCCACTTTCAAAATATCTTGCTCATAATCTATTGTTTTGTTCGTCACGTATATATTGTTTATATAAATATTAGATAACATTTTTCAAATTAAAAAGAAAGAAAAAATTATAAAAAATAGTACTGTATAGTGTTTAACATGTTAATAATACATGAATATAATATATTTATAATTTTTATTTTTGTAACTCATAACCATAAATAACATTGTTTGAGTTTTTTTTTTTTGCTCTATTTAACATAAAATTTAAAAATAGTTTATTTTGTTAATACCCATTACCGTAATGAAAAAGATATGAAAAAATTTCAACTAAAATATCCAAAATTAAATAAGAAAAAGAGAATATGAAAAACAAAAGATTTTGATTATTTAACTATAAAGGCTTTCTTAGAAATCAGTTTAAGGATGTGTATGTATGTGTGTTAATTTGTTTAAACAATTTATTTAATTTATAACTTAAGTAGGGTGTAAACTAAAGCTAAAAGTTTACGCTGCACGCTTATTTTATGTTAGAAGGGATTTTGATTGTTGTTCGGTTGATTTCTTGTCGATGGTCGTGATGAAAAAGACGACTTACCGCCATTACCTCGCTGTGGTGGCATTGAACGACGTGCGGTACGCATTTCCCTAAAAGAATCATAAAAAAGGAACAAATAATTTGAAATGTAAGAATATATGGCACAAAATTAATTTCTTTTTTGTTTTTGTTATTAAATTGTTGTTCATACAGGAAGGATAACATGCGTGTTAGTGGTACAATATATTGGTATGTATAGGTAATGAAGCGGAAATGTTAGTTTTTATAGAAAATGTGAACTATATATGTATGTACATATGTATATGGAAGAAAATTTTTGACAATTAATATGTCAAATTTTTAACTAAGACTGTATTTACGTTATGCAGTTTTGATGAAATATTTTGTATGAACTCACTTTTATTCACTTAGAGGAGGGACATTGAATTATTTTTAGTAAATTATTATAAAAAAAAATTAAACAAATTTCTCTCAAAATTTTTTGATCCTTAAATTAAATTTAAAATATCGCTGAAAAATCTATGAATTGTCATAGCGAAATATTAGAATAAATTAACATTGTAATTGACCACAAATAATTTACTGAAAATCATAAGTTTTTTTTATAAAAATGGTTTATAAGTCTTTTTCTTATAAATATTATCGTTAACATACGAGTACAACATATTTTCGATCATTTTGCAAAAAACAAAAACAAAAGAACTATTATTAAACAAATATTTGGAAAATTTTCCCAATTTTTGATCCAGTCGATCCTATTTCGTGTAAAAGTGTGAACTTTTAGATTTATTAAGTCGTCGTGAAATCTATTCACGACTTGTTTTGGTCGATAAGAATAATTCTAATACAAAAAAACTATCCTTTACATGTGCTTTAAGTTTCAAATATTTTTGCACATTCGTTCTATTGCTATAGAACTTCGCCAACTTATTGTTTTCACTTGTCTTAGAATATAGACATAGTATAACTGTTAGAATTTATTTTGAAAAAATAAAATAAAATTTCCAAAGCACGAAGTGTTCAGCAACGCGCCGGTTACAAGCTAAATTTTTTAATTTTATTTCAATCATACATGAAATTCGGAACGACTGGATTCAAGTTACAGTCGCAAAGTATCTCCGGGATGAGAACAACTATGACATCATTGTAATAACTTTTTATGTGCGGTCAGGCGAATAACTATAAAACGTTGCGGGTTTCTTAACGATTTTTTCATGAATGTGGGCACAAGGCATTTTTTGGGACTCACTGTTACGTATAAAACACGATATATGTCGCATAATGCTCCTGACAACGAATATAACCTCGTATTCGCCTTATTAAGCTATTCCAGTTTTTAAGGATATAACTCGGTAATATGAGTGTTGAAAACAAGGTGATTAGAATTCGAAGTCATAAAAACTCGTTTTACGTGCATATTACATCATCTATATAAATAAAACACATCATCTATACATACATCACAAGCTGCAAAGTTCTTGATAAACACAATCGAGTTTCCAATGAAATTATTTGAATCATAAAACAGCAAACGATTTCTTAACGTTTGTTAGCCTTAAAGTGTTTGTTAACTAATGTTAACTTTAGGGATGAAGTAAAACATTATATTCCATACGTCCTTAGTGCCTTTTATATTTTAGACTCATAATTTATTAAGTACTTTTTTAATTTTGTCCCTACTCGTGGTCTTGGTGACATCACGTTAACATATTTATGTATAGATATGTATATCGAGGGCTTATAGTCAAATTGTGCTATCTGCAGATTTGTCTAAAATGGGTTTTTGATGCCAAACTGTTTAGTAATCCATTCTGCATCTATGATATCAATTTCGCGCAAAATTTTTTTTTCTATCACCATTATTTTCATGTTTTTGTGAGTAAATCTCTATTAATAAGAAATTTAAACGGTTTTTTGGTCTCCTGAACAATTGTATTTTTGTAGATAGCACAATTTGACTATAAGCCCTCGATATAATCCCCCGTATTATGATTGTCAACGTCGACGTCACATCAAGTCGACAGTAAAAAAAGACAGCAGCAATAATTAACTAATATTGATGGCCAATTATAATTTTATAAGCGGTAGTAGTAGTAATATTCTATCAATAATATTTAATAGTTCTCGATAACGATCCCATAATTGCCAATATATTGATGTCGACTTGGTGTGACGTCGACGTCGACTATCATAATAAGGTGGAATATTTTTCACTGAAAGACCATTTTCACTTAATTTTTAAGGGCTTAATATAATGTGCTTAAACTGTTCATACGTTTTTATTATTAAAAAGAAAGAAAAAAAACTAAACAAATTTCAATGGATTTTTATACATAAATTAATTGAAATTATTCAAAAATAAAGATGCGTTTTTGACATTATTAATTTATTTAATTAATTGAAATGTCTTTAAATACACAAATTTTTATTCACTTTTAGCACAATGATTACAATATCAAATATTTTATGGTAACTTAAGCCAAAATAAGCATATTATACTAAGCCCTTAAATGTAGTAAGTAATTAAGTTCAAAATGTACAATATAACCAGCCAAAACTCTTCAATGAGTTGCTTAAGCATTTGATAGACTTCTTGTTGATATCTGACAATAGTTTAAATCCTCCAAAGCATATTATTGTATACGACTTTAGAAGAAGTTTTATTTAAAAAAAGCCAAATTTCTGCAAGTTCGAAACTTCAAAAAATTTTCATCAAAAACGAAAACTTCATATAAAATGAAAAACCTCTATATATTAGTTTACATATTTATTTGTATTTTATAGGAAGCTAAATTTCGGAAGCGTCTTACTAACGTTCGAGAAAATTTAACAAGTTAGTCTATTTTTTAAGAGGGGGAATGTAGTTTCCATACAACTGGAGAAATATAAAAAATTTGTCTTGTAATTTTGTAAAGTTTACTTAAAGATAAACTGTGTAGTCACACAAACCCATTCATTATTCTATTCTGGAGAAGTACAATAGGGAAAAGTCTTCCCTAGTAGTATAGTAAATAGTCGGGAGCGAATATAATGGTACTTCCCTAAACAAAGTAGTTCATTTAGTAGTAGTTCATAGCTAACCGCACCGGTTATGGATAGCAAATTAAAAAGAAAAACATAAAAAAATCTAAATTTACCATGGATAGAAAGTTTACAGTTCCGAAAAACCAAAATAAAAAAGTTTTACGGAGAAGTGATTAAAATATAAGAATATATTAAAAAACACATTCAGAAGAGAAGAAAATAAGGGGTATATGAAATTTGGCTGTGTCT
The DNA here is from genome assembly GCA_963681545.1 of Germaria angustata. NCBI lineage: Eukaryota > Metazoa > Arthropoda > Insecta > Diptera > Tachinidae > Germaria > Germaria angustata. The sequence goes on along the minus strand of OY812999.1, from coordinate 31,641,176 downwards.
GAATATAAAACTTCATAAGTGACTGAATGTTAAATTGTGTTAAAAATTTCGTGTTCCTTACAATACAAAAATCAAAATGAGAACTTGTATTTTTGCAAGATTATAAAAGTCATTTAAAATTGTTTTCCAACTTTGTTTTTGTTTTCTATGCAACTTTCCCTTAGTGTTGAATGTATTCGGAAACCAATTTGAAACACCATCAATTTGTAAATGTTACATACAATTAGTTTAACTACGGCTATAAACTCATTCAGTTTATAAAAAAGACTCTGTATTTATTTTTTATAGAGAGATTGATTGACTGTTTGATTGTGTGCGAAATGGATGACAATAGAAATATGCATGTATGTATATATTTACAAATACACATATGTATGTTGAAGGAAAGTCGGTCTTGAAGGATTCCTATTATTCTTCTTTATTTATTTTTCCATGATTCAATAGAAGAAGGATGTGGATTGTGAATTATTGGCTTTGGCATGAATTTTTACAGGCGTTTATAAGTGTAACAAATAAATTGAATGCATGTTAAATATATATAGGGAAGCATGTAAATAAATATGTATATTAAAAAAAAGCTCTAATAAATAATGGCATTCGCTTACCGATGATGTAAATAATCACAGCAATATGCACACACGTTAAAGGTAAAACAAAAAGAGAAAACTATAAAATGTTAAATGATCACACACACCAAATGCTGAAGGGAAGATAATTTGAATGGTGGACGTGATGTAAAAAGAACAACTCAAACCGTAACTCAACGCAAAGATATTTATGATGAAATGAAAAGTAAAAAAAAAGACTAGACATTATATTTGATGCTAAAAATAAGGAACTGGTTTCCAAAAGTGGTTTTAAGGATATTCAAAGGATTTTTTAGACTTTTTTGTTGGTTTTAGACTTTTTGTTGGTATAGTGGAAAGGGTTAAAGAGTTATAAACATTTCTAACGACCCAAATGAACCCACCGATCCATTTCAATTTCTTCCAATTTTTGGGTTAAATTCAACTTCTGTTGCACGGCCAAACGTAGCAGTTGATTAAGAGTCTTCTTCTCTTCTTCGGCGGCTTCTAATTGACGATTAAGGTCGTCAACTTGTGTGACGTATTCTTCGCAGCGGGCAGCAAACATTGCACGCAAGCCTATGAAATAGAAACAAATTACAAATATATTAATATATTTAATGGAAAAGTAACTTCAAATTTCATATGTTTATTAAGACTAGATGATTCCATGATATTTGTTGCATGTAAATTTTTATATTCGCCGTTAATAGTAGAATGCGATATTGAAGCGATCAGGATAACAAAGCTGGCAGGATATCACTGTACCTTTTATTAGCAAATGGGTAAAGTTTCATGCAACAAATTCCATGATAAAAATAAGGACTATAGCCTAAATGTATATAACATACTTGAAAATGTGGCAGCATCTTCTTTGAGAATCTTTAATTCATTTCTCAATTTAGACATCGTTTCACTTACGACCATTTTCTCATTTTCATATTTGGATTTGAGATTGGTAAGTGCAACTTCGGCTGTTTGTTTATTGGATTTGAGTACAGTTCGTAACGTGGCGATTTGCTCGCGTTTTGTAGACAACAGACTCTTGAGCTTGATAATTTGTTCTTGCAGTTCTTCGACTTCCTCGCGGTTATATTTATCGACTGGAAATTTAAAATAGCAAAGAGATTGAATGAAATAGTTTTGCATATTTTCGTTTTCATTTTTTACCTTCTGAGACATCCCCACGGACTTTGTTTTTGTTAAGTTCGATCGTGTGTTCAACAGCAGTTTTAAGATATTTAATTTGATCCGATACCGTATCCACATATTTTTTAATTTCCACAGAATCTGCAAGACCTTGCAAATCTTCTATGATTTGAGGTTTCGATATAAAGACATCCGATTTGAATTGGGATTGTATAGCAGTCAGTGAATCATTTTCAAAGCTTGGATAAAGAGAAGAGATATCATGGTTTAAAAAAAAAAATTAACTATTTTAGGTATAACATTAAATTTATTTATTATAATAAGTTTTATTATTGTTATATTAATTATTATTATTATCATTATTATTATATAAAATTGTTTGAAAGTTATTTGCGATATTCTCCCAATTATAAGATTTTTTTATTTATTTGTTATGATTTTTATATGTGCTACATTTCTATATGTCCAACATTTCGCTCGTGTTTATTATATCTCGGTCTATTTCCTGAAAATTGTACAGCGGTCTATGTTTATATAAATACTCCCAATAAAAGAAGAACGTAGGAACTTCAGTAGGTTTTAGATTATTATAACATATTGATATTTCCATCTTTTTACAATTAATTCTCAATTATTTATTGAGAATATTTGTATAACCATTACATTTTCCAAACTTTTTAATACATCGTGAAAAGTTTAATGATGAGCATCAGCGAGATGTCAGACATATGTATAAAGTTGATTAGAAAACACAACCATTATTTATTATTTATTTACTTAATCAGATATTATAGTTTAAATTACAATAAATCTTTAGCTATAGAGCACTAGCATCAAAGGTTATCGGCCTATAAAACGCAACCCAAATATTTTTGTTTACTAATTAGTATTAAATCGTTTGATTTTTCAAATTAAATGACTATTCATTTAAACTGCAGCATCAGTCATACACCCCTATGAGTTCCTGTATTAAGATTGCAATAAATCATTCCCCTATAAGCTACCATTGTGGACAGCTCCAGTCACGAGGGCCATGTGGTGCCAATATAACATGGCAGGAAGGTATGGACGGTGTATCAGGAATGAAGACCGACCGACAGCTCTATAAGAACCAGGACCAGCATTAACAGTTTATACAGAAGCTATTGAGTATATTATATATAATTGCCCTAGGTTTACATGGCCTTATTATGGCTTTATGGCATATAGCATAGATCTAAGAACAAAAAATTGTATGATATATCACAGGTCTTATTGAAGAATATCACAAAGGATTCCCTATTCTTCAGAAACGATTGTCATTATTTGGTATTAACTTTTTTCTTCTTCCCATATTTAACGATTGAAAATAGAACAAAAACTTTTTAAGAAAAAATTCTGCCTACGTGAATAAATAATATTTCCATGTGTCAAAGCATAGGAGAGGTCTTACATAATTAAGCGTTTCTAACGAGTTTTAATTAAATGAAAATAATTTATTTCAAATAATTTGCTAGTTTTCGTTCTTGTTCTTTCCGAGGCGTGTTAGATTCAAAATACATGCTATATAATCTTCTATATAGTATGATCAGATGTTGACTGACAGAGTTGTATTGTTGACATGGTTTCTCTAACTTAACACATGTCTAAGCTCCGGATAACAAAGCTGTAAGTTGCAATGTATTAAATGAAGAAGGCTTAGAAACTACATTTTTATTTACCACTGGCTGTAGTTGGACTTAAATAATTAATAGTGTTTTTGAATAGTTTTTTTAGTTCAATTTATATTGAAGAAATAAATAACAAAGAAAAAAACTTGTAATGCACATAGATATTTTTAATGATAAGGTTTAGGGCGTCAGGCTGCATTTTAAATATACCTGTAGTGCCTGATTTGCCGAGATTTACTCGGAGCTTTTGATTTTTTATCACTTTCAAATTTAAAATTGATTTACAGTTCTTACTTTATAAAACCCTTTCACTTGATATACATATGATGTGGGCGCTTAAAATATAGTGGTTCGCCATTTTGGGGCGTCCGCTACATTGTGCTTAGAGTGGTTTTTCAACTCATAAATTCATTTTATTTGATACCTAATACATTGTGGTTGATAAAAAAAAGTTTATCCGCCGAATTGGGCCGCCCGGTATTACGAGCACAAAAATAGCTAAACATTGAATCTCATCAAAATCGTTAAAACCGATGGAAAATATAAATATGTATATAAATATACAAAAATTGTTCCTTTAAAGACATATAGTTTAGATATACTCGTAAGTAATCTGGAAATGTATATATTATATAATATTTTTTAGCTTTAAGATTAAAAATAATTATAATTCTGCCGGAAATTCAAACATATTAAAGAAAACTTCTTACCTCATATCATCCGTCTTATGATCCAACAACACACGCGTTGGCATTTCGCCATTAACCGTACACACCAAATGGTATAGTTGGGCCAAATCATCACTCAATGCCACTAATGTGGAACGTGCTGAACCCAAACTTTGGCCAGCGTTTTGTGAAATATTTGTGAGTGTTTGAACGTCACTTTGCAAGTCCAACGATTTCTGTTCAGTGTTCATTAATTTGTTTTTCAAATTCGTTATTTCGTTGCGCAACGAAGTCATAGCATCGGTATAGTTCAAGCCCTTTTGCAATTCATTCAAATCAGCCTTCAGGCCATCGATTTCCTTTGAGGACAAAGTGAACCAGTTGCCATACTGAGTCAAAGTATCACGTAGTTGTTGCTTAAGGTTATCCTCATTTTGTTTTTGTTTAATAGCCTCTGGTGAGAATTCTTTGTGATCGTATTGTTTCTTTAATTGCATCAAAGCTTCCACATGAGCCGCTAAAACTGCTAGGCGGGCCATAAAGTTTTGCAATTCATTTTGTGATTTATCTAGATTCGTTTGAGCTTCACGCAAATTGGCAGTCAAATGGCTCTTTTCATTTTCCATTGATTCCAATTGTTTTTCCAGCTTTTTTAGTTCGTTCAAATGAATTTCTGAGAAGAGATCACATTTAGTGCCATCGGGAGATTTCAGTTCAGTTGACAAATTGGCCTCGAAACGTTTCAGCGCCAAGTTATCCTCTTCGCCGTCGCTATTTGTGCTCGTATTGTCATCACATATTGTTCCGCGTATGTTGTATGCCATGTTGGTAATATGATACATAGATTCACGATTTAAATGACTATCAAGTTCTTTTTTGAGGGCATATTTTGTTTCACGTTCTCCCTAAGAGAGTGGAAATATAGTATAACAAAATAACAATTTATACATACTTTGTCGAGATGAACATATAAAGTACACACACACATATATATTATAATCTCTCACAAGAAAGCAAATATAAACGTTCACAAGCGAATCGGAACAGAATGACACTTTCAAAGACGCTAACTCCCATTTAATATCCCACCTTCAATTATTGTTTAGAAAACACTAAATATATGAAGAATTCCTTTCTTAATAATTACTGTCTGATTTAACAGTAAATAATATTGGAATTAAATTATGTTTAGGTTATGTTGGTCCAAGACACAAACTGCCCTACATGAGACCTAATTGACTAATTTGTGTTGCTTTAGGAGAGAGGAAGTCGCTAAGACGGATGTAGATCATCTAGCTTAAGTCCCCTCGTTCGATCCGGTACGTCGCTCTATCCTCAGATACAGGTATTCTACGTTCTACTCCTCCTTGTCCTCCTTCAGCTTTTCAGAAGTGGTTGAAAGGGAGATTTAATCTCCTTGCGTGGAAACTTATATAGTAATCTCCCGTCAAAGATACTACGAATGTGCGTAGTCAAATATCTGTACTAATTTTGAGAGCCCGTAGAATTTATTTTGAAGAAGTCAAATTTTAGTTAGATTTCTTGAGAGGATTGGTCATTGGAAAAATATGGAGTAGCACACGTATTACACCATATAGAAAGGGTAGTCCAAAGGGTTGCAAAAATGATCTTGTTATTCAAATATCTGTAATCATTTTGCGAAGAGAGAACATTGATTTTGAAAAGTGTGGAATTCCTTGATTGGATCATTTTTGACAAATTTAAAATAGCACACCTACTACACAAATAGAAAGTATAGTCCAAGGGGTCCTATTAGTCAAATATCTTTACTCATTTTGGAAATCAAGAAAATTAATTAAAAAAAAAGTGAAATTCCTTGATAGGATTGAAGGCTCCTTATCCATTTTTTATTTTCCGTAGCTAAATTTCTTATATTTCATCCTTTTTGTCTAATACGCAACCACTGTGCTCTGTTAATTGCAAAATTCGATCTGCAAAATATTATGGTTTGCGTCTTTGCTAGTTAAATTCGAATTTATCATTACACACATCCATAAAATTAAGGTGAATTCACCCATTCGTTTTGAACGAAATTTTTGTTGTTGTTCCGCATTAAATTTACTCTCTTTCTCAAAATAGAGACGTCAAACTACATATAAAAAAAAATCGTTCGGAACGTTCCGAACGAATGGGTGAATTCACCTTTAGATTTCAATGAAGTTCGCCATTGCGTAATGATAAAAAAAATTACTCAATTTTTTATATAAATTTATATAAATTTTGTAGTTGGGCATACAATTTTCAGCAAATGAACTTCTTTATTTAGTTAAATATCTAAAACAATTTTTGTAGAAAAGTTAAGGTGAATTCACCCGTTCGTTCTGAACGTTCCGAACGATTTTTTTTATATGTAGTTTGACGTCTCTATTTTTGAGAGAGTGAGAGAAAGAGAGTAAATTTAATGTGGAACAATTTTTGCTTGAATTGGTTTAATTTTAATTATCGTCCAGAACGAATTGAACTGTGCTGCCAGATATATACATTTTTTATGCAAAATTGAAATGAGCTGCCACATCATATTATATGTACATATTTATGTATTATAATATACAAGTTTATTTGTAAATTTTTTGTATTTATTTAACTCAATAGCTATTAGAGCATGCACTCGACTAAAATTTATTTATATATTTTTTATTTTATAAAAATTTGCTTAATTTAGAACACAGCTAATTGCAATCATCTGCCACTGTGCTGCCTGCTTGTAAAAGTAACACACAGCATTTACAGAGTTGTTGCATATGGTAGCTTTGTTTCTACAGAATATTTGTTCGACGCGGGTGAATCTTCTGTGAGCAAACTCTCAGTGAACTAAAATTGTCTCTCAACGAAAATTTCCTGCAGAACGAACGGGTGAATTCACCTTTAGTAACTGATTTTTGGAAACTGATTAAAAGCGCATTATTTTGCCGTAAAATTTTCAAGCTCATTTTTATTTCATAAAATATAGTATATGTATAGGTGAACAAATAGTCTTCTAATTATTATTAATCATTTTTACACACCTGCAATGCTTCTAGAGCTTCTTCCATTTGCTTTTCTGCGATCTTTTTAAGGTTTGTTAATTCATCGACTTGTTGATTTAACAACTCCAATTCTTCGGTGAGTCGTCTTATCTCATGTTTGGCACCTTCAAATTCAACCTAATTCATGTGCATGAAAATATTTAAAAGTTAGGAAATTAAAAATGCCCTAAAGAACTCAAATTCAATTCTCCATTACAAACCTGAGAACTCCTTAAGCTTGAAACTTGTTTTTGTAATGATATGTTTTCCTCTTCCAACTCTGAGTATTCCGTGAGCATGCGAGTCTCACGAAACTTGAGTTCTTTAAGCTCAGCTTTAAGACGCAGTTTTTCCGCCTCATTATCGGATTTATCTCGACCGATATCGGAGTTTTCCTGCAACATACGATCGCGCTCATTCCGCACACGTTCCAATTCGTGTCGCAGCTGTTTGACTTCATTTTCCAAATCAAGTATTTGCAGATTCAGTGAAGTTTCTCTGGCGGCCGATTCATTCAAAAGAGTCTCCTCCTGTTCGATGCCAGTTTTTGTTGTTACTTTTTGTGAAGTTTGATATTTGGTAAGAGCCTGCAGACGAAAAAAAATATATACAAAAGAAATTAATTAATTATTTATAAAAAGGAAAAATAAATACATATAAAAAGCTAAATGGCAAAGTAGTGTGCAATTGCAATGAAGAAAGAAGTTTCTCTGAAAACCAACCATAAAGTATTACTATGCTGTCGTCGTCGCACCACACTTGCACACAAACATTAAAGGCATTTCCGTTTTTAATTTCCTTTTGAATTGCACTTTTGTTTCATAATTTACTTTTTTTACAAGCAAAACACAACTAAATACAATAAAAACATAAAAACAAAAATTATTATGAAATTTTACCCAAACCCAAGACAACGCTTAAGGATGAAGACTCGTATACTCGTAAGCGGCAACATCAAAATTACAACATAAAAAAGAAGAAAATAATAATAAATGGCAAAAAAGTGAAACAAATATGTTGGGCATGAATAACGAACGATGAAGAGAAATATTCATAAACAAAATAAAAAATATTTGAAAATATACAACATTTACATTAACATATTTGAATATATACAACCAAGTCGATATGATGCTTAATTGCTTATGTAAAAAGAACAATTATTGATTAAAAAAATTGATTTTTAGGAATTTGATATATGACTAATGCGATCGAATCAGATTCATACGCTGAAATACGACACATGAAGTTGGAACTATTACAGATTTTACGAAACCAACTGTTAGTTTCAACAGGCAGCTTTCGATCACTTGCATCCCTTTGTGATTGATAGACAAGTTAACAAAGATATTTTCCTTGAAAATAGTTTCAAAATGATAAAATTTATGGGCAGATATATAAAGTGCATTAAGAACAGGAAATTGCATATAATTTCGAAGAATTGAAACACAAAACACGAGATTTTCTTATCGCTTTGTCAAATAATTGTAAATATTTAACAGTTAAGAAAACTAGCGTAAAAATTATGCGATATGGTTTTATTCGCTTATAACCATAAAGATTGCCAAGCATTTTTGTGATTGGGTACTTAAAAAAGAAGTTCTATATATCCGATTTTCATTATAACCTTAATAATTTGTATGAAATATTTGTACGAAACTGTTGGAATTGGCGAAATTGCTCGTTATAAACGAGATCTTTACATATCAACGTTTGCTGATGATATAGCTTTCCTAAGTATCCATGAAAACGAGCAGGAAGCTGCCAGCAAATTGCAGGAGAACATTTTAATGTTGGGAAAATGAGAAAAAGCGTGGAGAATAAAAATCAAACAGCAACTTCTTTTATACAACGCGATCCTAAAACCAATATGGTGCTATGGAATACAGTTGTGGTCTACCACCTCAACATCTAATATAGTAGAAAAAATTCAAAGGCGTCTTATATTAAAAATTCGCGCCTTTGCGCAACGTCTAGATCTAAAACGTTCCTTTGGTTGAAGAAACTAGAATATCATTCAAACCCACTACCCTACAACATTCTACATTAGAGAGGTCACACTCGGCCGAAATGTAGGGACACTCTTGCTCTTAGCAGAACACGATAGATGTGAAGACAACACTGAAGAAGCATAGAAATTAGTGTTTTTTGCTGACATTGGCTGGACTTAACAAAAATGATAATTGTTATTTCAATTAAATTGAACTAATAAATTGAATTATTGTTAATTCAATTAGATTTAAGATTCAATAAATAAAAATAGTTAAAAAATCTATAAATAAACGAAAGTTCTCTATAAATGGTGTATGTTAAACGCGAACTTCACTGTACATGAAATTAATAACAATCATCACCATCAGTTTAAATCTTTCGCTTTTATTAAAATAAATAAAATGTGTAGTTCAACTGCTTACTTCCCCATTGAACTCCGCCTAAATTACGTACTATATATTCATTTTAGCACAACAAGGGCGAGCCTTGATTCTAGCATGTTTAGGTGTTTTCCTTTTTCTTCTATAATCTATAGAGTGCTTCATGTACAGAGATTCATTTCAGATACTCGTACAGCACAGGTTCATGCAATTTGCATGCATAAAAAAATAAGTCAGCATCCAGTCAGCCAAGCAACAAACAATCTACAACAATTTATAACGACGACAGCAGAGACAACAAACACTAACATCGTACAAAAGGCCCGTGTTGAGTGCGTCGTTTATAGTCGGTTGGGGAATTTTAGATTCTCTGGTTCTCCTTTAAACCCACTCACTCCCTCATGCACATATACATACATTCATTACATACATATATACGTATATAAGGAATTTATGGGTTTAAATGGAGAAAAAGGTCTAAAGTCAGAGAGTGTAGAGTCAGAGATATGGGAGGATGAGTCGTGATAGTTTTGAAATATATGAAATAATGTTGTTGGAGAGGGCAAGATGGTTAGTTGTTCGCATGTTGCTTCTTTGCATACCACAATTGTTGTTGTTGTTGGAGTGATAAATTCAACTAAAAACAACTAAAGTTTTTATTAATTTTTCCCCGTTTTTGCTTTACAAAAAATAGTTTTCATTCGCTTTTTATTAGTATTTTTGCAGATTGCACGGATTTTGCAAGTTCATTTCTTTTCTGTTTAAGTGTGTATTATGCTGTTTTATTTTTCGCGTATGCAACTCATTTGCATTATAATTTATTGGATTTTGCGGTTAACGATTTAATGGCGAAGCGGATGTAGTAGATGAAGAAGTAAAGAGTTGGATTTTTTATTGTCAAAATGTTCTACAATATTAATTGTTCATGTTAATATTATTAAAATGAATTTGCGGATTGCGTTACATGGAAACGAAATAGATTTAACGTTGACTAACAGGAAGATTGGGAAGGTATTATACAAATAAATGTTATGCGCGAGAGAAAAATAGCAGCAAAAAAATTTTAAAATGGCATTGAAATCATCAGGAATGATTTTTGACAAAGAAGTATTGGCAAAAATGTCTAGTAATAGATTTTCGTTCAATCATTCCTTTTTCTATTTTTTTTTTTACTTTTTAATAAAAAATGTACTTTCAAATGGAATAACAGTGTAACTCCCCGAAAATATCTGAGCATACAAAAATAACAAAACATTTATCGACGAATGTATAACATACAAAGGATGCACATAAGCCTGAAACAATAACAAACAAGTCTTTTACATAGACTATAAACTATATTTTGCGACTTTTATTTAGTTTAGTTTAAATCATAATATGTCAAATAATAATAAGAGAGGTTGCCCCAAATCCAGCAGCAATTTCAAAAGTATCCAAAATATTTTTTGCGAATTTTAGTAAATTTTAATTATTCTCTGTGTCTTACTTAGTGTCTAACTTTAATCATTAGTTTGCCAAAAGGGTGCCCACTTTCTTGCATGGATTTATTATAATTTATATATAACATTTTTATATATAATTTTGTTAACCTATATAAGATTTTTCTTATATTTTCGTCTAAGCACTGTGCATTGTGCTTAATAAAGAAACGAAAGAAAATACACGTCATGTTCAGTTGCAAAGTGAGCAATAGTAAAAGGAAAACAATTTTCTTCAAATTAGGACTTGACTCAGTTTTATCAGTACCAAACAAACTAATATGTAACAATTTTACCATCCCTGATACCCGTTGTTGTAGTCAGTTGTTTTTGAAACGGGAATTTTTTATTATACAAAGAATATTCATTTTATTTTTACATTATTGTGTTTGTTGTAGTTTCGATGACATGTACAAATATACAATCAATACAAATAATTTATAACCGATATAAATCTTATAATTTTTCATGACTCTGGCACATAAACCAGGCTAAATTTAACCGATGGAATGGTTTATGTTGGCTTTGAGGGCTACTGTGGCTTGTGACTTGAAAAAAAAAATTCCCCAAGGAAAAGTTTATCACATCCACGTGAAATGGTCATTCCCTCAAATCGCTCGTGCAAAATGTCCAAAGTGGCATGAGCTGTGTGGCACGTAGCGTCGTCTTGTTAAAACCACATATCGCCCAATTCTAGCAAAAAGAAGTTGGGAATCATTGACCTATAGCGTTGGCCGTTGACGGTGATGGACAGCCCAAATCCACACCAAACAGTGACTTTTTAGGCATCCATTGGACGCTCTCATGTTGACCTCATGTGGATTGGTATCGCCCCAAATTCGATAATTTTGCTTGTTAACGTACCCATTCATCTAGAAATGTAGAACGATTATGGCGAACTTAAAATGGGCGGAGAGCACTGAATGTTGCCGGAACAAGGCACCAATTTTGATAAAATAATTTTATTATTTGCACATCTTGTTGAACTTATATCTATCTATGGTAATTTGACAAAAAAAGTGTCAATAAATAATAGCCAATTTGACAGATGTAGCTTTAACAATATGACCGTATTCAACTGTAAATGTTTGGAAGAACGTATTGGAAGACATATTATTTGCGTGTACATGAAAATAGCAGCTTTTTAAATTCAATCTGAGGTATTCCCTTTCAACATAGATAACATAGATAACAGTAACAGGATACACGAAAAGAGCTGAGCTGCCAAACACAGCGTTGCCAAAATTAAAGTTTCCTAAAAAATTACCCTTTATTTATATCATTTTTTAAATCCTGTCGGTAGCTTAGAAGGTATACAGACTTAAATTTCCATTCTTGCTGTGATGCCTTCTACTTTTGCTTTTACTGTTGGTTTCATAGTGAACGATTTCCAACAAGAAAATTTGGAAAACTCCATTTCGAGTTAATAGTAGAAATAAAATCATTTGACATATTTTAAATCTCTTTTTCCGAGCATAATTTAATTTGAAAGAGAATATCATGTAAATATGAAACGAGACGCTCAAAAAATCATCATTAACACAGAATAAAAAAAATCTCATCACTCCCTACTAATTATTCTTATTGTTTCCATAAAAACAACTAACAATAAAGAAAGGAAAATATACATTAAAGAACTAAACGACATGTTATAAGTATGAATATAATGAAAATAATACGTTTTCCGTTTCCCTTAACCAACCATCGCCATCCTGCCACCATCTTTCCATGCCATACAGTGCAATACCAACATCTCAGCGGAATTCTTTTTAACGAGACTTGTCTTGCTTGTTTTGTTGCGGGCTTAATGGAGAAAAAAAAACACCTCTTCTCCCTAACTTTCCCTCCGTCATCATTCATCTTAATACCATTACATTTGACGGAGTAAAACCAAAACACACAAAAAATAAATAAATGAAGAAGAAATATAAAAATACTTGTACACAAAAACAAACAAAAAGTAAGAAAGCATTCTGAATTTTTAAAATAAAACACCACAAGTTTGTTGGCATTATTTTAATTACAATTTAAAACGATGTCGCAACTAATTGTGGCAAGAATCGTAATAAGAAACATTACAATGTTAATTTCTGTAGGCCAAGGATACATACACTTATGAATGATTTAGTATATACTTGTGTTTGAAAGGTTGCACTTGCCTTTTGCCATGAGCAAATGCACTCTGATGTGAGTTTAAGAAATTTAAGTTTAACTTTTTTCATTAGTCTACTACTGTTTATACTCCTAGGTTTGTTAAAACGGATAATTCATAAGGAATTATTGTTTTTTTAACTGAAAGGTAAAAAACTCAATATTTGATGCCTTATCCACAGTAATTTGTCGCAGGCATTTATAGGCATTAACTACGAAAAAGTTTGAAAAACTTAGAATTTAGCATAAACTTTCTTCTTGTGGTTCTAAACAATGTCGCTAAAGTCATTCGGGGTCAAAAGTAAAAAAATATAATTTTTCATCATTATCTCGTTAACAATAACTGTTATCGAAAAAAAAGGCTGAACTTCGAAAAAATTTGAAAAATTCAGAATTTGAAAGTCATCTAGTCATACACAAGAAATGTCACCTGTATAGACAATGAATGTATTTTGCTTAAATTATTTGTAGCTCTTTTAACTTCAGTTTTTATGAAACTTTTTCGATATGAAAAAATTCAAATAGATGGAGGCAAATTACGGCATTCGGTACCGATTGAATCTTGTGCAGAATTAGAATACAAATTTCAATCAATATCGAAAGCGATGAGTTGCAACGTGATGTATTTTATATTTTTACTAGGACTAATGGAGTGTTAATTAAAGACTCTCTCTTCTACCAGAAATCACTTGATCATACTCGTATGTCCCTTATACATATTTGAATATCTATATATATAAAAATAAGTCCGTATATGTACGTCGCCGAACTAATCATAAACGCTTCGAGCGATTTCAACCAAACTTATACACTACGTAGGCAGTGGCCCATATATGGTTTATATGAAGTTTGGTTAAAATCCGATAACGCATGTGTGTGCGGTGCGTATGTAAAGTGAGTGTGTTTTTGGGAACAAAACCAACTTTATTAAAAACAAGTGTGTTTCTTTTCTTATTTTGTTTTGCCGTGCGAAGCAGGCAACGGGCCCGCTAGTTTTTTAATAAAAAATTAAACTTAAATGATAGAAAGATATAAAAATAAAATATTTTAAATACTTTGCCGCTTTATAATGCTGCTGGAAAAAGGGAGACAACTAAATAATTTCCCTTAAATAAATATTTTTAAACAATTTTAAGGGAGTTATTTAACAAAATCGTAGAGAAAAGTATTTGCTACACTCGTATATTTTTAGATTAAATAAATGCTTCAAATCGCATTACTGTGCTACCAAAAAAAAAACCATTTACTACTGCATTCACACCAGACATGGATAATAGAGTTTTTGAATTGATAAAATTAAACAGCAAACGAAAGATACAAACACTGTCGTTAAAATTCCTTCTTTTAAATAACTAAGTTAAATGACATGCAAAGACCTCTAATATGAGAATTGACAAAAAATGTTGTCATTCTTGAAAAATTTCGAAACGCTTGTACAAACTTATATATAGAAAATTTTTGCTTTGGAATTGAAGACAAAGCATACCGCTATATAAAGGAATCAAGCAATTGCATTATAAGTTTTGCGCAGACAATGCTCAAGGAAAAGCAGCAAAGAGATGATTTTATGAACTATTGTTGTGTTTTTAGGACAAACACTTTAGAAGTCTGAAACCAAAGGCGCTGTTTTGCGAAATGGATGGAAAAAGCAATCTATAGACTAAAAATATTTTTGTTTCGCAAGCAATTTACATTGTCGAACCAAGAAGTAAATTATTTTCGACAAGTTTGTATTTTTATAGTAACAATATACAATTTAAGTTTTCCTGTAGCTTAGCAACTCATATAATGCATTTCTGTTGTTACATACATACATAACTTTAAAAATGTTGACGGGGATTTATCGAGGGTTGCGTTCCAGAAACTGCAAAATTATTTGTGGTATTTAAGATAAGAAAATGTTGCACTTGCATTTGTTACTCTAGAATATCACATGCCATTAGAACAAAACGATAGTATAAAATCAAAAAATATCATGTATAATCAATGATATTCAGGAATTTGTTTGCAAGGATACACAAAATTTTCTCGCGAAAGATTCGCAATAGATCAAAAATTTTTAAAATCAGATCCTACAAATCGGGATAAAATTACAGCTTTCATTAAAACAAAATAAATAATTGGCCTATTGGTTGTGTAAAAGAAAAATTAATTATATAAATAATATGAATAATAAAAAAATTTATGTACTATTGAATAAAATAAAACATATGTAAGTAATTCATGAAAAAAATCATAAAAATGTTTAAATTTCCACAATAATGGGTTTTAAACGCGAAAAGAGAAAAGTTGTTAAAGGAAAAGTTACTAGAAACTTCACCGCCAACAACATTTTTTGGGAAATTAATTTTTATTCAGTTATGAAAGATAACAGTCAGAGAGTAAAAATTTTCTCAAATTTCACTGGGTGTGATCCACGCCTTAATGTTCATCGATTGACCTGAAATTGTTTGTGTATTCGCTTTTTACTAATTGGCACCGATTTGAGTGATGAGACCTGGAAAAAATCCAACTTTTAATTTTATGGGCCAGCCTAATAAATATATATACGTATGAAAGCCTCTCATAAGATTATATCCTCACTTAAATGTTGTGTCAAGTTCAATTGATTTGATGGTTTCTATTTTAAAATTTGGCCCAAATGCCGGCTATATCGTTATAAAATCTTTATCAAAAACATACACAAGTGTCAATCTTACTAGGTACATATTTTTTACAGTTAGTAAAAACAATTAACACTATTTATTTTCGACCTTTTTTTAATATATGTATATGATTTTTATATAAATGAGCTTTAGGTCTTTTTTACAAAAATTATTTTTATTATGATTCAATATTTCGACGCCTCTTTGGGCGTCTTCTTCAGGAAAAATTTTTTATTAATATTAGTAAAAATAGTAAACGAAATGACAACTGTGTTGAATTTCCCAGGTCTGATTTATTTAAACAATCTTTCTTACTCACCACCTAAAGGATAAAAATATAAAAAGAAAATACTTGAGAATTAAATACACAAAAAAAAAAAACAGAAATGACTTGCAGCAAAGTTTTCTATTGCAATATGGTGCCACTTGAAAAAACTCACTACATGTTGCAATGGTTTGTGCCAAACTTTTAAATATTTCTTGGCACTTAATTAAATTATTATCAAAAAAGAGTAGATTCAGTAAAATTCATAAAATTGAGTGTATGCCCTTAGTTATTACTATTTTATTATTTTAGTTTTTTTTTATTCAAATAATTTGAAAACACCTGTCGTAGAGTTGACCTTTCACACACAACATTTGTACAGCTTTAAGGTGTGTTTTAGTTGGAGAACTTTTTTCATTTTGGAGCAGCACATGCCGGTTTGAATTTCTTTATAACGAGTAGTTATTTTTTTTTCCACAATTTTTCTAATAGTAATAACACACCTAGACATTATTTTAAATAGAAGGAGAAATGCAAAATAAAATTTAGACAAAGTAAATTATGATCATGAGGAATGTTTTAGTGAAAATTTATTAACTATTTTCTAGGTTTGGTTCGATTAGAATAAACTGACAGCACGGAGTACAATACAGCTGGACACTTTTAGACTTACTCTGATATCCAGAGGATTATTTACTTTGTTTTATAAAGTTTTGATTGGTATAGTCAGTAACTGTGTTCCTCAAATACCATACGTTACAAAACAGTTGTACATTTCCTTAGTGAGGCCTGTCCTTGAATATGCATCCGTTGATGGGACCCAGTGTATACGTCACATATTAACTCAATCGAGTCTGTGCAAAAACAATTTTTGTTATTCTGTCTACGTAGTCTTCACTGGAATCCACTAGACCTTCCACCATATACCAGTCGTCTTGCACTCATTAAACTGCCAACCCTTAAAAGCCGGAGGACTATGTTAAATGTATCTTTTATTTTAAAACTGATTAATGGTGATATTTCTTCATTTTTCCTACTCAATAATATTGAATTGAATGTACCTTACCAACCTTCAAGACACTATGAGTTGCTTTCTATCAAATACTTTAGGACTAACTATGCAAATGCTGATCCTTTCGGAGAATGTGCAGCCAATTTAACAAATGCTACAGAATTATTGATTTTTCTTTAAATCTAAATTCAATTAAATTTCAAATTATTACATTTTTTAATGCTTGTAATGTCTACGTTTTTAATGTTTTTGATTTTGTATGTATGTTTGTATATCAAATTGCATAATTGTAAATTTAAAACTTCTGTCTGTAAGGATGATTAATCCATAGACATGAATAAATAAATAAATAAATAAAATGTTCCGGGTTCTAATGTTCAAGTTCCCAGATTATTATTTATTCTGATAAAAAGATGTTTCATTGCACACCAAACCTTGTAGACCTGTAAAAATATCCATTTTACACCTTCTAGATCCGTCATCAGACCCTCGTCAACAGCTTGACATTGTCGTAATGTTGCACAGTGGGAAATTTTTGAATTCTATAAAATTCTCAAATAATATTTGTTGATTTGTGTATAAGTAAATAAGTTTCAATGTTTTTTCAAACATGATTCGGCTAAAGAGTACCAATGATTTCGCTAGCACCAATGAAACGCAGGCCAACCAACAATAAACAACAAACAATAATTACTTTATTTTACTAAATTTTAACTGCACAGTTAAACATGTGTTTTTTTAATTTTTAAAGGGGAATGATACAGATATTTTCAATATCGTCGAGCTGATAGCCCCGGCATCTATGCTCGTTAAAATTTTCGATTTAATCTTAGAATTTATTCATAAGATTGAAATAATAAATAAATAAATAAATAAAATATTCTCAATATATGCATTACGGTGTAAAAAAATTTGAGCCAGTCACGCCTTAGCATTAAAAATTAATTGAAGACGATTCGGGGTATATATATCCTTTTACATTTTAGTACACTACGTCGGCAAGTGTGTACCTACATTTTTCCCTTTAACAATCTTTGACTCCGACGTCAAATTAAATTTTTTTTTTTTTTTTTTTGTAATTGGACCAGTACTCAGGGGATGACCTCTATTTATGCAGTGTATTGTGCTGGAACTAGGAAAATAGGATAGGGTGAGAAGGATAGCGGGAGTAGTGCTTATGGATATTCGATTTGAATCTCTCAACGCTGGGTATGGCAGGAAAGATATCTGCAGGGAGCTCGTTCCACATACGAGCCGTTCGATCAAAGAACGAATTATTTATGTAATGCGTAGTGCGATTCGCTGTTATATCGACCACAAATGGATGTGCTCTTAATGAGGAACGTGTTGCTCGTAAGTAAGAGCGGATCTCGGGAATATGTTCCCGTACCTCATTAGAGCACATTCCATTGAAGTAACGATAAAACAGCGTAACACATCCCACGTTGCGACGATGCTCCAGTGAGTCAATAGAGTTGGCTACACTATTGTCACCTATGAGTCTTTTCGCCCTCTCCTGAACTCGGTCCAGTAGCTTCAAAATAGACTTTGAAGCACATGAGAGTTGTATCCCATTTTCGGCCGGATGTAGGTGGTATAAATAGTGAGGATATCAGAAGGGGTGAAGTATCTCTTACACCGTCTTAAAAAACCGAGGCAATTGAATGCTTCTTTGGCGATATGAAAAATGTGTTCAGTCCATCGAACATCGCACCGAATTTTCATACCCAGAACATCAAGAGCTTTTGATTCCTCAATATTTATATCACCCATAATTACAGATGGAGCAGCATGTACGGTCATACGTTTATGCGTAAGCCTATAGCACTGAGTCTTCCGGGCATTGAAGTCGATCCGATTCGCATGACCCCATTCGGAGATTGTTGCAAGATCCTGTTTTATTGATTCAACCATATTTTGCCTCATAGCCCTAATCTCCAACGGACTTGGCCTATGGTCAAATGAGTACGAATGGCTAATGCTGCTGTGATCTGCAAATGAGTAGATAGGGTTGGAAGTTTTACATAGTAAGTCATTAAGAAAAATGAGAAACAGGGTAGGAGAGAGAACGGAGCCTAGTGGTACCCCTGAATTTATCTTGAACTCGTCTGATGAGATCCCATCTATAACAACTCGTATAGTGTGATCACTGAGGCAGCTCAATTTAAACCGAGTGAGGCCATTACCAACACCAAAAGCAATTAGTTTTGCCAGAAGTGCCCCATGACATACTCTGTCAAACGCCTTGGAGATATCTAGAGACACCATTTCTCCGAGAGGAGTGGCAGTAGGTCACCAGTAGAGCGACCCCTACGAAAACCACACTGTCGGTCATTTATTAAATTGTTGGACTCTAAATACCTCACAAGATGAAAGTTAATCATACTTTCCATCACTTTGGAAAGTGCGGAACATATCGCTATTGGGCGGTAATTTTCAGGGTTATTAGCCTCTCCTTTTTTTGGGGATTGGCGTTACATCCCAGCACAATGGAAATTCTCCGGCATGGTACAACGTACTGAAAAGGTTTGCTAATGGACGAGCTAGCGTCGAACAGCACTGCTTCAAGACCAGTGCTGGGATTCCATCCGGTCCAGAAGATTAATTTACATTTCTCGTTTTTCGTTTTTATTAATGCAAATTTATATTGTCTTCTTTTTATTTTAGTGAATGTTTCTTACCCCGTGTTTAGATTTGTTGTTTGTCAATAATGAGTTTAAGTTTTGTTTTTTAAATGTGTTTGCAATCATTTTTTTTTTTATTTATCATCAGTTATGACCTCATCATATGACTTTTTTTTACTTTATCAAATATATACATAGATCTTGCTTTTAGTTGTTGGCCCTTTAGTTTTAGTTACTCTCGTACAATTTCATACTCAAAATGCTTTTTCTATGACACATGATATTTATATCTCTAAAGGGGAATTACACTAATCATTTTCTAATTATTATTATATTTTTTGCGTTTCAATTTATGAGATTCAAATTTCTATTCCTCGAGACAACCACAGTAAATATTACAACATTAGATTAAAAATTGTGGTCTCCTGTTTTGTTTCATTAGATAATACAACATTCATATAAACGGGCGGGATAAAACGTACCCGGGAAGATGATTTAGTAGGCCCATTTTTCGTTACTTCTTATAGAATACAATGTAAAATCGCTACATTTGCAAATTAGGGTTCCTGTTATACATTTTTCTATACATTTCTATACATTTTTCAAATCCTTATAACTATACTTTGCTTAAGCACGATTTTAAAATAAATACATAATATTGAAGCCTAGTGTCTTCTATCCAACAACGAACTGCATTCAAAAACTATATGTTATAGAATTTTGGCCGCGTTCTCGCAAAATGTGTCACTGTGCACCGTATGGAAAGTTACATTGAGCTTAAAAGTAAATAAGAAAAAAAATCAAAATAGAGAATAGAATTTCTAATATAAGTTTCATGAAAATTGAAAAACTATTTAACCACTTGCACCACAATTTTTCATTAAACGATAGAAGAAAAAACAAAAGCTACTGCATTTAAGCAAATGCTGATAATTTCTACATGTGCTTTTTTATTTTTGAAATGATTATGAGAGATATAAATACTCAACGCATCACGATAAGAATGATAACGACATTAAAACTATGGCGACCAAATGGATGGAAACTTAATGGCAGTCAGCAGCATTACCTTTATCTATTCATGCATGCATGCATGCATTTAGACAATGAATGCTTTATTTGCCGAAAGCTAAACGGAAATTTCGTTGCCGTAGCTGATGCAACTAAACATTCGACAAACTCACACACCCACAACGAGAGTGGCACGGTAAAAATATATGTATGTATGTATATTCATTTGTTATTTGTGTTGCATCCAGAACTATATGCCGCTGTTCGTTTGTTTGTCTATTGGATGGTTTTTGTTATTTCAAAATGCAAACGCGTAACGAAAACTGACAACTGCAGTCAATCTCTCAGCCATTAGGAAATGAGTGTCTAGAGGGAGATTATTTTTATTTTAATTAAAATAAATTCGTATATTTTTAAACATTGTGGTATCTTTCAAATGAAATTGTTTCGAAAACAAATAAAGAGGCGTTAATGTGACGATCTTTTTACAAACACGTAGATAAATATTGAAATGGAACGTACGAGTATACATAAGGAGTTTATTTTAGTATTCATAAATTTATAATGATATAATGATAATGGCTGCAATGAAAAATGGCCACAAAATTTTATATTGAAAACAACGCCACAAAATTGTGGGTCATATATCCTATTTTTTGGGAAAAATTTTTATTTGGTAGTTTGGAATGATTTTCCCATATGAAGGTTCCATTTTCCATTCGAGAAATTTTTCATGCAGCCAAAGGACAACTTGCACCAAAATAAAAAATAGCGGATGCGGTGTTCGAATTGCCATAGAGGAAAATATTTTCTCTTCTTCTTTATAAAGATTTCCTTATATGCTTCCTTCGGCCATGCAGAAAGATTTTCTCCTCTGTAGTATTTCATACAACGGATTTGCTTTATAAAGATTTTCTGCGTTAACGAATTTCCTTCAGACGAATTTTTATTTTTGTAATTTTTCATTTTGGTTTTATTTACTTTTTCAATTTGAATCCATTTTTCAGTTATCGAAAATTAAAAATGGCCGCCATAACAGTAAAAATTGTACCAAATTAAAAAATAAAAATAAAAAATGGCCCCAAAAATAGGAAAAATCACCCCCTAATTTCATTATTATTTTCTTTTAATTTCAAGATAAATGGCAACAATATTTTAACGCCATTTTTCCTACTTTTGGTGTCATTTTTAATTTTTTTATTTCGGGCCATTTTTCATGGAGCCAAAATTTTTTTTAAATCTGCGTGTGAACTGTTCTCGTATAATGTATAAAATTTGCAACAAAAGAATAAATAAAAAATGTCTGTCTGTTCCTCTGACTTCAGTCGTTTGTGGACTGATTTTGAAAATACTTTCTATTATATAAAATGGTATGCTCCAGTGTAAGTCCCACTTTAACAAATATGGTCGAATTTTGATCAATAGAAAGAATACCTCTCATGCAAAAGTGAAACTTTAAAAATGGTTTGATATAAAAGCTTTTCAAGCTGTAATATGAATACATGGTTATCCATTTTTTGGTTTCAAAACTAACGTTAAATAAGACACACATAAAGCTATGATTTTGATAAAAACTTGTATTCCATTCCAATTCTTGGACCATTGCGTAATTTAAATGACCACCTCTGCAATGTTTGCAGCAGTGGATCCTTCTGAGGTAGTTTTCAACCACTTTTTCCAACGTTAAGGGATTATCCATCAAATTACACATTCTGGAAACTTCCCATGCAATAAAGCCAAAATCGGTCGTTTTATGGAGCTCATGGCACCGTCTTGTTAAAACCGCATACCGTGCAGTTCATGAGTTGGACTCTATAAGGATGGAGGTGCAAATCCAAATACAAAATACGCCATAATGAGCCGTAAGGTACGCCCAAATGCAAAGAACGCCACGCAATCCACAACCTCGGATTATCCGCCACATTTTTTCTGTAGTGCGCATAATGCGATGATGCGCAGGCGTAACTATATTTGTAACTCCTCCAGTTTTTTCAAATTTTTTTATAATCTCGCCAATTCCATGCAAGTAGGTCGGTTATGACGACAATAATCACCCCGTAATGCTCGAAAAGAGACTACATTTTAATTACCACTTTTCTAATATTTTTGCGCCTTCTTCGGTTGTTAAACGATACATATTCGTAAACGGACAGATATTAATTAGCTGTCAGCCTTGCCAGACCGGCGATTTCGAAACCACTAAATGTATAACCCCATATATGCAATAAGTTCCGAGATCTTTAAGGCAGGTGCACAGAAAGATGTCAAGCGCAAGATTCAATTTATAACTTTCAGTCATCTTGGCATCGGCTTCAAAGATTTCAACATTTAGCGCTTACATATACATATTAATGCCCCTTTCTCTAATTGTCGTCGTCAAAGTAAGTCGACGTTAAAAAAACGGCACTTCTATGCTTGTTGTAGACAACAATTGAGTATTATTTACGGCCACTTACAAATTTCTACAACATATAAACTTCCTGGGAATAATTCTCAACACCGTTTAGGTAGCGCTTAGGTAGCCGCAAAAGTGAAAAAAGTGACGCGGTGAAACGGTGTTCGGAATTATTCCCAGGAAGTTTATATGTTGTAGAAATTTGTTTATTGAGATCTTAGGTAAATTTTTGCAGTTGATTGTTTCCTTGAATTTTGAACGGTTTGCTACCTATGGACCTGAACAAGAGAAAAAGGTAAAAAAATCGAATTTTTTTAAGTTTTTTGCGATTTTTATCTGGAAGGTGAAGTTTTTTTGATTTTATATGTTCGCAATTTTTGTTCTTTATGACAAAAGCTACAAGTTTGTCTCAGCGAGTAAATTGAAATTCGGAACGGTTTGCAAGATATGAGCCCGAGAAAATGATCACTTTTTTGCGAAAATGATACCGAGGCCCCAAATCTTTGGCGGCCCATAAAAAAAGTGCATGACTTTGGGAAAAATTGGGAGACACGGGTCTTTTTTTTAGTCTTTTATCACGTAGTGGTGTCCGTATATGGTTATTTTTTTTTCGTGTTGCACTGTGTTCCGTTCTTAAGCTATGTACAGACGGTTGTAAGATCTGACAATGTTGTTTGATTTACCAACGTGCTGGCAATGCTCTGACAATTCAATATGGCTACAAAAAGGTACATTGTTAGTTCAGACGATTGTAAGAAAAGCTTACAATTTCATTGTCAGACAACTGTCTGGCAATAAATTTACCTACCAATAAAAATTGTCAGTTCACACGGTTGTTAGATTATTGTACAACAAATTTGTTTTTCGGCATTGCCAGAAAATTTAAAACATTAAATTTACGTTTATGTTCGCGCAGTGTTGCCAGTAGAAATATTTGTCTGACAATGATTCCATTGTCAGGTGCATTTAGGCTTGCCAGATGGCCGGGAATGAGCTTGATTGTCAAGATATTTTAGTGAATGTCAAGTTTCAAGCTCAAGCAATATTTGTCAAG
Organism: Germaria angustata; assembly: GCA_963681545.1. NCBI lineage: Eukaryota > Metazoa > Arthropoda > Insecta > Diptera > Tachinidae > Germaria > Germaria angustata. The sequence goes on along the minus strand of OY812999.1, from coordinate 31,617,111 downwards.
CTGAAATTGAACATTTTCAAAATTAAAATTTGCAGTTGGTTACATCTAAAAAATTTCGTTTTTTGGCAGTAAAGTTTAATTGTTGGCAACATATAATTTTATGCCTGTATCAACACACATAATTTGACTCATCACTGTATTTAGTACGAACTAAGTCCATTTTTTTCCAAATTTAGTTTTCATTGAATTGAACTCGAACGGAAAGAATATAAAAGGTTTTTTAGTTTTATTTTTTCTAAATAAATTTTGTTATCGCTTTTAAACAATATTAAGAAATAACTTTCTATTTTTGTTGCTTTTTTATTGTTTAAAACATAAAAGACATTTCTTTTGGCGCTTACTGTGCATACACCTATGTATGTTAAAAATATACAAACGTACATTTATAAGTAACGAACTGAATGAATTTTATGTAATTTTCCTGTAAAGAAATTACTGAATTGTTGAACTTTTTATGTTATTCTTGTTTTTTTTTTTTTTTTTTTTTTGTAAGTAAACAGCCTTTATTTCCGTTTTTAATAAATAAAGAATTTTTAATAAATTAAAAAAATTGATATTATTCCGTATTTTTAGTTTTTAAGCAAATATTTCAATTTGTCCAGTAGTGCGATTCAGTAACTTTATTTAAAGACTGTTGAGTTGGTTAAAAATTTTAACAGCAAAATTAAAGGTTTTGCTATTCAGTAACATTTTTAACCACATTCACTGGCGTTATCTTAACGGCAGTAATTTTTGTGTGGTTAACGAAACGATTCAAGTCAGCTGTTCAGTAGAAGCACGTACTCTTTTGCAAAGAGGGCAAGTTGTTATTTTGCAGCAAATACGTAAAATTATAAAAATATTTGGATATACAATGTCATTTATATTATTTTCTTATAGAATTTTACTTTTATTAATCATAATTAAAGTAATTCATGAAAATATATTATTATACACTGCTTGGTCGACACAAATTCTTTTGTTTTTTTTCTGTTCCTCTTTGTGTTTTTCTCTTATTGTAACAGAGATGCCACTTGATATCAAATTATAACAAAGATGTTAAAACGAAGTTAGTGAATCGCACAATGGTTAGTGCAAACCACACTAGTTGTTGTTATATTTAACCACTATTCAGTCTTTAAAAGTTACTGAATCGCACTACAGTTCTCTTCTTAAAATCAAGCTCATTTGCACTAAATGTCAAGTTAGTGCTCATATTGAATCTGGCAACCCTAGGTGCATTACTTTAAGCACACCTACCAATAAAAAATGAACTTACAACGTCTGACAATTACCTGGCAATAGCGAAGAAGAGTGTTCTCACGATTGGCAGATATCTAACAATATTATTGGCTTACAATACGCTGACAATGCTTTTTCTACCAACGTTGTAAGACGAAAATTGGCAGTTCACACAGTTGCAAGACATTGTAAGGCATATTTTATTGACAATATTGTCAGATCTTACAACCGTCTGTACATAGCTTTACTTTGGCTGTAGCCCAATGAGTTTCTAAATCCGTTTACGAAACGTGTTTGCGACGTGCTACAGCATTTCCGGAGAACTGAAGTGCCATATGTACGAGTATTGAATGATTTTTTATACTCGTATTCTACAAAATAATGTCATAAAATTGCTAAAGTCAAATCATTACTCTTGACAGTCCTTTAAAGTTCATAATCCATCATTTAAAATACATTATATACAGACAGAGGGAACAGCAGTACTAAACAGATATGAGCAATAAAAAATATTAAAATGTTGAACATAAAAGTGTAAAGAGTTCCGGCAACAATTTGTTGTATGTATTTTAACTTGAGTGTTATTTTTTGCGCAAAATTTTGTACAAGTTGACTCTGACAATGAGAACAAGAATGGAAATTCATCATCAGCAAAAAACGGCAGCAATACGAATAATGTTGCTGCCTGATTGTTAGCTTCAATATGAAAATATTGGTTGAGATGCGGAGCAACAACTAACTAGTGCAACACTTGACACGTCGTATGGCAGTGTCAGCAACGCCTTTAGGCAGGCAATAATCACCCGCTTAAATCCAGAAAGACACGACAGACAAGCAGCCAACAGACAATCTGTTCTGTGCTTTTTCTATTACTGAATTGCTATGATGTGATGTTGTGCTTTTGTTTTTCCTGTTTTTGTTGCTTGTATCATGTTTGTTGCTTCTAGATATTGTAAATGTTGTAGCCTTTCATTTTCATTTTTATGTTTTTTTTTTTTGTTCCTGCCATTGTAGTATTTCAGTTTTTCTTTATTTATTTTTATTATTCATGACACGTTGTAAAATAACACACCCAATTTTGAAACTACGTACACAGTATCATCATTTTGCCTCTTCCAACGATTCTTTATTTTCCCCAAAAGCTAGTCAGCCTGTCAGCCAGAGCCTACCCTTTATTTTGTTTAATAACTTTACCTTAGTCATTTGGAATTGGCTTGATAGTCCTTGGATACACTTAGTGGTACCCATACCTTCATATTCATCCCTTTTATATTGTCATCCCTCCCATTATTCGTTCACTCATGGTCTGCTGTTTGCCTGCCAGTCTGACTGCTGGTGTGGCTGCCTGTCACTTATTCTTAAAATGAGTAAAATGTATCATACCGTATGTACGTGTATGTACGTAATTTTTGAGCTGGGGAATGATGGGTTGCATAATGTTTGTTTATAGAAGAAATTTGATTGTCTTTAAAAGTGTCATTTCGTATGGCATTAACAAGACCATATGACTGTAATTTTACATGATAATGTTTTAGATTTGGCCAGTCCACTTTTGGGCTGAAAGCCTGACATAACTTAATGCACTGACTGGCAAATCTTTAACTATGTAAAAGAGTTAAGTATTTGAAGACATGATATTAATGATAAAAAGAATTTGAAATGAATACCTCTACTAGAAAAAATCTCAATATTAAGCACATAAAATGATAATATTCATGTGGGTTGATACACATACTATTTAATATCTGGAATTAATTTCAGAATTCAATTTCTCTTTTCTGGTGCTCAAAAAATTTCTTAGAAGTACAATTGCCGGTCCTTCCAGTGTATTTCACCAAAATGAAGAGTTTACACCGTTGACAACAACTTAGAAAAAGCGACATTGATTAATCCACATCTTTGTCTAAGCAACATCATAATGTGACCCTCTAGCATGATTTTGGCTCTATGCTTAGTGAATTTCTTACGGATGTAGATTCTTATAATACAATAGTTCTGTATCCCACCTCAGCTTAGCGTCCGTTGCAGTTTACATGTGCCTTAAACTCTAAGGTCATTCTAACACGGTATTCCGATATCTCATTGGAGCGGTGTTGATTTGAGTGACCCGCATGGAATTTAAATTTTTAAAGGAAAATTTTTCATTTCCAAATCGTATATGCAGGCAGCATTATATAAAAACATTTTTGTTTTATCAACAATAATATTAGGCACGACTGGCTCCATCTTCAACAGAACCCCACTTGAATAATACGAAAATAAACAGATTTCTTCATTTCTTAAAGTTTTCACTTTGTGACAAGAAGCATTTCAAAAATAATCGATTCTAGAACCAAAACCGCGTCTCTGATCAATGTATTAGATACCGAAAATTACATTATCAATTTTGATGTGATCAATTCACTTTGTAAAGACCTCATAAGTAGGCCTTTTGTGACGAAAAGCATAGATTCCAAAAATGTTAGCCATGTCATAGACGAAATGGAAACAAAGTTTCGAAAAATACTTATTTGGCACTTAAATACATTTTTTCTCTGCATGTGATAGGCATTGACGTATCGAATGATATAGTTTAGTTGATTACTTGATCTCGATTGTTATTATATCGTTACATTTCCTTCAATGAGGTGATGAGGCCCCAAGGTTAAGCTAGGTTAGACTGTATGGTCATAGATCTCGCATAGATCAAGAGTGGTCCTTAGCAACACCAGCGGATGACAATAACCTTATCAGTATGGCATCCCACTTCGTGGTGCCCGTACCGAACGACTACCACAAGATTTAACAAATTTTAGCAGTTTACATTGCTATTCTCGACACAAGTTCAAAATTCCGAGAGTGTGAGTACCAGGAATTCGCGGAAAAAGCTTAGGTAATATATATAAGTATAACAATATATGATCACTAAAATTAAATCTAAAAATTTTATAATCGTTAGAAGTTGTATCACAAATTTAGAGCCAAATCAATTTTGCAGCAGCCCCACAACTTAGTGCAAAGTCAACTAATAAAATTTTGTGTTTGTCACTTAAGCTCTTTTGGCGGTTAAGGCACCATATGTAAGTAAGTATGTACATATACGTAAATATACACATCTAAGATACTATTTACAATTAATAAATCCCATCGCTGCATTATGCAAGTTTGTGTAAAAGATTCGTGCTCTCAGTTTCATATTCTGGGTCAATATTTGCTTAAGTTAATTAAAAGTTTTCATTTGTCCCTTTTTAAAAAGAAGTCTTCTTGCTGCAAACTTTTAAATAAGCATTTGGAATTTTTTTGCCAGTTTATTACGTTTCACATATTTGGTTTTCGTAAAACAAAATAACCTGACTATTTGAGTTAATTGCACAGATGGGTAGTAAACGAGCGCTGTTCACGTGTGATATGTCCTTACATAATTTAGATTTGTGAGTAATTGTTTCGTTATCAGATGTATTATAAGGGTTCTGGGGATTCACATATATTTTTACTACGGTTTCTCAGTTTTCACTTAGCGTTAAAATTGTAGGAGTTTTCGGAGTTTTTTTTTCGGAAGTCCTATTAATCCTACTAATATTATAAATTAAAAAGTTTGTATGTTTAGAAGTTTGAATGAAATTTAGCGCACAGATAATTTATAGCCCGGATTAACACATGGGATACCTATCCAAGGATTTCCTTAGAAGAGTTCAATGCACACGAAATTTATTATTTGGGTTATTCTCCCCAAACCTATAGGAGAAATTGTTTATATAGAAGGATGTTTGTATAGGAAGATAATCTATCAAACTAAAAATTATGACAATACATGAATCTAAAATAGAAAATTTATTAACAGTGTTTAATTCATTTAACTCAGGCATTAAGTTTACTATTGAAATGGAATAATACTTAAGGATTCCGTATTTAGACAATTTAGTGTTAAGAACAGAGAATAGTTTATTAATAGACTGGTATCAAAAATCTATTATTCGAAGCATCCAAAACAAACTATTATTGACACAACCAATAATGTTAAAAGAAGAGTATTGGTTATAAGTGATAAGGTAATCCACAAGAATAATTTGAAAAATGATTATGAAATTATTAAATGATAATGAATTTCCAATGCGACAAACATACAATTTAATAGGCCAATAACACACGAAATAAAGTTAGCGATGTCAATAATGGATATAATTTTATTGTCTGCTTTTGTCTTGGCTCTATTTTTATAGTTAAGATCTGAGTATTACCTAAAGATATCATTTAGAAATTGAAGAAAATTTTGCTAACAAAACACTTTTTTGTATTTTCAAAATCTTGAATGGATTTATGTATATAAAATCACATCAGATTTTAGAATGTTAAAATACGATTACTCTCTGGAGTTTATAACAAATTATATTTATATGCATATTTTTATTGCAAAATGTTCATATTTATTTTAAATATTTTAAATCTATATCTATGTATATATAAGTAGTTACATCCGGAATTGTTCCTATTTATGTCATGACACACACGAATTTCCTTTATGGTAAAAATAACTTTTGATTAACTTGCATTTTTACAAATAAAGAGAAAAAGAAAAAACTAACTGTCTGTCTTCTTTGTCAAAACTTTGTCAAGCTTGTTATCAGAATTTAATTTATAAAAGGTAACTTTTTTCCTTTTCCTTGGAAATATTTATTTTACATATTTTTCCATCTTTTATTTGAATTAAAAGAGATGCAATTTTCTTTACGACTTTTTAAGTATGCAAAATAAGTCTATGTGTAAATACACATTATATGTAAGTATGTATGAATTACTATGTCAATATGTACACGAGTCAAGGGTATGAGATTATTATATTCAATAGATGCATGAGTATAAATGAATGAATGAGTGAAGGCATGTAACGAATGTTTGAAGTTTTATAACAAGATGCACATTTTCCTTTCATATTCTAAAATACGAGTACGAAATTCTGGGTAACAACAACTTGAACTCTAGCCAAAAATGCAGGGGATGTACATAAATACATGTTTACAAAATCAAGAGTATAAACGTGTGTTTGTTTAATAAAATTTAAAAAGCCAAAGAAAATACACATGATCATCATAAGAAAGTAGGATGATTATTTCTGCTCCACAAGGAATTCGTTGAAAATTCTTATGAGAAGAAAAAAACAATAGTGGAACACGACGTTTGGTGCAAAAACTCTTGCAAGAGTGCAAGTGCAAAATATCGCAGCTCTTATCTTGCAATCGAACAACAAAACACACAGGTTTCACGTGCAACACCAATTCCTTTACGCAATGTTAAAAATAGTATAGCTTCTCTTTGCAATGCGTGTTGCTTTTTCAGCCAGCGATATCAAATTTTAAATTTCAAAAGCACTTAAATCGAGAAAATCGTTAATTTCATTTACAGCTTTTCTTTTATAAACTTATTTATGTTACATTTTGTCCAAATTTTAACAAGATGCATCATTTAGTTTATGTTTGACAGCCATTGGTAGCAGACTACCGCGTGATTTTAAAGAAAATGGAAAAAAGTAAATTTCGTGTGCTCATTAAGCATTATTTTATGTGGGAAAAAACCATCAAGGATACGCTTAAAGAATACTATGTGAATCATACACTATCAATTTCAATGCTAAAAAAAAGTGGTTTACTGAATTTCGATATGGCCAAATGTTCTGGATGACCAGTGGAGGTCTCTATAACTACAACAATTGAAATAATTCATAATATGGTGTTGGCCGTTCGCAAATTGAACACAATGGAACACGATTTCCTTCATATGATTGCCGCGGTTGACTTCCGAGGAACTTATCTTTTATTCTTTTTATTTTCATTTTATTTATTAACACTATTTTTCGACTTTTTTAATATGTCTTTTAATCTATTATTTTTCCTGAAGAAAACGTTCAAAGAGGCGTTGAAATATTGATATTAAATAAATTACTTTTATATAAAAAGACTTAAAGCTCGTTAATAGAATAAAAGATTTTTATTTTATTTATTTTTAATTTTACTTTTATTTTTTTTTATTTCATTTTCATTTGATTTTTATTTTGTTTTGATTTTATTTTATTGCATTTCATTTTTCAGTTCATTTTATTTTGTCACTTTTATTTTTATTTTATTTTTTTTTTTCATTTTCGTTTTAATTTTTATTTTGTTTTTTTTTTTAATTATTTTATTTTTTAATTATTTATCTTATTTTCAAATTAGTTTATTTTGTTTTTTAATTATTTTATTAGATTTTTCAATTATTTTATTTTATTTTTGTTGAATAATCTGTCATATAAATATTTTGAAAAAAAAAATCACTAAAAAAAATCATGGAGTCGGCAAAGCTGTTTGCAACACTGATGGATTTATATCAGCTGTTAAATATTTTACAAACAATTTTGCAAGTGCAAAAATGGAGCGCCCACGATTAATAGCAAATTTTCCCAATTGTAAGCACCAAACGTCGACTTCTGCTAATGTTTCTGTTGCCTGAGTATTGTGGTAAAAATTGCAACAGCATACCAACATTCACTAAAATGCTTGCATATACTCGTATTGTGCAGCTATGTTTGCTTCTACTTGGATATAAATACATGAGTGTCTATAAATATTTTTACTTGGGTTTGGAATGTGTGTGCAAATATATCGAAAATAAATATCAATTTGGTGGATTGCAAAAGCCATATACAAAAAAATATGTAACGTTTGTAGAAAACAAATCCAGCTTCTTTTTACATTGAGTTTATAGGATTTTAATGTGGTGGTGATTGCCTGAGTATTGCACTTTATATGTCGTTACTGATGTTGCCTATTTATTGATTTTTTAGTGACTTTTATTATGTATGGTATTGCATTTTCCTTCAATATTTTTGATATTAATAGATTTACAACACGTTTTCAATTGTTAGGTATTAAGGGAATCGTTCTGAAGTCAAAAAGAACTTTGACTACTTTAATTGTATTTGCGAATTGATATTTTACAAATAATTTTTTTTTCAGAAAATTTTATTACTAGATTAAATTTCGCACGAAAATCAAAAGCAAAATGCTATTTTTCCAAAACAACTATTTATATCAATTCTTAATTCGTAACGACCAATACATTTAATTTTTTTTATTCAGAATTAAATAAAGTAAAACTTTGATATTACGAACTTCGTTATAACGAAAAACTCAATATAACGAATTTTTAGCTGAGTCCCTTGAAAAAAACCTTTTTATTACAAAGTTTTTCATACAAAAACGCTCTATATTAATTAACACTATTTTTTCGACCTTTTTTGTTTTAATATATATAATTTTTTGTAATCAAGCGTTAGGTCTTTTTTTAAAAAATAATAATTTTATTCAATATTTCGACGCCTCTTTGGGCGTCTTCTTCAGGAAATTTTTTATTAAATAAAATATTGAATAAAATTATTATTTTTTAAAAAAAGACCTAACGCTTGATTACAAAAAATTATATATATTAAAACGCTCTATAGCTATAACGAAAAAATTCTGAGGTATAAAGCCTCTATATAACGAAGTATTTTCTCAAAAGCCTCTATACAACGAAATTATAATTGAAAAATACATACATAACATTTTAATATAACATTTAAGAGTGTACGTCATTATCAAAAGCCTCTACATGACGAAGTCTTCAACTATAGCCTCCATACAACGAAGTCAGAATAAAGCAAAATTAAATTTTAAGCAAAACAGGGAAGTCCCTTTTAAAAATAGAATTTGGACAAAACAAAACTGTATAACTACACATAACGAATTATTTCGTATTTCTTTAAATTTCGTTATATCAAGGTTTCACAATGCATATGTATAAGGAATCAATAGTTATAACGAAGTATTTTTCGATCCCCTCTAGATTCGCTATATCAAAGTTTCACTGTAATTTTAAAATAGATAAGTGCAATTCGCGTTTAAATTTGCTTATGATTTTCACATATTGTTGAGGTAAGTAACCAAAAAATTATTATACAAACTTTTTCCATAACAAAAGTAATTTGTTAATAACACACTTGTCAAACTTTGGCTAAAAACTTCCCAAACATCCGCGATCTGGGAACAATCCCAATCTACATATTTTTAATATGAAACACAAGAGGGGTCAGCTTCTATGCAGATGGCACGAAAAACGAAAAGGGTATGGAATTTTAGGTATAATCTCGGGATTTGAATCTACTAATTTTAAAAGAGGTGGTGGATTAGTTGACCGTTGTTAATATCTAGGATACGTTCAAAAATGCAGAGCTGCGCCGCAACAGACAAGCAAAATTTCTCCGCTATACCGATACAAATGAATATATGATTTCTTATCATATGACTACTGTATACGATCCGTATTTCACACATTTTTGGACACCATATACTTCACTGTTGCAGTTAAGAACATTCTAATTTAATGTTGCAGGACAGTACTGCATTTACGAGCATATCCCTACTGAAAGTAGTACTGTCATAACAGCCTTTGAGTCTCCTCTTCTGAAAACAATAAACAGATCTCGACTGCCGATAATGTCTTAGTGTAGCGAAGAAGTTGAAGAAGTTGAACATTAGAATCATTTGGATCCCAAGGCATAGAGACAATCTTAAATCTCTATAACATTTCAGATAGGAAATTGCAACGCGTAATAACCCGCTTTCAAAGCTAAAGCTGGTACGACTTTTTGGACTTCGGTTAAGCAGAGTTTCGTGTTATCACAATGAATGAAAAGTCTGAATGAATCCGATGGAAAACTCACAGCCACCTTTACCTAAACCCGCCTAAATATGAAATATTTTAGTTACGTTCATCTATTATTTTTGTTTTTTATCTGAAGCAGAATTTGTATTATACAAAACAATTTTTAAGCACATTTTAAATATTTATAAAAGAAACACTAAAATGTTTAAAGTGCATTTAATTTTTTTAAATAAATGTCAAAGCATACGAGTAAACAAGCGTATAGTTCTACTAATTTCTATTTAAATTTGTCAGAGAATTGTTCTTCGCTATGAGTTAATCCACTCTATTATGAATACATTCCGTAAGTGTTAGTGCCAACTCATCAGTGGACCATCAACCATCATGTTTGAAAAACATTCAACATTCTATGCTTATATAAAAACTTTGAAAGAGCAAATGAGAATTATAAAAATATGAACATAGTAGGCTAAAACACCAACACAAACAAGTTATATTTAATTTCAATATACATATTTTTTTTAAATTTTGCACAATTTACAAATTTACAATTTTAGGTGACACTAAAATAATTTTAATTTTTAATGCTATCTTGCTGCTTCAACACTATCCGGTAGAATGGAAGGTTTCGATGATCACTATGATCCCTAAGCCCCGAAAAGACCGCACGCTTGTGGAATCTTTAAGGCCTATAAGTCTGTTATCTAACATGTCAAAGCTGTGAGAAGCCTGACCCCAATATTGAACAGCACTGGGTGTATTCCGGATCATAAATTTGGCACCATCCAACGAACTCACAGACTTGTAAATGTAGTTAGAACTAAGTTTGGAGGAAAAAATATTGTTCAACTCTTTCTATTGATGTTTCCCAGACCTTCAATAAAGTATGGCACGAAGCATTAAATAATAAATTCAAGAGGAAGTTATCCGCAAACAATCACAAGCTATTAGTAAGCTACGTAGTCAATTTCTATTCACTCCACAGCCAATAGAAGCAGGAGTTCTCCAAGGCATTATATGCCTCCGACATGCCAATGGGAAATAGTCTTCACATAACTACGTTTGCTGATGATACAGCTTTTCTAAGTAGCCATGAAAAATGCGCCAGAAGCATTCCTCAAATTGCAGAAATACATTTTAATTTTAGAGAAATGGCAAAATATATGGAGAATACAAGTTAAAGAGCAAAAATGTGTTCACATCACTTTTACATTGCGAGGGGAAACTTACCCCCCCCCACCATTTTAAAATAATGGTAAATCATAAGCGAAATACAATGAATTTAAATACCTACACCTATGTACCTTCTTGATAGTGATTTAACATGGAAATCGCACATAGACGCTGAGTTAATGCAAATAAAATTAAAGGCTTCTTAAACTAATTGGCTCATGCGAACTTCTTTTATACACAACGGTCCAAAACACCATATGTTGCTATGGAATTCATGTGTGGGGCACTGCCTCAACATCTACTATAGAAAAAATTCAAAGGAATCAAAATAAAATTCTCTTTATGAATACAGCCGCTCCCTGTTATGTTAAAAATTTCGCGTATTCATCAAGATCTAGACGTTCCTTTGGTTTAAACAATGGTCCAAAACACGTGAAAACATACATAAAGAAACTAGAGTATCATCCCGCAACATTGTATATTACAGAGACCACACTCGGACGTACACGCTTCCTCTTAGCCTCAGACGAGAGGTGGGAAGGCAACTCAGAAGAAAGCGTAGAAAAATATATGCAACGATTTCTAACTGCAGAAAAATTAGAAAAGGATAGCACAACTGATTAAATCGGCTCGAAATGACTCTCAGATGGATACTACGAATTGCTCGTTTAAATATACCTAAAATTTCGATTCAATTCCATAAACTGATTATTTGTTATGGCATATAAAGAAAAGAACTCTGAAAGAGCTTATGATGTTTCTTAAAAATACGCCTTTTATAGGTAATCCTTTGTTTGTTGGTCTTATGAAAACATTGATGACATTTCCGCTTCTACAATAAACTATGCCAGCGTTATGTTTTTAATTTAGCCAATTTTAGTTTCCTATAGAAAAAAGTTTATTTTTTGCAAATTCAGTTGATATGATTTTATAGCCGTTGGCTCTTCTAATATTCAGTAGGACACATTGTTGTTGTTTACGAGTACAACAACAAAATCTCTTTCTCTCTATCAGATAATTTCCAGCCACTTGAATTTTCATCACCATCATCATCATCTTTCTGCATTGTAGAGATTCCAACTACAATAACAAACAAAAATATATATAAGTATATATATGTATATCCCCATCATCACACCTGAGTTAAAAAATACCAGCAGAAAAACAATTTTTCAATGGATATAGACCGATTGCTAGGCACGGAGAAAAGCAGAGAGATGAAGGAATGAATAATAAAGTACCAAACGATAATCACATAAAAGTTGTGACGGCAATTCGGGGGGAACTGTGGAGGTCACTGAAAATAAGGTTTCCTTTATAAAGTGTAGCATCAACTTAAGCGACAACTAAACCGAGAAAAAAAACTAAAATTAAAGAAATTGTTGCCAAAGTTTAGCCAGCAGTTGAATTCCACCTAACACTGCCATTGACGCCAACACATCCACGTTTCACTATTTTCTGATGGATGTTGGTGAAATTGTTCGGTGTTTGTGATAATGTTGGCACACTGTTGCTACTACAACCTCCACGAATTGTTGAAAGTACTAGCACAATATGTTTTCATACGAGAAAACTGCTCTATTATCAAGTATTTTAAAAGCAAAGGACAAACAAATTGTAAGAAATTCGAGAAAAAGCTGGGGAAGGAAAGACAGTAAAAAGATCTCATTATTTAAAATTCATTTAAGACGATTTTTTTTTGCAGTAGCAGCTTAAGTTTTCTTTATAAGTTTAGGTTTAATGTCTAAAAAGTGCAAATTAACGTAAAAAATTGTCATTTATGGTTATTAGAGATGTTAAAGGAGAGAGAAGGAAACCAGGAATTTGCAATGGGAAAAGTTATAAAAAATAAAGGGGAGAAAAGTTTGATTTACTCTGCATACAGAATAGATTTTGCGTTTTATTTTATATTTATTTTTTAATTCAATTTTTTGCTAAAATAAGCATTATTTTCCAACGTTTCAATGGTGTTCATTGTTAATTAAAAAAGTTATTTGCAAACTGCTAATATTGACAATATAGACATGAATCCAGAGGCAATTATTTTTAAATAATTCGTTTTATATCCGTTCTGTTCCTTTTTTTTTTTGTTCCTTCGAGGCACATGTGCCAAATTAATACTTTGATTTTCCCTTTTTATTTAAAAGTTATTTTTCATGTGATAATAGATTAACTTTTTTCTCCCTTACAAAGTCCATAGTTACACGTATTACGTGTATTTATTGATTTTTTACTTATGGCGTTTTCATTTCTGAGGGAAAAGTCACACATATTTTGCCCCTCCTGCATGTTTAGATTCTTTTCTGCAAAAATAAGCAGTAGCGAAAAAACACATTAATTTTTAGACACGTTACACCGGAACGGTGCTAGTTTGCATCATTTCGAATGATTTTGATTCTTTTTTGATTCCTATTCACCGATATGGAAGCTATATTTTATTAACACTATTTTTTCGACCGGCTGAACATATTTTGATTTAGTTGCCGCAAAAATGTTACTCTAAACGCATTTAAACTAAACCTTCGATCAATTAATTTTTATTTTAATAATTAAAAATACTTTCAAAACAAGTAGAGATTTGTTAAAATGTTTTTGTTTGTTGTGGCTTTAACTGATCATATGACCTCATTTCATGGTCGCTAAACCAAATCGTCAGTGAACTTTAAACAATTTGAAAACTCTCATTGTTTTACCAATTAGTTGGAGAGAATATACCAAAATAATAAATTTCAATTTAAAAATATTTTCATAATGAATTAAATTTAAATATGTGTGTATAAAAGGCCAGCTTTAAGGATTTTATTATAAATTAAAATTCTGAAATAAGCCTTCATCTAGAAATTTTTAAAAGAATTCTGTTGAGCAAAATATTCGTTTGTTAAACGGCTCGGACTTTTATGATCTAAAAAATGCGAAAGGCATTGAAAATAGATTTTCAAATGAGTGTAAACTTAAATTTAACCAGCAGAAATAAAAACCCTATAAATTCAAGTAAATTTGGAAAATTTAAAATGCGGGACCAGATCCATCTTGAAAAACATATGGAAAAAGTACTCCAAAGTATCCGTAATAAACGTAATATAAATAGAGTTCAGAAAAAACAATAACAAAAAACAGACGTATAGTGACTTATACGTATAACCCACTATATAAAAATGGTGTTCTAAAGGATCCTCTAAGGTGCAAATAAGGTCACATTTCTGGAGTAATTTTAAAACTTTATAAAAATGGATTTGAAGTCATATTTTTCAACAATTTTCTCGAGAAGATTAGTTAACATTGGAACACCATTAAAATATTGGTATATACTCTTAATTTACTATTTTTCCATAATGTCCAGCAATGATGGAGATTTTAAGACACTAATTTTCTGGTCAAATAATCTCATATCTTAGAGATTTGAACTGACCGTTCAGATCGCTAGATCTAATAGTACCACAATTCTTCCTTTGGACATTTTTAAAATCTTGCGTTGACTACAACAAACCACGAACCTTGCAAGTTTTGAAATTTAACATTGAAGAAGATATCGCCAATTTGGAGCCTACATGTTTTGCGAGCAACAATTCAAAAGGCCATGAAACGAGCACAATTCTGCATCAACTTGGGAGGTGGCCATTTGGGCGATATAATTTTTCCCAATTAATGTCATAAATTTTACACTTTTTAATATAAAATTTTTATGAAAATACCTCTTTTTTAATTTCATTTCTAACGAAGTGGCAGCCAATTCAAATTATAAAATTACTTTGCGTCACCTTGTATTTAATATGTTTTACACACAAATTTATATCAGGGTTGGATAGTGCCATTTTGTTAACTACTTCGTTTATAAATACATATTTGTTTTTGTGTGAGAAGTTTACAAGAACCTAAAAAAATTTTGTGTATAGACATTAACTACTTCTGTTCCCTTTTGAGCTTAAAAAGGCACCATATTCCGAAGATGTCGGTTACATGTAGAACGTATTCCCCATTTTTGTGGCGGCAATATTTTTTCCAAAAATAGAATCACCATTAGTTGCACGTCAAGGCCTTCATATTTGATTGAATTAGCACAATCCAGGTTATGAGATTATGTTGTGGGAGAAATGTAGACGGTAATGACAATAATATGGCAATTGTAATTAGAACCGTTAATCTAACAAAACGGAAGTCGCTCTTCCTGCTAGTGGATAGAAGATAAGTTATTTTCGATCCATAGTTCTGAAGCCAACTAAATCAGCAAATCAATATTGTGGTGCCATTTTGCACAATTTACTGAATGCTTTAATTTAGAAAAAAAAAAATCAATAGAAAACATTTGGCGTTAGACCAAATGATAGTTCACTACATTCAAAGAGAAATAAATGATTGTCATTGTAACCTTTACTTCCCAGTCGTAACCATACAATCTGAGGTTTTCTTTTCTAACCATCAGGTGCCAACTTTCAAAACTTAAAATTTAATATTTGTATTCGTATTCGCGCATATTGTGTAAGATATTTCGTGTTCGTATTCGCGAGTGTCTAAAATTGGCATTCGTAACATCACTTATGTGTATAAGTAAAAAGCTCACAATTTCTAAACCGACCATCGTATCTTCCTTTTTAAGTTTTGGTAATAAATTGACTTTTTTAAGGTTATTTTTGTCTTTGCAAAATTTTTTACGTTTCATGTATGAAACTGAGTTTTTGCTGTATTGTGTTGAATGAAACGTTGCAATATCCTGTGTATATCAAATGGCTATACAACCATAATATCGTATGCAACAACACAGCAAAACATTTTGTTGTTCGACATTTTAATTATTATTTTATTTGGCCAATTTTCCTTTTTTGTTTATTGACCCAATAGACCATTATTAATTGTTGCATAAAATCTATGCAACACCAGAAACTATAAATCACTACGAGTATATACATATATTTTATTTTACTGCCCCGCCACCCACTGAAAATTTCATCTTTAGAAAAATTTGTGCTACTTTTTTACCATTTTTTTAATTAATTACTCAAGCCTATGGTCTTTTTAATTTTAATGCTAAATTATTCGATTTTCGATTTTTCAAACATAATTTCCTGAGGTTGATACTCCCAACGAGAGTCGATATATCGAAAAATAAATTGATATTCAAATTAAGAAGACCATAAGCTTAAATAATAACTTTAATTATTATTGAATTAATTTAAATAAATTTAATTTCATAAATCTAACAGAATCTGTTAAATTATTAATGTTAACATGACTAAATAATAAATTTCAAATGTTTTTTTTTTTTTTGGAAAAAGTTCCCGAGAGATGATTCCCTTCGTCGACTAGTAGCTAGTGCACTAGACTAGTAGTCGGATAGTCGAAGGTTTCCATATAATGCGGAAAATGGATCCGGCGTTTCAGAAATGGTGCGTTTCGAATGTAGGGCATTACTCATTGAAAAGAGCTTTCAAAAGCTTTCCGAGTAACCCATAAAGAACTGTTTAGATTCCAACGTAATGTGCAACGGCACATAAATCGCATCACTCTGATAGAAGTAGCCGGGACGCAGCAACAACAACTAAGAGTCAGTATCGGCAATGTGATAGATTCTACAAGCTGCGCCATAAGCAACGCATTGGGTATCTTACGTTTCCAAAATAAATGGCACAAAGATTGCATACAAAATGCGCAACGATACAGAAAATGCATTTTATTTTGACATTCATTTGGAGTACACAAGCACTGCTTTGATTGCACCACTGCAGATTAAATTTACGATTGGATTCTTATTTAAACAGTTTCTAGGAAAATGAAAAGCATGGGAATGATAATGGCGAGGCTATTCGGAGCCTTCAGAACTAGAAGGAAAACATGACAAAAGGAAAATGTTTTTCATACGAATGGCATTATCAAACACTGCACTCTATATGAAGGATTTTGTAATAAGAAGGGAATCTATGTTGACATTTCTTTGTCTATCAAATACTAATGCAAAATGAAAATGAAAACGATATGCGGTGGTCCAACGATTTAATAGTATTTTATTATTAAAATGGGAGTTCGTTTGTGTTCGAAGGTTCTACAATGTCTGCTCTTCAAAATTTGATACGACCACGCCAGTTCGACAAAAAATCAATATATTTACATCCGTATATAAATAGATTAGAATTGGATGTGCAGTACATGAAAATGAGCTTTATAAATAAATATTACGCCAATAGGGCTTAATCGATCACTATCGACTCTTCAAATTCGTGACAACAGGGTAGATGCGATAATGCCTACGGTTTAAAGTGTTACTTCTTTGTAAAAGGGGACAGGTGGTGAAATAGAGAGAGAGAGAGAGAGAGCTTAATTCTTTTTACAATTCCACTATTGCGTGTTTTATTGATTTTTATGGCAGAGTTGCAGCTCCTCTCATGTTAAGTAGTCGCGTTACGTTTCTTAAGCTGTATGTGTAGCCATTTTATTAATTGTTTTACTTCGCCCATGATTCTGCAAATATTATCGACGAATGTGGGCGCTGTAATGTACATTAGCATAGAAGAACATTATTCGCTGCCGATACTGCTCAGCTTTGCCTTCATCACTCTAATAGTCCAACAACAATCAACACAATGCCACACTAATTGTACATCACATAAACTCATCGAACTCATACTCTCAGTCAAAATTTGCTTTCTAATCAACGCGTTAACTACTACTACTCTTCGAGTACCATCTTCAGGATATTTATTTATTTTATATAAATTTTGAAATTAACATTTGAAAAATAATAGAAAAGTGTTTGCCATATTAACATATTAGACCAATCCCATTTATTAATACTATTCTTTGTCCTACTATTCTTTGTCCTATAAGGTATCCTATATCTTTCCGCATCATGTACCCTTGATCTTTCTATACGTTCAGATATCCCTGCTTTATAAATCTTATGTCCATCCTTTTCCTGAAGATGGTACTCGAAAGATACCGAAATATCGATAAGTAAAACAAAATAAAAATAAAATAAATTAAAATTATTTAATTTAAAAAAATATATAATAATAATGTACAAGTATAACAAATACTCATTAAAATATTCATTTACATAATTTTGTAAATGGGTGGAAGTTACTCGTATGTATTTAAATGTATCTATGGCGTTGAGATGACATTGCACACAACAATAAAAACAAATGTTCAATGTGAAAATTTGGGACAATTACTTTATACAAAAATACAGTAAAGAACAAAACAGATTGTTGCCATTATTCAGAAATCAATGTTAAAGTTTACTTTTAATACTTTAACATTTATGATATTTGTAATTTTCAATACCATTTACATATGTATGTATTTCATTACTTCTTTATGGGATTCGAAACTTTAAATTATTTTGATTTTTGTTGTAAAAAGTTAAGTTCCAAATGAGGCAATTTGTAGAATAAAGCCAAGGTCGTAAAGAACATTTTCTTGGCCAAATGGGGTCGTATTTTTCAACTGCGCATTAAATCGAACTAATAAGTTGGTATTCAAAAAACGTTCGCCATGACTTTATTGGCTGACAAGCACATCTTGGCTTTCTTTGGCGCCGACTCACCACGAGAAATCCCCTGTTTTCACTACTTTTTGCTTTCTGGTGGGTTGTGGTGGATCTACGTTTTGAAACGACGCAAAAACTTATCCATACTGCAGTTCAACAATGCCAATCACTCCTGCGGTGTTATTACACGATTGCGTTTGTAGTTGATTGTGTGTAAACCCGGTAACCATCCAGCGGAAAGCTTTCTCATACTTAAGTCATCATTTAAATTTAAACCACTGGGCCATGTAATATTCCTTTGGCTTCCAAAGTCTCTCGTACCTTCAATCTCCGATCGGCCAACACTATATCGTGAATTTTTTTAATTGTTTCCGGAGGAAGAGACCTAAACTGGGTGTACAGAACTTTCGATATCTTCCGTGATTGTACAGCCGCAACGAAATTCATTAAACCTTTTTTTATCATTGTAATTAATAGTTCAGAATTCCCATAGTATTTATCAAGCTTAGCCTTGGTTTTTCCACAAAAAATAGTGCGCTTTTTTCCATTTTCTCCTCAAATCATGCAGTAATCTGCCATCAATGGCTGTAAAACACAAACTAAATAACGCAGCTTATTAAAATTTTGACGCAAGTCAACTGACAGATGCTTGTGGCAGGAGCAGTATTGCCCTTTCAGTTTAGAGGCGGGAAATTGAATGGACTTGGTCATGGACTTATTGAGCCACCCTCGTAAATAACTCTCAGCGCGAAAAGTCGAACGAAAATAAGAGCGTATGGAAACGTAAACATTTCTAAACAAAATTTGCTTCCCAGTTAGAAATTTCTCCGTCATGTATGCGAATGTAAATGTCAAAATCAGTCACACATGTCATGCTAATATTAACACAAACATTCACTGAAACAATTACAAAATGGAAAACAAATGGAAGTAAATAATATTTTATAAGAATACAATTAATTGCATAACAAGAAATTATATCCTTTTAGCAAGAATAAAATCAACATTAAATCAATTGTATTCATTAGTGACTTACATATACAGGTACATACATGCGAGTGTATGAAAGGAAACACTGATTTTGCACAGAGTATACAACAATAAATGTATAGATTATTGAAGCTCTTGCAAAACAATCAAGTTCACCAGTATTTATCCAGTGAAATAAAATTGTTGCTTTTGAACTTTGTTTTCAATTAAACCGGAATTATTTCAAAGGAATATGTCATAATTATGTAAACGAAATAATATATCGTAAACAACACATTCACAAGCTCATGATCTATATATAAACCATTGGCACACTACTTTATTTATTTATTTATTTTTGCAATTTGCTGCCACTGATTGCAAATAGATACACCATAGAGTTACATTTTTTTGTGGTGCAATATATTTACTACTCATATCGGCGATTTTCTTTTTTAATTGGCGATTTATTTCTCGAACTTAGTTTATGACAATCTAGTAATTTGATAAAAAAATTAAAATGTTACGTTATAACGTAAGACTGGGCAAACGATAAGTCGAATGATGGCAAGACGTTTAGTCGAACGAAAGTTTTCGTTTTCTTTCAACATGGAAAGACAGGCTGTAAGTCTTTTTATCGTAGTCATCATGATCAGGGTTTGGAGTTGTCGGTAATTTTCCATGATTATAGGTCATTTATGTTTAATAAAAAATTCATTCACTTACAATTTATTTTATCTCTTGTGTAGTTATTCTTTAATTTTTGACGTTTGTCAACACAAGGTGAAACCAGTACATGAAAACGATACACAATACAACCGGCGCATGGAAAGGTTTATAGCAAATAAAAAAAATAATTTTTGGAAAAGCGATAAACGTTTTCACAAACAAATTATAAACAGCGTTTTTACTTTTTCCACAGTATATGTAAGTGGTACCGATCTCTAATATATAAAAAGGTCGAAATACTTTACCGTAAAATGCTTACCGACAAATTACACAAAATTACAGAGTGAAGTCAATTAAAAGCTGACTGCTCCTACTTCCTTTTACACAACAATGTATTTTCCTATAGCAACAATGTACGCTGCAAGCACTACATGCATAATGTGGACACATGTTAGTGGACAGATACGACCGTTTTTATAGACACTGCAATATATGAACGATAAAAATGACACTATTTAGAGAATATAGTTAAAACCAACAATAACAAATGCAACAAAACATCGTTGTACAACAATGTTTTCATGTACGAGTAAGTACTTACATATATGTTTGATGAATCCGCAAGTACACACAAATGTTTGTGTGTACGAACGAATGAGTAATTTTAAATTCATACATACGAGTATAAAAATCAGAACAGTTTTCAAGCTGAGATTTATTGAATGAATGAGTGAGTGTGTAAAAAACAATTTTAAGTTTTTCTTTATGTCTAGCAAAACTTTTTAAGGGCTCTTATAAATATTAATTAAAATCCGCAAAATGTTAAGAGAAAAATAAGAGGAAAAATGTTTTGAAAAATATACGGATATTAAGCATAAATTTCTTTAGGACCCGAAAATGCATAAATACTCGAACATTCGAATTAATTATTAAACGAAATTAATTATTTTATTTCTTAAGAAATCACACGCCATTAATCGCTCATAGTACAAAAAAAAAATATTTAAAATATGTTAAAATATTTAACACTTGATATTATTTATTTTTGAGTCGTTGCCTTTGATATTTTAAATCATACTTAATTGCAAGGCGAATTGAATTGACAGCTGATTTTTTTTTCATTACTGAACGTCAAAAATTTTCTATTTGCTTGGATAAATTGCTTATTTATTTTGATTACTTTTGAACAATTTCCTTTGCTTTTCATTTTAGTCTGCTGTTCTTACATGAGAGAAGTTCTGCAATGAGAGGGTTGTATTTGTTGTTCTGATGCGTTTACCTGGTATGAATTCGCCTTTTTTGAATGTGATGTGAATAAAGAAATTAGCTCGTTGTTCGAATTTAAGGAGTTTTGCCAACGGAATGCAATCGATCACATCACCATTGTACCATTTGTCAAAAAATCAAGACAAGAACAGTAACCAAAAAGCAAACGGTTGTAACCAAAAAAATAAACTAAAAGTTATTAGGGCACAACTTATTTGTGTGAGCGAAGCTTTTTTACAACTTTTGATTTTTAACTCCAAATGTTCTCCAAATTTATTTTGATGTTTCGACGACAAGAGGTTTTTACGAAAACCAATTTGCCTGCCTTGCAAATATATAAAGTGTACAAAGTAATGTCATAATTTTAATTAGCTGCAACTTTTGCGGACGAACCAAAGACAAACCCATGTCATACCGACATACACTTAAGCCAAGGCTTGTTGTGCGCTCCCTTAATTTATCAAACACAAACTACCAGAGTTCTGCGGCAGGATTCGAACCTGGGACCTTTGCACTACGAGTCTAGTGCACTTCCTACTAGTCTACGAAGGTCAGTCAGATATTATTGTTACTTATTGTGAATTTCGTCATCGTTTTCCTTGGTCGTCGTATTCCATGGACTCGAACAATTATGTGTTTGGCTGGTGGCCTCGTCAAAACTGTGCCCACTACAGATATAGCAAGAAGAACATCACTGCTGTTACCGACAGAATCAGAGATAATCCACAAACATCGAGACGACAATGCACATAATTAGGCACCAGCAGTTGTTCGCTGCAACGAAATGTTGTGAAAGATTTGAAAGTGTAACCTGTCCATGAATTGCTGCCTGCTGAACGTCGGACAAGGTTAATTTACTTGTCGTACTCTGTTAAACTTGATGTAAGAATAGAATGATTTCATATCAAAAATCATAATGAGCGGCGAAGACCATTTCCACTTATTTGGTTAAGTTAACAAACAAAATTTTCGTTTCTGCGAAAAGAGAATCCACATGAAATGCATGAAGAGCCTTAGCATCCCCTGAAAGTTACTGTTTGCTGGAGAATTTGCGGTGAAAAAAAACTGACACTTTTTTTTTGAAGACCACGATGGCACCACCGTTACAGGCAGATGCTAAGCGATCCTTTTTGCCGCAAGTTGCTGCATTTTGTCTCCATCATTGATTGTTTAAACAGAACGGAGCAACCACTCATACAGCTCGGACAAAGGTGGAGATTTCGAGACAACAATTTCCAGGTCGAGTGATCTCCCGTTTTGTAGATTTGAACTGGCCGTCCTAATAGCAAAATCTAACATCAATAGACTTCTTTCTCTATCGCTTTTTCAATATCTCGCGCTTGCCACAACAAACTACGAACCTTGCAAGTCTTGATATTAGCACTAAGGAACAAAACGCTAATTTGGATCCAAACGTTTTGTGAGCAAAAATTCAAAATGCCGTAAAATGATCACAATTATGTATCAACTCGGGACGTGGCTATTTCTTTTTCAAATAATTTTTTTTTTTTTTTTTTTTGGAAACAGGGCTCATTTTCATTTATAACCAAATTGCAGCCAATTCAAATTATAACATTACTGTTGCGCCAACTTGTAAATAGCTTCATGCAACAAAATTCATGAAAAGTTGAGATATAAAAAACCAATTACTACCCAAGGAAGCCAGGAGCACTAACCTGAGCACAGTGCTACTTAGACTGTACATGAATTGCAATTCATATTTGAAAATTATTTAATTTATAATCGCTTTTCTGTTGAAACAAATTGTTTTATTTATTAGTTTATCCCAAGATTTTCAAAAAAAAAAAAATTGAATAGCTTTTATTTGAACTCAATTAGCAAAGTGAAATAAGTCATGAAGTGTAAACAAAGAAAAAATGGAAAAGGAAACATACAAAAGAAATACAGGATTTTCAAACTGTTTAAAAGCAATTAAGGGGTTCTTGGTTTCTTTTTCTTTTTTTTGCACGAAATTTCTGCTGCTTTCTTTAATGACTAATTACGGAATTTGTCAGTAACACACTCTACCTGTAAGCATGATCATGCACTCACTGTACACCGTGTAAATATATCGCATCATTCCATATAAAACCTACATGTGTGTATGTTTTGAAATACATGTTAATGTTTTGTGCACGGGAGTGTTTATTTCAGTAAAAAGTTTGTTTCACTTTTTATGTATTTGTGGTTAGAAGTACGTTTGGATGTATGTGTTTGGGACTACGAAGTGTGGATATATGTAATATATACAACCTCAACGCGAAGTATAACAACTTCAATATTTTCAAAAGGAAAAAAGTTTAAATGCATGATTTAATCCACCAAAGAAAAAAGTTAATTGTAAATTTTATTTTCATTTTTAAAATAAAAATAAGGTGAACGGATGAAAATGTTGCACATTTCACTGTTTATCAGAAAATCTACCAATCAGCTCGCGATGAATGGTAGAAAATTTGTAGTTTAATTTCGAATGTTTTAAGGCAGGTAAAATAAGTTTTCGATTCTTATAATCGCTTTATAAGAATTATATTTAATTATTTGAAATCATTTTAAATTTATCGATTGTGTAAAGAAATTAATTTATAGTAGGCTTGGAAAACATCTCCAAATCATCGAGAACTTATAACGTTTTCTTTTGCAAAGGGAAGCGTAAAGGTTTTCGTTTTATCAAACAGGAAAAACTGTGTTTGTTTAATTTTCTTTAATAAGCACAAACTTATTAGAAAGGGACAATAAGCGCGAGCTACAGGGTGGCAATCAAATGATAAAATGTAGAATGTTATGAAAAAATTTTTTAGTTGCTGTCAAACTATAATGGAAATTGTTTTTCAAAAAATTATATACTAGTTATATTTTTTTAATTTCTTTATTTAGTTATTTAACTTTTAATTAAGGTAATTATATGTATGTTCAACCTTATAATTATGACATTAATTATAAACATACATAGGAAAAAACTGTGTATAACCAAAGGTTTCTTTTTCAATAAATAGATTCCCCAGAAGAAGTCAACAAACAATTGACGAAACGTCGGGAATAAAATGTAACAAAACTTTGTTTTATTACATTATAAAATACAGGCCTAATTAGCTTAAAAATAAACAACTTGACACAGAATACCAAAAACATTGGCTAAACACTTCATTACTAAAGGGACAATTTAATCCTATAAAGTAATCAAATTTTTAATTAGAACTGCAAACTGAATATGTGTGTGAAAGTAAACTTCGAAATTTATAGCACGATACACAAGTAAGTTGTTATTCTATTAAGAGGATAACAAAGCGTTAAACATGAGAAACCTACAAAAACGTAAGTGGACTAGAAATAAATTACCCATGCCGCTAATTCCATATAATTTTCTTTAACATAAACACCAAATTGAAACACATAGAAACCTTAAATTTTCCAATATATAGAATACCCAACAGTGTTGCTCAATTTTTATCCGCCTGTTTTGACTATTTTCGTCGAATTCATCTTCCAAAGAAATTCCAAATTTGAAAACTTTTGAAAAAACAGCTTTTCCATTGGGAATAATTATTTTTAAATAATAGTGCTTTTTATTTTCCTCGTTTTACTTTAAAGAATTTAAACATTTTTTTATTTGGAAAATTTAAGGTTTCGATTTGTGTTTCAATTAGGTATTTATGTTAAAGAAAAGTATATGGAATAGCCCTCAAGCGTAATATATTTTTCGTCCACTTGATCCATCAATAGAAGCGAAATTCTACTTAGAATACGTTTTCCTAGATTTCTAATGCGTAACAGCGCTGTATTATCCTCTTAACAGAATCCTGTAATGACAACTGGTTTGCAACGAAGGTTATTAAATTCAAAATTTATATTCTAACACATTTTCAATTTACGGTTCTAATTTTTATACTTTATTGGATTTTGCATGCTCTTGCCTAATAAGTTTGCGCTTATTATTCGAAATTAATCTTCACATACATAAATCGAAAACATCATCTGAGTTTATAAAAATGAAAGAGCCTTTTCGAAATTAGTGTGTTTTGATAATTTTCCACGCATTTTCTTAAATCTTAAACCGACTCGACAAATACGAGATGTTGGTCAGTTTATATTTATTTTTTTTTTTTTCAAATAAACATATTTGAATATTTAAAGCTACTACTGCCTGTTTTAAATTTCGTTTATGAAAATATACAAGGATGTTCGTCAAATGAAAATTTTAGAAAATTATTGTGAGTTTAATTCGTTGGCAAGGGGGCTAAAGAAAGAGAAAATAGTACACACGTGCATGTACGTTCATTTCGGTTTGTTTTCTCATTCGTACATGCAACTTCAAAGATAAAAATGGCATCAACAAAATTTGATATTTAAATTCGGCATTAGCGAAAAAAAATTTAATAATAATAAAATAAATAACTAATTTACACTATTTTTTCGACCTATTTGTTATATCTCTTATCTTATCGTTTATGAAAAACGAGCTTTTAGATCTTTTTATAAAAAACAAAATAAAATTATTTTACTCAATATTTCGACGCCTCTGGAAGTTATTATGAATACATACGAAATTAACCCAATTTAAGTTTTGGTAAATTTTTTTGTATTCAAGAACTTAGAGGTTTGATGTTTCCAAGGATTTTATGACAAATATTTTTGTATAACACTTCAGCCCATCAGAGCCGCAGAAGAGTAGTTCAGCGAACTGTTAGAGAGCTAAAATGTTCCACAAAAGTGTTCCTCCCGCTGTTTTACCTAAAAAGCTGCGCACATCTTTTACCTAAAACCTATCCTTTACAAGATATTGTATGCCGAATCATTATAACGATGAGCAAAAGGGGGAAATTAGGCCACCTTAAAATAAATCTCCAAACAACGATACACGTATGTATATGTGTTTATGCCCTCTCTACTAGAATTATTCGTGTGAACCTAGTTTCATTTTAGGCTTAACAAAATCTACATATGTATATACATATATGAATATATGAAAAGGAGTCAAAAACATTCCTTTGAAAAGGCCAATTACTCAAGAAAACCTTCCTTCTGCAATAATACAAAATTGGAAATAAAGTGATCCACAAAAATTATCTTTCATATAAATATTATATGACAACCAATTTTTACTTAAATTTTTTTTATTAATTGAAACCAAAGGTTTATGGCAACAAGCCATATATTGAGGGCGAGATATATTTTTGAAAAACATGTGTATGAAGTTTCGAAGAAGAGATTCTGTTCCAACAGAGGCGAGGCCTGGTGTCATTATCCATAAGTGTCATAACCTTGTAATATGTAGTAATTTATGTTAAATAAAATAACGAATATCTTTTAAATGTATTTCAAATCTTGTATAAACTTTCGGACACCCATTATTTCAAGATGCTGCCACGTCAGTTGCATAAAAAAACATAAAAACTATTGAACTAAAACTAACAGAAATTTTATTAGGCAGTTAAAAATAATTTGTAATAGCACTTTGATTTATATTCAAAGATAAGAAACCTAAAAATTGTCAACAGAAGTAAATCACTTAATTGCTCGAATAGATGCTGAACCTTGATAAACATACTTACAAAAAAGAGTAACGAATGATTAAGCGGAAATAGATAAAGTTTTTGTCTACTGTTTATTATAGTTTTTTATAAAGGGTGGTCCAACCATAATGCACGTTATTAATTGTGAATCAAGTTTTTTGCCAAACTTAATTTGACATTTCTCTGTTTGAATGTTTGACAAGTTCAAGCATTGAGCAACACGTTAATATTGTTGAAGACTTTTACGGAAATGGGCCTTCAAATCAAAATGCATTTCGCGCACTTCGTGATTTTTTTTAGTCAGCATAATCTACCAAATGTGTACACAATCGGGAGAATTATGCGCAAATTTAAGCAAACCGGGTCTGTAGGAAATGTGAAAACACCTGTGCATGCTCGCCCAATTCGATCTGCGGAAAACATTACTGTTGTTCGCGATATTGTGGCAGAGGAGCCATCGTGCTCAACAGTTGAACATCTAATGAACAACACTGATGAGAATTTTGAATAAAGATTTGAATTTACACGCTTACAAGGTTCAATTGAATCAAAAGCTGAATCCTAATGACCATTTCAAGCATCTTCAATACGCCGAATGGTTGGTTGAACAAACAGAAGTGAATGGTGACTTCACAAAGAAAATCATCTTCAGCGACAAAGCACACTTTCACATCAGTAGATCCGTTAACAAGCAGAGTGACTGTTGAAAAGCAGATGCATCCACAAATAGTGACTGTTTGGTATATCTTCGAAAATAAAGTTGGACAAGCATTTACCGTGAATGGTTTTCGCTATCGCGAGATGACAACAGACTTTATGTGGCCAGAAATTGAGGATATGGACCTGGACGAGATGTGGTTCCAACAGGATGGTGCCACTTGCCACGACACAATTTCTCTTTTGCATGAGAAATTCAATGGCCATGTTATCTCACGTCGTGGCGATGTTAATTGGCCGCCACGATCATGTGATGACACCATTGCGCTTTTTTTCTTTGGAAAAAAGAAAAAGTGTACGTCAATAAGTCAAGAACAATTTAAGAGCTAAATGATGAGATAAATCGGCACATTAACGACATTTAACCTCAATTATGTCTCAGAATCATTGAAAACAAGGACCACCGTATAGAGGTATGCCTCCGAAGCCATGGCGAGGATTTGGCCGATATTTTGTTTTACACATACAGTCCCTCCAAGCCAAACTCGCACATAACATTAGAATGAAGGATCTACATATGTACATATGTAAAGTATGTACTTATGTATGTATGTACATACATATGTATGTATGTATGTATGTATGTGCTACACAAAATCATGTAAAAAAGCAAGAAACAAATATATTTCTAACGTTTCCATTTGTTTTGATTTGATTAAAATGGAAAAATATTAATTATGGTTAGAAAAAGTAGATGAAATTGGCTCTTCTCTTCATTACTTTTCTATACCATTTGTCATGGTTCATAAAGAATAGATATTTCATAGAACAACAAAAACAACACCAGCAATAATTTAGTTGAAATAGCAACAGCTGTAGATTTCTCAATAACAAACAACAACAAAAACTTAAAAGCAACAAAAACCAAGTTTATAAATTATTTAGTGTATTGAAGCTTTTGTATTTGTTGGGTTGTTACCACTTTCGCAGTTTAATCACAGATACCATCGCATTTGGCGAATGATTACGTGTTACTTTTTTTAATTTTTGCGAATTTGCAAAGTTAAAATTGGGCTAAAGCAAAATATGCAAAGAAAAAGAAACGTACTGTTATTGAAACGGCTAAAAGTGGGTAAATTTTTAAAGATTTTATATAATCGGTTCATTGATTTAAAGCAATAATATTTTTTATCGCCAGATTTGCAACAAAAACCAACAACAACATTTTATTAGTACGCAAATGAAAACCTCTAAGTGAACCAAGGTTATTTTCAACGAGAATTTGTTTATTAAGTCTTATCGATCTGTTAAAAATTTAGAATATTTGATAAATTCGTTAAAACGATTCATTTTTGAAACGAAACTGCGAAATTGCACAATAAATGTTTATATACCACTGTGTTCAATAGAAAATGTGCATTTTGAAATTTGTCAGGATACGTGCATTCAATTAGAGATCGTATACACCAGATGTGGCCCCTGTGACTTTTTACTCTTCCCAGAATTGAAGAGACCCATGAAATTATGGAATCGCCGAACAAGCAAAACACTACAAACAAAAAATAAACTAACTAAGTCGAATGCACGTAGCCCGATAAATTTCAACATGCACAATTTCTATTGAACAGTCCTCATATGTACTCATATTGCCCAGTATGACTAGATAAAAATACATTTTAGGCGATTGACCCAATATATCTGATTTGGGTCTAAGATCATCCTCCCACAATAATATCCACACAGTGAGTAGTTTCCGCGCCAATTGGACTATACAAGCTAAATTGGTCTATACAAGCGGCGAAACTGCCTGCAATGGTCCCTGCATATAAATTATCAATACTTCTTAAATCATTTACTACAAGCAAATGCCACATTTTCATTGCATTCACAGATCCATTAAATTTTTTTTTAAACTTTCTGGGAAGTCAAGTCAATATATGAAGGCCTTTGAATTTGGGACGATTTTCCGACATCCCACGTCAAATTTGGTTTGTAAACAGACCGGTTTCGGCTTTGTGCCATCTTCAGTGTTCTCTTGAATACAGTATTCAAGAGAACACTGAAGATGGCACAAAGCCGAAACCGGTCTGTTTACAAGCCAAATTTGACGTGGGATGACGGAAAATCGTCCAAATTCAAACAAACCCCGTCGGAAGAAAAACACAAAAATATGAAAGCTTGTTCTAGAATTTGAAAATATATTTGTTACAGAAAAAAATTTTAAATTTCATATCTACATGAAACAATACTCAAATTTATTAATTTATGGAATTACTTTCACATAAGCAAAAAGAAATGGTGACCATTGACAAGTTTGTACACTTTCCCCTTGTAAAATATATTATGTTCCGTTGTAAAATACATTTGGTGAACAAACATCAAAAAGGGATCATCCTTCAATTACAACCGTTTGTTAAAATCATTGAAAATGATCCGAATTAGCACTACTTATGGATTATAATCTCAACATTTGTATGACTTTTTTGGAAGTTCTTATTTTACTGGGAAATAATCCTATACGCAGACGACACATTAATTCATACTGAAGCAGAAGCTTTCGAAAAGGTTATGAAAAATTGACGCAGATATGGAAAACATAAATAAATTCCTAAACAGTTACAAACTCAAATTAAATGAAAGCAAAAAAAGAATAATAAAAATTTGTATGAAAACTAAAATAGTGGAGTAATAGAAAGAGTTAATAATATTAAAAAATCTTGGTATCGTAATATACAATGAATTAGAATGAATTGAACACATGCGCAAACAAATCGAGAAAAATCTAAGTTTTTAAGCACATTAGACACAAAGTGTCAATTATCACATGAATTAATATAGATAATAATTATGTCCTCACTTTGAATATGGATGAACTATGACGTATACATGTTGCCCAGATCAACATATGTCTAGAATGCAAAATACAAAATAAAGCAAAGATCTAGATATACATACATATATTTAAATGCAATACATATATGACAATAAAATTTATGCTAGGTGCACTGAATATCTCATGGTTGAATATCCTCCAAGAACTATAATTTAATACAATAAATTTTATTCACAAAATGAGGGTGAGAAACGCAGAGGGTTATTTTACTCAACAATTAGGAATGCTTTCTTGTAAATTTTATTAGAAATGTTAATAACGAGCAGAGCTCACACATGTGATTTATTATAAGAAACGTTTTTTTTATAAAATATTACAAATACTTTTTTTATATGTTATTGAAATTATCAAGCTTTAGGCCTTTTTTTATACAAATTTATTATTTTCAATATTTCGACGCCTTTTAGATGTCTTCCTCAGGAAAGTATTTTTTATATATAGAAAAATAATGATATAATGAACATGATAAATTTTTTGTTTTATAAAAAAGACCTCGATAACATATTAATAAATATATAGCGGTCGAAAAAATAATATTAATTTCATTATTAATGCTACTAAATAAATATATTTGCATTCTCAATAATAAAGAAAATAATTTCGAGGTAATTTTACACGGAAGAATATAGAGTGATCCCAATGAATAATTGTCCGAAAATGATATGATACATCAAACAAAAAATTTTGCAAGAATAAGTTCTAGCTTATTTCATCATCAATAGAGATTTTGCGATAACAATATTAAAAAATTGTTCCTATAAATTTTCCAAGCCGTTGAAAGAATTGTATATTATTATTTGACAAAGCGATCAAAGTGAGATATACAATATTGTAAATACATACATATACATACATGCATATCTAAATGTAATATGTTGTATAAACATGTTGAAAAACAAGAAATAAATGCAAATAATATGAATATTACATACTCTTATTTGGTTATGTTTAACAAACTTTGTCTATAGCAGACTAAATTACCCAGTACCGCGAACAGTTCGATATAACCGTACTGTACTGTACTTAAGTAAATTTAGATATCATATCCAAAAATCTTTTGTAGAGATAAGAAAATCTTTGATATGAATAAAACCGTTGGCAAGCGAAGATTAAAAGTTATTTAACATAAAAAACTTTTTCTAGTGAAATATATTATAAAACTTTTAGATTTTTTAAAGAGGTTTTCAGAAATAAAAATAGGAAGATATTCTCTATGAGATAAATACACCGTCAGATATTTTCCAAAATTTAGCACAAAACGGATTTCCCTATATTAAGTCTTAATCATGTGTAGTCTTCTTAACTTGTTGTTAATGTATTTTTTTATAGTTTTTCCACGTCACAAATTAACATCAAATTGCAATTTAATAATTCCAAAAAAAATATTTACCTTGTACCCAGAAAGGTGGTTAAGTTACATATGTTTTTAGCCTTTGCTAACGCAAATACATAATGTAATTTT
Source organism: Germaria angustata (assembly GCA_963681545.1). Taxonomy (NCBI): domain Eukaryota; kingdom Metazoa; phylum Arthropoda; class Insecta; order Diptera; family Tachinidae; genus Germaria; species Germaria angustata. The sequence goes on along the minus strand of OY812999.1, from coordinate 31,585,159 downwards.
TCATTTTTCCCTTTCATGACTTTTTCTCGGACAAAAAGAATACATTGTTTCATATAATTTACACCGGAAAATATATATAATTCTATTAATGAAATTTAATTGAAAAAATAATTTTGTAATAAAAACACTGGCAGCCACCTACAGTCTTCTCTACATCGTTTCAATGGGGGAATCAAATTAAGTTGTTGATCAGTGGTGAGTGGGCAATAAAAGCAAAAAACAATGTGGTTTACATTATATGTACATCTACATATATATGTATATATGCTTATATAAAAATATTTTAAATTGACCACTACACACAGACATATTTATGCGATCTTAAAAAAATTGAATAACAAGAGTAATATTATATAATATTCTACTCACTTCATGTGTTATATCCAACTCATGTTTTGCATGGTCATACAAAGTCTCCAATTCTTCGAGCCTCTGTTCCAGGCTCGATTTTTCCTCCAATAATGAGAGGCCATATTGGGCGGATTGAGCACGTTCGCTGGTGGCCTGATCGAGTTCTCGTGTCAAACGTTCAACTTCCATGTTTAGTTCCTCAATGGTTTTTGGTGTGGCGGCCGTACCGCTAACACCGCCGCCAACACCTGAATCCAAAGACATGTTGGCAAAGACTACTGCTTGTAACAGATATTATTGTTCTTTCTTTTGGATTTATGGTGTTGCTGCGTTGACAGGACTTGAGTCTCAGAGCGTGTATATTTTGATATAATTCTGGAGTTTATTTTCTCCTGTTTGTTTTGGCGTAGATGGACAAAAACACAAAGAAAATAGTGTGTAGAATATTATGAGGGTGTTTTTCTTTTATCGGAATTTTAATATTCCTCTTTTCATAAAAAATTACTTTTTTTATTGGACGGGTTTAGAAATCATAGGGAAGGATGGTCTTGTTAAGTAGTTTTACGAAAAAAATCGTTGTAAACAAAATTGTGAATCAATTTAATACTTTCGTAGCCTTCTCAGCTTGTTTTAAAAAAAAAACTTTTTTAATTGTGGGCGGAATAACGATGCTCTTTGATATATTTATTTCTTTTAGCTGCAAACTTCTTTTTTTCGTTGTTATAATTGGAGGGTTCTGATACAATTTAATTTTTTATATTTTCATATTTTATGCTTTTTATATTTTTGGACGTATTCTTTAAATTCTTGTGCTTTTATTATATTTACTTTTTTCTCTCTTCTTAACAAACAATTTTAGAGTTCAAAGAGACGTTTACTCTTTTAATTATTTTTCACGCGCTCTTCTTTTTGTTTAATTAAACGCTCTCTTCCGAATGTTCCTTTTGTTCTGCAATTTGGAGTAATGGGAAAGATAAATGGAATTTTTTTTTGTATCTTTTTAACCCTTTCTCCTTGTAAAATTTTCTAATTCGAACGTATGCGTTTAATTGGGAAATTAAATATATATAATTTTATTTTAATTATTCCTTTCCGTGGACAATTACAGTAACACAATTGAAAAATGCAATTTTGTTAGCCCTCCTTGAAACGATAAACACAATAATAAAAAATAACTTTATTAAAGCAGCAGCAGCAGTAGTGACATCACGGTTTCCACAAAAAATTATTCGTTTTTTTTTGGAATTTCACACTACACTGATTTTTTCCTCAACACACTTTCTTTTTTTAGGTAAATTTTTGCACATGCACATGCTATTTTCCTCCAAATTTGGAGAGACGATTTAGCAACAAAGTAGTCAATTTCAAAGCGTAACAAAATAATTAAATTATTGTTTAAAATTTCATATTTTTCTTGCAAATTAATTATTCTTTAAACCTTTTTACTCCAATAAATAAAACGGGAAAACTTCTTTCACACAATCACGTCTCTTCTCAACGAGAGCGAGTGACGGAATGCGCACCAAAGAAGAAAGAAAAATTTTAAATGGTCTTTAGAGCAGAGATGGCATATTCAGTTAAATTCTTGCGGTACCTTTTGAATTGTGATTTTCTTGGATTCCAATCATATTGAAGAATTCTTACAACGTCGAAAGTTATATGTTATATAGCCCTGTTTGATTGAAAAACTAATTTACTATTAATTAAGTTTTTATGGATTCTCTGTGTATTTTCAACCACATAAATTGGCTGATGAAAAGGTTAGTTATATTGTATAAGCAGCATGGAATTGATGGAAATATATTTTTGACATCAATATATAAAACACGTTGGAGAAACCAATTAATAACAATAGTCAAAAATGTACGATACCATTTAATACATGCTTAAGTTATTTTTTATTAAATAGTATGTACTAATCCGAATAACCCTAAGTGGTATCCGTTGTCACTAGAATAACATGGTTTTGCCGTAAATTTTTTTATATAAAAAGTAATGAGGTAAAACACACTTGTTGCCCGCATGCAATGAAAAATTTCGAATACAAAATATGGTACGATACAGTTATTCAAGGCAAAATTATGAACACACGTGAGAGTGATACTGAAAACTGTTAATAACCGAACAAAAAAGAAAAGGCTTTACCACACTTAAAAATAAGTCTAATGACATGAGATATATTTAGTAGCCCAGATTTTATTTGCAATTACATTATTTATCGATATTACCTATACATAGTGCGATGGACACAGTTTAGATATAGAGTTTACTTTGTACGTCTCTTGAGGGCGATTTGATTACATGATAGAGAATGTAATCGTCAAATTCCTAGTAAAAACTTATAGGAATAATCATATACCAAGTTAGACATATAAGGGTTTAAATGTTGTATACATACATGAGAACAAATGTTTACACATCTACATGTGTCACGCGTCTCGGAACTGTTTTGAGTACATGTTCCATCACTATTGTTAAATCTGTGATGACAAAAATTGTATGAAATTAATACTTTTTAAAGCAACACTTAGAAATCCAACAGTGCTGCCATACTAATACCACTGTTTATTTGGAATGAAAACAGTGTATTGCCCCGTAGCATAAAACTTGCAGAAAAATATACAATTACACAAAAACCAAATCATATATGTATATATATTATGTATATATATATATATATATATATATATATATATATATATATATATATATATATATATTGTTGTTTTTTCTCTACGTAACAAAATATATACAATTTCCGGTACAACAATAACATTTCATAAGATTTTTTATCATTCTTTTCATTTTTATAACAATTGATTAAACAAAAGTTGAATTAAATCCTAGTTTGTCACATACATACATATGTATATTGCAATAACAGAAAAATTTGACATTGTATTGCCCTGTGATATATGCATATAAATTTATAGATTCTAAACACGAATTGTTGCACTTAGTTACATATTTTAATTATCTAGAAAGATTTCTTTCCTAAATAAATCTCATTTTATATACTATTGTCATTAAAATTTTTTTCTCGTTATTATTGCTAATTTTTGAAACAGCTGATTATATGAGTGTTTACCAGTAAGAATTTGTATAGTCTCTGTGTATGGTATGTAAGAAGAGTAAATGTGAAGTTGCACTTATCGTCTAAACTACCCTTTATTTATTCACTTTTATTTTTACTTTCATATTTTCCTTCGCGAACAGCTGGTCTATTGTCTGTTTTAAAAAATTTCCATCTGGAGAAGAATCAAATAAGTGAGAAATAAAAATAAACATGTTTAAATGCAAATAAAAGTAAACAACAATTGACATTAAAGCAAAAGAGTGCTTAGAACATTTACAACAAAAACATTTAATCATAAAATCAAATTACGTTATTGAAAAAAGTTTGACACAATAGAAAAAAAATTGCGAAGCCGTCGAGCAAGAAAAAAAAAACAATAACAGAAGGTGTGACTCCTCAAGAGGATTATACGGAAATTAAATATTATTTTTCGGAATTCATTTGAAACTTTTGTATTTATTTAAATTTTGCTTGTTGCATTCGGTTCCTTAAGGAATCTTACAATAGTTTCACTGATATTTGTGTAGAGATATTGCAGGTGCTTGTACAACAAAGAAACGAGTGGGTGTTAAAAGTGACTAATATTTGTTACATATCCACGTTTTTTGTGCCAGCCTCTGCTACTGCTAATTATTTTGGTGCCACAAATGGAAATGAAAGAAGTATTGTGCCGGGAAGGCCGAGATGCTAAAAATTTGCTGGTGTATCAAATACGTGACGATAAACCTATGGCTTTGGGTGCTAATTATGAAAGTAAGTTCGAGGAATATATGGTTGGCCGAATAAGAATGTTCACACTATATATACAATGCCTAACCCCTATAACATGAGAAAGCTTATATGTAGTTCTATTTCAGCGTATGTAATAGAAGCAATAAGTGATTTTTATGTGAGATCATCATAAATTTCTATTTGATTCACAATTTTTCGTAAAGTTTGATCAGCAGTTTCGGGAAAGTTTATTGCAACCAGCATTGTCATATACATAAATACTTTTTGGAATCTTCAGTTTTAGAAAAAAGTTTTTGGACGAAAAAACTTTTTATATAAATCATTGAAAAATATTCATCAAATTTGTTATTCGAGATATTCTCCAAAATAACTATTAAATATTTTATTGTTTGTTGTTGAATGATTTTCAATCATGATTTGGCTAAAAGGGTACTGATGATTTGGTTAGCGCCAATGAAATGCAGGCATATACCTACCTAAGCCAACAACAAACAATAAAATATTAAATCATTAAAAAAGTTATAACTGTATGTGCATTTAGTTTAATTTTATTAAACAAGAGTTTATTTAAACACCAGGTCCTTTGAAGTATTTATTATTATTATCCTTAGGAGATAATTAAAAATTGCATAAGGGCCATGGCTACTTGGCCTTAGGCTCGATAATTCTATAACTTTTGAAGTAAAATAATTCTTTATATAGTTAATTATAGTTAATTTCGTTCGAACATTTTATTTACGAAAATACTAGTATGTTTATTCTAGCAGATGGTTCATTTAATGTGACGAAATATTTTTAATTTTATTTGTTCAATATTTCGTCAGTTTGAAATAAAAACTCCCTGATGATGCCAGTCGAAGTTCTGGCAAAATATTCCCTCTTATTATGATTGTCGCGTCGACGTCACATCAAGTCGACAGCAGTTTTGAACTCGTTGTAGGCAATAATTAACTAATATTGATGGCCAATTGTAATTTAATAAGCGGTAGTAGTAGTAATATTATATTAATAATATTTAATAATTCTCGATAACGATCCCGCAATTGCCAATATATTGATGTCGACTTGGTGTGACGTCGACGTCGACAATCATAATAAGAGGGAACATATTGCCAGAACTTCGACTGGCATCGTCAGGGAGTTTTTATTTCAAACTGACGAAATATTGAAAAAAAAAATTAAAAAAAAGTAATGGCTATGTGGACAAATTTAAAAATTTGGTTGCGCTTCAGTTTCCCATTAGACTCCCATGGCCCTATATTCCCTCCAGAGGTGAAAGGAACTTCACTCCAGAGAAAACATTGTTTTGATAACTTTTGATGTTAGGAATGTGAAGCTCAAGATCTATTGAAACCTCAAATATAATGAACGGTATAATCATATTTTTTTAGGATTTGTAAGAAAACGAATGTTAAAATTTCTAGGGCTTTATGTATGTTCGAAATTTAATACAGAATTAAAAGCAAAAATCATGATTTCACATGACATCATTTAATTACGGTGGGGCAAAAGATATTAAAAACATTATAAGTATAACATGAATATATATTTTATTGCTTAACACATGTTAAATAATTTGCTTTAATAATTATTTATTATTTTGCAAATATGTGGGCAAGTGTATAATGAAATTCTTGATAATATCATTTACTTTTTCAGAATCTGTGTCTTCACCTTTGGGACATCGTAAACCACCAAAATCTCCTAATTCCTTAGTGCCGCCTATAACATTAACTCCGAAAAAGTCACACTCCCCTTCACGACATTCCAGCAAGCAATCAACCGGTCCCAGGGTACGAAGCGCATCTACAGGGCGTGATAAAAGGTCAGAACTGCAGGCCCGTTACTGGGCTCTACTCTTCGGAAATTTGCAACGTGCAGTCAACGAAATCTATCAAACTGTAGAATGTTATGAAAATATATCATCGTGCCAAGAAGCGATATTAGTTTTAGAGAACTATGTAAGGGACTTTAAGGCTTTAAGCGAATGGTTCAAAGTATCTTGGGACTATGAATCACGACCTCTGCAACAACGACCCAATTCTTTGGCATGGGAGGTACGTAAGAGTAATCCAATGCCTAGGGTGCGAGCAAAGTCTTTGTCGAGTCCTACGGTATCGGGAAAATCTAGCCCTTGTCCCTGCAACTCAGGCAAGAGCTCACCCAGCTTGGGCAACTTAGATCAACATTCTCCCCGTAAGGGCTATAGGGTAAATGTACGTGAACTATTTGCTTCGTCAAAGAGACATCAACCTGATATTGCAAAAGAATCTGAACAACATATAAATGAACAACAGGTCCTCCATGGCTCACCACGGGCTCAGCATCAAGAAGAAGGTGAAGCACCGCATTTGATTTTAGAAAACCGTAGTCATCAATACGCTCAAACCGATTTAGAAGATGATCATTTGACACTAGCTGGAATACGAGAAAAAATGCAAAGAGAACAGGAAGAAAGAGAGGCTCTACTTAGACAGCAGGAGGAATTGAAAAGGCAGCAAGAACTGGAAAAAGAAAAACTAGAGGAAGAGGAGAGGCGAGCGAAAGCTAAAGAATTAGCAGAAGCTGAACAAAAAATGCAAGAAACTCCCAAAGAACCATCAGCAGTAGAAATGACGGTGCAAAAAATGAATGACATGGAAAATGCTTTTCTTGTTAACAATGCTAAAAAAGAACCTACACCGCCAGAAACCGCCCTTAAAAAGATTCAACCTGCCGATGAAAAATCAATAAAAGGAGAAACTGTCAAATCAGATGGTATTAAGAAAGCATTGACAGTGCCTACAACGGGCCAAAGTAGCCCATTGAAGTATTCCAGTGTTCTAAACAGGCCAGTAGCTACGGCAAGCAATAATACAAATCCAACGAGGCCTCCCTTTTCAACGACTTCGTCTAGTAATCAAAATACGTTTAAAACGTTTGCCAATACTAAGGCTTCCTCATTGCGGGCATCTGCCGGTAAGCCCAATAACTCGAGTACTGGAGCTAAAATTGGTAGTAATACCACTTTGAGACGATCAGCTACAACTGCTTCCGCAAGCGCCCTAAAACCACCACTTTCTTGTGGGAAAGCATTGCCAAAAAATAGTAGAAACTCTCTGCCACCACGTTCAGTGAATATCAAAAGTGATAGTTATGGCCCGCCAACTAACGTTGCCTCTCGTTTGTCAGCTCGGTCAAGAACTATGATTGAAATGCATCAAAATAGCGTACCACAAAAAACTACTACAAATAACTTAAAACGACAAACATCTGTGTCTTCTAGACCTCGTAATAACAGCAACAATTTGACTTCGCACAAATCTTCCAAGGATGACATTGGCAGTTCCACTTCAACTTTGAAAGCCAGTAACGAAAAAATTTCTTCGTCACGATCAAGCATCAATCAACATCATACCACAGCGGATGATCGCAAATCAGAACCGAAACAAATGCCCAGTAACAACGATAGCAATGATGGTTGGTTGACGGTGAAAAATAGAAGACGCTCAAGTATGCATTGGTCTTCTAGATTCAATCAGCCCACAGGCTATGCAAGTTTACCCACTCTTGTCTTGTTGGATGAGAACCAAAGTGATGAGGAGCAGGACGTGAAAACCGTTACAGAGAAAGTTAAACCTCAAACTAATGGCAACGTTAATAAATCATCTAAATTAGTAAAACAAACGCAAAAGATTGCACCAGATAAAAGTAATAAAGTATTAACATTAAGGCCAGAGATAAAAAATGCCAAAGCCAAAGTCAACTCCTTGCCGGCTCAGAAGAAAAATACAGTTAACTCTAGTGCCACTCAGGCTAAAAGGGAAACTACACCTCCGTTAAATAAAAAAAATGCATCTGCTTTACTTGAAACCAGACAAACCAACATTAAGCGTCAAAAATCTGATCTCACAGGACTTAAAATGACTTTATTGCACAAAGAATACATGCGGAGTGAAAAATTAGCCTTGCGGAAACAAAATAATAGCTTAAATGGTGCTGCTAAATCATCTGAGCTATTGTGTCATTACCAGCCCGGCTCCGGCGACTGTTCTGACATTAATTCTTCAGCTGAAACCATAGTAGAAGCTCAAAACAGCATTTCGCCGGAATTAATTGGTTCAGATTTGAGTTGTTCTGATCACAATAAAATCGATATAAAAATACAAACTAATCGAGATTTTTCCAAAACTATAGGAGACCTGTACAAAAGCATAGCAAACAGGGCAGAGAATTCATTAACTACTTCATCGATCCCGGGTCCAGGTGCTCTTTCAAGTTGTGATGAAAACGATGAGTGTGACGAACATCAGCGTTTACTTGTGGAAGAACAGGAGTCTTTGGAAAGACAAATCCGTGAATTAGAATCAACAGAAATAGACGTTGATACTGAAACAGATGAAACAGACTGTGAAGTAGGGATACTGGAAACAGATCGCGATGACGAAGAAGAGCATGGCTTTCATCATAATTTAGACACTTCCTCTGTGGTATTTGTTCCCATCAATGGCCAGGAGGATGATTCAAATCTCAGCCTTGAGATGCGCTATCAAGCTCTGTTGTCTGAAATGTCTTGGGGTGAAAGAGAAGAAGCCTTGGCCACATTGCAAGCGTACGTTTCCCGGCATCCTGGAAGGGCTCAAGAACTACATCAGAAACTCTCATCCCCTTCTAGGCGACGTTCGTTACAGGAAACTCTGAAAAAATACCAAGCTAAACAGGCTAGAGCACAGCAGAAACGGGAAAATCTAAAAAAGGAAAAAGCCATAAAGATACAGCAACTCTTGACTAGAGTTGAAGATGTCAAAGCTGCCAAAAGACAGCTGATTGAAGACAAGCGGTTAAAAATGGAGGGGAGACTCCAACGAGCTGCAGAGAACCGCGAACAGTACTTAAGACAAATTATTGAAAAGGCTCATGATGAAGAAAAAAAGCTCAAAGAAATTAATTTTATCAAAAACATTGAAGCACAAAATAAAAGATTGGATCTCATAGAGTCTTCCAAGGAAACTGAGGGACGCTTGCAGGACTTAGAACAAGAGAGACAAAAACGTTTAGAAGAAAAGGCAGCTAAAGAGGCAGCAGTTGAAAGACGTAGGCAAGAACTGGAAAAAGAGAGACAGCGAAAGCTGGAGAAAATGAATGAAACACGTCTGGAGAAGGAACAACGTATTGGCAAAATGCAAGAACAAAAAGAGAAGCAACGTCAAGCTTTAGCCCGTGAGAAGGCCCGGGATCGTGAAGAACGTTTGTTGGCGTTGCAAGTACAGCAGCAGCAAACTACTGAGGAACTTCAAAGAAAAATACTGCTAAAACAAAAAGAATCCGCAAGGCGCCACGAAGAAAATATTGAACATATTAGACAAAGAGCTCTAGAACTGACAATACCATCTAGGAATGTCGAAGAAAATGGCCTAGTACGTTCTGAAAGCGATGAGAAACAACCAGAAGATTGTGATCTCTCATCAACCGTTTCAGATGTTGGCAGTCGAGAACACACGCGTGGCTACAAAAAGAAAATGAAGAAGCTTAAGCAGAGAATGATCCAAGGGTAAGCATACTTTTTGAAATACTTTAACATTTTTATTAGTAAATTCATTGTGTTTTCAGAACTGAAGAGTATATGAAAGAGCTTCAACCTGTCCCTCTGCACATGAAGCGAGAATCGCAAGTTCCTAAATATCTTAATTTAGTTAATAAGGGCGGCGGATCTCAAGGCTTAGAGCGTGCTTTGGGGCAACTGTTGCGCATTATGGCCAAAGCACAAGTTTTTGATTTTCAATGTTTCCTCCTAATGGATGGCTTGGGAGCGATCTCTTCTAATGTAATTACCAAAGGAATGCAAGAGGATGCCGAAGTTTCTAAAAAGTTTGTTTATTTTGTTAGCAAATGTTTAGTAGGTGTTATAAATTTTGAAATTATCTCTTTCAGAGCTGTTGTTCTTGGAGTGCAATTGTATCGTAATGCCTGCACATTATGTCCTCAAATAGCACGTCATGCAATTTTGGGAAATTCCTTAGTAGTTTTGTTTGATGCCTTATTCCAAAGCTTACAGGTAAGTCTATTATATTACTTTTCCACATTATTCAGTTTCATTAAAAATAATATAGTATAAGTAAATCCAATATAACTCACAGAAATGGGAATAAAATTATATAATTAAAAATTTGTAAGCAATTAGTTAAAACTCAAAATCAATTCATGGACTTTAGGTAAAAGTAATCGGACCTGATGGAGACTGTATAGTCCTAAAAACTTCTAGGATTGTTGATAGATGTGATGACCAGCTTGTGGAAAAATTGGGATCGTAATATTGATTGAGGATTAGGTAGCAACTTTTCAGCACCAATACAGGCTTAAGTGCTAAGCATACTATTTCAGAGGCTAATCGAAACATCTAGGATTATAGTTATAGGTTATACCCAGTAGTTATGTTTATTGAAGGGTATCACAATGGACTTTTAATAAGTTGGATGCAATATTTGGCCAATGTTTTAGAGCATGTGCCACTAAATGCTAAAGAAAAATTAGTTGAAATATATATTTATTTTTTTATTTATACAGTTTATTGTTTGTTGTTTGCCAATCTGAGTATATGGTAACCAGCTCGTCTGGCTGCCTGGAGATTTTTTCGAGTATAAGCCAAAGATAGAATTTTCAGTCTTCGGAATATGTAATCATAGTAAAAACGGTTAATTCAGCTTATTTATATTAACAGGCGTGTTTGGAGATCATATCTCTTTCGAGTACTTAATAAAAGTACATATATTTTTCGGCATCTATTCGTTTAAATTTCATAACGAATTCGTACATATGACTGATCTGTTATGTCCTTTCGCTGCTCGCCCCCAAGAATAGCATCTTTGGGTGTACTGCGTCAAGCTCTTGTAGACAGTTTTTGCAAAGATGAAGTTTTTCAAGCTCTTTGGTATATTTTTTCTGCTTCATTTTTGACTGACTGTAACATTGATAGAGTTATCTATGCCTAGAGGACCTCTAAGTGGCATGTCTCCAATGCAAGGAGCACTGAAATAGTTTTCGTATTTTAACCAACTAATGTGCGTGAGTGTCATTGCTAAATGCCATTTTATTAGAGTTGTATATGGTATTTGTAGTGGGTGGTGATTGATCTGTGGATAATTCTAATGAAGCTTGAAACTTGAATTATTTTACCCGAGATTATTTGTTGATAAATCCATTCGAAATTACATTTACTCCCATTTGAAAAACACAATCTTTTTTTGGTGATTATTCGTAATACTCAGAACTTGTGATTAGCATTTTAGTCGCCAACTGTGAGTATTGGCAGGCCTAGTAACTGGATTGATTTTCTGCAATTGAAAACGTGCGATTAGAATTAAACGATGCAATCATTAGGTGTTGCTGAAATTGTTCAATGCATATATTTGATACATGAAGACAATCATCCCGAAGTTCATCTGACAATGTCGCGACATTTCAGTGGTCGCTAAACCAAACCATTAGTGAACTATAACTAAATTGAAAACATTCACCCTTATATGCTTATGGCAAATAAACAAATTGCTTAAACGATTGACAGGAGAGAATATGTCAAATAATAAATTTAAATTAATAAACTTCATTTATTTTTAAGCTTAAGGTCTCTTAATTTTTATCGATATTTCGGTACTCATCGATTACCATCATCCTGAAGATAGAAATTAAAAAAATTAAGAGACTTTAAGCTTAAAAAATAAATTAAGTTTATTAATTAAAATAAAACGGTTAAAAAACTAGAACATAAAATAAATTTAAATACTAAATATATCCACTCATTTGAAAGAATCTTGAAAATATCAAGTGGGGAGCAGCATTACATCAATTTTTCTTATCCATGAGAAAATAAAGTTTGTAATTAATTTAATTTTATTATAAAATACTTATTTATATATTATTTTCTTGTATATGTACATATATATTTATTTATTTGTATATTATGTTTCTAAATGAACTTTAAATCCAACTCTTTAGGTATTTATTTAAACAAATATTTCGAAACGCCTTTGTGTGTATACACACATACATTATGGAAAAGACCCACAAAAGCGTCACGAAATATTTCCTTCAATTTATATATGAATTGAAATTTTAATTAATCTGGATCGAGTTCGACTCCTGAGTTTGTGAATTCAGGTTAATAATTTGCCTAAACTATTTCTATCAAGATATGAATAAGGAGGTTCTCCTTAAATTAAACTAGGACAAGTAGTAATTACGCTGCTCGATTGTCGTTGTGAGCTTTTGAGTGGCTGTTCTTTACCAGTTTTTACGTGGCTGCTAGAATTTTTCGGAATATGAGGAACAACAATACTAAAGTTAGTACGAAACTTCTAGCTTTTTTTCTCCTTATTCTTTTCTGACACTCAATACCAAAACAATTGCTTTCAAGATATGTTTAAAGGATTTGCTAAAGACTTATTTGTCACTCCTAAAAGTATGCATAACATGTATTTTGTGTTTATTTCAATATGTCAAAAATTTTCTATTCTCTTCAGCGTTGCCGCTTTCTTTATTTTTAACCCAATTTGTTTACTTTTTCTCTTAACGTCTAGTTGTATACTTTTTCCAATTTGGTTACTTTTTTGGAGATAAAACTACGGTGTATTTTTAATTCAACTGTATTGATAATAATGAAATGAATATCTTTCATGGGCCGGTGTTGAAATCTCATCATCGATTACAAAAATGACGTTTTTATTTGTTAATGTTGTTCGTGATTAGATTAGGCAGGAATACTTTAGAAAGCGAAGTCGGCCTTGTACATACCACAAAGAATTAGAGGAAGTAAAGTAAGACCGAAATAAAATAAGTCCCAAATTTTTTCCGACGAAAAACCTAATTTTTGGCTTTATTTCATTTTAACTATATTCATAAATATTTCCATGTAGAAAATGAAATTGTTATCAAAAAATATGAAATAGTAAAAAAAACCTGTGAGCTTTTTCATAATTGAATAACTGCCAATATGTATGAAAATTTTTGAAAATTATTTCGTCTATTTTTTCGAATATTTGCCTTGGGCATACATTTCATACAACCAAACAAATATCGACATTATTTATTTTTAAATGGTTTATATACAGTTTCGAAACTTCTTTGTTGCTGCAATGCCAGCGCTTTTAGGATATTGTGGGTCTAAAGTGGATTTATTCTAAAGTTGGTCCTAATTTGAACAACTTTGCATAATTACCAATAAAGTCTAAAAACAGACTTAAAATAATTACGTTCCAAAAACTTTAAAATACAAATTTTTAATAAAAAAATTTAACTGGCTCCAAAAATATCGTCCAAATAGTTTGAAATAAGATATTATATAAATAAATTAGAAATTTAATTAATAGCTTTCACAATATTGGCGCTGGCTTTTATTTTTCGAAGACGAAGAACTACATATATGTAAGTGAAAAATAATCACCCATATTATGAATATCAATGTTGTTACATGTGACGTCGACGGTGGCAAAATATCATTACTGTTGTCAATATTGGCTTATACCGACAACAATTGACAACCGTTTTACATTTTCCAAGGCAATTTGACGCCGACATTGTGTTAAGTTGACTCTGTTTTTGTCAACAAAAATATTGTTAACGACTGGTGTTTTTTTATTATTATTATTATGTTTACTGTCTTAATTCTTAATTAGTATAATACATACAACAATTAAAATCTAAATAACTGAATATAAACGCAAAATTAATAATATTACAGTGAAAAATTGCTGTAAAAACCTTACGCATACATTAAAGGTATAAGAAATTTTATCAACAAACACTAACTTAATTCTTTCATACAAAAGAATTGTGTGGTTGTTTAGCAAATCTCTTATAGTTTCGGATTCAGACCATCTGCATCTTACATTAAATGACAGAGTCAGTTCCCTCGGAAATGTATTAAACATTTTATGGTTAAAGTTTTTGTGCAATAACTCAGTTGAGTATCTAGGAGATAGATTGTGTATTATTTTAAAATTTTTGTTCTGAATTATTTGCAGTTTCTTTTTATGTGTTTTAGCGGTTTTGTGATACCATACTTGGCAAGGGTAGGCCATAATGGGACGAATACACATTTTATAGAGTAATAATTTTTTATTTAAATTCAGTTTTGATCTTCTACAGAGTAGAGGATATAGGGATCGACCGCATTTAATTGCTTTATCGCAAATGTTATTTACGTGTTGTTTGAATGAAAGTTTCCTGTCAAGGATTACCCCTAGATATTTAATGTCTTCTTTCAAAAGAATAGTTATTCCTCGAGAAGTTAGTTGTAAGGTTTGCAGACTTATTATAAGGAAATATAATAGCCTGCTTTTTAAGGTCATTGACTTTAATTTTCCATAACACTATTAACTTTCTGCACTAGTCACAAATTTCTAGCAAATTTTTGTTTTATTCACTTACTTCGCATCTTGCAAGTTATAGATGTCTGATCTTTGCCTCATAACTTTCCTTTTACGTTTAAGGTTTTCTTTGTTTTCTTCATTAGTACAACATTCACTTGAATCTAACATAAAATATATTTTCTTTTAAATTCGAAAAACTAATTCAAGAAAATAAACAACATTAACATTTACAGCGATGATATTTAACATTATGGATAACAGCACAACAGCAACACAATACTTTTTTTTAATACCAATATAGCATTGGGGTGATGGCGATGGCATACCAATGTGACGACGGGTATAGTATTGTGTTGACGTCGACGTCGGCATTCATAATAAGGGTGAATGTTAATTTTGTCACGAATGAGAATCGAATGCAGTCACATTGCCATTTACCATTTTTTTATTTTTTATTTTAAGAGAAGTTACACTCAGGCAATTAATGCCTACTACTTAAATTAAGGTGTTACTTCTTTTGTGAAAGGGATAGAGGGTAGAGAGGACAGGTGGTGAAATTGAAAACAGAGAGAGCGAGAGGAGCTTTTTAATTTCTCAGCTATTCCGCGTTGATTTATTATTATTATTATTACATATTATATTTTTTTTTATAGCAGAGTTTGCAGCGTCTCTGATGTTAATTAAGTAGACGCATTGTTTTTTTTAGTCTCTTTTATTTGTGTAGCCATTTTATTAATTGTTTTACTTCGCCGACGGTTCTTGCTAAATATACCGACGAAGGAGGGCGCTTGATACACTAAACATTAGCATAGAGAGTATGAAATTGCTGTTACTGTTATTAAGTGGACAGTGTGTTATGCCTTCATCACTTAAACAACAGTCCAACACAACAATTAACGCAAACTCCACACTAAGTAGATCAGAAAAAGTCAATTTTTATTTTATTTTTATTTTATGACTTGTCTTGAACAGGGTACGAACCCTTCGTCAGTCATAAACTGCTTTGTAGTCAACGCGCTAACTACTTCAGCCAACAGCACCCTTAGAGTAAATTTTATATCTTAAATAATGAAATCAAAGATGTATAAGTTTTTACATGCATCTAAAAGTTTTTATATTCTTGTTTAGAAGGGATTTTTTATCGCCATAAACTGCTCTAAATTGCACTTGTAATAATAGTTTTTTATGATCACAATCTTGCGCAAAATTTTCTTGCAAAATAACATTTGACAAATGATGTAGAATATGTTTTCATTTGCAAAGTATATACAGGGCTGTCACGTTTCCTATTGCAATACTCTTTTCAAACAACAACCCTTTCGAATAGGCGTTTTTGAAAAACGCAAAAAACCGCAGCATATTGACTGCTTTGAATGTACAAATGGAACAGTGTGAGCAAATTACCACGACCAAAAAAACTTTTTATCCAAAATCAAAAAAAAAAAAAAAAAAATTAATAAAATGATAAAAAAGTAACAAGAAATATGTACATAATTATTATTTTGTTTTTTTTAGATAAAGTTTTTATCGAAACTTAAAATTTTTTTACATTTTGGTATTTTTTTCTTCGAGACGTACGATTTTTTATTCGCTTCGTATATATTTTCTTTAATTTTTAATTAGTTTTATCGCTTTCTGCACTTTTTTGAAAATTACATTTATATGATTTTTCATATTTTATTTATTTCTTTTCTCACACTTTCAATTTAAATCATCTTTTTCGATCGAACGATTCGGTTTGAGAATTGAAATTTGAATGAATTTTAACTAAATTTTGGTTTTGATTTTTTTTTATTTTAACAATATGTATGTTTTTCTTTACTTTAAAAATTGTTCCAAGCTGTTGATTGGGACTATGCCATCCATTCATTTTCTCTTCGGTTTTTGCTGTTTTCCACAACGCTTTACAGTTTTAAAATCTTTATTCGGATTTATTCTTTGCCTGGGAATTTTTTTTGTTTTAAATTATTTTTCTAGCCTTAAATTGTTAGGTGTATAAATTTTAGCGTTAAAAATAAAATCTACTTAGATAAAATTTTTTCTTTTTGCTAAACAAGTAAGCAAAACGAAAAATGTTTTCATTTTGATCTCAGTGCTTCTAACGGACGAACTTTTTCGATAGGAACTTGGTCTTATTTTTACGTATATGTTTTTGTGCGGAATAATAATCCTTTTACCCAAGTTATACTATTTTTAGAAATTACATATAAAAAGCACGAAAATTACGAGAGCATTCGTAAAGGGGTTTGCATTTCTGTACATAAAGAAAGTAGAAAGAGGTACTTCCTGAAACTCTTCAGGGAAGTTACAATGAAAATCCTAAAAATTATCCCATGTAAATAAGAGGAACCCTAATGCTCCTAGGTAAACAGTTGCCGTTTTCAGTGTTTTTATTATTTACTCACTAAGACCTGTTTATATGCCAAATCTTGAATTTATAATTACAGTGGTAGTGGCCCATAATATTCATGAGTGAGTAGTCAGTAAATATTTACTAAAATATGCTTTTGCTACACCTTTATATTTCGGGAAGCTTTTGTGGTAAAACTTTCAAACTTTCCTCTATAGGGTTGCCTATATGGAGTATCCTGTTTCAACTTTCATTATGTTATCATTAAGTGAATGATTTCGTGTAATACACATACTGCGTGCACAGGCCTGAATTTGGACTGGCGTACTACTGTGCCCCTTGATCTATATCCGACCGAAAATGAAAAACAACTCAAAGCTTATTTCGGAACTGCTCTGCCGTGTGCAGTAGAGCCCAAAGAAGCTAATGGGTGACAGTAAGCGATTAAACTCTATAGAATCATTGGAATATTGGAGTTCAATCAAATTTTCTATCACAAAATCGAGGAACATTTCATATTTGCTACTTTTAGCACAGTGCATCACATTAGTAGGTGTCATTCATCATACACTATGTACTGGGGCCCGGTTATAGAGAGCAAAAAAAAAAACACGCCCCGGAATTGCGCTGAGTTTATGAAAAAGCAGGCAGCGCCAATGTATCGTAAAATATGGTACTGTTTATACTCGTACTATAGACCATAGAGTCAAAGCGGAATAAAGAGAGAGACAGTGATGTCAACCTAGTTTTGAAATAAACAAATTAATTTTTTCAATGGCAATCTAATAAATGTCAAAAAACTTTCAAATTCAAATACGTATACGTGCATACATACTTGTACATATATACATACTCATACATACATACTTATATAATTTGATGAATCTCAAGTGGGGATAAAAAAATACTTGTTTAGTCAAATGGCAAAAAAGGCTGTTTGGAAATATATATGTATGTATATAATATTTATTTAAATCTCAAATGTACACTAAATCGTAAATTCAAAAGAATTCAATAACTTCTTAAATAAACAAATTCGAAAAATGTCAATGTCAACGCATTTCGTACGAGGTGAGAAATAAATATGTATTCTTGTTTTAAAGGCGTCTTTCACCAAGTTTAGTATTGAATTCCCATGGAACTTAAGGAGAGTGTTCGACGATATGAAAAAAAAACAACTGCAAAAAAATTTACAGTGAAATTTACAATCGCTTTCATAAACAATTCATAGAGTAATAAAGTTTAATTTCTTATTTTTTTTTACTTCATCTAAATCTTTAGTATTTGGTAAATCGATGACAAACCTTTTTAAGAGAAGTTTGGTACTGTTAAAAAAAATATTTCAGAAATAAGCCAAATTTTTTTCATGGGATAAAAAATTATATCAAGGTTAACGTGCTGCCATTTACTGTTATCCCCCCATTTTCGAATAAAAAAGTTGCAACAAAACGCTGGGTACAAAATCCAGGCGTAGGGTTCAAAAAAATTCTAGTTTAAGTTTTGATAGACAACTCAGGAGCGTGTGTGGCTCCAAAATGGTGTGATATTTTCTAATGTGGACTAAGATGTCTACTCGTATAAGTATACATTACATTTTAGCTAAAAACAAATGATCAGTAGACTTCAACCATCATTATTCATTTGAAAGGCCCATCGATGCCATTATGTATGGAATATAACATTATTAAATATGCTCGCCACTGTTTCGCAAAGTACGCGCTTCCGAGTTGCCAGCTGAGTTGCCAAAATGAAAGTTGTTAAAAAAAAATCACCCTTTAATTGTGCCAAAATATCTTCTTATTAAATTCTCTATGGAGATACTAGTGTTTACAATTACTTGTAGCATTTGATCAAATTGTACAACTAGTCGAATCGTTTGTGGGTCCTTTTTAGACAGTTAAACAATTTCAAATCCATCTACGAGGTATATTTCCCAAAATGAGGTTGGCATTTTTTGTGCTTGAATGAAAAACTCACACAAAAAAGTTTATTTCATGGCTACTTTTCCTCAAGAATATTTATTTCTTGGGTGTTGGATGGCGCTGAAAATGACTGGCCATATCAAATCTTAGTTTTTGTTGTTGCTGTTTTTGATTCTTGGTTAGTGTTTAATGGTTTAAAAATCTTGTCCACGTTGTTTTTTTCGTTCTATTATTATTATTTATATTTTTTTATTGTTGTAGTTTTTCGTTACACACACTTCAAACAGTTTAATTTGGACGGCTCACAAAGTCGAAGTTTATTTCGTTTTGGTGTTGTTTTTTATTTTTAAGTTTTGGCTTTTAACTTTGGCATTCTGATGCTGTGTTTCTTTTTTGTAAACATGCACATACACAGTACGTTTCTATGTAAGTATGTAAATATGTATGTATGTACATAAATATAAGACTAAAACGACATTTATCGCCATCGCTGTGTAAGTAAGAAGAAGAGTTGCGTAAGTAAACTGGCGCCATCGGTGACACTTTTATTGTGCGTTAATTTGTTCAGCGACAAAACAATTATTTCTAAATTAAATTCTCCAGAAAGATATAAACACTATGGGTAAATACTTACAACAAACATGCATACTACAAACAACTCAAACCGTTTAAAACTGGATACGAGAGCTGGTTTTGAAATTGTTGTAAAAAGACAAACAAAAAACTTAAACTATAAATTAAGCTCAATTTATGTTGCTTCTAAAATTTGTTTCTTTTCAAAATAAATATAGTAATAGAATAGTACGATTTTAACATTTTTACAATGAGTAATGAACTAAAATTTAGTAAAATTTATTCAATTTGAATTCAAAATGGTTGCTGTATGGCTTCAAAGCCTTTACACTGTATTTGTTGCATGAAACTTTTTTCCAGCTGCAATCGAAACATGTATTTAGTAAAAAAAAGTTACAAGAAACATGATTTTATAAGCTGCCATTTGCCTCTTATAAGCGAATAGAAGAAGTTGCATGCAACAAATTCAATGAAAAAGTGTATATAGTCATTTACATAATATTAATAAACAATTCCTCATTAAAGAACTTTACTCTATTATAATAAAATTTTTACCATAATCTTGGAACAATTTTGAAACAAAAAAAAATTATTTTCTTTAAAAAACAAATTTACCGCTGCATTAAAAAAAAAACATTTTTAAAATGTGTTTCATAAAGCGCTTCCTAAATTTAAATTTAAATACAACTAAGCGTGTGTAAGATATTTAGTGTTTTATTCACTTGAAAGACCGATTAACGTCAGTATGTATGAAATTTAAATATCGTGCAGATGTCCGCCGCGGTTTTGCTGGGTTACGCGCATCCAATTTGTCCAATGTTTCATGACAGTCGCATTAATCAGGCTAAATTTGACCGATGGCATGGCCTTAAATGCCATCGCATAGACCTGCGGCTTCAAAAAATCCCACAAGAAAAACTCTAACGCTGTCAAATCGCACGATATCGGTGGTTAGTTTACGTAAGCTGATCATGTGGATCGGGCTCAAATCATATCAGCCTTCGTTAGAGAATAATGTTTATTAATCTCTTCATGATTAGAAATTTTCATTGTGGAAATACGATGGTATTTTTTAAATATTAGTTTTCAAAATTTTTCTTACATATAAATAGGATATTGGGGTATTCTCTCTCCTCGGTAAATCATGTATGGGATTAATTGAGTAAATATTAATTATACGAGTATTAATGTTTGAATGAATTATTAATTTAAAAACATCTTTAAGCAAACAAACATGATTGATAAGATCACAATCGTAAACTGATATTGATTTTTACTATAATGATTATATCAAACATAGTATGTTCATTAGTATTATGAGAAATTTTGATGTGACGTGAACATTAGCATTTATGTATGTACGTACATACATGCATGTAGTGTATTCAATAAATGCATACATACTCGTATATAAATAAATAATTCTCCGATCATTTACATATTTATTTCATTAATATTTTAATATTTTCTTTAACTTACAAATAATAAAAAAAGAATCTGCTTTGTCATGCCAAAAATTGTGTGTAATTGTTACAATCATGTAATAGTATAATATATTTTTAATCCAATATAATTAAAGCCTTAATTTTGTCTTAATTCAAACTTCATCAATCATGTTTTTTCTTTGCATTTAAGTAGCGTAGTCCACTTGACAAATTGAACAACAATGGGTGGGGCATCTTCTATAGAAATCAAATATTTGTTATTAAATTTTTTTCCTCTTAAAATTAATCAATAATGAATTATAATATTGAAAATCTTCCGCTTCTAAGACAGTTCATTTGCTGATGACTAATTCTATTTATAGTTCGAATATGAACCGGTAGATGAACTTTAGTTTGCTGCCACTTGCCAAATCATAAAAACGATATGGAAAATAATAAATTTGAATATTAGCAATTGGAACAGGCTACTAAAAATTTTTAGTTGCCGAATAGCAACCCAACTGAATTTCGGTTGTCATCCTTAAATCGATCCATTAAATTAAAATGTTTAATTTTTCAAAAAGTGGGAATTACAACAAAAGTAATTATAATTTTCAGGTAAAGTTTGTTTTATCCTTTAAGGCCGGCCTGTATTAAGGCCTTGAAAAATAAAAATAGCTCTTAACATTAGTTTTTATGTTAATTTTTTAATTAGAATTTTGTAATTTAAAATACAATTTAGATTATCTTTATGCTCTAGGTCATATTACATATTCAAATAAATCTGTTTACTAAGGAATTGAATCGCACTCTATGTGGACAGATAGACAGCTTTTCTAAAAATTTTTTTCCTGCAGATGAGTACCGAAAGTGTTCGAAATATCGAAACAAAAACACATTTTATGGAGCAACACTCAGGAGATCACTCCTACTCGCACGTGTATTATGCTGGAATTAGGAAAATAGGTTTTGGGGATAGAGGGAATAATGTCTGTGAACATTAGATTTGAACCTCTGCATACTGAAAGTGACAGGGTCACTTTTGCTGGGAGGTTATTCCACATACGAATTGTTCGGCTAAAGAACGAACTCTTTATGTAACGCTTAGCGCGATTCTCTGGTGCATTGACACACTCTCAATTAATAGCATGAAGTTCGTAAAAGGGACAGGGTTTCAGGATAAAATAACGAAAGACACCTCACAAAGTGACGATGCTCCAGTGAGTCACTAGAGTTGGTTACACTACTGCCACCGATAGGCGTCTTCACCCTCTGCTGCACGCGATCGAGTAACTTCAAAATAGACTTTGAAATTTCTCAAAGCATGTAACATACCATGATCTGTAGATTTTAAGGGCAATACTTTAAATTTCAATTTTTTATATTTTTACTTTGGTGTTTAGGAATGAGATTTTATTTACATACTTCTAAATTATGTAGTCGACTTTAAAATCTCATGTAATATTTTTTTTTTAATATTTTGATACGTTACTTAAAAAGTAGCATGTAAAGAAACCACAATAAATACAAAATTTTATTTTATTATTATTGCAAATAAAAATTTTATGGTAAATTACATAGTTATACATTTGCAGTTTGTTCAAAAGTTTGAGTAATTTCCAGATTTAAAATATGTATATGTGTATGTATGTAAGGCAATTTGTTTCCAATTTAAATCAAAAATATCTAGCCCAAGTCTTAAAAAATGCGACACAGTATAGTAGAAAAATTTAGCACTTATGCAAAAGTTTGTTAAAAAAAATTGGTCCGAAATATTGACTCAATACAACTTTTCCAAAATATACGTATGAAACTAAGTTGTATAGTTGTATCACATTTTTTATTTAAAAACTACTACTTATAAAGAAATACAATAATGCAACCGATATAGAGATACAAGTGATTAGTGGAGTGAGCAAATGTATTATGCCTGTAGGTAGATATTATAATAATTTTATATATAATATTGAAATTGATTATTTCGGGATATTCTCCCCAACTAATTTTTTAAACAATTAAGAGTTTTTGTATACCATAAACATCCGAGGTTGAATGTTTTCAAACTGTTTAAAGTTCACTGACGATTTGGTTTAGCGACCAATGAAACGGCGGCATATGAACAGTTTAAGCCACAACAAACAATGCATTAATTTTATATAAGTAGTTATAAAATTTAGTTTGTTGTGGGAGTTGTTTTTTTAAGAGACATTGTTGATCACGACTAGGGTAATACTTATAATATTTACAATCAATATTAATTTGTTTCCTCTTAAAATTAGTTTACATTTATATATTCTCTACATGTCCAAATTTCTTATACCGTATAAAGCCTAATACGAAGTTCTTCTCGAATTCCAACTTGGGAATTTGATACATACAAGTTCATAAATGATTAAATAAGAACAAGAAAAACTAAATTGATTACAAGGCACAAAAAAACGAAATGTGAAAAAGCCGTTCATCAAATAATTGGACTTTAAGTTTTATTTCAGTTAAAGAAAAAAATCTCCAATAATAGTTTTGATATCCCTGTAATGGGCAATAATTGTCATAACATCCGTATACTTTTCTTTCTGAACTGCTGTGCGTACCATTAAACGAAAAATTGCTTCAGGTTTTTACCAACCTGAATTTCTATAAGTTCTATTTTTTACACACAGTTCTTATGGAAACGTGAAATTCAGGTAGGACTCGGTACTAGACTTAGGAATTAAACAATAATTAATTGTGTATTTAATTTTCTTCTCATTGGCGTAGAATACCCATTCTGACTTAAAAAATATATACAAATTTAATACTTTATTTTCTGTAATTTAAGTAAAATAAAAATCCGGTCTTGTACCCAAATGGAATATTTATGCATACGCTAATGTTTTTTTTATTTTTTGCTTAAAAAGTTTGTTCTTACACCTACTTTAAGTAGGACCGCACCTATTTTTATGAACTCAACTGTACTAAAAGCCCAAAATACGCAACAGTTGTGTCAAACGACCAAAACGTAATCTAGATCAAAATAAAACTAATGAACACTCAAAGTCAAATGCCAATAAATACAAGAAACGAATAAACGAGCCAGCGAGGAAATAAACGACAAAACAATAAATAAAAGTGTGAAAGCACGTGAATATAATCATGATTCATAACGAATAAATTCCTGATAACAACAACAACGGTAGCGAAATGAAAAGCACATATGCAAACAGCAAAAACAATGAATTTAGAAGAGCCAAAATTAAAGCCATAAATTTTTTATACAGATGAAAGAAATTTTAAAGGAAAAAACGAGACAACAAGAGGACTACGTATCTACGTACATATATATGGGTGTGCAGGCAGATATGTACATTGAATAGTATATAAGTACGACACCCACACATGTGTGCGTGAACATATAACCAGAGTGTTGCCACTCTGACGCTTTTCGGGTATATATTTACACTTTTTCCATTTTTTGTGGCGCTTTTCGTGCTTTGGTTGCCTCAATGCACAATTCGCCAAAGAGCTTATGCAAAAATTTATAATTGATTGAATGATTCATTATGGATGGATCCCATTAAAATTCCTCAAATGGCAAACATAAGATGGCCATATTAAAAACGTGGATGGAATTCAAAAACCCACTTTAGTCTATTAAAGGATAATTGCTATGTTATCAATCTACCAAAAGATATGTACGAGTATGCCGACTGTAAAAACTGCGTGCATTTGGTTTATTTAAGTCCAAAAACTAAATCTAGCTTTCGGACCTTGTTAAGCTTTGCAACGATTTGTATTACTTGATTAAAATTATTACGAATAGAATCATCGTCATGTAGATATAAAGGGTAACGAGTTTTTGTTATCTTGGGTATCATTTCCAAAAGTTTTGCAGAGACTATAAAATAATTTATCAGGAGGAAATCATAGGGAATTTAATAGAATTTACAAAATATATTGTACTAGAAGTAAGACTTAAACTTCATACTAATTTTAAGTTGCTGAAAAAAATATGGCTTAATAGCGTGGATAATTATTTTTTTTTAATTGATTTCATAAAAAAAATTCATTTGATGATTCGTCTCTAATAAATAAAATATAAAATTCTATCTATTGCCATTTAATGCTACAAAAGTGGAAATATAAAGAAAAAACTGATGGATTTTGGATTAAAGTATACAATCTTAAAAACTCTTTGGGGGAAATCCTTTTCCTGAACCAGCTAAGTTTCTTATTCGTATACTTTAATTTTCTTACTTAAATAATCAAATAATTATTTTAATGAAGTTTTTCAAAACAAAAATTTAAAAAGCTCAGCAACTCTTAATTGCATATTAAATTTGGTCTGAAACAATAAAAAGGTTGTTATTGCAATTACAAATTGCGAGCCCGTGTGTTCCTAAAAATAAATTCAAATCAAACTTATAAAAGACCTGAGTGGCACGATGATGACGATTACCAAACAGATGTACATATCAGAAAATTTAATTATTTCCCTATATCTTTATATTGTTTTTTAATTAATTTATATTTTACTCCTAAATTAAATGAATTTGATAAAATAAATCGTTAATTTTTAAATTTTAGTATGTTAAACTTTTTTGCATTATTTAAAAAGTTTTGAGTGCCAATATTACCCGTTTTCAGTGTGTTATTTGCAAAAACAACACATGTTCAAAATTCTTATTGAAACTTAAATTTTTTCTCCTGTCCCTTTTTATTCTTTCTTCCGTATGTTTATACGTTTTTGCTAAGCCGTTGACGCTTTGTCTCATTTCTAAAATGGCAACACTGGTTTATATACAGAAATATGTGTACATATGCACTAGTTATAAGCATACATATGTACATATGTATACTTATATTTATGTATGTATGTAGCATGTCTGTACTGTGAAGCCATATAATAAATTCATATCAAAATCCTTTAGTTTTATTTTTTTTTGCAACATACCAAGGGTTATGAAAAAGCGATAATAAAAGTTCTTTTGCCACAACCAAACAGCAAACCTAAGAAAATAAAAAAGAAAAACTGCTATAAATTCATGACGTGACCAAAATTGTTTTTCAAATTCTGTTTTACTTTTCAATTGGTTGAAAAAAAAATGTCTATAACTTTGGATTGTATGCATGTAAGTATGTAAGTAAAGTTGATAAAGTTTAACAAACTCAAACACAACAGATAAAAAAACAACATGAAAATATTTTCTAAATCCTTTCGTTTTTTCTGCTTCTGTTCTCTTTCCCCCTCCTCTTCTCTATGTCCGTTGTTCTTGTAATTTTTCTTTTTGGTATCCATTGTCATTGATTACACATACATATGTACATACATAAATTATTTTTTTTTCTTTCCTTACAGCTTCCCGAAGAGAAATCTCCACAACATCCTGTCGAGTTATCCACCGAGTTAATGCTGGCATGCACAGTGGCTCTATCGCCATCCTATACAAAAAAGCACACCCACCCCAAAGTCATGCAACGCCTACCAGATTTAATAAGGTAAGTTTTTTTTATTATTTTTTATTAAACTTTAAATGCCTGGCGAAGATTTAATTTCCCTACAAGTAAGCCAAGAGATGTTTATTCTCATTTAAAACAGTCTCTCAAATGAGAGAATATGCTCTCGTTTTAAAATATATTTTTAATGAGGGGTAATTGTCGATTTAAGGAGAAATTCGAACAAACTGTTAGAAAGAGAAAAATGTTCGCTGTCTAGCGCTAAATGAAAGAGCAAGTAGGACAAATATATTCGTATATATGTTTTAGGCGTGGTTCTATGCTTCTCCTTTAAAGATTTTCAATAAGTATAAGAAGAATGCACAATATAATAATTTTATTACTATTGTTTTACAATATTCATATGCTATAAACCTGTGTAACAGACACAGCCACTGTCGGTCGACTTTATTAGTGTAATAAGATTGTGTGTGTGTGTGTGTGTGTGTGTTGCCACAAAATATTAATCATTAAATACCAAATGCATAGCAATCAGCAACAACCAAGATTCATTCATTTATTGTCATCTTTGTAGTTGACGTTGTCGCCGTCAACGCTGCGATTAAAATCTGTCAAAGCATTTGCCATTGCCGTCGTCGTTTGTTTTGGTTTTAAAAAAATCACCAACAAACACACACCATTTTTTAAACCCTTTCCTTTTGGCTTTTTTATTATTTTGTAGTGGTTTTAACTGCCTGCTAGGAGGTACATACATATATCCTTTGAAGCACAAAGGACGATAAAGAATACTCACAATATTGTTGTTTTTGTTCTCAATTATATACATATGTGCATATACATACATACTTACATATTTATATATGTAATATGTCTTGCTATTCATCTGTCTTGCCACAACAGATTTCTTAAATTGTGTACCTCCCAGAAGAAAAAAATTATTTAATTTAAATTAAATTAGTCTCTAGTTTTATATACATACGACGAGTACGTATGTATGTATTTTTTGTAAAATGAAGATAAATAAATAAAAAAATAATAATCCTTTGTTTGTATAAATTTAAAAGACGAAAGCTCGAACAGCTCAAATATGTTTTTTATTTTCAATACTTATACGCAAATGTTGGAAACGGGAAAAGTGAAAAAAAACGAAGTCAAACTTTCTCATTTGATACCAGGCACAGTTCTCAAATCTTTTTCAAAGCATGTAAGAAGTTTGAGTTTAACATTTGAATTCAAGCTGATAATGATTTTACAAATGATGTTTTCTCAATTTTTTAACGTATTATTATCAAATAACTTATGAACACTTAGAACAAAAATAATCTATCAAAATTAAAAAAAAATTCTACTACTGTAGAAAAATTAAATATTTATTGTATGTACTTAATATTGAAATTTATTATTCGGGATATTCTCCCCAACTAATCGTTGAAACAATTAGAGTTTTTGCAAAATGTATTTTTTGCTGTGGCTTTAGCTTTTCATATGCCAACATTTCATTGAATTCCCATATTGTATTTGATTTGTATGGCATAAACATCCGAGGTTGAATGTTTTCAAACTGCTTAAACTTCACTGACGATTTGGTTTAGCGACCAATGAGCTAAAGTCACAACAAACAATGCATTTATGGTTTGTGTTTAAAAAGTCCCCATTGTGATTAAATATAATTTAGAAAAATTATTTAAAAAAAATTTTATAAAAGATTGCACGGTAAACCTCCCTACAGTCGGCATATACCAGTAATCGGCATTTCTAATTTAAAATGTAAATACATAAGAATAAGGGTAGTTATATATTAAAATAAGATCTTTTATAAATTGCGGATATACTCATTTTACTCTTGATTTAATTTGTTCTATTTCTGTCCTCTTTCAGCACGTGCAACACGTTTTTAAAGTAATTTTTAATTTAAGCAATATTAATTAAATTAATTTTTTAACAGCGAAAGTTTTTAAGGATAGAAATATATTGAAATATTACCTTCAATATGGACGATTTGATACAAAATATTCCATTTGCCGATTTTAAGGGATGCCGACATTAGGAACAAACATTTTTTATGATTTCCAATGGTCGGCATGGTGATGCCGACACTACCCGAAATTTTAATATTTTTCAAATTTGGCTCAAATTCAAGCAAATTGCTGTTATAACTCATTTCTTTTCCCACAGGTTGTAAATAAAATAGTTTATCGGCATTTTTATATTCAGTATTGCACGACCTTCCGAATAGGACAAAAAATGTTCTGAACTTCACAGTAGCTTTTCCCCCTTCTTCTATTTGACTTGAAATAATCAAACTTAAACTGTTTAACATTTGGAGAATTTTGTAAATTCAATTTCAGAAGCTTACAATGTTTAAAATATATACATATAAGTATCCTTTTTATAGAAATTTATATGTTCCCAGCTTGTAACGGCACAATCAGGTGGTCCGAATGCACTAAAAGCCTTTAATTTATTTCTATCATCTGGCATATCAAGATAATACCTCTTTGCCAAGTTTCGAAATGAATTGAACCATTTCCTAAGGAGTTGCAGAACGCAAAAAACAACAAGTTTTCAGAGAAATATCTTAATATTTTTTATTATCGTAAAACGATCTATGGCAGATATTTGTGACATACCTCCATTCGATGTTCCATATTTTCAATGACTCTCAGACATAATTGAAGTTCAATGTCGTTAATGTGCCGAATTATCTCATCCTTTAGCTCTTCTTCTCTTAAATACCCCCAAAGAAAGAAGTCCAACGGTGTCAAATCACATAATCGTGGCGGCCAATTAACATCGCCACGATTGGTTGGCTGTATGGCAAGTGACACCATCCTGTTGGAACCACATATCGTCCAATTCCATATCCTCAATTTCTGGCCACAAGAAATCTGTTATCATCTCGCGGTAGCGAACAACTTTCACGGTAACTGCTTGGCCGACCACATTTTCGAAGAAGTACGGCTCGATGATGCCGCCAGCCGATAAACCGCACCACACAGTCACAACAGGTGTTTTCACATTTCCTACAGACCCGCTTTGCTGAAATTTGCTCACAATTCTCCCGATTGTCGATACATTTTTTCGATTATGCTGCCAAAAAAATCACGAGTGCAAGAACTGCATTTTGATTTGAACGCCGATTTTCGTAAAAAGCTTTAACAGTCTTAACGCGCTGCCCAATTTTGTACCTCTCCATGGTTGAATTTGTCAAACACTGAAACAAAGAAATGTCAAATTAAGTTGGCCAAAAAACTTGACGTTAAGGTGTGACTCACAATTAACGTCGTGCATTATGATTGTATCACCCTATATAATAAATCCCTAATAATCCGGTGTTATATTATTTTTATTTTAGATGTTATTTCATATAGCTCACGATGTATTTTATAATAAAAATTGGGGTGGTATTTCATATGAAATAAACGCCCAATTTTTGGGGAATTATTTTATTGTTGTATGTTATTTTCTGGGGGATTATTTCATGCCTTCAATTTTAATTCTATTTACTGAATTATAAGATATCCTTCAACAAACGAAAAAGAGTATTTTTTTAAGAAAATATTTATTATTACGAATAAACTATATACTCTTACTACTAGTAATAGAAGTCTCGCTCGACAGGATAAAAACTTGGCAAATTTTGTTTCTTATGTGAAAGAAATAATTTCAATTTAAAATTTAAAGAAATAAGTCCATTGTTTTAATTTAATATAGATTTTCTAAACTTAACGCCCTAAGAAGTTGTTAAAACATATACTTTGGAAGCAATAAAAATTTCATTCTTTAGGAACAACTTGAATTTTTTTCCATTGGGATGTGCAGGAAATCTCCAACTCGTTATCTCTGTATTTTGTGACAAATGGTTTATAAGCTGCCTTGTTGTTTGTGCTTAAAAATTAAACGGGCAATTCTGCTTGGCAAGATTTGTACAGAAATCTTCGTCATACTCTTGTGGAATTGAACTAACTTATTGGCTATTTCATCACAAAATAAAATTGCGATCCTTGTGTCTATGTTTGAGATTGTTTTGTGTTGTCTAGCAGAAATTTCTACCAAAAAAGAGCTTCCGCAACAAAATTAATTAAAATCCAGTAGTGCAATGTTTAATGCGATCCACCTTTTTAAAAAATAAAAGAGAATTATTTATTCTTAGTGTTGCGGCACTTTTTTACTTACGTTATCCTTCAAATCTTATTTGCACTATTAATAACATCCTTTTGTAGGAAGATAAAAACAAATGCAATTGAAATGCTTGCAAAATTAAAGTGATATTTTTTCTTTCTAAGAGCATATAATTATTTTTCACATCACCGAAGTTTGCATCGATTTGTTATTTGCATATTTTACATTTTGTAGCATATTTTTATGTATTTTGAGAATGTTTGGAAATTTATAGAGCATTTTTTAAATTTTAAAGAGGTCACTTCCAGCGTGCAGAGGTTCAATATCAACAGAAACTACTCCTTCTATCGCCCTTCCTATAACCTATCTTTTAGTTTCAGCACAATGCATTGCACGAGTAGGTGTCATCCCCGTTAGTGATGCCCAAAACTTGTCATCGATTAATCGGATAATCAAGTAAAAATAAATCTTAACAGCAATTTTACGCCTAAAAAGTATGAATTTTGGTGTAAATATATTTTATAAATTATCAAAAAGGAAATTAAACAGAAATTATGTTGAAATACTTGTGAATTAATTGTTAATAGATATTTCGCAAGTTACCCGGGTACCGAATTTATGTTTTGTTTACATCACGAGTACGAGTATTAGTGGACGAGTATTAGTGAACATTAGCTGCTCCTTATATTTTTATTTCATGTAAATATTATATTGGTCTATTACTAAATAAAATATATTTTCTTGGCTCTAAATTTAAAAATGCATATTTCAATACCAATTATACGAGTAGTCAAATTTAGAAAAATCATAAGTTTGATGTTGTTAATGCCATTTTCCAATTTTTTATGAGAATGTCAAACAACTGAAAAAGCTGATAAGTTATTATCCTGCTGTTAACGGATTCACATATAACACGTATGAGTACATTATGATCTACATCAAATTCGCTTATATTGAAGCGAATTTGATATAATTTTTCGAAATTTTTATAACTTTGAGGCAGTAAGTTCAAATTTTGACACTCAGTTTATAAGGAACTTCTTCTATAACGAACTACATTGCCTTGTCTTATTTCGTTCGTTATAACCGAACTCCACTGTACATATTTTGGAAGTTTTTGACTAATTTATATTCCTATTAAAAATTTTTCTTAAAAATTCGCATTAGAGATTTTCCTCATTTTTCTATTTTCTTAGAACTTTAATGATATTCTTCGATTTTGTGGTATATTTTAATGTCTTAAGCATTTTCGAGCCTTAACCGTACGCACTTGACAAACACATAATTTTTGTAGGGCTACTGCAAAATTGATATTGCTCCAAATTTGTTAACGTTTATAAGACTTTTAGATTTGACTTTAGTGATCGTAAACTATCGATTTCGATGGAAAAGCGAAAATCAAAAACTATGTTTGTTACGTGTTGTTTTTTTTTGGCGGTGGTGAGGGAAGGCCGCGATATGTACTTATCATCTGTTTAAAACAATAGCGAATAACATGAAATGAACGTTTATTTTTCCAAATGCCAACAAATTATCAAAGTGACCTCATGGGAGAAAAGACATCCCTTTCCTGTTGAAAATAACCGGGAGACGGCAACACTGTACATGCAAGTACTTCAGTGCTCCAGTTCGATTCTTATTTAAGTTTAAAGTTTATGTGAACACAAGCTGGCAGGCAGGCAGACTGTTTTATTTGTGTTGAAAATTGTTGCTTTCCACAACAAATATAATAGTTTTCCTGTTTGTTTTCCTCTGGAAAACTTTTCAATGAATTATATTTGTTTTGCCAAAGCTTTTGTGCTTGTTCTTGTGCATCTTGATTACTACTCTCGTACCACTCGTATTTTGTTGAAAGTATTCCAAAGTTTTTACGAGATTTTGCTGAATTTTAATTTTTGTTTTTCAATTGAACTTTTGTGAATTTTAATTGTTTTTGTGTGTGTGTGTGTGTGGAAGTGATGCTCAAGTGGTTAATATGTAGAGGGATTGATAGATGTATATGTGGGTAGATGGATGGATGGATGGATAGATGAATGCATTTAACCAGTAAACAGCTTTGATTTTGTGTAAAGTCTGTGCTTTTATTTGTTTTAGAGACTGTTTATTTTAAATCAAAATCACTGTCATGTTCTAATTAAGCCAGTACACACGCACCTGCACGCGTGAACAGAGATATGATCGATATATTTATATCGATAGTCTATAAATAAGCATCGATAGCATTATAGATTTGGAAAAGAAACATTTCTATTTTACTTAAAATATTAAATTTACAAGTAGAAAAGTGTGATTGAATCCATAGAATTCCCATATAGTATTTAAAGGTTTCGCTATAAGTGTATGCCTTGGAATGCCTTTAACACATGATTCTGCTAAAGTGTACTGACCTTTATTTCATTACAGCTGAACCAAAAACAAAAGAACTTGAATAGTTTTTATTAAATATTTAATTAAATAAGCCAAAAAGCGGAAAAAATAAATCGATAATGCGTCTCCATACGGACTGAGCAGTGTTGCACGGTCAGATCGACTTTTTCGAATTCTTTAAAGTACTTGAAGACTATTATTATTATTATTATTATGTTGTTTTGAGTATTCAAATAAGACAATAATAAAAAAAAATAAGTACACACAAGTTTTTATTGTACGAGTATTTATCGAAAAATTAAAAACCGAATTAACGAAATTTAAAATATTTTTAATAAAAATGTGACTTCTCACAGCCCTTGCATTGTCCTGGTGGAAAAAATAAATTTTTCGTGGCCAAATGTAGTCGCTTTTTTTAAATCCTCATTAAATTGACCCAATAAGTTGTTATAATATTCGCCATTGATTGTTTTACCCTTTTGAAGGTAGTCAATATGGATTATACCGCGTGCATCCCGAAAAACGGTCGCCATGATCTTATTGGCTAACAAACCCACCTTGGCCTTTTTTGACGCCGATTTACGCCCATTTCACAAAAACTTTTCCATATTGCGGTTGCAATACGCCAAAAACTTCTGCGAAGCTGTCACACGATTGCCTTTGTGGTCGATTATGAGCAAACGCGGCTCTCATTTTTCGGATCATTCAAAATTGAAACCACTGAGCCATGTG
Source organism: Germaria angustata (assembly GCA_963681545.1). Lineage (NCBI taxonomy): Eukaryota > Metazoa > Arthropoda > Insecta > Diptera > Tachinidae > Germaria > Germaria angustata. Next base: position 31,551,734 of record OY812999.1, on the reverse strand, counting down.
ATATGCCAATGGCTTCCATAATCTCTCGCACTTTCAATCTCCGATCGGCCTACGCTACATCATGAATCTTTTCAATTGTTTCGAGTGTAGAGACCTCAACTTGGCGTCAAGACCTCAACTTGGCACCTTCTCTGCTTGTACGGCTACAACGTAATCCAGTAAACCATTTGAAATTGATGGTGTAGGATTCCCATAGTATTCATCAAGCTTAGACTTGATTCAAGTGATGGTGTTTTTCCGCCAAAAATAATGTTTAATGAGTATAAAATATTCACTTATTTTGGCACTTTCTCCTCACATCACGCGATAGTCCATTATCAGTGGTAGATTGTTCAAATTTCGACAAGATTCAATTGACATATGGCTGTTGACAGTAGCAGTGTTGCCCTTTCAGTTAAGAGGCGGGAAATTCAAAAGGTACTGGCTTATTGATCTGTCTCCGCACTTCTTTATTTTCATAAAAATTAAATAACTACAGTCGAATTTGTTTAAGCGAAAATGGAAAATTTCATTTGTTTTTCGCTTAAGCAAGATTTGTAAATAATAGGATTTTCAACGAGTAAAAACCCTTTCACTCAAACGAACTGAGCACTTCTAAAGTTGTTTTTTGAACCGTGAGTCCTCCGGGTAATTGCGAGTAGTGTCTTCTTTATTTAGAATATATTACCCACGAAGCTACGACAACAATAGCAGCAGTTGATTGTAAAAGACTGAACCGAAAAAACGACATGCCTTCGTATACTAGTAGCTAGTGTAATAGAATAGTAGTCCGAAGGTCGCAGGTTCGTTTCCTGCCAAAGGCTCTGTGTGCTTCTGCAGGAAAGCTAAGTAGCTTCGCAGTTTGTGCTTCTTAAGAAAAGAGAAATTTTCCTTAGAATTAGTTAAAAGTAGAAAAAATATACTTAAATCTTATAGAAATTGGAATTAAATATAGTTGGTAGTTCCTCGCAAAGAAGTTCTTATATTTAACGAAAAATTAATTGTCTTTAAAAACGCCTTTTCGAAAATTTAGTAAATGTTTATTAAACTGAAAGAATTCATGTCCTAAAAATAAAACAATTTTATTTTACTTTAGGAAATGTTGATTTACTCGCGAATAGTTCAATAAATGTTACATTCTGAATGGTTATTTTCAATTTAGATTCTATTAATTCGTTGTGGAAAACTATGAAATGTTTTTAAGTCCAATTGAAATTTAAGTATATTTTTGCTAAATTTTAGTGAAGTTTTACTTAAATTTAAGGAAATTTTTTCATTAATTTCTAGTAAAATGTTTAACTCAATATTGAAATTTATAGGGATTTTATTGAAAAAGTTCACTTATGATTTGGATTAGCAACCAATGAAATGGCGTTTTAGGCCAGAAAAATAAATTTGAAAAGTTTGAGAATTCTTTACTTCAATTTATTACATGTTTCTTTCAGTGTACTTTTCGTTTTGTTCGGATAAATTAACTAATTGTAAAGTGAAATTATTTCTATGTGAAAGTCTAAAAATAGACGATTTTTTTTTTGGTTTTAAAGTCATGATGTGTGATCTTGGCGCATGAATATCGAATGTAATTCAATACTTTTTTATTAAAAAAAAAAAAAACTTCAAACACAAATAACAAACTGTCATATTTGCCTCAAAGAACCACTATAGTTCGTTTTTTAGGAAAATGTATGTGTGTGTTTTTTTTAATGGAAAGGGGGACTGATGGAAATGTTGATTCAAAACAAGCCCAGAATTCGTGGTAGGTACTCGTGCTTTAGAACACCCAACTACAAACTCTTCATACCAAAAACTGAGGAGTTAAAACTCATACACACATGAGTTGCAAACAACTGGATAGAAGTTCATGTGTGCACACCCACGCATACAAATGTACATGTAGAATCGCGGATATTGCAATCAGAAATCCTGTCAGGGAATAAATGAGATTTCGTCATGTGTCATGAAATGAAGACGATGGTTGTCGTCATATACATATTTTTCTCTCTAATACAATTTTATTTCATTTTTTCGAATGCCGTTTTTGTTGTTATTTTTCACTTGTCGTTTGTCTATTCGCTTCTGTTGATTTTTTATTTTATTTTTAAAATGCTGATGATTTGAAGAAAAATGTTTGTTTTCTCTGAAACACATAATGGTTTTTTGCATGAAGGAATTCTTTCATTTTTTTTCATTTAAGCGCTCACCACCCAAAAGGGTCGTTTTTTTGCTTAAAGACTCGTATGAAAATATTTATTAAAGAATAAAATGAATTAAATTATGAAATAAAATAAAGTTTTATTGTTAAATTAAATTTGGAACCATCGGTAAATAAAATCTATCAACGGCAACATCGGCAGTTATTAGGAACGTTGTCCATGACCCTGATATACTCGAGTTGTGGATGTAGACCACAAGTGGTTCCAATAAAATGTTACGTGCCATGGTGAACGTTCTACATGTATAGATAATTTTTTTGTAGGAGTGATGTAGATTTTTAACGATTTTTCTTCATCCCGCGTCTACTTTGGCTTTTAAAGAGACCGCCTATGTGCCATCTGCAGTGTTCTTTTCATTGCTCAATCGTTATCCTGTTGTTCGTTGTACTTATATATTTCCTACGGTTGTGTATGTCCCGTCGTATGCCTCTGTATACCTCTGGATTTCATGCGTCTGCATTAAAACTATTTATTTTAGGCCACAGTGTGAACATGTACCGGTTCAGTTCGAATATTGAAAATATTAATGTGTTGTTCTTTTTCTCAAAATCCACTATGTCAAGAACTAAGAACTAAGTACCTTTTAGAAAACATTTACTGAATTGTAGGAAAGTTTTACTAAAGTATGGGAAAGTATTAAATAAAATTTAAGGCAACTATTTACAGCTAAATTTTTATGAACTATTCACGAACTATAGTCATCATATACTAAACTAAATTTCTTTTAGTAAAATATGAAGCTTCGCATTTTTATAACATAAATTCCCCCAAGTTTAATAAACATTTACTAAATTTTACAAAATATCAGTCATATTCGTAAAAAATTATAAATTGTTTATAAAATTTTAATAACGAAAATTTTCTAAAACTGTATTCATAAACGATTAATAGCCTGAAAATATTTAATCTGTCATTTATAGAATTGAGAATTTTCTTGTAGTGTTTAACCTTCTATAAACCTAAAATAAATTGAAAATTACTAGGGCGCAACTTATTTCTATGAGCTAAACTTTTGTAACTCCAATTGTTCTCAAAATTTATTTTACGAAGTATTATGTTGATCATATAGTAAAAAGAAAATTTGAAAATTATATCAAATTCGTTCAAACATTGACGAGGTTGATGTAGATCATAATGTACTAATACGTGTTATATGAGAATCCGTTAACAACAGGATAATAACTTTGCCTTTTCAGTTGTCTGACATTCTCATAAAAAAAACTGGAAAATGGCATTAACAACATCAAACTTATGATTTTACTAAATTTTACTACTCGTATAATTGGTATTGCAAGTATACAGGCCTGTCACAGAAATCAATTTCGATCGAAAGTCGAATTGATTCCGTATTTTGCTTCTCCAGAAAACAAAAACGAAATTTTTTTTCGGAATGAAACCACTTTTAATTTCATGATCGAATTTGAATTTTTTGTATCTGATAGTACAAAAACATATTTAAAACTTTCTTGATTGAATAAATAAAATAATAAAATACAGAATTAATTCCACTTTCGATCGAAATTGATTTCTGTGACAGGCCTGATAATCTCATGACATAGCCCCTTGTGACTATTTCCTGCTTCCAAATTTGAAGAAACAAACATCGCTTTTGAGGGTCTTGAGAAAGCATATTATTTGGATTAAATGCATATTATTTGGATTAAATGTATAGAGCTTAAAGGAACTCAATTGACAAGAACATATTTTATCCAAAAGGCCACGGAATTATGAAACTGCGTTTGTATATACGATGTCAGATAGGCACGACACGACTCTGGAATTCAGTTTTGTACAAAGTTGGGTAGGAAGTTTTTAACTTGCCGTATTGAATTTAGTTGGTTGAAATTGCGTTGGGTGCTTTGTCTGATAGCTGACTATTTAGCCAAGAGGAGCTATTAGAAAACTGCTTCCTTATTATGAATCCACTTGATATTGGGGAGCTATTTTCGGTGTGAGAAAATCGAAGCTTTTTGTTGAGATGCTTCAGAAAAATTCCTAAAAGTTATTGGCATCAATAAGCATTATCTCAGGATAATAATCAGTCTGTTGGTAGGAACGTTGAAACCAAACAGCACCGATTTTATTAGCTGTATGATGACTTCCCTCCCTAAAATTTTTTAGAATAAGATTCTTTAGATGAACTCTGTTGACTGCAAGAGAAATATACGATCTATCACCGACCAGGAAAATCGGCTTGATCCTCTAAAGCTGTCACAAGTCAGTACTGCGATCTTGTGGTTTGCGGGATCTATACCTTTCAATAATGGTTAGAAATTCTAGGCCGTTTACTTGTTAAAGTTTTATGTGAGGATCAACAGGTCGCTTTCACTCACTTGGGTTCACGATTTGGTCCCAAGTGAGTGATACCTGTGATGGATAGAGAATAGAAAATGGGATACACAAGAATAAAGATGACAGAAAGCAAAAGCACTCAGAGTCTGCAACAGGATTCGAATCTGAGACCCTCTCACTGCTAGTCTAGTACACGTACATACACTAGTAAAATTAAATTTAAAGCTTGAAAATTTGAACAAAAAGCGATTCATTCATAATATTTTTGTTGTTGCTTTTAAGTTACATAAATGTTGGCAGTCTCTAAAAATAATAATGAAAATATTAATAAAAAATATGGTGCTGTTGCAGCCAGTTTATCCAAATTTGCTTGTTATACTGATGTGACTGTTTGTCTGTTTTTATTTTTTTTTCATTTGGCTGTCTAAATGACATTTAAAAAATTGTTTGCCAAGTTTTCACTTCTAGTATTTTGTACTGCTTTGTTGTTCTTTCTGTTTCTTTTCTTTAAATGTTAAACTCTCATTGTCAAAGTGTTTAGTTTTGATGAATAATGAGACATTTTGACGGCAAACACATTGTCAGTTACATAGTTTGCTAGTTGTTGTTTTTTTTATTATATTATTGCTTCATATTCCCATCTTCAAAAATAACACAAAAGAAATATTTCACTTGTTTCTTGAAATTTTCAACATATGAATTTCGTCATAGAATCCCTACCGCATAGTTGTGGCCCCTTAAACAATGAATGACTTAAATTCAGTATTTTACACTCGTTCTTTCATTTACGATTTTATTTGTAAACATGTTTTGTGAAGATTGTTTGAACTGACAAAACTAATCAATTTGGCGAGTGCGCCACACGCGATGAAGAAACCTGGCTGAGGTGGCCATAAACTGAGTCTTAAAAAAACAATTGCATTAAAATAACGCAACGCTTCAATATAATTAATCGATATAATTAATTTTATTTCAGCTAGAGGTCTAATATCGGTTGAAAAAATTTAAGTAGTTTTGAGTTGTTTGAAATTTAAGTATCATAAAATGGAAGCGCTACTAATTCTGGCGATAGGCACCATAAATGATTACAGATTTTCGAATTAACTCCCGACTTAAATTTTTTTCAACAAAAGATGTACACTTTTTAGCAATTGCAAATCTTGGTTAGGAGCTTCTGCTGTTCTAAAAGCACATATGCGCCTTTTATTCGTCCTGTGTTTGATGCGGTGGTATTGCAGCACAGGGCTTCTATTTTTTTATCGAGATCCCAATCCTTGTGTAAGTCAAAGACAGTCGTTGCTTGTTGTTTTCCTGTACCTGAAGATATCAATGGGAAACCGAGTAGCTGCTCTGTTCCATTAAAAGATACAACTAAAGGCAGACGATCGATGTGTTGCTACCCATCAACGATGGCAACATTTTACCATCCCAGTAAACAGTTACCGCCTTAATTCCTTTGTTTTTAAATGTTTCGCGGATTTTTTTGCCTGCATCAAATCATATCATCTTTCCTTACATCGCAAAATTTTTATCTCGGCGCGTATGACAACTAATAAATTGTCGTTTCTGGGAATCGGAAAATCCACACGTCATTGTCAAGAAGCCAAAGTGACAGTTTGGTGTGGATGGTGTAGTAGTGGCATAATTTTTCTCGAAAATTCGCGAGCGCCACAGAGCCATGATTACAGACCTTTTATGGACGGAAATGGAAGGTATAAACTTAGATATTCTATATTTCACCAGGATGCAGCACCATGTCACACAGCTCATCAAATAATAGATCTCTTGCGCACTAAGCTTAGTAATCGTGTTATCAGCCGTATTGGCGGTGTCAATTGACCGCCTCGTAACTGCGATTTGACACCTTTTAGATTTATTCTATGCGAGTAATACGGAAACGATCCACATGCTTAAGGCTAATATTGTCCGGGTGGGATAGTCAGAAATCGTCTAGAAGGTCTTGGAACATTAAATTGGCAGGATAAGCTACTGGGAAGCCAACCGTAACAGTCATATGGATGAAAATGAGTTTTACAAATATTGGGAATATTTGTTATTTCTCATAAAGCCATAATTTACAAAAAGACAACGCGTTATAATTAACCCTCCAAGTGTACTTGCGTATTTATTAAGCAAAGTTTTCATATGAATTCTGCCGCTAAAATTAATTTTACGAAATTAAAAAAAACAAAGAAACAGACATACATAAATGAAATAGTACGATTAAATGTAACAAATAACAGAATGATGTGTATACCTGAGTACATGGATATGCTGTAAAATCAGAGGACCCTCTACAGAAGCTGCAATTACTATTACCTTGATTTTCTCTATTATATTAACACATATGAAAACTATAGATTTTAAACTATTGCAACTCAATTGTCTCAATTGATCTTCTGCCTTCAATCGAGTACACAGGCACCAAATGGGTTAATAACCTCAAATTTTTATTTGCCAATTTCTCATTTGTACATACAGTGCAGGCCTTAGAAACTCTCTTACAAAGTATTCGTTATTTTCTTTTCCTTATAAACTACTACTACTACAACTGTAATATAGTTTTCATATAACTGCCTTTTGCTTAAGAGCACTTTTGATGTAAGTGCACAAAATCTCCATTTTATGCTTTTATTCGTCAGAACAGATTCACCTTCTTTAACAGAATGAGGATGTGGAGCAATATAAATTCTAAGTATTCAAGGATTACTGGATTTTTCAGAACATGTAAACATAATGCATGCCAGGGAATATACTTGTATAGAAAGTTAAAATTGGAGGAAGAGTCCTTATCCCAACAGTGTATAACGCGCAAAGTACGAAATCTGTGTAGCGTCTTATAAGCAGAAATATTAAACAGACTGCGTGAGGTACCACAGAATTTATAATGAGGTTATTCGAATATGTACTTACAATAAAGTTACAATGTCGAGATGATTTCCAGTGCAGTTAACGAATATCGAGTGTCTCTTAACAAAATTACGAGGCATTCTGTAATTGAGTTCTTCTGGGTACCAGAGTCCGAAAGAAGCATTGCGGCCATACAAATGAAAATTCAGTTCAACCAGATGGTCGAAAGAGGGCATCTGCCAGGTCGAAGCAATGTGGAATCAGAGTGATAAAATTAGATATTCTGACATCGTAATTTCATATCAAAAGGATAAACTTGTTTATCTTGGCATAAGGATAAGTTGATGCCCGACTGAACAGAGGGGGAAGTGAAGATCTTCCGCTTATCCCCCACATCCTTTGCAACACAATGTGATCCAATGAGGCACGTATTATTCGTAACTGGCAAGTTGTGCAATCTAATCCAAATTGTCGTTCTGATTTTGGCTTCCGGGAGTAACTTGCCAGGCAAAAAACTGGAATACAATTTTTGAGATCTTTGAGCTCCTTAGAAAAAACTGCATGCAGTTCTTTTATCATAATAATTTATCAATTTGTACTTTTATTTTCTGCAACTTGTAATTCATATAGAATTAACTTTATACCGCATGCGTAAGTTTGTTTTCCTTTAACAATTTGTTCCAATTTTGCTCATGACTTCTGCTTCTGTTGGCGGTTGTTCTTATTTTATTTAAATCTTCAGATTTGTTGTAGAACAGCCTGGCAGACATGTTGCGAGATTAGACAAACAAAAAAGCCATGTAAATAAATCTAAAACAAATTTCCAGCGTAGTAAATCCAACTTCAATTGAAAACTCTTCTTGGCGATTTATTTTTGGCTTGAAAAGCAAAACAAAACAAAAAAAAAAGAAACGAACAAGTTTTCCAAGCGCACCGGCACAGCCGCCCAATCTGTTAAAACATTGGTGGCATAAACATCAGTGCGTTGCAACGAAGACTTAAATAAAAAACAAGCAAAAAATGGAATTAGACAAAGTAACTACGGGTACTCGTAGTGAGTGTCTGGTGGTTAATGTATCTGAGGCGTGTCATGTACTCATCTTGTATAAAATATCTTAATGCATAAACGCATACGAGTACAAGTGGTGCTGGTACTGGGGTATTGGATGGATGTACATAACTTTGATTGCAAGTTACCTTCATCATCATTAATTTGGGCAAGATAGAGAAAAACATGTTTAGAAGCTAAAAACAAAAAATTGGAAAAGCTAAAAGCCATGTTTATCGCTGAAACGATTAACGAAATACAAAGTGATATTTAAATATGAAAGTTGTTTTTATTTTTCATATTTTTAACCCTAAAGCGTTGGCATTCATCAAGGTGAAATATACCAACTGGCAATACTGAAAATGAAATAATAATTTATTTTAACAAATAAACATCATTTGAAGGTTATAAACAAATTGTTTAAATTTCCTTATAAATGCCATTAGAATATAAATGGATTATATATCAGATTAAGTGTTAATACTCGTATATTTACATACATTACAGCAAATTGTTTTGTTAATCATTTCCTACCAAAGTCCAAAGTTAATTTAGGGAAAAATGCTTTCGGTCCACTAAAATATATTTTTCCACTAGACATTAGCGTACTTGGATTATATTTATAGATCTTAAATAAAGAAGAAAAATGTGACATGTATAAGGAATCCCATAAGCAGATGTATTACAAATTTCTAATTTAGTGAGAGACAAAGTGAAGATTAAAGAAATATAATTCGTTCACACGGAAGCGATCATGCACTAATCAATACATCTGTATGTGTGTGATGAAGCAATGCGTTCAAGACGAAGCCAAACATTTTATATGTTACTGTCCACACCCACGCAAAGTGATGCCTTTTTCAAGCTCAGAATAGAACAGCAATAGTTATTTGGTCCTACATTTAATCTATTAAGCGTTTTGCGTTTTGAACATTCTTTACCTCTTGTACGCTGTTAAATGGGTCTTAAAATATACTTGTTTGTTTGTTTGTATTCTATGCGCAGGTAAACCCCTTATCGCATCGTGAAGCCGCACTTACGAGAAGGCTATATGCTACTTGAATATTTAAATATTAATAATTAAAATCGTGCTTTTCTGACAACAATTTTGTAGAAATTCAAACGAAAAAAAAAATTAATTTTAACTTGTATTTTAAAACTACAACTAATAATTCGCAAGGAGGACTTAATCTGATGAATAAACAGTTTTTCATTATTGCAACTTTACTTTGACCCAAAAGTGGGCGATAAGTCAAACGCAAGTTCATCCTTCCTGTAACTTTTATTGCGAGGTTTATTCATTTGAAGTTGACACATTTTCATAAAATGCCATACTTTATACTTTATCAACTACAGTCGTATAATTTTTGGACGCTTTTCTCGCCGATTGAGTTAAAACTTCCTGAAAAGATGACAATTTATATATCGAGGACTTATAGTCAAATTGTGCTATCTACAAAAATACAATTGTTCAGGAGACAAAAAAAAAAAAACGTTTAAATTTCTTATTAATAGAGATTTACTCAAAAAACAAAAACATGAAAATAATGGTGATAGAAAAAAATTTTTCCACGAAATTGATATCATAGATGCAGAATGGATTACTAAACAGTTTGGCATCAAAAACCCATTTTAGACAAATCTGCAGATAGCACAATTTGACTATAAGCTCTCGATATCATGTATCCCACGTTTTTTTAATATTTTTTTTTATAAAAAGTAAAATAAGTACAAGCACGTTGTCACTGCATTTTTTATAGCAATTTATTGAATCATTCAAAAGAAGTCGTTAAATGTTCGGCTATAACCCGAAAAATATGATTTTTTTACAGGGGATTTGTGATAGTGAAAATTTTTTAAAGATCAGTTTAACGCTGAATTTTTCTAAAGGTATCTTCAACTAACGTCAAGTTGTAAGAATGGCTTTTACTGATATTAAAATTCGCTTTAGACAAAATGTTTGTTTGAAATTTTTCTGGCAGAATCTTTTTCGTGAATTGAGAAACCAATTCCTATGAAATTTGAATCCCGCGGGTAGCAGGGCAATATATGGTGCTCTGTAGCTAACCAGACTGCTTCAATTCTTCTTCTGCAGCAACTCGCAGTTTATTAAATAATTTATAATAATAGAATTACTTCTCATCTTCTTAAAATGACGGCCATGCTTGCAATAATTCCTTAAGTATGGAATGTTTACTGTCTTAATATGTTTTAAAAGAGAAGTCACACTCAGGAAATTAATGTCTACTACTTAAGCTGAAAGTCTATACTATCCGTTCTATGCGTATGCGTTCTATGCGTTTCAAAAGTCGTTACATGCGTCATGTTTTTTGTTTCGATGAGCTGTAATGTAAAATATTGTTCTCAAATAGAACCAATTTCCGCAAAAATGGAATATGAAATTGTGATTTTAAAAGAATTTATGGAAGTCATTGATAAAAGCATAAAGTAGGTTTACTTTCTACTTTTGTATGCGTCTCATGCATCATGAAAAAAGGTCAGCTGTTTTTGATAGCCAAAGATGACAAATTATATTTTATTTTCAATAATATCGATAAAACAATTTAAGTGCTGTATTTTAATTTTTTTCTTTTTTGCATTAAAAAGCTTTCGCAACAAAATTTACAACTACTTTCAATAATGAAATCAATTTTTAACATAGTTCTTTCATTACATTCTAATTATCGATTACTTTTATGTACTGAGTGTCACCTCTGTTGTATTTATTATATTTAATTCAATTACAATGGAGGAGAATCTTATTGAAGCAGCTTTTCGTAGGCCCAAAACATTAAATATATAAACTCAATGAATTCCACAAATTATTTTAAAATCACAATATCACATTCCATTTTTGCCAAAACTGTTTCTATTTGATAATAATATTTACCCTACAGGTTATCAAAATAATAAAAAACCTGGCGCATAAAACGCATTGTGGGTAACTTGAATATTGAAACGCATAGAATGCACAGAAACGCATACAATGCATATGCATAGAACAGATGGTATGCACTTTCAGCTTGATTGTTTTACTTCGCCGGCGATTCTTGAAACAGTGCAACAACAATTAACACAACGCCACACTAGGTAAATTAGAAAAAATCATGATGTCGATATGACTTGTCCTGAAGAGGGATCGAACCCAGGTTCTCGGTCATAAATTGCTTTGTAGCCAACAGCACCCTCAAATTGTGGAAATTTATTATTTAAAAAAATAATTTATATCTCCATCTATATATAATAAAATTACGTGTATGTTCGTGATCGCTAAACTCAAAAATTACTGCACCGATTTTGACCAAACATTATATTCATGCTCTATGGGGCGTGAGGAGTGTTTCTGTGTAGTTTGAAGTTCGTCCGACGATGGCGCAATATTTAGTTTTTTGTGTTTTGCCCGATAGAGATTAGCGCGATAAGCCTAAGCTGTGTTTCGCTGAAGGCGTTGGGTCCTTAGTCAGCGTGTAGTGGCGTTAATTAGCCCGATACCGGTATTTGAACAATAATTGCTATGTCGATTTGATGCACCTTTCATTCTTCTTCGAAACATCAATCCACCATGACTTTGCAACGAAACCAGACTTGCAGTGAAAATAAAATTTGAAGGCAAAACAACGTTTGCCCGGGTCAGTTAATTAAATATAAAAACAAAACAAAAATGATTTTTTATTGATTTCAATATAATTGTTCGACCGAAATTTTCTTTTGCATTTAGTGGGGCTGACCCAAAGATATGATTTTTAATCTAATCAACGATTTCTGTAAGTAAATCTGATACTAACTTTTCACTTTTCAGTAAGATTCTATAATGAATCGTAAATTTTACTATTAGAACATAAAAAAGAGTTAAAGTATCATGCGATTCATAAATATCATGATTAATGGCCAACTAATAAATTATACTATTTTACAAAAATAATAAAAGTCATTAACTTGTAAGTTAATAAAAGCTTAAAGTCCCTTTATTTAGTTCATAGCAGCAGCAGAATAATCGTCATTGTGTTTCATTAATGGGGTAATAGTTTTATTGTCCTTACGAGAATTACTTCCGCAACATTGAAGGCCATCAAGTACTTATCGTGTTAATTTACCAGCAGGAGAGCCATTCATAGAAACTCCCCAGAGTCACCGAAAAATGACAATGCTGCACGAGTTGTGTCCTGATCATACAAATACGAGTAAATAAAAGTAGGGTTGGGACAGAGTGGTGGATTGTTATCATGACTGTGCAAGCAATAACAAGAGTTGTAATTGAATGATTTTGCGAGTGCGCATCAAACAACTGAAAGTTCACGACAAGACAGGGATGAAACAGGACCAACTTAATAGTCAATGACAGTTGGCCGTGAAAAACAACAGCAACATAATAAACCTTTTTTCTGTTTTTTTGTTCTATTGGAAACTGCACATTAAACAGCCTGAGGTTCTGTGTTTTGTTTTTCCAAATTGAATTTGATGTGTCGGTGTCTTGTAAACCCCTTAAAATTGCGATTTGATTGACTACTGATCCCTTTTGTTTATATGTGTATATATGTTTGTTTGTCCGTCTGTCTATCTATTTGCTTACCAAGGATGACAACAACCTTAATAAAGATGATGATGACTATAATGACTATTGAAGTTTTATGAACTTCGTACTCTATCACAGATGCTTTATTACCGGCTCCTGGCAAAATGTAAAGTGTTTGTTTGGTGGGTGAATGCGTACAATGTGGTAAAGATTTTTTTTCGTTTTTGTTTTTGTTAGAGTGACATTGGTGATGGTGGCGTTGACGGTGGTGGTGGCATGTTGCAACGATGAGAATTATAACCATAACGTTTCCACTACTTGAACTTGTACAAATACCATATGATGAGTATTAAATTATGTTGCCATTTGGATGCATTTCTTTATTTTGGTACACATTTTCCATATGTCAACTGAAAATAATTAAAACTTGTCCTTCTTTTGCTGCCGGATTTTCTTCAAACACGTTACTGCTTAAACGAAGAAGTGAAGGATTTAATTATCTGATTTTCGTACTTTATTGTCATTATGATACCAAAGATATTTTCTTTTTTACCTTTTGATTGTTTTTACATTTTGATTGTTATACGAGGTGAGGAGTTTAATTTGTTAAAATTTTGAGAGTATAAAAGTGGCTGTTGAAGTGTTAAAAGCATTGAATATGTTTTTAATTTTTCCTTAGTTTTTTCCATAATGAAATTTAAATCTAACACAGTAAAGAGAACTTTCAAACAACTCCTGAAAATGCTAAGATTAGGATCCGGAAGTAGAGCAAATTCGAATCATTTACGATGATATTAACATGGGCTGTTATTGTCTCTCTTCTTCTTCTCTTTTCAAACGACCTCAAAAAAGGAGAAGGTTATCAATTCTTGTATATTATTAAACTTTTTTATCCTTTGTGAACCGATTTCCAAAGTTTTTTTTTTGTTTGACAGGGTTTGTCCGATGTCATAATTTTTGTTCGAAAAATTTACGGCCGATTTGCCCTCCTCGAAATATTAATTATCTCATAACTCCGATTTTGAAAAAATCTTGTTTAATTAGAAAGCTTAGTTTCACAGAAATTGAAGGGACGGGCAAAGTCCGATAACTCCGTCCTTTATGTAGCTACATATTATCAACATTTTTTATTACAGCAGATAATTGACTATATCGGGTTTAAACTGACTCATAGTTGCCTCTACTTTATAATCTGTCCAATTGTATGTTTGTGTTGAAGTCGATTTTTTATTTGCCTGGGTTATTTGATGCTCATTCACCGATTTGGAAGCTGTCGTCAATGTGCTGAGAAAAGCATAATATTTATATTTTATATTAACTTGCAATTAGCTATATATCACTAGGGAGAGACTTTATATCTGGAAAGGGTACAGAGTTTTCATGAAAGTAGTTGCATCAGTTACACGGAGCAATAAAATGGAACTTTTCAAAATTTTTTGAATAAACACAGTCACATGCAGCTAAACGAAAAATACTAAAATCATAATGTGATGTTACTATATGATGTAAGAGTCACAGGAACTATGATTTAAATTGTTGCTCAATCAACCCACGCCACGGAACTAAAAAGCCTTAAAAAGCAGACACAACTAAAAATGCAAAAATCATAAAAGAAAACAAATATTCCCAACGGTCACAAATCAAAGGTAATTCAATAGTCGAAAAACATTCAGAAGGGAACAAACATTTATTCACAAACGCTTCCCCCAATCCCACCTCACACTGCTTGTATTATGACTGACAAGTCGAACAAACATGGCTCATCCAGGTTTGCTTTGACTTGCATTTGAAACAACAACACAGTGCAAGAAACATGTCAAAGAATGATTGGATTTGTTTCCTGTTTCTGTTCGTTTCTTTGTAATTTATATTTTCCATTTGCATCCTGAAAAGAAAAACTTATAATAATTTGAAACGATGTTTTTATGGAATGGAATTGGAAGCAAACTTTTTTCCCCCAACCGCCGACTTTTTCAACACATATGGCATCAAATTTAAAAAATAAATAAATAAAAAAGAGTTTGGAAAACTAAAAATGAAACTTTTCTCCTTGTGCTAGTACAGCGTTTTTCTTTTGAAAATATTCCAGGGAAAAAGTGCATTTGATGCAAAATAATAATAAGTGTCCTTATGCAAGGAGAGTTGTTGGTTGGTTGAATGGCTGGTTGTTTGGTTGGTGGCACATTCGTTTGTTCAAATTCCTCTTTTGATGATGCTGTAGTTTCTCTAACTGCTGCTGGTGTTGCTTTAATTGAAACTGACTTTGTGACAATTTACTGTTGTTGTTGTTGTTGTTATAATTGTTGTTGCTGACATTTTTGCTTTTGTATCTACGTTTGTGTTTGGGCTTCTATGCATTTTGTTTTTCAAACAAATGTCATATTTGATTTGATTTCCTTTTTGTTTGTGACATTTTTGGCTTAAATTTAATTTCGTCATTTTATTTGACATGCAATTGACAAAGAAACGAAAAAAAAAATATATTTAAGTGAATGAAAGTAGAGTAGGTCTCTCTCTTTTAGAAAAAATAAAATGAAAACCATCAGTTCTTAATGGTAAATATACTTATTATACGGTGTGGACATTTTACTTTTCCAAATCTGTGAAGGAGTCCCATTTGATAATAACAACTTTTGATGCAATATTCTGTTTAACGTTCTGCAGCAATATTTTTTCTCTTCTCTGTTTTTGTTGTTCTCAATTATAAAATTTTTTCTACTAAAATTGCAGCAAAAAACATTTTTGGTAAGATCTCCCAAAAAGTTTCAATTCCTTTTAATTAAACAACTCAAAAAGAATTTACTTGAAGAAAGACACTTATTTTTAAAGGAAATTGTGTTACAATATTTTTTCCTGTTACGGCTAAACTAATGGAAATATTTCACCCACACAGTTGTTTTGTCTCTAATGCCAGGAGTAGAGTACATGGAGTGTTGTTTAATTTCATAATTTAGAAAAAATGCAATAGAGCAAAGTTAAGTTCACGGAAAAACAATATTTGCCACACCATATCATAGGAATCCAAAAAGTGTTGTCATATTATAGGATTTTTTATTTGAGGGTAAAATTTAGACATTTAGTGATGCATAATTTAGTATAAAAAATATACGTTTAGATTAGCAATACAAAGGTTTAACTATAAAGGCGGTTTAACAGGTGGATTCAAAGGGCACTTGAAATGCTTCACAAAGTAAGTTTTATGCTCATATTGGAAACTTCGAACTCTAACAGTTGATAGCGGCCGTATTGTGGACGTTTCATCTGTCGAATTGGCTGGCGTTTATTCAGTCAAATCAGCATGAAGGGATATAGCGTTCCATATCACGTGCAAATAAAAAAACTTTTTTATCAAAATGCTGTATTGATCGCGTAACGTTCCACGCATTTCGACCATTTTACGGTCGCCATAATCGTCCTATCGAGTGGACTATTCGCAGTGTGTTGGATAAATTTAAGTTCACTGGTTCGGTAAAAAAATGAACCAACAAGTATACGATGACGAGAGTGTGAGGAGAATACAGTGGCCGTCGACTTCGCGCCGCTTACAAGACCTTGGCTTTTCGCAGACCACAATTTTAAGAATTTTGCTTCGCTACTTGGGTCTGGACCTGTAAAAAATTTATTTGAATGTAAACGACTATAGACAACCAACCACGTGTGTTTGGTAAATGGGTCCTGGAACAGTTTAAACTCACCATCGAAAAATCATCTTCATTTTTGGATAAATGAGCACGTCAACAAACAAAATTGTCGAATTTGAGACGATACCAATTCTCAGAAAATCCAAGAGCGTCTCATGTAGATCAGAAGGCTTTAAGTATCTCTTGCACTTGCATGCTTCTTTAACGACATGAAAAACGTGTTCAGTGCATTGAACATCACACTGGCTTTTCATGAGCTTCAGATGCCTCAATAAATATCGATATCATCTACAGTTACGGATGCAGTAGCATGTTAGGTCATACACAAAACTGGGTCTTACGAGCATTAAAATGAACCCTATTCGCATGATCCCACTCAGAATTTCAACAAGATCGCGACAAAGTGTATCAATTATATGTCTCGTGGCGCCAAAGTACAACAGGCCTGACCTACTTATATCCAAATGAATGGCAAATGCTACTGTCATCCGCATAAGAGTGGACAGGATTGGAATTTCAACATAGAAGGCCATTAAAAAAAGAAATAGTGTAAGAGAAAAAATGAAGCCTCACGAAAGCTCGATATAAACCGAGAGGAGTAATCACTGACACCAAAAGCAATAAGTTTCGACAAAAAATCTCCATGGCTAAATCTGTCAAACTCCTATGGAGCAATATGCTGTGTATACAGAATTTACGAAATGTGTGATTAGTATTCGGCTGTCAACGTCCTTGTTGCTGGACGAAATTGAAAGATTGGCCAAACTGGGTTTATTATCGGCCAGTGGTATGAAATTTTCTTTTGGATTTTGGCTGTGTAGGAAACAAGATTTTTTTAAATTCGGAAATGAAGGAAACACGAAATGAGTTATCTTAAGTTTTATATAAATATATCGCTCTTATATGGCAAACGTAATTTTTTATTTTAAATACAAAATTAAAAAAAAAAATTAATTATGTAGACCATAGAACCATAATGGACTTTAACCACATATTCAGCTCGTAAACAATCCAACCATTATTATTGATGGAACACTAAAAGCTGTCCCCTTTCAAATTACAAAAAATACATATATTTTTTTTTAGCATCCATGTTGTATAACGCAATTTATTGTTATTAAAAGCAGTTATGATTTCTTGATGTGTCTTAATAAATTCTAATTTCATTTAACATCCAAGTGCCTTAGAACAAAAAGGAAATAAAACCTTAATGTTCGACTACGTCGGCTAGTGTTGAAGCAAACTGCATGAGTACTTTGTGACCGCAATAAAAAAAAGGCAAAGAACATTTTATTGAGTAGGGGAAAAAGTGGAAGTGTTAATTTCAAAGCTACATACGGAAATCAAATGACTCCTTGGACTTAAATTTACATATTCCATGTACTGCGATTGTAACTGGCATTATATTTAATAATTCCAATACTTATTGCTACTATACTAATACTATCGGGCGACAGAGTATTATCGGTATAAATCATTCCTAAACATTGTGGCTAGAGGATGCGGCTGTCACTTTTTATTAATTCACCTTAATCGTAAAATGAAAATGAATCTTGAAAGATGTTATTCAAATATTTTGGACAAAATGTGAAATGGGAAACTTCGTGCCTGCTCCAAGATTCCTAGAATCTGTTTGCGCTTTCTTGATGTCATGGGAATAGGGCCGATTTTATTGCCCCTAAGACCAAGTCTTGTATGATTATGCACAAACGTATGAACGATATTGCTGCCACAACTGTAATTATGGGTGATATAAATATCAGAACCATTTACCATTTTTGGCATGAAAATTCAGTTCGATGATGTTCGACAGACTGCGCACACTTTACATGTCGCTAAAGAAATATTCAAGTCACTTGCTTCTTAATACAGCGTAACAGGTCCGCCTGATCGCCTTACTATTTATACCACTTATATCTGAACGGAAATGCATCACAACTCTTATTTGGACTCCAAAGTCTACTTAAAAGATATTCGACTTCGTTCAGGAGAGGACAAAAGAGATCGTTAGTGACAGTAGTGTAGACAAATTTATTGATTCACTGGTACATCGACGTAGTTAAGGGTAAGGTGTTTCGGCATTTTATCGCTGTTACCACGGGCTATGCCTTAATTAAATCAGAGAAATTGTTCTCCCTAACCCCACTCTGTTTTAAAAACATTACATTCTTCATATTCAGTGAAATTCACTTCGCAGTTAAGATAATATTCCCCGAACAATTCGTTTGTGTAATAATCTCCCAGCAGAGCTCCTTCCTGCCGCTTTCAACGATTGTCCACAAGCACTACACCCTATAGCCTCCTTCCCATAACCTATTTTCCCAGTTTCACTACAATGTATTGTATAAGATAAAAAAATTTAAAGTTTTCAGAAAAGAGTTTCTGTTTGCTAAACAACTGGCTCATTCGTTTCTTGTCGGAACCTCATATACGAAGGTGTCCCTTTAATAACCATTTAACGATAAGTTCTGGGGACCATGAAGTCACCATGAAGATCCATAATGCAAATGGGAAACGCGCATGTTTACAAATAAAGTAGTTCATTGATGAGCAAATTCATAATAGAGGCGATACAATGCCTCTAATTTATTCTAAACACTCTAAGGTGATTCATTATTGTTCTTCTAATAATTAACTTTAAATATGTCGCTGTTAGGATATTATAACTTATGGTCATTTAATTATATAAAATTAATGTCAAAATATATTTCATAGTGGGTCCATTATGGATGGCAACCGAACATGTATGGATCTGCTAATGTCTCTGCTAAAAATGATATTGTAGAGCACAAAATGATAATGCAGAACATGAAGAGCTGATAACACAGTCTTACAAATGATATTGCAGAAAGTTTTGGCAACTGAGATTGGTTGCCGAAAAGAAATCCAAGGCTGCCATTCATAATCGAGCCTTAATTAGCCCAATTAAAATATTCATTGAACTTATTTAATATTTCAAATACATAGTTGATAGAAATAATTCAAAATTTAATTAGTCAAATAATTATGATCGTTAATATCTTAATTACTGGCATTAAAATTTTATTAAGATTATTTTAGATATTATATCAAGTAATTTAAAAAAAACTTAATTGTTACAATCAAGAAAATTTAAATAGTTCTTCAATTGACATCATAAATGTTCGCTAGAAATAAAATTTTATTTAATTTTCGCAAAAAAAATCATACTTTACTACTATCGATGATTTTTATCTCGAAATTGTGTATGTCTGTTAAAAATTTTTTTTGCCATTAAAAAAAGGAAAGTTCTGTACCAACCAACCCAATAAATAAATAATTTTAAACCCCAATTTTCCCATAAATACTCACAAATGGTCTTCCCATTTTTGTTATTGGACCTTCTAAAATTTCTTTTCACAATTTCGAACACCGTTTTATCATGAAGACGAATAGAAAAGCCAAATAAAAGGAAACGCTTTGTTAACAAAAGCGTAGACCAAATGAAATTTTATCCCAATACTTGTGTTCTTTGGGAAAGGGACATAAAAATCTTCCAGTTATAAATTCGTTTACAATGGCAATTTGGTACAAAATCAAATTTATACATAAAACTTAACGCCATTTGCCAAAACAACCATTTCAAGACACTCATGTGGAGTGTGAAGTGAACACAGGAGCAAAATCATCGCAAGCAACTCTGTAAAGGATACTTTTTTGTTTGTTTTGTGGCCGTCTGCGAGTATGTGTTTAAGTTTTTTTTTATGAGCACCACATGTCCTCTTGTGTAAAAAATATAAATTCTATAAATTGCTTTGTTTGAAAATGGCGCCAGTTTTATATACTTTTTTGCATTATGAAACGTCATATTTATCCTACAATAATTGGCTGAACGGAAAAATTCAATATCCTTTATTATTAAACGAGATTCCAGTAATCGCAGGCTTTTTAAACAGAATAAGGTATGTTTGGGAAATGAACGAATTTCAGTTTTTGTTTAGAAGGGTCAGGTGTGGGAAAGGACCGCTGGGGCTATACATGTTTTCACCAATCGAGTTCCTAGTATTAGTTTTTAATTACTGTCTTACAATTGCACAAAAATTTTCATCAATGGCCTGGGCTGTGTTGATGTAAGAGATCGATTACAACTTGTTGGCATAACCGCGATGGTTTGCAAAAAAACTTAGAGTGGTCACCTCCTTGAAGGATAACCAGAAAACAGAAAATGTCATTTCCGCTGTGCTACGTAGTGCCAATCTACTGAAATCACATGTAGTCCACATGAATCGTTCACTTCGTGCAAAAATAAAGTTTACAAAAGTCCCGAGTTCTTATGAATGGTAGTGATTTACACATATTCATGGATAAGCGATCAACGATGTCCCGACCCTTGTTGATTGTTTATCGAACCGGTCATCAATCTATTATAGTAGATGGTACGTCTCTGAAGGACCACCGCATTTGCTTCCCAACTTTGTCTGTAACGAATACCCATTTTAATCGCAATATTTTTTACTTCGCTCCATCTTTTAAGCATTTTTCTAGCGTCGGTATCAGTTTGCCTACGCCATGTATATGCTGGTCGGTCTCTTCTGCGGCTCCCCTGTGGGTTCCATTCGATAGAATTCCTGGTAAGATCGAACAGTGGTCTACCCAACCTAAACCATTTCCACTTTCTTCTCTATATTTCTACATACAGCCCACAGATTGTTATTTCAAATGGTTCGTGGCCAGAAGATTCGCAGAACTCTTCGGAGACATTAATTTACGAAAACTTCTAAAGTTTGAATATCTCGGGAGGCAGCGTTCCATATAACAGAGTTGATTTTAATAAGGCGTGATATTGAGGACGATTTTCATACTTTATTGAGTTGAGCAAATGATTGTGTGGTCGTTTTTATACGGTTTATAATATCTTCACTAGATCTACCAGTTCGCTTTATAACAGCGAATTATTTATTAGAAAGGGATTTATGTTTCCAGAATTTATTCGCATAACTTTGATCTTTTTTATATTAATTTTCAACCCGGCTTTCCCTGATATGTAGGTGAGGCGCCTTAGTTGTGCGACCATGTCAGAATAGCGATGAGAGAGAAGGCCAGTGCCAACTTCAATCTTACGACTACGCCTGCCATCATGTACAATTCGACAGCTTGGCCCGGTATACATACTTTTTATTAATTGGATGATTTTAGGTGGCAATAAAGATGAGGTACAGAGGAGACTTCTATTCAACTGACTGATCTACGACTACTCTCAATGAGTTTATATAATACATGCACGACTTTTTAGGGCAAAATCCCACCTGTTGTTTTCTCAAATTTGGCATTAATTCGCTAGATATCTTTTTTGTTATAACGTGAGGTAACACTTTATTCAGCATGATTAGTAAAGCGGTTATCCGCCAGTTGTTGGGATTTATTAAGTCGGAGCTCGTCTGGAATTCTCTCTGTTGTCCACATTTCTTCCATAATACGTAGGATCAGGCATGTCGTTTTGCTTACTGAATATTAAACAACGATATGACAGACATCATTCAAACAACATGGCCTCCAAAGACTGACTGTCAACAACGACCTGCTTGTACTGGAAAATTCTTTATTTGCAATTGAATTTCTTTGGCAACATACATTCTTTATACATACGAGTACACATTCCTTCATATTTTATTTTCGCAACAGAAAAAGGAAGAAAAACAAATTAAAAATTTTTGTTAGATCTCTTCCATAAATAAATTAGTGTTCATAACTGAATATTATTCTGTTTTTTTTTGTTTTTTTTAAAGCTTTGAAATTCGATTAAAACATAAAAGCCTCTTTTGATATTCAATAAGTCAACGACATCTTAAACTTCCGTTACACCGTGAGAAATTTATCTACGTAATTTTGGAATTAAAAATATAAAAATAAATCGTATGTGCATTTATAAACGGAAATAATATGCATTTATTAATAACTCTATATTTTTGGACCTTTTTTTATAACAATTTGGTTAAAATATTAATCAAGCTCGAGGTCTTATTTTGTTGTTAAACAATTTTATATAAATTATCAATAATTCAGGACAAGATACTCAATGAGGACAAGATACTCAATAAGTATCGAAATATCGATAATTTAAATAAAGTTGTTTAACCACAAAATATGACCTCAAGCTTGAATAATATTTTAACCAAATATGCATTATTTTTATAAAATTG
Source organism: Germaria angustata (assembly GCA_963681545.1). Lineage (NCBI taxonomy): Eukaryota > Metazoa > Arthropoda > Insecta > Diptera > Tachinidae > Germaria > Germaria angustata. The sequence continues at coordinate 31,529,040 of OY812999.1, read as the reverse complement.
CTTATTGGTTCGTAAATACTTGCTTAAAGCAGATCGACGGGCAACTTTCTCTTGCCTAAACCAGAAATCGTAAATAATTCGGTATCTTGTGAACCATTCAGGTGATTTCATCGAAATTTCACACAAACAAAGCTGATATGTTTTCTTTAACGACATGTACACGTAGGACTTTCTAGCAATTGGCTAAGTAAGGTTAGCAGGGCAACTGGCAACGAAGACCTACAGGTGCATTCGGAGACCATAAAGGCCATTGTGATGCCCAGAGGGTTAACTACACCCTACGTGTTCCTATGAAATTTCAGGATTCATTGTCCTGAGAACCAACCAGATCTTCCCATAAATTAAAGTAATCATTGGCACTCCATGAAACAGTGAAGGTACTGAATGAATCGATTGCCGAGATGTGTAATCCTGCGTTCCTGCAGAGCGATGCAGTCACACAGGAAGTGCTGAACTGACTTTTCCTCAAGGAAAAGAGTCGCTAGCCCAGTGAGGACAAAAGAGACTTGGATATTATACAAACAATTATTTTGGACCACCTGACAGCTGATCGAAGAAAGTCTTCAATCGAGCCTGCCTTCGCACACTCATTAGCCTTCTCGTTGCCTTTATATTCTGGAATCCATACCATTCTGACCTAATTTCGCTGTAGCAGAATACTAGCCAGCACACATTTCGATTTAACCAATTTTTATTTAAGAGCCGTAATAGCGTTTGCCTGGAATACGGTGCAGATGAGGAATAACTTGAGTGAGCATTTCAATTGGAAACTATGCTTCCAAGACAGTGACGTAAATGCCATGGCAAAAATGGTAGAAAGTATAATTTTGCTAGGAATGAAAGCTTTCATTCCAAAAAAGCAAATAGTGATTAAACAGAGATCCAAATCTTGGTTTAATCAGACGTGCAAAGATGCAGTCAGATCCAGAGAGGAAGCTTTCAATATCTGGCGGAAAAATAAGAACCCAGATACTGACTCGCTGCGCAAAAAGGCGAGATCTTCGTGTGCCAGAGTACTAAGACGCGAAAAAGCTCACTACGAGCAGCGCCTTCGTGCTTTAGCTCTTGCTGCTAGGGGCAGCAAGAGCTTCTGGTCATTCGTTAAAAGAATCAAGGATAATGCTAGTTCTACAATTCCAACTCTTTTAAAGGATGACCAAATATTCACTGACCCGGTTGATAAAGCTAACCTACTGGCCGAATTATTTGCAAGTAACTCCAACTTGCCGGAAAGCAATCAACCACTGCCCGACCTCGAAAGAGTATCTGTAACTATGCCAAAAATATTCTTTCGAGCACGTGCAGTTAAAAAGGTATTGGCTGAGCTCAATGTAAATAAATCTGCTGGACCGGATGGAATCCCAGCACTGGTCTTGAAGCAGTGCTGTTCGACGCTAGCTCGTCCGTTAGCAAACCTTTTCAGTACATTGTACCATGCTGGAGAATTTCCATTGTGCTGGAAGGTTGCTAATGTAACGCCAATCCCCAAAAAAGGAGAGGCTAGTAACCCTGAAAATTACCGCCCAATAGCGATATGTTCCGCACTTTCCAAAGTGATGGAAAGTATGATTAACTTTCATCTTGTGAGGTATTTAGAGTCCAACAATTTACTAAATGACCGACAGTATGGTTTTCGTAGGGGACGCTCTACTGGTGACCTACTAGCACTCCTCTCGGAGAAATGGTGTCATTCCATTCACCATTTTGGCGAAAGTAAGGTGGTGGCTCTGGATATCTCCAAGGCGTTTGACAGAGTCTGGCATGGGGCACTTCTGGCAAAACTAATTGCTTTTGGTGTTGGTAATGGCCTCACTCGGTTTATATCGAGCTTCCTCAGTGATCGCACTATACGAGTTGTTATAGATGGGATCACATCAGACGAGTTCAAGATAAATTCAGGGGTACCACAAGGCTCTGTTCTATCTCCTACCCTGTTTCTCATCTTTCTTAATGACTTACTTTGCAAAACTTCCAACCCTATCTACTCATTTGCAGATGACAGCAGCATTAGCCATTCTTACTCATTTGACCATAGGCCATGTCCGTTGGAGATTAGGGCTATGAGGCAAAATATGGTCGAATCATTAAATCAAGATCTTACAACAATCTCCGAATGGGGTCATGCGAATCGGGTCGATTTCAATGCCCGGAAGACTCAGTGCTGTATGCTTACGCATAAACGTATGACCGTAAATGCTGCTCCATCTGTAATTATGGGTGATATAAATATTGAGGAATCAAAAGCTCTTGATGTTCTGGGCATGAAAATTCAGTGCGATGTTCGATGGTCTGAGCACATTTTTCATATCGCCAAAGAAGCATTCAAGTGCCTCGGTTTTTTAAGACGGTGTAAGAGATACTTCACCCCTTCTGATATCCTCACTATTTATACCACCTACATCCGGCCGAAAATGGAATACAACTCTCATGTATGGGCCGGTGCTTCAAAGTCTATTTTGAAGCTACTGGACCGAGTTCAGGAGAGGGCGAAAAGACTCATAGGTGACAATAGTGTAGCCAACTCTATTGACTCACTGGAGCATCGTCGCAACGTGGGTTGTGTTACGCTGTTTTATCGTTACTTCAATGGACTGTGCTCTGATGAGGTAAGGGAACATATTCCCGAGATCCGCTCCTACTTACGAGCAACACGTTCCTCATTAAGAGCACATCCATTTGTGGTCGATATAACAGCGAATCGCACTACGCATTTCAGAAATAATTCGTTCTTTGATCGAACAGCTCGTATGTGGAACGAGCTCCCTGCAGATGTCTTTCCTGCCATACCCAGCGTGGAGAGATTCAAGTCGAATATCCATAAGCACTACTCCCGCTATCCTCCTCACCCTATCCTATTTTCCTAGTTCCAGCACAATGCACTGCATAAATAGGGGTCATCCCCTGAGTACTGGTCCAATTGCAAAAAAAAAAAAAAAAAAAAAAAAAAAAAAGATCAAGATACTCCGAGAATATTTCCACCCAAGTACCAGCACCCATTTCGGAGCCGTCCATAAAGACTAAAACCGCGTTATTCCCCTCCACAATTGCGTGTCTCCAGTCTATATAGAATGAATTTTCTCTAAGCGATTTGCTGGCGCATTGTCCACAAAGTTATCTCGACAGAGTAGTACTAGTCAAAGTTCATGTCCAGCTCTACATGATCGGGTTCATGCAGTCCGTTCGTAACCCCGGAAACATACTCTTCGTGGATGGTACCATGTCCAAATTTCACGACTTAATCTAACAACTGCTGTGGCAGATATTTCATATAAATTTCTAGGGGTATTTCGTCAGAAATCGCTCTTAGACTGTCCTGAGAGGTAGAAGCACCCATAATTGCGAGAACTAAAATTCTAATCGTGAAGTTTGTAAAATTTTCATACAACTATCTTTTGCAATCTCCTTTTGAGAGGAAATTATTTTATTTTTCTATTTCGTTAGTTGTTACATTCTTGCACAAAATTAACTCTATTTTAAATAATTTCAAATTTTTTTTAACCCCCTGGTGATTAGTTTCCGCAAGTACTCTGTATGTTTTTTTCGCAATAGGTTCCTTTTTAATTGCATCGAGGTTTGTAGGTCCTGTCGTATAAAAATTTATCAGACGGCCATAAAATTTATGATGTTTGATTTTGTTGAAATTGGCATATTTGTATAGAACATCGCTCTTTTCGAAAACTGGCTCATAAGTATACTGTCGTCAAAACTGCCAGATATGACGATTTATCTTCATTTAGACGATTTTGGTTCGCATAAAATATTATTTGACGATTCAACGATTTCTGCCCTAAATTTGACGAGATTTTGAAGTTGATTGGAAATTGGATCCTTGCACCGTTATTTTTCCTCTATAGATTGCGTTAAATTCCCAACATTATCCAGCTGAATATCACTTTGTGGTGAAGCAGACATTAGGCGCTGAAATGTTGCAGCAAGGCTACATGATTTACCTTTTCCTGCTCGCATGGCATGCAGCTGTCAAAGAATGACAGACGAAAGTGCCGACCAGTGCAAACAGTTTAAAATGAACCAAGTGAAGCTTAAAAAAATAGTTTTAATATTTTTTTGGTTGGTTCCCAGCGTAACCAGTGGGATATTTGATATGCCAATGTTTTCCACAATCTCACGCAGTTTCAATCTCCGATCGGCCTACACCATATCGTGATTTTTTTCTATTGTTTCGGGTGTAGGGATCTCAACTGGTCATCAAGAACTTTTGGCATCTTCCGTGTTTGTACGTTCACAACACAATTCAGAGCAGCACTTTTTCAGAGTTCCCATAATATTTATCAAGCTCTGCCTCGGTTTGAGTCATGGTTTTTTCCTTCATATAAATTGCTTCTATTATTTTTAATACTCACGGTTTTTGCATGCAATGTTGTTCAGCCATTTCCTTTTTTATATATGGAGCATTTATTAGTGAAGGAGTTCTGGCAACACTGGTTTGCTTTTTTTTTAATACAATTTTACCTAAAACGAGTTTATAAAACTATTTCATTATTATTTTTTCGAATAAAACCGTAAATGTGCATAATGCGGATGAATTTTTATGCGGCATAAGAAAGAATATAATTTTTAAATTTTTTCTGAAATAATTCGATTAAATCGCACAATTGTCTGTTGATGTATTTTTTTGCAGTGTAGAAATTTCTTGAATCTTAATCAAATTTATATATAAAAAAGAGCAATTTATTAAAAAAAATTCTTTTGGAAACATGCTGCAACTGCCTTTGAAAATCTTAAAAAGGTGGTTACTATCTTGACATGATACTAAACTGTCTATTGGCTTTTCGAGCACAATATACGATGGTAATTTAATTATTAGATATAGAAAGACAAGAAATACTAAAACGAAAATCTATTAAAAGGAAGTTTTTATTGAATCAAAGAAAGAAAAATTTCCAAAGACACTAAAAAATCTTTAATATTTCTTCAAAGAGAAGAACTTCTCTTAAGTCAAGTCATAGTGTGTACAAAATGTAACTTAAAAAAATTTGAAATTTGAAATAATTATTAATAAAAAAATGTAAATTATAAGAACACAAAAAAATATTATTTTCCAAAAAGAAACTCAATAAGAAGTATGTTATTTAATTAGACTTCTTATTTTCTCGCTGATAGAAATCTTTGTTTTTTTTTGACATTTAAACACAAATTTCGAAGTGACTTCTGCAAATAGAGACGGAATTATTATTATTTAAGTTTTAGAAACAATTGACTAATCCAGTATCCTGTGTTCGTGAGGTGCTTTGCTGATATTTGCCATTGTTGATGTTGTTGTTGTCCTCATGACAATAATGACAATTGAAGAAAAATATGTGGTACATGGTCGGTCGTTCGGTTGATTGGTTAGTTGGTGTACAAGAAAACAAAAGCCGAAGAAAGGACATCCATTCATCTATACAAAATGATGAAATAAAAGGAAATTGAATGATATCTCCTATTATCCTTCTCTGTTCGTTAGCAGTTGTTTTTATCAGTTTATATTTACTTTGCTCTTGTTGTTAATATTGTCATAGCAGTAGCAGTAGCAGTTGCAGTTGCAGCAATACACCACATATTTTTAGCTATTCAAAAATATTTTGTTTCCTAAAAAAAATTAGAAAATTTTTCCTATTGTTCAGCTTTTGTTTGCTGGAAAAATTGAAATAACAAAATAAAAAAAGTGTATGAATTAGGAAAAATAATACTTTACTTTTCTTTTTGTTCGTTTATTGGCAAGCAGACAAAGTCATAGTCATCATATATATATATATACATACATACAAGTACATATTGGAATACAGTGGGACGATGTGTAATTGGAAGTCAATATTTTTATGTGTTATAACTTTTGCGTAAAATAGTGTACGTGTATATACAGATTAATTAATTATTGCCTCATGTGTAACTCCACCAAGAAAGGGTTCCTAAAAGTTCGAATAGAGAAGGATATCAACGGACAAAACGTATAATTTATTACCTCTTGAACGAAATTCAAAATAATTAAATAAAGAAGCAGACATGTAAGAATTTGGTATTTTTTTTAATAATAACACAGTGCAACACGAAAAAAAATAACCATATACGGACACCACTACGTGATAAAAGACTAAAAAAAGACGCGTGTCTCCCAATTTTTCCCAAAGTCATGCACTTTTTTATGGGCCGCCAAAGATTTGGGGCCTCGGTATCATTTTCGCAAAAAAGTGATCACTTTCTCGGGCTCATATCTTGCAAACCGTTCCGAATTTCGATTTACTCTCTGAGGCAGACTTGTAGCTCTTGTCATAAAGAACAAAAATTGCGAACATATAAAATCAAAAAAACTTCTCCTTCCAGATAAAAATCGCAAAAAACATAAAAAATTCGATTTTTTAACATTAGCATGTTAACATTAGCATGTTAACATTAATAAACTGTCAAGAATGTTGTTAACATGCTAATGTTAAAAAATCGATTTGTTTTTAAGTTTTTTGCGATTATTACACACAGTGTAATTGTATTATAGGAGGTGAAAATAGTAAAAACTTTAGAATTTGGTTAAATTTTAACACTTAAAATAAAAAGGAAGAAAAAAAATTAAAGTTAGTGTGACCCTTGTATTGAAGTCAAAAAGGCTTATAAATTGTTGGCGTGAATAGAATTGTGTTAATTTTTTTCATACCAGCTAAAATTCCATTCACACTAAATTATTCGAATATCAAAAATCTAAATAATTTTCTTAAAGGTGGATGGATGCAGTTTGATAATTCCATCACTTTTTTGATAAAAGATATGTTTTTCGACAAAAACGCGTTTTATATCTTAAGTGTGAGTTTACGGACGAAGCGAATCTAGTGCACGTATGCATGTACGTTCATTTCGTTGTGATCTCTTATTCATATCTGCATAGATTTATAAATAAGACACCAATAAAAAACATTGCAAACTCTAAGAAAAGTTTCATAACGAAAAAAAAAAAATGGACGAGTGTAATTTTAAATGCAACTTCAAAGAAGAAAAAGTAAAATTGCATCAACGAAAGTTTATAATGCGAACTCGATCTAACATAGTCTCCTTTAAGCCCATTTAGTCCAGTGCAGCAATTAAAAAACAAATTTAAACAGCCCAATCACCAATATTTCCCAGGAATTTCTTTCCCACCGAAAATACTTTTCTCCTCCAATTATAAATTCCATGGGAAAAAACAAATTAAAAAGTGACATCATTGAATTTTGAATTTAATTTAAATAAATTTATTGCATTTAATTTAATTTTCTACTGATTTTGTTTTGTGGTTTTGTGTGTGCTATGTTTTAAATTGTTTTTTATTATAAAAATTGTCATAGGAACTTCTTCTGTGATAGATGTGTCCTTAAGGCCAACGGGCTTCACTGAGACACCCTCGACAGAAGAATTCATTCCTATGAGGTTAAAAATTGCCTCTTCTGTAAGGAGTAAAACATTGCTGCTTGTTTTGACCACCTCGTGTGCACTTTAAATTTTTAAAATTTTCTGCTGCCTTTTGCCGTACGTACTTCTTTTGATCTGCCCAGACCTATTTACAATTATGAATGCGTCGGTGTCGTTAATGAATTATTTTGCAGAATGTTGCCAACAAACTTTTTTCTACCTCTTTGAGTTGAGCTCAATTTCAGCGTTCCTCCAAATCCACACTAAATTTTTAATCATACAAAACCAGAATATTCTATTGGTATACGATATTTTGGCCCGAGTATTTGAAACAGCTGGACGTTTTAATGTTTTAAATATAAAAGATCTCAGAAACAAGAACTTCTTAAAAAGTAATGAAAATGACGAGATTATGATCCAGAAGTGATAAAAATTTGGACCATTTTCCATGAAATGATCAATGCTTGTTATTGCAGGATGTTCTTTTTTTGATTCCTATTCACCGACTTGGAAGCTGTCTGCAATTTGCTGAGAAATCGATTTTTTTTTGTGGAACAAAACACTTTATATCAAATTAGTGTTAATGGCAATGAACATTTTTCCTAATATGAAAATAAATGTGTTAATTACTGATTTGCAGAATAATAATGTTTTCAAGTAGATTTAAAGATGTGCTTCTTTTTATAAAATATATAAAAGTCGGTAATAAATTTTCACACATTTCTAAAGGAAATTCAGGTTTTCAATCAAAATTATTCCAACTTTATTCCTAAAAAATTAAAAAAATATACTTTTGGCTTTTTGGTAGCAATGAAAATGTCGTTCTTTGAGAATGATTCTAATTTATTTTGCTGGGCTTTTTACATAGATATATTAAAAATTTGTTCACTAACAAAGTAGTTTTTTTTATTGGTTTGCAAAATGCTTCCTATTGAAAAATATGGCGATTGTACTCATACGAGTATTTGAAATTTTTAGAAACCTTTGATGTGGACTCAAATATTTTATGGGTAGGTTAGGTTAGGTTGATTGGAGGGGTGTGATAGCCCATGTCATACGACATACACTTAAGCCAGTGAAGGCTTGTTGTGCGCTCTCGTTATTTATCAAACACAAACTGCCAGAGTTCTGCGGCAGGATTCGAACCTGGGACCTTCGTACTACGAGTCTAGTACACTACCTACTAGTCTACGAAGGTCAGTTTATGGGTAAGATTCCTATAAATTTTAATATTAAGGTTTTAAAATAAAACATTTATTTTTTGGTTTGCCTAATAAATATAATCATTGATACCCATGTATACATGTTGCGAGAAAAATAAGACAAACTTATATACAGTATAAATTTTTTGTTATGCCGTTTGTATAAAATCATTCGAAGACTTCCATGATTATGTATTTTCTAATATTCATATGCAGTAGATAATTCTTATATTGTATTTGATTGTTTTGGCATAATCATATAATAAGCCCAAATGTTTTCAAACTGCTTAAAGTTCACTGACGATTTGGTTTAGCGACCAATGAAATGTCGGCATATGGACAGCTAAAGCCACAGCAAACAAATTTGTAAACTTAAAATATTTTATGGGTGCATATAATTTTCAATATTATGAGACTTTAAAAGTATAAAAATCGTAATTAATGCCAAAGATGATGATAATTTGAATTAATCAAAATTGAACCAGGCGTACGTACGAATTAATTGCAGCCAATATGTTTCACACAACATAAACTTTTGGACAATATTCTTCCATTCCCTATTAAAATGTGAAATGCCAAATTCATATATTTTGGTGGAGAATTTTAGGCATGCAAAATTAGCAGATGGCAATTTGATACTGGCGTATGAATCATAGTTTTCCAGGTAGTATACACAAGTCATTATTTGGTCTGTATTAATATTTTGAATTTTTTTTTTGTTTCTTTACTACCACTGTGCCGTAAGTAGTGGTAGTAGTGCCTTTTAGTTTTTCCAATCAACAACAACAAATGAACAGACGTTGCATATGACAACAAATACTTTGTTCTCGTTGTTTGCATTTTTGCCAACAATATTTTGCAGTTGTTTTTGCTGTTGCTACCAAAGAACGAACACTGGTGGCAGTCAACACAGCCAACATTCGATATCATTGTATAAATATTAACGTTGTTTAGGTTTTTTTTTTTGTTTTTGTTTAATCAGAGTCATTTTATTTTATGTGTTTGTGTGCGTGTGTTGCAAAGTGTCCTTAAAAACATACTTTTAAATATTCACATTCTCAAAAAAAAAAAAAAAAATAATAGTAATAAAATACAAAATTTAAGTAAAGAAAGCCAGTAATGTTTGCCAAATCGCACCCTGTTTTTCTCAATCCTCCATAATAAGGACGATGAATGCAATCGTTTTCGGCTTGAATTTGTAGTTGCAACACAAAAGGTTTCCTCTATTCTCTTGTCTCTGTCACCATTGTTGTAGCTGATTGGCACAAAATATTGGCTTTAGTTTTCCTATTTTCTTGTTTTCTTTCTAAAAAAAATATCAAATTGCATTTCTTTAAGAATAAAAACAACAACAAGTCAATATCTACATAGTGGCCACAAAAATAATTATTGAACAATTTATTTATGATCAGGTGAAAAGGGATAATAGAGCAGCGAGTAGCAGCTAGACAACGCTGGTAATTTGATATGATTAGAGTTTTTTCTTTTTTTGTTTTTTGTTGTTGTTAAACAAATGCCAAGAAGTATAATATATCCGTTTCCATTTTATTCTCTTTGCGATCTGCGCCTTCTGAAAGAAAAATGTCAATGTGATAATGATGACATTTTAATCAATACATTTCGAAATGATAACAATTTCATTAAGGAAACTGTATTAAACTTAGTCTATGAAGGAAAAGTTAAAGTACATATTTTCAGTTTAGATTAAAAAAAATTAATAATTACAAATGAAGTTGACGTAACCATGCAATAATGAATATTATTGGATTTTAGTTGGTGTGGAATGAATACTATTGGGATGCAGGGAGACTTCTGCCGTTTTCTAATTCGTATGGAAGCCAGAGATTTTAGACCAAAAAAACATGCCTTTTAATGTGATTCGGAGTAGTGATATAATGATTTCCAAGATCGAAGCGCACGTCGGTGGAAGACCAATTATAAGGCCTAATCATAATGAACTTCGTCAATGGCACCTAATGACCTTAATCATCCATACTCAACTATGAAAGAAAAATCACTCGAAGGAAATTTTGCTAATCACTTAATCCTCTTCGTCCCTTCTAACGCCTCCATCGTTCTCTCTAACTCTTCCAATCAATACAATCTCTTAAGTGCACTTCTTCTTTATAGTGATAGTTTAACATTAAAAAGAAGCTCAAAAATACGAAAACATATTTTCAAATTACTAATAATATACTAGTCTAACTGTTTGCGAATTCTTTCAAATGAAGAGGAACGGAACGACATTTTCATCCAAAAATGCATTTCTCCAACTTCTTAGGAACTCAAATTGAACAAATTTTTGATTACAATAAGAATTAGTTTTACAAGTCTGTGAATGAAAAATATTTCCTTTTTTATAATAAAGTACTCTAGGCCTACACGAAAATATTATTATTTTTGTCAATCAATATGTGATGAAATTACTTTCATATAAAGAAAAAGACATCGTGAATACTAGTAAATTTGTAGGCCTGCCACATGTGGACTTTAATCTCAGTAATAAATAACCAGCTGCAATTTAATACAAAATTATATTATTTAAAAAAATAATATAAATACATATTTATTTTTCTCAATATAATGAAGACTGCTTCCAAGTCAGTGAATAGGAATTGAAAAAGAGAACATCCTATAATGTGAATGCTATGTTAGAATGATTGGAAATGATCCGAATTTGCACCAGTTTTGAATCATAACTCCAACATTTGCATGAAGCATTTTTGAAGCTTCTATTTTTTTTTTTTTGCTGGGCTGCTAAGGACGACACAGCTTGTTCTTATACCCAATATATTATTTTAAGCAAATATTTATTCGAAAGCAGCAGTCTGTATATTATTAGAGGTAATATATTGGTATTATAATTTATACTTATTTTATTAAATGTAAGATTGAAGTAGCGTTATTAAATAGTGGCAGTAAATTGCACCTTTTATGAGTCCTTGGAGTTTGTAACCCAAATGCAGAATGAATTGAAATTTCTATTAAAAGGTAAACGTTTAAAAATATATATTTTGTCGATTCTTTTTATATCTTTTAAATCGAAAAAAAATAATTCTCGAATACCCCCTTTTTTACTCATATCAAATTTAGATTTTGCAGAGTCCTCATGGAGGTCCTCACTCGACTCAAGTCTCTTTCTGTTCGAACCGTAAATTCAATAAATAACAGTCCATGTGAGCCAAATCGGCAATAGTTGATTAATTTAATTTAATTGTAATTTTACTACCGAAACTAAGGGGTATAATCATCCCCTTAGTCATTTTTGTTTGTTTATGGGAATACATGCAATCCTCATATTACAAAGGTATAACATAGAGAAAAATCAAAATGATTTTGAATGTTAGAAATATCTACAGGGGCTCATCGTTTATATTATGATGTTCATATTTGAATTTTCTTATTAAATTTTTCATTTATATCAAATGAGTTCAAATAATGACATTACTTTTGCCCCACCTTTATTAATTAGAGTAGTTACTGTTTTATTATGACATGTGGCAGAGGTGTACGAGTAAGTGTGTTGGCTCTTGATCGGATCATGACCATGATCATATCCCCAAGTTGGAGTTTAGGGATAGACGACAAAAATATCAAGCATTTGAAGTTTGAAGAAGTCATTTTTGTATAACATTTTGAATATGACCTCAGATCCAATGAACAGGAAAAAGAGAAAGAGAACATCTTGCAATGACAACCCTATCTTAAAATCATTTAAAAAAACTGCATTTTCACTACTTTTTAAGAGAAGTTACACTCAGTCAATTAATGCCTACTACTTATTTAAGGTGTTACTTCTTTGTAAAATTGATAAGGTAGGAATTGCAGCCAGTTTGGTGTTGAGTAAAGGCATCAACCTTCGTAAGCAGTATGTGTACCCATTTTATTAATTGTTTTACTTCTCTGACAATTCCACAAACATTACCGACGAGGGGGGCGCTGTGATGTACTACATTAGCGTAGGAGTATCATCACTTAAACAGTCCAACAACAATTAACACAACGGAACACTACCGTAAATCAGAAAAACTTATGATGTTGATGACGTGTCCTGAACAGCAATCGAACCCAGCCTCTCAAACTTAAATTACTTTGTAGTCGACGCGCTCACTACTTCAGCCAACATATTAGCCAAGGTTACTCTATACTCTATTTGTATTGTGAGTCGTTATCTTATGCTTTCAGAAACTAAAGGTACACACATTTCTTACTGATTGTCAAAATAAGTGGCAAGTTTCCAGTACCAGCGACCGACATACAGGTTCAAGCTATGGCACTGCCTCCAACATGCTTCACCTTGACCCTAAAGCTGTCTATTCGGTTCGAATTGCGCCACATATGAGACATACAATCTAAGCCGAATATGTTGAATTACGATTCATCGGCAAAGATTACATAATGCCGACATACTTCGGCGAATTTGACCCTTCATAGTCTATTCTTCGAACTAATAAAAGGTTTTTCATTTACATGCAACTGGGCGATGACGTTAGTGTCAGTAGGGGACACGGCGAAGTCTTTGGATTGGCCTTTATTTTCCTAAAAATAAAGTTTTTCATGCTTTTGTCTCTTTGTTGTGTAATCGAATTTCATGAAGGAAGTCCTCGATGATTTTTCCCAAATGCCCAAATGCAAATTTCTTTTTAATAGTTTAATAAAATGAACTAAAATTACTTTCTTTTGGTATATTATATGTTTATTACAAATAAAAAATATTCCCATTGTTTATGAAACATTATTCATATGACTGCCACGGCTGGCTTCGCAGTACGTTAACCTGTCAGTGTAAAGGGGTCGCAGCTCCGAGGCGGCCAATTGTCATGGGCATGATGACCGATAACACTATTACCAAGCTTAGTGCGAAATAAATTGTTAGTTTGATGAAGTGTATGACATGATGCGCCATCATGCAGAAACGAAAGATTATACAAGTTCATATCCTCCATTTCAAACCATAAAAAATCGGAACCATGGCTCTCGCACATTTTCGAAACATGGCTCAATGCTGACACTACGCCAACATCCACAGCAAACTGTCTCGATAATGAAGTGCGGGTTTTCCGTTCCCCAGATGCGTCAATTCCATTTGTTGATATAGCCGCCGAGATGAAACTGCACTTTGTCGGAAAAGATGAATTTTCGATCAAATCCAATGTTCAAGGCCCAAACATTTCGCACAAACTTGCATACAGCCCTAAAACTTCTTTATAACAAACGCACAGTTTGGACATCACAGCACTCACTTGGGAAATAAGTTTGCAATATTTCTTAAGGTTGTTTTAGCAAGAATATCGATTTGCGTTAGCAGCTCATTGACAAAAAGCTTGACCTAAACAAAAAATTTATCCGTTTGGCTAAAACCTTTAATAAACAGTAATAGATTAAAAATAAATACAGTAAAAACTTTTTTAAAATAATGAAAATATAATTCTCTTTTTGTCTTAACATGACAGATATTTGACAGTTTGTTAGCGAAATTTTTACTCAGATCATTAGCCAGAGTTTGGCAGGCTTATTTGGAGTAAATGTTATGGCTAAATTCATATAAAATTTTTAATATGCACAACGCTAATTTTTAAAATTCTACATGGACGATGAATTAAACGATTTCTTTTATTACGATTATATTGTTTAAAATTCAACAACATCTAATATTCAGTTTTAATCCAAATATTTTTTCTCCTTTTTTTCAGGTAATTACTTTTAATGTGGCATAAATAAGGTAAATCTCTAAAATCCTTTTTACTTGTTATATAAACAAATTCAGCTTTTAAACAATATGCAATCAGCAATTTTACTGATTGCCTGTCATCTGCGATATTTTTTATGTAGCAGCAAATCGACTTTATATATTTGCGCTGTCAAATTAAGTTTACAGGGCCTTGAATGCCGACACTATCCGCGTTTGGTTGTAGCATCATTAACTCTAGCAACCTGAATCAGGTTCGAAAGGCCATAAGTCATCATTTGCTTTTATCATCTATGATTTGGCGACAACAGCACATTTGTATACTGTACGTGTAATTAGAAACGACCAACCGGAATAATTTTTTTCCGACGTCTGCTTGAGTTTTGCTGAAAACTAGGAAACTTTTCATCTGCAAAACATTTAATGTTTCGACAGCGAAACACCTATTTGCTTAAAATCCTTCATAATTCCTTAAACATAAACTTTCGGAATTATAACGTACCGGTAAAAAAGAGCTTCCAAAAAAGTCATGAAAATATTGAAATAAAAATCCGGAACCAGAGCAAACTTAGATCATTTCCAATGATTTTAACACAAGCTTGTCATTGTCTTGTTCGATGCCTATTCTCCGATTGCGAAGTTATCATCCTCATGTTGAGAAAAGTAAACTTTTTATATTGAAGTTTACTATTTGGGATATTCTCTCCAACTAATCTAATTTGTTTCGTGTGCCTTAAGTTGTTCATATGAGGTTGAAGGTTTTCAAGCTGCTTTAAGTTCACTGACGATTTGGTTTAGCGACCAATGAAATTTCGGCATACGAATGGATAAAGCCACAACAAACAATACTTTATATTAGATAAAAATCGTTGCTTCACATCTTTAAGATGTACACAAATTCGGCCGTAGTCAAAATTTCTCTTTGAAGAAAAGTTTTCACAAATTTTGTAGAAGTAATTTGTATTTGAAATTAAAATTTTGTTAATTGGATTCTAGGAAGTCGAAAAAATGCACTAACGCTGCGTTTGGAAGCAATGAAAATGTAATTTCTTAAGAACAACTTCCATTATTTTCACGGTATTCAAATTACAAATGTGTTTGTAATTTGTTTTGTATTCCACTTGAAATCAATTTATTCGGTATTGTCATATGGGGCAGGTCACTTGGCTCACGACCTTTTGAATGAAACACAGATCATTTAATTTTTCAACATAGTGTCCTTTGAGTTTTATATACTTTGTCCAAAGTTTCTTAAATTTTTTTATGACTTTCAAAAAATAAGATTTGCGAGGTAATCAAAATAGGTGTTTGTTTGTGGGATGATTTCATCATCAAATCTCTTTCCACCGAACCATTTATTCTGGTTTGGAAACAAGAGATAGTAACCGGCATTTACCATGTGTATTCTACTAATTTATATATGGGTATTTTCTGCGGTTCTAATGTACAGGTCCAACCAAAACGCAAGATTAATTGTAAAAAAAAGAAAGAGAATTATTTTAATATATTTTAATATGATAGAAAGTAGCAAAATATCGGTCAAATGCTCGCCATCGCTTCAATGGCATACCTCTATGCGATGGTCCATATTTTCAATGATTCTGAGATAAAATTGAGGTTCAATGTCGTTAATGTGCCGAATCATCTCTCATCATTTAGCTCTTGAATCGTTCTTGGCTTATTGGCGTACACTTTTTCTTTTAAATATTCCCAAAGAAAGAAATCCAGCGGTGTCAAATCACATGATCCTGGCGGCCAATTAACATTGCCACGATGTGAGATAACACGGCCATTGAATTTCTCGCGCAAAAGAGCCATTATTTCGTTGTCTGCGTGGCAAGTGGCACCATCCAGTTGGAACCACATATCTTCCAGGTCCATTTCCTCAACTTCTTGCCACTAGAAATTCGTTATCATCTCGCGATAGCGAACACCATCACGGTAACTGCTTGGCGGACCTCATTTTCGAAGAAATACTGTCCGATGACACCGCCAGCGCATAAAACGCTCCAAATAGTTACAACAGGTGTTTTCACATTTCCTACAGATCCGGTTTGCTGAAATTTGCGCACAATTCTCCCGATTGTGGACACATTTTTTCGATTATGAGGACCAAAAAAATCAGGAGGTGCACGAAATGCATTTTGATTTGAACGCCCATTTTCGTAAAAGGCTTCAACAAATCTTAACGCTGAAACAAAGAAATGTCAAATTAAGTTGGGCAAAAAACTTGACGTTAACATCATGCATTATCGTTGGACCACCCTATAGTTGTCTCGATGACGTAGACTAAGCTGGGGTCGGATTTCGTTTAAAAAACTCTATTCGCAGCAAATGTAATAAAACACGGTTTGTTCGATATAAAATGTTATTGAAAAATTGTAAATGCAGCTTTTTCAGTTTTTCTTATCACAGGTATGTGATGAAAATCGATCAATTACAAGCGATCCTTTGGAGGTAGTGTGATGAGTTTTGTTTTGTTGATTTTGATAAAACTTTAAATTATCCCTTTAAAAAATGCTACAACAGTTGCATAAATTTTATTATATTTATTTTAAATATAGTTTTTGGTCATCATTTGCAAGATCAATTAAATACAAGAACATACACACATTCTACTATAGATTAATGTACGACTGATAATTCGATACCCTTTTTGGATCTAATTAACAGATCATCATAGATAATTTTTCAAAATTTTCCTATAGTAAATATAAAAATGATAATAATGATGATTACGATGATGGTAATTAATATCATTTTTTGTTATGATGATGACATTGATTTTAATGTTATATTTTTTTAAATTTGTTTTGGTATAACAATAGGTAATAGTTACACTGCAGTTGTGTAGAGCCCGCAAATGAGGGTCGAAATACCAGTAGCATGTTGTTGATGCATCACAGCGGGATGTATAATATACGTGTATCGTATTCTAACGCGCCCTGAAGCAACATGACACGCCATGAATAGCGTACAATTTTTTAGGCAGACAATTTTTTTCGTGTTTTTTAAGGTCAGCGGTTTAAATTCTGCTGCTTATTTTCTGTACATATCGCCGCTGGAAATTCAAAAGCCTGTAAAAATACTTTATCGTTTTTCAATTAACTGTTTTTTTATAATTTGGAAACCTGTAAGAGCATAAATGAAAATTTGGGAATAAGTTTCATTGTGAAAATTTATATTCTATTCAACTATTTAGGGTACTCCCCTAATATATGAAATTTATTTCAATTATGTTGTGATATTTGTTAACGTTTTTGTTGAAAAATCGAAAATAATAAGTATCCAATGAACATTTTATTGCTAAGGAGTAAAATTTTTATTGCTTCCAAAGTATTTGTTAGTGCAATTTTTATACTTCTAAGAAAATTGAGAAAGTCTTGATTTAATTGAAAAGGGTACTTATTTCCTTAGAGTTACATGCAAACAGTATTTTTGACCTGTATTTCTAGCAGCAAAAAACTTTTTCGATATTTAGTAATAACTTTCATAAGAAAAATATCGTTTCTTCTTCTAATCATTTAGTTAAGGGCAATAAAAAATATATTTTTTCTAATGACAACTCTTTGTTAAAATCCTTTAGAAATTTACAATTTACATCTTTTTTCTACATCAAAAACTTTGCATTTCCAAGGCTTCCTAAGAAGCTCTTTTTAATTATGTCTTTCTCAAAATGTTTACTCATCGCCGTTACAGATTTATACACTCATGATGAGATTGTACTCCCTTGTTCGTGTTCAACACCAGTCAACATAAATATCAATAAGCAAATTAAATGAAAATTAAGTGATGGCAGTCTGAAAACTATATAAAAATGGAACTCAAAAGTAAAGAACAGCTCGTCATCATGCCCATCCAATAATAAGTAGTGGCCCTCATAGAATACTAGCAAGTGTACCAGACTAGTATTCTGAAAGTCTCAAGTTCGATTCGCAGACTTCACAGTTTGCACTTGTTAATTAAAGAAAAAAACTTAGCGCCATGGACGAAAATTACTAGGAGTTGCAATGTGATAATCTGGTTCTTTCGCTTTCTTATCGAGAATTTTCGCTTGGCTTCAGATATAATTCTGATTTTTTTTCTTATTTACATATAAAGAGGATATTGAACAATAATTTTTCATCAGTAACTCAACAATTTTGACTTTTTATATATGAATATGTTGCATTAAAGGAACGGCATATAAACATTTCAATTATGATATGAATCATTTTCTGATTGTGTGATCGTCATTTTATTTGTGTTTTTTGTTTTGATATGGAGTCAGAATTCTATGCCATATCCATCCTTCTTGCATTTAGCGATAAGCTTCAACAACATCCAATAGCACTTAAACGTGTACTGGTCGTTGAAAATTTGGAAAAAGGAAAGTTTATGCATCAGCAAACAAGGCCCATTAATAAGGTCCATGCAACAGCTCAGTTAATAGGTAAGATGATTTTCAAACTCTATAAATGAAAATAATTAATAATTTTTTCTTAATTTTTTATAAGAAGTTTGACAATTGCAATATCGGCTTTGTGGTATTCAATTCGCTTTGCATATACCTTGGCCAAAAAATCGTTGTGATCATTTGCCAGATCAGTTATTGTGAAAATGACTCATTTTTCAATTGAAAAAAACTACACTTTGTACCTATTTGAAATGAATTTTAGTTACTATAACCTTAATATTTCATTAATTACGTCGCCATCACTCGGAAATATAAAATAAAATTTTTTGAAGTTACGCCCGTTTGGATTTAAGGCGACGATATGCATCCTCGTGGCGTTGTGCAAATGTTTAGACAAAGGGGCAAAGGTAAAAGGAACCCCCACCCAGTAATTCACAATAATAAATTGTACCAAAAAAAAAACTAAGAAGGAGGTGTTTGTTGAAGTCAAATCATAAATTTTATTTTAATATCCCTGTTCCTCTTCATTATTCATTTTATGTGGCCCATTTTTTATCCTTCTTATGTTAATGTTTGTAGTTGTTATTCTTTTTTAATGTTATGCAGAGTATAGCTTTTTTTATTTTGGGTTTTTCCTCATTCATAACGCGTCATTTGTTCGCGCGCCTTATCGCGTGTCAAATCATCCTTATTTGTTATTTATTTAAAATTAATGATCATCGAATGATATAAAATTATTTCTTCATTGATAATCATCAGAAACAATTTATGGAAAGAAATTATAAAAAGAGAATTGGTTATCAAAACCAGAACGAACTTTATATTGAAAAATAATTGGTCATGAATTGGAAATTGTTCGAGTTGCCATAATCAGGATGAATAAATTGTATTGGACGTACAGT
The DNA here is from genome assembly GCA_963681545.1 of Germaria angustata. NCBI lineage: Eukaryota > Metazoa > Arthropoda > Insecta > Diptera > Tachinidae > Germaria > Germaria angustata. Next base: position 31,509,477 of record OY812999.1, on the reverse strand, counting down.
AGAACTCCAGTAGACAAAATTCAAGGAATTTTCTCCATGTTCTAAAATATTTCATGTTGCCTATTTTATGATTTGTGGCGTTATCGTCTGTTTATGTTGTCGTTGCAATTCGATTTTCTCCCTGGTGATCTTCTAATTTGTCATCAAATCTTAGATGCCACTTTAAATTTTTCAAATACTTCACTCCAAATTTTTATATCATTAAGTTTTTTGAGGAGGTTAAAAGAAATATTTAAGTAAAAGTTTCCTAACCGGGGCAGGTTCATGTCGATAGCAACAAGCATACGCACCAGGTGTCAGAGTCAAAACACATTGACTCTTAATTTATTTGGCTTCGTCGATGCAACACAACGCCATTTTTTGTCGCCTGCAATGGCCACTATTCCCATTATCTATCTATATTGAAATTAATCGGTTACTGTCAACATATTTTTTGTATTTTTTAAAAAATCTTTGCTTTAAATTGACATTGATTTCCTTTATGGCGTTAAAGTACGAGTAGGTTTGTATTATTTATTTATTTAGTATTTGGAAGGCCCCAATACAAAAATAGGTCTGTGTATTTTGTGCAATTGTTTCTTGATTTAATTTTTTTCAACGAAATAATATAAAAGAAATGTAAAAAGAGAAAATTAAAATTACGATCTCAAACCAATTCGAAAAATTAGTCTTAGAATTAGAAAATATGCCCGGATTTTGTCGGAAGCGCACTGTTCCGAATAATTTTTAGGAACTGTAGAAAAGTATTACAATTTGATTTGAATTCAGTTTTTGTCAGCACCTGTAATTTGAAAACTTATCTACTGTGGACAAACTGTTTTGTCCATCACTGCTAGTCTCAGACAGAACCTACGACACAACAGGCCGTGATAGTCCCAAGTTGAAATCATTTCCGACAATCAGTTGGTTTATCTCAGGGCTACATATCATAGTATTGCGGCCAATTTGATGGTGTTGATCTGACCACCGCTTTTCCAATGAGGTGTTCCAGCACTCGCTCAACTTCGAATCGAAGTTCGAAACCGGAAGAAAACACATTCTATTTAATTTACACATTTCTTTTAGTGTAAATCAAGCGACAACTAAACCTTCTTGTTTATACGCCATACAGAGTTCGGATTTTATATTATATGGACGAAGATCAATATATGAGAGGTATAGGCTGTAATCTCCACTTTTTTCATAAAAATGACTCACAGTGCCTTATCGTTGTATTCAATAAATGCTTATGATCAGTGGCAGTAACAAATGCTGCGAAATCATACAAATAAAGCAATGTCTATCGGAGATTGTCTCTTCTGCTACGATCACATTTTCTTATGCTCTCATTCTCTCAAATTTGTTATAATAGTTTCAAAAATATAAACGATTAAAAATGGGAAAAATCTTATTTCCCGAATAATGTAAAACTAAACTTGATACCGTTCTGAAAATCATATATTTTTGCCCTGCAACTGTTCCTCGTTATATCTTCGGAGTCACATAGTGGTATCAACATTAAATATTAATTTATTTAAAAGATATTAAATTTATATATAATCTCATGTACTTAAAAAAACTGTCACCATGTCATTGAATGCCCATAAATACTACTTTGGCACCCGTAGGTTGCTGTTTGGTCTATTGCTATTGTAATCGAACTCATTTGCATCCAATAGCCGAAAACTCGATATGTTTTACGATAGAAAAAATGATCATATACATTGAATTTTACTTAAATTAAGAAGAATATTATTGATCTATTTGGAGGGGATATTTTTTAGTTTTTTCCAATATTCTTTTTAGTTTTCAATTCGTCGGTATCAATTTACCTGTATTTTTTAGCGGACTTTAAAAAACAAGGATGTTGTCAATTCGTGATATGTGTGCTGGTGAAAGGGAACTACACATATCGTATATCTGGCTGATTACAATAGTAACAGTGTTAAAAATTCAAAATATGTATGGTTTTTTTTGCATCCAATGCACACGGTCCCAAGAATAACTGGCTGTTCCTCTCATATAATACAATTTTTTATACGAGGTCTGTTCAATGGAAAAGGTTAATGTTGAAAATTCTCGGACTACGTGCATTCCAATAGCGATTTCTTTATGGTGGCACACTTGTCTCGAACATATTCTTAGTTAAGTTTGTTTGTGAGAAGCATAACAATTACATGTGTGTTGCCTATTCGGCCATTTTCTGCACTTGAAATGTTAAGAGTAGCATATTCTAATTGTACTCGTAAGTCGGAAAAATGTTTACAAGTGGTACAAGCTTCTAAGAAGATCGAGAAGATGTGGATGACGACACTCTTTTTGGAAGCACCATCACATCAAAAACCCATGAAAATGCTGAGAAAATGACGAAAATTGTTATGGAAAATCGTCGAATCACCATTAGAGAAGTTTTAGAGGATGACTAAATATCGCTTGGCTCATGCCATAAATTTTTTTCCAAATTTTGGCAGCCAAGCTCGTTATAAAATTGTTGAATTTTTAACCAAAAGAACCGTCGCATGGGAGTTGCTCAGGAAATGTTGAATGACGTTAACGGCGATTCAGATTTGCTTAAGAGGGTCATAACTGATGACGAATCATGGATATATGGTTATGACATCGAAACCAAAGTCCAATCGTACAAATGGAAGAGCCAAGGAGAGCCAAGACCAAAAAATTCACGCTAAGTTCCATTAAATGTCAAGGTTTTGCTCACTGTTTTTTTCGATTTCCGTGGTGAGGGTCATCGTGAGTTGTTGCCACATGGTCATACGGTTGATAAGGAGTATTATCTTGATGTTATGCGCCGCTTGCGCAAAGCAATACGGAAAAAATTTCCGGGATTGTGGAAAAAGAATTCATGGCTTTTTGCATCACGATAATGCATCTTTTCTATTGAATAGACCTCGTATTTGGCTGATTATAGTACTAAGGGCATTAAATATTGGTGTGGCTTACTCGATAGGACCGGCTTACTTGATAGGACCAAGGAGAAGAATACCTCCCATATATATGTATGTAGGAACACAAAATTATCATTTATATGGCAGAGCAGCAGAGTAGCAGAGCATGCTTGTAGTTTGGTCCCATATTTATTTTCGAAAATCGCACGGATTAATATCCCACCCGAAATATCACATAATGCCTCTATTTATGAAGCGATTTTGAAAATACTTCTGCAATTTGAAGGAGTATGTTTGCGGTTTAGTCCTGTATTGACAATTCTAAGATATTGATTGTCACATTACCCGTTAATTTATATAAGATCATTTTTCTAAACTAGAATAATTTTTTCCACCAGTTGCAGCTTGTGGGCAGGGACTTCAGAGCGGGCCCTTACATAAACAATGAGATTAGCCAGGACTTAGTGCATCATGTTGATAATCGAAATCCAAAGCTTCATATATCTAACCACTAGCGAAAATTAGTCTTAGAAATTGCATGAACACAAAACACAATTGAAAAGATAAACCCATCCAACTGAGATGATGATTAATAAGTGATTATCAACTTATTTAAGGCTTAACAGGGATTTTATGGTTGAAATTAGAAAAAAACCCCTGCAGTTATTTTGATTTATTTAATAACAATCAACTCAATGAATGCAGTGACTTGAAATAAGAAATAAAAACATATATATGTATGTATATATGTATGTATGTATATGTGTTGCATCCTTGTAAAAAACGGTCTGAGCTTAAGGAAAATCCACCACTGAAATGAGCAATCCTGAACTATGTAACTTGTATGGAATGGCACAGATGTTTGTACATCCTTTTAACAAAAACAACAAGTTCTTGTTTATTTTTTGTTTCAATATTATTTTGTCGCTGTTACTTTTGTTGTTGTTGCTGCCGCTGCTGCTGCTGTTGTTGTTGTTGTAGGAACCCTATTTTACACCAGATCTGTTTAAATTATTGCAGTTGGTTGAATAAATGAATGAGTGACTGTTGTACGGATATTTATTTTTTTAACATTTTAATTTATTCATGAGCAATTCAATTGTAGAATTTTTGAGGGGGCTTAAGAAGGGTTTATGTCATGCAACAGACAGCGGCAGCAATATCATTTCTAATAGGCAACAAAAAAGGGGTGAGTAAGGTTTTGCATACGAAGAACTACTGACTAGAAACAAATAAAACTATTAGATCATTATTCTTCGTGTTGTGAAAATGTCATGGGCTTTCATTCACCTTCCTGCATCTTCATACGTTTCGTTTGCCGCATGACAGGTCTACATTGCCAAAATGATGTTTCCATTATGGCCCATCATTCAACCAACAAAAGCAGCAACAAATACACAATCATATGCCTAAAACTCCCTTTTTACTTTTTATGGGATCTCCTGCAATCCTTGTTGTTTGTTTAGCTGTTTGTGCTTGGAGATTTAAATATTCTTTCATTAAAAAAAAAATCCTCAATATTGCTTTTTAATGACTGACTGAGTTTTACTTGATATTGAGGGGTTGTTTGCCACCGTAAGCATCCTCGATAGAGTCAAGTTGTTTGCAGATTTTACGTGGAATGAACAATATTTTTTTCATAGTAAAATTGAAATATTTGCATATGTTCTGTTCTTTTGTTTTTTAACTTAAATTTTAAAATAATTTACGCTTCGCCAATGTTACAATTGCGAATTCGTCTCATTCATAAGTCACATCAAATTATATGTGGATCATTGCAGTCATGACAAACCTCAGGCGCGCGGTCGGTAATTTCATGAAAATTTCGGTATATTTTTTTTTAGTTTATAATTTTTTTATTACAAGATTAAATGTATTTACGAGTATTAAAAGTCCAGCGAAACTTTTTTGTTGTTTCATTTCATTTGTTGTAATTATAATCACAGCGAACGTTGCTAATCAGATTTCGTCGTACCATGTGTTATTTTTGCTTTTATGATTATAGTCGAGCTTTTTTTAATTACTTTTCATTTAATTGCGCAAACTTAGTGGAAGATCTTTTTCCAATTCTCCGCTAATAACTTTAAAGCCGTTGCAGGAACCTGCGTTTTCTGAACCGATAAAAACTTTTTACTGCAGTTGTTGTTATTAATATTTGCATGTATAAGGTCTAATGATGGTTTTCCCTCCTGCAAAAAGTGCAACATTTTGATGATGAATTTCCAAAAAAAAAACTTTTTATATAATCTAATAAAAAAATTTAACTGCCTTACAGGCTTGTGGGCTTTTATAGACTTGCTGTTATTAGAGAACATTAAATTCCCACTTCTTCTTTTAGAAAGGGCAAACAATTTTACACAATTTTTGAGAAACAAACACGCCATAAAACTATGAGAAAGTTAAATAATTTTGCAAAATATGCTGGAGTTGGAAAAAAAGCTTTTGAACTGACTTAAGTCAAATTCATGTAATTAAAGTTCGAAGAAAAACAAAATTTGGTTAAACCTAGAAAGGAGGCACTGAACACTCATCGCCAGCAATTTTTTTGGTCACATGAGCCTGCATGAGCATGCTGGGGTGAAAAAAAGGAATATTTAGCTTCTGGAAATTACAAAAATATTTTACTAATGGTTACAAGGATGCACCAAATTTTGGAAAATTATGTATATGTTTCAAAAAGATAATTGGGTCAAACAGGCCAATACCATAATTTTTATCTATTTTGTTTATATATGATATACCTTTCAAAAATATTGTTTTTTACGAAATTCTTACAATTTTAAGGCAATTTCGACACGTTTTCTCGTTATATGATTAATCCAATACTTCGCAAAATAAATTTGGAGAATATTTGGGAGTTACAAACCAAACCATTAAAAAATGTTTAGCTCATACAAATAAGTTGCGCCCTAGTAATTTTCAGTTTAATTTTGGTTTGTAGAAGGGTAAAATCTACAATAAAATTTTCGATTCTATAAATGACCGATTAAATGTTTTTAGGCTGGTGGCGTAGTGTAGTGGTTAAAGTGATTGCCCACAAGACCAAGTACTCCAGGCTCACATTAAAAAAATTCTTCACCATGGTCTTTCGAGTTTTAAAAATTAAGTGGTTTTCAACACCATCCGAAAAATTCATCCAAGAAGCTCCCTGACCTCCATGTTGTTTCTAGGCAATGACAGATGACAGCCCCATTATTCTAGACCTGCTACGGCAAACCATCATCTACTTAGGTGGAACAACAACCGATTATCGAAACTGATACAAGGCAAAACGATGTGAAAACAACTGCAACAACTCTTGTAAGATGTAGATGCTTTGTAGAAACCAAATGCTGCCAAGAGGGGTAATGGAGCAAAAAAATTATTAATGAATAAAGTTTTAGAAAATTTTCCTTATTAAATTTATAAATTTTTATGAACATTGACTATTACATTTTATGCTTTTTCTTAAAAGTCCAGCAAGTCAGAAACTTTAATTTTACGAAGTTTTATTAAAATAGGGAAAAGTGAGAACTAAAACTGAAGACAACAATTTCCAACTTTTAAGTTTGTATAATTTCATGAAATTTAGCATGTTTGACAAATATGGAAAAAAATAATCGTAATAAGCCCAAATATATTGCACCGACGAAGGCTGCGGCTCCTTTTGACGCAACAAAATCTGATAAATTCAATGCGTTGGCAAAAAAATCAACGGCGGTTGATTTATTTCACTAGTGGTCATTGCTAGAGTTTCTATATGATTGTTTTGAGATTGAAAAATTCTCAAAAGAATTTAAATATTCGAAAAAATAAATCAAAATATCAGAAGATGATTTCATGTATCTGATTAAAATCGTGGAAATTTTAAAGCGTATGAATATTTAATATATTTCTAATAAGATAACAAGAAAATTTTCCTTCACATTCGCGTTTTATTCTCATAAACTCTTCGCCCAATGACACCCGGTATAAAGAGTCTGGCGTGCCCTTCTGTAATCAATTAAATAAGTGCTTGATTTATGAACGATAATGTGGTCTGACATGCAAATGGGCGGAGGATATTAATGGAACCTTATTTATGTTTCTCATTTTATATATCTTCACTTTTATTTTTTCGTTTACACAAATTTTTTTGCAACATATGACTGCAATCTCTTAATTTGCATTAATAGATATAAAGCACACAGAAAAAAAATGAATGAAAGGGAATAAAAAGGATATTCGGATGCGATAATAATTTTGACAATGACAATTTTATTAACGCTACAATTGTTGCATTTCATTGGATTGTCTGAACCCCATCTCTGTGTGTGTGTGTGAGTGTGTTTGTGACAGTGTTCTCATGAACCATGGAGGGTTAATGAGGCATGCAGCGTCAAACAACTGTTCAGAATTGAAATTGAAGCGAAAAGTATTTAAAAAAATCCGTAAAATTGACTGCAAATATAAAGAGATTTTATGGTTTTAATGGATTTAAAGGAATTCAAATAAATTTTTTTTATTTAAATTTATTCTATAGAATCGTAAAGTTTTAATTAGCACCTGTATTCAATGTGTGTTCCAAATGAGTCAGTGTTTGGACGACAGCAGCCAGTTTTTTTAATCAAAATATATTTTTATTTATACTTGGCTTTAGATCGACGAATCCATCATTTGTGTTTTATGGTCTTGGTTATCTTCTGCTTTTTGTTTTCCTTTATTTGGTATTAATTGGTTTTATTCTTTTGATCATCATTTATTTCCAGAATATAAAATAAATAAATGTTCAATGAATCATTTAATGTTTTAAATAAAGGACTTTCGATGTTCCGCATAATGAGCTGCAACATCTCTAATTTACAAACAAAATAAAAATAACACTGACTTTGAAAAGGTATTTATAAAATGACGATTGGATCATTCTGTCCAAATACCTCTGCAATGACTGACTGAACCAATCCCTATATCTACTTTTTTTAATTTGCATGCAAAAATTAATTTGACTGAGTTATTTTTCTATACCGACTTTAAAAATAGAAATGGTCTTAAACCTAAATTTTTCAATATAAAAGATTTAAGTCGATTGGTATTTTCTAGAAATACTTACGACCAGTGAAATGTCATCATATGAACAATTAAAGTTTAAACGATTTAAATTAAAATGTTACATATTTTAAATACAAGTATTTAATTTTTTTGTTGCAATTCTTGGTCTGAAATCATGTATCTCTTTGAATTTATTGATGGAGAACAAAATTAGAAATTACTTACGTTGAAGAGAGAAATAAAATAATATACTTCCAAGTGAGAAAAGGAAAATGGAACGATATTTGCTGCTCTGCTTCCATAAATCCATCAGTGCTACGATGCTAAGTTCACGACATTACGGATGAGAATTAGAATTACATCTACAAATTTGTGAAAATTTGCTCTCAATTATGAAATTCTTTTTTTTATATAAAAAAACTTAATTTTCCTAAATCTATCCTTCAGCTCTAATAGAATAAGTTGTGAAATCATTGAATTTTTTTAATTCATTTTAAAGCCTACCGATGCCATTATGTATGAAATGTAACATCGCTGGGTGATACGCACCCGAAATGTCCAATTTTACATGAATGTGGCGTATAAATCGGGCTGAATTTGATCGATGGCATCAGTAATGTTGTCTTTGAAGGCCGCTATGGCTTGTGGCTTTTTCGCAGACTTGCGACTTAAGAAAATTCAACTGACAAAAGCCTAACGGTATCGAATCATTGGATTTTGGTGGGTAGTTCATATCTCCACATGAGATAACCATGCCCTAAAATCGCGTGTGCCGAATGTCTAATATGGCAGGAGCTGAATGGCATTTAGCGCTGTCCTGAAACCATATATCATTGGTGTTCATATAATCGGATTCAGGCCAAAAGCAGTTGGTAATCATCTATCTAAAGCGCTCGGTGATGATGGTGATGGCGTTCTGAAAGAAATATGGATCAGTGACTCCATATTGGATGCTCTTGAACCTCATGTGGACTGGTATCGTCTCAAATTTGACGGTTTTGTTCGTTATAGAAATGGTCTTGGTCGCTAAATTGAGGGAACGTTGGCCGAACAGAACACAAATTTTGATAAAACAATTTTATAATTTGCTCGTGTTGTTGAACGTTATATTCGTCCACAGTGATCTGGCAAAACAGACAGAACAATTGACACCCAATTGGACAGATGTAGATTCAACAGTATGGCCGCAAAGTTCCCTACTGGAAGGCTCTTAGATGAAAACAAGATTTTTTCTCTTAATCGCTAACTCAACAACACAAAAAAATTTAAATAAGTTGTTTACGACTGATCTGGAAATAGTTCGGCAAAAAAAAAAAAAAACATACGTGTGTCGGCGTTTCTATAGCTGAAGTTTAGCCTCCATATTAGGACGCTTTAAAATTTTCTACTTTTATACATATATTGTTGCTACGAATTGACATGGGAAATTTTGTAACGTTATATTTAGTTTATAAGGTGCGTCCAACAGAGTTGCAAAAGATTCACGTCAGTACCTGCCCGAAGGCCCAACCTGACGGTGCACTATTGCACAAGGGTGAATAAAGCACGTTCACCACCGCCCCAGTAGCCCCCGCCAAGGGCACATGACGGAGCGCCAACTAACATGTGCCCCTGACAGGGACAACATGGTAGCAAGTTCCGTACAGGCTGCTGGACCATGTACAGACACCTTGCTAAGATGCTTGGAGCTATCTAACCTCCTACTACCCAAATGGCACGGCAGTGGAACTTTTACCCCAATCTGACCTGAAGCTTCACCTACCGTAACCATTAGAGCAGCTCTGTCGAATAGCAACAGCACCTAGAGATATATGGCCTGAAGAGAACATCCACATCATGCCACTAGCCCATGATTGAAGACACACTCATCCAGCCCATACCTCTCCCCGCGTATCTTTGGGTTTTAACCACAGCCACCACGTGATCCCCGAAGGGGCCTCACCAATAACCAGTCTAGGACACGTCCTAGGGGCTACTGGTTCCCGTGGCACCAGATAGGACTCTGGTCAGCCGCGTGTTAAAAGCACGCCTTGCACACCTGAGGCATCGGTAACACCTCTACCCAGACTAGCGTAGCAAGCTACTTCCTTAATTACTTATATGCACGCCCGTTACCCTGGTATTCAGGGATTGGGTAGTAACATATTAAGTTTTAGGGCAATTGGCCAAAGGTCAAGGTCTGGAAAGACCAACTACCCCTCCGGACGAGCGAGCGAACCCGCTTTTACCTTTAGTTTACTTGCATGCGCGCCCGTTGCCCTGTTGTTTCAGGGATTGGGTAGCAACATACAAGTTTTTAGGGGTTATCAACAAAAAGGCCTAGGTCCGGAAACCTGATAACCCTATACCCCAGGAGGTTCAACACCAAGCCACCAAGACAGGATGAATTGACCGCGCCCCCTGGGGGAAGGTGCGTCCAACAGCTTCATGTGGAACATTAGTGTAAAACTTTTGTGGATCATTTTAACCACATGGTATACCAACGATGTCACGAAGCGGAAGATGCGCCATTTTCTTTCTTACGGCATCTCCTTCTTTGAATATTAATTTTCTGGCAAAGTAAAAATGTAATGTACTTGAAGAAGACGAAGCATAATAAATTGATCTGCTACGATCTCGGAAAAAATCTGAGTTTTTCATTTTGAAACGTCAAAATCTTCACCTCAGGTAGACTTTGTGATTTTAAAATCTTTCTGAAATGAGGGCTTGATATAAAATTTCAAGTTACTAATATTTTGACTTTTGGCAAGTTTATAGCCTTTCTAGATGTACCCTTAAAGTTTATCCTTGGTGGTAAATAATTAATCTTAATTTAATATTGATTCATTTCCTTTGCCTAAAAGCATGAAAATAAAATTTTTTTCAAAATATTAAAGATGGCCTCCAAGTCGATAAATAAGCATAAAAAAGCATAACGTCATGCAATGGCAAGTCCATGTTAAAATCATCGAAAATCGTCCGACTTTTAACTATTTCCGGACCATAATCCCAGCAATTTTCAATGTTTCTAAATTTTTCCATCCCTTCCTAAAAATTACATTTGTCGGGAACATCAAATTAGGTATTAGTTTAGTGAGATGATTTCATCTCTTTCCGCCGAGCCATTTCGTCAGGTTTAAAACAAGAAATAATCACTCAGGGCGGATTAGGGAGCAATTCGTAACCTAATTCATGGAATTTTGCTATCGAAACTGCTCACGTCCTAGTGGGAAATAACTTTTTCTTGACCAGACGCGGTCGTTTTTGTCCCAAATCCGCATAAACTCGACTCAATAAGTTGACCTAATGTTCGCCATTGTGTGCTTTACCCTCTTGCAGATACCCAATGAGGATTATACCGCGTGCATCCCAATAAACGGTCGCCATGACCATGTTGGCCGATAAAGCCACCTTAGCTTTCTTTGGCGCCGATTCATTTCGAGAATCCTACTGTTTTGACTACTGTGTGGTCGCTTTTTCTAATGCCCAAGCGATCATTCAATGTGACGTGACTATGGCTTCCATAATTTCTCACACACTCTCCGATCGGCCAACACCATGTCGTGAATTTTTATTTTAAATTGTTACGGGTAAAGAGATCCCAACTGGGCGTCCAGAACTTTCGGAATCTTTGGTAAATGTAAAATGCATGATTGTCTCTTTGTATTGAAGTCTGGTTTTTTTTTTTTTTTTTTTTTTTTTTTTTTTTTGGCTAGAATGAATATTATGACAAATTCATCAAATTTAATAAAGATTTACTAAATTTTAAAAAATATATTTTCAACGGCAATAAACTTTTCATTATGTGCAAGAAATTCGTTGTGATAAATTGTAAATTACTTGTAAATCTAATTGTTATTATATTAAAGGAAATTATTCCTAGTTTTAAGAAAATTTTATTTATAGGAAGTTTTTAGACTATTCGGTATGAAAATTTCTTTTGCATGAGTTTATCCAAATTTTGGGTAAATATTGAAATATTCAAGTGTAGTTGGGCTAGAGCAAACTGTCAGAAATAAATTATTGACGAATTTAATTATCAGTTTCCCAATAAATTTTTTAATGGGTAGACATTGTTCTGATGACGTTTGTTGTGGCATAGTAAATGTGCATATTCTAATTGACTTGTTTGAATTTTGTCGTCTCAAATAAATCGAGAATAATCTAGACGAATTGCTAATAGTCATTTAAAACTATAACTTTATTTAAACTCAAATAAATAGTCATTCATCTTTTCTAAACATCAGGCTCTCCATATGCTTATCGTTCATTAATTTTTATGTGAATTCATTATTTGTTGTATTGAAATTCGCAGTTGGACACCTTTAAACAATGACCAATAATGGAATATAACCGCAATTATAACAATAATAGAAATAAAGTTATTACCAATCGCATACACATCGATTCCATCACACATTGTGGCAAAAAGGAGCGACGATTGCATGTTGTGATGGGTGATTAATTTTCTTAACGGTCATTATAGATTTTATTGTTTCATAATTTTCAATAAAATTTTATATATGTATAATGTTTTATATAATAAAAAGTTTTCAATCCAAATAGAGAGGGTAGTTGCAAAAAGCAAGAGCACTGGGTGCAAATCTGACTGTGACTGTGTGCCAAATATGGACTCGTTCTTGCATTGTGCAATTCCAACCGTTGAAAAGCATGACAGGAACATAAAATAATAATGTGGGCTTGTATTTTGTTTGAGTGAATACATACATATTTGTATTCTGTTGGTGGTTTTGGGACATCAAAAATTTACAAAAAGTTTTATTATTTTAAAATTTTAAGGTCGTTAAAACTAGTATCCCAATGAAATCATAACATTTAGTTTAGGTTTTAAACGCGTGCCCAACGCTTTCAAATGATAAGGGTCATTCAGTTTTATTTAATTATTATGGATTTCAATCAATTGTGGTTTGAGTTTGTACAAAATATTTATTATGATTCGTTATGAGTTTATTTCCAATCCCGCAGCGATAATCACTATACAGGAAACTGAAGAGGAACTTTAAAAATAAGTTTTTTTTTGTTAAATAAATTTGACACGCCCTTATTGATAATTTAGGGAAGTGTACAACATGTTTTGTCAGTTATTATTATTAGTTAAAATTTTGTTTTATAAAAATATTTTTCTATCTTCAAACGCCCATACTGCCACCGCTGCCAGATATAGAAGGAAAAAATGGCTAAAAATGGTTATACGACATCGAATGCAATCGAATGGGTATTAAAGAAAATCACAAGAAATAATTTATGTATGTATATAATGTTTTTAAAACAAATTGACCAGTTTTTTAAAGTGAATAAAAATTGATAATTTATATTTTGGGTATTCGAGTAACAAACGAAACTTTGAAAAAATATGTACAAGGTGGCGCAAAAGTAATATCTTGTGTGTCGCTCCATGGCCTTTTTGAGCAATAATATATTTACATCATAAATTTCATATACCAAGATGGCAGCCAATTAAAATGTTGATAGTACTTTTTCGTCATTCTACATGTACATGAATTTTGAAATTTCTCGACTAGCGATTTTTTTATGTTGGCACACTTGTCTCGAACATATGTTCTTAATTGAGTTTGTTTATGTTTAGTTTGTTTGTGAGAGGCTTAACAGTTAGACGTGTTTTGTTTGTTCGGTAATTTTGGTCTCTCCTTGGCTCTCTTTGGTTCGAGGTCATAACCATATACCCATAATTCATCACCAGTTATGACCCTTTTAAGCGAATCTGGATCGTCGTTAACGTCATTCAACATTTCCTGAACGATTACCATGCCATGATTTTTACGTTCAAAATTCAGCAATTTTGGAACAAGCTTCACTGCCACACACTTTATGCCCAAAATTTGCGAAAAAATTGTATGTCAAGAAACTTTCTTATTTAAAAAATAAATTCAATTATATATTTTGTTTGTTTGCTGTTCTATTGTATGTATTAAATATTGCGATAATAGTCTTGTATTTTATCATTTACGGAAAAACGGCTAAAAAACTAACTAAATTTAAATAAAAGTCTCTAATAGCTAAATCAACTTATTTTTTGGCTAGATTTATCGAAAAAATTGCTAAATCGGCAACACTTCATTCTGCAAACTTTTACGGAGTAGTATATTGTGTCAAGAAGGGAAATCTGTCTCAACGCTCATGGAACTTTGTCAATAAAGCGGATGATATCGTGGTCCGCATTTAATATAAATTACTGCCCTTGGGAAGTGAACATCTTCTTCTTCGCTTTTTAATTTAAAAAAGAAAACATTTCATTGCAATTTTTATCACTTGAAACATTGTGCGAATGTCCGTGGCACCGCGGGGTGACATTCATAACAAATGTCCAATTTCCCATAACTCATAAATCAGGCCGAATTTTATCGATGGCATTAGTTATATTGGCTTTGAGTGCCGCTGTGGTTTGTGGCTTATTCGCAAATTACACGATCTCGGTGACCAATTCACATCACCTCCACGTGAGATAACCATGCTCTCAAATCACGAGTACAGAATGTCCAATGTGGCATGAGTTATGTGTTACGTAGTGCAGTACTGTTGAACACGGTGACTACCGACATATACCGACGTTGTTGGTGGTGATGAAGCCGCCAGCTCTTGGATCTCAGCTGGATTGGTATTCTTCCAAATCCAACACGATTATGTCGATCGTAAAATGGTCGGACCGCACGGAACGTTACACGAACGTTACAGAACACCCATTTTAATAAGATGATTTTATCATTTGCATGTGTTGATGAACGTTTTATCCGTCAATGGCGATTTGGAATAAATGACAGCCACTTCAGCAGATGTTGCTTCAAAAATATGGTCGCTATCAATTGCCAAAGTTTGAAGGTTCCTATTGGAAGACCCGAAATAATTTAAAAAAAATACTTAAAAGTCGCACAAGTCAATTTTCAACCTGCATATGTTTCGATTTACATGAAATTGTAAAGGGATGCGTGTAAAAGTTAAATGTCCTCAAAAGGAATTATTTTGCAAAACGGGAGTATGATTGTCTTTATGTCATTTTTGAGTTTTTTTTTCTGTATTTCATTCATTCCTTTCTAAAAAAAATATTCTCCTGAGAGGAATAATACAATGTTTTGTGTGTAAAATTAACAAAATAAATCTATGTTTTTTTAATGTTCCAAGAGGAACATATTCATTATTTTAATAAAAAGCATGAGTAGAATGTTAGCGAATGTGAGGAAAGAGACTGAAAGTACATGCAGTTTTTGTTCCAAAAAAAGCAATAATAGTCTTAATGTTATAATAGTAATAATAATAATAATAAACACTTCCCATGTCCTCTACCCATTAACGCGTACCATATGAGGGATTATAACAGCAGATACATGCACAATTACTGCTTCCACTCTTTCTGTAAAGACGATGTTAGTGATAAAAAAATATTATAGCCATAATAGAAAATTAAGTTGGTACGAGGACTACAATTCCAACCAGGAGTACTCACTTGTACAACATTATCGTCACAGCAGGATGCTTAACACACAAAACAGCCAAACAAAAAAAAAATTTGTTTTCCTTTGGAGAATGTTGCATAATAAATGCTTTTATTGTGGATGTTTCACTTTGAGTTGCGAAAATCGCTGCTAATTCCAAAATATATAGGAATTATATAGTATTTGATGATGTTGAGGATTTCGTAAGGACTTAGATGTGAGTGAAATGAATACATTAGAGTGGTCCATAATGTCGAAATTGTGGATGTGCGCCGTTGTACCCTTACAATTTTATCTAGAAGCTTTCACCATAGCTTTAAAATGTAAGTAAGGATGCTTTGAAAAATATTGGACAAATTAAAAATCCTTTATTTTTACCATATTTCGGTCCTTTTGGTGATTAGAGATTATGAAAAAAATAAATTAGTAAAACAAATCTTCAACAAAGTCCATTATGTGAGTATTTAAACACACTTAAAAGAAGTCTAGTTTTCGGCAGACTCTTAGCAAAATCTAGTTGATTTACAATGCAAAGCGAATTATACCTTCCTACTAGATTTTGGCTAAATCTACTCAAAATCTAGTAGTGCTTAGTATTATATTTTTGCATTGTAAGTAACAAAACGAATTACACAAAGCAAATCGACTTCAACACCAACAGACAGAATACAAAAAATATGTTGACTTATAGCTCATTTATAAAAGACGATAAAAAAGCGACACAACGCTTTGACGAGGCTAATATTAATTAAAAATATTTTTATGGCCCATTAAATCATTATTTATAGCAAAAATTCGATCTCTTAATTTTTATTTTTATACATTTTTACGGGTACATATTGTTAGAATAATAATGTTCAAAAGAATTTAAAATATAAACCGTGAAAAATACCGCTGGAAAATTTTTGTTGGCAACATTGTTAAAAAATAAATAAAAATAAACAAGAGTTGATGCGTTAAAAAGGGAAAGACATTAAAATTTTAAAAGTTTCGCATGCGAGGCATTATACCTTTACGAATATTTACTTAATTAATAAAAAATTTTAATGTGAAATGGATCATTTAATTCGTAACGTTTACGTTTACGCAAGAGTAATAATAATTTTAAAGGAATAATTCTCTTATTCAGGATAAGATGATATTAAGAATTATTGAAAAAACATATAAAAATTGACCTGAAGCTTTCAAAGAGAATATAAGGGAAAAATGGCTACCACCCTAATGAACAAGCTGCCACATCTTCATATATTATCGCTTTAACATTCATTATTGTCCTGCCACGCTGTGTTGTCATTTTCTTCTTAATCCACTTGGTTCCGGTAAAAGTTTATTATATACTCTACGAGTATATCCTTTGGCAGTCCACAATAAAACACAAACTGAGCAATTGTTTGGCTTAAATTTATAAATAAATACAATTTTCTTTCTCTTATTTCTCCATAATATTTCTCTAAAGACCTCATATGCATGTGTGGCAATTGAAAATAATTTTATGAATTTGTCTTTGTTGGAATAGGATTAAGTTGTTGTCCGCCACAGGTTACGGATGTTGGACAGGATAAATTATTAGTTTGTGTTGTTAAGATTTCTTCATAAAATATAATAAATTGTTTTGTTCATTTTCATACATAAACGTCTGCCTTCAAACCAGTAAAGAGTGTAGTTATATTCACGTTTCACTGATTCACATTGGCATTAGGGAAATGTAACATTGTTCTAGAAGGAGAATTATATTTCAATATAAAACACCAAATTATTTCGAATATAACGTCCTAACATGAGCAAATCGTTTTTTGGTGTTTTTCCTACTGGTTTATTTAAAAGGATCTTTTGATCCTTCCGTGAGTATTAGCTTTCGATGTTGCTACGATACAATAGGCTTTTTATTATCTGCTTGCAAGTTTCATTCCACCATTGCAAACTTATTTGGAAGTTCTTGTTCTCTAATTGAAAGAATATTCTTCCCGATTGAACTCGTTGTTTAATTTTTATATCGGGTAGAGACTTTAAAATTTTGACAACTGATGGCGGCTAGATTGCTACCACCAGATCTCTGCATATAGAATTCTTTAAAATCCTTCCAAACTAAACACAAGATTTTAAAAAGATTCATTTTGAAATCAATCGATAGCCATGAGGAACTTGTAGTCCAAAGAAGGTTGCAGAAAATAATCTCTTGCAAACGAGCGCGATTCGATATCAGGGGAGGGGTATGATTATCCCCTGAAAAAGTGGAGGTTGTTCTTAATGACATATTCATTGATTACAAAGGAATTGTTAGTGGGACTAAATTGACAAAATCTTAATTTAAAACAGGAATTCCTTTTACAATTTGTTAAAATCGATTTGAAGATATATCTTTTTTGTAAAAAAAAATATTTACTGCGAATTTGCACGCCTGAATCTTATTGCCAGTGGTAAGTTAGGTTAGGTTGATTGGAGGGGTGTGATAGCCCATGTCATACGACATACACTTAAGCCAGTGAAGGCTTGTTGTGCGCTCCCTTTAATTATCAAACACAAACTGCCGGAGTTCTGCGGCAGGATTCGAACCTGGGACCTCCGCACTACGAGTCTAGTACACTACCTACTAGTCTACGAAGGTCAGTCATTATTGCCAGTGGTAAATAAGTATGCAATTCCTATTGAATATCAAAGTAGAAAGCTTCCAAATATGTGAATAGGAATTGTAGAGAATATCCTGACAAGAATACTACTAGTATGTTAAAACCACTGGGAATTGTCTTACTTGCACTGATTACGAGTGATAGGACGAGGATATTTTCAAGCTCACTGATAAGGTTGTGTTTTAAAAAGTGACATGTTGATTTGCAGGTAACTACTTACTACAACAGCAAAAGCAATCGACATTATGCGAACTACACTTTTAACAGTTTGCGTGCATATTCCATGTAGATTTCGGGCGATAACTATGTGTACTTTTGGAAAGTTTTCATATATCTATCTCATATGTACGTCGACTCCTAGATCGATTTAAAAATTCTGCTTCTCTTAAAAATAGTACACTCTAGTGGTAGTCTCTTTTTCATCAATATATGGTAGGCAGGTCTTATATGCAACATTGCTTTGCAGAGAAATATTTTGCATATAAATGGCGTTTACGAACGACAGTGTGAAAATCATGTATAAAATTATTAATATTTGGCACTCCTGTGTGCATTTTGTCACTGTAACATCAAATATTTTGTTGTCCACAAAAAAATCTATAATATTTATTCCACCATTGTATCACAACCGTTCGCCTAGCAACGAAATTTATGCAAGATTTTGACAGCTGATGCCCATCAAACTGAGTTTCCAACCGATTAGAAACATTAGGCATTGCCATAAATTTTACGTATAAGTTTACGAACTCTAAGTATTATAACTTGCGTTTAGGAATTCCGCCTAATACTTAATTATTGTTTATAGGGCTGATTGTACTAGACGTAGTTTTAAACTTGGTGTGGGTCATTTGGTAGCCAAACGAACACCCTTGGGGCTAATCTCAAATTCGTCTCGAATGTGTATATACTCGTATGTTAATAACAGCATTGAGACTCGAAAACACTTTCTTTCGTTTACAGGGTAACTCCTCTGACTGGATAGAAATAAAGCAAATACAATTGAAGGTGCTGTTGGCTGAAGTAGTTACCACATTGAGTCATAATGTTAACAGAATCGTCGGCAAAGTAAAGCAATCAATGAAAATGGCTACATATACAGCTTTTTTTTCTAAATGAATTCATCTACTTAATACCAGATGCGCTGCAACTCTGTTATAAACATGCACCCGTATTCGCCGCTTTTTATTTTTTCTTGCAAATCGGTATTCCAGTTGGCAATTTTGCCATTTATCAATAACTTTTAACATATTTTTGATATTCTGGAAGCAAAATTGACGTTGATGTTGTCTCTAGTTGCCTTTAATTTTGTCGTCGGCATTTTTGGTGTTGTCTTGCGTTGCTGTTGTGTTAAATTTATGTTGTCTTAAAATTGCTGACGCCAAATAGAATAAGAGTGATGAGTAAAACCTCTCTGTCTCTTCATTTCACCACTTATTCTTTCTATACTATCGCTTTCGGAAAGCAGGCAAAAATTACCTGAGTGTGACTTTTCTTTAAAAAAAATTTATTATTCAATATACAAAAACACTGTATTAGTGGGTCTTTAGTCTTGGGGCATGAAGTGGAGAGAGCTCAAGGCCATACCAAAAAGTGAATATCAAAACTGCTTCGAAGATTAGAAAAAAGCTGGCACAATTGTATTATATCTAAGGGGGAATACTTTAATGAATATTCGTAAATACAGGAAAATTCACCTTTCCTCTTGAACAGACCTCTTATATATATTATTTTATTAGTGAAAAATGGAAACCTATATTTCTGATCTTCAATAAAAAAAAAATTAACCGAAAATTACTTTTTGAAAAAGTTCGGTCGGTCTTATAACTTTGTATTATCTCACTATTAAGGCCCCCATAATTAAATAATACATCGCAAAGGTACGGTTTTAAATTTATATAAAATCATTACTATTCCAATTTGCAATTGAGACAGTTACTTTACTATAAGAGAAAACAAATTGGGTCAAGTTTTTACATTTTCAAGATGTAAGTTGACTCCCAGTAAATTGATGATATTATTCGACCTCTATTTATTTTAAATTAATTGAATTATTTTATTGAGTTTGAGGTCTTCTTTTTTTTATAAAAAACAATATATTTATTTTGTTTTGATTTGTTCAATATTTCAACACCCCGTGGGTGTCTTCTTCAGGAAAAAAGAGGAAAACACCCACAGGGTGTTGAAATATTGCAAAAATCGTAATTTAATATGAAATTATTTTCATAATTTTTTTTTTTATAAAGATCATTAGTGATTTACTTATACTCCCAATAGTGTTTATAAAAATGTCGCTAAAAATATCTCTAGTTGTTCTGTTTAATGTAGTTTAAATGAAGTGTATAGACGATAGTGAGAAGTAAATGCTGCTCCTCTCACAAATCGTTATCATGAACACAATTCTTCAAAGAATATTGTCTATAAAATAATTTAATATATTTTTCCCCTTTTAAAAACGAGCATCATCAACTTCGTCAGGTAATGTCTCAATCTAATTTTTCTTTACTAAAATTGGCAGTAAGTTAAAATGGCACTGATGATGTTGTAAATTCATTGGTTCTAAGCAACACCAACAACTTTATGGTCATAAAGCGTCATCTAGAAAAATTTGAAGCAGAAGTTACTAACTGTAGCAAGATGTTTTCATTCTATTGCTCTAACACATTAAACTGTTTATTATTTTAACTGTTGCCATCAGCAGCATCGTTTCTCCTGGTGCAATTTCAGTTGAACACCTGATGGTGGTTAATGATACTTTTCACTATATACTTGGCTTTCAGGCTTTTATTTTACCTTTCATTTTTATTCCTTTTTCGGGTCATTATGATTTTATTATTAACTTTGACAGTACGAGTATAAAGTTAGATGATAACACTGTTGACTGGCTCTTTTCCGTATAGATAGATGATGATGATGGGGATGGCATTTCTGGTGCTGCCTTCTTACCGAGTTTAATGACTGTAATAATCTTTTTGCCAAATGGTGATGGTTCGCTTAGTTCATCTAAAGCTCATAAAATTGTTATTCTATATTTTATACCACTTGCTTCAATATGTAAAAAAGCATGCATTTTAGGAAATTTTACATTAAATACGCAACAATAAATAGTTTTGATCGTATTTGTAAAGCGAAAATGGCGTGAAGCATTTAAAATTTTCAAACCAAATTTTATTTTGCTATATCAGATGGATAGATATAAAAATAAAGGTTTTAGTATTTCTTTTTAATTGTAAGAGCGGGTTAATTTGTTTTATCAGATAAAAATATTGCGAACTCACTTTTGTAGAAAGGATCTCTTTCTTCCTGTCACCAAAATCAAAACAAGGGAGGAAAGAAAGAGAGTCATTGGCTCATATTGAAGCTCAAGACTAGTAGAGGAATGCTAAAAGTTATTTTGAGTTAGACAGGAAGTGAGAGACAGGAAGCGTAAACGATTTTCTTCCTTATGTGGAGTTAAATTTCATGAGATGAAAACATTTATTCTTTCGAAAATTTTTTTAGTTCGGCTCGAGTCTGTATCTTATCAAACTCCAATATAGAATGAATTTTTCTTCATCGTTAGAAAGGACGGGAGAAGTAAATTCGACTACTAGCCGAAGGAGAGTTATTTTCATGAAAAAAGCCCACAGAAAGCAGGTTCATTTGGTTCAAAATAAAGTTTAACCATAATAAAATTTTTTGGGGACACATGCACAGCACCTGAATAATCGTGCCTTCAGCTTCCATAGCCAGATTTTTTTTTTAAGTTTAGGGTACTGATGGGATCATGCGGTGTCCCTAAACAATAACTGTTTAGAGAGGGAGAGTTAGAAAGAAACGTAGTAACGACTTTATAAAAATAAGATAAACATTCAATAACAAAATGGGCGTGATTGACTGCCGATGCCCAATAACTACTAACCGTTTCCACCTCATAAAAATAATACATCAAAATGTTTCCATAAGCCTCTGTTTAATAAAAAAGAAAGCCAAAAATAAATTAGATTAATAATACACATATAATTCCATCTGACTCACTTGTAGCCATTGGTCGGTTACGATACTACAGAAATTTTGTTTAAGAGGTATCCACGCCGTCAAACCGTCCAAAGCAACACGTGATACGATGCAGCTTAAAATCCGAAATGTCGGATAGATCTTCGAACTCAAGAGATGCCATGGAAGACGTATGTCTTCCAGCTAATCTGGGACAGTGATCTAAGATATACATATCGTGGCACAACTCGTGTTGCCTTGTTGCTTTATCACAAGTAGAGAGTTTGGGCCGGTGAACTGTTCTCTGACGTAAATTGAATTCATTAATTTTCTTTATTTTCCCAACTTAATTATTTCTTGATTGGAGGAAGGGGCGGCGTACTCGTACGTTGTCAGACTTCGCCATTACTGAAAATTGAAAAGCCCCATAAAGTAAAAAAAATATGTATTTAAGGAGGATGACGCCAAATGAATATTTTTTGTGCCAGAAAACGAAGAATTTCGTAATAAAAAAAAATTATAAAAATATTAACAGTAAAACTCTAAAGGCTGAAAGGATTGCTTGCGATGACACGTTTCCAATAAGTAATACCCCAAGGGCACTCAAAGTTCTAATGCTAAACGACACGTTTTTACTAACTCCACCTTTAATCATGAACTAAGGAAGAGCTTTTAGAACATTTTCTCTCAATTACTAAAATTTAGAAAAAAGTGTGAACTAAAATTTAGGCGAACTATTTAAAACTTTCAAGTATATAAAATTTTATTATTTTCTGAGCTAAATTTCTTATACTAAACGAAAAGTTCTTGTGTATGAGACATGAATTGCATTTGCTAAATTTTAGAAATCATGTTTTTAGTCATTTAATTCTTCTCTAAGTGGAAGAAATGCCCGGCGGGCAATCGTGAACTAATTTTAAGTCCAATTTTAATGGGTTCAGGTTCAGTCGAGGAAATTTTTAAAATTTTTACTTGTTAAATAAATACTTAAATTTAGTATGTATATGTCTTTTTTTTGAGTGTGGAACCAACATAAAACAGCTGGGATGAAATAAAAACAACTATAACTTTGAAAAGCTTGTTCCAAGTCCAATTAATAAGGTCAATGCAACAGCATCATTTTAGGGGTAAGATGATTGTGTTTTATAAGGAATTTGTAAATATTTTTTTCCACTTTTCAGTAAACAAATGGCCTTGGCTTCTTCTTATAGGATTTAGTGATGCTCATTTATTGCCAAACTTTAAGCTTTGCTTTTATTTCTGGCCCTCAGCAGCGACTACAGCCATAATGCCTCTTGCAGCTTACATACCAAAATACTAATTCGACACTTTATTTTATATATAAAAATATTAAAAATATTGCGGAAAGTAATTTTGAAATTTGCTAGAAAAAATTGCCAATAGTTTGAAAACATTATCCAAATGATGAGCATTCGAATGGAAAAAGGCAACAATGAATTTGAACACCACTTTATTAAAAAACTATTATTTTTATATACTCGTATGTTGCCAGTTTTACAACAATTACGGCGCAATATTTGATTAAAATTGGCTTTTCAATGAACGCCATAGTGTTATTACATTCGTCGACATACGAGTTGCACCGTCGAATTTCAAGTATCGTGCGCATGCGCACGAGTGCACATGTCTTTTTTATGTCAAAACAATGAAATCTTATATATGTATTTCATTTGAATGAAATACAAATAACATGCAACAAAATGTAACATATCCAGAGGGGACTCCTTTCATTTTCATACGAGTTTCAAGCGCATAAAATTGTATTTAAATCAACCCTAAACAAATTTTGAAATTTTTTGCATATTAAGTGGCGACAGTTGCCGTGATTTGCTCACGAGAGTTGTTGAGTTTTTTTCTGTTGTTTTTGAAATTGGAATCCTTAAAATTGAATTAAACTTGACAGAGGACAAAACAATATGTTCCACAAATACGAAAATAATATAAAGACAATAAGATGTCTGTAGATCAAACTCGACCAAACAATTGAATATTGAAATAATTTCATTTTATTTTACTCTTCAAAAACAAAAAAAAAAGAAAGAGAAAAATACAACAATAACAACAGAATCGTTAAAATTGACAAGGGTTCTTTTACAAAGTTTGTATTTTGTTTTGTATGGCGATGACAACGAATACGAGTTCGAATATTGTTTTGAAATATTACACCTGGTCAAAACACAAAATCGTATTAATACCAATTGTAAATGGAAATATTATTTTTTAAATATCTTGGTTGATACATTCACTTTTTCACATATAATTAAACTAATATTAATTAAACTAGTAGCTGGTGACTTCTTGCAATTAAGTGTTTGCAAGTTTCTTAACTGAAACTGTAAGTTTTCGTATATTCAAGTGTAAATCCTTTAGTCCTTTAACTGTTGTTAATTGCAGATTTATATAGAAATACTTTTTTTGTTAAAAGTCTGGTTTGCTTTGAAGTAAACCATTTTTTTTTGCTTAAAAAAAAACTTTTAAACTTGTTGAGCCAATAATTGCAGCATATGAAATACCCGGGGGTTTCATCTGCAATGCGACTCGAAAGGAAAACTATTCGAATTTTGTATATTATTAGCATTGAGATTCGAAAACATTTCCTTTCAAGTTATAAAATACGCAAAACCGAATGGTAGCAATCTTTTTCACAACAATCCAAAGTAGTCCAGTAGAAAAAGAACTGCTGAAGAAGTTATTTAAATGCAGAAATTGTGATCAGGACGTGGTGTGAATTTGTTCATTTTCAATGATTAGAATCTGGATTTTCAAAGTGCTTTGGTGCTTGATAACCAATTTGGCCGCCGAAATGTTGATTATCGCATAACCCCTTCATTTATTGGCCTATTTTAAAATACTTTTTTTATTTGAAGGTGCTCGTTTGTAGTTTATACCATTAGAAATTTGAGTGGAACTCGTACGTTCTGGACCAATTTTCGTAATGTTTTTCTTTTAGAAGATAAGAAATAAATAGTTTTTAAAAAACTTTAATAAGTTCCAATTTAAGCCTGATTTTTACATGTGTACCTCACAGGAGCCTTACCATAGGCTTAGCGTACGAACGTTTTCTCCGGCTTTGCCTTCTGTAGATAAATATAACTTTATTTATAATACGTTTTTTTTAAATTTTAAACTTTTTCAATTATAGCATTTCACTTGCAAAGTATAATTTCTTTTAAAGCCTTCGGATTTAATTATATAAAACATAAAATTTGGAGAAATTTATAAAATATTTATTTCAGTCGAAAGAACGAATCTATATATCATTTAAAGATGATTTCATGTGAATGTTGACCACGGCTACACCTCAAATGGTTCATATTGTGGGTCCAATTTTGGCATACTTTTTCTAACATATCGGCCGGTATCTTACGAATATATTCTTCAATATTGGCTTCCAATGCGTCAACCATTGCGAGCTTGTACCTATAGACAGTACCCCTAACATAGCCCCACCAAAAATAGTCTAAAGACGTTAAATCGCACGGTCTAGGCGACCAATTGACCGGCCCCAAAAGGTAAAATAAACTGTTCACTGAACTCGCCTCTCAATTGGGTTATTGTTTAACGTGCAGTGTGGCATATGGCATCTTCTTGTTGAAACCCTATGTCAGCCAAGTCCACCTCTTCTATTTTGGGCAAAAAAAATTTGTAATCATCGCATGGTATCGCTCGCCATTCACAGCAACGTTGCTGCCCTCGTCGTCTTTTAAAAAAGTACGGTCCAATGATGCTACCGGCCTACAATCCACACCAAATAGTGCATTTTTTAGGATGCAATGTTTCTGGCTGCTCTTCAAATCAAATACAGCAATTTGGCTTGTTCACGTATCCAGTCAACCAGAAATGAGCTTCATTTTCCGATAAAAAAAAGTGGACGATGCACTTTCTTAGCCGAGCATGAATTTTGATAATAAAATTCAATAATTGCGTTGTTCGTTTTTAAGTCGATTCGTGTTTAAATTATAGTCCAAACTGAACGTGTTACAGAAAACAGCTGAGCTGACAAAAACAGTGTTGCCGAAAAGAAAGTTGCTAAAAATTAACCCTTTGTTAATATATTCTGTTTGTAGCACCTGCTTAGTCCTAGATAATATGCCTTCGGAAGGCAAAAGGCAGCAGTTTTATACGCGCTTAAGTCGCTTAGAAATCGTAACGGATATCGGATCACTTGAAATATTGTGGGTCCATCTTCGCTCTATATCGTTGATTACTTTTAGTTGCATCGAATATCTGCAGATATTATTTTATTGCAGTCATAAGTTTCGAGGTTTCAGTTTTCACTTGACACACAGTGGAACTTTAAATTTTAAAGTTGCCAGTTGCAATCTGTAATATTAATTTTAGACGACGACAGACAACTCATTCCTCGAAGCATTGAACTTAATTTTGTTGCCTGTTTTCAGAGATTCATTGTTAAAACAATTGGAATTTTATTTTTATTTTTGAAAAAAGTTGTGTACATCCTAGAACCTCCTCAATATCTTATTGTAATTCACTTAAAGCTGAGCCACCACATGCCCTTCTAGTGTTGTTTTTTTCACCCAATACTGTAGAATTAAATATGAATTGAATTGTTTTAAAGTTTCCATGCAACTGCTTTTCCTTCTTTTTGTCTCTGTGAAATCTGTATTGTTTTCCCTGAAATGCTTGTAATGGATTTCATATGCCTGTGAGTTATTTCCGCTAGTACGCGAATGATTTTATTAGTAAATAAGAAGGGTTGAATGGAAAGAAAAGGGGTTGTCAGCGGTTTGTTTTTTCTTTCTTCTTTTGTGTTGTTGGTGGGTTGGATGGTTGGTTGGCTGATTATGTGACTTTTTAGGAAATTTAGTTTATTTTTCATTAACACCTTTCGAAATGTTTACATTTCAGCACACAGACGGACATTTTTCATTTCCACGTTTTTCTTTTTGTTTTTGTTATTGTTATTTTAGGTGCACTTTGTTATTGACGCAGCATTAAATGGCATTTGTGTGCGTGTTGTATCTCTGTGTGACGTGTTGTTTGCCTACTGTTACAAAAACAAGGTTTATTCATTATGTTTCGCTTCTTGATATTTATTGAATAAAATTCTTTTCGGATTCTTATTTAGACCCTTTCCTCCCTTAGCCAAACATACATATGTATTGTGTCTTCTTTTCATCATTCTAGTTTAAAATCATGATTTGTAGCAAGTGTTTGCCTTTATCGTTTCGATTTTGAAGTTTTTAATTTTCTTTTCCTTTCCAGTTTTGTTGTTGTTGCTGTAGTTATTACTTGGTATCTGCAGAATTTTTTCCCCAATTGTTTTGTTTTAATTTTGAAATGTTGTTTCATCCTCTTGCCACAATATCAACAGCCATATTATTTTTATATTTTGCTAGTACTTTATCTTTTTGTCTATTGTTGACTTTATTTCATCGGATTTATTAACTTTTAAACTTTTCATACTGACGGTTGGTTGAATGGTTGTTCATTTCATCGGTTTCGAAAATTAAATGCAAATATTTGATTATCATAGACAAGGAAGATAAAAGTTCAAGCCAGAGCATGATACAAATATTCCCTTTTTGCATAAATATTATTTCAATTTGATTGGCTAAATGTGTGTGTGTGTATGTGTGTGTATATTACATCATTGAATTAAGTTCTCATGAAATAAAATATACAAGAAACTAATTTTATAAACTGGTACTGGTGAACCATTCAAGTGGAAGAATTCATAAGGAAAATATTGCTTAAAAATATTAGAAATTATGACAATTTCAATCTCAATGCTTTTAAAATGGAAAGATTGTATTAAAATAACATCAAGTGCACCATATACTAATTTCGAAAGAAAAGCCTTTCTTCCTACACAGTCCGTAGATTTGTTTCCTTCTGACTAACAATTAATTAATTAATGTTAGCAACAAATAACAGCATTGAAAGCACTCAAAAGATATTCATACTAGTGTGTAGAGATGAGTGTGGCAAGCGGCAATGTCACTTATATGAAGAATATTTCATTATATAAATGATTATTTATAATTATTGCTTTGCGTTAAAAATAAATAAATAAGAACACAATTATTTTAAAACTTCATGTATACAATAACATTTTTCATTATAATAATGAAAATTTTCATAGAAATAATAAAAAAATTTAATGAAACCATTTCATTGTCGGAATGAAAGATTTTTCTTCTATTTTTCTTTCTATTCTTCTTCTTATTTGTTCATCGTAGCAATTTTATGTAAAAAAAATTTAATTCGTCATATTAATTTCCTCCCATAAAACATGTAAAACATGAATATTTCATCATATAAATGATTATTTATAATTATTGCTTTGCGTTAAAAATAAATAAAAAAGAACATAATTATTTTAAAACTTCATGTATACAATGAAATCTTTCATTATAATAATGAAAATTTTCATAGATATAATAAAAAACATTTAATGAAACCATTTCATTGTCTGAGTGAAAGATTTTTCGTTCTTCTAGTTTAAATACATTTTATTTGTTCATCGTAGTAATTTTATCTAACAAAAAAATTTTAATTAGTCATATTAATTGCCTCCCAAATACATACACTTAGAAAGTGTGAGGAACCAATTAAGAAAATATCACAATATCATAATAAGAAAAATCGTTTATCGTAAACAAAGTTTTGAATGCTTTTTAAGGCTTAGATCTCTTGATTATTTTTAATAATGTTCTTCGTGCTTTTAAATTACTTCAATAATGATTTATGGGCTTCTTTCAAAAATCAATATTATGGAATAAAAAAAATAATTAAACAAATAATAAGGAAATAAGTAACTAAATAAATAAATAAGTAAAAATATAAGCGAATTGATACATAAAAATTGCTGTTAAAAAAATAAGCTGAAGTTCAATTTCTTTCATTTTGTTGTTAATAAATTTGTAGTATTTTTATCTTATTTTATATATAAATTTCATGGAATTTATTGAATGAAAATTGTGATTAAAACATTTTTCGACAGGGGTTAAAAAATTAATTGTTTTTCCAATATAAAAAATTAATTTTTAGTCGTTTTTTGGAATAATTAGTTTTTGGTTTGTTGTGGGTTTCGTTGTTCACAAAAAGCAAAAAACTTATTATTCTAATGATTAGTTGGAAGCAAACCCTTAATAATCAATTTTAATATTAAGCATTTTTTTATATAAAATTAATTTTATATATAAAATTAATTTTTTTAATTAATGCCAAGAGTAGTCCGATTAATAAGGAAATTCTTGCTGTACTTCCTAATCTTGTGGCATTTCTCTTTATTAATTTTTTCAGCACTTTTTTATTTATTGAATCTTGAATTTAATTGAACTAACAAGGGGTATTCAAATCTTAAATCTAAATTATTATTTATTTAAGCCCAGCTAGTGCCAGACAAAAAACACTATTTTCTGTGCGTTTTGATATTGAAATTTGACAAATAGTCATTTGCATACCCTGACGCAAAGATAAAGTTCAAACTGTTTAAAATTATTGATTCTCTGCCATTAAATAAATACTTAGATATAAAAAAGTTCATTTGCAACATATGTGTGGCAATGTTAAGCTGTATTTGAAGCTTAATCTCTTAGCAAAAAATAAGCTTCAACTCGTATGCTCTTAAAACATCAAACGTCATACAAAGATAATTGCTTTGGACAATAATTGTCAACTTATTTTATTCAACCCTTTCCTTTCGACCCTCTAATTTGAAAGGCATTTAATTTATATTGTCCTCATGCAACTTGAAGCCAAAATCATTTAATACACTCAACAAAATCATATTGTTTAGTTTATTTTTGTAGATCTCTTTCCAAAAAATCTACATATTAAAGAAGAATTGAAATTATGACACTACAAAATGCACCATATCAAATCAATATCTATTCCCCCTTTGCTTTTAGATGTAAAGGCGGGTGAGTGGTTCCTTTGTACTCAGTAAGAACTATTTGGCCTTTGCTCTTTTTCGAGTGTATCAAACTGCAAAAAAGAAAATCTGTAACTGGTCCACAGAATATACAAGGTGTTCTATTTCCCAATGTTCTTAACCTAATCACAGATATCACCCCAAATCTCTACTACTACCAACACAGTTCAAATAAACACAAATCCTGGTTAAAAATGAGCAAATTCACATGCACAGGCAACACTTACACTCTCAATATCACTGATACGATAAGGAAGAACATGGACACCAGAGACCGGCAAAAATCACGTTTTTTATGCCTTCACTCATGCATAACTTTTTTGTGTCCAATTATTCACAAACACATAAGCAAGCATGCGCGTACGCTCATAATCTTTATTTGTGTTAATCATTAGGAAGGCAAATACAAAAATGCCTATATGAATTTTTCAAGCAAGATTTTAACACAGAAGCTATTTTGAGCGTTTGCATTGATTAAACACAAAAACGAATGGCATTTATTCAACATGCCTTTTCTTTGCAAAGAATATTAAGAAAAATCATGCAATGATATATGCTGGCACATAATCTTGAGTGTGTAGGTATGTATGTTGTTAAACATTGTGGTTGAGAAATAAGGATGCCATACGAAGTTACCAAAAAACGTCGGTTTTACAATAAACTTTAAAAATCGCAATTTTCGGTTTAAAATCGTTTAAAGATCGGATTATTTTTTACTCATTCAAAAAAACTTGTTATTTTTATAAGAAATACTTCAACCTTGCCAAATTTGTTTGTTTTATTGAATTTTACTGAAATTAAAGTCGTTTTTAACTTCCAAGAATAATACCGCTTTATTGGTTTGGTACATAGATTACTTAAAAAGAAGGGTCTTTAAGTGTATTTTTCTGAGCGCGGTGCGCTTTTTTTTAAATTTCGGTGCTTTTTTTAATTTTTGGCGGCACCGAAGCAAATTCAACAAATCTATTTGTTTCAGTGTGAGAAAAAAATCTTTGTACAATAAAATACACCCGTTTCAACATTATTTTATTCAACAGCGCAAAATTTTTACACGTTTATATGAAAATGATTATTTTCACGACAACACGGCTACATGGCTACACGACCACCGTTGTAGCTGTGGTAGATTTAGGCTAATTTATATTTTTGTGAGCGACAGTGAGAGTGTTTAATATATAAGTGCTTAAAATACTTTACTGTATTTAACAAAAAATAAGAATACAAAACGCATTGCTTATAATATAACCTCCTTCATGTATACACATATACACACATGTCTATATAATTACAAAATGATAATTGTAAAAATCGGGATAATTTTAAAAATATATTTCTTGATTAATTATCTGTTTCAGCGTATCGTCGTAAAAATGCTATTAAACTGTTAAGTCTGGCAACCGTGTTGCCTAACCATTCTATAAACACACAGCACCTTGTGCATAAATGTACACTTGTTGATTTTTTGCCTTTTTCACATTAATGCTTTTTGCATTAATGCCTCTAAGTTTTTGATTTCGATCATGAATGTGATTAAATAAAAATGTGTGCTTTGAAGAGTTGTCCAAAAATTCATGCACACACAGTTTTTAAACACTCAAACTGAATAGCTGGCATGCGGCAACAGATTAAATTTACATGTTCGCAAACAACCCTTATTTTGCTTAGCATAAAATAGAATAGACACAATGTTGATAAAGGCATATTTGAACGTTTGAGCGAAAATGACATGTTTTTCGAGTGTTTGATTAATCAGATTTTTTTTTAATCACCGGTTGCAGGTCTCTGATGGACACATTTAACAAGGATTATTACATTGTTTACAACATTTATGACTATTTGCGATTGAACGTAATGGGAGAGAAAGAAAAAACAATATTTGAGCATCAGTCAGGAATGGGATTTTTTTTTAATTTTCACATTACACCACTATTGCTGTACAGACGTATCCGGATGAATGAATGCACTCTGAAGGAAATGTCACTAGTGATTCACTATTGACAAAGTCACCAGTACTAGTGACAAATTATACCCCAGCCAATGCTTTTTTCTGTTGGCATTTAACATGCACTTGTCATTGAAAATCCACTACTGACGTTGGAACTACTGACGAACTAGTTCCAATGGGACCATATGACCGTAGAACTAGTGCTTCCCTGTAGACATTGTCACCAGTATTATAGACATACTCTACACAATACTTCTTTCTATTGAAATTTAAGATGGACTTATCATTGAAAACCCACTACTGAATAGGTCGTTCTAATGGGTCCATGTAAACAATTTTTGATATACATAAGTATATCCCTAGAGTTTTAGTTAAAATAAATGATGAAAGGTTCACCATAGAACAAATAAACGCAATTAAAAATGAAGAGGCATAAGCGTGCTCTCAGAAATTTCTCTTTCAATTTCAAAATAGTCGACAAAACTGGTGACTCGGGTACACTTGTCCCCATGTTTCCTTCAGGGCAGTTCAAGGAAAAAAATCACTCATAAGAAGACAAAAACTCTCTTTTTTCATAAATTTCAAAGCACTTAATTTCGCCTAAAAGAAAATCTGCTAAAATTATATGAAAGAAACATCGCTTAATAAAAAAATTTATTTACTTACCGCCGACGAAATATCATGCAGTTTCGTGCAACAGATGAAATTTAATTTAATATAATTAATCTTAATTCAAAATCATTTATTTCCTATCTTTAGTTAAAGGAACAATTTTAAAAGTGTTGTGCTCGTTTAAACGAAAATTTATATAAAACGAAAAACAATTACTGAAATTTTCTAGTTTCCTGCTTCACCATATTCTCACTTTAGCTATTTTTTTTAACACTACGATATCATTTGTGGTAAGTGCTTACTTACACCACTGAATGGGCTCAATATAAATTACAAATTAAATAAAATAATAGAATAGAAAATTAAACCACAAAAAACTGAAATACTTCTGTTCATAAAAAATATCGCTCTTATTTGGAAAATTCAACTGAATTACAGGATTGCGCTTACCAAAGAACACGAAATGCCATTTTTTTAGAATAAAAAACGCCGTAATTCAATGGGAAAATCTATATTTTTCCCAAGAAATTTAACTTTGATTAAAAGTTTGCAATTTGCCACAAAATCGTATAATATCGAAAGAATAAAAATTCTGAAAAAAAGAATAATAAATGAATGAAAGAATTTAAATTAAATTATATAAAAATGCTGTAAAGCTGTAAAAATCTAATAGAAAATATGAAATAAAAAAATAAAAAAATCATATTTTAAACATTTGTTTTTGTTTTTCGGTCATTATGAATATCAAATCATCGTGAGATTTTTTAAACATATTTCCCTTCCTCCCATAAGCGGTGTGTTTTTGTGAAAAATTCCAAGTCGCTTGAAATTTTTGATCTCTTACCAGCAAATTCAAAAATCATAACAAAGATCGATATTTTACGAAAAAAAAATCTCGCATTAATAAAAATAAATATAATAAATCTTTATTAAAAAACACACAAAAAGTTAAAGAAAATAATAAATAAAATATTTACCAACAGTCATTTAGAAAAAAGAGACCAAAAAGAAATTCGTAAAACATTTGCAATTTCCTAAAAATAATTGCAGCAGTTCTTAAAAAAAAACTGATATATTACGAAGAAGTAAGCAATTAAGCGGGTTTTACGTATTGCGGCACCATTATTGTCAATATTCATTTTGTATGTTACTAAGAATGTTAATAATAACATTTTTATTGCTAAGTTCAATGCAATTGAACTTAGCAATTTTTTTTCTAATTATCACGTTTTATTTTTCTACATATGTACATATATGTCTTAAAAGACGAAAAGCTTAGACCGACGGAAAATTGTCTCTGTTTTTACACTTTGCAGATCACTGCAAAACGAAAATTGATGGGTAATATTGACATCGTCTATCACCAGGCTTCAATGTTGTTATGAACACAAATACATACATACTTATGTAGATTGGAAGCTAAAAATTGATCTGTGTAACAGACCATTCAGAGAAAAAGTCGCTTATTCTCTTTTGGTATTTGATCATCCTGAGCATAGCCTTTTCTTTAAAATTGCGCAAAACCTTCCACAATTCATTATAAAATAAAATATTTACAGAAACTCCAAACAAAACAAACAAATAAAAATGAAAAAACTCTGGGAAAATCGATTAAAGAAAATGTTGCTAAAATGCAAATATCTTCAAATTTATGTAAATAAAGTATAAATAGTTCTGGCAAAAAAAATTACATTTTATAAAAAGGACTAATCGATTAGATTACAAAACAATCGCAATGGTGCGTGAGTTAAAAATCCGATATCATACATTTGTAATTCATATTTTACTCGCAAGCAAGAAAATGGTGCCGTAACTGCCTGAGTCATTCGATTAACAATATTTCGGGCGACCTCTTTGCCGTCCGATTTCCACTTAAATTTCTATGAGACAGTTTGGCGTCCGATTATCAGAACAAAAATCATGAGGCCAAACTACAAGAAGGAAATAAATACGAATTTATAACATCCATCTTTTTAGAAGTCGGAACAGAAAATAAAAGAGAGAACAACAGTTCAAAAGATGTGCAAATAAAATACTCTGCATGAAATAATTAAACATTTTAAAATTGAATCTTGAAAGAACATTAAAAAAGAAATTTCAGCCAACATTTATGTGTATGTAAGTATGTAAGTATGTAAATGTTGGGCATAAGTATAAGTTTCGTCGAAGACAAGGCTCATGGTTATCCGCATTTTTTAATTTCATATTCCCAAATAAAATTCAAAAATTTATGTAAATGTCGCACAAAATTTTTAATGGCTTTTGAATAAAAATAAAAAAACGTATTTATTGGAAAATAAATTTTCAAATGAAATTTCCATACCATTTCAAAATACATATGTATGTATTTTCCATGCCTGCACGAATGAGTGGATAAATCTGTTTTGATTTTAATCCTCATTATTCACCGACTGCACAACCGTGTGCGTGAATAGTTCTGCTCATGTGTTAATATAAGGATGATGGCACATGCAAAGCACAACATTCTTTTGATTGTTTTGTTTACTTTAGTTAACGGTATTGTTTTTGCTGCTGCTGCTGTTGTTGTTGTCTTATTCCTGTCTTCCTATTCGTTTGTCGGCATATAAAGTACAATAAGTAGCAAATTCGATTGTATTTGTTAGTAGTTTGTTTTGTGATTAATTTATCGCCGTTGCCCCCGAGTACCCAAGTATTCTGGGCATTGGTTTTTAATATTTTTTTTATATGTACTTATGTATTTAAAATTTTCAGTGATGGCAGTAGCGACAGAGAAGTCTATTAAAATCAAATAAAAAAACATTTTCAATGCCAAAAAATAAGAGTGGATTATAGTTGAAATTTTTTTGTTTGTTTGTTAATTTGACCAGCTGGGAGAAAGTGCATATCCTCTGCCCTTTATATCAGAATGCAAAAATGCTCATAAAATCGGTGGCAAACTGAAAGGTATTTTGGAAATCCTATTTTATGGTATTTTGGAATGTCTAACGACGTTTTAATTTATAACAAAAATGTTGCACATACATACTTATGTAAGTATACTTACATATGTACATACATACTTATATGTAAGTATGTATTTCGCAACTTTTGTTCTAAGACAAAAATTGTAATAATGCAAAAAGGAACGTGTTCATTTCTAAACATTTTGCTCATAAAACATGTAAATATGCAACATGTGTTACGCTCAACTTCACTTCAGGTTTGGATTCTAATCTTTTTTATAGAACATTGTTTTTTCTTTGTTATATTTTCTTTTTATAAATTTGTTTTTGTGAGTGAAAATTTATAAAAAATTAATAATTTTTAATGAACGGACATTAAATATTTTATAATTAATGAGTAACTGTAAACATACTCATTATCAGATGATGAAGCTCATTTTATTATTATAAATTATCAGTGAAATAGTCGTTTCTTCGCAACTGCATAATTATACGGGGGCGGGTCAAGGAGTCCTTGACTACTGCCAACAGCCATATTTCGGTTAACTCCTCTCAAAATGTGAATAAGCTGCGTCATTCACCTTGTGGTTGACAGTCAATAACAGCAGACTACCAAGTGATTTGAGGGCGAAATGTTCACTCAAACCGAGGCAAAGCTTGATAAATAGTATAGGAATTCTACACCAACAATTTCAATGGTAAAAAATTGTTGAATGTCCATGTCGCCCTACAATCAAGGGAGATGATGAACCGTCTGGATTCCAAATTGAGGTCTCTATACCCGAAACAATTGAAAAAAATCAGCATATGGCGTTGGCCGATCGTGTATTGAAAGTGCGAGAGGAAAAATTTTCATACAAGGAGCATAATTCCAATACGAATGGAAAAGTTTTCCGCAAAATTTTTGTTGACTACAAATACAATTGTGTGACCATTTCGCATTAGTGTACGGTCTTGTGCGTCCGCAATATGAACGAGTTTTTGATGCGTTTCGGACAAGACAAGGATCCACCAGAATACCATCAAAATCATGGCCCGTAGAAGGGCAAAGTGGGATTGTCATCCAATAAAGTCATCGAAACTGTTTCTGGGATGCATCCTGCATAATCCGCATTGACTGCCTTCAATGACGAATATCATGCCATTTTATTGGGTCGATTAAATGAGGATTTAAAAAATTTAATGAGGATTTGCATTTCGCCAAGAAGAAATGATCTTTTTTACCAGGATAACGCACACATGCACAGTTTCCATGGCGAAATTAAATTAATTGGAATTGCTCCCTCATCCCATTTCTTGTTTCCAAATCTGAAGAAATGGTTCGTCGGAAAGAGATTTATTTCCAACGAAGAAATCAAATCTTATTTTTATCTTATTTACATAAATATATTTGCTGCTTTTAACTACTACAAGGAGCATAAAGCCGTAATCACATTTAGGGAATAGATAAAAAAATTGGCGAAACGTTGGACAAGGTCTATAGAACTCGAAGGACACTATGTTAACACTATGTTAAGGACATTTCGTTAACAATATATGCAGTTCAATTAAACTACATTTGACGTTAGTAATTATGTTTTATTTCTAAAATTGTTTTTTTAATATTTTATTTACACACAATGAATTAATAATACTAAAAAAAATTAAAATAAAAATCACGAAAAACTTCGCTTAAAATTTACGTTGACAACATTGTTTGTAAACAAAATTATAAATAATGATCAGCCCAAAAAATTGAATAGAAATCAAAATTTTAACAGGGATACATACATACTTATGTACATACATACATAGAAGTTTGATAAATAAAACGGATCATCTAATTCGTTACGTAGACGTTTACGTCAACGTAATTCTACCTTTAATTTTCACACGCATTAACATTTTCCAATCAAGATGTAAACAGAGTTCGCCAGTCGTACGAATTAAAAAAAAAGTAGTACGAATGTTAAAATTTATTTAAAAAAAATAAGTTTGCGACTTTTAATGCCTTAAAGAATGGGGAATATTTTTTTTAGCTTTTCTCGATTTAATTGATGGACTAGAATTGTAATCGAAAATTACTTTCGTTGTAAATCCAATACAAAAAGCGTTGCATACTTTTATCAATGGAAAATGAAAATTATTTAAAGATTTCAAACGAATATTTTTAATTTTCTCTTCATCACAATGGAAAACTTTTATGCCACAATATATTTTGTTGTCCATTTGAACGTGCAAAAATGCCTGGAATATTGTTCAAGTTTCTTTATGTTATTGTTTGTATATGTGTTGTATGCGGGCGTATGTGCGTGCGAGTCCTTAATGTAGCTTTTCTTTGCATTTATTGTTAGGAGTTGTTTATTTATCAGACATATTTACGTGAGTAATGGATGCTTTTTAGATTTTGTTTATTATTTTATTCCTATTGTCCTTTTTCTTCCTTTTAAACAAAATAAATGTTGACCACTTTTCTAAATGTTCCAAATAACAAAAAAAAAAAATTATACAAAAAAATCAAGAACAGAAAGAAAAAATGGAAATAAATAAAAGGGGTCAAAAACTGAAAGCTCTTAATACATACAATGACACATTTAGAGAATTGTTCAAACAAGAGATTTTCTGAAGCATTCAAGTGGCTTTTCTTCCCAACACTATTGTCATCATTTCGAATCCATCACTCATGTAGTCGTAATGACTGCGAACGAACCACAATGGCCCCAAAACTACTATAACAACTACAAACAACCACAAGCTTGAAATGATTTCATTCGCACGACTTAAGATTTCATTCGCACTCCCATACGCACACTCACACGCACAAATAAGCACAAACACAAATATTGAATAAACAACATTAAATGTAATTTATGAATACGCCCATAGATACATACTTACATTTATGCCACAATGTAATCAAATGTAAATAAAGAAATAAGGAGTGAAATCATTTATTGTAAAATGGTGTTGCGAAGACGACTGCAATTTATAATTTTTCTTTTCTAAAGATTAAAAAATTCAATATCCGTAACTCCTTGTGATAGATTTTCTTCAATACAATTGAAAAAAAATATATATATAATATTCTAATTCTATTTGTAACAGCCACAATAATCTATATAAGCCGCACAAACTATGTATGTACTCGTGCAGTAGTTTCCACTCGATCCGAGTTTTTTTTTTAAGTTTATTTTTAAAAATCGGTTCCCGTAAATGCTTGATTTCAATCCTAAATAAATAAAAAAGCCAAAGCCCTGGGCTTGGGCTTTTTTATTTATTTAGTTTTGGTTTTGTATTGCCGTTTTGGTAATAGCCAGGATTAATTGTGAACTTCATTTTGAATTGTTTACTTATTTAATGCTGTTAATGTGTTAATGTATTGATATTAAATATGTTTGTGTGTATGTGATGATGACAATCCTTATGACTTTGGTGAGAGGATGAATTTAAGCTAAAGCTGTGATTCATTCTTTAACAAAATAATTGCCCAAAGTTATTAAACATTATTAATAGTTGTATAGTATTTTTCCTTTATTTTCAAAGCATAAAAGTCCTTTTGTCTGAGCACGAGACATGAATTTTAGTTGTGTTAAATTTTTTGTTTTCTTGCTGTACGTTCTTTTTTCAACAAATATTTATCCCCGTGATAATTGATGATGATTTCTCTTATGATTGCTTTTATTGTTGTCCTTTTCATCATTAGTTTTAGGAAGGACATATACATGTACACTGTTGTTAATGGTATAAATACACACACATATCATTTTATGTTCTTAAAGTGATATATTAGAGTGTAAATATGACCTCGCAGTGCATATAATTTAGGCTTTCTACTTCCAAATCAACTAAATAAATTTCTCGACTGATCACGTATAATTATCATTAACTTTTGCTTTAATCTACATGGTCGCATGAGTGGCAAACGCAGCCGTCAAATCGCTACATGATAGAATCTCATCTAAGTGTTGAAACGATATTATCGAAATTTGTATAAGTATTATTAGAAGAAAGGAAAGTGTGACTGATTTTCGGGCCAAGAAATGTGTTTGGTACGGATTTGGAGATAACTTTATTAATAGCCTTGAATATAAAGAAAGTTTCAATAAAATGCAGTATCAATAAAATTTCTATTTAAATTCAATTGAAAATCAAAAAAAATTATTTTTTGGTGTTGTTGCGGTGTTGTGCTTATATAATCCTTTGGTAGCCTCGCTGCCTCTGTAGTCTGTTCAATTTGTACTAGAACCTGATTTACTTCCCTGCAAAATAGTGGAGAACTTTTTTAATATGATCGTTGAACAAATGTTATAAGGGTTTGTTTATAAATGTCTTGCGGTGGTCTTAGACTCCATTATAAAGTATCTTTCTCAGGTGCATTATATCTATACATGTCCTAAGCACACGTGACTGCTTACCATACTGATGCCCTCTCACTGCACAGTTAATTTTTATACTTCGTATTTTTCATCATCTGCTTAAATGATGCTTTTCCGGAATTATTATTCCAATCACTATTAATTTGTGCAGCATTACTAAAGGGTCAATAGGCGTATCCGAATTTTGACATATTGTTCGAAGGTACATCGGTCAAATTGACGGTCATTTATTCAGTCTGTTTTGGCCATGTTCCCATGAATGGATATAACGACCAACAACAAGTGGCAATGATAAAATTGTTTTATTTGGTCAACGTTGCGCGAAATACGTATATGTATTATATACGGAGTAAAAAAAATTCTTTTTAAGAGCTTTAGCTCTTACTTTATTTAATATCACTTTATTACTAAATTTTAATTACAATTTTTATTTATTAGCTTAACTAAGATTGGAATTCAAAAGTGCTTAGTCTACCTTATTATTTATTAAAATTGTTTCTTAAAATAGAACTGCTGATTTATTTAATTTATTATTTCGTTATTTTTTATTGAAATTAAAAAGGGTCGGATTACATACTTTTGTTGGGAATGATAAATTGGCATAAGTGTGTCGATTGCACAACTTCAGTTGGGTTATCGACCTTTTATTACTTTTGCCAATTTACATTTATTTTTGGTGGAGTCGAAGTTGCTTCTGACGTAACTCGCGCGCTTTGCCCATTTAATGGTAGCCATAATCATTTTACCGATAGGACTTTTCTCAGTGTGGTTGAGTTTACTGACTCAGTAAACAATTAACCAACACTCGTACAAATTGCCGAAAACATTGCCGCTATCGGTGAGAGTATGTAGGAGAATCCGAGCAGTTGATTTTGCGTCGGTCACAAGAACTCCCGACCACGAATTTTCAATCGTGAATTGGGCCTGCACTTGTACAAAACTTAACTGGCCCATGAGATCCTAGAGCTTTAAATGCATCCCGAAAAAGTCACTGTTTCGTGTGGATTTTGGCTTAGTGGGGTCATCGCTCCATATTTTTATGAAAACTACGTTAGCTAGACAATCACTATCAACAGCGAGCTCTACAAGACGATGATTATCATCTCTTTCATCCTGAATTGGATGATATGGACACCATAGACATGTGATTTCAACAGGACGACGCTGCGTGCCACAGAGCTCATACCACATTGGACATTCTGCACGACTGATTTGAGATCATGGTAATCTCACGTGGACGTGATATCAACTGGCTATCAAGATCTTGCGATTTGACCTCGTTAGACTTTTTCTTGTGGCAGGTTTATGCGAATAAGCCGCAGCCACAGCTTCCCTCGAAACCATCATAACCCATGTCGTCGGTCAAAATCCGATTGATTTATTTGCCAGAGTTATGGAAAATCGGACATTTCGGATGCTCACCACCCAGTAAAACATCGGCGGGCTTTTCCACTATGATATATTCCATACATAATGGCATCGATAGGTCTTTCGAATAAATGAAAAATTCAATGATATATCATCCCACAAACTTTGTTATATTTAAAGTTAAAGATAGACATGGCTTAATGGAAGACTTTATAGAAAGACTTAAATGGTATTTATAACATTTAATAAATAAATAATTTTTTTTGTTAAAGAACACTTCTAAAATAATGTCCCGTTTAGGTTGTTTAGCTTGCAATTTGGCGTAAGTATGTGGAGGACATGACGCCCGTTATTATGAAAAAATAAAGAACAGTCAGTTAATAAAATTTATTTATAATAAAAAAGGCTAAACGCTTAATATATGCCTTCTATACCAATTGAAAAGTAAATCCCGCGCACCCTGTTGTGATTTCATTTATGCCACAATAATAATCGTTACGTCGCAATTCTATAATGGAATAATTTTTAGCTGTAAAATTTGATCCTTTGAAAAAAGTGGCAAGTGTTTAATATTGTCTGCAAAAAGCTCAAACAACTATTGCTAAACAAATTCATCAGCACCACAAAATTTTATTTTTTATTTGTTTCTACATTTCATTTTTAAAGCAAAATGACAAACATCCATAAGTAAATAATTCGACACAATCGTGAAATGTACTTATTAAAAGAAACCTGTGCCACTACACACACAGACACATACATACATATGTATATATGTTAATAAATTGACAAATATTCCTACATGCTGATGTTGACGTTGTGTCCTTTTCATTGGCCCCAATCACTCTTATATCATTTCAAATGCGGACATTTAAAAACAGAACACAACGATGACAAGGATAATATGCTGACACCGCCAGCTTTTTTGTTTGTGCCACATGCAACGAATACATATAAAATAAGAGTTTGCCTCGCATGCCTGAGGATGTATCAAATGTAACTGTATGAGTATTTGCTGTTAAGTAGTCATAAGCATTAGGCAATGGTTAAGGTTTCCGTAAGAAAAACAAAATGAAAAACCCATCTTTCGTACTCACATACTCGTAGATAGATGCCACATCCTTATCAAGCTTTTCATCGTCTTCATGCACAACCACATTAAGGCATCAATCCAAATGGCGGACATTACTTGGACCACATCATTGTCGGCTGGATGGCTTGTGTCCTGTCTGTCCAGTAGATATAATTCTCGTAAATGCCATACGTTATGTCCTGCTTGACTCTTTGTTGCACAACATTTGTTATTTAGTGGCAAT
The DNA here is from genome assembly GCA_963681545.1 of Germaria angustata. Lineage (NCBI taxonomy): Eukaryota > Metazoa > Arthropoda > Insecta > Diptera > Tachinidae > Germaria > Germaria angustata. Next base: position 31,467,100 of record OY812999.1, on the reverse strand, counting down.
ATCACGGATGTTTTAAGAGGTTTCCTTTATTTTTAAATCCCCCTCCCATGTCTCTTGTCTATGTCGGCAAACAGCAAAATATTTTGTTGATGACATCGTAAAGTGAGAGATGTGTTTACTCAACGGAAAAGGAAGGAAAAAATAGACTCTTGAAATAAAAATAAAGTGTAAATTAACACATTGGTTAACTGTGAAAACAAGTTTGTCTGTCCCATTGTAGGTTGTTAGTTCTTCTTAAGTATAAAAATATATATTTTTTTAATAAAAAATTTCATACAAATATTAGATGGGTTAAACAGACATTTATTAGAAGGCAGAGCTAATGTAATTATCTCTCTATCGATTATTATATTTGAATATTTAAAAATAATTTTTATATGCAAAGGGTGATTTTTTAGCAAAATTCTTTTTGGCAAACTGTTTTTGGTAGCTCAGCTATTTTCGTGTTGCTCTTAAACATGTTATATTGTTAGATTTATCCAAAGCATTTGAGATCATCGTTCATTCTAAAATGGTACTTAAACTGAATTATTGCTTTGTGTTCTCACGGACAGCTTGTCAACTGATCTACGTGGCCGTGAAAAGTTCGTTTCATATAAAGGAAATCAATCACGACTGCGATCGGTTTGTTCAAGTGTAGCTCAAGCCTCGATTCTTGTATTAATGGTCTTCTTTTTAAGACTAATAAAGAATCATTTAAAATGTTTGCTTAAACTGATGGTATTCATATTTGCTTTTTTGAGGAACAATCATCTGATGTATTTAAGACTATCGTCATCTGGATGGTGTAAAATGCTCTTAAATTAAGTTTATCGAAAACTATTTACAATTAAGATCCTTGTGGCTTTTTACAAATTTTTTTATTGCTCAACACCGCATATTTTGTTTCGTCACATTTGATTTATTCAACCTTATGGCGCTCGGAATACATTTTACTTGCTGCATATTGCTCAAAAATCAAGCTTAAATAGTTGTTTGTTTCTGGTCCACAAATCAATCTTGTCAATGTTTTCCAATATAAAATTGGATTCATATGTAACTTATTCTGTATATCGAGATAAGTTTTTCACTAACGAAAAAATTTTTTCCCAATGTTACTCTACCGTCCACAATCTCACTTTAAAAGTTTGTTATTCGAGTCCCTTATTTACTTAAGCATCCTTGCATTTTTTTTAAAGAATGTGTCAATGTTTTATAAATTGTGTAATATATTTTTTTTTGCTAAAGCTGCTTGTGTTTTTATTTATTTAATTCTTTATTTTTATTTTGCCACCCTCGTTTTTGCACCATTTAGCGCGATACTTGTTGTTTTTGTAGCCATTTGTTTGGCTGCCACATCCCAAAACGAACACTTGAATGTTGGGCTTAAATAAATATCAACTACTCAGCACTATTCTGTTTTAGTTCAGAGTCCAACGATTGTTGTTGTCGTCATTATGAACGGAATTTGAAGAAAAGCTCTGTAAAAAAGGATAACAAGGATGCCTAAAGTACAAATATTTTAACAAGTGTCAAATGCACACGCTTCTTGTGTTGAACATATTCACACACACACACACAGACTTACATAAACAAATTTTAAAAATGCATGTATTTGTATGTGTAAATACATGCACACGTGTGTATATATTCAGTTAAAATATTATATCATATGTATGCAAGAGCTTCGGATACAGTTTGTCAGTAGAGTGTTTCCATAACATGAAAATTTTTGGAATTTTTTAATTTCATTATAAAAAAATGGTAAAGTTAAATTTGCTAAGTCACAACGAAAAAATATTTATTTATAGAAGGACCCTAGATTAGCGAGCAGCCTGAAACAATTCGTGACCATACCATTATTTAAGCAGAATGCACGTTCAAAATACCTGATGGCAGTACCCACAATGAAAATATTTTTTCTCTCGATTTCTCTTGATCGATAGATTGACCTACACGACGGAGCCCAGAAGATCTCATCGGTACTCAATATGCTCTCAATTTCTAGGCAGGATATTAATATCAGCCTCTAGTTGGGGGAAGAGATCTCAAACCAAACTGGAAAGGCATAGGAGCTGGGTGTTCTAATAATATGCCGATACAAAAGAAGCCTTGCCTTATTGCTACTTCCCATGTCGCCGATGTACACCCTCTTCAATTTTTCGATTTTGTGGTCCACATGTCGGTGGAATAGAAAATTCTATTGAAAAACGACCACTAAATATCACCTCCTGTCAAAAACCGTTATACTATCACCACCAATGGCCAAGATGGAGGACTACGCTTCCATCTTCTCCATATTGAGTCTAAGGCCCCATTTTACAAAATAGGAGTGAAGAATCCCCTGGTAGGAAGGAGTTCACCCTCTGAGATCTTATTATCCAAGAAATGCATTTTCATGGCTTCTCTGTAAAAACAAAAATGACAAAATGTAATTTTGAGCCGAGATCAAGTTTAAGTAAAAAAAAATTTTGTAAATTGTTTCCAAAAATCTAATAGTAGGTTTTTTTCAATTTCTTTGGAAGTTAAGTTGAACAATTTTGATTGAGGATATGAATTACATCTATAATTGTCTGAAATTCGATTTGTAAACATTTCTTTCTATAAAATATATATTTATATCCGTAAATCTACATGGAAATATTATTTTTCTTTAATAATTGAATGATAAAATTAACTTCTCTTAAAGAAAAAGAAATCGACTACTTTAAAAATTGCACGTGTTCCGGATTCCTAATTTACCATAAAATTATTTTCTTCCAAAAAGAAACTAATTTTTTTCAGCATAATGAAGACGAATAAGAATCAACAAAAGAACATCCTGCAATGAGAAGTCTGTATTAAAATCTTTGGAAAAGTTCAGAATTTGCACTACTTCCGGATCCCAGTATTAGCAATTTCATGGCTTCTTCTGGACTCTCTTTGTATTGCTATTTTCAAATGCTGAATGTGTGAACATCTATTACATTTTGTAGATGTCTACTCATTGTGGATATGTAGACTAGGATTCGAAATGAGTTTCTATGTCATGCATGCTCACGAGCAAACAAAAAACTAATACTCAGGAATAAAAAAATTTTTAATTTATCAAGAGTTTTTTTTAATTGCTCTGTCAGTTTTACTTGTTGAGTAATCCTTGCAACATTTCGAATTATTAAATATTTTTCCTATCTGGAGATCTTTTTATAATTTTGGAATTGGGATACCAACGATTTTCTTTAATTTTAAAATAAAAAACATTGGTGCAATTAGTATAAATTAATTATTCCTGTGCTTTTAGTCTATTTATGTCGAACTTAATATTAAATGCATAAAGACTCTAAAAATATCATGTATAATTTTTTTATAAAAAAAATTATTTTCCTTGGTGGATATCTCTTAGATTTTCAGCTAAATTGTTTGTGAAAATTTTGTGATCAGTGACTGTAAAAAAAAGATTTCAAAGGAATATGAAAAATATAAATTAAATCGTCAGACTTTTGCAATTTAACGATTTTATACAAAAGCTACAAAAAATAATTTATTTTTGTTTTTATTCTGGTTTTGCAAATAAATCTTGAACGCTAAAAAAAAAACTTAATAAAAATATATATTATTGCCTCTGTTAGAATGTAGAGCTGTTTTCCGGCAGTTTTACTCTCCAAAATGTAACCTGCTTAAGTCATTAATATGTAAATGAAAATTTTCAACGTTTTTTCATTCTGCAGACATTTTCTGCACGAACTGTAATTGTAGAATTAGAAAAGGGCTCCAGGAGATCAATACACCATTTTCAGTTGTTAAACACATTCTTTGCACACTTGACAAGAAGTTTTTTGAGTTTGAAAGAATTAATGATACAACTTAAATCAAATTAAAAAAATTCATGAAGACTTTTAAGGATATTATTTTTATATGAAAAAAAATATCTCTTTGGAAACAGTGTATCATATAATTCCTCCACTATTTCCCTTAAATTTTTGTTTCTGTACTTTATTCAACTTCTGCTTTTTCTATGTTACAGGATGCATTTGTTTTGCGTGTTTCCAGCAGTTTTATTTGTTCTATTTGTTTTTCTTACTCTTTCTATACAAATTCTATGCCAAGTGTTAAGGTTCTCGCAGTTCTTGAGATTTGTTAGAATGTTTTTTTTTTTTTGTTGTGTATGTTGTTCGTTGTCGTTAAGCTTCAACAAATGTCATAAAAACTAATTTTTCTGATTTAAACAGAACTTTTTCCCACTCCCAGTCGCGGCTGCTTTTTTGTATATTGTGAGAATGCATGAACTGTTGGACTTATGTAGTTCCTTCTGCACGAGTATATGCCAGACAAGGATGTGGATTATGAGTTTAAATACTCTTTCACTGACACGTATTTGAATTTATATGTTATTCAATTTCAATTCCTTTTTAGCAATTCATTGTACGGAATAAACAAACTATATCCATTTTACGGAAATTTTGTTCCTTAAATTTCATTTATTTAAATCTGAAATGACATCTAGTCAGTTGGCTTATGTTAAATCCTTAATTTTTTGTGAATTATATGTACATTAAAATTTAATTCAGTACCTTAGGATTCATTTGTATCGCCAACGGGGTTTCATATAAAATCGGGATTTTAGGTCGGTTGACATTTGAACTGATAATATTTTTATTATAGTAAAATCACAATTTATTATCATATATGGTCACATGATTCTTATTATTATCAATATAATAAGGATGATTTTGAACGCTGTAAAGAAAACAAATCCCTAACCGAAAAATTCGGCCGTCAACAGTACCGAGATCAAAATTACGATATATAATATACAAAAATACGATATTCGACAGCATGCCAATGAGTCTGCGACTATTTAAGTAAAACAAGTTTTTGGATTAAAAAAAATCATTTTATTTTCCAACATGGCCACATTTGAGGTCTATACACTTTGACTAACGATCATCAAAAAAGTTTTTTTTAGATAATTTCATCATTTGAAGTCAAATCTCTTTCCGCTGAGCCGCTATTTTCATGTTTGGAAACAATAAATAGTCACCTGGAACTAAATTCGAAGAATAGGACAGATGAGGGAACCATTCGAAGGCTAATTTATGGAATTTTTCCAATGGAAACTGCACCCTTGCATTGTTCTTGTGGAAAGAAATTTTTCTAGGTTCAAACGCGGCCTTTTTTCTCAAATCCTCACCAATATGTTGGTATAATATTGCCAATTGATTGTTTTAACCTTTGAAGGTAGTCGATAAGGATTATATCGCGTGCATCCCAAAAAAACGGTCGTCATAACTTCATTGACTGACAAAAACCCACATTGGTCTTCTTTGGCGCCAATATTCGCCATGGAACCCAATGTTTTAAATACTGTTTGGCCTCCGATGTGTTGTTTCGGTTACGAAATGACACAAAAACTCGTCCGTATTGCGATTACAGAATGCCAAACACTCCTGCGAAGTTGTTACACGAATGCCTGTTTGGTCGATTGTGAGCAAATTCGGCAACCATCTGCTGAAAAGTTTTCTCATACACAGGTGATCATTCAAAATTAAAAACACTGAACGCACTTGCAATCTCTGATCGGCCAACATCACATCATGAATTATTGCTATTGTTTTTGGTGTAGAGACCTGAACTGGGCGTCCAGAACGTACTGCATCTTCCTTGCTTGTTCGACCACAGCGAAATTCAGTAAAGCACTTTTTTACCGTTGAAATTTATAGTGCAGAATTCCCATAGTATTTATCCGCCATCAATGACTGTCAAACAAAGACTAAATGACACAGATTATTCAAATTTCAACAGGTATTAACTAAGAGTACATCTTGAGAGGAGCAGTGTTGTCCTTTCATTTACGAGGCGTAAAATTCAAAATGTATTGACTATGTGTGAGCTGTGTCGTTTTCAAAATCCATTTTGTTACCACGAGTAGTAAAAATTTATATTTTTCGAAAACGATAAAATCAGTTTGAAATTGATTTTAAAACGAGGTTGCAGCAAGTGTTGTTGTTGACTTTGCGAAATGCAAGTAATTTTTTGTCGGTAATTTTTTTTGTCGGTGAAAAACTATTAGCGGTTTTCACGCTTCATAGTTTTTCTAAAACCCTTTCGAATTTAATACGTTTTTTTTGTGCCAACACGTGAACGCCCTCTTTTGTTGGTGTAGTAAATAAATTAAAACTCATACACTCGTATTTATACACAGTGTGACCAGATTTTATAGTAGTAGTTGTAAAGCTAAATCACGTTGGAGTGTCCCACTTAGAAATAAGACTAAAAAGGAAACTTAAAGCCAAGTAATAAAGGAATTTTTTTTTATTGGGTCTTATTTAGTGCGTGGATATTTTTTGGAGTTAAAAATTTTGTTCAAATATATGTAAATAAATATTGAATATTGATTGAATAAATATTGAAGAGAACAGTAAGAAACTCTGATTTGTTTTTGTTTTCAATACAAACAATAAAAACGATTTTAAATATCGTGTTACAAAATATTAACCTAAATAAAATGAATGTCAACACAAGTCAAGTCTCTTGGGCCAAATGGAATTCCACTATTGGTCTTGAAGCAGTGCTCTTCGAAGCTATTTTGCCCATTTGCCAAACTTTTCGTTGCACTGTATCATGCTAGTGATTTTCCGCTGTGTTGGAAGATTACTAATGTAATTTCAGTCCATGAAGATGCCAATGGAGAAAGTAAGGTGGTGGCTATATAGCAGACAGAATGACAGAATGTGGCATACACACTTCTGGGAAAATGCATTGCTTTTGATGTCGGCACTTTCCAAAGTGATGGAAAGCTTGGTCAACTTCCATCTTGTTAGGTACCTAGTGACCTGCTATCATTTCTTTCGGAAAAATGGTATTATTCTATTCATGGTGGCTCCAGATATTTCTAAGGCGTTGGCACACTTCTGGGAAAACTTACTGCTTTTGGTATCGGTGATAACTTACATCGTTTTGTATCGATCATTCTCAAGAACCGCACTATAAGCGTTGTTAGAGGTTGGATCTCATCAGACGAGTTCAAGATTAATTTAGGGGTACCAAAGGGTTCCATTATTTCCACTATCCTACGTCTTATTTTTCGTATCACGAAACTTGCAAAATTAAAAAAAGAAATCTCCAATTTGGAGTCAAATGTTTTGCGAGCAACATTTAAAATGCCTTAAAATTAGGACAATTATTCATCAACTCTTGAAGGGGCCATTTTTCAAATAAATTGTTTATGGAAACTAATCTCTTTTTTCATTTATAACAAAATAGAAGCGTATTCATATTACCCCACCTTTTGTTTGTAAGCAAACTAAGTTTTTATGAACTGGTAATCCTGTCGCCGCCGGATAGCGCATGCGCGTACATTGTCCTTCCACTGTTATCGAGTTTGACCTGCGCATATATATTTCATACTGATATTTCAACTTTATTATTTTTTCCTTAAAATGCTACATTAAGTCCAAAAGCTTGGAAGATATAGACGAGAAAAATTCTGGAAGCCACCATTGATTGTTTGAAGTCATTCCTAAAAAAATAAAAATAATAAAAATATTAAAAACTCCATTTAAAAAGATTTTCACTTCTTAAATGATTTTTGTTTTCAGATATCGATTATAAATTAATATTATTGATTAGAAATATGGAGTTTTTAAGGAATCACTAAATAATAAATATCTTTTTATTTATTATCTTTACAGTTACGCGGTGATAACTGGGCTCATTGAAATATTATCCCGACGATGCATGAAAATACGCGAATCAATTGAAAACCACCAGAGTGTGGTCTTGTCATTGTTGGCTACGCTTGGTTTCATCACAAGGTTCATTGATGTCTGTCCACCGGGTAAGTGTTATCAACCGCTGCCCACGACTAAAGTTGTAAAGAGAATTTTTTGTTGAAGGATAAAAACTAAAGTTATTGTCCCTTTCATGCACTCTATCGAGTTTGACTGAATGGTTGAATGAGAAGCCAAAAAGAAAAAAAAAACCCTCATTAATGTTTATTTTAATGTTCGCACCTTGTGGCTAATTTTTCATTAATTTTCACCTTTTACTGCCTTAACTTTATTTTATTTTATACACACATACATTTCACTAATTTCCTTTTCTTTTACAACATTTCAATTCATGTTTTTCTATTTATTGCTTTGGGCATTTTCTTGCAGGACCTGCAGATCCAACACGTTTCCTTAGTGCGGCAAAATCAACTGAACTCTTTGGCTCCATATCGATGCTTTATGCCAGCGTAGTACCAATTGGTAAGTCAATGTTGTGCAACATGCTGCGGCCGATTGTAAATGGAGTTAAATGGACTTGTTATTTTGTTTTTTCATTTGTTTCAAACTTGTAGTGTGACTCACATTTTTATAACCTGTTGTTGTTTTCTTTATCTTTTTCTAATCAAGTGCAAAGTGCATTTTTCGGATGATTTATATTTTCGTCTGTAATTCAATTTTATTATTATTTTTCTTTTATTTGACGTGAGTTTTCTTTAAAAACGGAAATTATAGGGTTTTTCTTAATAACTCATGAAAAACGATTTCATTTATAATTTTATGATCTCATATCCGTTTTATATATGTATATATACATATTTATCTTCCATTTGTCTGATTTATTTATGATGCATCTGATATTGTTGTTTAATATTTACCTTTATTTTTACAGGTGAATGCATTCCACCGAGAACGATTTCGTTAGCGGCAGCAACATTTAATCTTCTAGTTTCAATGGCTGTATTGGATTTAACAACTTTCCAGGTAATTATTTTCTAAATTTATTTTATATATAATTGAAATTTTTAATACTATACGTATATATTTATAAAAATAATTGTATTCTTTCTTGTCAAAATTACAATCTTCAAACTTATATGTAAATATTATGGTCGATGCCAGGTGTCATTTCTTAAAGAAAATTTTATCGTTTCTGTTTTTGATTCTTCTCCATTTGCAAATTGTATGAAATAAGTGTTGCGTATAAAAAAATTAATTATAAGGTAAAAATTTTCGCACAATTCTAAAACAATATTCTGTAGGGATGATCGAAGAAGGATTAAACAGGAAATAAATTGGGGTTATTGGTGATAAAATTTCATGCGCTTCAGACATTATCTTCTATAATAAATTTAGCAGACATCCAATATCAGTTTTCAAATCTCAACATATTTGTGCTATAACAATTTCTAATGCAAAGATCATTATATATTGTTATGTTGAATAACGAGCGATCTTTATTTCTCTCCATTTAACAACAACTGAAGTAGAAAAAAATATATTGGTTTGTTCCGGCTGACTTTAAACAAGTTCGGACTGATGAATGCAAAAACTAAATTTTCCTCTCAAATTATTGGCAACAGGAAAAATCACACTTCTCTTTGGTGCTCACATATTAAATTTTAGGTTAATTTTCGGATTTTAGTCCTTTAAAGTTCATAAATTAACGACACGAAACATGTGCGTTACCAACAAAAGTCCATAGTAAAATGCTTCAGAGCAGGAATATTTTTAAACAAATTTGATATATTTTCCATTTTAATATCAAACAGCTTATTTTACCTTTCCAAACTATTTACATGTATTTAGATTTCAAATTATTATTTTTGCAAACAGGAAACAGCTGCTGATTTCCTTCTGGTCCGAACGCACCAAAAGTAATGTTCGTGTTTCTTTTAACAAGAGAAGTGGAATTACTCTCTTTTATTAACATCTCTCTCATTTGCACAAACGATTTTCGTGGAAATACCACGGAGTTTTGATAAATTTAAGCGAAATCGTTACCTACTTACAACATATGTATGTATATATCTGGTTTTCCAATAAAGTATTCCCAACTTTGATAGTAATAGCGTCCATATTGTTGCATTGTGTACATCTGTCAAGTTAGTTGTCTCTACGTCTGCTTTGAGAAATCACCATGGACGGACACATAGAAAAAACTAAATTTCGTTTTCAGTAATCAAATTCACTGTAACCTACAAAGAATTTTTGAAATTCATAATATCATAAATTTTTTGTTGTAGCCTTAGATGTTCTTATATCGACATTTCATTGCTCGATAAACCAAATCGTCAGTGAACTTTAAGCAGTTCGACAACAATTACATGAAAAAAATATATAAATAACTTCCGGCCTCCTCTTGTGACATCTGTAGTGGACCATAGTTTGGACGAGGCGCTCAGCCAAACGCTTAATTGTTCGAAGACATAAAATGTTAAAACAACAGAGTGAAAATTTTTTAAAATACCAGACACATACATATATAAAAACCTGTTAACCGGCTGTTTTCGCCTAAACCCGCTTCGAATTAGGTTTTAAAAAAACCTCTCTCGAATAATTCAAAAACCGTTTTTAAGACTCATTTTGGCATACTCTAGTACGAATTTGAATTTAAAGTAATTTAAGCTGAGAGTGTTCCGTAGAAAATCATTTTTCTGAAGCTGAAAGTCTATACGACGAGTTATCGAGTCAGCGCTTTCTCATCATTGCATACTTTCTACGCATTTTGAACTTTTCTGCATTTAAAGTTTCAGCGAACGCTCTAAAACTAAAACGTAAGTTGTCAACACTGGCTATCAAAGTCAGTTGGCCTGTTCGCACGCAGCTTATGACCCTTTACAAATGTACAAGGTAGACTTACCATTCGCGTTTTACTGTTCGATGCATCACATGTTTTCTGCTCTGCAACTTGAAACATACAACATAGAACAGCCACTGACTCTACGCATACAAATATACAAGGTAGACTTAATATTCATGTTCTACTAGTCGATGTATCATATGTTTTTCTGCTCTGCAACTTGCGACATACAACTGCCACTGACTCTACTTTTTTGACCGATGCGTTGAATGCGAAAAAGCGTAGAACGACTGAGGTAGACTTTTAGTTTAATGTCGCGTTTTCGTTGATCAATTAAAGGAAAATAAAAACTATTTATCGGTCTTATATAAAAAGCTCTTTAAAGGTTTGCATGCTCTTTCCTAGTAACTTTGCTTTTACTAAAGAACACTGAATTCCTATTTTTTTTTTCTCTTTGAAAGGAAAACATTTTAATCTTTCAAAAACAAAAATTTCATAGAATATTTTTTTTTCTTATTTTATAGTCAATAATTTTGTTACCAACTCGAAGAAATATATCGAGAATTTACATATAATTATAATTTGATTCCTGAAATCAAATAGAATAACTAAAATTCATTTATGCTTGTTTTCCTTAAGAAAAACTTTTGCTATTTGAATTTTGTTAACTCTTTCTCTTAACTTATGTTTAACAAGCAAAAAGCTTTCAAAAAAGTAAATGGAAAAGCAAACCCTTCTTCAAAGCATAAATTGTGCTTCAAAGAATTTTTTAAACAAAATATTACTACTAATAAATGCATAAATTTGTTTCATAAACAATTGTTGGATGGTCGCCAGGATTGTAAGGGGAGATTGTATGTACAAATTGTATGTTCTTCAGTGGTTGCTTATTCGTACATACTCGTATTCGTTTATTTTCATTATTAAGTTACCCTGTTGTCTATCTGTTTGTGTGTGTCTTGTTTGCAAAGTCTACTGGAAAACAAATCATTTTTAATTTGTTTGCAAAGATGCCAAGAGTAATAAACCGAATGTAAATATTTTCCTAAGCAATTTTCTTTTAATATCAGACCGTCTCCTCCACATCCCCCCCGGAAGAAAAAACTTCATCATATACAAATGAATACGAAGCAATCGTGGAAAAAAGGCACAAGCATGGGAGCATAGGAGCATGGCATCCCTTAAAACACCCTTAAAAGCAATAAAGCATGAGATAAATGCATCCTTGAAAACTTCTACACTAAGAGAAATTTCATGTAACACATTAAGAGTAAATTTATGCAAAATTATTTGACCTACAATTATATCCCAAGCTCGCGAAGAAATTTCGTTCCCAATCACGTGACCGTGCATGACTCTAAATGAATTTGGAGTGAATGGAAAAGGGTTTCGTAATAAAAACAATATACTTAAAATTTTTTATAAATACTGAGATTCCTGCTGAATTTATTGTTTTTAAATTTGGGTATAATGAAGCAGACGACATAATCAATAAGTGAAAATGAAGCCAAAACCGATCAAATCAAGCTAAATAAAAATTATGTGCAACATAAATTCCTTGAACTTTTCTTTGTTATACAACTTCTTGAAGAAGCCAATTAGAAATTTTTCTAAAATCAGTTTTTTCCACAGAAAATATTTCTATTTTTTGTAGACTTTTTAGGTAATCATGTCACGATATTCCCGCAAGTGGTTGAACAGCAGTGAACAACTAAAACCACTATTGGTGGAGGTGCAGATTTATCTGCATTTTGTAGATATCGGCACCTCAAAATTTCAAAATGCACATTGGAGTAATTTTTACCGAAAATGCAGATTTACTCTGAAACTTATTTCTTTCGCTATTTGGCCAGTGGTTTGCGCAATAAAATATGTGAACGTATATCCTTTTGAAACTCAAAGCATAAGATGAAAACGTCTGAATTGAGAAATTGGGTATTTATGTGGCTGATGCTTAGCAAATATATTGAGTTACCAGGTGCATAAATCAGGCTTATGTTGGGCTATGTTGGCTTTGGAGGTCGCTATGGGTTATTCGCATAGACCTGCATCTTAAAATCGTACAAAAAAATATAACGAGGTCAAATCGCACGATCTCGGTGGTTAGTTCACATCATCTCCACTTAATCTCATGTGTACAATGTAGCATGAGCTGTGTGACATAAGCTGTGTGGCATGTAGCCACATGTAGTTGGGGTCCATATCCAATTTAGGTCAAAAGAAGTTGATAATCATCGACCTTCAGCGCTCGTCGTTGACATTTGTTGACTTACCCATTCATTCGAATGATTATGGCGCCATAAAATGGGCGAAGCGAGAAGTTATGCCCGAACAGAACACCCATTTTAATAAATTTGATATTTTATCATTTGCACGTGTTGCTGAGCGCTATATTCGTCCTTGGAGATTTGACAACACAGACAGCCAATTTGACAACACAGACAGCCAATTTGATAGTTGTAGCTTCCTTGTGAAGGATTTTTCTTTTGAACAACTACAGCACTGCCTCGTCTGCTTGCGCAAGTACACATGTCTAACTACCACATAATAATACGAATTGTATCAGTAAGGAGAGGCGAAATTGTTTATTTAATCCGAAACCGCATCTGCTAGCAAAAACAATTCTTCGCTTCATCTCAAAATTAAAAATTTGCTCCTCAAAGTTGAAATCACCAACATTCAAAAAATCGTCCCATTAACGTGGACTCTGTTTGACAATATCAACTTGTTTTTCCTTCCATGTACAGCCAGACCCGCTTTCGCTGACTTTTTTCCGACACTTTTCGCAATATTTGAACCAAAACGTCGATATCGTCGGCATATGCGAACAGCATGCGTTTTCTCGTATAAACAGTATCGGTTCTATTAATTTTTCTAGCAGAATGTTAAACAGGTCACACGATAAACAACCAATCACTTGTCTAAAACCCGTTGGGTATCCAGCCCAATATATATTATAAAAATTCCTTTGGACGCACACGAACCATTTGATTAGATCGATTGTCATAAAATACCATAAACACGATGTATTTAAATCTAAGCAAATAACATTTTTACATACGAGTACACATCCATACAGAAGTCGGCTTTTACAAATTTTTTTTTATTATTTTTGTTATCTTGTTAAAACAATTTAATTTTCTTAATTATTTTTTCAATCAGCTGATTTGAATTTCGAATAACACCAAATTATAAGGTATTGTTCTTAGCAGCCATATCGTTTCCATGTTATTATTTTCAAAACATATGCGACTTTATGATACCTTGTGAATACCCCAATTAATTTATATACGCAAAACTACTGAAATAATCACAAAGCATGAATTATTCGCATTCCTAAATGGCTGTTCTAAAACTAAGAAACTTTTGTTAACAAAAAGTCTTTATACTTCTGTAATTTCTTCTTCTTTTAGATGTAGAAATGAAAAAGTTTTTGTTGGCTTAGAAAAAAAATCATAAAATAACAAACCAGAAAATATAAATCTATTAGAATTATTAAGTGTGTTGCAAATACTCGAGTATAAAACGCAACATACGAGTACCAAGAACTTTCAAAAAGAGCGCGTGCAACAACTGACTTGAAAGCATAATGCCGACTTTTGTTCTTAAAGTGGTGGTGTTGCTGTTGTTGGAGGATAGTGTCTGTCTCCCCCATTTTTGGTTCGTTTAAGGATTTTGTTAAATGTTCATTTCTTGTGTCAATATTTGTTGGAAAACAAATAAACTGAAACTCACAATTGAGTTGTGTTCATGATTAAAACCCAATAATTCTATTTACTTTTCGCATTTTTTCTTTCTTCTATTTATGATTTTGCCGGCATAAGCACAGCAGCCAGAAAAAACAATTATTCTTTTTGTTAATAAAATAAACTAAACTTTTGGCTAAAACCGACCTCACAAAACGTCAACATGAACAAAGTTATTTAAACAAACAAACACACACACACACACACACATAAAGCCTCCAACACAAATATCAGCTTAATGTTTAATTAAAACGCCCCTTTTAAAGTAGTTAAAAGACTTGATTGAAAGCATTCGAATAAACTGTATTGTTCGAATTAGAAATGGGAATGTGGTTATTTCTCCATTCAGCAAGCCCGCTTGGTTTTCATCTGCTTACATTCAATAAAAGTTAATGAACAACAAAAAAAAAACGCTAAAAGAAAACGTTGGTCAAAGTGACGGTCTTATTACTTTGACCAACGTTTTCTTTTACCCAAAACAATATTTAAACTATACTGCAAAACTGTGAGCCTTGGCAACTCCCTATTTATTCTGTCCAAAGTTTAATATGGAAGAACCACATAAACGACAAAATTAGCCACATTAAATTGCTTTCCGCACTAAACCTGGATTTATAAACTTCTACTGTGCAACTGGACTTTAAAGTCCAATATGGTGTTATGAAATTCACATATGGAGCAGTGCATCGGCATAAATTCTTTTTCGTTCAAAAGTAGCCCTTCATTAATTTTGCGAAATTTTTCAGGAAGTTACAGTGTAATGAAGTCTGTTTCATTTGAAACAAAACGTGATGAAATCGCGTTTGTTAGTTTATGACATGTGGAATAATTTATTCCTTATAAAAGGTGATTTTGATTATGCGGATGACATGAAATACAACGCCTTGTGGAAGCTGCGGAGAATGTTGATTGAGAATAAATATCCCAAAAACTAAAGCTTTGCGAGTTAATCCAAGTGTTTAACGTTTTGTTATCTCCGAAGTTTAATAACCAACAACAAACGTTTGGCCGCTTGATAACTGTGAGGAAATCATCGCCACTCTCGCACCGCGACATAAAATCTACTCTGCTACACGGCTGAGAACTTGGAATGCTGCTGGACGAGACCTGTAAATAGTACAAGTAGTTGTGAATCAGTGTCTCAAGAAGATAATGAACATTTTCTGGTCTGGAATTATTTCCAACAAGAGTCTGGGCTTTAATAAATTATCACCAGTTCATATTGAAATATGTAGGAGTAAATGGATGTGGAGCGGCCAATGGATGGAATCTTCAAGGAAGCCATAGAAGAGAGAGGCCTGCACACACACATGGAGGAGACAAGTAGAAGACGAAGCATGCGAAGCAACTGGGCGAAGTAAAATCGTTACCATCTGATAACCCACAATTCAATCAATTCTTTATGGTCCTATCCTCCTTGTACGTAGCAGCATAGGGCCTCACTAACGACGCACATAATTACATTTTATATCGGATATTGTCAGCCTATTTTTTTTGTATTCTGTAAAAAGTTTCACGTCGATGTTGCTTCCAATTTCCTACGAATTTATCTTCGGAGCTTCTAGTGTTAAAGTAGATTTGTCTTTTTTGTAAAATGGGAAAAAAGAAATTGAAAAAAAAATAATTAAATTACACAATCAACCCCATTTGAAAAATTAGTCGAAGAATTTGGAAAAATGCCGCATTTTTAAGACGATTTACGAATTGTCTTTCAACAGTGCTTCATGCCCTTGACCTCAGTTTTTTTTTTTTGTAGCATTTGTCGCTTTATCCATTGCGTTAAAATTTTCCTTTTCATTTCATTTAGGCAGAATCGCCGATACGACGGAGTAAATTTGTTCTTTCTTGAGTTAGTGAAGCTCACCCCAAAAGGGACTTACTTACTTGCGCCAATGCTTTTGCTTCGCATAGACCAGGCAATTGTTGAAGTATCAGTGGCAAGTCGGCTTGTATCAAGGCTAGTTGCTCGTCATAGTTCGTATTATCTTAAAGCTGCTTTAAAATATAAAAATATTTTAATATTTTGTGTTAAGTGCCTCTATAGTTGCCTCGTGTATATTTACTACGTGATATTTTTTAGATTTTTCAATTGAGGCCCCATGTTCCACTGGACTAAAGGACTAAATATATATTCATATATAATTGTAATCAGGAGTGTTTACAAGGTGTTTAGATTGATCGCGTTATATAGGAAAAAGTAATGAAGTTGTCGCAGTGGTTACACGTTGCTACAATATTTGCTTCGTGTGTGCTTACCTTTACAGTGTGTATAGAAGAGGAAGTTGAAAGAAAATACATACACATTTAACAGAAAATTCCTTTTTTTTTGAAAATCGCAAAATATAAAAAAAATTACAATGAATTTTTTATTAAATTGAAATTTAATTTTTTTTATTTATATACTCGTACATATAATCAAATTAATAACGTTGTGAATGTGATTATGAAATATTTTGTAAGCGGCCTTGTGTCACGGTACCATGTATTTGGCTTTCCATATCACTGTGTTTTGTTTATAAATTCGTTACACCAGACAAAATCAAATCGCTATAAAAAATGCAGATACTCACTGTTTCCCTTTTTATTTATATTTTCTTATTTTTTGATGCGAAATCTTATTTACTTAAGCCAACAATTGGTTTTTGCGCTTCGCTAATTCATGAATTGTTCAGCACACATTCATTGGGTTACTAGACGGCAGCGGTGGTGTGTGGTATTGCGTATCGACTCGTTCTCAAACCGATACACATTCACAAATATCCTTATTTTGTTTTCAACAACCATAATTAGTTTACATACTTGGCCAATGCGAAAGAGCACACAAACAGACAACAGCAGCAACAACACATCCTCATCATTGTTATTTGTTGTACGGTAACTGTTAACTTTGTGTTGCAAGTTTTGGCCAAAAGTACAAAAAGGGATACAAAACAAAGCAAAATAAAATTAGAGAAAAAAGATAAACGATTTTGATGATGATGATGATGATGATACGTAAATAAACATTTGGCCTAATAAGCAAATACAGCAAATATAAATATTGACAAGGGACATACAGCAACCACAAATAAAAAAAAAACAAAAGTGGGTGTATGTGAGTCTCTGAATGCATTAGTTGCAATTGTTGAAGCAATACAAACAACCAGTCCATGGATACAACGTTTCAGTAACAGACAAACGACTGATGACATTGTACTTTAGACTGGTCATAACGAAATACAAGAAAAGGCAAAATTTGGGGTAGATGAAAATATTTCTAATTTCTAAGGCAGTCTTAGAGCAATTTTGATTTTGACCTAAAGTCATACAGCATGTGAGCCAGATGACCGTTGCACAGTGCTTTGTCTTTGAATCGGGAATCGGTAAAATTGTCGAAGATAACGCAGAGAGATTTTGGGGCAAGTTGGTGCGATAGATGCGCACCACCATCCTAAAGTTTTAGTTTTTTGAGCTGCAATAATAATCAGAAATAAACGAAGATTAAAAAATGTTTCCGAAATTGTAATGTTTAGCCCTTTGTCGAATTTTAATTCTTTTTAATTCGAGCAAGGACATGCTCATCTCCCAAATATCTTTATTGGGAAATACGTATTAGTCTTTCATTAAACTCAGTGCTTCTTAAATTAATCTTTTGAGAACTGCAGCAGGTTACATTTTATTTGGCGCAAGGACTTGCCTATCTACTCTTTCATCCCTAAATAAAAAATATTTTTTTTTTTACATTTGTGATCAAAGTGCAGAAAAATGGGCAAAGGAATCCAAATTTATGATTTTCAAATCTATCCTTAAATTCAGAAATAAAATGTTTCCTAGGCGTATGACTATAATTCATCAAATATTTCTAAAACTATATTTCTCTGTGCAAATTTTGTTTAATTTGGTGTTCGGTCATACCCACCTCCCATACATATATCCTTGATTATTAAAATTAAATTTTTGCTGTATTTTTAATCGGAATGATGCTAAAATTAGCAACAGCTCAGTTACCCTATTTTTGACAGAGTCCACCTGAACCGCAAAGGCCACTTCTGCGTCCTAAAATTTACTCTTTTAAATAATAGAAATTGTTGGAGATCTATTCAACTGACATTCTCGACTTAGTTTTGCTCTTGTTTGCAAAACCTTTCACAATCACTCGTTTTGAAAGAAACGTTTCACAATCTGATAGAAAACCAGTGGAAATATTAATCGCTATGCGTTTAACGAATTATATTTTTATTGCTTCCAAAGTATTGGTATTATTGACTTTTTTTTTGAAAAACAATTTACAAGATCTATCAATCTCAACATATAGACGACAACTTCCTTTTCAGTGAAGAAGCATCAAAAAAAGAGAACTTCTTGTGAAATCATAAGAAATGATAAAAAATTGTCTCAGCATTTTATGATTTATTTCCTGGAGTTCATTAGAAGCTTTTATTACAATATTTACCATAAGATATAATCTTTAACTCTCATAATCTTTTCATCCATATTGGTAAACCCTTTATCATATACAAACGCCATTTGCATTTCAGCGGCATTTTTAATCATTATTTTCATAAGATAAAATTACAAATATTTGTCAGCCTTCTCGAATTTTCACATGCACATGACAAACAACGCAAAAATATTAACATTAGAAATTCGTAACTGTCAGAGGAGTTTCGAAATGCAATTTGTTGTCGAATAATGCCAATAGAAGACATTTGAACATTTTCACGATATTGTCAACTGTTTGCATTTACTTTCTCTCGTGAAAAGAGGGCTTGCTGGGAGGGAAGCAAAATCGCGTTTCCATCCTCACATTTTCGTCCCTTAAGCGACAGATATTGTAAATATTTTGACACTTTGCTTGCTTAATGCAAACTTTCACATAAAGTGACTTTGCATATGTGTTATTTACACATTTTGAAGTCGCACTCTTGTTAGAATACAATTGTATCGTCACCTAAAAACAAAACGGCCGCATGTATACACAAATCCGAAATGAATTTTTTGATCAATTATGATGTACTCGTAAGTATCTCAAGGGCGCTGGTATAGATTTCATTTATTACAAAATTTCAATATTTTATTACATTTAATGGAGAACAAAAATCTCTTTTAAAACACTAAAAACTGTTGTTGCGTCTTTTTGGAATTTAAGTGAAGATATAAATACATGCATACAAACTTTGAAGACGTGGATGGTCGCGTATTGGCTTTCATTAAATTGTCTTTGATTGTTTGACGCTTGTAAGTACTTTTGAATATTTACGCATCAATGGAGTCATAAATAGAATTTCGCATCGATGTTGTGTGTGTTTTGAATAATGAATATTTAAATCGTAAATTGAATTACGAAAATCTAAAAGCATTTGAAATGATTTCAAATGAAAATCATTTTACATCTTTTATTGAAACACAGTCAATCGACCACAAGCTGTCGAGTTACGGTTTGATCACTGAAGGAAGACTTTCGCGATTTGTTGCTGCCTAAAAATTTATATAAAAGTATTCGATTTTTCTTAATCCTAATATAGTATTTATTTAGCATTAGATGCTGTAACCATACGGTTTCTCTTTTTTTTTTGGATAATTAAGTGGATTCCAGGGAACGTTCATTGCCAAAATAAAGATGAATGGAAAAATTACATGTTATAAATCATATATTTTTGCTTCCAGCTGGCCATGCCATGTACGAATCTTGGGCAGATTCGCTGGCCCGATGACATATTGATGAGCTATGTGACATGGTGCGATAAACCAAGGATTATCCAAGTTCATATCTTCAATTTAAGTCGATAATCATGGTTTCTGTAGCGCTCGCCGTTGACTGAAATGGTATTTTCAGCAGCATTTTCGAAAAAAGTAGGACAATGATGACTCCAAAATCAACGCGAAACTGTCACTCTCTGTGGTTGCACTAGTATCTCGACAATGACGTGCAGGTATCCGATCCCCAGATGCGCCTATTTCGTTTGTTGAAATAAATCTCCAAAAATTGTTGCTGTTGCTCTCTGTGTAATTTTTTTAATTTTTTTATTTTAGTTATTTCGTGGTTAGTTAATTCATGCCGCCATTTAAATCACAGTACTAGTTCCGAATCATGTACCCATTTTCTTCTCTAGTTAGAGTCTCGCTTGTGCTTCTCACTAGTTAGTCTTACAACTACTACAGTATAACCTCGTTAATCCGGACGGATATAGTTTTAGCCAAAACAAATCAATCTGAAAAAAAAACAAGAAGAAAAATAAATTCTATTAAAAAGTCATTCATTTTAAATCAATCTACAGAAAACATGTAAAAACCAAAAATAATTATCGTGTCCTTATCGCCAAAAAAATGTAAGCGACATAATTTTCGATTTTCACCTTTTCATATCAATCATTAATTCACCATCATTAAAATTAATTCTGAAAATTGTTTAATCATGAAAAGTGGAATCAGAAAATAAGAGCAAAATCAAATTTGCAATATCCCTACAACTTAGTGCAAAAGCGGTTAATAAATGGAGCTTCTGTCACTTGCGGTCTTTTTCGCAGCTAACGCTCGATATTTTTATTTATTAGGCTTGATGTTTATTTATTTTTTATTTATTTTTAACGTTTTCTTGATTATAAATGACAGTAAAAGTAAATTAACCTTCCAGCTGGGGGCACATACACACGTTTTTGGTGCCACTTTATAACTTGCCACCAACCGAGTCTACCACTTGGGCGGGTTGAGTTTTAATAAAAATTGTATTTAAACTAATTAACTGAAAAAAGAATATGTGAAATAGTTCTTCTTTTATTCTGCATCAGTGTTGTTTTTAGGGGCTAGTACACACCTTTTCAGTTGGATTTGCTTATTCGGCCGTTAAAATAGCTCTTGTAAATAGTTCACCTGCTTCTTTATTTGAAACCTGGTTTTTAAAATTCTCAAATAAAATATATTGGTCTGAAGATACCGATTGAAGTAAGTACACATATCCTACTAATTTTTGCCGCGTCCCAAATAATCTATTTCAGAAAATTTCGCTTAACACATTTTTGTAGTATCCTTTTATTCTAGATGACACACCAATATCTAGCGGCAAGATAACGAAGAGCTTTTGTTAACAACAAAATTTTTTGTCCACAATATATAGAGATAAAACTTCTATACTGTCCGAAATATTGAGCTATCCGGATTACTGCATAGTCCGAACTATACTATAGAGGTTGTACTATACCTGAATTCTGGTTTACGTCCTTGACCGCTGTGTCATAGTTACTGATGTAGGGGGTTTTGCAGCAAAATTAACGTCTATTCTCCTTTCAAAGAAGTATATCAAGTGTTCCAAATCTTGCAGCAAAAACTTTTCCTTATTCCTTGGCTAATCTTTAAGACAAAATCGTTTAAGTATAGTGGCTGGCCTTAAATCTCAGTGCAGTTACGCCCAGTACACTTTTGCCTTTTTGTGCTCCTGTTTTAATTGGCGCAAGTTTAGAAAACAATCTGCCCACCTTGTTTTGTTCCTCCTAAATCTAAATGCAATGAGTCCACAATTTAACCGTTACTGTCCATCAATTACACCCTTGGCCGTGCGCCCCTTGATTTATGAAATGATTTTCAAAACGAAATGTTGTTCTCTCCACTTTTACCAGAAGCGTGTTTCTATTTGTCACCACGCCAAACGAGTTTTATTACTTTGTGCCCAGTCACTGTATCAAATCCCTCTATACAGTGGAGTTCGATAATAACATGCAACGAGAAATGTCTCTGGTCACAACCATCTTGTGCAAATTCTTACGGGTATAACGGACTACAACGTGCCCGTGTATAAAATTGTTACGCTTATATACTACGTTTATACGCACGTCTTATTTGCAAATAAAAAAGAAGAATGTTGCCGTATAACTTTTTTATTGTAACTTATTAACTCACTTAACAAGTCGTGAATAACGACACTATTTGCAAATAAAAAGTAAGACGTTGCCACTTCATGAACGTTTTTTGTGTTTTACTTACCAAACAATCATATTTTCGTCACATGGCATCACTAATAATAACATAAGTTCTGCATGCAATTTCCCATATAAACAGTGAATTAGTTATTTGCAAATAGTTCTATTTGCAAATAAGACGTGCGTATAAACGTGGTAATAATGAACGAAACAACATTGCAAAATTGTTTTGCTAATTTTCTAGGCGGTTGAAATAATTATTTACCAATATTTGACAAATTGATGTAAAATAAAAGGAATTTGTGAATGTCTTACGAGTTTAATGATACAGAAAAATAAGAATAAATCGGAATTTCTATCTATGTTGCATATTTTTTATATTGGAAAAAGATGGATATGCACTGCTATTATAATGAATTTCGTCTATAACGAACTAAAAATTACCCGCTACCACTTCATTCGTTATAATCAATCTCCACTGTATATTAGAAACAAAAATTAGTTCACAATTTAGGGCGGAGGTGGAGGAGGTTCACCACTGATGCTGCTGATTTTAAATGTAATAAAACCAATACCCCTTAAAATCACAAAACCGTGAGTGGTTAATTTCTAATTCAAAATAGTGGAAGTAACGCGTTTGTATTTGATTATAAATGTTGCAGACAATGTACAACACACACCCACACATCCTTGCATACGTAGTGTAAACCAAACATACATATAAATTTACGTATTCATTCACTTAATGAAACACACGTACAAACATTCTAACACTCATTCATAAAATCACAAACGATATCGGCAGCAACAATGTTTGAACGTGAGTGAGTGGGTGTAAGCGGAATGACAGTGTCAATAATTTATTATTTATTATCTTAAATTCGAGGCACAAACAACAAGGATGAATGCCAAATAAATCAATTCGAAACAGGCAACCAAAAACACTTTCAACTCTAGTCAAGTCATCTTGTCTTTTGGTTTAAGATTTTTTTTCAAGTTTCACTCGAACGTCGTTTTGTTTTCTAAAAGAATATTCTAGCATGATGACTTCTGAGGTTTCTCTGCCACATTAGAAGACATGAATGTGCAAAACCAAAACTTTTTGGCTTCATATTCTAGTAGGTTTATCAATAAATAGTACGAACAAGGAGGAATAGGAAACAAAAACATACAAACGCATATTTACATACATATACTCTTATAAACTGGGTGGTCAAAATACAAGTATGATTTTAAAAATAAAATCAAATAAACTTAATTTCTGTGAGAACATTATGGTTTTATTAGAAAAACAAATATTTCCGATATTTATGGGCCACAATTTCATTCATGTGACTGCTGCAGCTGGCTTCGCAGTAAGTTTTCCTGTCAGTCCAATTTTCCTAGGCCTTGTTGAGGGTTTCTGGTTCTATTTTACGAATGTATCACACGATATTAGCTTTAAGGGTATGGATCGTTTCTGGACTATTCAAATATCGTTGGTTTTTAACAGCACTCCACAAGAAAAAGTCTATAGAGGTTAAATCACAGCACCGAGGCGACGCCTGATAACACGATTATCGAACTTCCAACAAAAACTTCCAAAGGTAACCAAACCTTAAATATGCCAAAGATTTTACTCCAGTACCTGTCATAAACTTAACCTGACGGTGCTCTTCGCACTAGGTGAATAAAGCCGTTCACCACCGTCCTCGTCGTCCATTCCAGAGGCACATAAAGGGTGTGGTTGTACATGTGCCCCTAATAGGGACGATATGGTAGCAAATTCTGTACAGGCTGCAGAACCATGTACAGACTCCTTGCTAAAGGGCTGGAGCTATATAACCTCCTACCACCCCAATGGTCCAGCAATAAGATACCCCCTATCTTAATGGGCACTCACCAACCGCAACCACCAGGGCAGCTCTGTCGAATAGCAACAGCACATAGAGATATATCGCCTGAAGAGAGCATCTACAACCGGTCACTAGCACCATATTGCATCCGACCCATAACTCTTTCCGCGTATCTTTGGGTTTTAACCACATCCATCACGTGATCCACAGCCTCCACGTGATCGAAGGGGCCTCACCAAAAACCAGTCTAGGACACGTCCTAGGGGCTACTGGTTCCCGTGGTACCAGATAGGAACTCTGGTCGGCCTTGTGTTAAAAACACCTCCGATTTTAGGTCCCGTGCAAACCTGAGGTATCGGTAGCACCTCAACCCAGACAAGCATAGGCAAAGCTACTTCCTTAATTACTTATATGCACGCCCGTTGTCGTGGTTTCAGGGATTGGGTAGTAATATGTTAAGTTCTACGGGTAACTGGCCAAAGGTCAAGGTCTGGAAAGACCATCTTACCCATCCGGACGAGCGAGCGAACCCACTTTGACCTTTAATTTACTTGCGAGCGCGCCCGTTACCCTGTTAATTCAGGGATTGGGTAGCAACATAAAAGTTTTTAGGGGTTATCAGCAAAAAGGCCTAGGTCCGGAAACCTGATAACCCTATACCGCAGGAAGTACAACACCAAGCCACCAAGACAAGATGTATAATCCGTGCCTCCGGGGTGCACTCTGACTTAAAAACAAGATATTAATTATGTACAAGGTGATGCAAAAGTAATTTCATAATTGGAATTGGCTGCCTTTTTTGTGGATGTCAGCCAAATTTCAATGTGCTTTGACATTTATTAGATAGACATATACACTTAGAGAACTATTTGTCAACAAGTCATGGACCGATATACACCTCAAGAACGTAGAATTAATTTTGCTGTTTATATCACAAATTTCCATGTTGTCGTTGTTTCCCTCGACGTCGTGTTTCATGTGCATGAATAGCCATTCCATTCCCTCAAAGTAATTGTTTGGTGCGGAATTTGCGTGAAAAAGTGATTGGCCAATGTCATCACCGTAGACGAAAATGGTGAGCGGTGCAGGTAGATGCTAAACGAGTTTGTTTTGCAGTTATTTTTAAGAGGACAGAACATCTGCTCAACCCATGCTCGGGCAATGAGATTTTATACACTAATTTTCAGACCGAGTGATCTTTCATTGTGAAGATTTGATTTGATAGTCTATATCGCCAAATCTAACAGCCTTTTGAAGTCTTGGTACAACACACCGCGAATGTTGCAAGTCTTGAAATTTAACATTGAAGATATCGCCAATTTGGAGCCAAATGTTTTATTAGTAGCAAATCAAAATGCCGTAAAACAAGCGCAATTATGCATCAACTCGGGCCATTTTTTTTAAATTGATGTCAGCAATTTTACAATTTTATAAAAACAATGCTCTTTTTTCATTTATAACAAATTATGAAATTATTTTGCGCCATCTTGTACTTTATTGCGGCAAATAAAAAATTAAAGTATATTGGCTATTTTTTATCATTTAATTAAATTTTGTAAAATTGTTATTTAAACAATTTTTGGGGCCGTTGTTTCAAGGTTTGTGAACGTTTTTAAAACGTGCCAACAATACGGTACGTTACAACTACAGCAACGTTCTGCTAATTTTTTTTAAACAAAATTTCCATTTGTTGCCGCTTAACCTTGATAAAAGTAATTTATCAACTGAAAGTAAACAAGTAAAAGATGTATAGAAAAAGAGGAGGTGAAATCACCACAAATGAAGCATTTAAAACTTGTATTTATTTACCTTAAAATTTTTATGTACCACCTATAATAAAACGCAATTCGTTTTAGCCAAAATAATTAGTTTCGATACTGCTGCTAAATTAATCATCTTTTTTGCTAGTGTTTGCCTCATGACAGTATTTGTTTTCAATTTGGACTTTAATAACATTTTTATCAAAAAAAATTCAAAACCTTCAAATATAATTTTTTTAACTTAAACTTTGACAGTTGAAAGAAATATTGTTTATAGCACGAATGTGCCTGTCATTAATTCGGCTTAAACTGAACTCTATTCCCAGCAGGTGGTAGCGTATTTGAAACGTACCATTAAAATTTAAATAATTCTTTATACAGAAATCCTTTCCAATCAAAATGTCATAAAAACAAAAACATTTCGGTCACAAATTCAAATCCAAAGAGATCAATTCAAACGACTCTAAAGGAAAACAAACACTTGAAAACTTTCAACTTGAAGCGTTTTATTTCAGTTTTTCTATGTTTGTTATATTGGAAGTAAATTTTCATATTTGTTGTTGTTGTTGTATATCTTTTATTTTCCCGCAGGCGGTGATGTCTAGTGAAGCGATCTCATTAAAGTTTCTAGATGTGGTGCAAATTTTACTCAAATATTGTGGCAATCAAACGTCGGCAGCTAAAAATAGTGAAACCCAGGCAGTCTTAATTGATTTAATTGCAACAATTGGTTTTTTTTGTGCCAATAATAAACAAAATCAGGTAAATTTTCTTTGAAATAAAATTATAAAAATTATGCTTTTTTAATTTTCTATTTCTTTATATTCAGGACCTTTTAACCTCTGAACAATGTTCGAATATTATTAAGAATTTAACAAAACTACCCGAACACTTGAATGTGGTTGTATACCCATGTTTAGTAACCGTAACGTTCCAAAATCAGGAAGCCCGTAATGTGATATCACGTGATTTTAATTTAGAGGTGAGTTTTACTTCCATCTATTCTCGCATTGTATTGTCATTGGCATCTAAATAAAACTGGGGAAAGATTATGTGGCTAAATTCAGGACTTTTCACTGCATGTTGCAGGTATTATTAATACAAAGAAAAAAAGGAAAACTTTAAAAAGGCCACTTATGCCAAATTATGCGTAAATGCGTAAATAAAAGCGTCAATAAGAGGAGGCTGGAAATAGGGCTTAATATCTTTCTAAATCGAAAATAAAAATATTGAAAAATCATTTTTCAAGCAAGTAATACAGTGGTCAACCAACAACACCAATTATATATTTTCAGAGACATTCATAACAAAGGAAAATGTTTAATATTGAACCAAATTTCGTTCCACCATCTCTTATATAAATTTATACTTTTACACATTTGGAACCAGAACAATTTATTTTTGTCTATACTGGACCCAGTAAAAAAGAACTTCCGAAGAAATCAATAAGATGCGCAATGATTTTAACATAGTCTTGTCATTGTCCTGTCATATTCCCTTTTTTCGGCTCCTATTCAAAAACAATTTCTTGAAAGTACGTCAAATGCTTTAAGTCCCATAGTATATGTCATGATGTACTATAAATAAGAATCATATATATTACACATTTAATTTTAGGCCACATAATTAAATCTTTTCCGAATAGACTTGAACCTGAACTTGGGAATATTATTTCATCAGGGCATGCTGTGCAGCTAACGCGCTTACAACCTCAGCCACGCGAGCATATAAAACAGTAATAGTCATTAGTAATAAATACAGTAGAGTAGTTAAAAATTAATTGAAAAGAGCTCCCTGTGAAGTCATGAAAGTGCAAAGATTTTGCTGCTGAAAAAATGCTAACTAAGCAAATCTCTAAATGATTTTAACATAGGCTTGTTGAGCTATGCTCAACATACTCTAGATTATATAGATTATATAGATTATATATATATATATATATATATATATATATATATATATATATATATATATATATATATATATATATATATATAGTTGCCATTGGACGAAAATGTGCTCTAAAGATTACTTTGGAACAAGTTCAAAGTTAAGAAAAAGCCAAGAAATCAGCCTGATAAAATTGTAAAAAAAATACTAAAAACTAATTTTGACTTACAAATAATTCCGAAACAGGTTATTTTATCCCATAAATTACAAACGTTACAAAAATTGGTAACATTGAAAACACACCTAAAAAATCATACAAAACATTAACAGAAAATGAAAGAAAACGAATCGCGAAATATTTTGCGATAAATCGGCAGAAAATTGTTTCCAAATCATTATAATAAAACTTTAGAAAAGAGCAAAACATAAATTTCGAGTTTCAAATAAAATCTGTGAAAACCAAAATAAACTTCCAACTCTGTTTAAAAGCGCTAAAACTGAAGAGAACGTAAAATATTAAAATAATAATAATGCAGCATATTTAAATCTCAAAAAAATTAAAAAAATTTAATTTAATTTAATATAATAAACATTTTGTACGTCAAAAAAAAAAAATAGAATAATGTCTAAGGCGAAAACGACGTTCTGCCTAAAAAAGTGAATTTTTTAAAAACATTTATGACATTTTACAAATTTAAATTTTATTAAGAGATATCAGCATGGTATAAGAAATACAAGGTAATGCCACTTAAAATACTTTGACAAGTAATGGGTTTTTGAAATGCAATTTGTTTACAATTTTTTAGGAGAGCGTTTTTACATGTCGAAAAGGGATAGAAATTCCCAGAAAGTTCAATAAAAATGTGTAGTTTGAAATGAATAAAAATTTGTTGCGAATTAAACCTTCAATTTATAGAAAATCTAATTTTAAATTAATTAAATTTTTTAATTAAATTGATTTTAAATTTTATAATATAATCGTTACTTTATATAGCACTAAATGTAAGTACGTGCTTACGTGTATACATACATATGTCTTTACTTATGTATAAAATACTAAACCTACCCATTCAAATATTCATCCCGATCTTGGATATATTCCTCAAGAAATTTATCATAATGAGACTCAGGGCATTCATTAAATCGACTAAAAGATAATTTAGCAGTGATTAGCTGTGGAAAACAAAAATACTTAAGCATGTCTGAACGTATGTATATGTATGTATGGAGTAAACAAACAAATGACTGCTTTTTTAAAAGTATTTCCTCCTTTCTGCAGACATTCAACCAGTCCTTACGTGTGAATGGCACTAATGGTACTTTGAAAAATAGTATACCGGAACACTTGCACTTTGTTTTTGTGTTTTAGCAGGCTTGAAAGATGCAGCTCACCTTTTATTTGTTTTTCCTTTTTTTATAATTTTTTTTTAATAGGAAAATTGTGTTTTTTTAATTTCAAAGAAAATATTTTGAAAACTAACTTCAAAAAAGGGAAACTGGGAACAAATACGGTAGCACTTTTTTAACAAGACCCCTTACTTGTCAAATAGCAATGTGTCATAAAAAAGAAAAAGTGGTTCTACCTTGTATTAAACCAAAAAAGTTATGGAATCGTTTTTTATAAATTAAAGTTTTCGATAAACAATTTTTTCTTTAAATTCTTAATAGATCCTTATATGCATATATAATATCGCAAAGTCATCGATATGACTAGATTCGTTAATTTTTTGTTAATTATTCGGAATAACCATACATTTCTTAGAATTGAATATCGGCCATTTGTATGAATACGCCAGTTTCCTTTTTCATGAAGACATACAGAAAAATACGAGTGACTTTAAGGGTCATTAGCAAAACTGCTCGAAAATATGAAGTACGATTTGAAAAGAATTTTCGGACTAACATTAGCTCTTTCTGCAAAATTTTCGACAAATGACAAATGAATCTAATTTGGATATAATTTATTTCACCAGGGTATTTTAAGAGCTTAAAAAGGTGACCGGATTCCGAAAATCTCTTCTTTAGAATAGCCTTCCAGGAGCTCAAAACGCTGGTTTCTGGTAAAATTGATATATTTTTTTTAGTCTGCGAGATATATTTATATATAAATTATATATATATATATATATATATATATATATATATATATATATATATATATATATACATATATATATATATATATATATATATATATATATATATATATATATATATATATATATATATATATTTTATTATATATTTTTTTTACTGACTCTTATCACTACCCACTCATGTGAAAATGACTTCATTTTTTTGAAAATGGTTTTAATAAATTTGATTAATAGTCTGTATTTATTATTAATATAAATTTTTTTGATTACATTTTTCGTTTCAGTTTTTGGATGAATATTGTAAAACGGATAAGGCCAAAAAGAATCATTTGGTGGCTTTGCTCAAGGATAAAACATAAAAATGTTGTGACTCTTTTCTAATTCTTATTTTCAATATCAAAAGTGATTAAAACATCTTTTAAAAAGGTGCTAAAATATAATTAAATTTATAATAAATGAATAAGTGACGACTGCCCATTTTCTTATCCACAACACTCTCGAATTATTTGTTCAAATCTTTTTATAAGTTTTTTTTTACTTTTTATTATTTTCTTATGATATGTGAACTATTTGTTTCCAATTGCATGTGAATACGAATTGAACGTGATCCGCTTTTACATTCTTTTACAACCTTTACAAGGTCTTCTAAATGGAATTAACGAGGATGTAAGAAAATGTATCGGTTGTATGTGATAAGACCTTGGAAATGTGTTTTCAAACTATTGCTGATGTTCTCCAAAAAAAATTAATAATAATAATAAAAATTTTTATGACAAAATATGTATTTATAAGCTTTAGCACTTACAACAGATACAACACCTCTTACGGCCTTGTGAACTCCGTAATTAATTTACAAATATGTAAATATAAATATTTAATAGGATATTCTGAAACTTTTGTTAAATATTTTCTATTTGCCCTGCATAAGTATTACTGTTCCAATTAGTTTTAATTACGTCTCGATTACTTAAGGTTTTTAATAAATTTTTTTCATAAAAAATGTATTCGTTTTAATTTTTTTTTAAGTCTAATAAATTATTTTTCTATTAATTTTCCAAAAATATTAAATATTTTTTTTTTTTGCTATTTTGTGGAATTTTACTTAATGCAACTAATCTAGTTTTTAGGCCATGAACTAACTGATATTAAGTAATAATCATTTTATATATTTGTAGCTATAAGTTACACCATAAATAAAAAGAAAAGAAGTTATTTTGGAATATAAAAAATTAAATAATTTTGAAACTTTTTAAAAAAATTTTTCCACTGAATAAATGAATACGTGATAATAACAATTTTAAATAAAATATTTCGTTTTTCTTCCTTTTTCTCTCCATAAGCGTAAGTAATTTTGCTGTTCCATTTACAACTTATGAAACCTTCATTTGTGTGCACATATACAGTCCATTTGATACAAGACCGTTATAACTCAAAAAGTCAAATTTAGAGTTATTAGAAAAGTGCAAAAAACATCAATTGATCTACACATTGTGCACACAAATTTCATAGAAATATTTTATATGTATCTGCACATTATGTTACATTAGTTCTACAGAGGAGTAGATTAGACCGGAACTTTGTTCAGCAAAATTTGTTGAATGAACTTTATTTTATTGGCAATTATAAGAAAAAAAGTAATGAAGTAGCTGCTGCCACTTTTAACTACATATTTCGTTTGCTTGCAACAAATTTCATGGAAAAAAATTCTTAGTGTAAGTCCAATGTTTTTATACATATTTTCATTGAAACAAGTTTTACTTGCAGGTCATTTTTAAATAAAAATCAATTTGAAAAACAAGGTGCCATTTTGTAAAATATGATGTCCTCTTCAAATTAGAATATAAACAATTTTCGAAAGTTTATAAATTTGAAAATGGATTAAATTTTTTAAATCAAACGTCTTTATTTGCTGGGTGGGTGTTCCCTTCATTTTTATAATTGCAGCTTAACACAATGTTGTTATTGTTGTTATAACTGAAGACCGTTCATGTTCATCATATGACAGACAGATTGAAATCACTCAACTTGAATAAATTGTGACAGTGATAATGAGAGTCTGTTTCCAAGTTGGGGTCTAGCGAAGCACAAAGACACACACGCAAACCGTTCACACATGCACCCTTCATAGCGCATCACGATGTTACGTAATACACATTTAACTCAACATCAACATCCTTCTTGTGTTAAGATTTCACAGAAGATTTCCCCCAGAAAATTATATTCAGGATTAAGGACTTTTTTATTTTCATTGTACCAAAAAAATAATGTGGTACAATTCATTGTCAATGATTTTTTTCTCATATTCTGTTGAAGGAATTTTTGCAATTTATCAAATGAACAAACATCCTACGTTCGCAGTTTTTATGCATGAGTTTATGAGTAGATGTGGCCAAGTGTCCAATATAAAATAATATTTAGTAACATTTTCGGGATATTCTCCTAACTACATAATTATTCGAAAGTATTTATTTGTTGTGATTAAAGTTGTCCACATACCTGCATTTCTTTATTCTAAAAATATTTGGGCACTAGAATTATAAGCCTCAAATCCGGAACTAAAAATCAATATCGAAAAATAGTCGATCATAACCATCGTATAAGGGCTCGATAATGTCTACAATTCATATTCATACTAAATTGTGACATTTTTTTTTGGCGCTGTCAAAAGCCAAACAAACTTTCAATAGTCACTTTAATTAAGTCTGAGAAAGTAAAATAATAGCAGGTCGAACATTTTGTAACACGATCAATTAACAACTGAAGGCCTCTTTCAGCTTAAAACAAAAGCTTTTGAGGATGCTGAAAGCCACCATTTTCTTAGATTTGGTCAATCAGAAGGAATACAAAAACAAAATAAGAGAGTCCTTTAGCTTCAAATTAAATCGTCAAAAAACTAGAACATACAACTGTTTTGGACAATATCTCGAATAATAAAAATAATGCATATTGTTATTGTAAATTAAATATTTTGTTTTTCCTAATAAATAAAATAAATATCACCCAAAGGGTAATTAATTGTCGTGTACAAGTTGTAAAACAAATAAAATTATTGCAAATCGGCAAAACAAATTCTTAAAATTCATAAATACTTTTAATCGACAAATACAAACATGTGATTGAATTCAATAGAATTCTCATTTAGTGTTTGTGGTTTTTTGTATAAGTTAGAATTCAATTTGAAGAGTAGCAATATCTGACCCATAGTTTTTCAATGTGACCTGTCTGCTTCCTGATAATTCATTTATAAGTACAACCTTTTTGTTTCAAATATGCTAATGTACGTGTTATGGCACTATTAAATTTAAAAAATACAATTTTACGGGCCTAATTGTTCAATATTAAAACTCAATTCGCTGTCCCTGTATTCCACAAATAACATTAAAGCATAAGAAATAATGTCACAAAGGCATTAGGGAAAAGACGTAATATACTTATATGTATATGTATATGACCTTTATTTTATTTATTTATTATCATTCACATATAAGGTTTACTTCTGGTCGGAACTTTAAAGAAATTAAACAAAAAAGTCATCGTATGAAAGGGAAATAAAATACACAATTTTAATAATATTAAAAAAGTACGATCCTTTAGAGTTACAATTTATTTATTTATTTATTTCCGCTGGTAAATATGTAAATCAAAAAAAATAACTATTACACAAAATTTTCTATAAAATTTATTAAATTCATTATTCGAGACCGTCAATGAAATTCAGGTATATACAGGCATGTTCTGCAAATCACAAGATTTCAAAATCACTTGTGATTTTAAAATCACAAATGTGATTTTGTGGTGTTCTGAAAATCACAAGAAATTTAACTTTTCGGTGTGATTTTACCTTTTCGAAAACACAAGGAAACGGCTGATGTTTTGCTATGATTTGATGACAATTTTTTATGTATTGAAAATTAATAAAGGTTTAGTCAAAATAATAAGTGAACGTAAACTAAAATTATTTTTTAAAATAAAAATGAAACACAAGTTGATATGCCTGGGGCTTTATTGTCAGTAATATATTTGAAAAGAAATTTATTAATTTAACAAATGAAAGTAGTTTCAAGAATACACACCGAAGTTGCCACCACAAATATAGCTAGTAATCTGTGGTTGCCACTGTTCTTAATATATAATTATTGTTGCCATTTGCTACTACTTTATGCGTAATTATTTTCAAAATTAGGCAAACAATTGATAGTTAATAAATATTTTGAATATAACTTAACAAAAATAATTAAGTTTTATTGGAAATAGCTTGTTTAGTTAAAAAAATTAAATATATTTCTCGTCGAAAGCAATATTTATCCACTCTGGCAAGCATCGGTGTATTTTCGAAGAACAAAAACACCTGACAACTAAAAAGTAAATGCAAATCACAAAAAGAAAATATCAAATCACAAAAGCAAATAACAACATTAGTTACAATAGAAAGTGTTTGCAATTTTTTTATATTTTAGCCAATTTTTTGGTACAAAATCATCAGTTTTACTCTTAAAATAAATAAAAAACAAATAAATGTGTTCAATTAATGAGTTTTTATTGAGTTAAATATAAAAAGCCGTCCAAAATTAAGAAAGTGATTTCAGATCGCCAGCCACATAGCTGACCGGTTTCAAATCACAACAGTTCAAAAAGTTTTGTGCGCAGAACACCTTTTTTGTGATTTCAAATCACTTTCACAAAAAGTGATTTGCAGAACATGCCTGATAATCAGCTAAGCCAACAACAAACAATAAATTGTTTAAAAATGGCAATGGTAAGAAGTAAAAAATATTGGTTATCCTAAGCCTACTATGATTATATTTTCTATAATTTTCATCTATAATAGAATTTTCGTATTGTATTCGAAGGGTTATGTGTAAATATATGAGACTGAATACTTAGAAAACGGTTAGAGTTCACTTATGCTTTGGTAAACACCAAATAAATGTCGGTATATGAACAGCTAAACTCAAAACAAACAATGAATTTTTGAAATTCAAATTGTCGAAATGATTAATTGGGATGAATATCCCAAATTATGAATTTCATTAATATACATCTGCAAGAAATAATAATTTTTTTATATATACAATTTTATAAAAAACTTCCTCTAGGCATTCAAAATTTTGTGCTCGATCTGGATCCTCGATATATTCATGTGTGTTTCTTTGTTCAATTTCTAATTTAAAAATAAACATTATCTTCAGCCGCTGGTTTTCTACCACATAATAGTGATAGTTTTTCGATTTAAATAATTCTCACAAAAACTTAAAGCACAGGCTCTGGAATATTTTAAAACTTCTCTAAACTTTCCTTCAGTTATCGTGAAGGACAATATACATATATGGGCTAGTGCTAAACTTTGTTTCTAATCATTAGAAGTGAAAGGCTGATGCCCGGCTCTGGAATATTTTCTTCGTATGTGTTTATTCGATTTCCAACTAAAACTTTAACATCACAAATGATTGCAAAATCAAAAATAAAATCCGTCTAACAATTGTATTGAAAAAGCATAAAAAGATAATGTGCTTTATTGCAAAAAACCTTTTCAGGGTCAAAATGAAAAATCCAAAGAATTTGTCACATTCGTCTAATAAATATTACGAATTAACGTGAGTTGAAAAGTATTGCAACGTAATAAAAGAAAAAATTTGAAGCCAAGTGTTTTGCCACCCGTGTTTATTTCGCAGTTTTACAATTTCCAAACATAATGATTGTCATTACATATTGGTATTATTGTTGTCTAATAAAGGGTGATCTTTTTTAACAACTTTCTTGTTGGCAGCTCAGCTATTTTCGTGTAACATGTTACTATTAAACATGTTAAGTTTGGTTTATCATTTAACCATGAACCGACTAACAAACGAACAACGCTTGCAGATTATTGAATCTATGTATATACATATATAAAATAGGATGTGTGTATGTATGTATGTATGTATGTATGTATGTAACGTAGTGGCTCCAAAACGGCTGGGCCAATTTTGACGAAATTTTCAGGAAACCTTCAGAATACTCGGGCGGGTAACACTGTGAATTCCGATTTTTTATTTTCGGTATGTGGGCGGAAGGGCGTGGCAAAATCCAATAATTCATAAAATGAGAACGGCTTGGCCGATTTCTGTAAAACTTTTTGTCAGTTGTTCGTATTTTCGAGGAGAAGGTTTTTATGGAAGAAAAACCCTCCGGAAAAGTCGGAAAATTGGATTTGGATTATGGGGCGGTGACATCATTGGACCGTACTTTTTTAAAGACGCCGAAGCCAGGAGCGTAGCTGTGAATGGCGAGCGTTACCGTGCGATCGTTACATTTTGTTTGCCCCCAAATAGAAGAGCAAGACTTGCCTGACATATGGTTTCAACAAGACGGCGCCACATACCACACAGCACTCGAAACAATGGCCCAATTAAGAGACTAGTTCGGTGAAAAGTTTTTTTTTCACGTTTGGGGCCGTTGAATTGGCCGCCTAGATCGTGCGATTTAATGCCTTTAGACTATTTTTTATAGCGCTGTGTTAAGGGACAAGCCCGCAACGGTTGACTCACTGGAAGCCAATAGTGAATAATTTATTAGTGAGGTACCGACCGAGAAAGTATGCCAAAATTGGACCCACCGTATGAACCATTTAGGGCGTAGATGGCCCTATCGACTCAAATAAAGATTTTATATATTTCTCTATATTTTAAATGTTTTGTTTTAAATCGAATCCAAAAGCTCTTAAAAAATTACCCGTTACAAATAAAGCTGAGCACACTTTTTCCCAAATAAATCAGCATTAATATTTCTGTCATCATTATATTTATTCTTCATTTACGACGACTCATTCCGGTAATGAAAATTAATAATGGGGGAGTTTATGATTTAAACTGACATGTTTATTAAAAAAAACAACAAACAAACAAAAAGTATAAAATTAAAAAGAAAATATTCACTCCCATAATCACAATTCCAATCATAAGCAGTCACCAACTCGTGGTCTCTTGCAGGTTAGAATTGTTTGTGCTGTTGTTGTTTCCAATTCACCTTTTGTGCGTGTGTGTGTCTCTCTCTCTCTTTTTATTATTAAACTAAATTGTTGTCATGCCAGGGATCGAAAATTCATTATATTTCACATATTCTTTGGATTATTTTATTAATACCATTTAATCCTTATAAGATTAACATTAAAAAAGACCAAATTTATAATAAAATTAATTGGGTTCATATATTCCATGCTAGTGTAATTTACTTTTAGCGCCTTTTTTAAAATAATCACAAATTTTGTTGAAAAGTTTTGTTATCTAACATAGAATTAGTAAAAAAAAACAACTTATATATTATTAAATATTATTAACAAAATTTTCAAAATCGAAAAATTCACAAACAATAAACTATATAAGGAAATTAAAAATTCACCGAAAATTAAAAAAAGGTAAAACGTGGAAATATCATTAAGAAACCCCCATTTAAGATGTCAATACAAAATTTATAGCCTTGTCAAAAATTTAAAGTTTTATTAAAAATCACTTTGTACGAAAAACTATCAGATCTAAGTTTCACAAGAAATGTGAAAAAATGTGAAAAGTATTGAAATCTTCCTGGCAACGTCATTCATAATAATAAATAAAAAAATATTAATTATATATTCTCCTACTAATGCTGTTTCCGATTACCATGACCTTATAATAATATATTGACTTTGTTGTAGAAAAATCTATGAACAAACACATTGTGAAGCGAAGTTTTGTTAATTTTACAATAAATTTTATCAATAAAAATTTAAAGCATTTGAAAAATAATATCCCATTAACTTTATTATATAGATATATATGTTCCTAAATTGTATTCAGGCCTGTTCAGGCCTGTTCTGAAAATCACTTTTCATTAAAGCGAAGGTCCGCAGGTTCGACTATTGCCGCAGACTCCGGGTATCTCTACTGATAAGCCAAGTAGCTTCGCAGTTTGCGTTTGGTAATTAATTTAAAAAATTAAATCCTTTACACAAAATATTTATAAATTTTGAAAACTAAAATTTACCTGTCTTACATTCTTCGGAACTTGCGTTTTCAACTTGAGTCATCAACTGAAAACCATAAAAATAACGACGTGATTTCAAAACAGTTCGTGGTGGATTGAATTCATCTCAATCGTAAAACAGCCCTGAATGGAACTCACTGTCAATAAATTCTCCATTATCAGTTTCAGCGCAAAAATAATTAAAGGGATGGTGTTGTGATTTTTAAGTAGATTGAACTTTTGTGGCCGCTAAAGTGTATGGAGCCGTCAGTATACGAACCGATATTCTGTTCAATGGCAAATAATTTTCCACCATGTGGACGGCGAAATTTTCTCTATGCTGCTCCACATAAAATTTTAAGCTTATAAATCCTCTCTATCTTAAATTTCCTGGCTTCCTGGAAAGCTTTACTTAGTTTTAATAAATTTTTTGCTGAATTCTTGAAGACATTTCGGAAAATACTAAACAATTTTAAGAAAAATTTTCGGGAAATTGAATCAATTTTTTAAATAACTCAAATTTATAACACTTTTCGAAATTCTAGTCTATGAATTTTTTTTTTTTGCTGTTGTTACTAGTCTCATAAATTCAGAGTATCTACACATCAGAATTTCTTTAATTTACGCTTTATATTCAAAAAAGGCAGTAAATTTTCTTAAATTTCATATTTATACATTTTCCTAATTTTAGCATCTGTATTTTTTTTATTAGAGGAAAATCCATCCATTATGGGAGTAGTAATAATATTTTTAAATTAATTTTTGAAGTCCGCAATACGATAAAACGAACTCTTTTCAAATTACCCAGTAGTGATGGGCTCGAATCAGCAACCTTCTGTTTCATAGTTCAGCGTTCTAGCCACTTGTCTATCGCGACATATTGAAATATTTTACTCTTTGGTATTTCTTCTTAAAGTTCAGCAATCCTTGATCTAGGAAATAACTTTGTTATTTTTTTTTTTCAGAAAGTTTCACTAAAATAGTGAAAGCATGCACTAGAACTAAAGTTGAACTTTTGGAGAGTAAATCATTTCCGAAGCTAAATTCTTTTAATAAAATAAATTTTTCGTTAAATATAAGAAATTCGTTATGGAAACTATAAAGTATTTTAAAATTCATTGAAAAAATGTTTGTTGTGGCTTTAGCTCTTCATATGCCGACATTTCATTGGTTGCTAAAACCAAATCGTCAGTGAAGTTTAAGCAGTTTGATAACATTCAACCTCGTATGTTTATGCCACATAAAACAAATACAATATGAGAATTTCAATATTGCATATGAATTACAACAAATACATAATCATAGTAGGCTTAGAATGTTTTTATACAAACAACACAACAAACAATTATACTCAACGTGAGTCTATTTTATTTTTCTCTCAACACCCATACAATTAAACGCCCGTTGGTCGTTAATGATTGTATTCAGTTAGGCAAATGAAAAATAAAATCTTTATTGTAAATACTTAATATTGAAATTTATTATTCGGGAGAATATCCCGACCAATCGTTAGAAACAATTAGTTTTTTTGCAAAATGCATTGAAAAAATGTTTGTTGTGGCTTTAGCTCTTCATATGCCGACATTTCATTGGTTGCTAAAACCAAATCGTCAGTGAAGTTTAAGCAGTTTGATAACATTCAACCTCGTATGTTTATGCCACATAAAACAAATACAAAAAAACTAATTGTTTCTAACGATTGGTCGGGATATTCTCCCGAATAATAAATTTCAATATTAAGTATTTACAATAAAGATTTTATTTTTCATTTGCCTAACTGAATACAATCATTAACGACCAACGGGCGTTTAATTGTATGGGTGTTGAGAGAAAAATAAAATAGACTCACGTTGAGTATAATTGTTTGTTGTGTTGTTTGTATAAAAACATTCTAAGCCTACTATGATTATGTATTTGTTGTAATTCATATGCAATATTGAAATTCTCATATTGTATTTGTTTTATGTGGCATAAACATACGAGGTTGAATGTTATCAAACTGCTTAAACTTCACTGACGATTTGGTTTTAGCAACCAATGAAATGTCGGCATATGAAGAGCTAAAGCCACAACAAACATTTTTTCAATGCATTTTGCAAAAAAACTAATTGTTTCTAACGATTGGTCGGGATATTCTCCCGAATAATAAATTTCAATATTAAGTATTTTAAAATTAATATTTTTTGGATTGAATAATTGAAATCACCAATAAAGAATAATTATTGTAATAATTATTTGAATCAAGAAAGACTTTCATATGGAAATGAATCACACCACTCTTTACAATGAATTTTAGTACCTTTTCTAAATTTTGATTTTTCAATTCCTGTATCATTTGCTTTTGGAGAAAGGGATACAAGTCCTGGCAATGAATAGCAGTTCGCCAAATTGTTCAAATACATTTTATTTCTATTTTTCCCCTGGTTTATTTGTCCCGTAATAAAGTGAACAAAGAGTGTTTAAGAAATTAATTTTCGTGTTGCTTGAAAATAGAACGGGAACGACATTTATTACACAAGTCAATGGTAATTTTCATCACCAAATTGCTTTTTATTATCCTGGAATGAATGTGACATTTTTCGCAAAGGGTTGAGGGATTGTTTTTGTTGCTATTGTTTGCACAAGGAGTGAATTGTTCTTTATAACAAAAGCAAAAGTTTCCTTTCCAGATGGGTGGTAAAGTAATTAAAACAAGTATTTACAGATGATTACAGGCCATTGAGATTAATCACATGCCTGCTGATATTCTATCAAAACGATGAAGCTGAATTAATCACAAGAAGGTTAATTCTGCTAGCGAAAATATTTATAAAAAAATGAATTGAAGTGGGACTTGCTCAAAAAATGCGTATTTTTTTCCATATAAATTAGTCAGACAACATATTTGTCCTTAATATGAAATAAAAGTAAAAGAAAAGGACTTTTTATCGAGTGCACAACACTACTTGTGTATTCCTAAATAGAACATGTGTTTATTTAATATTTTATCCTGAACATAATCAAGCTCTTGCCTTTATAATAGAAACAAAAACTTCTAATCAAATACAGAAAAATAACACAGAAACGAAAAAATACAGGCCAAACTATAAAATGTTTAGCACGTAAGTAATTTTATAAAAATTTATCACTTGGAGTCATCTTAAGGTCGTCCGTGCACGCAAGAAACCAACAATTAAAATGATATAAAAAAGGAACGGAAAGAAGGACTAGAACAATAATAAAAAAGTCAAAAATCATTATATATGAAATGTAATGTTTTCGTTTCTGAACACGCCATACCCCCAGAGAAGTCCGCCCACAACATCAAAGTAAAACAGACACAATAGACACACGTGATGGAAAATAAAATGCGGCGAATAGTTAAATTCAAACATGTAAAACGTGAAAAAGTACAATTGACTTCCGTTTGGCTTTAGCCCAGATATCCTGTTTCATCGTGGCGTGCTAAATAAAACTGTAGCATAAATATAGGCAAAATTACAATATATACATACGTGTATGTGTACGAGTGTATACTCCTATAAAGTAGTGTAAGGAGAACAGAAAAGGCAACCGAAATATGTATGAATTGTTGTTGTTATTATTATTATTGTATGAGTATGAGTAACCTCACGAAGCATTTGTTTATCATATTGGCTCATCTGCATGAAGTTCTTCCGCTGATGGTCAATTTTGCGTTCATTTAATATCTTTATATCACGTCATACCTTCCACAGAACAACAAAAGGAACGGAAGCATAAAATGTATATGTACACGTACATATATAAAATATACAACGTTCAATCTTCTGGACAGCCAAACATTGTTTAAAAGTATTTAATATTTTCATATTCCAATTTAATTCTGCGCAATATAAAAAACTGCTTTAAAAAAATCCTTTCATGAATTTAAGGGAGGTTATACAAACTTGCTGCTGCAGCTGAGGTGCAGTTAAAGTGCAGTTGAACTGCAGTGTACATATGAAATTTTTTTTTTATGATTTATCGTAACCATCCCGGATCCATTTGAAGTGCAACGAACCCATTTACTCCTTTCAATCAGGACCGTTCATTTACATTTTTGTGCTCTAAGATCCAAGACCTTTTCTTAGCTGGTTATTTGTACTAGAATCGCATTTTTTCATATATTAAAAGGACTCTTGCTTCCGAATTCAAGCAGAATGTATTCTCATTCACATCTGAGGCTTACGGCATATCTGAAAAAATTTTGCTATGCAACTTATAATCGTTGTGGAGGCTGGTCATCCCCAGGCCCATTATTACAAGGTGGTGCCACAGGCAATCTTAAATTCATTTCAATGTAATTTGATGTTGTATTAGTAACTAAACTGCAAAAAGTAGCTGATCGAAGCGAAAAACTGTATGGAATGAGTGTAGCCACAACCGAAACAAAAATTTGTCGCTAATGTTTCTCTAATTTTATTGACTCTCTTCTGCTGATCGAGCAGTTTTTTTCCAAATGAAATTTTAATATCAAAACAAAAAATTAGTTCGTTTGCAATATTTCCGAGGCATTAAGGAATACTCGTAAGATCATAAGTAGACTTAAGGTGAAAATTAGTTAATAACACCATTAAGAATTGCCATTAAACGAGCATTAAACGAGCGATATATGTATATACTATTAATTTTTAAAAAGCTTTTTCAAAGCCGCAGCAGAATCAAATACCCTTGAAAAATGTTATGGATAAAATTTATGTGGCAACAAGGAATAAGGACTTAATGGCCCTTATAATTTGCCATTTCATAAGAACAACTCAGGAAAATGTCAATTTGAGCATTTGGAAGAACTACTAATGAAATTCTGTTTTTTAGTTTGTAAAATGTAGAATAGTTTATTCATGATGTGCATAAGAGACTATAGAACGTATGTATATAAAGCTCAGCATTAAAGAGCGAATTCGTTCTTAAAAACCAACTTTAAAATTTAGAAATGCTCTCCTATAAAACCACAAAAGCAGACGTCCTTTTTTCCTAATTGGCAGACATTTCTTAAAATAAATCGTAATATTCTCCGCATTCATTATTTCAAATATTAATTTTTTTGTGAGTCTAACAAGCTCATCAGTAGACATCAGCCTACTCGTAACGCATTCAATCTCATAAATGTTGTTGCTGGGAAACTTTTCGATCTTTATGGAAAAATTAAAAAGAAGACTAATTAAAAATCATGCATTTATGAATTTATAATAAATGTTCAAGTTCTATCAGCCTGGAGTATAGAGACTCGATCATCACCCAAGACCGTCCGCTAAATTAGCCAACACATTAAATTGTTCTTATATGTATTTAAAGTAAAAACTATTATTTCATAGTTTATTAATTTTCGAATTCTTAGGAAATTACTCAATATTTAAAATATATATTATTCTTCAAATTTATATGAAGACAAGCGACATGAGCTGTTAACAAGTTCTTAATCATTCCAAACTTCGATTTCTATTAGTACTACAAAATAATACCAAAAGTTTTCTCTTCTATAATTTATTAGTAAAGCTTATAATTCAGTTGGGGGCATTAAAAGGAGAGTTTGGTGATGCAAATCTTATGTTAAAGTCAATTGAAGGTATGCCAAAAGATTGCATCTTTTTCTGCATCAAAATCTTTGCATTTTCATGAATTCATGTAAAAGAAATTCTCACTGAATCTCTACCAAGCGTTTCAATTTTTAATGTTGGCGTGCGTGAGGTGGCTAATGCGTTGACTGTTAAATATTTCCAAATTCGAGTCCAAATCCGATCGGAAAAAAATCAGGAAATAAATTAAATTGTGCTAATAAAAATATTATTAAATACTGATGGCCTTTCATAGACGTCACAATTTATTTATAAATATGTATATGCTGCGGGATGAATAGCATTTGAAGTACTCCAAAAATATCGTTTTTTCACAATAGTTTGAGCATGACTTCAAATTTAATGAATAGATTCAAACAGAGAACATCTTTCAATGACAAGCCTGTGCTAAAATCATTGATAAATATCTGAGATTTCTCTACTTACTGATCACAATTTGTTGATTTTATTGACTTCTTTGGAGGTTTTTTTACTGGGTACTAAAAATTCACTAATTTAACTTTAACTCTCCTACCAAGATACTACGGAAAAATTTTAAATAGTTGAAAACCGAGAGATGTTTAATAATTAATATGACTTTTTATTTATTTGTTTATTAATGTAAAAAAGGATTTTCCAATGCTTTCCCTATCCCAGAATTACCTCTTATACTTACATTTTGATACATATTCTTCTGCCTTTATCCGCATCTTTACCAATGCTGATTCAAAGATTTTTCAATAATATTATTGTCAAATCTTCGGCATCATCCAGAACAAAGTTTGCCACTGGCAACTTCTAGGACTTCGTGGTATTGCTTGTACCACACGATCATATTTGTTGTTTGGCTCAGGGTAAAGTTTCCTTATGTTCCATTTTTTATCCGAAATTAATAGGAATTCTTTAATTAATAAAAAAAAAATAGCTGAGCACATAAAATACTTTAAGCAAAGAACGCTTTATACTCGGCTAGAATTACGAACATTGATTTACTTCTTCCACACACCTCGTATATAATCGTTTAAGATATTTAAAAAATTAATAAAATTATTTATTTTTTCCTTATCTAGAGTGTAGGAAAATATTCGATAGACATTAATAAGTTTATAAATATATTTTTATTTAAATCTGATCGTATTCGAATTTTCAATATATAAGAATATATTTCTTTCTTTAACTGATATCGAGTTCATAACAGGTCAACTCACGACTACAACAAATACAATGACAAAAACAGCAGAATATAATTGGAATATAAAGGAAATTATTTAAAAGTAACGAAAATAAATATACACAACAAATGAATATAATTTTGAGCTTAAGTAAAGAAAAATTCTCGAAGAATATTATCAGTTGCGCTGTCAATTCTGCCTGTTATGAGTCCGCCTTGATTTATTCCATATAAAACTTTCCTATGAAAACATCTATTGCATTAATTATTTGAAATAGAGTAGACTTTCAACAATGAACTAGTTCTTAAATCTTACATTTCGCTGGAGATAACTGCAGTTCATGGAATGAGCTGAAATCATATTTCAAAGGATTCAAAGAAGTTACAGGATCATGCAAATATTTCCAACATTTTAATTAAAAGATTTGTAACTGAGAGAAAGTGTTTAATGTTGAATTGCATCGGTAATTTATTAATTCTTGAAGAATCGTCTTACAAATTGAAACAAAATTTTTATTCC
Organism: Germaria angustata; assembly: GCA_963681545.1. Classification (NCBI taxonomy): domain Eukaryota; kingdom Metazoa; phylum Arthropoda; class Insecta; order Diptera; family Tachinidae; genus Germaria; species Germaria angustata. The sequence goes on along the minus strand of OY812999.1, from coordinate 31,422,128 downwards.
TTATTAAAAAAAAGTTGCTCAAAAATACAGAAGTCGTAACAGCTTAACTTTTCTAAGAACCATAACATGGCCGCATTAGTAACTTCACATTAAATCCTTAAACTCGACTGCAGGTTTTCCTTTCTATGGGGAAAATAAATTATTTCATCGCCAATCTATAAATTGTGACAGGAAGTTTTTTAAAAAAAGCCAGCAAAATTTAAAAACTAAAGAAAGAAAAATAAAGGAGTATGATTTTCTTTTTAAATTTAATATTAAATTTTAATATAGTTCATGTTACTTTCCTTCCCATGGGAAGTTAAAACAGACATACACACAAACTCATACTGAAACATTAGACAAATACACAATATTTTGTAACATTAAAGTGGGGAGAATTGCATTTTCTGCTGTTCTATTAAAAATAAAAATAAATAAAAGCGCAACGTCAAAACGGAAACCGGAAAAAGGTGCGAAGTAACAACAAAGTTATTTCGAAATTGAATAAAAAGCAGAATGTAAAGCAAACTTAAAATAAGTAAAGCCTCACCTTTATAAAAAATAAAAAATAAAAAACAAACAAAACAAAAAATTAACACAAAATGAACATGAAAGTAAAAAGTTGTGTGTATGTGAGTGTCCTTTTAACTGTGCATAAGGATATTTTATAGTGAAAAAAAAAAATTAAAATAATAAGAGAGCATTTTTGTAAAAGCTGAACTAATTGCTTAAATTCATTCTGTCCTTAAATTGTGAACCCTTTTTAGTAAATATTGGGTCTAATTATTTTGACTAGTGTTTTCCGATGAGAGTAATTAACTTTTTTGTTTTTGTTTTAATTTTAGGAATTAATATTAACCAAACACTTTCCTTTCATTGTTTATTAATTCAATTTTTTTTAGTTCAACATTGTTTTAGGAGGGTGGTTTAATGGTCACCAATATTCCTGAAGTGACTTTACGAAATTTGATGATTTTGTTCTTCTCTCATTTGTCATTACACGTATTTACCATTTAATGTATGTAGTTGTTGTCGTCATTAAGTCAATGTGTTCATTGCACGCAATTCAACATTTTGTTTTTACATATTTTTTATTTTTACTTAAACCTTCGTCCTTCCACTGGCTCTTGTGTTCTACCTCCTTTTCTTTAGCTGTCATTCAATTGTCGCATAATTACACCTCACATTGTGGTACAATTCATCTAATCATTTGTTCCGTTCATTCACGAATGTCATCCACACATTAAATGATAAGTGTGTGTGTGTGTGTAAGTATTTGATATTGTTGGTTGTCATTATATTAAATTTTACATACAAACGTTTCTTAGAATTCATCTTTACATTGAGGATTTTGATTTAAGTTGAATTAAATATTTAAGTGGAGTCGATTTTTTCAGTGGAGAAATTTGATATAAAATAGGAAAATATTAAATAGAATTCTGAGAAGAAAATTAATAGAGCAATTACACTGTGCAACACGAAAAAAGTAACGAGGATCCAAAAACGGATTCTGAAAAAACAAATAGAAAACATAAGAGTCTGTCCGTGCTTTGGAATTTTGAGAAGTTAAAGAGGGTCTTGGACGAATTTTTTTAAAATCGAACATTTTTTAAAATATGATCTCCTGTATTTTCCCAAGTTTGTTCGACATCAAAACACTGTGTGACTGAAGGTGCGAACTAAAACGGGTGCTTTAGCGGTCTAGTTTTGTTCTTTGATGATCTCTGCCAATGATCTACAATAAGACCACAATTTCCTCCTCTTGGGCATCAGAGATTTTATTGCAAGAAAACTTGCAAGAAAACTTATGGCTTTTCGAAGCAGATTTGCAACTAAAAGCATACTTTTCAACCCGCTTGTCACTTGGTAACTTCATAGAACAGACCCCCGTAGAAGCTATCACACTCCATCATTTGTGGTATGTTGCAATATTTCTTACTGTGTATTTAAATTTTTTGCTCCCACATTCATTCCAGCAAATTATTTCTACATGTGTTTCAATTTATGTCTCATTTAACAGTCGTATAATCATGTGCGAGTATTTTCGAAACTTGTACTCGTAGAAAAAAATGTTCAATATGTTTTTTGGTTCTTGCGGCAATAGTTGGGGTCATGTTTGGTCTTTAGTTTCGCTGTGTTTTTGTGTGTTATTTATGCTACTTTCATGTAGTTTTTGTATTTTATTTTGTTTTGACATAATTTTGATTGAGCACACGTCAAATAGATACACATGTAATGTATTTGACTAAAAGACTTGGTATTCGCTGTGTCACTTATTCATTTTGTTTCACATTTGGCCTAATTACAATTTTATACAAACACACACACACACATTTATATATACATACATATATGCATACACACAGATATGGTAATCAAAAGGGGTAAAATACGAAAATTTAGTTAATTTAGCACCATACAGATATAATTTTAGGGTGGAATATAGAGAAACGATGACTATTGCTAAGTTACCACGTTTAGTGTTTTACACCCACCCCTGCACTCTGAATGTGTGTCTAAGTGGGTCACTCCGTTTATAACACATACGATATTCATTTGCGAGCCAATAATGTAGATGTGTCTAAAATAAAACTGATGGCACTCTTTACATGATCAGGCAGCCGACTTCAACACTTTCGTTAACATAGTTCTAGTTGGCTTACGAAAGGTGGCCAGTTGGAACTCCATCACAATCCATTGTGCTACCATATGGATTCTGTTTAAACATAGTTTCCTTCTGTCGAACCATGTAGATTTTTTTCTGAAGCGTATAATTTCTGCAAGAGAAATCGGCAAATTCAAGAGAATCCATGAGGGACAATTCGTCATCTTGACTTCTTTATGTGAATCGCGGCATCTCTGCTACTCTGCTGCTTGGCTGGGTATTTGTTTCTTTACGCTAGACATGATAGAAATTATGCTCTCCATGCTTGAGTCGAAAACTTCCTAACGATTCTGCAGTCGTTTCCTAAGGCCCAGCTGCCCATTGTTTCTTCCTAAGTATTACGTCGAAGAGAGCAACAGCAAACCTTCGCATTATTAATCCTCTGAAATTTTTAAAGTTATGCCACTTTAACCTAACTCTTGATCCCTGGTATATACTGTTCACTCGATCCATTGTAACTTACGACTTAGACTGCTCGACCATCTCACTGTTGTTTTAAAAATGGGTTTCTGGGGACATTATGGCGGAATGGCTATCAAAGCAGGCATGGCTCGTATGATACTCACCCTCCAGCTGTCTGTCATCATCTCTTTGATAGGCAGGATATCAGGTTAGAAAGTCCCCTGAGGAACCCTAGTAGTTCCTAGAATATATTTTCTCTCCATTGTGATATACAATGCCGAAGGATTGCAGGAGTCATTTCTACCAAGTCATTCTAGCAACTAGGTCCAGTGGTAACATTCCTACCGCATCCGGGGGACTAGTGCGAACATCACTGGTCATATGTAGTGTTGCAAGTCTCTTAGCCACCATCAAAATTCTTTTCCACACGACTCCAGATTATGGTTCCATACAGGAAAACGGGAAGGCCTATTGCCCTTAATATGCGAAACATTATCTTCAGCCAAAAGCACAATTGAGATTTTATATGTTTATTATTATTGTTGTTGTAGGTGGACAGGATATAAAACGAGTGTTGAAATTTGCATGTATATTCAATAAATCTGTGTATTTGTGTTACAGTCAAATCGGCTGCATATATTCTATTTGTGGTTTTGGATTTACTTACCTCTGACACATGACTTGATCGGAAATATTCGTAACATTTCCGTATGAAATCTTTCTAGAGATTTGGGAGCCACAACGCCACATGAACGTAGGTATCGCACAGTCAGTGCTTTCTCGCCCATGTAGGAAAGAAAAATCGTACAGATATGAAATTTGTTCTACTAATACGAAATTCAATGCCCCCACGAATTTTAATTTTTAAAACTTTAATTTTATTCATAGTCTCGCAGTCAGAATATTGCTAAAACTAGTAACTGTTGCTTAAATTAACGTTTAGCTGTTGACGAATTTCATTACATTCAGTGAACGTGCTTACCTCCATACACTGAACCGAATTTCGTAGGTAATATCAACGAAAAAAGTTATCAAAACCTTAATGAAACTAATAATTGACTTCACTGAATATTTATTTAAAACAACACGGAATTTATTTAAATGATCAAGACGGCTGTTGCAAAAAATATTTTTCCTTATTATCTGTTGGATTAAAAAAGCATTTGTTAAAAAATATATCAAAAAATCTCTCGAATCACTGAATGTTTAACTAAAAAAATAGCCAAAGGAAACTGACGCATCGTAAGGGAAACGTCAACTATAAATTGTTAAATTGGCGTCACAAAAGAAAATTAAATTAAAAAATGTTTTCGTTTATTTATAAAACTTTAACTTTGCGAACTGAAAGACTCAAAGAAAAATATTTTCTGAAACATTTTGATTTGTATAAAATATTATTCTTATATCAATTAAATAAGAAGAAATATTTTATTAAAATTTAAAAAGAAGCAAATGGATCTAAAGAATTTTCCTCAAAACAAAACCTTTCTCAGAAGTGTTAATGAATTCTTTTTAAGTTAAAAGAGCAAATCGAAATAAATATCGCAAAATAAAGATACAAATTTGTTAGCAGAAGACAGAGCTGTAAAAGAGTGATTCATATATGCATTTAATTACTTTTGGGCATCACAATCACCCAATGGCCTCCGAATTTACCCGTAAATCGTTACGGGCAAACCTGCCAAAATAACCTGGAGCATATTTAAGGCATATTGAACACATTTTAAGGCATGTTTCCTGTTTTCCTATACACTTGTATATTTTAATAACTGAATGTATCGATTTTAATAAAATATACATTTTGTTATCCTTCTTTCTATTTGATGTGGAACTATTTATGCAAAACCTCACTCTCATTCGTGCACGCGGTATATGCAAAAAAGGACTAAAATAAGTTGAGAGCACACATATACATACATATGTACATCAGTGTATATACTCGTATGCATATATTTATATGCCAAAAATGTTTTTTTTTGTTTGTAATATTTCAAAGTATTATGGTATGAAAATGAGAATATTAAATATTCATAAACATGAAAAAACTTGTACGAACAAACGAAAAACTTTTGCATTTAATCATAAAATAAGAAATAATATCATATTAAAATTGATATAGATATTTCATTCGTTTGTCTTTAATAAATAAAATATCTGTTTATCTTGTATTTTCCCAGGATATTGTATTTTCAATTTCAGAATTTTGTGGGCAACATTCATTCTCATGCTGAGATGTAGGAGTAGAGCATTTAAATGTGGAATATGGAAAAAAGCAACATGTGAATAAACATGAAATAAAAAATGAAATGGTAAATAATATTATAAATTTATCATCAGACATACACATGTACATCCATCCAAACGTGTGTACATAAAGATGGATCATGATAGCAAACATCATTTCATTATTGCTACAAGTGAAAATATTCATACTTTCGCACTAAAAAAAAAGAATGAAAAAGATATGAAAAAATATTCATATATGAATGCAAAAATATATATTTTTGTACGAGTATTGAGATGTAAATATTTATTTGTACGTAATGAAATAAAAATAGAGTGGAATAAAAATGTACCATAAACATATGTACATTTATATGTATGTATGTAATTATGTATATGTACGAGTACATATATTCATATTGTAAAAGATCTTCCGAAATAAAGTAAATACTGTTGAAATTCACTCTTTTGTGTTTATGAATAAATCAAGATATACAAGGTGGTGCAAAAGTGATGCCATAATTTGCACTGGCTAACATTTTGTTGTCAATGAAATAAAAACGGCTCTGTTTATGTGAAGAAGAGTAAAATTTATGACATTAATTGGAGAAAATTATTTGGCTTAACAGCTTAACACCTCCCGAGTCGATGCATAATTCCGCTCATTGCTCGCAAACCATCTGGCTGGAAATTAGAAAATTTCTTTTTCAGTGTTATTATTTCTTAAGGCTTGCAAGGATCCTGGCTTAGTGTGGTAAGCGTGAGATTTTAAAAAGCCCCAAAGGAAGATATCTTATGCTGTTAGATCTGGCAATGCTGACATACAACGCGATGACAAGGAAAACGATGACGAAATTCATGCTGCGTTTAAACAACAGACTGAAAATTTGTCAAATAAGCAGCAAGAATAGTGCCACACTCTAGAGGAGTATATCGCTACCTGCCTTGTTGACAATGAATTCTCTATATATCTATATCATAAATGTGAAAACACAGTGACATATGACACCATCTGCAAAAATGGCAGCCAATTCAAATTATGACATTACTTTGCGCCACCTTGTACATTGGATGGAATGCAAAAAAATTTGCAGCTTCAAATTGCACCTGAAATTGTACGGTCAGGAATCGACCCACAATTATGCCGCCAAAAACATAGTGTCTCCAAGTCAGTGATGCAAAAATTTTCAGTTTTCTCTACACGCCTGCACAGGACACAAAAATTATTTTACCGCTACGTCGGCACAGGGGATGTCAGACCCAAAATCTCGCTACAGAAAATTCCGGATTTTTTTTTTTTTTTTGGGACTAATAAGTCCCAAAAAACCGGGACCAGTTAAAATAGGATTACGAGATTCTTTGAAATTAATAAATGTGGACATATCCAAGTTAGCCATAAGTTTTTTTTTGGGATTGTTTGTGCAAGGGGGGAATATGTGAACTTGTTCTCAAAAATATCGAAGGACAGAAAGATGCAGCTGGGGTTCAGAGGGTGGTAGAGTGTATTTTTACTTTTTATTTAAAAAATATACATATTTGTCTGTTACCTGATTTATTATTAAAATAAAATCCTGAACTCTCGAAAAGCTCCTGGATTCCCAAGAAACCTCTAATTCCGGGACTTGCAAAAAACAGTACAGTTGTACAGTTTGGCACAAAAATGTACACTAAAAATTCTTTGTCGGAATTACGTTGGAGAATATTCGTCTATTGATCTGAAATACATTTCAACAAAGATAATAAATTAGTTTAGTTGAATTAGGATCTGGCTGCGGAACCTTTTTAAAATTACACGTCGAACAGTGGGATGGCTACCCGTAATGTGTGATTTATATTGAGTGTTATCAACTGTATTGTCAATTTATGAATTGTTCCATCAAGCTTTTTTATGAAGAAAAACCATACTTATTTAAAATTTAATAATAATTTTTTACAGAAAGCTTAAATATATTTTCTGTGCGCGAACAGTATATATTGCCTCTAACACTACCGCACAATTGTAGTTGTATGAGTATGGACATCCCTGATATTTCATGCTGTTCCCAAGCAAATTTTCAAAAGTATCCAAAAACTACCAAACATAGCAGGATCGTCATATTAAATATATATACAAAATAATTATTAAAATTTATTTCAATAAACACATTTTATTCACATTGTCAAGCCAATAAAAAAGATCTTACAAAGAAATTATACAAATGCTGAGATTGTGATCCGGAATACGGATAATTATGATAGTTTCCAATGCTTTTAAAGTGGCTTTTGCATGATGTACTTCTTTTGATGCTCATTTAGAAGTTGAGAAGAGTACTTTTTTATATTCTTTGCAAAGAGAATAATTTTATATTAAATTAGGGCCTTTTATTTATTAATGCGAATAGACTTTGAAAAGAGTGAAACCTTGCCAATCTTACACGATTTATTTTGCATCAACTTTTAATTGAAAAAAGTTAATGTTTTCTTGTAGATGTAAAGAAATATGTATTTTGTGTCATAGTAAATTTACAACTGACCGAAATTTAGTAGATTTGAAAAGAAATCTTTGTCAAAATCTATACCGTTTACACCATTATTTTTTGACATATATTAAGATGTCATTTTCACAGTAAGAACAGCACTATATACTCATATACAGATTATATACTTCAAATTAAAAATAACTAATGCGCTTATTTTAAGGAATAGGTTTCTTACACAGAAATTCAGCATAAAACATAATTGTATCGCTAAATATTAAAAAGATTTAGCCCGAATCTAGTGGCAATTTAGATTTCGGTTTATATATTAATTCCACTGTAAATCAATTAGATTTTGCTCAAAATTTCCTAAATACTAGATTTCATTCCGGTGTAAATGCACTTTGATAAAGTATTTTTAAAGTCGTAAAGTAAAGAATTGAGTTTCGCAGATATTTCGAAATAATTCATTCGTATTTTTATTCAAAAATTTGTCAACTTCACTTCATAGGAAGTTGAAAGAGTGCGGTAATGCCATTTTTCATTGGGCTTATGTGCGTGAGTAATTAAGTCAACTGGTAATGGAAGTCAAATATATTTGAGGAAATTAGTAATAATTTTATTCAAAAAATAATTCTTATTTGGGGAAGTAAAACTGATGATGATCAAAATGCCACTGTTTCATTCTAGTGTAACAGGGTTATCTTTGCCTCATCCTTAATAAATAATTATTTTAAAGAATTATTAACTTCAGTTGACAATTTCAAAACTCAAACTCGTGCGAAACTAATTAAAAATTCCAATTATTAATCAATCTTTCAAATAAAAATGATTTTATTCAAGTATCGTGCTGTTCATTGTATTTTTTAATCCTGTCCTTAAAGTTATAAAACTGAAGCAATGAAATGACATTCAACCTTCTCCAACATTGTATTAAACATGGAAAATTTTAAAAATTAAAGTATTATTTTGTGGGCGAGCGTGTGTCTGCTTGTATGCGTGTTTACACAATTTACTAATAAATAAAAAAAAACATATTTTCAACGGAAATTCATACTCCTATAAATAATTTCTGCAGAAGTAATGGAAGGAAAGAGGAAACAGAGATACTCCTGAATACTAGAGGTACTCTTTCCTCCCCTTTAATCCTCTACTTTCTACTTTCATTCGTACAATATTCATACGCACATCTAGAAGAGTTGAAACGAGTGCGTTTTCCCTTGTAAGTGGGTTTTTATGGAAAATATTGAAACATATTGTTGAATTATTATTAAATATTTGCCATACAATAATGGTTAAGAGAATTCTAACATGCACGTCAAAATACACATCCCAATGGGACTGGTTGCCAATGAGACTGGTTTTTGCAAATTCCGGGATTTGGGATCTCGAAAATCCTCTATTTTTCCAGGAAGCCGGCATTTTTCGAGATTTTGCTGTATTAACAAATCAAAGTTATTTGTTTATGGATGTAAAGTAAAAGTTAATTCATTTCATAATTGAAATAAGAAATAAGGTGTCTGCGCCCTTAATAAATTTATTTGCAGCCCCCTGATATGGGTATCAAACGAAAGGGTTGTCTAAATGGAGGATTTAAATAAAATGGAATCATTCGACCGATTACAGATCGGTTTAACCATATGCTTTATTCTTGATATTAGGAAGAATCGTAAATATGTATTGTTTTCAGCTTTCGTTTTACAATCAAGCGTTGCATGCACATTAATCTCAAGTGCTTCCAGATGATACATATATTGAAACCTGTATGCGTTTTCAATGAACAGTAAAGATTTGTGTACCATTTTATAATTGTGGCGTACAAGACTGTCAACTTAAGTAATTCCTAGTGGAGTCTGGTCCCCTCCATTATATCTTAGAACTCCACGTGTACCTCACTACTTCACTTAATCCTAAAACACCTATAGTTGCACTTGTATAACTCCTTATATTTTGGACATGTCAGCCATTTAAAAAAGTGTTAAATTCCAAGAAAATATCGTGTCCTTACCGTGAAAGAAGCTTAAGTAACATTATTTTCCATTGATCATTTATGATCACTAAAATTACATCTTAAGTTTTTATAATCGTTAGAAGTGACATAACAAATTTAGAGCAAAATAAATTTCGTAACAACCATACAATTACTCCGAAGTGTAAAGGCAAGTCAATAAAAACACCTTTTTTGTCGGTTAATGAACGATATATTTCTCTAATGTTTCCAAAATCTATGTTGAAAATTTTAGAAAATATTTGCCGGAAGCTGACACAAATACTGCACTCGAAATTTCAAACACAAATTAGGAACTCTAACAACTGTCTATCGACTCTGCTTTTATTTGTGAGTCTGCAGTGTTTAATATTAATAAATTTTAAACCTTATTTAACAATATTTTTACTAAAAAGCATTAGCTTTTTAAACAAATTTGGCCATAAGACAGTTAACCCGTAATATACATTGACAGATAATTTTTTATATTTTGTCTCATAAATACAATCATTATCACATCGCAAATCGTTTGTTGTATTGTTTGAAAAAAAGCATTCTAAGCCAATTATGATTATATCGACCCCTGATCGCGAAAGAAAATGTAAGTGACACATACATAATTTTACAGTAGAAGCTTTTTATCACTAGCCTTTGCGTTTAGTTGTAGTACTACTGTGACTTTCTGATTAAATGTTTAAATCTTGCTCTGGCGGTATGGACACTAAATATTTTGTAATATTTACATAAAATAGAATTCTCATATTGTATTGGAATGTTTATATATAAGCATACAAGCAAACTGGTTGAAGTCTACTGATGAGTTAGTAACAAGAAAATTTCGAGAGAATATCCTGTATAACTTATAGAAATAAGTATTCGTTGCCTGATTTTGTATTTACTGCAAGATTTCTTCTAAAAATAAAGCTAAAAATTCGGCATTTCTTAATACCGAAAAATCTTATAATCACGTTTTAATGAGTTCCGGGCAGAGATTTGTACCGGGTTAATTTGCAGCCGGCTAAGCCTAGGCCCACCGTTAATTTCACTCCTAAGCAGCAACTTAAAATTAGCCGCCGATTGTATTATTTTTATCGCTACATAACAGCTAAAACTTAGCTGCCGATAACGGCTTTGTAGTCTTAATTGTTACATTTACCGGGATCACACATGCCAAATTTTCTTGCGCAAGTTGTAATTCAGAGAAAGATAGAGATAATGTTTGAAGAAATGACAAATTTGAAGAAAAATAATTTTTCGATTGGGAATTGAAAATAGACTGAATTGAAAGCAGACCTGAAAGAGTATGAAAATATTTTCAACAGAAATCAGGATACGGAGATCAAAAATTATGATACATAAAAAGACGCAAGCGGATCTCCTGTTTGCGAATATTTCTGGACATATAGAAAAATTGAAAAAAACGTAATATTCAAAGATAAATATTACCAAACTCGTAATCAAGTTCACTTTCAATATATATCTTTCGAAATATTTTTCTTCCGAATATAAATAACCAGTGGTTTTTATATGCAAAGTATATATGTACTAGTATGTTTATGTAAGACTTCGGACAATTTTCCGATGAATTTGAGAACGAAATTTCGGTGCAACCCTCTAGTGCTGGGATTCGGGATTTGCAAATCCCTAAAACTCCCAGGATTTCGTTATTGGCTTCCCTAAAACATACCTACATTCACACGAACGCAAGCACTCATACAATTGCATATTGTTATTGTTAATGTTGTAGCAAATGTTTTTTTTTAGCATTAGTTCTTTCCTCTGTTAATAGTATCAACGTGTTTATGCATACGAAATCAACTAAAAATAATTCTCTCTAAAGCATTTTTTTATTTTGTTTGGTTTTGTAATTAAATCCAAACCATATTGTCTATTATTTGCTACAGTATCATGTATTTGTCAAGTGCTTTGTTATTATTGTAATTATTTTTTGCTATTGAATATGTTCGAAATTTTAGTTGCGGAGAGCTTTTGATTTAATTTTGTTTACGATATGTATGTTTTACGGTGTGTGGAAGTGCTCGCACTCAAGATTTGATTTTATTATAATTTTACTTTCACCAATACACGTTGATAATAGTTTTACAAACAAACAAACACACACACACACACACACTTTAAGTTCATTCCAAGCGACAAGGCCCTTTCTAACGAAGCCTTAATAAGTCAAACGACATAATCATCAGTCTATTTATTTACATTTTCTAAAAATACATTTTTTATTTCTGAAAAAAAAAAAATTAGGAACACCTTTTTAAATATCACCGACAACTTCGTAAAGTCATGCCCACAATAGAACAAAAATAGTGAATTGAATTATATACTTATGAATACCATCTATACTCTATATTAAAATTTAATATTCTTTTACTGATTTTTCACAGAAAAACATACTCGTATATGTATTTGTATAAATTAAGTAGTTGGGACAGTTCAGAAAAAGGATATTAGACGACACTGAAATAAAATTGAGTGCAAAATATGTTACATATTTGTATATTTTATGTGCCACATTAATAATAGAAAGGAACATGTTTCATACTCTTTATTTTATTTAGAAAAGAAAACAAAAATGCAGGAAGGGAAGAATATAAATAATATATTTCTCTAAAACTAAACCGCCACAACTTTCGTAAAATATTGGCTCCTTATGATCGTCAGCTCAGGTCTGTAAGATTTGTGTATTTTCCAAGTTAAACGTTTGTCAACATTCAGACCAAAATATTTGACGCAATTAGATTTTGGAATTAATACCCCTTTTAAATCACTCTATTTTAGCGTATATGTGACGTGGGTTGACTTATCAGCATTAACTTTAATGTGCCAGTTTTTTGACCACTCGTTTGCTAAGCCAGGTTGTAACTGAAGTAATCTAGAAGCATCAGATGCTGATTCTTTCGCTGCTCTTATAGCAGTATCATCTGCATAGGTGGCAATAATAACATCTCCATTTGTGGGAATGTCTGCAATGAAAGCTCTGTATAGGATTGAACCTAACACGCTTCTCTGCGGTACGCCAGACTTTATTGAACCGATATCTGAATAATCATCGTCTTCATATATGAACGAATTATTTGAAAGCAGCCTACTGATAAGTTGGTTGACACCAACGAAACGTCGGACATTTTTATGTATTGAATATTAAAAAAGCATAATTCTCCAAATTATATAACTCCCGTAACAAGACTGATAAAACCGTAAATAGGGAAAAACGGGAAAAAATCAGTCACATTGTACTGAAACGCAACGATTTACAAAATAGATCACACCTCTTTTCGTGATTTCTAAAACATTAAAGAAGCAAAAGTTGGAGTAATCACTTGTACAACATAAGAAACCCAATATAAATGACAAAAATGGGAGAATAGAAAAGCTTATGTAAATCTGTTGAAATAAAAAACGAAACTAGATGTGCACAGTGGTCCGTATACAATTATCTTCCTAAAAATTAAATAAAATATATTAAACTTAATTTCCTGCTGTATATTATGACTTCATTAGGAATAAAAAATGTTCCCAATTTCATTGATGTGACTACTACGGCCGATTTCGCTCGGACTATATGCATATGGATCGCCTTAGGTTATTTATATATCACCAGTCTTTAATGGGGAACTGACAATACGATTACCGAACTCAATGCGCACAATATCTATTGTTTGGTTAGATGTGTGACATGGTGTCATACATATCATATCATATCTTCCATTGCTGGTCATGAAAAGTCCGTAATAATGCCTCTGTAGAGCTAATGATGCCAAAATCCATAACAAAATATTATACTTGGATGCATTGACCTCTTGACCAATCCCGATCTCATCGATCCTCAGATGCGGCAATTTGGTGTGTTGACATAGACGCCAATATGAAAGATGATTTTTCGGCAAAATTCGATGTACAATTGCAGCTTCTGCAAGCCCGAAGTTGAGAGGCTGTAATGAAGTGGACGCCTTAAATTTGTGAGTCAATTTGACCTTGTAAGCGAGTATCGCAAGATATTTGTGCAAAATCCTCATCATGCTGGTGCGTAAAATACTCAGCTGTTGAGATCGATAGAGAGTTGAAGTTCTTGTATTAAATTGCGCACTTTTAGCGACGGTATTATTCAAATTTTAACTACGACCCGACTTACCGCCGTGCTTCATAATTTTTGTTCCATTAAAGTTAATTTTCTAATCGGGTTACAAATAAAGCTTATTTTCAAAGGATTTCCGCTTGTGGAAAAGGACAAACTTTTGAGACTTATCTCATGAGGGTCTTTTTTGAATTGTTGCGCACTGTTTTATACACTGAAGAAATTATTGTATGTATGTATTAAATTTATTATTACGATTAATGTATATTCCAAATATATATTAACACATTTATATAATAAATTTTCATCTAGTTATAAAATATTATAAATGAATAAGAAACTGTAACAGCGAACTTCTTTACCATATTTTTCTTTACCATATTTTTATTTGCCAAGGAAATGTATATTTTGGAAGTGAAGTGTTGTTGTTTTTCCCAGGAAATTATTTTATGCCTTTAACATAATTGACTAACACCTTCTATATTGATTATGGCATGTCAGAGAAGGGTACAGAAATATTTTATTTATCATCTCAAAGTATTTAACATGTTCCAATCAAGATGACATCATTTTATTTGTTATATTTTTAACTGGTCTTTTTATTTGAAAATTATATCACTAAATAGATTTTCTTTGCATACAAATAATGAATATGGAAGATTAAATATTTCTGCCTCATAAAGTTCTTTATCCTGAAAAAATTTCAATAAAATCCTTAACATCAAAGGCCCCTTGAGCTCTTAAGTCCGTTTCCGTTAAGCCTTAAGTGAGTGAATGATTGATTGGTTTTGGTTTTGTTAAACATAGTATTTTTAATATGAGGTGATAATTTGTTCTAATTTAGTTAAACGGCAAACAAATTCTGTTCTTTTCAACAAATAATTTGATAAAAGTCATCGATAATGACGACAACAGCAAACAACACTTTTTGCCACTACACACACGCACATACCCACTATCAACCAGTACTTACAACAACAGCAACACTCAAACGATTTAAGTTTAATTTTTTTAATCAATTTTTTCTATTGTACATATAGAATGAAGGTAAATGCACAGATTTATTTATTTTATTTTACATTCATGTGTGCATTAGAAAAAATTCAATAGTACGAGTGGTATTTTATACAAATATTTGAAATAGTTTCAGATTTTATGAAATCATCCAGCTAAAATTTTATCATTGACATCTGCCATGTCATAATTATGCAAATAATTGATGATTTTATCCAAAATCAATCAAGCCTTTGAGATAGATATCTGAAATGAAATCATAAATGAGTGATAGAAACTTTTTGACTCGTTTTGATTATAGAGACTTTCAGAACACTTCACATGAAGCACTCCAATGAGCTAAAGTCGTAACATCTCAGTAGCCAGTCCATGTTGCCGCTGCACAATTTTAATTCTGCTCGGTCTGTCCGCTGTGATCGATTCCTACAGCTTTCAATCGCTATTTAATTTTTTCTTTCTAAGTAAAATGTTATACAATATTTTTTTAAAAATTATTTGACATATTATCTCATTGTGTTTTAAATTTCGGTTTTTGCGAGTTATAATCTATTCTTCAAGGCGAATTAATAACAGGGGTTTTGACAGCGCAGCTCATAATTTTTTCTTAATTTTTTTCTTCGTTCAATGTCAAAATTTGTTCATATGCGTTGGTTATTTGCTTATAACTGACCTTCGTAGACTGGTAGGTAGTGTACTAGACTCGTACTAGACTCGCGAAGGTCCCAGGTTCGAATCCTGCCGCAGAACTCTGGCAGTTTGTGTCTGATAATTAAAGGGAGCGCACAACAAGCCTTCACTGGCTTAAGTGTATGTCGTATGACATGGGCTACCACACCCCTCCAATCAACCCAACCCAACCCAACCTATTTGCTTATATGTTTTGATTACTTTCATTATTTCCTTTGCTTTTTCAATTTACTCTGCTGTTTTTGTCCTTTAGTAATGAGAGAGTTTTATTTCTTGTACAGGTGAGCTTACCTGGTATGAATTCGCCTTAATAGTCTGTTTGTCTAGCATTTCGTTGGTGCTTATGCCAGCTCATCATTAGACTTTCAGCCATATTTCCAAAAACTTCATAGTATATAAATTAAATTTTCTTTATGAATCAAGGACAATCTGCAAGTTTATCAAAAGAGTACTTCAAGTATTCACTAGGCCATCTTATTATCTATTACACAGTGCAACACGAAAAAAAATAACCATATACGGACACCACTACGTGATAAAAGACTAAAAAAAAGACCCGTGTCTCCCAATTTTTCCCAAAGTCATGCACTTTTTTTTATGGGCCGCCAAAGATTTGGGGCCTCGGTATCATTTTCGCAAAAAAGTGATCATTTTCTCGGGCTCATATCTTGCAAACCGTTCCGAATTTCGATTTACTCTCTGAGGCAAACTTGTAGCTCTTGTCATAGAGAACAAAAATTGCAAACATATAAAATCAAAAAAACTTCACCTTCCAGATAAAAATCGCAAAAAACTTAAAAAAAATTCGATTTTTTTTTACCTTTTTCTCTTGTTCAGGTCCATAGGTAGCAAACCGTTCAAAATTCAAGGAAACAATCAACTACAAAAATCTACCTAAGATCTCAATAAACAAATTTCTACAACATATAAACTTTCTGGGAATAATTCTGAACACCGTTTAGGTAGCGCGTCACTTTTTTCACTTTTGCGGCTACCTAAGCCATTCAGCATAAAATCTGAAAATAGTGTATGTTTCCATCATGAATATATCGATGACTTTGATTTCTAACAGGACAATGAAAAGTCCTGTGAATTCCAACACATAGAGCCATATAAACGCCTTTACACACACAAACACACGCAGTTACAAATGTGTATATATAATCCGCTTAAGAATGAACATCTTGAAATTATTCCAACTTTCATTTTATATCTCTGCTCCTAAGCAAAATAGTAAATATAAATATAAGAGTATGTGTGTACACTTATACAATTGTTTTCATGTGTGCGTGTATGCTTGAATGTATTCTATGGAGCTGATAATAAGATCTACTCGGACGTACGTGTTGTTATTGAATGCATGTATGTGTATGTTTCTTTTGGTATTAAGCCGATTGGGATTGTTGTTCATTTGCACGTTAGGGATAATGAACGCCTCAATAAACTTTAAGTATTTAATGTATTCTAATGTTCAGTTAAGTGTGTGCGTGTGTGTGCGTGTGTTGGTAGGACTTTTTATGCATGTTCGCACTTTTAAGACGCATTAATAAGAGACGCATGCTCATTGAACTCATTGATTCTATAATAATATTCGTTGGAGTTTTTTTCGCTTTATATTTTACACGTATACTCGTATACATAAATGTATGTATTTCACTTTCACAATCCACTTGTAATATTTATTGCACATTTTTGCAAACATGTCGACGAAATATCTATGTACATGCGTGAATTTGAAGGTTTTTTTTTATAAGTAGTGATAGATAATACTTCTTTCTATGAAACCCAATTGGGATTTCTATTCATTCTTGCCATCTCGAGTATTGATAAAAAGAACAATCAAACGTTTGAGAATTGTCGAAGTTAATTTTAGGACATGTACATATGTATATTATATTTCAATATAAGTATACATATTATATACTTAATATGAAAATTCATTATTTGGGATATTCTCCCCAACTAATCGTTGAATGTTTTCAAACTGCTTAAACTTCACTGACGATTTGGTTTTAGCAACCAATGAAATGTCGGCATATGAAGAGCTAAAGCCACAACAAATTTTTGATTTTTTCTATGCATTATGCATATTATTTATAAAACAACAAGAGATAAAAAAAATTACGAAAAATAAACAAAATTTCACTCTACCTGCAAAGTTGTTTGATCTAATCACACATAAATGCATACCATCATTAATGTTTGCCTTTATAATTCGCTCAAACACGTTATTTTGTTTATCATTACTATATAAAATATTGTCGTAAATATATTGTGATATTTGTCATAATTATATTATATAATACGTTCATTACAATAATATAATACATTTTTATTTCTTTATACATATTTTTTATTTGAAATACATTTATGTACATACAAGCATTGGGAAAGATATACATGTAGAAACGAGGCAGGTCAATAAGTCCCTGGAAATGCAGCAATGTTCCTGTCAAGATGTATATGTCAGTTCACTCCTGTCAAAATTTGAACAACATGTGTCATTTAGTTTGTGTTTGAAATCCTTTGATAGCAGACTACCGTGTAATTTGAAGAGAAAATTAAATAAAAGTGTAAACCCTCACTCAAACCAAGGCTTAGCTTGATAAATATTAGGGAAACTCTGCATTGAGTCCACTTAATAAGGATTTTAAAATAAACCACCTCATCCGCACTTTTCTCTGGATTTTATTTTTGTTATATATTTCAGAACTAAGTTATAATACTCATTCAGAACAATGTTATAATACTCATTACAATAATATAAGGAAAATTAATTATTTATATTTCTATCCGTGTTGCTAGAATTCGTTTATAAAAAATGGCCAACAGAGGTTACAATCTAGTAGTACATAAATTAAACTGAAAGGTTAAAAAACTCTAAAGGGTATAAAATATTAGTTGCAAATAACAAAATTTATTTGTGCTAAAATGTGAAAAACACTTGAAATAAATATTTAAAGCATTTTTGTATGAACGTTCTTTATTGGTTCTCAAATTACAAAAACTAAAAGAAATATACGATTTTTTTCTCGAAAAAACCCCTTAGAAGTCACGGTTATTGACAATTATTATTTATTTAATTTGCAGCTTAGAAAACTGCGTACGAAAAACATTGCATTCCATTTCTTCGCAAGGGCTTAAGCCCCAGACGTATATATATACTCCAACGCAGAAATGAAGAGAATATATTGATGTCTTTTGATCCTTATTGATCCTTTTTTAGGTTTAAATTAATGGTATAATGTTCGTAATTTAATTAAAGAAATAATCACAGAAAAATGCCAAAGTCGACAAAAATAAATTCAACTTTAATTGCAACAACCTGCATAGCTTAACAAAACAGCGCTCTTTTCGGAGGCCGCAACACCCCTTCTTCAGTGCTGATCTGTATTTCATGATCTTCGCCACTTTTTAGGTGCCGGTGGTTGTATGTAAGTTAATACTATTTATTTAAACCATTTAATGAAAATCTTCATCCATCTAACTTTTTATTTTTTATGTTTTTTAAATCATTGTAATTCCCCTAATATGATCCCTACAACCAGAATCCAATTTATGTTCTTATCTAACGTTTCATTATTATTTCAGGACTAATAGCTTTTGTAATGTTATCGTGACAAAAAATTAAAAAAAGGCTGCGTTTGGGCCGGTTTGATTTACGCTCTGATTTCAAACTGTGATTGCAAAACTGCTTTCGTTTTTAATAACTTGTGCATTTAATAGACATGATCCCGATCCTTTCCTAGAAATGTATTGCAGCCGCAACACATATTGCGATAGATAATAAACCACACTTAAATGTCAGCCATATTTTATTGCAGTTATTTATAGTTAGTTTTATATATTTATTATTTAATAAACACATTTGTACAAAATATTAAAAAAAATTAACCACGTAGTATATATTATGTTGCTTTAGGTATTATTTTTTTTTATCAATGTTATGGCAATAACTATTGATATTGAATACTGAGGCATAGAAAATGCACTTACATCATAAATTTATTCATCTTTTTATTTGCAGAAATACTTTTTTATTACTCTATACAATAAATAATATATTGAAAATCCATAAATAGGGCATATAATTTATTTATCAATTTAGTTTTTTGGTAAAAATATATAAAATATAAAAAAACACAATGGAACTTATTGTTAAAGCCTATCAAAGGATTATAATTGTATAAAAATTTGTTTAAAATATTTCTTATTAATTATTACTAACCGAATGAATGGCAGAATGCTCCAGAAACAATTATGCTTTTACGAGCGGCGTACGTGTATTTTGAATAATACATTTTTGCTCTGGACTAAATGCAATTGCAATATGAATCCTCCAATGCCACAAGGACTCTTTGCGACCATAAGACGAGTACCTTCAATTATTAAATACTCTAATAATCATCATCCAAGAGAGCTAGAGGCAACAATAATGTACAACAAACCTAAACTTTTTCAAAATAACAAGTTTCGAACGACCAATTTAAGTGGAGAAGATCAAAAAATATACATTCTCATCATTTATTTGGAGCTAAAATTCCCCTCTTTTATACATTGTTATAGTGAATCGGCATGGGACACACAGCAACCTTTACATTTTAGGTGAAACACGTATTCAGAAATTTCGTGTAAGACAAAACAAATCCTCTAGGTGAACATTGTACGCAATGCATAGAACTTTTATATATCCTTTAGCAAAAAGAGACAATAAACTTCCCTTAACGGCTGAAATGTTCTACAAAAACTTTTATCATAATATATCATTGTTCTTTCTTTTCAATGTGTATAACAAATTTTAAGTTTGACTACAAAATCTCCTCAGAATGAAGTGAAGATGAGCCAATTATTACAACGGAATAGTACTGCTTTTGATGGTCGCCTCACCATCAGCATTCACATGTCCTTTTTTTAATTTTTTGTATATTAAATGGATTATATTCCCAAATACAACCGCCAGCTAAAAAGTCGTAAAAACAAACTTATAAACACTAATGATGATGTTGTGGTGACCATGTAGAACCGTACTTGTTGCATTCTGCTAGTATAACTACATTCTACTGAATTAAAGCCAACACATTTATCTAAAAAAGTTTTTAATTAAATCCAGTATGTTTAATACAAAAATCTTTACACAAACAATACGAGAATTCTATCATGTATGGAAATTGCAAAATATATAACCAGAGTATATTCGATATGAATTCATTTAGTTTTCTTCCAATCAGGTTGAAATCCTTTAATCAATAATAGATAATTAAGTCCACCATAAATAATAAATTTTTTCAAATACTAATTTTTTAAGTAACCACGTGGGAGTATATTTCGAATACATATCAGTGATAAATGTTATTAATGCAAATTGACGAATTCATTAATGGAACTCGAGCCAGACTATTTAATTTCAAGAAAGAATAAAAAGCAATAACATTTATTTTTCATTAAATTACTTTTAAATTACAATAAGTTGCATCTCACTTAACTCGCATTAAAAGCTGTTAATCCTACTTGCACATTTTCTTTATAATATAAGGATTTATCCATTTGTCATGGGTGCTTGATTAGTTGACTTAATGTCTGGATGGTCAAGTTGCACAAGCGGTCATGTGTCATCAACATGTAATCGGGTGTTAAATCCCTTTTGACACTTCTGAGCTTGACCAACACGCGACTTGCAAAAGTGTTATAATTTGGTGATTAATAAATTCACAGTCAAGTGTCCCCTTGTCCTCAAAATGCATATGTACCTATGTGTGTCAGTGTATTTGGGTGTGTGTGCTAATGAATATTTATCACTTTGTACGAGTAGATTTTCTAACATCATAATAGAGTACGTGGACAGCAATCAAAATACCAACATTTGCTTGCAACCCAACGGTTGGATGGTGATACTTTGTAAAGTGTCATAATTCGTAATCCTTTTCATAGAACAGAGCTTTAATATTTTACACCTTTTATTTGATAATCACTCACACCTGCAAAATCCATGCAAATTGCATTGAAGTCAGTCAAATACTTGAAAGTACATGCATGTGTGTATGCCCCTTAAAGTTTTAATATTTTATGTAGTTTTGAAACAAAAAAGTGTGTAGAGCTAAATATTTTTTTTACTTTTTGCATTAAATACTACAGCTAATAATCATACACATGTCCATTGAGGATCAAAGGATTATTAGTCGCATTTGCGCTAGTGTTTCTTTCTTTTTACATTGATACTCGTATTTTATCCTTCCATAGATGTGTGTTGTAGAATAGACCCCATTTAACCCCGTTTATTTGCAATTAACTTGTTTCTTTATGAGACACGGGAACAATTAACATGTCGCAAATGTCTGCGGCTCCTTCTCTGTTTGTAGGCGATGAAATTGCACAAAAACGAAAAAGCACAAAATGCACCCAGACGCACATGAGATGACACATGGGTCTCATAACATTTCACTTCAAAAGGAGACGTACGGCATAACTGTAAAAAAAGTTGTGTATGTATTATAAATTGTGGAATAAATAGCTTGACGCCGAAACACTTTGCAAATTTCTGTGCTCGCGATGCCACAGATGTGA
Source organism: Germaria angustata (assembly GCA_963681545.1). NCBI lineage: Eukaryota > Metazoa > Arthropoda > Insecta > Diptera > Tachinidae > Germaria > Germaria angustata. The sequence goes on along the minus strand of OY812999.1, from coordinate 31,400,061 downwards.
ACAGATGATATTTAGATAAATTAATTTACATGATACCAAGACGCAGAACATACATTTTAGATGTAAATAAGAACTTTATAAATATTGATTGTTATTTAATAAGATGAAAATAGACTAAATTGAGCAGAGGCTGCAACATTTAAGAGACAATTTTTATAGTAATTTTAAAACAAATGATTGTGAATCAGGAATTCCAAAAAGAGGAAACACCATTTAAACAGATTAGAAATGTAAATCAAGATCGCCCGAAAATTTATGGAGAAATGGAGGTAAATACAAAAATGCACATGGACGAATTCACTTAAAAATAGGAAAAGCTGCTGATACACGTTTTGTTTTAATGATTATCACACATTATATAAATTGAGCGAATAAAGCGGTTCAAGGGCATACGCGTTACAGTAACAGGGCCTTTCAACTTGAAGTGATAGAAGTCCAACTGGCTGTTATCCGACAAGAACAAGTTAATACGCCATTTATGTGCTTATAATCCTACTCCAGATGGATCTTCCATTTTTTTCTTGTTTAGTTCATATGTACGTGTTTGACAAAATCCATATTTTATTAAAAATGATTCTGAGTAAAAGTTTATTGATGCTTTGGCTTGACCAGGGGGGGAAGCAAGCGTGTGGACTAGTCACTTCTTTAAAGAATGGGATGGCTTGATTATACCTGTTTGCTAAGATACATACAGATCTCTTTCTGAAAGCAGTTAAATACCACAACTACCAGTTAACTGCCTCTTAATCTATTGGGGAAAAATTATATGTATATGCAACTTCTATATTGACTCCTTCGTAAGTATTAGTAGCAGGAGAATTATTTGCTTCAAATTGGGACTCAGATCAGTTTTATCAGTTCCAACGGTAGTAAATTGTAACAGTTTTACCATCCCTGATATATTGTGTTGTAGTCACATATTTTTGAAATTGGTGCAAGATTTTATTATAAAAACTAAATGAGCTGCGATGACCTGTATACTCGTAAATAAGCCATAGTTGAAGCCTTGTATAATAACAACTAATTCAAATTAAAATTATGGTTTAGAAATTTTAAGCAAATTCTTTCAAAAATTCTCTTTTTCATACACCAAATGAATGGTAGTGAAATTTAAAATTAGAGACATGCAAAAATAGCTTTAATAAAAAAATTACCGAAATAGAATTTTTCAATAGATAAAATATATTCCGCCATTTCATTGGTCGCTAATCTAAGTCATCAGTGAACTTGAAGCAGTTTGAAAGCATCCAACCTCGTATGTTTATGCCATACAAATCAGATATAATGTGAGAATTCTCTATCGTATATGAGATTGGCCAAGGCCACACCAAATAATAAAAAAAAATTTGAAGTTGTAATTGTTTTAAACGATTAGTTGGAGAGAATATCCCATTAAATTTTAATATTAAGTAGATAAAATATAGTTTAGGTTGTTGCAACTTATTACAAAAGGGTAAATTTATTTTTCACAATTTGCTTTGAGTAGGTGTTTGCGCAACCCAAACGCATCGGTATGTTTGTTGCTATTTACTTTTGTATGTCGTGACATAAAATGGTGGAAGATCAAGACTTACTAACCAAAATAACTACCTTTTTCTTTCTCAATTATTATCGGCTTCTTAAAGACCAAAATTTTTTATTTACCATAAAAGTTTTGCTTTTTGTGGCAAGACTTCCTCTATGAAAAAGTGACTGTGAGCTCGATTCAATGGCATATCACTCAATGAAACCAGGCCGGCTTTTCCCGAATTATAATAAATATTTAGAGGAGCTTCTGTTTTTTCATACAGAACGAGAATCTATTCGTAAAAGTGTATTTTATTCATACAACCTTATCAACCCTTGACCTCCCATGGATTTTTGCCATTGAAATAAAGCTACAACAAAAAATTATAGTTATAAAAAAATAATTTTTGAGCATTATTTTCCCTAAAATTTTAATTCATAGAAATTATTAAAAATTTACATAATTTTTAATGCAATTTATTTACTTTTGCTGGCAAATATAAAAGCAGCGACTTACTTTCAGCTGATTAAAAATACTGGGGGGGTTACTCTCTATTGCGATGTGTATGCGATGCGTAAGAAAAATGGTACATAATCTGATAATTGGTACCCTTTATTGAGTTTACGCGCATCTGATTTTTTTACTTTCGCAAATCTAGCATCAATGCACTCTGTAATTGTCAAAATCGTTCGTTAAAACCAAATATCTTGTGGTAACAAAACATCAACGCATCGAACTAGCTTACACATCGCAATAGAGAGTAACCCCCCTGAACAACTACTCAATATTTATAACAAAAAAAAACTAAAATGACACAATTATGCAAAAAAATTAAACTTTAATATTTCAGGGCATAGATGCTTCTTCTTACTTAAAATATCTTGCAACATAAAATTATATTTTAGAAATATACGGATTTTCTTTTGATTATATGTTTTTAAGCGAGTCTTAGGAACACTGAAATTTTTAGGGATTTTTTAACAAATAAATATTTTAATTATAAAAGGTGCAATTTATTAATATACAATACAATATGGCCCAATTTTTACATCTGGAAACACTCTTCTACTTCTGGCGAAAAAAGCTCAATAGATACTTTAGTTCCAAACCTTATAAATAAATGGAGTTTTAGGAGAAATTTGTTTTAGAAGAAATTATAATTTTTTTTCCTCTTACTCTAGTTAAAGGAATTTGATTCATGTTCTGTCAAAAATAGAAGAAGAAAAACATTAACATTTATTGTGATATTGACAACAATCTCATTAACAAATCTAACAAGAGAAATCTTTCGGCATCAATAATTCCAGGTCCATTAACGGCATGTGTGAACTGTTGTTGTTGTTGAGGCGCACGTCAGTTTGCAGGCGCATTAGTCCAGACACGTTAACAAGATCCATTAGTAAATCCTTCTTCTCTTTTTATGTCATAATTGTCAATTTAAAAAAAAATTTAAGAATTTTTATATATTTTTGTTAGAATTTCCTAAAATGCTAAAAACAATGAAATACAATAAAAGCTGAAATGCATTGAACAATCAATTATCAAGTTTCACATTAAAATATTTTGTTCGATATGAAGATTGTGTTTTGGAACTTCTTCCCTCTTCTCCTTCAAGTTGGTTGCTTTTATCCCTGTTATTGTTTGATGCATGCGAATGCATGTGTGTGCGCCTGTATGAGGACGGTGTAGCTAATAATGCTGTTTGATAAGTTGATGCAACATTTTTATTAGATGGCGGCAACCGTTTGTATTAAAAGCAGCCGACCTTTTTTCTCGCTGCTGTATTTGGTAGAATGTTTGCTGTTGTTGTAATAAATGATGACAATTGTTTTGCTTATTTACACAAATGGATTCATGTGTATTTTAATTATTTCCTTGCGTGCATTTCGGAGCTAAGAGCCGTTCCTTTTTGAAGTGTTGACTTCGTTGTATCAATAAATTATATACTTGAGTAGTTGCAATAACACATATACAAGCATATAAATTGTATGTTCATGTTAAGAAGTCGCTGCATCCACATACTCGTACATACAAATATTTATAATTTACGTCTGAACATTTAATTTCTCTTATTTATTTTTTGAATTTATTTCTGTGGCACTTAAAGTAAGTGGCTCCAGTTGTGATGAGAGAAGCATTAAATACCACAATTCGTAGTCAAAATTCTAAAATGAAAATGAATTATTTCAAGTTGTTTTAACCACAAATTTTCTGATTCTCATAGTGCAAGTATTTGTCTATGTTTTGGAAAAATTACAAAAAAAAAGGAAATGCATATTTTGATCTGATAAATAGATGTTTTTTTTTTCATAAACTGCCTACTCTTATAATCTTAGAAAATGGGTTTAAGCGGAAGTTTAGCTATTTCAAAGTTGATTCTCAACAAAAACTAAAATTTTATGTGAAAAATACGAGTATATGAAGAAAAGTGCTTTTTTATCAAAAATTTTTATTTCAAATATAAAAGAAATATTCAAAAGTGAATGAACGAAGAAAACTTGTTCAATCGAACCTCTTATTATAATAATATTTGAATGCTGTTAAACATAATCCAATTCGGATTAAAAAACGTGGTTTAAAGGAAAAGTTGGTTGAATTGAAAAAAAGTTGTTAAATATTATTTTTGAAAAAGTTCAAAACGTTTTAATTCGCTTAAATTCAAAGCGAGAAAGCAACATACTTTGTTTAGCAGTAAGAATTATTCATTTACTGCCAACGAAACTTCATGCAGATTGATCGTGTTACATGCAACATATGAAACCTCAGTTTATATATGATTAGCCTTCATTTGTTTTATATTCATTACCTGTCATCTCTTTTACCTTCAGCTACTAAAAATAGGCTGAAATCCTTTAGATGAACGAAGTAAATTCAAATGTTAATCTTGCTTAAGCCGAAAGCAATAGTTATAATTTTACTCCGATTTGATATAACAAATATTTCTAATACAAAAATGAAATAGTATTTTGAGTTTCGAGTATCAAAGGAAAGGAATGTGATTTTAAGTTTCATTTACTTAAATAAATATATAAAAGGAAAAGCGAGATTTTTTAACAGATTTTTACCAAAAATCAAAGTCTTTTGAAAGAACCAGCAAATTTTTTTTTTCAAAACATCCAAAGAGGGTGCTTTGAAAGAGTTTTCAAAATTAATGAAATTTAATTTCATAGAAAAAATTAGAAAACAATTAAGAAGATTTAACTGACAATAATTTTCCTAGAGAATTCACCCGTAAATTTATAAGACTGTGCTCGTATAACACAAGACAAAGAACAAATATTGATTCTGAACTTAATATTTATAATTCAGGAAGATTAAAGAAATAAAAAATTTAGAATGTTCCATACAAGACAGAGTTGAAAATTTTACTCAGATTAATATAAAAATTCCATGTAAAATAATAACAATGATCAGCATTTGGAGGCATGTACAAGTACGATGAAAAATAAACTAAAGACAAGATTTGCAGGACAAAGACAATGTGTTAATCTTAATTATCAACCGGATTTTGGGAAAACAATACTTTTCTTTATACAAAAACAATTAGAAACGTATGTAAGTATTTGTCAAAAATATTAAAAATAATCAATAAATAAATTTAAGACAAAAACAGGAACTGAAGAAAATATTATATTACTACTTTTGTAATTTGATATTTTATATATATGTTTTTAATTTTGTTAAATGTTAAAATCATTTGTTAATTTTTTAACATTATTTGTATATAAATTTAATTCAATCACCTGAATTTCCTGAAAAAGACTCCCACAGAGTATAGAAATGCTGAATAATGTAAAAAATAAATATATTTTGTGTTTGTAAAGAAGAGCTTGAGCTAAATAAACAATTCAATGAATTAATTATAAGTTTAATAAAAAAATTTTATCAAAATTTGTAAAAAAAATTTGTTGATACAAAAATATTCAACAAATTTTCGTCGGTTAATAAACATCCAAAAGTCATGATATGGGTGAATATTCCTGAATACGAATGCGAATACGAATACTAAATACATCACTGTATTCCAGTGTTGCCAACAGTACAATAAAAAATTATGGAAAATCTGGGGGGAAAATATTACAAAAACCAAATGAAATATGACGAATTGTTGATAAAAGCTTCTTATTATTATCAAAGCATATTGCTTTTGACTCAAATTAATAATTGGAGGTCATTGTATTTGTACTTTAAAACATATGAATTTATATTTAAGTATATAAAACTATTAAAAATTCTTTAAGTATATTATTTCACGTGCATATATTGTAATGGGTCAACTGTTCAAGTATTTATTCTAATGTTCACTATTTCCGGCAAATAATATGACTTCAATTGAAAAACACCAATTGAACAGAATACAAAGTCGAAGCAATTATCGCTAGTGTAGAGCCCGATCCATTTCTATTTTATATTTTACTCCCAGGAATGATTGAAATACCTCTTTAAAAAATTAAAACACAGAAAGTGCTTTCTGAATATGAAATGTTGTTTAGTTATTAAAAGAACATTTACAATTGGTTCGCAAAGTATGGAATTTTGCTTTAAGTGAAATTTCAAGTAAAATTTATAAGCATGTCTATCCAATTAAAAAAATATTCCACAAATGACGGAATTATAGGATAATCGACGAAGTATTTAGCCGTTTTTTTCCGAACGAAATTTTCCATAGTACCAAATTTTGCATGCATAAGAAATTTTAAAATAGTTCTATAAGCCGCGGAGCTATGGTACAATCATTGTGTCAGTCCGATTCCCATAGAAATTTCTGTGAAACCAAACTGCAAGTTACACTTTCAAATAAAAAAGTTTTTTTTTTTCAAAATCGGTCCATTTATAGGGAGTTTTATACGATAATAAATATTTTGTGGGAGATAATAGTGTCCGTCCGATTTTCGAAAGTAATTGTGGGCCTACAAAACAAAAAGCAAACACTTTCGAGCAAAACAAGGAATTTTGAAAATCGGTTGACAAATGATAAACAAAAGGAAAAAATTACATTCAAATAACATACTCCTCTTTTGAACTCAGTTAAACCAAATTTTTCATGATATAAAAGTTTTACAAATATTTTTAAATAATACAGTTTTTGTACTATTAAAAGAAAGTAGCGACCCTGCCATGTCCAACACTCTCTTTTATAGCTAAAAACCTGCAAGTCCTTAAAATGTCACTGAGCGAACTTTCATTCGCCACATCGGATAATGTCCTTTGTTCAAATGGGGTTATAAGCATAATTTGAAAATTATCGATGATTCCTTCAATTCAAATATTTTCAGACCTCTTTGTAAAAGTACAAAGATAAAAATGAAGTAAAAACTTTTAAAATATTAAATTTTCAATAGTCGATAACCATTTTTAACATTAACAAACAAACAACATACGAGAATTCATGAAGTTTGCAACAAATAAAAAATTGAGTGGAAAATCTTCAGGTAATGCAAATGAATTTACGTATAGAAAAAAAACATAATCTTCTTCAAAATGTCTATAAAAAAACTGGATGTCAATGGCGCATCTGTCAATAATTTTCGTTAAAGTTTTTTTGCTTCGATGCCTCTGAGTCTCTTTCAAATGAAAAAAGAATTAAAAAATACTTGTACTTGTGCAGCTCGTAAATATTTTCTCTTATCAGAAGCGAAATAAATTTGTCTTTAATAACTCAAATACTTTACGAGCTGCATGCTTCTCTCCAAGATAGCGAGTCATTTAAGCGAATAAGCCAACACAAAGATTTTGTTGCTTTCAGCAAAATTGAAATGAAATTATCATTTAATGAACGAAAAATCCAAGAGCGTAAGTATTAAAACCAAAACATGTTGTTCAGTGGCTTAAAGTTGCTTTTACAGAAAACACTCCGAACCAGAGACAGCAAATCATTATAGAGTTCAAGTCGTTCAACAAAGTTTTTACTGTGTGGCATGCTGTTTGAACAAATACAACCACAACTTTTGACTGCAGAATGTTGCTCGTAATTTGTTGTTTTTAAGCATAAATTTTCAAATTTATGACAAATTGCGAGAGTGCTAGTGTATGTATATGTATTAATTAATGATGTGGCAAGAAAAAAAAATATGTACACTCGTATGCAAAAAAAATATCCTGGCTCTCTGTCTTAAGATGATGCTTAAGCAGCATCAATGGAAAAAAGGTGGCCCAACAGCTAAGAAAACCACCTTCAGCCAACATTCAACCAACCAAGCCCTCCCAAAACAATTTTCTACAAACAATAATGTTGCAGTATTTCAAGAGCGAGTCAGTGTGTTTTTAAGGACTCCCCGTAAAAGCTTGTTTTCTTTTTTCTTTCTTGTTTAATGACGTTGGAGTAAAGCGAAGGATAATATGTTTAGAAGCAAACGAGTAAATTATCATTTCAAAATCCGCCATAAAAAAGTTAATGCTCTAGTAAATGGAAATACGTAAAAGCAAAATTAAACAATAAAGTCTGTTGAAATGCTTTAAATAAATCTTTAAGTTAAAGTTGACTAAAATCGCATTGTTTGGATACAAAACATTCATTTCAATTGGTAACAAAATGCCACAAGACACGCATTCGTTCAAAATGGCTTTTGTAGTTGCTTTTGTTCTGGTCGTAGTTGATACATATAGAAATTCACTTTTGGTTAAGCTACGACGGCCAATAGAAACAATACGAACCAGCCAGCACCACGTCTGACTGCCAGTTCTTTTGCAAATAAAAATGTAGTTGTTGTGAATAAGTGAGGATATCTCACTCATATGCACTATACCAAATAATAGCAACAATAACAACATGAAAAAAGGAATCTTTTGTTTAAGCCATTATGTTGTCGGCACCCATTTTAATGCTCCAGCGCTTAATATTAAAAACAAAAAGAAAAGAAAAAACATTGCAAAACATTCAGGCATTTCATAACAATAACATTTAAAATCGACAAATTTGTATGGATCATTCTCATACTCTAATAAATCCAACACAGTGGTTTAGATGACATTTAAAGTGGTCTATAGGGAATTTTGCAGAAAATGATTTTTGTTTAAAAGATGTTTTTATTAGTTTCCAATCTGTTCCATGATTAAAAATGACAGAAAAATTAAATTTGATTATCAGCTGGAGGTACATGCGCACATTTTATCTGCCACCACTCACATGCAATGCAGGCAGATTTTATTCAAACATCAGTACTACTTGAACAATATTTTCAGTGGAAGTAGAATACGAGAATTCTTTACCCTTCATCATGCAAATTTTCAGTTATGAACGAAGTTTCATGTATTACACTGTTTTGTTTTACTACAAGATAAGAAACTACTAGATAATTGTTATTCTTGTGGTATTGTTTAGTTATTTCATTTGCATCGAAATCCAATCGTTTTTATTTATGCCAAGAACTGCTTTTAAAACTTTTTTACAAACTTTATTTTATAAAAGAACAGCTTTTCAAGTAATTTCCGCAACTAGAAATTTTATAAAACCTTTTTGTTTCTCAATTTCTTACGCTCGTTTTTCATTTCATTCTTTCGTTACAAATTTTTCGAGTACATGAACACGTTTCAGTAAGAACTAGTAAAATCTATTAGTAAATAATTGATAACGAAAATCGGCTATAACAGAAAACAATGTTGACAAGTTCAAGTTTCTTTGCAAATAAAAGCAGTACATACAATCACACATACATTTTGCTGATTGTGGTTATAAATGAAATTATTTTTTCAGTGATTCGCTTTCCGCATTTTTCGACAACGCTTAACCAAACTTATATAAATGCTTTAAAGCTCTTTTAAACCAATGTATCATATTTTACTATTTGTATGTATTCGTAAAAATAACAAAGAGTCCCTTGGGACTCACTCAAAATACTGTATCCTTCTGCAAAGGATACATAAACGTATTTGTGTAAGGATTAATTCACAGGCACAACCATTCAAATATACCCACATCCATATTGGGGTTCGTTGCATGCGTAGAAAATACAAACAATATGGCGTCGACCCTCTTCACATTCAGTCGCCACCAAACGAACAGGGTGCTCAATCAATGGATGCAGAATACAATGGAGGAAATATAATTTTTGGATCTTTTGGGTGGCTGCAATCATGGCTATGTAATCGTAAATATTTGTAATGTCCAGAATATTGTTGTTTCTCTATTCCTCTGAATCCTTTTAATGGCGGCAAAGTCTACATTTATGCGCCGATTAAGGTTCACATTTACATGTATTTTTTCCTTTGATATTCCTAGAACTGTAATAGTGTTTAATGTTGTTGCTTTTGTTACTTTAATTTTGTTGCCCACAACTTGTTGTTGCAAATGTGTGAAAAATATGGGAAAATACAACCACAATAGCAGAAAAACAAGTCTTTGTTCATGTTTGGCTAAAGTTTTCAGTTTATTCATGTTTTCATTGGATTCGGTTTATTCCGTCTCTTACTTCCCCTACCACTTCCTTTTTCTTTTCTTTCTGTTTTGCCATTTGGACTTAAAACGTTGTACGTGAATGTACTCGAAAGTTTGTACAAAGTTTTCTTAAGATGTTTTCCTTTTATTTTTTATTTTATTTTTTTTTCGTTTCCCTTTTCTTTTCAGAAAGTTTTCCGTATTTAATATGCTTTCATGCTTGAAATTCACGTGTATAATTACATGAATCTTAAGCTTTTCTTTTCATTTATCCTTTTCATTTGGCTTTGCGACCGTCTTCCACAACTGCGATGTCTTTATCCCTGTCATTGTGAACATCATCTTGTTATTTGTAACAGCAGACGAAAGGAATCTTCCAGTTCTACTTGCAGGCTTGCATTTGTTCAGGAAATCAAACAATGGAGTGGAAATGCTTGTAAATGAATATTTTTTCAAGGATTTGTTTTGCGTGACTGTGGAGTTGTAAAATATTTTTAGAAAAACATCTTGTGTTGTTTTTCTTGCATAATAAAGACATACTCATATTATAATTTTTTTCAAGCGTCGGGAAAAGTTTTAAAGTAGTTTTTAACACATTAAATTATTTATATAAAGTGATAAATGTTTTTAATTTCATAAGCTTAGTGAGAGCTTAGCCGAAAAATTACTACAAAAATATTTTATCTCTTGCAAACTTCAATACCCAGTACCTGCATAGAAAAATCAAAAATATAAAAAATTCACAATACCAAGATCAAAATTTTTAAAATTTTTAAGTTTTTGTTCAGAACTACGTATTAACAGAATATAATTGTTATAAGTGACATTTGAAATTTTTTTAAAGGTTTTTCTACAAAAAGCTCTGTGAATACGTGTACAAATAAGCAATAGTTTTTGGTCTTTCAGTAACAGTTATACGATATTTTTATGTACTTATATCGATAACCATTATAAATAATTATTTTTGGGGATTTTTATAATCGTTAGGGGTACCATACACGTTCAAAATATTCATCCAGCATTGTGATGGTATTGGTGAAAGTTTCTTTGTATGCATCACATAGACGGTACTGGATTGCTGTACTTCAAATTTTAATACATGTATTACATTTATTCATCAAACATGTACACATTTTAAACGAGACTACAAAGCGAACAATTATTGAAGATGGCGGAATAGAAAAAGACGACAGCGATGCAACAAACGCCAGTTATGAAATGTTAATGGAAATTAAAAAAAGATTCATATACATTAATTGCATATTCAAAATAAAGCAAACTTGTTTTTCTTAATTTTTTCAGTTTGTTGTTATTTGTAATTATTCAAGATTATTGTCTTTTGATTACTCGTATTATGTACGTCGTAATCGAGTATGAAAAATCCTTGCTCGAGCTCGAATTTAAATTAATTGGTAATTGGTAATCTTGTTATAGGGTCTTTCATTTAACCCTTCCATTTTTAATTTTCAAATTTTCTTTTCAAAGGCCCATCGATGGCATTGAATATAACGTTGTACAGAAATCCGCATCGGCTTTGCTGGTTGCTGTGCATCCGAAAAGTCAAATATTCCCTCTTAGAAGATCCATTAAAAACCCGAAATTGTTCAACAAATTTAGAGGTTTTATTTAAATATCTGTCGGTAAATTAATTAAAACTGTATGTAGAATGTTAACTGCTATTTATTCCTCAGTTTCCTAAAGATTTTCCGACTAAGCAAGATAGAATTTCGGCACATGCAAGATATGATATCACCTAGACTTCGTAATCCCTCTAGATAAATCTATGAGAGTCCATTTGCAGCAATTTAGCTGTAGCCTTCTTTAAATAAATCAAAATTTTCTGCCTAAAAGTCATGCCATTTTTTTGACGGGCGAGGTAGGGTTGAAAATGCCTTCGCACTCACAGTGACCGTCGTCGACTGCGTTGAGTGGTGTTTTCCACTAAAAAACTCCCTCCTCCGTTTCTGGTGGGATGCCTTCCCGGGACTGTTCTCTACATTACTTCAAGAAGGCCCAGAAACTTCATCCTTCTAAGAAGGACTTTGCTCGTAACACCCACGTCTGGGTCCGTCTTTTTCATGCTGCTGGCTCATTCTTGCTGAGTCTCCGTTGATGGGGACTCATTTTGCCGTACATCGAGGTCTCTTTTCTTTCTTCTTAAGACATACTGGATGTAGCTACTCACAGCATTCCATTTGTTTTCGCATTCGAGCATTCTGTCAACTATGTTAGCAGGGGTGAAAACGCCATTCTGCTCTCTTAATGCGATTCGCTTAGTATTCCATCTGATGCAGTTGAAAAAAGTGTGTTCTGCATCGTCGTTTGTTGCATCGCAGTAGATGCAACTGGAATTACCTGTCATGCCATCAACCTCACGACTTTCAATCTTATCGAGCATTAATTTTCCTCCAAAGTTGGCCCTCATTTTAGCCCTTCCGTTTCACGTCTAAGAGGACTGCCACTGTTATTTATATTTAATGAATTTATAAAATTGTATTTGTAGCCCTAATGCTACCACCTTTTAAAGTTATTTCATCATGACTAGAACAAGTTTTCTTGAATTTTACATTAAGAAAACAGCCTACGCAATTCCCTAATTTGTAATATATTTTCGATAAAGTTATATTTCTATCGAAAAACGACATCTGCAATGCCATTTGCCAAAAGTTAAACTAGTTCGGTGTAACTGCGGCGTATATTATACGAGAGAATACATAAAAGTTTATTAAATTTATTTATTTATAATTAATTTAAATGTCAATATCTAAACACACTTTAGCTATCTTCTTGAGGAGAAAGTTATTACTTAATTGTCCAGTAATAAATACAAGACAAGCGAAATTTTTTTTTTTTGTCAATTATATAATGATTTTTTTCGCTCAGAAAAATACTTAAAGTAGATAAATTTATAAAACTTTTCCGCTAGAATAATTATAAATATTGTAGAAGGTCGAATAATGTACACAAAGTATTGCTATTTATTTATTTATCTATTTAATATTTTTATTGATCACTCAAAATCAAATTAAAATGAATGTTTGACGAGTCATAGAGCATCCAGCCACACTTACATGAGTTTGATATCAAGCAATTTGATTGAGAAATATGTCCTTTGCAAAAATAATTTTAAAGTAATTTTTATGATTTCCTACACATAAAATGGGAAGAAGAACCCTATTATTTCCGATCGCATTCCCGTTAGTCCATCAGTCAGTACAGCTTCTATCTCGGCAACCGTAATGTGGCCGCTAAAACAGCAATAGTAAATAAAACATTAGAGATTTGTATTTACGTATGTCTGTCTACACTTTTTTTTTAGAAATTAGTACACAACGTTCCCTCAGATAAATTGCAGCGTAAAGCTGAAAGTCCATACCATCCGTACTATGCGTCGAAGCGTTTTATGCGTCTGTCAAAAAAAGTAGATTCTGGGTAATTGTAACAAGTTACAGAGCAAAACGCATAGAACGTATAGAACGCATAGAACGCATGAAGTAGGTTTACTTTCTACCTTTCTTTGCGTCTCATGCGTCATGAGAAAAAGGTGAAAAAGGTCAGCTGTTTTCGTTAACCAAGGATGACAAATTATATGATATCGATTAAAAATTTGTGTGGTGGATTTTAATTTTCTTTTTTTTTGCATTAAAAAGTTTTTAATAAAAGAAAAAAATTTCGAATTAAAGTTTACAACTTCTTTTAGTAATAAAATATATTAAAGTCATTTTTTAATATTTCTTTTATTAACAACATTGGCGTTCTAGTTATCGATTACTTTTATGTACTGAGTGTCACCTCTGTTTTATTTATTATTTATTAATCAACTACAAGGGAAAATAATCTTATTGAAGCTGCAAAAATACAACTCACTTCTCGTTACATGGTCTTTTGCAGCTTTCCGTAGGACCAAAATATTACGTATATAAACTCAATCACTTCCATAAATTCCTTTAAAATCACAATTTCACATTCCATTTTTGCTGAAATTGGTTCTATTTGATAACAACATTTACACTACAGCTGATCAAAATAAAGAACTTGAATTTAGAAACGCATAGATTGCACAGAAACGCATAGAAAGTGATGGTATGGACTTTCAGCTTAAGCCACGTAACATAAATTTTAACACGTAACATAAACATATCGATTTTACTGAATGCGGCTTTTAGTAATTCGCCATTATGGCTTGAAGTCTATTGCTCATCCTTTAATGCTCTCAAATTTTCTCTAATTGTGTGACATTTTGATCAACGAATTGCACATTAAAGAGGTAAAGAGAAAGTATAAATTCTGCTTCGTATTCCTTAAAGAAAAAGATCTATTAAGAAAAATAAGAAAAAAAATTATTATTCGAGCTTTTGATTGCTTTTGTTTACAGTACCTTTTCCATAACAATTTTCAATTTTGAATCTTTTTGCCATTCCAGCCTAATTTTCCGAATGTTTAGTTGAAATTCCGATTTTCTTGAGATTTTTAGCCAGATGAAATCATTTTTAATGTTTTTGGCTTATGCTAACAAATAGATTTTTGGAAATTTTTGTATTCCATTTGATTATTCCTGCCATGTATTTAAAGTTTATTTTTCTCAATATTACGCTTACAATTTAAAAGTTGTAAAATTTTTGTAACGTAAAAGGTATTATGCAATACCTTTACAAATACGATCTTCAAGAAACTAAAGCAAACAAGGTTCTATTCAACGCATGGAGCGTAAGAACTTATAAATTATTTACAGTTCCTTAAGAACATTAAGGATTTTGCATCCTTCACAACTTCACACAATATTATATTCTCGTGTGCGTTGGATGCCACCATTGTCTGCTTGTTTTACAGTTTGTTCATTGTTGTTGTTGTAATTATTGCAACAAAAAACTGTAATCATAATTTCATAAAATATTTTATAAAAGCTTTCAACACTCTTATGTTGGCAATATAATTATGTTTCAGGCTGCCTTTATTTTCCATTTATGTGCGTATGCTGGTGTGTGTGTGCGTGAGCAACACCTACGGAAATAATTCAGCAAATTCACGCTGCAGATTGGGTGTCCTAGTATTTTAATAAAAATTCCATATCTACGATCCACATAAAGTTTCATTCGATTTCTAATAATTTGTCATTTTTTCACATCAAGTTGTTTTATTTAATTTAATTTTAAATTGTACTAAAACTGTGAGTGAACACTAGAGTCCCTTCCATATAGAAAATGTAGCTGCAAGCAAACTACTCGAGAAATAATTGAAAATTATTAAAAAGGAAAACTCAGCCGTGTAAAATCATACAAGCGGGGCTGAAATACTCCAAAAAAAGTTCACTTCAGTGTTGCCAGTTTGTGTAAAAGAGGGAACTGAATCTTTTTAGATAAAAGTTTGGGGGGGTTTCTAGGGGATTATCATATTTGGTTGAATGGTAAAATAACTAGATGTTACAAAATCTTAAATTTGAAAATTTCAACGATTATCGCCGTTTACTTTTATGATTTTATATAAATTTTAACTAGCAGCATTAAATACATTATTTTATAATAGAAAATGTTTTTCCTGTTAAATCATGTTCAAGGAGACAAACATAAGACCCTGTGTGTACATTGTAAAAGAATTTGGTAGCTCACAGAAAAGACCTTTTTGTGAAACAAAATCATAATTAAAATATTGTATATGTGTTCCGAAAACAAATTAATACATGTACTGGGTACATTGTACCCATTAGAAACGTGACTTTTCCATAAGGCAATTTTAATTGCTCAAGTTCTAATTTAGCTAAAATAAATATAGACAAAAAATATTCCTGTCTATATCTTTCTCCCAGCCGAACTAAAGCTTGCGTCGTGCGAAAATAACGTGAAACTATTGCGAATTGTCTTTTATAAAAGAAAGGCAGATCGCATAGCTGAAAATTGCTGCCTTTACTACTGATCATTGTTCGCCATTAACCGAACACCATGATGCTTTGATCACCCAATTCAGCGAACGAGTTAAAAACTTCGAAGACCGAACAACATCCAATAATTTAGTTTAAGAAAATGAATTGTCTTCTGTATATTTTCGAAAAAACTTTGACACATAATTTTTGTTGTTGTGATATTAGCAAAAGAATTGAAACTGATTCAAGCTACCTTATCCAATATAAAATTTGTTATATAAACTTTTCCATTTGGGGAAATAAATAAAAATATTTGAATTTACCTCGCAATGAAACATACAGTACCTGAAAGCAGAGCCTTTTAAGCCCCCGAATGTCAAGTTTTCAAAGTTTAACACGAATACTTAATATTGAAATTTATTATTCGGGATATTCTGCCCAACTAATCGTTAAAACAATTAGAGTTTTTTGCAAAAACTCAAAAAAATTTTCGTAAGCACAATTATTCTTAAACATTTTAACAAAAAAATTTTAAATTTTTGAAATCTTTTTACAAAGATTTTTGTTCGAATGTAAAGGGTTATTTAATATTTTTCCAATAAATATTATTTTGCTGAGCAATTATTATCTGAAATATTTGAATTATTTTTTTTTTTCATTGCATTTCTGTGAAATTATCTTTTCAACACTTTCCATTTAAAAGAAAATGCCAATTATAAAAGCCAAAAAAGTCATTTTGCTTTATTTTTTCAAATGAAAAAATATTTTAAAGTCAATTAATTGAACACAACATTTGTTTTTTTTTTTTGTGGAACACAATTTGCTGGCATGATGCTGTGTAAAACACATGCACGTTAATTATGAAAGTGACAGCAAGAAATTTAAAATGATGTGTTAAAAAAAAGCTAGAAAATATAGTTCTCTTAAATAAATAAATAAATTTAAAACAAAATATTAACAGCACAAATAAAGCATTTTGTTGAGATGATGTTAAAGGCCAAACATGGAACAACTGGGGTGGTAGACACGACCAAATCGGAATGAGGCATAAAAAATATGTTTTTTTTTAAAAGCAGACGCATGATTTATAACACCATTTCTTTTGAATTGATAAATTGAACAAAAGATCCTAAAAGACTGTATTGCATTTTAAAAGATCGTAAAATGAAAAAGAAAAAGAAAAGCCTAATGCATAATGAAAATCGATTATATACCATTATTGGTGTGTGATGCAGTTTCCGATTCTGAAAAATATTTGACATTTATCTTGCTTCTCCTGCATGTTTGCGTTCTGTTAAAAAAATTTTCACACTCAACAAGGAAAAACAAATAAAAATAATTGAAAATTTTCATTGATTTAAATGAAATATCCGATATATAGGAAAATATATACTTGAATGTAATAAAAATTAAACTTAAAAATATTTTATAGTTCTCCACAACGAATTTCTTATATTTAATAAAAATTAATTGTCTTTATAAATATAATTTCTAAACTTTCGCAAATGATTATTAAACTTGAGGAATTTTTGTCATAAAAATATACATAAATTAAAATATTTTTGTAAAAGAAATTTAGTTCGGAATATAATTTACTCGCGAATAGTTCATAAAACTGTATGTATTTAAAAGTTGTAAATGATAGTTTCAAATTTTAATTCATACTTCCCCATACTTTAGTAAAACTTTTCAAGAATCAAAAAAAATGTTGCATAAACTTTTTCTTAGTTTTAAGAAAAAGCCCGAAACAGCAATTATTTACTATTTTCAAACAATATTTGAATTAAAAACTGGCACATGATCATCCTTTTGATAGAGAAACGGAAAGAGTGCTGAACTATTAAACAGAATGTTCATGGTTCGATTCAATCATATAAGATTTAAAAAAAAAGTTATTAAACTAATTAATCCCCCTTATTATAATTGTTGATGTCGACGTCACATCAAGTCGACAGTAAAAAAGACAGCAGTTCTGAACTCCTTGTAGGCAATAATTAACTAATATTGATGGCCAATTGTAATTTTATAAGCCATAGTAGTAATAATATCTTATCAATAACATTAAATAGTGCTCGATAACACAGTTGCCTATATATTGATGTCGACTTGGTGTGACGTCGACATCGGCAATCATAATAATGGGGGAATATTTTTTCGACTGTTATATTTTTATATAAATGTTATTTAAATTGTCGAGCTTTAGCTCATCATATTATAAAATAAACAAATTTATTGTTCTCAATATTTCGATGCCTCTTTGGGCATGTTCTTCAGGAACAACAATTTGTTTTTCATTGTCATATAATAAGTGTTTCCTCAAGAGGACGCCCAACGAGGCGCCAAATTATGTAAAACAATAAATTTTTTAGTTTTATAATATGAAGACAAACTCGTATTCAAGTTTGTTATCAAAATTTTGTCAATTGTAGCTCCTAGGAAGTTGAAAATATGCGATATTGGATTTTCGATCTTTGGAAGACTATAATTTTTTTCATCGGGTTGGCTCATTGATAATTTTTCAAGATCAGATCTACATCGCTCATATTTTTGGAAGAACTTTAAGCCTTTGAACAAAAATTGTATTACATTTCATTCCAAAGAAGTCATGAAAAAATCCACCAATTGATCCTTTGAAAACAATGAAGGAAACAGCCATTCCTTTAGACTAACCACCACTCTTTTTAGCAGGAACACAGACACTTCTCCCAATTTTATAGTGCAAATGGAAATGGTGTCGATATGAAACACTTAATATCGGTCTAGCAGAAGAACACTCATAAATATCATACGAACTAAAAGATGCATTCACCTTGGTTACTCTACTAATGGATGCATCTAGATTTTCTTATGTTGCACAAAGAACAAGCCGATGTTCTACACAGATGCTACCACTTACTTCTTGTTGCACATGCGAGTCCATAAATGAAAATTGAAGAGTGTGTTTGTGCGAGTGAGAGGGTGTGTTTGGTTGGTTTGTTTTGTTCTTTAAAAGATTTTGAGATTTTATTTTATTTATGAACATCTTTGATAGACAAATGCATTTATTTTAGAAAGTTTTTGCTGTTTTCATAATTTTTAACACAAATAAACAGATTCTGAGAGATAAATGTTTGGGTGTTTGTTTTTAATCCGTTCCCGCTAAAATAATTTTTGAATTTCCTTTTATTGTTTTTTTTTTTGGTTTTTATTTTTGCTGTTTTATTTGTGTGAAATGGATGGAATTTTAAAAGGTTCACATGTTCACAGCGACAACCAGCACACGTCAAAATTACACATAGACATCAGACAGACAGTTCGCTCCATCATCAAATTTAGCTTCCGATTTATGGACGCATGTGAAAGTATTTGTAATCGTTTGACGGCATGAGAGTGAACACGATGCTAAAAACATCATCACGTCAATTCAATAATGCATGTTGTTTTCAATGCTTTAAATTCATTTGAAGTCGTGTTGTTGATTTCTAAAGGTCGTTTGTAAGTTTATGTCTTTGATCAGAATCTGCTGCTAATTGAATTTAAAAGTTTTGTTTATAGTTGCAGCGTTTAAGATTTTTGTAGTTGTTAAAAGGGCTACAGGAAGGTTGATAAATAAAATATACGAAAGTTGTTTAAGTAATGCTTTACAGCGAAGTATTCAATTATTTAGAGTGATTTAATGAGAGGTACTGAGTACCATGTACTGTGTGAGTCTTTTCAAATTTTTGCTCTGCTTTAGCAAAGTTTATAAGTCTCCTTTCAGTTTTTTGAAACAAGGCTGCAGCTCTCAACGGATCTTGAAGGATTATGACAAAAAAATCATGATTATTCTCCTGGTATATCTTTATAAGCCACGAACCTTGCTTTGGCCCAACTAAACGAAGGCAATGATTATTTAAATTCAAGTACAGCTCTTTATAGTTCACTGCAGACACTTGAACTAAATATGGTAATTGCCGTTGTTGCCAACACTTCGGCGGCAATCGCTACTTAAGTTGGCCAAACTAAAGAGAAAAACGGCAATTGTGTGGAATTGTGGGAACTCATAAGGAAAGGCTATTCTGTAATCGACTTGAATTTTTTGAGTTAGACCGAGAAAAAAATTTTTTTTTGTGTAAATTTATCAGCAAAACTTTTTAATTTTCAGAAACGAACACACGCTATTAATTATCTTTAACTACATTCAAAATATTGACAGCGCAAAACCCATGTAACCTTAATGAAGTTTTCTCTTCCAAAAATCGTTAAATAGAAAATACAGAATAAGTCAAGGACCCCATGGCAACGTATAGAAAACACGCTTATAATTAAAACATATGACCGGTGCAGAATAGAAAGTCTCGTATTCTTCTTTCAGTGAATTTTATTTTAAAAAGTGATGAATGAACAAAATCAGTCCAGTGCAGATGAACGTGCGCATTTTCTACCAACTAGCAGTCCGTTTTACTTTTCGTGTTTTTCCTAATTATGACATGGAATCTAATGAGCTTTAAATTCAATCAAGCCCACCAAAGAAAATTAAAATTGGTATTAACAATGCAGTTCAACTAAAAATACAGTCAATATTTTGTTGATCAATTTATAAAAAAAAAATAATTTATCGCTCTAATCTAGAAAATGTCACTCCCTTGCGGGCTTGTGTGCCCTTCCCCAATTTTTTCTTTTTAAATTCCCAATTTTTTTCTTTTTTCTATTTAAAAAGGAAAGAAATTTTATTAATTTCTTTACATAGAAAATGCATTTAGACTTTTCGTGTTGACTGAACAATTCCTGAATTTCTGAATTTTGACTTATGTTTAACTTTTACTTAAATTAGCCATATTATAAAGAGATCCACTATCATGCAGAATTGCTAATCTAGACTGACATTTCCTACTTCTGTACATAAATTTAATTTTTAAACACTTTTGTTTTAAATGTAAATTGCTTTAATATTAAAATATATAAATATCTTACATCAGTATTAGACTTTCTTTTCAGGGATATACCCCTTGCAGACCTAATCAAGTACTTGGGAATTATTTTAGACAAAAAACTTAATTTCAAACAACATGTTCTGCAGACATGTAGCAGAGCAATTAGATGCGTATGAAATTTATTTCCATTTTTAAGCCGAAAATCAACTTTATTTAAAAAAATAAAATTTTTGCTCTACAAAATGTGTATAAGATCGCTAATGGCCTACGGGTGCCAAAAATCATCAACAAAATGGGCAAAAACCTACTTAAAGAAGTTTCGAATTATTAAGAACAAAAATCTCAAAGTCATATACAATTCACCAAGACGTTATTCTAGAATCCTTTTGCATGCAAAATTCAAGGAAAATCTATTTAAGACACTGACTAACGAATTCACGCAGATAAACGAAGATCGTGTCAGATATTCAAACTATAATATATAAAGAAATTACCAGTGTTAGCGCCTTAGCTTTTTCTAAAATTTCTTTAAAAAATAATAATAATATATATTTGTTTTATAAATAAGGTTTTTACAATCATTTATTTCGAAATGTAATTATATAATTTTACTACAAACTCGTATTTCACAACAACAATACGAGTACACAGATTTTTATTTGCTGTAATAATTATTTGTAATACGTCAAATATTGCACATATGGAATTTTAATATTTTTTAATTGTTATGGTGATAGATATTTGATAATTAAAAAAAAACTTACATACATTAAAGAGGACGAAATCTTCCTTTAAGCATATTAATTAAAACAACAACAAATGTTGAAGTTGCCAACATTCAGTCGATCATTGGGATGTACTCGTTGTTGCACATTTTAGAATTAATTACTTACGTTACCTTAAAAATGTTTGGTATCTTTAAAACTTAAAAAAAAAAATTGTGTGCTAAACCAGAGAAGGCACAGTAAATCTTTAGTATGGGGTACGTTCGTTTATTCAATAAATTTTAGCAATACTGCGGCAGTGATGCCGAATTTTATTGATGTTGTAGCCATCCATGTCCACTGCTATGCTCTGCTAGTGTTCGCCATCTAAAATAGATAAGTGACACTTCAGAAAATAGAATGTTCAAAGATAATTTAATGGTACAAAATCAGTTAAAACAAAAGATCTTTAATGATCATTTTACGAATTTACGAACGAACACATGATTAAATCATTGTTAGGGAATGCCATATTCATGACTTCCAAGGTATTGGTTGCAGTATTTTTTCGACTTATTAAACTGAGATTTAAGATTAAAATTACTTCTACAAACTTGACAAGTTCTTGTTCAATATTTGATATACATTTTTTTATTGAAAAAGTTATTTATTTACTTATTCAGTATTCTTTAAAAAGAACCAGAGGCCGATATTTACTTTCGCCTGCCTGACCATAAGCGTAAGTCCGCGCGATTACGAAATATGTGACATGGGTCAGTGTAAGTGGTATTACGCCTACGAAAGTCAAAATTTTCATGGAGAGCCAATTAGCAACTGGAGCAATTGGGTCTGGGGGTGTTAATTCTGGGATCGTCTTGGATTGTAAAAACACGATTAGCGATAACGATTCAGGATCTATCTTGGGTGCCGGCCAAGTATGGCGTAATCGGGAATGAGAGTGCCAATAACTTGACGATAAGCCAGATCGTTGTGGACATTAACCGTGGTCAATGGAAAGCTTTTTTAAACTGTGAAGACCGAGTTCCAATGTTGGGCAAAATTTGCCCAGGAGACACCATGCATTAGTAGAACTATCAATAATATGACACAAATTCTATGGGGCAACCCAGCCGAATTAAAAATGAGGAGCTGGTGGAGGGTAAGATAGCCCGAGTTAAGTAATTTGATTGTGGACTTGAGGGAACAGTCCAACTAACTAAAACATCTCCAGAGGAGAGATAATGCAGCAAATCTTAAGTCACTTATCTTGTTTTTTGTGTCACATTTTCTATTTTCAGTTCCATGAACTATTTTTTAGGTGCTGAGTTTTTTACAGCGGACCGATTTTTCATTTATCCAAACTTCGTTAAATTGAAATTCCTTTAACTTTCCATTTTTAATCGACTTCAAAAAAAGGAGGCGGATATCCATTCGTTTATATTTCATTCGTATATATATATTTTTTTTTTAATTGTACACGCATAACTTCAATATTTGGTGTTATAATTTTTTTCCACAATCGGACGGCGATTTGCTCCCGCAAAAAATATTGATTGTCGTATAACTCCCCATTTATTGACCGATTTTGAAAAGTGTAGCTTGCAGTTTGGTTTCACATAAATTTAAGCTGAAAACGAACGGACAAAGTGGACTTCCGAAATAATAATTACAATATAAATCTGCCACTTTGGATCTATTTTCAAAATTTTTTATTTAAGAAGGTGCTTCAATCTCTCCTGGGAGTAAAATAGAAACTATAAATGGATTGTATCGTTCTTAAACAAGTTCATAGTTTCTTCGGTTTTGTAATCTGTTCGATTGGATTTTGGTGTTGAAGTCAGTTTTTTTACCAGAATTCGATCGCACTGGCAAAAAATCATCTGACTCTTGAAGCCGTTCATTCCCTCTGATTGGGCGGATGCAATTACCTTCCTATTACCTATTGGTCTAAATATTTCTTCAAACATCATCATTTCATTTAGTATTTTTAAAAAAGACTAATCATTCCTTAAAACCCCTCATTAAAATACTTCCAATTCAAATTCACTTTCTACCCCTTTCAATGTCTGCCACGAGTATTTAAACATGATTTCTAAAAATCCGCTTAAACATTTAACATTTGAGGCAACGTTACGCTTGGCATGACGCCAGTCGCTTCACAAACGTAAAAAAATAAGAGAAACAAAGAAAAATAAAAAAGAATTCAATAAAGAAATACGTTCCACGCACAAATAAGGAAAAGTCATCAAAGCTTTAAGAGAACGAGACAAGATGACTACAACAGATAGTGTAAATTATTGAGATTAGCCGCACAAATTAGTCTGAAGCCATACAAAATATTTAACGTTTATCTGACATTTGGCTACGAAGGCAAACGTCGATCAAACGGTCAGACAGTTACTGCTCTTGTGCATACGAGTTTGCGGCGTTAAAAGGCCGACTTGACTGACTGCCACTACCACCGCATTTTAAATACATTTAGGCCTTCCTACTACTTTCCATTGCAAACAGCAATACACATAAACATGGCTAAAATAAATACGATTCAAAGTATTTCAAATTGATCGTACAGAAAGTGAAAAAAGGTGAATAACAAAAAGTAGGCGCATTTAAACGCCAATTTATTGTGGTCGAATAATGGCGACTACGAAGGCCAATAATGGAGTTGTAATTGTGTGTTTCTATAAAGGATTGTAACAAAATGTTTTTTTTTCTTTTTGACTTTTGTGTTGAGTCATTTAAAAAGCCATCTAACTTTACTGGTCACTCAATCATTTGGATCGTAAATAAGGCCAACAGCCAATGCAAGTCAGTCGCCGCACAACAATCACTCTTTTTGTATTGAGACGGAATCTTCAAAAGATCATAAGAGGGCGTAAGTCTAAAGAGATCAAACGTTTTGTTTTTTCCTTCAAACATATGACTTGCACTTATTACTCTAGCTTCGCTCATACTTATTGTAATCTTTACTTGGCGGATCATCATGGCGATAATGAAGACGTTAGATGGAATTAAATTTATTTCTTGTTTGCTTTTAATTTTTCTGAAGCAGGCGAAACATGAAAATATGACGAAGTGTACAAGTGCGGAGGTTATGGGTTCGAATCCCAACTAAGACTCTGATTTCCTTCAATACCAGCGAATGAAAGTCTTTCTTTGTTACTGTGATATCGTCAAGTCCAAGTTTTAATATAATTTGCAATTGTATTTATAACATTTAAGTGAATTAAAATAAATTACTGCAAAAAACAACTTGCAAATTCATTGGAGCTTGTCTAATTACAAATGCCTGCATGAAGAGTTTTTGTTTTTGCTTTATAAGTAAGACTTGTACAATATTCTGAAGAAAAAGGAAACAAAACAAAAATAAGAAAATATGGATATCAACTCTTTGTTTTAAGCAAAAATTGTGGCACTTTTCATTAGTACGAGTGAATAATTAGTCATTTTGGCAGGAAGTAAAGTTCATGAACTCTAAATTTTTCTGGAAAAACACACAATGAAAATCTAAATTTATTTTCTAGATTCTAACCATTTGCCTCAAATTAAAATCATTCTAAAAAGAGTTTTCTTCTTATATTTTTCTGATCAATTATTTGTTATTAATGATCCTTGACCCAACAACAATGGTCCGTGTGTACATATGAATGTGTTTGTCTTTTAGAGACAATTACAAGGACTCTGTCGTTGTCAGAAATGTTTGAAAGCGTATGAGTTAAAGTTAAAGTCATACTCATGAGAAATTTTTTCAACAAAAGATCGCTTATAACTAGATTATATCATGAATATGATCGTGCGTGCACTTTAAGTGCACAGAGATGATATATTTTATAAAAAGGATGGCACAAGGATCAGTTATTGTTATTTCGGTATATACACATATAAGCAAATTTCTTCTATATCACAGCTAATAAAGGATTCCGCCAATTTTCACATTCCACCTCAGGGAAATTCTAAGAAACTCTGTTCAATCGTTTAGAATCTCATCTAAAGAATTTTTTAAATAACTTATTATTCATCATATTTTTATCTTCACATTAAAATCATACATATGTATAATATATATGTTAAGTGATGATTAGTAATTAGAATATTTCTGTTTCAAGGGTGAAGCCATTAATTAAATTACGGTTTTTTTAATTTTGCCTGACTGCCAATTGATTACAATTACAATTAATTTTAAATAATCGGTATTACTTGGGATGACCACAAAATAATCAACAGAAATCAAAAGTAATCAAAATGTAATCAAACTACTTTTATGGGTATTTATATTGCAATCAATAATTATCTTTATTTCAAAATTTTTCTAAAAATGTTTATATTTTCAGTTGGGAGATTTTTTAATGCATTAATTAACTAAATCAAAATTAGATGTTCAAAACTTTACAAAAGAGTACAAGTATATTCATGGATCAATTGTCAATTAAATCGTTATCGTACGAGGGTAGGTCAAAAAGTCAGTGTGGTAATATATTGAGGTGAATTTTTAGCCATAAAGAATTGCTCAGATCGCAGAATTTTAAGATGATAAGTAAAAGGTATAGGTCAATAATTCAGTAGTTCGTAAATTTTCCGCCTCTTAAATGAAAGGGCAACACTGTTGCTGTCAAAAAACATCTGTTAGTTGACCTCTGTCAAAATGTGAACAAACTGCGTCAAAGAGTTTATGTTTGACAGCCATTGATAACCGCGTAATTTGAGGAAAAAATTTAAAAAAGTAAATTTCGTGTGCTCATTAAACATTCCTATCGCTCAAAACAAGGCAGAGCTTGATAAGTAGTATGGGAGGTCTGCACTATGGATTTCAATAGTAAAAAAGTTGTTTAATGAATTTCCTCTTGGCTGTACAAGTATTAATGATGCCGAACGTTCTGTACGCCCAATTGACGTCTGTACACTTAAAACAATTGAAAAAATTCACGATATGGCGTTGGCCGATCGAGGATTGAAAGCTCGAGAGTTTATGGAAGCCATTGGGTATGAGAAATATTTCCAAAAGATGAGTGCCGCATTTGCTCGCAATCATGTGACAATTTCGGTGCAGTGTTTAGCATTGTATAGCCAAAATATGGACATGTTTTTGCCCCGTTTCGTAATTGTGGACAAAACGTAGATCCACTACAACACACAGAAGACCAAACAGTACTCAAAATAGTAGGTTGCTCAGGATGAATCAATGCAAAAGAAGGCCAGGTTGGGTAATGGCTAAGTAATGGCTAACATTTTTTGGGATGCAGCGGTATAAAACACATTGACTGCATTCAAAGGAGTAAAACAATCAATCAATTATAATGCCAACTTATTGGGTCAATTTAATGAGGATTTAGGACAAAAACTACAGCGTTTGTCTAGGAGAAAAGTACTGTTCTACCAGAAAAATGCAAGGGTGCACACATGTCCGGTTTCCATGTCAAAATTCCATGAATTTGTCTATGAGTTGCTCCTTCAGCTATTTTATTCTCCGGATTAAGCCGTGAGTGACTTTCTGGTGTCCAAACATGAAGATATGGCTCGACAGAATGAGATTTGCCTCCAACGACGAAATCATTTCACAAGCAAACACTTATTTTGATGACCTTGACAAGTCTAATTTTTGAAAGGGGATAAGAAAATTGGAGAAACGTTAGATAAAGTGTACAGAGTTCAAGGATGAGACTATGATGAAAAACGAAATGACATTTTATCCAAAAATATGTGTTTTCTTCAAGTTACGTACCTATTGACCTGACCTCGTATATTCCGAAAACTATAATATTGAAGCTCTCCAAATTACATGGAAGTTGTTGTCGTAATAAAGGATGTACTGAACTAATGGGCAGATGTATAGGAGGGAAAAACGAATGCCCTCATGCAGAGTAATTATTAATTATTCTACATCTTGAGAACTAAAACAGTGAAAATCTCTAAGTCTCAAGACCGATTCTATAAGACTGAGATGATATAAGAACTCTAGCAAAAACATTGAGGCAATGGCAAGGGGTACTCCATACAAAGTATTTAATAATAGATTAATATCTGGAGAGCAACAAATCTGCGTTTGATTGGTGGAATGGCTACTACGTCGTTAAAAGTGTTCAAATAGTACATCTGTATTACATTTTACAAATTCAATATCTGCTATTGCAGGAAATACACCTGGGCCAGGATTGACTTGCTAATAGGAGACATATGGAATGAAATTAAGTTAAAAAACTCGTATATGAGCTGGTGAAACATATAGAATGATGTACACATTCGTACATGGTCGTAATAAAGAAAAATAAATGATTTTATCTAACGAATAAAAAATATATATAGTCTTTGGTTGTAAATTATTTGAAGTAGAATGTAGTGTTCCCATGGTTGCAAAAGAGCTGTTTATGTAACACAAGTGATCAACTTGTTTAGAGAAATCATATGAATCAATCGTTCGGATTCTGCATTGGTCACTTTAACACCCCTGCTATTTCCTTTTAATGATGCCATTTTCAGTTTTAATGGTGTTGTTGACACATTTATTATTTAAATTTTCGCTTATTTCGAACCGAGTTTCTTACCGTAAGTGTTTTAAATAAAAATGTTATTGCACATAAAACGACGTTGCCCGCATTTAAACTGAACATCAATTTAAGCCAACACTTAACAAAAGAGCCAGAGTCAATAAAAACGTAATTGCGATTTTTACTGGCATTTTCTTACACATTCATTAGAAGCATGTGAGTAAATGAAAGAAACTCTCGGACGGACAGACCGATGGATGAATGTATATATTAATGATCCATGACTGCATGAATCGTATATAAAACTTTAGTTTTTAAATGGTGCATCATGGCAAATAAGTTTGTTGTTAATTTATTTCAAAACTAATCATACTTTTTCATGCCCAAATATATTTTTATTATAGTCCGAAATGGTTTTAATACAATTATTTCAGGGAATAACAGATTTATCATATTAATTGATGTCATTTTCATTGCTGATGGATAATCGAAGCACGAATTTAAAAGTGAGAAAAATTATTCGTTACAGTCAAATTAAAAAAAAAAACGTCAGTTAGAGGATCTTGCCACAATAACACTTTAACGCTAGAAAAGGATAAAATAAGGACTCAATAAAGTAATCATTTTAATTTTTAAATTTCAAAAATATCGAAACTTTTTATGAAATCTCTTTTAATTATAATGTAAGTATGTTGGCAACAAATATTTATTGGGCATAACTAAACAGTTCAACAACAATTTTTTTCAATGATTACCGATAACTACCTTTTTCTCTCAACCCTAATTATTTTTGTTTCTTAATAGCTAAAATGGGAATCATTTTCAATATTTTGTTGATACTAAAGTTTTATTTTTATATGTTTTCTTAAGTAATACAAATTAACATACTTATAATCAGACTTATTATAAGAATGTGGATATAAATATGTATACAGCATTTAAACAAGGGAGGGCAGTAGGTTATATTCATCTCCTCTCACTCCATTCAAAGGAAGAAATTTATTTTGTATTGCATTGGTTGTGAAAATTTAAAGGTTTATTCAGAAATTCAATGGAAAGGACATTTTCTGCGCTTTTGGCGTAACAACGATACAATCTTTTAAATGAAAATTAAAAAAAAAATATATACG
The DNA here is from genome assembly GCA_963681545.1 of Germaria angustata. NCBI lineage: Eukaryota > Metazoa > Arthropoda > Insecta > Diptera > Tachinidae > Germaria > Germaria angustata. The sequence goes on along the minus strand of OY812999.1, from coordinate 31,371,115 downwards.
TTCATGAAATAATATAATGTTTTCTGAAACTTTTCTCTTGTTGTTAATTTTGTATAATAAGGCTAAGACATATTTCTATCAATATTTGCAAATTTAACTTAGATTTTTTTAAATTAAAAATGCTCGAAATCAAGTAAAATGTTCTTGCAAGATGGTTTCCAAATTTTTAAAGTTACAACTTACATACATACATACATGTACATATACCGATAAAACCTTGTGAAAATGCCATTTTCCTACATTTTTTCAACATTAAAACTTTTTATCGCCAGATACGCACAAATTAAAAAGGACATACATTATTTTAATGGACACGAGCTATAGCGGGTGTAAGAGTATTCGTTTTTAATAATATCTGTACATATTTTGACTTGTTTTTAATAATTTTAATTTCTATATTACTTAAGCTCAAGGTCTTCTTATTCAACAGTTAAAAAGCTTTAATTTAATTTATAATTATCGATATTCGGTTATTCTTTGCTTATTTATTGCTTTATTTCTAAAGTGTAAGGACATACAGTTTCCTGTCGCAGCACATACATTTTTCCGTTGGAAAAATGTTTTCTGTTTCCTATAAATTTAAATATGAACAAGTAAATCCACAATAAACAATCAATTTTTGAAACGTTAATTCTTTATACGATTAGTTGGGGGAATATCCTAAATAATAAATTTCAATATTAAGAATGTAAAAATTGGTTTATTAAAATGTCACTGCATGTTTTTCAAATTTTGTCACTATACACGTACCCATTGGTTTTCACGTTGGATGATAAATCGCATTTTCACAATTGTATTTGATTGAATAAAAAGTTTTCGGTGTGGAGCCCCAACTGAACTGAATCGTTAAGGATATTTTTTTACTGTTGGATGCTTTGGTGGACAAGTGAGTAATATTGCAGCCTATCTGAGGTTGTGGGTTCGATTCCCATCTAAGAATATGGTCTGCTACACTACAAACGCATGAAGGTCTATGTTCTTTATTATGTTCGATGAACACAAGTTATTATGTGATTGTGTGTATAACATTTAAATAAATAAAGTTAATAAATATTTTTTATAGTTTTATTATTAAAATAACAGAAAAATTGTGTACATTTACAAAACATTTAAAAAAAACACACACTAGAAAAACTTCTTTACATAAGTATTTATAAAGTACATGTGTATGTATTTAAGCATCTTAATACATATCTATACTTAAATAAAATTTAAAAATAAAAAATTAGGTATATTAAAGCAAACCTAACCTAAAGCAAACTTAGTAATAAATTTTCGAGGAGCTCAAAGTTCAATTGAGGTAGGAAGTTCGTTAAAAAACATAAATTTGTTAATTAAAAATTATAGGAAAAAGATTCGTTTGATTGCTGTAAATTAAATTTTATACAGTATTTACACAAAGACGGTTTATTTCCTTATTTATTATCATGTTTTGGTATAAAAAAATTCGTTTCAATTTCGCCGACGAAAACGATATAGACAAAATTCCTTGAGCAATCTTACTGATATCGGAAAACATTAGTTCATTTGTTTAATTTTTCGAATCGTCAGCCCTGAGCCAAAAAGTTGCAATAATTACTGTTTTCTAAGTTTCACGATAAACCACGTCAGCAAGAGCTCTAAACTTCTAAATTGAATGTTAATGGCGTTAAAATTTGTACCTGTTCTTGGGAACATTTTTCACGCTTGGGGTTTCTACCAAAACAACATTATCTGGTATAAACTTCTCAACCATAATAGAATTTCGTTATCGAAACTAACTTTTCTTTTTGATTCTTCACACAATTCTATGTAAAATCATTTTATTATTTCTTTAAACTTTTAAACATTTAAAATTTTTAAATTTTTTTTGTGAAAGTGATCATATTCATACGTTATGTATGTTCTGTATTATATATCCTTTAATGCAATCTGGTCTTGGTTAATATTTATCTAAAAAAATTTGCCGTCGCAAGCGTTCTTATTTAAAAACTACAACAAATTGTCAGAAAGTTCCTCATTCTGAACTTGCCTTCGTAGACTAGTAGGTAGTGTACTAGACTCGTAGTGCAAAGGTCGCAGGTTCGAATCCTGCCACAGAACTCTGGCAGTTTGTGTTTGATAATTAAAGGGAGCGCACAACAAGCCTTCACTGGCTTAAGTGTATGTCGTATGACATGGGCTATCACACCCCTCCAATCAACCTAATTTAACCTAACCTAATCTAACCTCCTCATTCTGATATTCCAAAGACACATTAATTCGGTCGCCTTCGGACTGCATTTTCTAATTAATATTGTTGACGATTTGTAAAAGATATTGTAACACATTAAAAATCATATGCATAGGATCAAAAAATGTTAATGATAAATTGATTCAGTATTTGCTTCCAATTTCAATTAAAGTAAAATAATTCTGAGGTGGTTCCCATTTTTCCGGGTCATGGATCGATACAACCATTGTGTGTTTGAGTATTTTAAAATTATATATAAATTCCTCTTTTTTGTTGGAACTATTGCAGAAAAGTTAATTCATCGCATATAAACTTAAGACACTACGTTTAAAATTTAGCATATAAGCCCAATATAAAAATAAGTTCGTAACTAGAGCTTTAAATATAATTTGAATACCGTCGGTTTCACCTGCCATAACATTACAATTTTCTCTTCAGACTTACGTTGCTTCATCCAGATCCATTTAGATAATTTGGCAATATTTTTTGCAATATATTTATAGAAACTGCATCTTTTTAGAAAAAACCTTGAAAAACCCGCAGAGCCAAGCCATATAAAATGTCTGTCATATCTACATGTAAATTTAAATAAAATAAAGTGTAAATTATTGTAATTTTCTCATCATTTGAAAGGCCTATAGATGTCATTACGTGGGAAATATAACACTGTATACGTCCGCCGCGAGGGTGTAATGGGAACAAGAAGTGCAAGCAAATTTTTAAATTTGGCCAGCCACTACTTTCTTAATGTCAAACTCACCCACTGTCTAAAAGACTTGGTGTCACCCGTCGCGCTAACAAAGCTCTGATGACCGACATTAGGCAGGATACCCTAACGTCTTTTACGGCTAAACGTCCGCCGCGCCCTCGCCACATGGCGTACATATGAAATGTTCAATTTTCCGTAACTCTGGCGCATAAACCAGGATGAATTTGATCCATGGCATAGCTTATGTTGGCTTTGAGATGCCGCTTTGACTTGTGGCTTATTTGCATAGACCTGGGACTTAAGAAAATCTACATTGAATCCACATATCGTTAATGTCCACATATTCCAATTCAGGGCAAAGGAAGTTGGTGATCATCGACCTATAGCGCTCGCCGTTGATTGTGGTAGCGCAAGAGGCCAAAATCCACACCAAACAGTGACTTCTTGGAGATGTGTTGAACGCTCTTGGATCTCATTTGATTAGTATCATTCCAAATTCGAGCTTGACCTTCCGCTCCTGAGTCAGTTGAATTTTTGATGAATATAGGCCCAAGTAACGACGAGTTCTTCTAAGCGATGTGAAATCGACTATCACACTTTCACGAACAGTAGCAATATTTTCGGCAGATCTTGTGTTTAGCCATCGTACTTGTGTTGGTTCATTATTTACTGAGCCCGTGGACTCCAATTTGTTCGCTCGACAGGGCAATTATTGCGACCCTAAAATGGTGAATGGGTGAAGCGTGCGGAACGTTGCCCGAACAGAACACCCATTTTCATAAAACAATTCTATCAGTTGCACGTATTTTTTTAACGTTGTAGTCGTTCATGGTGATTTGTCAAAATAGACTAAATAAAGCACAGCCAATTTGACAGATATAGCTTCAACAATATGGCCGCTTTAAACTGTCAAGGCTTGAAAATTCCCCTTAGAAGGCCCGATATAAATAAAAACCACAGAATTTTCGTTTTTTATATGTACGTTTTTTGACTGTCAAACACTATTTACACAAAATGAAAATGGTCGTCTTATGATTATACTCTGGTAAAAAGAAATCATGAGAATTGAAATTGAAAAAACAACATTGACGAGACAAACATTTGAAATTGGAACATTTCAAAATGGTACTAAAAATATTGTTGAAGTACTGCAACAATGCGAATTATACCGAAAAAAGTACAATTGTAGTGACTTTACCATCTCTGGTACACCCAAAATAGAATAAAGTTTCTTTATGTAGTTTTTTAGCGCAAACTTCCACGATATTCACTTGACAGTCACACATAATAAAATTTAAATTGACAATCACAGTGCTACACTTCAATAAACTGCTCAAATTGATTGACGAAAATCAAAACCATTTTAACCCTTAAATGCCTGAAATTGAAATATGCATTAAATTGCGGCAATAATTTTTGTTCTAGCATATATTTCTGCTGGAAATCACGAATTTCAGTTAAAATTCAGGAAGAAATGCTTCAATGAAATGAAAACAAGGAAGACCGTCTGTAGACGGTCTTAGTGGGTTAAGGGAAAATAAATATGTTCAGAAATAAATCAAATATAATGGTTAGATGGAAGAATATCAGTTTTATTTTCAACTTTTTATTTTAATAAAATTCATGTTAAAATCTATATATATTATAAATCAATATGGTATCCTGTGAAACAGTTCTTTGTCTTTGAAAAACACAGGTGGACCTTGCATTTAGTACAAAATGTGTGTGTGTCAGATTTTTTACAGAGTTTACAAGACTTTTTTGAACCCCATTATGGAAAATGATTGATCTTGTCAAATCTTACACCAGCTACAGGATGAATAGCTTTTTTCCAACAAGAGAGCTACTATATGGTTCTTAAAATTTGGCACTGTCTGCGACAGTCTATTAAAAATATGAACAAGAAAGAATCTTTGCAAAACACAAATTTTTTTAGAAAGAATTTACCTTATAACAACATTTCCTCTTGAGCCAATATCTGGTGTATCGGACAAAATAATGTCATAATTTTTGGCAACAAGATACATATTTTTCGAACGAAGAATTGCACGCCCCATGAATGCGGCTTGTCCGGTAAATATTGACGTAAATGATGAAGCATTTTAGTTGAACACATTTTTTCATCGACGCATAGGCGTGCAGTTTTGGGAATGCTATCAAAACGCTCAACTAAATGCTTTGCAACTTTTCGAATTCTAAAAACAGTTCCCTTCGGAACTCTTTCAGACTCATCGTTAAATGACAAATACTTCTTGATTTGTTCAAATCTATTTTTAGACATACAATCTGGTATGTGCCGAAATCCATATTCACTCCAATGTGACTGAATATTGGGGTAGCGGAATATTGACATAAATATTAAGACTCCAATGTATCGCCTAATTCCGTTTGAATCGACTTTAAATTGTGTATTGACATTTTCTTTGAGAGCAGTGCGATTTGTTTCCAGGCTTAAAAGTTCAATTAAATCGTCAGTAAAAAAAAATAAGAAAAGTAATGCAATGGGGTTTTCAATTTTTGGACTTCAGACGGTAAATCCGTTTTTCCTCGAAACGCAACTTCGTTGACGTGCAGTTACGAAGTCGTTTTACGTCATAAAATTCCAAAGACTCTTTTGTTATATCCGACAAGGCTAGCATATACATATATATTATAAATTACTTTTTGTCGGTACAAATGTTTTTATACACTTAACAACCTCTGTGAACCCCCCCGATGTTTGTGGTCCTGAGAGTTCAATAGCTGGTAAAGGCGATCGCGATCTTTTGTGGGTTGTAAAAGAAATTTTTGCATACAGTTGCTTTTGTAATACTGAAGCATTGTCTGAAACTCCTGACGTAGGCCCATCAACTGGCGCAGCACTAATAGTGTTCAAACTGGAATTTCTTGCGTTAATCGATAAATTTACTAATATCTATATCTTTATGCATTGGGTAAAATACATCATCTTCAGGAATGATTTCATCGCACTCGTATTCAGGATCTTCAATATTATCGTCACAGTTTTCAAAATCATCGTCGTCTATTGAGTCCATAAAATTAGCTATTTCTTGGTCATTTAACGAGAAACTTTAACTTTTTTTGTTGTATGGAAATGCTGGTTTTCTTCCTCTTGTGCCGACATCTTGTGTGTTAAGGGTCTCTTAGTTACTATTCCAAAAACAAGGAGTAACATCGATTACTTTTTACTCCGATAAATAACGCGTCGACAAATTTTTTTCAACTAAGTGACTAAGACCGTCTACAGACGGTGTTCACAAAACTCAACATTCAAACAATATTCTTGTATGTTTTAAAATTATAGCTATGTAATATAAAAGTAAACATTTCAACTACTTAACAAAAAATTCCAGATTCAATTTAATAATCAGAAGGTATTATTTTTTTAATTTTAGTTTTCACTAAATTCACAAGCAATTTATTTGTCTTTTCGGACCAAAGTTCTGAGTAGAATGATTTTTTCTGCCACACTATTTAATTCATCTCAACTCAATTGGTACCGTTATAATGAGATTTTTATACCCATTTAAAACGTTTCCATCGTAAGAGTGTGAAGTAAAAAGGTTTTGCTTAATACTCATTTTTCTGATGACCGTCTGTAGACGGTCTTAGTTGTTAAAGGGTTAATATTCTGCAATATTGCACCCGACGCATGCGTATGACGATATTTTGTAAACAAATGAAAAAATAGAAGCGATATATTCATGTCTGTACCATTCGCTTACGAAATATTTTTATTCGATAATTATCAGCAATTTATAAAGATATAAGAAAATAATTTTGGAAAAGAAATAAAATAAAAATTTAACCACCAATTATTATGTTTATTTTTATTCAGACATAAGGTTCGATGAAATTAATAAATATGTATTTAACAAATTAAAAATACTAAGTTCTTAAAAATAATTCAAACGATACTGAATTGGAATAGGGCGAATGTTTCCTTTGAGAAAAAAAAAAAATCAATTGCTACGGGTACCTTTTTGTTCCACCGAATAGTTTTATGTACTTAAGAATTTAGTTTTAATTTTCCACAGAAATTTTTAACTCATTCAAAACACCAAATAAACAAAAAAATCTTTTCAGGCCCTGATATGTATTTTGAAAACCGCCAGAAAATTATCAGTATCAGCAAATGACCACTATGAAGGCACATTAGAAATAAAAGGAAATTTTTTTTTAACCAAATGTTTGTAAACGATGGCTGGATGACAACAAATTGACATAATGTGGCGTTAAACAAATTTTAAGGAAAAAAAAAACACATTCACCGGCACTTTTGTTGTCATTTTGCCTCTTGAAACAATGGGCGCGGAATGTCAGACCACAATATGCATGTAAGAAAAGTCGAAAAGATTCATCAAGTGGACATGTAGAACAACACCTTGAATATACTGGCAACATTTTCTTTCACATGCAACCGCACGAATACAAACAAATTGAGAGAAAAAAACCCTTGTACAATACAAATGAACGAAACGAAAACAGAAAAAAAAACACAAAAGTTGTTTGTTTTTAGCCTAAACTCATTGAAGAAGTATTAACCTGGCTTATAAAAGAAAGAAATATTATATGAGAAAAAGGCAAACAAACATGCCGTCACTTTTACCGACAAATTTTGTGCCTCAAAAAAATCCCCCTCAGATTAGATGAGAGATATAAAAGATAAACTTCAAATGACAAAAAAAAAAATAAAATAAAACACACACTCATTGAAGTAAAACTATATCCTTTCCAAATGCCTCGAGGTGAGATGTCTGTACAAATGCACACTTGAACGTAAGAAAAAACGAATGGATGCTATTGGCAACTAATCATTAAGACAGATAAAGGTGCAACTAGTCTTATTGTGCTGACGCTTTCAAAAAAAAAAAAAAGGAGACCCAACTAAGTCCTCTAACAAAGAGATCAACCGATCACGAAAGAGACTCTTGAACAAAGTAGGCCTATTAGTAACTGTGGCAAAGTAAATAAGAACAGCAACAACAAAATAAAAAAGGCAGATACACACACCATATCTTAACCTTAACATCTTTATGTTTGTTACACTTTTTTTATATTGAAAGATCTTGACGTACATACAAATTTGTATGTTTGTGAACACATGCAACATATTTCTTGTGCCTTAAGAACGCCTACATACTCGTACAACATCGACAGCAAAAACAACAACTCAAGGATTATTGACAAATGTATACAAGTAAGCGGCGTTAAATGACACATAATCCTCTTTTAGTTTTATTTTATAACTTATAACAATGACAACAGTGAGCAAAAGACAAAAAATGGAAACAAATATTTTTCAGAATACGTACTCGCACATACGAGTACATGATGGCACCAAATATCCCAACTATGACTAAGCTGCCAAAGTATATTAATATAATATGGACTTAAGGGCTTAAATTTTTATACGTAAATCATATTAAAATTGGTTTTCAATGTTGACATAAGAAACCTATTAGAGGATACAAAATCATTTAGCTTCTTAAAGATCTTAACAAATCCAACAAATTATATGTGAGATGAAATATTTTGAATATTTTGATTCGGTTGCAAGTTCGAGTACGATAAAAATAATCAGAACAGAGAAGAGGATATAAAGAGATATATAAAGTCAGTCACAGAATAGGATACGGAAACTGATTTTGTTCATCTGGCACTGACTGGACTTAAATAATTAAACTGTTAAAATGAAGATTTGAAGACTTAATTTTAGTTCAATTTATCCTCATGATTGAATCTACCTGTGCCAATAAAAAGTTGCTTAAGTTAATTGTGATTTTGTAGTTTTACAGTACAACATTATAAAACGAATTCGCTTTTTAATATAGACTATTATGTTCATTTTGTAGCCTCTTGCATTAGGAATAATTAATTACACATTATATAGAGGCTTTTTGTTCCAAATGAAATTAAACATAAAAAAGACAAGTAAAAATTAATTTCACCCTAAATTCTTTAAAAATGGAACCATATGATTGAAGGGACAAATCACTGTGGTGCTCTTAACTAGTTTATAGCTTAAGTTGATCTAAACACTTAGTCCTTATTGCCACAGAAATAATAATATTAATGAAAAAATGTCATTACAAAATTATTATACAAATAATTTTTATGAAATATTGTAGAACAATTAGTCTTAAATGTTGTCTCTTCGTAATAAATAAAACAGTTTAAAACTTAACAATCCCTCTCTAGATTAAAATAGTTTTAATATTATATTGTTTGTTGTTGGCTTAGTTAGGTATATGCCTGCATTTCACTGGCGCTAACCAAATCATCAGTACCCTTTAGCCAAATCATGATTGAAAGCATTCAAACCTTGTATACTTAAGCCACAGACTACAAACAATATATGAGAATTCAAACAGAATCATATTTTTCTATTTGTAATCAACAAATAAAATAATATTAAAATGGTTATTTTGGAGAATATCTCGAATAACGAATTTGATAAATATTAAAATAGTTTTCTTAACACAAATTTTTGATTTTAAGAAAAGTAATACCACAAGTTGTTCAAAATTTTACACTTTAGTATTTCAAATGAGGTAATCAACTTGTCGTAAAGCAGATGAAACTTTATTTTATGTCTTATTCATAAATTAATATTGTATTTATAATTTTAAAAATTCTCACGTTTTATTAACTCTTCTGCTTATGGTCTTCATACAAAATTAACTTTTGTTCATTGAAATTGAATTATTAAAGCGAAACAACCCGGCACATATTGGAACATTTTCGAGCGTGACGTACAAGTGCACCACATGCCGTCTTCCTAAAGCACCCACAGAGAAAAAGACACTAGATATTGAAACAATCACACACCGCCAGAAACAAAAAAGGACATCTACCCTAATATAAGTTGTCGTGTGTACAGCTGAAAGCCAGAACAACTTACATACATTTAATAACGTTGTACCAGGCACATGAACAACATTGATAAATGTAGGAAATATTAGCCACAATATGATGGCACACAATCAGCCCTACACGCCTTTCAGCACAAACAAGCGAAATAAAAAATCATAAATAAATATGTTGGTAATAAAAAAAAATAATAATAATAATAAAAAAGGCTTCCGGAAGAAAGCGTAAAAAACGATTTCCCAGAACGAATTCTAAACGACATTTAAAAAGTGTTGAGAGTTGGCGGCAACAGTGGTTTTCCTCATTACAACAACCACAGACCGTTTGTTTTTTCGTTCTCTTTTTTCTTTCGCGCATTCAGCGGACACGGCAGCGCATAAAGTCAAAGGATAAATTTAACAAACACTTAAACGTCACGTGTGTATGTGTTTGAAACAGTGTTCAAGAAGTGGCAATAATCAAAACATAACAAATACGTTTATTTTTTTCAAATTAGAAAATAGAAATTAAATTCAAAGTCAACTGACGTTGAGAAAGTAACCAACCCCTGGTTGGGTGGAGTCCGTTTTTTCTTAATTTTTTCCCCTCTGTGAAGGGAAAAAATGACAAAGTCACGTGCATGCGAGGCCAATGTATGCCATTTAGACACGTGACCTAAAACAATTGCAACAATTTCGTGGCAACATTCAGACGAAATTAATGTGTTTGTGTGTCATCGTTTATACAATGATCGAATAAAGAAATTTATGAATTCATCTATTCCCTGCCACTTGGCGGTCACATCATGTGTATGAAAGCTGCAAGAGGTGTAGAATGCAACTCAGCTACAGCCAGAAACTGAACGGAAATCGGGACGTGCGGCATGAGTAGACAGACTCCCCATGGGATTGAAGCGTGCTTGCTACTCCTTTGCCGCACACAACCTTAATTTCTCTTTTCCTCAATAAAGATGAGCCAACAGCCATCCATTGAGTCCCATTTACCCGTATGCAGGCAACAATAATGAAAATGAGTAAATTTTTAGTGTTTCCTTAACTAATAAATAGCTTAGCGAAGAATACTCATCGTCCTTATGCCAGCACAAATTGTTTGGATAAACAACAATTGTGCCAACACGTGTCGCACAACATTTGTGACTGCTGCTGCATTCAATTCGTATTGCTACATGCGCAAATATGAATGATGACGAGACATTAAGCTGGAACAGAGGAAAACAAGTGCATCAATGTAAACATTGTTCACACAATCATTACAGACTTTAGATGCGACGTAACGACTTGTGCCGGAATCGAAGAATGCCATTTCCCTTCTCTTTGCGGCTGAATGTCAATCCACCGACCATCATTCGTGTCTCCATTTGTAACGAGGTGGATTTTGTGGGTGTTATCGTTTTCGAAATAATCGTCATTTATCATCATGTTTCCTTGACTTGAGGCGGTAATTTTTTGTAATGCGTCTTTTATTTCGGATGTGGAAATAAATGTCCATGATTTGTTATTGTTGAACTCAAGATTCTCATTCATTGTCTTCTGTCTATCAGTTTTATTTATTTGAAGTGTCACGTGTGTTTATAGCGCAGTTAATTGTCTTAATTCCTCCCACAAATCTTTTGATTATCAATGTTAGATGTTATCGTTGTAATTTGTATCGTATTTGCTTTTAATTATAAATCAATTCTTTCAAATTCAAGTATCACTCATACCGTAAGACATACTTGATTTATTTAAGGGTAAAAATTCAAAGGATCAAAAGGATTTCTAATATTTGAAAATAAGTTAAATGTTATGAATTTTAAATGTTCCCTATTTATTAAATACTATTGGAAAAACATTATCGAAAATTGCTTTTCATAGCATTTTTACAAATCTAAGATATGTGACACAGATCAAGGCGAATTGAGGACAAGGTGATCTTTTTTAGAAAACAACGCAAATGAACAACGCGTCGAAAACCGCAGAATAAGAGTAGAAAGCAAAAAAAAAAAACGTAGAATATTTAAAAGTAATCAAACCAAATAAGTAAAAAATTAAAACAAGTAAAAAATTTAACATTGAGCAACGAAAAAATTAAAAAAAAAATATAAAATGAGCTGCCAGTTCTACCTGTTATGAATTTGCTTTGCCAAACAAAAATGTTGTTACAAAATTCGGAACAAATAACCATTATTGCCTCAAAAAATTCAACAATACATTTTTTCAACTTTGCAGAAAGCCAATATATAAAGACAAAACTGACTTATATTCAGTTTTAGTGCACAATGTATGTTCTATTGAAATCAGTATCTAAAGTTATACAACATTTATATTTTATTAAATTTTGTTTGTCACAGCCGTACTTTGCCATTAAAGAACACAGTATGGTTGGCTCAACCACTTCATTTACAAGACTTTATTCTTATTTGATAAAAAAAATATTGATCAGCTCTTTTTATTGACGTTTCCCAAATCTTTGATAAGATTTCGTATGAAGGTTTAATAAATAAATTGAAGCGGAAGTTACCCGCAAATACTTACAACCTTTCCATAAACTAAATTTATTGTTACAGAAGGAAACTTTTTATGCACACCGCAGCCAATAGAAGCAGGAGTTCCCCGAGGCAGTATACTAGGTCCAATCTTGTATTTGATATATGCTTCTGACATGCCAATAAGCAGTAGTGTTAACATATGTATCAATATTTGCTAATGATACAACTTTCTTCAAGCAGCCGTGACAACGCGCAAGAAGCTTCCCTCAAGTTGCAGGAGTACATTTTAATATTGGAAAAATGGTTGAAAGCGTGGAGAAAAAAGTGAACGAGCGAAAAAGTATTCACATCACTTTTACATTGCGAAGGCAAACATGTTGCCCCATCCACAATGAAGTCAAATACCTCGGCATTCACATTGATCGTCGCTTAACATGAAAATCGTTTATAAACGCTAAGTTGATGCAAATGAAATTAAAGGCTGCTCGAAATAATTGGCTTATGGGGAGAAATTCAACATTAAGTCTAGATTGCAAACTTCTTCTATAAAACGCGTTCCTAAAACCAACATATTGCCACGGAATTCAGTTGTGGGTCACCGCCTCAGTGTCCAATATAGAAAAAATTCAAAGACGACAATATAAAACTATGCGTATGATTACAACCGCTCCCTTGTATGTTAAAAATTCACGGATTTATCAAGATCAAGATGTTCCCTTGGTTAAAACAAGTGACTATATATATAAAGAAAGTAGAGAATCATCCAAAGTCACGAGGCCACATTCGGCTGAGAAGGGGAACACTCTTGCTCTTAGCCGATCACCAGGGAAGTGAAGACAATACAAAAGAAAAGGTAGTAACTATTGTTTTTTGTCTGGCATTGGTTAAGCTTAAAAAAATAATAATTTCGGTTTAAGAATTGTATACTTATTGATAATTCAATTAAAGTGAAGATTCAATAAATAAAAATTGTGCTGAAAAAAACAAAATAAAAAAATTTAATTGCGAATTTGTTATCATTTCGGCATATTTTTTACTTGATTTTTTTGATATTGTTTTTTTTTTCATTATTGTGGAAACCCCTTTGGACTAAATTACGAGTTTTAGCTAATTTTTATAGTTTGTAAGAAGAAGCCAACTTAGGCCAAATACATAAATAGTAATAAATAATGCATTTAGTAAATTTCTCTTTTGGTTTAATTAATTTCTAAAACATGAATGGAAAATTTTGAATTCCAATCGCAAATATCGGCTGCATAATGATCAAAATTAAATACTGTCGACGAAGCCAATAATTATATTTATTAGATTTACACGTAACGCTTACAAATTTTTAATCAAAAGAAGTTTCCGTGATTGTAACTGTTATTATCTCTCACTTACGTGAGTGTGTAGTAAGAAAAAACTAATCTTGGGGAAATCAAGTGAAATCAATATTCAGATTTCAATATACAAAAGATCACACGAAGAGTGCAGATTAATGCATTCCATGCAAGTAGAAAGAAATGTGATTGTTGATTTAACACTTGCCCTTGTAGGAATCATATTGCTGAAGAACATCTATTTACTTCCCGCTGAAAAAATCACTTGTAAAAATTTCAATAAAGCCCAATTTTGGCAACATGAAAAATGCCCACCAATTAAGTCAAATTTATATAAAAAATTATATTTTCTAAAGTTTAACGTCATGTAAATATTTATTTTGTAGTTTGTGAAATAAACATTTTATCGAAACTACATAAATGTAAAAGCTTGGAAAAAGAGTTAATAGTTTTGTTTTTTTAAAGCTGAACAGGAAATAAATTGCTGAATATTGTGGCCATTTTCAACCATTATTTTTCCTTTCAATGAACACAATTTCAAGTATGATTTATGGATTTGAATACAAATAAAAATACACTGGAAAATGTTAATGTGACAAAAAAAGAGGAGGCCGTTTATTCAACTTGAAACAGGAACTACCCATTTTTTCCAATCACTAAACACAAAATAACTTTTATTCGTTTGCGAGTGCAACCGTTCATGACAACGACAATGGAACAACAACATACAACAAGAATACAAACATAAGCCAACAAAAATATGAATAGATCAAACGATTACACACAAATCACAACAGAAGCGAAGCACCACCTCCTTTTCTTCCTTTTCATCACTTAGTATCTACATACATTTTTGTTGTTGTCTTTTTAATCGGAAAAAAGAAGCAACAAACCAAACAATCCTTACGAAGAAAAGGAAAGTTTTAGACAAAAACTATAACCAAAAATTACTCCCATGTCTTAAAAATTAATGTTTGTAAAGTGCTGTGAGTATGCACAATGGGACGAGGCTTAGTACTTAAATTTGGATTTCTTCTAGTCTCCATAAAAAATCAGGTTAATGGCCTCCCATCAACCAAAGTTTTATATATTCGATACGACGGTTGCCAGGATGTTTTCCAAAACATATGATAACCAGCCGTAATCCATGTGCTTCGCTACACCCATTGTCAGAAAATAAAATTTACATTTATTAGTAAATTTAAATTCAAAAGTATACGGAGGATTGTTGATTTGTGCCACAACTTTCTTCCTAAAGAAACCAACTCACTATTGCAGAACGAATAATGTTCTAGAGGAAAGCCGCTCCTATCCAATTGGTTTTCTGTCTGACTAGGCACTTTACCTTCAAAGTAAAATTTGATAAATTAGTTTTGTAGATCTCACTCTTGAAGGTGACACTTTATCTCCAAAGTAAGCCCCACAAAATATAGTTTAATTAATAGCTACTCTGCACAAGGGGACCCGTCGCCTCAACTGTTAGCTTTTGCTAGAAAAACTACTTTATTGCAAGAATAACCTACATGAACAGTCTCGCTATTGCAGTTCCTTAGATAATGAATAACTCATAAGTACTTCGTAGAGGGGTACCTGCGTCCGCCTTTCTTTTGCTCAAATACACAGCTTAGTACCATAGCAGTGCAAATTAAAATTGCATTGGCCCCACTACTGTTGCTGTCTAATTATATAGTAATTAAAAGTTGTTTTTTATATGAGGGGTACCCGTCTGCCCACCCCTATGCTACCACATTTCTATTTGAAAGTAAAGGACATACAATTTCTATAGTCTCATTAGTGTATTATAATAAAAATTACTTTGTATGTGGGGTACCACTTCAGGCATCGTTAGAAATATAATAGAAATATACCCCATTTAAGTTTTTCCGGCCCTAAAAGAGGGACTATTTTCACGACTTATTTGGAAGTTTTTTCTTGCTTTTTTTTCTTATTACTCATCTTGCAGACTTTGATGGTGAAGAAGTTGCTGCGCGTTACAAATATTGTACTTATATAATATTATTTTCCATTGACAACGTCAAAAATTAACATTAAAAATGTTCCGTCCAGAGTACTTTTCTGTGAAGCTTTTTGAAATGTGTTGGCAAGTACTTTCTATTGTTGTCCAGTGAATCAGTAGTTCTAAAAAACACATTTCTCTCACATGCTCTACGAAAGGAAATACAAAAATAAAAATCAAATCTCTTCCGCCTGATTTGCTGTCAATTCATATGATCGTTTTATTGCTGTAACGGGGTGTTGATAAAACAAAAAAATTATTTCCTTTACAAATTAAATTTCTTTTGTAAATCCGCGTACGTGCGTTGAATTTTTAGCACTTGAAAGCAGACAGACGGACAGGAAGATAAGCACACACGGTCTTATTGCGAAGTGATAAAGAGTTTAATCGATGACATGCGTATGAAATTTTCGCAATTATGATGATAAATTTTTTTATCGCAGTTTCTTTCCAGTTTTTTCTTTCCGTCTGTTCTGGTCGAATAGTAAAAATGTTGCAACTTCTTCTCTTGTCATCTATTGATTACTTCCACTCAATTAAAGAGAATTGTTACATTTGCAGCCCCTTTTTATAATTATCGCCATAACGATACACGATTTCACATAATCCAAAAGGATTAGAAGGGTTTAGTTTTATTGATTTGTTTTTATTTACTTTTGCCAGCATTAGAAAAAATATGTTTAGAGTCGGACTTTCGCCTTGTGCGACAGTGTTTGCTGTGCAATGAATAATTGGATCCATAAAAAATTGCGTTATGAACTCTGTAGTTCTCTCCTAAATTCTACTTTCAAACTCTTAACTCTGCGCAAAAGCTTAAAATATTAGTCGAGCGGGCTACTTGCCATACAGAAGAGTTCTCTTCTAATTTACCTATAACTCTTAAATCAAGAAGTTTAGCTGACCTTAGCGTGTGGTATTACCGTTGTGATCCTATAATATAAATATTTACCCTTTTTGAAGCCCTTCACTATTTTATGATGATTTTTGTATAATTTTTATCTAGTTACATTTTTTTCAGGAAATTTTGAATAGAAGTAAGATTTGCCACCACCTCAACAGTTAAAGCTTAAATTTAGACTGGACTTACATTGTATTATTTTTCTTGAAATTCTTTGCTTGTCATTATGGATTAATATGAACAAAAGAAGGGACAATAAAAATAGCAGACGGTTTCAGAAAATATTTTATCTGCCTTTTTTCAGTGCCATATATTAACAAAAAAAGTTTAATACCTCAAATCAATGAAAGTCTAATTTTAACCATGGAATACTGGCTTCGCTTCCTAAGTAATTTCTGCATTGTCAGCCTATGGCCGGGTGCAAAGACGATCGCCCCTTTGACATGTCCAGGGAAGAAGTTCATCGATCGGTGCAGGCATATTTTAAGAGACGATACAAAACTTTTCTCTGTGAAAAATTATTAAAGAAAGTGAAATAATACCCAAATAAAATAAAATAAACACAAACTCAATTTCTCCCGATGAATAAAGCCAAAAAAATGTGTTTGGCTTTATTTTTAATATTTAAGATTAAATTATTGCAGAAAGAAGATGGAGTTACTCCCGATTAAATTTTAAAAATTCCCACAGATTGCGAGGCACTTAATAGAGCAATAACTCCCAAAATATATAAATATTTTTGGGAATGATTTAATTTCTATTTGTGTGCGCTATATCCTGCAACCGTAAAATACTCCAAGCAATATATCTTCTCTTGCAGGAAACTTTCCGCACAATTTTTTTTGAGGACTTACAGATTATTCAGAATTACACAGTGAAAAAATCTAATAGTACATAAGTTCAATTTCGTAGGAAGCCAAGTAAAACATTTCTTCACATGAATATGAACTATTTACACAAATCTGTTAAATTTTATTTGAAAATACTTTTTTATAAAAACTGATATTTATTTCTTTAAATCTAAAAGAAAACGTAATTTTTCTTCAATCAATAAGTAATGGAATTTCTTTCGCATAATGAAAATGAAATCATGACTACTGCCAAAGTTGTATGCCCTCCAGATGTGAAAATTATAGATGAATAACCGATCAGAATACAATATATAAAATTATTTTCTAAGTTTGTACTAGTTCTGGATGGAAATGTTAATATTTCCATGACTTTTTCGGAAATTCTGTTTTACTGGGCAGTTGTTTCTCATTTGGCATCATGGTAGCCATTACGAATTTCCCGAATAATTTGTTATTAATGGTTAATCCATGAATAAAATAACTTCCGATAACTTTGTTAAAATGTTTTTGTTTTTTTTGTTTTTTGCTTACAATCCGTTGGGGTTTGGATGCTACTGATGTATGTATTGTTACAACAATACAACAAACTAACTTCAAAAGGAACGTGAGCATTCAACTCGACTGCACATAGAACGGTGTAAGTGAAGTTTCTCGCTTTCGAAAAAGTAGTTTTTTATTTGAATTATTCAGGATAAATGATGCAGCCATCCTACTTAAAATTATCTCTTGATATAATTTATATTCGAGTATGTCAGATTTTTAGAAAACTGTCCAGCAAATATAATATTTCCCTCAAGGTAAAATGCTTGTGAACGTAGATCGTGCCAAAAACATAAGAACAATTGGATTAATTGTTTAATAAGAAAGTCGTGGTCGCGCCATTTAATTCCAAAGACCATTAAACCAACATAAAACACGTTTTACACATATAAATTTGATATAAAAATTAAAATATTTTACGATCGACATAAATGGAGATACGCTGTGTGTAACGAAGGCTGCTAAACTGTATATAAATGAATTTATAAATTTTAAAAATGTATAGATAAACAACTTTAAATTTTAAGCATTTTTTATTGGATCAAACAATTTTGTTAAAGTTTTCTTTTCTTACGAAAATTTAATTAATCAAACTTTCCTTAGGCGCTTCTTCCCAACAAGCGGTAATAGTTATTAAAAAAAGCAACTTGCAACTAACGCATATGGAAGAGCTTTTCCGCCTTGACATTTTACTTGTTTTTAGAAATATTTATGTATGTAATTCTGAAAATTTCTGTCTCCACTTTTAACATGAAAAATTTTAATTCTAATAAACATGACAGACAAGTGCACTGAAAGACGACGAAAAATTATCTAATTTTTCTTTAATCGTAAACTTTGTAATTATTGTGATACGAATAGAAGAACATAGACCGCCAACGTAGAATTAGAAGTACAAGTACGAGTAGCAAAGGTGACTTGGCCACAATGAATGTTGTTGATGTGAATTTGAAAACACGTAGGTCTTCCTGACAGTTGTCACCTCGTTTTGTCTACAAGTTACCAGTTCTCACACTACATTTGATGCACCTGACGCACCCATGTACGTGTAAAAGAGATTGTGAAAGAACTATGCGTTGTTTAACTTGAATGGTTTCATAAATAGAAGAGAATTAATGTTAATGAAGTGCTCGTTTGTTTCAATAATGCCATGGAAATTATTTTTATTTCTAATAATCTGCATGGAAAAAAATATTGAATGAGATTAAAAAAATTCAATAACAAAAAGTGTCAAGAAGGTCAAGAAGTGTCAAATCTGCCGTGTAAATGGAAAAATTCTCAATCGTAAATGAGAGAGCGAAGCAGGTACTCAATTCACCCTGTGAACATGAGGTATTTTCCTGTATTTTCCCAATAAAACCTCGCAACGAGAGAACAACGCAAAAATGTACAAAATAACTATTCCAAATGCTCAAACAATTTAAAAAGTAAATGAACGCTTTTGTAGTAACAATCAGGGCTGTAAGGTGTGGCAAATTCTCGAAGAACATGGTGCTTTCAAGTTCTTTTGGCGGCTGAATTTTATGTTTGGCGATGTAGTAATTTTCTTGCGACTTTAAAAAAAGTAGTAAAATGTTTGGGGAGTTCTTAGTCTCAACGAATGAATTTATTCCGGGGTCAATTCGGGGCTACGGCTGGAGTCTAAATACAATTTTTAGTAAATATCAATCACTGAAAACTATAAAAGTACTTGAAGTGTATGAAGTGAATGTCGCTTCGATATTAATCGCCTATTTTTGGTATTTAAAAGGCCGTTTGCTTGTTAACAAAATGCATAATTTGAGCGTAGAATCCCAGTCTGATCACATGGACGTAGGAAGCATGAGCAAATAATTTTCCTCTACAACACTTTTTTCCCCAAAAAAAATTTAAATCTTGAATTTAAATAATATCGATAACTGACCTTCGTAGACTAGTAGGTAGTGTACTAGACTCGTAGTGCGAAGGTCGCAGGTTCGAATCCTGCCGCAGAACTCTGGCAGTTTGTGTCTGATAATTAAAGGGAGTGCACAATAAGCCTTCACTGGCTTAAGTGTATGTCGTATGACATGGGCTTATCAACACCCCTCCAATCAACCTAACCTAACCTAACCCTAAATAATATCGAAATATAAGCAACTAATTGATCGTATTAAGCTCACCTATAGATGTAACATTTCCATATTTGAAAGATTTATATTATGAAACTGAGATTGAAAATTTAACTAAGATTTAAAGATCTTATATCAGTTCACATAACAATTTTGAAAGAAGGAACCTAAAAGAAATGTTAAATCGCTTGCGGCAAAATACGGAGCTTTTTCAAATTCATAAAGAATTTTCGATAAACAGAATGCAAAAAAAATTTTCTGTAATCCAAGATACGCTTAAATGGTTTATGTGCACAAAAGCCTCGGTTGGTTAGTATTAGATTCAATAGCCAATTACATTATTGGAAATAATATTTTTAAGATGAACAGCAATAAATTTACTAGATTTTTGGCCTTATGTTTATAGCTACTCCGAAAGGTCCTGTGCTTCAAAGCTTTGACCGCTTTAAATATGTTGATCATTACAAATAGCAAGGCTTGCGTAGAATATCAAACTATACCAATACTCAGTTGCGGTTTGAACTTTAAGGTGCCTTAATTATAATAATTGATTATATGAACTCAACATTTGATGCAATACATTTTTTAGATGACTCCCACAACATGTAGGGTTTTTGAACACTATACAGTGGCTCCATAAGTAATAACTGGTCAGACGACCGTGTTATTAATCCACATGATCATCATTGATCGTAACACAACTCTTCAACGCCCATATCGCTCTATTGCCTTTCTGAATTATAATCTCTTAACGATTCGTTAGCAATTTTGTACAGACTTCAGACTTTAATATGCGTAAAATGCAGACATTTCGGCATTATATATGATTTTCTTCAGTTTGGAGTAGTTTAGCAATCAACGAGGAAGATATACTCGTATTCAGTTAAAAAATTTTTAATAAAAAAAAAAAATATAAATTCTATCTAAGGAACAATTAAAAGGATTCCAAAAATAGCTAAATATGCATGTGTGTGTATATACACAAATGTATTTGAACAATTGATAATAAAATTTAGGAATTATCATTGATTGATAACAAATGTGAAAGTGTTCGTTGGTGAATGTGACTGACTGAATTCTATTCATATTTTCGGCAATGACATCTGTGCACTGTTTCAACATTTAGAGTTTTGTGAAACTGAAATGAAAGTATTCGTTTCTACGATATTTTTTCAATCACCCCTTTTTGGAAGGAAACAAAAACATTAAAATATCGAATAAAACAAATGCATCATCAATATAAAATGCACAAGAAGACCTCTTGAAATCCATTAAATATTTTTGTTAAAAACCAACAAAAATTGTATTGAAAACACTTTCGTATTTTATTTTCTTCTCAATAACATTGTTGTTGGCTTTTTCTTTGTATTATTGTTAAATGCGATAACAAAAAAGGAATCTCATATAAACATGAACTTAAACGATTGTTTGGGCCTGCACTTGGTTTTACAATTATTTGATTGGAGAGATTTTTTACTCAATGGCAGAGCAATGCACGCAAGAGAGTGTGCTTTTAATGCCTGTACCGATTACACCGGAAGAAAAATGTTAGTAAAAGTAAAAAAAAATAATACACTGTAAAATAATGTTGTCATTTGTCATTTCTTCATAAAAATAACCATGATAAGGCTTCACATTATATTAGATATATTTTTCGTATATGTCATTTAATGTGAAAGTGGCATTGGCGGAGCTAAAAATATTTTGTTAGAGGGCAAGCCCCGCTGTTCGGGCTTAAATTATATGTGTTTTGGGGATTGTATGTACCTTGTCTCTGCAAATAGTATATTTTCACTTTCGTGTCAGTATCACACAGCGAAAAATTAACTCATGGTTTTGTTTCAAAGCGTGAAGTTTTATTCATAAATTTTCTATTTAGAAGACTTTGCGGAAATAACACAACATTTCCATTTTTAAATGGAAGTTCCTTCATTGTACTTATAATACATAATATTGTTGGGTGCAAAAGTTGTGCGTCTGTTTCAGCACATGTGTGGGAGAACTACGAGCATCATGACGTAGAACGAAGTTAAATGAAATAACTTCTACAAAAGAAAACAAATCTGTTCTATTTTTGAAAGCACTTTTAACAAAAAACTCCTTCTTTAATTTTGTAATGCTACTCACAATTTAATACGCAGGGCGCTCTAATGTACACTAGCACTGAGAAGAGCTAGCTCTACTGTTCAATGGCCAGAGCTATGCCTTCATCATTTAAACAGTCCAACAACAATTAAGACAACGCCACACTAATTGTACATCAAAAAATTTCTTGATGTTGTTGGCTTGTGCTGAACAGGGATCGAACACAGTGTGAACAACTTTGTTTAACTTTAGTAGCATGAGTGAATATATGGTAGTATTATTTATTACAATGGGAAAAGGAATTTGAAGGATTCAACCAAAGAAATCCCATATATCGATATCAAACATAATCAACAGTAATTCATACTTTCTTTGCGTTAATCATTCATTAAATTTTCATTAAATTCGGTAGCAGGATTATAAAAAAACGGTGCTTCTATCCGATAAAAAAGCTTTGGGGAACAGAATATATATGATTGCTTTTAATTCAATTTTCGTTTTTGGAAAATTATATACTATGTGAAAAAGTCCTTATGAAAATCTATAAATTCATACGAAAAATCTATGACCCTCGTATAAGCGCGTGTCATCTTGTCATGCATAATGAGCAAATACTTTTGTGTGCGTGTTTTCTAATACATCAATATTTTGAAGTTGTGTTAGTATTGAAGAATATATCGTCCTTTCATTGCCTCGAACTCTTGAATAATTTCAGTATATCCCATAGACCCATATACTTATATAAAAAGTATTAAGATAATTCTGAGAAAACTTTTTTATTTACAATTAACCTAGTGCGTTTTGGTTGGACCACCCTTTATATTAAATGAAAAATATTAAATATTTAATGTTTTCGCTATTCAAAATTTTGTACAAATAATTTTTTTGAGTGTCGTAGCTCTACATTCATTATTTGTAGATTTTCATTATTGTGTTGTAAATATTTTTAAGAATATGCTTTAACTGCTACTTTGAATATTACTCAACTCAAACACTTATCCATCGTCATTAATGCAACTCCACAAAAATGCATAGAGTTATTGGCGATACCCAACTAACATTTGATACACAATCAAGATCGGCTGAGCGATAATAGGAAAATACAGAAAATATTTTTTGCTTATAGAAAAAAGTTGGGATGAGTAGGACTCATTTCTGTTTAACGAATTGAAAACTTCTGTAACTATTTCTTGAAACGAAATTTAGCTTTAGAAATAAAAATGTTATAATTACATGTTCGAGAAATAATTCATAACTCATAATTCTAATCCATCTCGAAAATCTCACTCCTCATTTTTGACTATGGTCAGGCAGAGCTATCGTTCCATATTTCCATGAGAACGACTTTGGCCAGAGCATCAACGTCAACGGCGAGCACTACAGGTCGATGATTACCAACTTTTTTTAGCCTAAAATCGGATGATATGGACACCAACGGCGCTACATGCGACAACTGCTCACACCACATTGGACGCTCGGCATGATCGATTTAAGTGCATGATCAATCATCGCACATGCAGGTGTTGTGAACTGGCGTTCGATATCCTGCGATTTGACCCCGTTAGACTTTTTCTTGTGGGGTTTTCATAAGTTGCAGGTGTATGCGAATAATCCATAAGCAGCAGCGGCCGTCAAAGTCAACATAATCCATCCCATCGGTCAAATTCAGCCTTACTTATGCGCCACAGTATTGGAAATTAAAATTTTTGGATGTGTGCTACCCAGAAATGTCGCCACACACATTTGCACAATGTTATATGAAACATAGAATAATGACATCGATAGACTTTTTAAATGGATAAATGTCTAACACGCACGTTATTTTATTACAATTTAAAGATATGAATCGCTTAATGAAAATTATTAATTATTTATAGATTTTGCGTACGTAGATAACGAAAGGGTTAACGTTAATCAATTTCTAAATCGTTCATATCTTTATGATACTTACTAAATTGCGGCATTATATCAAAAAAAGTTCCATAATTACGAAAATTAAACAAAAATTTAAATATCAATACGAGTTCAAATGTTTATTGGGTAAAAGGTAAATGTTTACGCGTGTGCTCGTATGTGTATTTTGAGTGCATGCTGAATGTACACTTCATTTAAATCAACAATAGCAACCACAAAAACATCAGCTTGCACTAAAAGGATAACACGCGTCTCCTTCCATCAATAATTGCTCCGAATGGCAATAATTTATCGTTTGTAGTTTTATATTCGTGGCATCTTCAGCTTCACTTCCATGTCCTCAATTGAGACCCTTAATGAAATCAAAAGTGTGGAAATTGTAATAAATTTAAAACCCAAAAATAAATATGTTTTTTGGCTCTTGTTACTCTTTTTGTTTTTAACTCGTTCATTCTTGTAATTGAATCGCACAAATACAATAAAAAAAATCTTGTTTAAAAAGGATATGAGAAATCCTTTTGCTGAATACATCAGCACTTTTACTGGCTGCTGTTTTAATGCTCTCATTGATTGATATCCACTTGAGATTTCAGCCAGTTGTTGTATCTTGTAGGCTGGTGATTTTGAGTTGATAAAACAGGAGTACTGCTACCAACTGACCACATGGCTCCTAGATTGTCATCACTATATCAGTTTCAAATTACAGTCACTCGACATTGTCATGTTTAAATTGTAGTTTCATACTCTTATGAAATACTCTGACAAATGGCGCCAGTTGAAATGACAAAGATGTTTTTATGAACTGTGAAATTGCATTTACAAGTTTAGTGAAACTACTTGAGTAGTTTTGAATAATCATTGCATGACATTTGATTCCTTAAATATTAAGATTAAATAAGACGTTGCATATGTTTTCAGGCTTAAGCCAAAAAAAATATGCCATTTCGATAGCCCTCGAATGGCTAAAACAGAAGAGAAAATATATACAAATCATCAGTAAAAAATCAACTTACAAAAAGTCTTTTGATACAAAACTTTTGATCCGGAAGTAGTGAAAGTTCGGATCATTTCCAGTGATTTCTACATAGGCTTGATATGGCAAAACGCCTTCTTTTTTGGATACTGAACGTTCATTGGATCTGAAATCAAATGTTCAGATGCTATGAAAAAACGGCTTTCTAGAAGTACTTCTACAGTAACTTTATTTTGATTGCATTATATGTGAAAATATTTGTTCTTACAAATTAAATTTTTTGTTCACATAATTTTTTTTTTTTTGTAATAATATTTTTGTAGACCAAACCCTCATTCGAACTCGGGAATATTATTTCACCTGTTGATGAGAAAAGAAAATTCTAAACCTTAGGATGTATGGTTGATTCTAGATATCTCCGAGCCAATATCAACTCAAAGTTTCACTAAAAAACAAACTTCTTTTATTTAGTGAAGTAAACGGAATATAAAAACTGGCAACGCATGAAATTTTGATTACGATTTTTTACAATATTTTTTATCCAAACCGTTTCGATCTAATTTGGAATGAATTTCCACTATTCCACGTCGTATTTGAATTGTAAACAGACCGGTTTTGACTATGCGCCATCTTCACTGCTCTTTTTCTTCTTTGACGTGGGAAGACGGCAAATCATTCCAAATTCAAGCTTCGCTCTACCTTATATCAAATGTAAATACATTCTTTATATGTTTCTTGGAATAAAAAAATATTGTATAAATATATAAATAATTAGAATCTGAATATGAATATGAGAATATAAATAATTGGATTATGGCATAAACATCCGAGGTTGAATAATTTCAAACTGCTTAAAGTTCACTGACGATTTGGTTTAGCGACCAATGTAATATCGGCATATGAACAGCTAAAGCCACAACAAACAATGCATTTTGCGAAAATGATTTCATTTTAAATAGTGAATAATTATTTTAAATAGGATAAGAAATTGCCAGTAGTTGCAATATGTTTTTCCTTATGTGAAAGTAAAAGTATTTACCAGTTGAAAATAAAAGATTCCAATTTTCATATAAATCTAAGCACAAAAGTATTGTTTTCCATTTAATCAATCCGAAAAATTAATATATTTGAAGCAATATAAATGTCATTCCTTAATAACAATTTTATTTTTTTCACTGAGAATCAAATTAAAATTCTAAGTAAAAGGTCGGAAAGGTAATTTTGATTGCAACACAGGGAAGAATATAGCACTAGTATTTTTTTGTAATGGATCAATATTCAAGGATGATTCCTACTCGTGCAATGCATTGTCTTGGAACTAGGAAAACAATTTAAGGGAAGAGAAAGAACGGAACATCAAATACGAGCATCCTTTCTCAGATGAATAATGTTTTATTTTACACAATTTCGATTCGATTTTTACTTTAATACCATCTGATTTTATACAAGAGCTGGAATTTTTAAAAGTTTTAATAATATGAAAAAGAGGAATTTTGAAAAATTCACAATTTCAACTAAAATGTCAGATCCCTTTAAATAGCTATATGTCAGCAAGAAAAAAAGTATGAAACTACCTCGTATTGGTATAAAATGATTTAGTATTATTAAAATTTCAGATATCCTTTATATATGTCTTTAAAACGAGTATTATTTTATACCATTTTACTTAAACGGCATCATTGTGTTCAACAGTTTTCCTATCATTTTGTTACAATTTCTATATAAAATTTTTTTTACAAGTTTTAAATATTAACCGCTTTCAAATACTGTAATTTTGCTATTGATTTTCACTTCATACGAAAACAGGAGCAAAGTCATCATCCAGTTTAATCACCATTAAAAATGGCAAGTAGTCGCCATATGCCGTTGGTTGCAATTGGCTAAATAGCAAAATATGACATTAGACTGGCTCCCCTTTTAAGAGACTTAAAAAAAAACAAGGAATACACACACAGACAAAGAAACAACAAGCACATAGTCGAACCAAACAAAAAGAGGATAAAGAAAACCATGTTTAACTTTGAGTAAAACATAAAGCACCTTATGCGTTTTTGCACCAGCATCCATGTTTTTAGTCATACATTTCACTGTGGCACGTTACGTAGCAAAATTGTGTTTCATTGCCTTCGAATGTATTCGTTTATCAAATCTTACAAGTGAGTGAAGTTTTATTTAGAGCAGGGATCGGCAAAAACACATATAAACATTTTGTTTGCGCTCACATACACACATAAAGAATCAGTGTTGCCAGATCTGAAATTTTCATGTCATACCTAAATTTGAAATCTTAAATCTCCATTGCCTCATAAAAATTTTGTTCATAAGAACTAGTATTTCCTCAGGTTAATTTCATAAGAATTTCTGGGGATCTCACTTTTTGCATATGGCAACGCTAATTTCTAACAACAAGCGTTACACGTCCATCGTGAGACTAATTTATGTTTTTTATTTCTCTGCAATACGTGTGCACATGTACACGATAAAAGAGCGTAAGCATTGGCGCAACGCCCTTGTTTTGCCGATCCCTGATTTAGAGGCCACTCGGGTGGGAATTAAACCCATAATGGGCAGAC
The DNA here is from genome assembly GCA_963681545.1 of Germaria angustata. NCBI lineage: Eukaryota > Metazoa > Arthropoda > Insecta > Diptera > Tachinidae > Germaria > Germaria angustata. Next base: position 31,343,591 of record OY812999.1, on the reverse strand, counting down.
TGATGGACTAGTCCACCGATTAGATACAAATATACTCGATCCTTAAAAGCTCTTCACATTCTTAAGAATTGCACATTAAAATTCTCGTTTTAATTATTTTGTAACCGACAGGTTCATTCCAAATCTCAATGCTTCTGTCAAGTTTAATCTGTTTTAGATCCAGTGTTAATTGTTTTTTTTTTATTGTTTTCTGATTAATCGATTATCGTTTCCACTATATTTACCTCTGCGTATTGTAACTTTTGGAATAATACACGTGTCTATAAACGTATGGAAATGCATTCAACTTTTTAAACAATTTCAGGTTTAATGGAATAGAAGTATTTTTTCGTAAGGCAATTTTCAATCCAATTTTCTAAGATAAAGACAAAAAGAGAAGTGTTATTTTCAATTAAATTTTCTTAAAATATTGCCGCCTTTACAAGCCTTCGTTAAGTGGGGCAAGATCACAATATCAGAAACGACTTATCTGACTGACGTTGAATTACACATAAAGATATTACAAGAAGGTCGGACTTAAATATCGATGATGGTTATTTTCGTAAATCAGTTGGCAGCCGCGCTATAAAGACTGAAGGTGCTTAACATCTGATTCCATTAACTTTACTATTTATAAGAAGAGTACACATACGTATGTGAGATACCCCACGCTCGACATTAAACATAAAAATCCATTTTCATAACTATTTGCAATTGTAAGTTGATATTACGAATTTTATATTCCATATTTAAGCTTCAAATATCATTTATTCAATGAAAATAGTCGCTTGCAGATTTTCGATGTGCTCCTCGAAAATGCCTCATTGTGCACCACCAGATTTTCTAATTGTATATGCTTGTAGTTTTTGCTTGGAAATATGTGTACTAAGAGAGGGATTTAAAGTCAATAATTTATTCATGTGTGATAACACGTCGTAATGTTGCAACCACAGACGATTTATGCCCTTCTGTAATGGTTTTTTCTGTTAAAGTCGTTTTCTATTTTTCTTTTCTGACTTTAAGGATATTTAAGCAAATGTTGCTTCTTTTATTTTGTCCTAGAATTAACACAAAAATTCACTCTTTTTAACTCCCAAATTCATACAATTTAGGTTTCTCTAATTTTTTTTTTTTTTTTTTTTTTGTTTTCATTTCAAATCCATCCAAGTAGAAAATGTCTGAATGTCTGTTAATTTAAATTTTTATTTGTCCCATAAGCACCTTATAAAAAGCGACATTTTTGAAATTTCTCGTTTATGATGTCATCGCGATGACCACCCATTAGAGACGGAGCACTGAAAATGTTTTAAATGCTATTAATGTTATTAAATGGCAAAATGATGATAAACGGTAGTAAAGAAGAGACGAGATGAATTCAAAATCGTTCTAGTTCAACACAAAAAATATGTATGATCCTGTTATCTAAAGCTGGAGCAGATGTTTATTTTCATATATAAATTTTATTTTCCTTAAAGAACGATAATATTCCTCTAATAAGTTGAATGCGTACACTGAAACAGAAAACTTTTCATTTAACTTATGTCCTTAAATACACACACTCACATACATAAAAAATCTTGAATCGCATTTAATGCGTTTTGATACAGCGAAACAAAATAGAATAATTAATAATAAATTTCTTTCGATCCTGTAATAAAAAGTTTTTTTTTCACACAGTTTTATTGGCAAAATCTATTTTACAATACAATACTTTAATATCCCTTCTATAAAAAAAGTTGCATGCAACAAATTTCATGAAGAAATGTATAGTGTGCAATAAGCTCCACATTTGTAAGGCGTGCAAGTTCGCCAGTAGAGAGGATTTCTTTTTCATGAGATTTGCAAAAGTAATTCCTATTTTGAACTCAAGTTTTGTCTAAGGGATCCCAGGAAATCGAAAAAATATAATGACGGATCCTTAGAAAAAAATTAAAATTTTATTTGTTAAAAACAAATTCCATTTTTTCTTTACTGGGTTGTTTTAATTCGATCTTGGTATAAATTTTGGTTTTAATTACCTCGTAAGGCTCGTGGCATCAGAAAAGACACGATGACTCATGTAACCCATTTACGAATAGAAGCCAATAATTTGCTAATTCCCTTAAGCCAGAAAAAAAGAAATAATAATAATAACAATAATAATAATAATAATAACAATAAAATACTAGCTGACCCGGGCAAACGTTGTTTTGCGTTCAAATTTGCACTAAACCGACATAGCAATTATTGTTCAAATACCGGTATCGCTGATTAAGGACCCAACGCCGTCAGCAAAACGAAGCATAGGCTTATCGCGCTAATCTCTATTGGCAAAACACAAAACTACACAGAAACACTCCTCACGGCATATAAAATTTGGTCAAAATCGGTCCGATTCGATAGTTTTTGAGTTTAGCGATCACGAACATACACGTAATTTTTATGTACATATAGCTGACCCCGTCCGCGTTGCTGGCCCTAAGCAAACAGCTCAAAAGTTATATTACCATACGATTTAAATTGCGCGTTTAACGGAATTTACGGCCTTTAAGTAAAAATCCATGGAATACATATCATAAAGTTTTGGAGTCCATACGTTACATATATATATATATATATATATATATATATATATATATATATATATATATATATATATATATATATATATCCTGTTTTATATGTATAGATCTTTAACTTATTGTACAATGTTGCACCTTAGTAAGCGCGGAATATCTTGTGTTATCGAATGATGTAGAATCGAATGATTTTGAAAATAAACCGAAAACTCGGATTTTTTAATGCAACATTTCGAATGTTTTAAAATTTTGATATTGAATCATTATTAACATAGATTTTTTGTAAATATCTTCGGAACTACATAACCGATTTAAGAGTTTGATATCTCGTTTTGAAGAACATGACAACGACTTTCAAAAAAAAGGAAAATAAAATAAAAAAATCACAAAAAATAAATATATGAATATGTCATTGGTGGTGCAATATGAAAATTGGATTTTGCCACGCCCTTCCGCCCACAGACCGAAAATCAAAAAATCAGACTTCACAGTGTCACCCGGCCGGGTATTCTGAAGGTTCCCTGAAAATTTCGTCAAAATCGGCACAGCCGTTTTGGAGCCATTACGTTACATACATACATACATACATACACACATCCTATTTTATATATGTATATGGATTATATACATATATAGATTTACTAAACCAAGAATTGAGATGTTTATTTACATATGTGCGTCCTGCTAGACGCGTATATGTATGTGACCTTCGGTTGTGAATAATATAAGAATATTTGTAATTTATAAAAAAATATGTTTGGTTGGTTTCCTGATTGTCAGGTTCTGTGGAATGTACATAGAAACTCAACCTTTAAATGTCAATGATTCTCTGAAATTTTAATAATATTCCCGATAAAAAAATTATTAATTTGGGAAAAAAGCACGTACAAAATCTAAACCAAAAAAGTTTTCTTCTGAGTCTTCATACTTTGACAATTATGTTCAGTTCCTTTTTATAATTTAATGTTTTGCAAAACTTTTATATATTAATCCAAGTACAAGAAATCTAAAACCTTACTGCCAGGACACAATATAACAAGAAGAAATTTCTAAGTTTACGGTTATCTCTTATAAAAAAATTACTTTGAATTATAGTTTCCGTGGTAACGCAAAGGATGAAGAAGCTAAGGTGAGCCAGATGGAGTTGTGACAACCATCCATACCTTATGTAACCTAATCCACCACGAAAGTTCTTTTGTGACTGCAGGACTTTCCAACAAATAGTGAATAGACTTATAGGCCTTATAAAATTAAATCATGAAAGGGTTTTTAATTAGTTTTACATGGTCAGCCAGTTAATAATTAGACAGTAGGGTAAAAAAAATCAGGATATCGAATTCCCAATGAAAAGTAACTCAAACTCGTACTTAAACTGGTAAGCGCAACTAAATCTGGTAAAAATGGGGGTTTCCTTTACCAAGAAGATTAATAAGAAAATAGTAGAAAGGATGAAGTTTAATCTACGGAGATTTCAACTTACATGGGTTTCATTTGAAAATGCAATATTGCGGAATCAGTTGGAGGGGAACTCATATCTCGTTGAAAGTTGCAATCAAGGTGAAGTCCACAAAAATTGCCGCTTTCGACCGACAGATTCTAAAGTCTCGTAAATATTTAGAAAAATTAATTATCTTTGGACTTCCGCAGAGAACATGGAAAGTCTTTGTCAGATGTAATATTATAATTTATTTGCGTTCAGCTTAATAAAACTGGCAGGATATAAAATTTCATAAGATTTTCTGCAACATTTCTTATCCCAACTGCTTCACTCTACCTTACATTGGCGAATAGAAAGAGATTCATGAAACAAATTGCCTGAAAAATGCTTTATTGTGCACGATGTGCACTTTTTAACGAAACGGATTAATTCTGTAAGACAAGGCTTAAGTGTACATATTACGATGTGATTTTTTTGATGCTCATTTAATGTACATAGATAGGAAGAAAAATGTTTTTTTTTTAATAAGAATATGCGAGATCTAGCCTTAGTCGAGCTCCTTTAAATACAAGCATATTTTATGCATTTCTGAATAATAAAAAAATGCTTATTCCTAAAGAGTTTTTCTGAATTTCTTTAAGTGTTTATGTTTTTTTTAGTACGAAGCACAAATTATTCGATAAGAGTTCTGAGCCCTCATAATAAAACCGTATTAAGTAGCCATTGAATCCCATCAGTCAACATTGTTACTGTCATTTTCAAAGCAGACACAAAAAAATACAACATGGAAATGTGAACAGAGCAGGGCGCTCGCAAAAAAGGCCTCTAATAGGATAATAGGAACTTTGTGTAGGAGTGAATACTGATTTCATTAGGCATCTTTTAAGGTTTGTATGTACAACTTATGTTGCATTAGTCCCACAAGTGGGATTTTTAATGAAACTTTAATTATTTATTTTTAAAGAATAAAATCGAAAAGAGTCATCAGGCATTTTGTCATATAACCTGTTAAATTAAATGGCCTAAAATTAGAAAAATTTACTAACAACCAATTTTAAATGCAGACAGTTAAACGTAAACTGTTAGTTAAAAAAATATATGTGTTTTGGCCTCGTACTTACAGGGTGACAAAAAAAACCTAATGAGTTTACACTGATGTCCATTTGTACGTCTGTATGGCTTCAACATTTTTTGATAATGAAAACATAGATATTTAATATTTTCACAATATAAGGATGGGTAAACATAGCCCCTACAACAAGATATATGAAAAATTGGAAAAGTTGAAAATCACAGGGTGGCTCAAAGAAAATACTTCCTTTCTTCTTTGTTAAGGAAAAATCAGTGTTAAATAATAAACGTATATACGGAAATCCTCTTGCGAAATCGGGACTGACTTTATGTATGGTCTGGCTATGCGGACTTGTTGAAATTAGTCTCTAGATGGATTTTAAAATGATGAAAGTTTAAAGGTCCATGGTTGACAGTTGCATTAAAAACTTCATATGTATAAAATGACACAGCCTATGTCTACTAAATAAGGCCTTTTTGAAGGCCTCTCAAATCATTTTTCATCGGCTTAGAAAATAATCCCGTTTAAAGTCAACTGGAATATGTATGCATATGTGCGTGTGTGTATGTACCCCTATAAACAGGGGCAACACACAAAAAAAGAATATACGTGCTTTAACCACGTAATAAATTATAACATTAAGAACAAGACAAGCGACAGCGTAAAATGTCAAATAACGATAGAGTTTTATTTTTCAAAAAGCCCTCTTTATGATTTTGTATCTGAAATTATAAAAGTTGTGCTTATTAATACAAGTTACAAAACAAAAAGGTCCTTAATGTCACATTTGCGTTTGCATTCCGATTCATCGCGACATGCATTTAGATTTAGACTGTTTCTGCAACAATATGGTTCTTACTACCTGTTGAAGAAATGTATATGAAAGTAATACGAGTATATTTGGTAGAAGAGCCAGAGTTGTTAAGGTATTAAATCATAAGAATGTTTTAGGTGTGCTTTTGTAGTATACGAACTTATTGGCTGATATTATAAATTCAAACGATCATTTCTTTTAATTCAATCTAGATTTGCAACATGCTTTTTCTTAACTTAATTATTTATTTCTTCAGTAACTTATTAAAATTTTCTTAAAAATAAATTGAAATTGATTAAGGAGTGGAGGAGGGGTGAGCGAGTCCCACTGGTTGCTCATGCCAAATCACCAAGAAACGTTCGCCCAAATTTTTTAGAGGCCTTGTAAATGACTAGAATTAATTTTGGAAAAAAGCCTACCAATATATGGTAGTGTATGGTAAAATAGGAAAACAAAAAAGATGTTTGATTAAGGAGTTTTGTTTTAGTTTTTATATCTTTTACCAGTTTTATGAATACTTGGTATAGATATATTTCAGATTTTCTCTAAAATTTGGGCGAAAGTTTTCTGATGTTCTTGCCTTTCCAGGCTTCGATATCTAAAGGCTATGAATAACTTATTACTATTTAATACTAAATTATTTTCTTTGCAAAACGAGAAGTAAAAATATCTACTCATCTTAATATGTCAAAAATATCATGTAGGTCGTATGTCAAAGTAATTCGGAAATTGGCTTAATTCGCAAATTTTCGTTATAAAAACCTCTGCCTCTTCATGACTTCTTCATAAGCTCTCTTTACTGAGTTTCTCTCAGCTACAGTCTTATATGATCGAGGATATAAAGGCGTTTACTGATTAACATGTCACGATGCAATAATACTCATGATTCTTGAGAAGCCTTTTTTACTGGTAAATAAATAGTAACAGTATGACCGGTACAGTTGATAACGGTCATACTGTTAGAACTCTACCTTTCAAATTGGCATGTAACACGTGGGGTATGCAACCAACTCATTTATGTTGTAACCTACCAACGCCAAAGAAATCTTTCACCTGCAATGTAACGTATAATTTAAGTTATATCTCCATTTTTTCGTGTTAAGCTTATCCACATTCTCCAAATTGAATTCACTTCAATAATTTTTTCGAAAATTTCTAAATTTTTTCTAATATGTCTGAATAATATTCTATTTAAGTTTCTCCTGTTTCACACACATCAAGTTTTCTTGATCAAGTTTCAATTCAGCTGGGAGAGCGATAGGGAGAGTATGTATTCTTTTCTTTATCTCTCTCCCAGCTGAATTGAAACTTGATCAAGAAAACTTGATGTGTGTGAAACAGGACTTTTTGTATACGGTGGCCTTAAAACTCTGTACTTAAATTTTTATTAGTCCCCTTTCACACACATCAGGTTTTCTTGATCAAGTTTTTATTCAGCTGTGAGAATGATAGAGAACGTATGTACTACTTTCTCTATCTTTCTCACAGCTGAATTGAAACTTGATAGAGAAAACTTGATGTGTGTGAAACAGGACTTAATAGAATGATAGACCATTAATTTGTAATGAAATTAGTGAATATACCCCAAGAAGTCGAATCTTAGCGTTTACGGAGTATCCAGTCCATCCATCCATTAGCGGAAAAAGATTTTAGTTTTTAATGATCGATTTTTCGATTTAATAAAACCCGCAACCTTACGATTAAACTATTTAAAAGGCCATGAAATATACTTATATTGATCCTTCTCAAATTTCTGTCACATTTGCTTGCGAACACACACTCATTCCGATTGTGACGGCGACAACGTAAATATTTCTGCGCCTGCGTTATAAAGCAATACCAGAAGCCCTAATCAGTTGTGTTTCCTCTGAATGTCCAATAACTAAATTTTACACCGTCTCACTTTCCAAACATTTCATTGACGCGACATGAGGAATATGAGACGTAGTTTAATGTTGTTGCAATTCTTGCTGTGCTGCAGAGCCTTTAATATGTTTTCTTTGTTTGAGGATCGTTTGAATAATGATCTCCTACAGTTTGTTGACAAAGAGGCGAGTCTTGTCAGCCACAATCCCCGCTAAGTACGAGTAAGGAGGTTTATGCGGCACATAATATTCACTTCCTTGTCTCATTTATCTCAAGTGCAAGGAATGCAACTAAAAGAAAATTGTTATGACAGGTATTTGTCAAAAATCCTTAAACTTCATTTAGCCAGTCAAATACAAAAAGACAGTCAGATTGTCGGGAGAAGTTACATACATCTGTGCAACATCACGAATAATTACCTGTGGGCATCCGTTTGTCGAACAGGTACTAAGTCTTTAATGGGATAACGTGATAAACTAAAACTCATCCTGGTTGATGGCATGCATTCTGAAGCGGAAGGAAGTTGCGATAAAAAATAATGATTGCAATATAATGAATTGCTTATACAAGCAATCATCAACTTTTATTTTGCAATAACTTGTAATTTATACTAAATCGGGTAGATTTCTAGATAAGGTATAGTAGGAGTATTCCTATAGTAAATCAACAAAATTAGAGGATTAATCGTTCAAATATGAGATTTGGTTTCAAATATAAATTTTGGGGGAAATTGATGCAACAACCTGTGTACCCATACATGTCCCAACACATCCTTAAATTTAAATGATGAATTTCATCTAAAATTACAAATAGACTAACACGAACATTGGCAACTGTTTCTAAAGTTACGCTAACACCAGATTTCATTTCATTCACTCCAAGGACATGCCTACTCATTAACATCATTACCTTTAATACATACCAAAAGCTTACAAGTATTTCTAAAGTATTTAATTTAATTGTAATATAATATGGCTTTCCTCAGCGAGGTATCACTTTAATTGAACACTTTAACACGGTACTCCCTTAAAGTGAAATTTAGATTTTTTACATTATTTTGTATTTAGTGCAGAGCAATTAAATGAAATTAGAAAGAAATCGTCTACTTATTTTGTTTAAATCTTTTTTTTTTCTTTGGCTCTAGTTCGATTATTGAATTTGCCAATTCAGATCAGCGATATTCATTGAATAAATGAAAAATTTTGTATTGTTTTCCACTTAGAGAAATTTATTGATTTACTTGCTGTTTCTTTTATTATATTACCATATTACATTTGAGCATTTATTTATTAAATAATTCCTTTTTAAAAGTGATGTTATCAAAAATTATGTGCATGTATAAAAATCGGTGTGTAAAAAACTAGTAAAAATCATTTTGGAACTTAAAAACATCTGTTACATCTCCTACTCTTGACAGCTGATAAACTACTAAATGAAATGATTCTTCTCATGAGTTCTTTATAATGGATGTTGCTGATTATTATTGATATATTTTTAAATATTATTTTTTTAAGGAGGGAGAGCTAGTTCACACTAGCAGAACGGAACAATATTGTGTTACAGTGGTTGCCCTAACATCATCACCAGCGTTCATGCGTTTACGTTTTTAACCAGATTTTAGGTCAATATTATTATAATCATATTTGTTATGTTTTTATTTTTATTAACTTGAATGTGGTGAATGTCATCTGACGTTTTTTTAACTTTAACTTGTATCTGTTTGCAAGTTTTTGAAATTTTTATTTTAAGCTTTTTTTCGGTGTCCTCTCAAGTGAGACTCTTCGCTTTTTGGTATTATATTTTCACCGTTTCACACAATTCGTGTTTTTTTTTTGGAACTTATCTACCACTTTATGGCAGTGTGACCCGCGAATTTGTGAATTTCATTTCGTTACCTGCTAGCAGCCTAATTTCTTCAAATATCCTGTATGTTATCGTTTTAAGAAACTCTTCGCTGTAATTATTTAATATCATTTTTTGGTTTATGAGATGATTTATTCGGAATTGTCTGAACGTTTCGTATACGAGTAATTTTCGCTAACTGAAAATCGAAAAGTTTTCGAGCACTCGGAACTTGATAACAGTGAGAAGCTCCAGGATTAGCCTGCTTTACCAAGAATTTTTTATCAATTCTTTACCAAGAATTTTTCGTTTCGTTGTATGATATGAAAATGGAAAAAAGCAGTACTTTGGAACTTCGCTATACATCCTATCATAACGTATTTTCCCAGCTCCAACACACTGCATAGAATGAGTAGGGATCATTTCCTAAAAAATTGTCATGTGTAACAAACTATTCGAGAGATTTATTATTATATCTAATGCTGACGAACGACGAATATATTGAATTTCATTAAAAATTTTTCGTAATATAGTTTTGTGCTAAATTGCTTTTTGTTATTATTTTTTGTCATATTTTTTATGCATAAATCTTTTTAAACTTTAGTATTTATGCAACAAATTGTTGAAGAGAACTTCGTGACACCTATAAACGGCATGAGCGAGATGCTGAACTTTCTTTGCTTTGTGAAATTTTATTAAAATTAGACAATATCATTATCCTGTTCTTCATCTTTCGGCTGTAATAGTAGTGAACCGACTCTATGTAAGTCAGTGGATTTATTTGATAAGGCTTATACGTAACCATCTCCTCCTAAAACGTTGGCTTACAAAAAGAAGTGCTTCTAAAAATAATAGGGGCTTGACAATCGCAGTCAATTTGTTTTGCATTGATCTTATAAATGGAACTTGGTATTATTTTAAAAAATCAAAAATTTCAAAAATGACATTAACAATATTTTTTATCCATTCATTCGAAGAATTTACGTAACAGATTTTTATCGACGAATTTGTCATGCTGTACCAAATTCGTAATTCTATTCAGTTGTATTTATATTATTAACCAATCAAATACTATTCAATACCAAGGCGAATTTTTTGTGGTTAAATGTCAAAATTTTTTAATTTGTTTTAATTATTTGCGAGACCATTTTGGTCTGTAATCTTGCACAGGTTGCAATTTAACCTAAACAAGAGCAGAAAGCGTTGCATCTCATACCGCCTGCTGCAGCATCATACTTAAATAGGAATGTAAACTCTATGTCAACATCAAAAACAGAGCTATAGAAATATAAAATTTTTAAATAGTCCTTTGACAACAATGAAACTAAACTATTACACATATTGATTCACACATATTCCAATGAAAAAACATTAATAAAATCCGCATTTCAAATAAACACTATTATTGTTATAGCTTCATTCTCATGGTGCTGCTAACTTCACTTTATAAATAGTATAGTCCATTCGATCAGTGTTGAAGGCGATATTTTGTTTTGCTTCGTACAAATTGTATGTACATAAGAATTTTTGACAGCTAAAAAACGCTGGACGCTTTAGGTTTGATTAGGTTTGGTCAAGGCCTATTTATAAAGGTATATACATCTCTATACCAAAAATGGTTCATTACCTTGTCTTACTGTCAAACTCTATTTATAAAAGATTTTGCTTATGATTTTTATATGGAGTTTGACAATGTCCCACATATGATCCGCTGACTTGCGCAAACTTTATTAATAGGCCTTGGGTTTGTTTGTTAATTGCGCATTTGTCAAATAAGAAAAAAGCAAAATATTGATATAAAAAGTTAATGGTTCCCTCATTAAACAAATTTTAATTTATGATTAAGATTTGATAAAAAATTTCAATACTATCACTTCAAATTGGCATTAATCGTCAAAACAACAGTTTAAAAGGGACCTTCATGTAAAAAACCTTGGAAATTTTATAAAATTAAACAGTTTCTTTTGTAATATATTTGTCTGGTACTCCATTTGAAATTTATTTATTAAATAATTTTTATAGTTCCAAATGGATGTGAAATGTTGGGAAAAACCAACTTTAAACTCCCATAACAAAATATGTATGTATAACAACAATCGAAATAAAAGTAAACCTAATTAGAGGCACTTAAAATGTGAAATCAATACCACTGGGGAAGCGACACTGATCAAATAATTAATAATTCAAACAGACGGAAACACACGTGCACAGCACGAGTCTATCCTATTTTCAACCCATTAACGAAGAAACTCAAGACGAAAGATAGAAAAAAGCAACAACAAGGAATTCATTACTCGCACAAATAAATAAACGCAAAAATAATAAACACTGAAAAGAAATTTAGACGCAAATAATATTCGAATACAGTGACTCGAAAAAATTGCTAACGATACTCGTATACGTGTACGACAGATGACGCGAATATTTTAATCTTTAGCTGAAAATGAGGGAAAATACTTTTAGATTTTAAATTTATAAAATTATAATATTATTTTAACTTAAAGATTTTTCAATTTAAAATCACATACATACAATTAATTTTATATCAGGTTGTTCAATTAACGACGGTAGATGGTTGCGGCCAGTGGCGGACATTATGTTTTGGTAACATCTACCAAACGGTATCATATCACCATTTTCGTTACACTGTTCAGTAGCATTTGCATATGGTAAAGTTTTATTATCAAAAAAAGCTTTTGGAAGAAGACCCCCATTTTCTTCGAACAGTCAGATTTAGCGACGAGGCACATTTGTGGATGTACGGCTTTTGCTTATGAATATTGTTGAAATCTCAGGTTTTGCCAATAAGCTGCAACCGATCAATCGTTTTAAGGCGAACATGATCAATGCATTCGCTCGAGTTCAGCAGAATCTATGCGACTGAGTCATTGGAAATTGGACCAATCGGATCCGTGACAACGTTGCAGCGGTCATATTAAAGATATACATAAACAGTCGATTTATTCGGTTTACTGAAGCCGAAAGTTCGCCACCCTTTTGGAATACATAAAGATTTATGTTTTTCTTCTATACTCGTATATCAGTTTCCTCAAATGGTAGAAACTTTAAATATCGATTAGACACCATTTTTAATAGTCCGATCTATAAACAATTCAATTAAATGACCATAAAGTATATACGGATTGAGAAATTAAAGTTTTGCAACAAGAGGAATATTTAAGTGCTACAAAAGTTTTAATGCATTTTAATATCATACGTTGCTGATGGGTATGTATGATTCGGTACAGCCGAATATATAATTCTTACTTATTTTTAGTTCGCTGCCTATAACGCATTCACATCTACCGGAAGCACAGGCCAAATATCAAGGAATGTTGGGTTGTCCGCTTCATGTGAAATGACTCCTCTACTTTGCTTATAAAAATAAACATTTTATGTAATTTTCGTTAAAGTATTTGACCTTATTTATACAAAAATTATTTAATTTTATTATATGAACATTGGATATATCGAGCATCTAATTTTTCAATTGTGAACATAATAAACGCCCCACTTTGTGGGGGTGTTTATGGTGTATAATGTGTTCTAAAATTTTGTAGCAATATTTCTTTCCAGCAATAAGAACGCCATTACTCACTAATAAGAGGGATATTGAAGAAATAGGTATGGCAAACCACCACCCCCTTCACCGTTCAAAAAGTTTCATGCAACATATTTCATTAAAAATTTCCCTATTTCTATAACTCGCGTTTAATTTAGAACTTTTGAACAAATATGATCAAAAAATGTGTGTAGAAGAAGATATTTTATTATTTTTTTTTCTAAATCAAACATTTTTGTTTGCCACTGTAGCGAAACTTTTGGTACTTTAGCAGTCATTATGTTTCAAATAAATTACGCTCTTATTTTTAGTGTGTGTTTCTTACTTGAAAGATTTAATTAGCACTAGATTTTATTTATTTGAAATATACTACAAGGATAACAGCATAATCCTTTCGCACACTCTCTCCTGAACAATCACGACACGTACGTGTTTCAAGGAGTACTAATAGTTCAAGATGATGTGATTTTAATTATCTTTTTAGATAGACAAGATGAACAAGTAAAATCAGAAAGAATTAAAAGGCCAAAAGGCAACCATTAGAATTAATACTGAATATTTAGAGAGAACAATTTTTGTTTTGTATGTTAACAATAAAAAAGGACACCAAAGACGAAAAGTATATTACATTAATGTAAATTTTCACGTGGTTGCAGGCAAGGAGTTACCTGAGGGTGTATAGTGGATTAATACCATCATAGTATTATCTACACATGTTTGCATACATATTCGTTGTTTGGAAATCGAAAGCTACTTAAGGAAACCTTTAAGTTTAAGTAAATAAGACTCGCAATCAATTAAATGTTCCACAATTTCCAATGTGCTTTTGAAATGTAATCAACCACTTGGAATCGATTTTGGTATAACTGGAGTCATATAGATTTTGTTTTAGATTTGATAGCCTGCTGCAGGATCACAATAAAAATTAGTCGGAACTGAACCATTTTGCAACATTTTGGTTCCGCCCAACGTAAAAATAAGTCTTGCGTGTCTACAGATGCCTCCAGTTAGCACTACTATATACAAAAGGATATATTGAAGCAACAGGAATTCAGGAAACAAATAATCTTATATATATGTATATATCTATATATATAAAATTGGATGTGTGTATGTATGTATGTATGTAACGTAATGGCTCCAAAACGGCTGGGCCGATTTTGACGAAATTTTCAGGAAACCTTCAGATTACTCGGGCGGGTGACACTGTGAAGTCCGATTTTTTATTTTCGGTCTGTGGGCGGAGGGGAGTGGCAAAATCCAATAATTCATAAAATAAGAACGGCTTGGCCGATTTCTGTAAAACTTTTTGTCAGTTGTTCGTATTTTCGAGGAGAAGCTTTTTATGGAAGAAAATTTTGGAAAACCCTCCGGAAAAGTCGGAAAATTGGAAAAATCGAAAATCGAGTTTTTGTATGAAATTTTGTTTCAAATTATTCCTTAATGGCTTTTCAAATTTAAAAATAGGAAGTTTTTTGAAGGCTTAAAATTGGGGCGAGGCGTAGTTCGCCTGGTCCGCTAGTATGTATATAAAATAGGATGTGTGTATGTATGTAACGTAGTGACACTGTGAAGTCTGATTTGATTTTCGTTCTGTGGGCGGAAGGGCGCGGCAAAATCCAATTTTCATATTGCACCTCCAATGACACACACACACACACACATATATATATATATATATATATATATATATATATATATATATATATATATATATATATATATATATACATATATATATATATATATATATATATATATATATATATATATATATATATATATATATATATATATATATATATATATATATTTATTTATTTATTTATTTTTTGTGCTTTTTTATTTTATTTTACTTTTTTTTTGGAAAGCCGTTGTCATGTCCTTCAAAACGAGATATCAAACTCTTAAATCGGTAATAATTATTCAATATCAAAATTTTAAAACTTTCGAAATGTTGCATTAAAAAATCCGAGTTTTCGGTTTATTTACAAAATATTTACATCATTCGATAACACAAGATATTCCGCGCTTACTAAGGGGTAACATTGTACAATAAGTTAAAGATCTATACATATAAAACAGGATATATATATATATATATATATATATATATATATATATATATATATATATATATATATATCCAAAACTTTATGATATGTATTCCATGGATTTTTATTTAAAGGCCGTAAATTTTGTTAAACACTAAATTTAAATCGTATGGTAAAATAACTTTTGAGCTGTTTGCTTAGGGCCAGCAACGCGGACGGGGTCAGCTATATGTACATAAAAATTACGTGTATGTTCGTGATCGCTAAACTCACAAACTACTGGACCGATTTTGACCAAAGTTTACATGCATGCTCTATGGGGCGTGAGGAGTGTTTCTGTGTAGTTCGTCCGACAGATGGCGCGATATTTAATATAGACGTAGATGTTTCGCAGCTGTTAACGCAACTTAAATGCTAAAATTGACAATTTCTTTTTTAAAATTTATTGTTAATTACTGCAATCGATCAGAAGCGAAATTTAATCGGATTTCCGAGTTTCTATATTTTTGATATTTTATGTATGGAGATTTATAATGATGTAACTCGACAATAAGCTTACGTTCGAATGCAACAGTTCGGGTTTTAAGTCGTTATTAAAATTGTACTTTCCAAAGAAGTCATTGGAAAGTATAATTTCAATGAAAAAATATAATTTTTTTAAGTTTTCTAATTTATCATCTCTCTCTCTCTCTCTCTCTTTTCCAGCTGAACTCAAACTTGCGCAATTATTTGCGATGCGAAATTATTTCAATTACTACTCCCGTCATTAGCCCTCTGAGTAGTGATTAACTAAAAAAAAACTAAAAAAATTTTCAGAATTCATTCAGGAAAATGTGAACCGGTGGGCGGATACTTTTTAATTCATCCAAGATTTATTGAAAAACAAGTTGGTAGGCAAATTATTTTCATTATTCTCTCTAAAAATTAATCGTATCGGAACATGTTTCTTTATTTTATTTAAAGCTACAAGTCTAATATTAATAAAAAATAAATTAGAAAACTAAAATACTAAAATGCCACGACTCTGCAGCGGAATATCTATCTGATATCAATTCGTGTGCTTTTTAGTAGCCTAAAGTAAGTCGGATCATTGTTTTACCTTCATGTTTTCTTACATTTGAAATTTACGCTTGTTTAGGTTTTAAATTTATTTGGCGTCAAATGTTTTGTACATGTGATGTTCACGAAGCCTTTTAATTTACGTTTATTTTATTGTTCTTTTAAGATAATATTTCTCTGCGTATATGAAAAGATGACTTTGCATGTTTAGAAGGCGTAAGCATTTCGAAAAATAACAAACAAAAAAGAAATTACCATCGACTATGAAATTCCCTTTTAACTTTGTTTGTTTAATTTTGACTTAAAACATGTAAAATGTCGACTACTGCAAATACTAAGTGAAACACATGCACGTTCATACATTCAACCAGAACATTAGTTATCATTGTGGTTTCATGTCCAGTCCATCAATTAAGAAAAATATGGAAAAAAATGAAAAAAATGGAAAGAACACAATCAATTTCATTGCAATAAATCGATATTTGTTTTACGGGAAAGGCCAAGCTTTTTTTCGTTTCAACTTTTTTCACAGTCAAAGAAATTTATGTCCCTATTTTTGCCATTAATGTAAAATATAAATTAAGTTGGTTAATTTCATATATTCTTGGATAAACAATTACCAACTTGATTGATGTTAGAATAATAATTGATTAAAAAATAAAAATATTACACCGTTCGCAGTTCTGTCTTCCCTAGTATAAGTGGCAGCCTTCAATGATATGAAGAGCAGTCAAAGAGAATCGGTTGATCTCTTTCTGCCACTGCTTTTCCCAACTAAAAATATTTATGCCTTAAATTGCAATCAAATAATTACCATGTAATAAATGAAAAGATCATCCATTGGTTCCCTATTAGTGGTTTCCGTAAGAAATACTCGTGCCTCCAACATTGTATCCATTTACGCCTCATTCATAATATAATGAAATGAAATTTAGGAAAACTTGCACAATTTGACAACAGCGATTTTTAACAAAATAATTATTACTACGATTTATGTACAAATTTTTGCCTGCTAGAAAAAAATTCTGATATTTTTAAAAAGTCGTCCTCATTTTCTAAAAAGTTTAAATTAATGTTTGCTACGGAGTGAGCAACATTCTTAATAACAGCTTATACGAGTAAGAGTAATAAAATGCATTGGCTTTTACCTAAATATTAGTTCATTATGTTATCTTAGATACCAGGGGAGGAAGTGACAGTGAAAATCTATGTAGGAAGGACCGAGAATTGAAAGCTGAAAACCATCAACTAATCTTGTCGATTGAATTTTTTTATATTGCTCTTCAATTGATAATTGAGAGAAACTATTTTCTAGTTCCTCTAATATTGAACGGAGGCTGTTTTATTGTCTCCTCTTACCCTTAAACTTAACACGCCAAAGCAATAGTGATAGTAAGAGCAAATTAAAGCTTTCGGTCCCTTATTTGCATTATTGAAAATTTCAAAAGCTGCGTTGTAACTTTCTTATGAATGTGAGGCCAAATAGGTCTACCCGTAACATACGGTTTGAGTCGTCTACCTGAGATTCGAAAACGAAAATTCATAAAAAATATTTCAACATAAACGTGTAATTTTCGGTTCAAATTATTCTTCTTTTAAAAATTTTTGGATAAAAATCCAAAATCATATAAAAACGACACATTCATCGTCGTCTTATATCGATTGCAATCAAGTATTTAATGAAAATTAAAATTTAAAACAAATATTATTTCGCTTCCGATCCCTGACCAAAGGTTGGTTCAGCATGTTTCATGCATCATTTGCCCAAATGCTACTTAATGTCGCACCTCTGACTCACAAACTAAAAAACCATTCATGTGGAAAATTCAATAAAGATTCTCTTGCATACAATTATTTAAAATGTGGCCATATGATTGGAACCACGTCCTCAAAATGCTGCTCTTCACACACTCGCATACACCCATACACACATGCACAAACGAAATTCGAGATGAAGAGCAATACGAACGCATATAAGCCGTTGCTAAACAGCCGCTTTTCGTTGTTGCTTTTATTGTAGTCTTGTGTCATTTTTTTGTTTGTTTTGTGGTGGCGTTATCAGTGCAGGTTTAACCGAAACTATAAACAACCGCGTGGAATGTCATGCATAATGTCCCCAAATTAGATAAACATGGCGCCAATGCAATCGGCAATATGCTTACGTTTATATATCATTAAAATGACAAACACACACATACATACACACGTACTTATGTATGCATTTATTTTCATATTAAGATCAATACATAGAAACTGTCCTCGTACGGTCAGTCATCCAATCAACTCTATATATTTTACTGTTTGTATGGAAAATATGCATAAAAGTTTTTACCCAATTTTAAAATATTTGTATTTATTTGTTGAATTTTAAGTAATTTTTACATCGATTAGAGTTCGTGTCCCCTTTGCGATATAAGAATATTGGGAATAATGGCATTGTTGACAAAGAAGGTGAGACGGACTGGCCTCAGTTATTAAAGAAAAGTTAGATCTATTACTTTTAAAATATTGAAGACAAAAATTAATGTTCGAAGCGCTGCAGACCAGATTTGAAAAGACATCTATGTTGACCACTGAATTAGTTTTCTAAAGTGCAACAGAGATATGACCACACGATCATGTAAAGGAGAGGACTGTAAAATTTCAATCAGACACTCAAAACTGCTATACAAGTGGCTCCACAAATAGATTTCCAAAGTATACCCATAACATTATATACTCGTTAGTAAAATAAGAAGTTATGGAAAATTCATTTAAAAACCACTCTGGTCACTTTTTGTTTTAATAAAAATAAAATTTAATTTAATTAAAATAATCAACTCTGTATATTTTTAAAATATAAAAAAAAATTGGCCAACAGTTTTAAAGAAATAATTAATTTTCTCACTTACTCCCTTAATTAAGTGGTGACTTGGTGCACTTGAAAGGCAAGTTCTACATATATTCCACATGAACCCAGAGAAAAAAGTAATGGAATTCATTCTCAAGAAACGATATCTTCACTTTCAACTTTCTAGAAAGTCACGTTAACAAAACTTTGTGCAAGAATACGAACTACTTCTAAAAAAAATAAAAAACTTGATTTAAAATACGAGTATTCGAAAAATTTCCGCAAATCTACACGACAAGATTATTTCGCTTCAACCAATAAACGATAGAATTGATTTCGCGTAAGAAAAACAGAAATCGCACTCCTCCCAGATGTGAAGTTTATTTCCGCAGGTAAATAATCAATTCTAATTTAATATAAAATTATTTTCTTTGCAAAAAATATAAAAAGTAAATCGCTTCCAAAACAGAAAAGATAATCCTGCAATGACAAGCTTGTAAATAAATAACTGAAAAAGATCCGAATTTTCACTACTTCTGGATCCTGATCTCAAAATTTTCATAGATTTTTTGGAAGTTTGTTATTTAATGCAAAATAAATCAATTCGAAATCATTACAGTATATTGTTGTTGCAAATATATCTGTGGCAATATGCATTAATTACCTAATTCGACTTAAGCAACGTACTGTTTTCCGGAAGCATTTACGCTACTGCTAAAAGACTTCCAGCATCATGTGCATGATTATAATCATAAAAAAATATAAATTAAAATAAAAATATAATAAATTATATATAAAATATAATTATATTTTCGCTTGATGCTTTTCTTGCAATGTGACCACTGCAACTTTAAAATGAAGCATAATGCATCACAATACAATATAAGTCGACTTTGCCGCTTAAGGCTTTTTGCCACAGATATATTTATAATGAAAGTACGATTCCGAGTGAATTGATTTCATGTGAAGTACCGAACATGGGGTTATTATTTCTTATTATTTCACCAATCGAACACCTTCTCACCTTTACGAGTATATTTCATGTGTATCTGAGATTTATGAGACCAGAGTATTTTTTTAACTTTCGAACTTTTGAAGTTCCAAAGACTTCGTTATTTTTCGTACATAATTTTAACTATCATTTTGACTTTCTGTCATCAGCTTCGGTTAAATTTTTGGAACAAAAAGCAAATGATTGGTATTTGATATAGATTTTACTTGCCACTTTTTGGTTGAAAACTATGACTATAACAAACTAATGGCATTACAATTTTACGTACGTATATTTTCTTTTAGGCGATCTTGCTGCATATAATATTGTTTAAAAGTTTATGTACGATTACGAGTACATACTTACATACATATGTACATGTGTATCTACTTAAAATATTTTATTTGCATTTTAATCTTAAAATGTTCCTAATTTCTTTAACGATAAACAGTGATGGTCACAAAACCATATACGAATAGCAATAAATTACTATTTTTTGGGTTTAATTACGTACTTTATAACTTCTTTTTTATTGTTTGTTATCACCGACCGTCATTACAATAAAAAACAAATTTGTAATTTTAGTTGGAAACTTTGAGACATTCGATATGAACCCATGCACATGCAGCGAAACACAGATGCAACAACATTCAGCCAACTATTTTGAAGCCATGAAAATTAAATGTCAGTTATTTTCTAAGGAAAAGGAAAATTTTGTGAAATAAATTGAAAATGGAGAGAACACATCTAAAATAGTGTTATCGGTCTGTACTCGTAACGACAACAATTTAGACGATAACACATGCAATGTGGTTTAATTTTGGTGCCATCTTTATTATTATTACTCTGTTTTTCTTACATTCACTTAGAAGGCCTTCGTACAACTATTGAGTTCAAAGAATTTTTTTTACAATTTCGTTTTTTATTTAGTTTTTAGCAACACAAACTTTTAGTGGAAATTTCTTTTAATGCCAAAGACTATAAAGCAAACAATTGATATACAAATAATGGGTTTTTCTTAAATATACCGCCCGTTTTTTTCCTTAATACTGAAGTTTATCCGCACTGTATCAAAAAAATTAAAAATTAAATAAGATAATACTTATATAAAAAATATACTCATATCAATTTAAATGGTGTTTATTTCGATGTTCATTTAAAAGCATTCTATTTCTTCTATAATGACGCATTTCGTAATATTCATATACGATAGAGAATTCTCATATTGTATTTGATTTGTTTGGCATAAAGACATGAGGTTGAATGTTTTCAAGCTGCTTAAAGTTCACTGACGATTCCGCTCAACGACCAATGAAATGTCGGCTTATGAACAGCTAAGGGCACTACAAACAAATTTGAAAAGTTCAATTACTTTTTTTTAATTCAAATTGTTAGACGCACCTAATTCTTGTTACTCAACATATTATATTTTAATATACATATTATGGGTGAAACATAAAGTTGTGCTACCAGCGGACAGCATATTTAATTGAGCTCTAAAGCATATCAAAAATATTTTGAAAGTATTTTTAGCAGAATTTTTTTCGAAAACTTAATGAAATAAAATTTATTTCTTTTCTCTTTTGATTATACCCATTAAAGTAATTTTATTATTTATTAATTATTTAATAAAAATATTTCCCATAATTGTATTTATTTATAATATTTTAATGGGGGTTGTGTCCTTACAATAACTTCAAATATACGATCTTTTATTGAGTCATAAAGTGACCTTAAATAGTAAAATTATTCTTATCAAAAGAATATTTGAAAAATTACTTTATACCTTGAGTACTTCATTGTGTGATTGTATACCATAACACTGTCACTCACTACTGCTATAATTTTCAACATAATTGTTTCAACAATGTTGTGAGGAATAAAATTTATGCTAAAATAAAAAAATTGTTATATTGAAAATATGTTCTTATTTAAATTCTGTATAGAAAATTATTAAAACTGGAATTCTAATATAAAAAATAATAATTTTAATATTCTATTGTTTGTTGTTGGCTTAGCTAGGTATATGCCTGCATTTCATTGGCGCTAACCAACAACAAACAATAGAATATTAAAATAGTTATTTTGGAGAATATCTCGAATAACAAATTTGATAAATAAAAAATAATACTTAAGACTTAAGGAAACAAATATAAAAGAGTGACATGATAAATATTAGAATGTTCAGAGGAGGTTCAGGATTGTGTATATTTTAATAAAAAATTTATAGATATACCAAAATATAGGCAGTAATATGGTTCTGGCAAACATGCTTACGATAAACATAATAACATGTTTGATAGGATCATCAGAACAAACATTAATGATACATAGCAACTATAATTGTATCAAGCATGTTTGTTAATTGGGTGCATGTGAAACGGCAAGATCCCCAATTGAACATCCACTAACATGCTGAATTTAGTTTTCATCAATTTCTAATAAATCCTGCATCAAACATAATATTTGCGTCTCAATATTGCTCCTGAAAATACAAATTCAGTGAACGAGTTATCAAAATCCTTCTCGACTTAGCAAATAGATTTTACATATATTTTATGGTAATTTCATATACACACATACGTGACTGAGCGTTTTGTCTAAATAAGCAAATAAATAGTCATTGTCGACCATAAACATTTATTCCTAATAACTTGCATGTGACAAAAGAATAGTCAAAGTTTGTTAAATTTGATATTTTATAACATGTGTTACGGCCATGATATCATCAGTCAATATTCGTACAAAGACCTTTGAAAATCCCCTTGAAATGCAGAGAGTTAAAAGGCAAAGTGGATTATTGAACCTGTTACAAGCAGTAGACCATCAACCCTCTGTGCGGCCAATACTTGTCAGATTTATAAATGAAATTCACTTAAATAATGCATTTTCAAAAACGAAAAAAACAGACACACACAAAAACATGGCAAATGCACAAAATATTGCGCGTTAAATTCAATTTTTCTCTATCAAAATAGATTAAAGTCCTTGCCAATATTCTGAGTACATTTTCGTAAAATGTTAAGTGAATTTTTTTAAGAACATCCCCTTTATGCGGCTCAATAGCAGCAAAGGAAACAAGGCACAATATGAGCCTTATTAGTTGATTGCAGGACGCATTATCATGATTATCAAAAAAATATATATACATATATATAAAAATATATACACACAAAATTACATGTAAAACAGGATGATGAATCCAAAATCTGTTTTTGCACATAAAACGGAATAGAGGGTTGCTCATAAAATAACAGACAAAAAAAACAAAATACTTGGAGACTCACTGGATGAACCCTACTGCGAGTTTCAGCATTTAATACGGTTTGGGTACTTTACGCCTCGAAACTCATAAATATCTCCATCATCAACTACATGGATTTTAAAGAAATTAACAGCGGTCCTTATGAGCAAGTACATCAAGTTGTATATGCTTGCAGTGGTACAGATATGATCGAAAATGTAGCACAAGTACACAAAAGACATGTAAATGTATATATACATGTACTCTGGCTTTCTTCAAAAACAAATTTTTAAAGAGGTTAATAAGATCCACATCTTCTTGTCCAAAAGTAGTGAAAACTTGGCACTTTTCTTATGATATGTAAATATTGACTGGTAGTCAATATTTTTGGACAAAAAAAAACATATGGCGTAAAAAGATACTTGTATTTAGACCACCCAGTAGTTGTAATAAAATTTAATCGCGTTTAAAAACTGCTATAATTTTCAACTTTCTGTATTACGCGGTTGTTTGTATACGAGTCGTGTTAAATGTTTTATGTCTATAAGGGCCGTAAAATTCAATAAATCTAAAAATAACAACAACAGTTACAGCAGAAACAATAATAATAATAATAACAATAATGACCCCCTTGTATTTAGTGTGTTGCAAAAAACAAGGAATGAATATAACAAAATTTAAATGCATGCATTAGAGGCACAGTAAATAAGAGTGGAACGCAAAAGGGGGTGTGTCATGACTGTGCTGACAAATATAAATTGTTGCAAAGAACAGAACAGAACAGAACAGAACAGAAGAGGGAAAAAATACTCGGCGTTAATAGTTTGATTAATGGCTTATGTTTCAATGTTGCTCGCCCCATATTTAGTATTGTGCTGTTTTTTTTTTTTGTTGTTGCTGTCGCCCTGTTGCTATAAAATGAGCAGTAAGTATTTACACAGTAGTGACAGTTGTTCTATTAATATCTATGAATGTGCGTGTGCGTGTGCGTATGTGTTGTGCATTAAGGAGCTTTAACAGATCCCGTTCCTTGTTTGTAATTGAATTAAAATCATAATTCGTCACACAGGATAAAAACCTATAATCATTGGTTTTGATGTGATTTTGTAATAATTTTTAAACATGTTATTTCATTCTAGAGCCACTTTTCAAATGGATGACTTGAATCAATGTTTAACTGCAATTTTTAATGAATTATATACATACACATGTATATACATGTATATGTGAGCTTAAGAGTATTTTTCCCCGCAAAATATCTAAGGCGTTATGTATATATTTATCTAATGACCTCCTCCATTTAGTTTGTCGATTATTTGCTTTCAAACGAATATTCCAAAAAAAATGTGTTGCATTTTTGCAAGGTCTTATATATTAGTGGATTATATATTATTCTGGCTGCCAGCAGTGGTCAACCGATGATGTTGCATTTACGATCATAATGAATATTTATTGCCATTACCACAACGCACACTATCATAATCTTCCTTCTCCCCATCGTCATTTGATAGTCCTTATTACTCTAAAAAAAACACATACGCGCACACAACTCGCTCGTATCATATTTTGGCACACACACAAACACACAAGTACAGCAAACGAGTGTGTGTTTAGTGTTAGTGATGTTATGATATGGTGAGCATGATTGTGATGATGATAAATTTGATGACAATATCATGGATATCGATGGAACCGTGGTGTTTAGGGTGTTTTATATGAATTTGCTGTATTAACACAATTTCAACATATTGCACATTAGATTGTGCAAATAGATTATGCATAAATTACTTTCCGTGGAATATGTTAAGATTTTAGGCAGCTCTTACTTAATACACACACATTTTATAATTTTTTTTTTAATTTAATTTCTATGAATACTTAAGGAAAACGTTATAACATGGACTTTTTTAGCCAAAAACATAAACTATATTGAATATTATGGCCAATTTTTTGGGTTGCCAAAAATTAAAGTTTCACCACGTTTAAGCAAGTGATCGCTTGCGTTGTAACAACTGATGCTGACGTTGTTGTGAATACAATTATTTTGAATATGTTGATTGCATAAGACTCGAGGCTTCAATTGTCAAATTTGAGGAATTGTTTTCTAGACGTTGGACTTAATAATTAATTAAACATTATTTATTAGGAACAAGAAATTTAATTGGATTATGTGCTTTATGCGGATACTCAAATAAAACATTTGAGTATGCGTTAAAAAATGGTATAATTTTCATTTCATTACTTATGACAAAAAAGGGGCCAACAACGACAGCTTAATTCGAGTTATTAAGCGCGTGCCAGACATATAAATTTTACTTTAAATTTTTGCATTTGTGTGTGTTAGTTTAAACATAATCGTTGCAGGTACACATCGTGTTATTGAAGAATATCAACATGGTGTTGAATGTCATCAAAAAAATTACACAGTTTGACTTAGTATGTCATTGTCATTGTTAATGTTTATTTTATTTTATTTAAGTGTCGTGGAATTTTGCTTCAAGAAAGAAATAAACAAAATTTTGAAAATTTTTCAGACAGGAATTTAAGAAACAAATTATATAATCGAGTTAATGGAAATGCATGTCTCATTACCGGCTTTGTTAGATGAGAAAAGCAAGGAATATAGTGGCAAAAATTTTAAAAATATGCAATATGACACCCTATTGAAAAAAAGTAATTGATAAAAAAATGTTTGCCATCATATATTTTATATGCTGAAAATAGAATAAGAAAAATTTGTAATAAATGTTTTTTTAATTTTCATTATTTTTTATTCCAATAACAATAAAAGACTTTATTCAATACTCATTGTTTTATATATTTCTATCTGTTAATAGATAAAAAAAAACGTTTGTCTATGGAAATTATATGTCTTTTCACTTCCAAAATCACGTAAAAATTAAAATTGATGATAATATTGACATCGCCTGTCACTTTGTTTCAATATAAAGAGGATTAGTGATCGCCTTAGTATCAGAAGACGAAAAGCAATGCTTAATGCAATTGGTCAATTGGTTTTGTATAATGTACGAGTATGTATGTATGTAATATTTATTTTAAAGAGAAAGAGAAATTTTTAGGCATTAAATATATTATATATATATATATATATATATATATATATATATATATATATATATATATATATATATATATATATATATATATATATATATATATATATATATATGTATATATATATATATATATATATATATATATATATATATATATATATATATATATTAGAAAATAAAGTTTATTTTTTATCGTAATCATCCCTTTTGTTTAAAAAAATAATATGTAAATTTCTTTTAAGGAAGTATGGATTCGAATACATGGATGTATGGATTTCCTGTGTGTTTAAGAATAATTTCTTTTCAAAAAAATATGCCCAATTTTGTTTTTTACAAATTGCCAAATAAATTTGAAAACTTAAAAATTACGAAAATTAAAAAAAAAATTATAAAAACAAAACAGCTATTAAAATAGTTCTTACAAGAAAAAATTTTGCTAGTGACAATTTTACTAAACTATTTTGTCTCTCATATTCTATGGTTACCAATTTTTCGCGTACGTGAAAAATTTCCAGCAACAACTACTAACAAATTGGTAAAAGCTTTTTTTAGATCAATAAAGCTAGTAATAAACTTAAAAAGTTTTAATGTACTAGTTGGAGATTGTTTATTCGTGTATGAATAAAAATTTTTTCAAGCTCTTCAAACTCGTGATTTATCCGCTAAAACTATGACCCTAATCATAAAAGTAGTTCATTTATTTATTATTTTTATATGAAAGTAATACTTTCACCGGGTAAAAATAAAAATTATTACAATTCTACAACAATGAGATGTGTAAAGAAAATATAAGGACATGTTATATAATGTGTTAAAATTCATTAAAAAACACAATTCATGCAATATTGAATCACCTTTTTTCACGTTATCACTTTAGAGTTTTTCATATATCGTGTTTCAGTTTTTCATCACAATCGATAATTTGCGATCACAAAAATCAAATCTTAGAATTTTGTAATCGTTAGAAGTGGCATTAAAGAATTAGAGCAAAATCAAATACGCAACAACCACACAACTACTCGTGTAAGTGCAAAGACAGTTAATAAAAACACTTCTTCGCAAACGGGTTGAAGTCTACGGATGATGTTGATTAGCGCCATCAAAATGTCGTATATACTTATAGACAGCTAATTCCAAAACATATAAGTATTACCTTTAACAATTAGTTCGGATAATATTTCGAATATAATAAAAACTTAAATTATATTATATGCATAATTTACTGACCTCTTTTACCGGTGAAGGTACTTCCACCTCTTAAATCCAGTAGATTTTTATTTTTATTTTGTTTGGTTAGACATATTGGCAGCAAAGTTACCCTCGCCAAGTTTGAAAACTGTCAGTGCAGTAGTCAGCCAGATATGCGATGATTAAAGGCCACATTTTGTAAAACTAAACGTTTCTATACACTTGAAATTTATATGAAATTTTTGGAAGTTGTTTGAAATTTTGTAAAATGAATAAAAACAAAGGAATATGAGTACGAAAAATATATTTATTATACAGATCTATTCATTCATTGAAATATTGAGTTTAATAAAATGATGAAAAAAATTAAACCTCAAGCTGAATAATTAATACTTAATAAAAATTTAAAACAATTTTTTTTACCAGTGACGAAAGCTGTAAAGGAATGACTCTTTCTTGAATGAAACAGCGAATCATTCAAGCAAAAAATTTTAATGTTTTGAATGCAATTTGTTTTCCCAAAAATTAAATGAACAAAAATATAAATGCATTTATAATGAATTAACAATTTTTGAATGAATTAATTTTACAAATTATATTAATTAAATTAAGATTTTTTTAGACCCATATGAATTAAAGATTTTTGAGTCAAATATAAATTGAATTAATTCCATTATACATCAAAAAAAAAATTATTAAAAAACAAAATTTTAATTTTAAAAATTGGTTTTTGCTTCTCATATAAATTCTGAAAACTTCAATGGACACTATAATACCTTGGGGCATATTACGGCATTCCATACCTATCGAAATTTCAAGAAAATATTCTTGAAATATAATGAAATTTCGATTCATACAGATTGACTTCATTTCCCCTTGGGTTCGATAAAGAAACAACTTCTTTAAAAGTTTGAAGTTGAAGAATTTTTTTTGTTGTATAATGAATTAATTTATAGTTTAATCCAATTTATATATTTAAGAATATAATGATTCGAAAAATTTTAACTTACAAGGAAATCATGCAAGTTTTAATTCGACTCATATAGTTTTTTTCAAATTGAATGCATTCGAAAATTGTTAATTTATTATGAACGCAGCCATATTTCAATTCAATTAATTTTCTGGGGGAAAAAACAGCATTCAAATGTTTGTCATTCATGATGAATTAAAAACCCAATTTGAGTTATTCTTTTAGAACACCGTCAATAAACAATTGATGATTTGTTTTAAGTTCTTGACTATTTATGATACTCACAATTAAATAATATAAATCAATTTAAGGATTTCGTGAAATAATGCAAGATTTCTTACGGAATCATTATTTTCTTTCATAAAACCCAAAACACGCTTCTTACTCTAGTTTCTTGGGAATGGTTTCACCAAATCCAATTTTCTTCGTTTTTAATTGTTTCAAGATTAATATTAAGCTAATTATTTAAATTGGTATGTAAAATATAATTCATAAACATTATTTTGGATTTGGGACTACATTCCAAATTCAGCAATTTATAGTTCTCTCCACCATAAATTCAGCATTTAAAGGCTTTCCTCCAAAAAGAAAAAAACATTGAAAACCAACATTCGAAGTCACATTCCATCTAAAATATGCACAACACTTTACACTCACTCACGTAACACACACTTCTAAGTATTTACATAAGTCTCCATGTATGTGTGAATGCATATATAAAAATAGGAATAAATTTATATTCGACTTTCACACACATTCACAGAACTGCAAACATTTTTAGTCGATCCCTCTCAAAGACCCAGCAAGTAACTTTGCATATATTTTTTTCGACATTTCGAATTCACTTGAGCATAATTTTTGCGGTCCTTTTTAAGTTTGCATATCAATTGAAAACTTGTGTGTGGAAGCCACATATTGCAGGAAAAAAAACACTATTACACCCAAAGACAAATATTCACAAGGAATATATATTTAAAATTAATATGCAACGAACAGAGAATGGCCAAAATAATATAAACACTATTAAAATTGTTATTTTTTAATTGTGTGTGGTCTGTCTAAATTAGATATAAGTATAATGACGTTTAGCAAATATTACTCTAAGAGGAAACGTAACATTTTCAAAATAAACTTCAAAAAAGTATCAAAGCGGGATACTACAAAATGCAAAGTGACAAGGATTAGGAATTGCAGTGTCTACTTCATAGTGGCTGTTGCCTTCTTTTTTAAGAATTGGTTTGCTTTATTCCCTTTTTAATAATTCAAACCTAAAACAATTCTGTCTAGGACTATACTCCAGTAAAAATACATCTGATCCCAATAATGCCGCTCTGTCTACGAGTATAGTATTATAGCGATAGAGTCATTCATTAAAGTTTATATTTTGGAGACCAAAAAAATTTTGCTGAATCTATTTTGTACAGGCTGACACCATATGTCGACTATATTCAGTTTTTTATTTAGAGCGGGACTCGGCGGATCAAAAAACAGTACTTAATATATTATAAGACTTTGAAAATAAATGTCCAACTAAACCATCGTGATATCAAAGAAACTGCCATGAAGTCATGTAACGAAAAGATGTATTAAATCTATGATCTCTCCCATTTTAATTATTCCAGCAAAATTCATTGGTTACAGAGTTTTTACCACATTTTTTTCCAAAAGAAAGTGTGAAATTGTTGGCCCTTTCCATTATGGCTTCTCTTTCTGAGTTATATATTGCCTTATATTATGATTTCGGACATACCATAGAGGAAAAAGTTGTTGCACCTGGTCAAATGGCGGCAATGTAGAAATATTTTAGAAAGCAAAGTCGGGTTTCGACTTTCCACAGAGGGAAAACTCCTTGAACCCTGGCGCCACACGCCGGCGACGCAGAAATACGTTAGTAAGCGAATCTTATTTCGTGCATACCATAGAGAAAAAAGCCTTGCGTCTGGTTTTGGATATATTTTTATATGTATCAAAAATTTATAACTTAATTTAAGCGACATAAGTCGCAAATAAAATGAAATAAGTCGTACACATTCTTAAGAATTTTCATAAAATTATATAATTCCAAAATGGAAACAAAATTTTTCCCAAAAAAGTTAAATAAATTCAAAAAAATCCTAAACATTTTTCGGACTTATTTCATTTATTTATGGGCTTTATTTCATACAACCCAATCATGATGTTTAAAGGCCAATTTGATCGCAATAGAAAATAATTTTTTAATCACTCATCTTTCGCCAACAATATCCCAATTTGTTTGTTTAAATCTAAGTCAGTTTTTTGTTGTTGCAATTTTTTGTTAATTCTTCCAACTTTATCATAATCCTTGTCCATATTTTATTGCCCAAACATTATTTCTATTTGCTTAAATTACTAGAAACATTTACATATACATACATTTATTCATTAAATGTATGCATATAGTATATGCATGTGAATTACACCAGTATGTGTGTTGCTCGGTTGGCTGGCCTCTGTACGATTTAACGTAAACTCCAACAGAATGTATTCATTGTCGAAGATGTTGTTTGTGCAAGAGGCACAGCCATTTGTCAGTGGTGAGAGTGTTTTTCCAAAAGAAAAAATTGCAAATGAAAATGTATGTGAATTTGGCAAATGCAAGTGTGATTGTAAATTATGCAATATACACATATAGACAGCGAACTGAGAAGTCGTAAAAGTTCCTTAAAAATTAAGGAGATGAATGAATGAGCAATTTGAAACACAAAGTTCTAAAACATTGCAAAGAGATGATGGGCATGTTCGTAAATGCAGTAAATTTGTGCGAATTTCCAGCAGTGATATCAGTTTTCTTTACTGTTGCATGATCTCATATTGCCACCATATGCAAATGCTCTGCTTCTGCTCAATATCTGCAAAAAAAAACTTATACCTCTGAACATATTTCAAAAATGTTACGGAATATATTGAAGGTAAAATGGAAAATTTGCATTAAAAATCAATTTAAAATTTTTCAAAAAATTTCAAACTTTGTCATTTGGTTGTAAAAGCTTTATTCTTGGTAAAACATTTTCAAAAGATCACTTCACAGCTTGTTGCAATATGAAATTAAATGTTACGCTATTCGCGATAAATCATCACATATTTGTGGCAGCGTATGAATAAAAGTTTTGAGGTAATAATTTTGCCAAAAAAAAACGACTTCAATAAAAAAAACAGATCGAAAAGATCACAAAACCGATATAATCTATTTCTAGTTTATTTTGTAGTCCGAGGAAAGTTTTAAATACTTTTTTAAAAACGAAATCTTTTTGAATCTGTCCATAAATAGGAGATCAATATTTCGCGGGAAGGCTAATCGCCCATCCGATTATCGAAAAAAAATCTGCGGCCAAACAAAAAAATTATAATTTTGAAAGTCTACACAGGAGTTATGCGATAATTAAAAATTTCGGACGGGAAAATTGGTTTGTGACTGTTTTATATATAGTATGCGATATGTACGCATTTTTATTGTTGTTTATATTCATCGCTTTATCACATGTTTTTAGCTTTTTAAAATGTTTCCTTTTCCAGCACTTAAACATGGCTCGACTCGTTTCTTATCGACTTCCATTATAATAAAAATTCGAACTATAAAAATTAATCTCTTCATTCAGTTAATATTTTGCTACGCATCTTGTTTATTTTTTATTTTTATTTTACAAATAAAATTTCTTAAGTTTTTTGAATTGATTTGATTTTTTTTCGCATATTTAATACGCATAAAATTGATTTTTCAAAGCATTTTTTTTTTGGTGTTTTGACGGTGATTAATCTTGATATATGCACGAATCTGTATAAATATATTTCAGTTTATTTGATCAAAGATTGTATATATTTAAATAACCATTCTATTAATATAAAAGTTCATTATAACCAGATTGTTTTATGTTATTAGCATACGAGTATCTTATAATATAAATCTTCAGTAACCAAATTTTCAAGATTCAAACAACTTTTCTAGATGCCCTCGCTTTATATGTATAAGTACGTATACGTGTTGGCAATTGCGTGTGCTTATGTACTCGTATGAGGCATGTTACCACACTTATGTAAATACACATATGTACACACATACACGTATCTATATATAGCACTTGTTCAACAAAAGGGTATTAACTCAAAATGTTTAAATTTTCACTAAAGGCAACCAATTTTTTATTAGTACTTGAGAAAAATTTTAATAAAAAAATTTCTTATACAGTAGAACCCGGTTAAGTGCGTATTTATTATGCACAATTGTTGTACATTTAAAAGGAATCATATTAAATATGTCTGTATACTTGAGTCTAATGTTGCATAAACCTTCTGTATTTTACGTGTTAATGCTTATTATTGAACTATGGAACTATTATTGAACTATGAACTACTTCAATGGTTTTCCATGTCTGTTTCGAAAGATGGCTGCTAATTGAAAAATAATCACAGAAAATTAATTCCTCCCAGAATAAAACCTACGATCTTCGGAGTACTAGTCTAGTATACTAGCTAGTAGTCTAGGAAGGCATCATATTAATTATGTTATATGATGATGACTTTTTCATGGGGAAAGACATTGTTTTCAGATTTTTCTGATTACTTACGAATTTTTCCAATTAGCCCAATAGCGATTTTTTTGTGAGGACTACAATCCTTCAAAGTATGGAATAATTATGTCAGTTATTAGCAATTCAATGAGGAAGAAAAATTTCTGGCACGTGGCAAAATTTCTTCTGAGGACTATCTACGCAACGAATCAAACTGACTACTTCAGACATTTTTCACCAACAATCAATTAAAAATATGTGTGATACTGGAGATCAGTGTTTCCTGACGTACTACTGTGCCCATAGAACAAAAGCTCCCGCTTTCAGATTTTTGTGACTATTAACTTACCAAAACCTACTTGAATACCGAACTCCAAAAACTATGTACATGCATAGAGTAAGCGACATGCATAGAGTAAGCGACATATAAGTGAGTCAGTGAGTACTAAAATATACACTTTTTAGAACTTTGTATCTCAGAGAGATTTCATTGTAAAATTTTCAAACTTTACGTGCAATGTTACCCGTATATACAGCCATGTCCTCTTGGCATGTTGTATTGGTCATAGCCAATTCCATGCCAATTCTTGATCACGGTATTTAGGATTTCTGGAACATGGCTGAAGATATTATTATATTTTAACTTTTTTCCATTTTATGATTAAGTGAAACCGGGTTATGAAAGGGTAAAAACAAGCACATTGGTTTCATGTAAATACACACACTTGGCCAGCAGCACCCCCGTTGGCAAGAACATAGAGACCGAAAGCCATGGGCTGCTAACCTGTGTACTTACAAGTTTGAACAAATATCGCACACAATATCACAAGTCGAGTGATTTCAACACGAACAGCTTTGCTTAACACTCAGAACAAAAATTATGTCAAAACGAATTTTTAAGCCACCAGAAAAAAACAGCCTGAAAAAATTTCAAGATATTTTAATTTTTATCAAAATGAAAGCTAAACAAAGTACATGCAAATAATTACACATGAGCATTGCCTGCAAGTAAACATTGGAAGATAAGCTTAATAAGACTCATTTGAGCGATCACTTTCGTTGTGTTAATGATGTGAACAAACATATAAATGCAGGTCTTTTCCAACAAGCAATTTTAGTTGCGCCTGGAAGAAAGATGTAGAAGACATGAATTCCTTTATTTATCTTTCTTCCTGCTGAATTTAAACTTGCGCAATTAAAGTTGTCTGATGGAAAGTACGTTTTACTGATCGCATGGTATGATCAACGACAAGTTCATTTAGCCAATTTTGTTTTTCATGTGCTACCTCATGCTTATTCACTAATGGCATAAGATGGTTCAAAAAGCTACTCACTGACAAAGTTTTCAATCGATACTGAACCATCCGTTTTTTTAATCCTTCAGAACTATTTAGTCATGGAATAATAACCCAAAAAATATGTTCACGCGACCTCACCTCTGACTTTTGAAACAAAACACTTGAATTCTAGGAAACTTATATCAATAACGAGAAGAGGCTTACAACAAGTATGGATGGTGTCATCCAAACAATGCAGGATTTTTTACACCTTCCATACTCGTACAAATAATTATTGAAAGTATGGAAATATTCCAGTTAATACTCTATTGTTTAAGAAGAACGAGTGTGTTTT
This sequence comes from Germaria angustata, assembly GCA_963681545.1. NCBI lineage: Eukaryota > Metazoa > Arthropoda > Insecta > Diptera > Tachinidae > Germaria > Germaria angustata. The sequence goes on along the minus strand of OY812999.1, from coordinate 31,308,889 downwards.
TTGTACATACGAGTACATAAAAAGTACGTTTGTTTATTATTTGATATGTGTATGTATGTATGTATGTGTTTATATAGTTTTTGAAAATTTATGTAAATGCGCATACAAGGTGCATGAGCGGAAAATAAAAACACTACAGCAGCAGAAACAACAAACGCTGGGTTGGCTGGTTCCATAAAAACATAAAAGAAAACCAAATCCAACAACAATAATAATAAACGACTGCCACAGTAGGAGTAATAATAGCAACAACTACAAACAAAATATGGTTTAAATAAAAGCAAGATAAAAAAAACAACACCAACAGCAAAAATTTATCTTTTTTTCTATTTGGCTTTTTATGCCTTTACACAAGCTCACGTACATATGCACACAAGCTCACGCGCGCACACACACACATACATACACTCGTATAAGCAAACGCAAATCTACATATCCGCACACATACAGGAGCAATTATTTGTTGTAGTACAACACGTTTATGACAACAACATAAAGGGTTGCCATGTAAAACATGGCGGACTAAAAAAGGATTGAAATTTTCAACAAAAACAAGAAAAGAATGATGGCATGCGGTTGGTTTTGGTGCCAAACTACAAAAACAAGTCATACAATGTGTATGTATGTATGTATGTATGTGTGTACGTAATTGTAAGTCATTCCATCTGCCTGTAAGCCCGTCTATCTGTCCGTCTACCATATATGCCAGTTCAGTCCGTCTGTCCCTGTTTTATATTGTTTATGTTTTTTTTCCATTTTTGTGCTTTTGTACTCTCAACACCCATACGCATTTGAGAGTACGTCCGCAAGGTAAAATTTATACACTTTTCTTCGTTTCACTCCAAAGGGATTTCAAATTAAAGCTGGTGGTTTATTGTTTTTTTATATTCTCTTCGTTGAATTGCGAACTCCTACTCACTACTTTATCTTTTTACACTTCAGTTTAATATAATCAAAACAATCCTTTTGGTTTAGTATACTTAAGCACATAACGGGTGGTCCAAACACAGGTATATTATAAAAAAATTAAATAAAATGAACTAAAATTTATTTGTTTTTTGTACTATTTATCACGGCTTTATTACTAATAACAAATATTTCCATTATTTTGTGGAACACGATTTTATTCATGTGATTGCCGCGGCTGGCCTTGCATTAGCTTATCCTGTTAGTTAAATTTTCTAACACTTTGTTAACGATTTTTCGTTCTATCTTACCAATGGATCGGACGGTCTTTAACGGCACCCTAAAAGAAAAAAGTCCAAAGGAGTCGAATCTCACCTCCAATGTAGCAAATTAACTTCGAAAAGACGTCTCATAACACTATTACTGAACTTAGTGCACAAAAGATCGATCGTTTGATGAGCTATCAGACATTATACGCCATCCTGTAGAAACTGAACATTTTCCAAGTTGATATCATCCATTGCTGTTGACTGAAATGGTGTTTTCAACAGCATTTTCGAAAAAAATGGGCCAACGATTCCACCACTCTAAATTTCCCACAAAACTGTCACTCTCTATGAATGCAATGTCCTCTCGAATATGACGTGCTGGTTTTTCGATCCCTAGAAGCGTCTATTTACTTGTTGCAATAAACGCCTAGATGGGAATGAGCCACGTCAGAAAATATAATCTTTCCGTCAAATATGATGTTCGATTGGCGCTTCGATATGTACGACTCAAACTGAGATGCCGTCATGAAGTGGGTGGTCGTTTGTTTTTAATTGCTGAGTCAATTGGACTTTGGAAGCGAATAATCCGAGATCTTTATGGAAAATTCTCATGATGCTGGTGCATGAACTGCCGAGTTATTGAGATCGATGGCGAATTGAATTTCTTCATTTGAGATGCACACTTTCGCCCACATTTCTCAACGGTACGCATCATACTTCGATGTTCGCTAGTCTTCTAAACTGACGAACAGCACTCTCAGTGGGTACTTAACATCTTTTTAATAAACGCACAGTTTGGGAAATACAGGACTATTTACACTATTTCCCAATGTTGTTCAAGCGTAAAACATCTCATTTTGGTCCGCAGAGGTATGATACCGACTGGTAGCCAATATTTCGTACAACAAAAAATCTATCAGTGTCATATTATTCAAAAACTTACTTGTATTTGGACCACCCGGTACATGTGCACGTAAAACTACACTGAAAAGCTCAAATTATAAATCAAGTGATATAAAAGGCAATGGAAACTCTTGTTAAATTATTCCATGTTTCATCTTGTATTTCTTCAAAAGTCTTAACGTTCTTCTGTCATTCGAAAATATAGAATATTTATATTATATCGTGGAGATAAATATTTATTAAAAAAAATTATTTCTTAGTTCGAACAACAAAAACTTTTGTTAATCACGCTCACTAATATAAATGCAAAATAAAAATTAATATACCCAAAGAGAAATATGGAAATCACTCTATGGAAAAACTTATGAATACAAAAGTCTCGATTAGAGAATTTTTTTCGATTTCTTGGTAGCAATACGTACATACGATACTTTTGTTTGCTCGACTGCGATGACACGACTTTCGAGCTTGTAGGTTAATGATCGCGATTAAGAAGCATGCGGGGTAAGAAAAAAATAAAAATTTAAAATTCTTGGGCGGAGTCTTCCCATCAGGGATGGCAGTATTGTTACAACTTGATAGCTTCTGGTGCCATTGAAGCTTCAAAACTATAACGATACAAAAATCAAGCATTGAAAAATGTTCCCGGTCTTAGTAACTTCGCACATAAAACACGTATGTAATGCTCTTCGATCTTCCATCTAGTCCTGCAACCCCTTGCATGCGATTCAGTAATTTTGTGAAGCTTTACACCAGTTTATTGAAAACTAAAGTAATATATTCATAGAACACTATTTTCTATATATTCATATTAAAATTATATATGGACGACTGAGCGACATATTCCTTCAGGAACTGCTAAGCGATCTAGACGTTCCAATAGGAAAGTAAGCAACAATGGCACGTTTTCATAGAAAACTTTACAAAAAGAACAACAATGCGACACAATTGGTTAAGATGGAACATCCGCATGTACGAGCGTGAAACTTGAGACTCTGGAAGACTGAATAACAAAAATAAACCATAACGGAATTTGAAAATAGTTACAATGACGCGAGAGTTGTTCTACACCCCCATTAAGGCTTTTCGACAGCACTAAAATTTTATAAAATTAAAGTGCAGTAACACCTCATCCACAGCTTTATATGCAACTTCGTTTTTTTTTATATGAGTGCCCTGATAGGCTAGTGGCAGGTTCGACTCCAGCCAAATACTCTGGCTGTCTATACAGACAAGCCAGATGGGAGTCATATGAATTCGGCAGTATTCACGATTTCTTTTTCCTTTTGCGAAAGCACTTTTATCACTTTTTGATTTAAAAAAAGTATATTTTCGTGTAGATTTAAAGAAACAAGTATTTTTTTAATAAAGAAAGTATATTGAATTCAAGTTTCAGAAAATTGTACAAGTGATTCATATTTTAAGAAAATATTTTGTCAATTTGACTTCTTAGAAAGTTAAAAAAACAAGTGTTTTACTGGATTTCAGAGCCAATTAAAAAACTTTTTCTTAGATTATATAAAATATTTATAAAACAAATCTTTTAGAGGAATTTATAACGACTTTTGAAATAAATTTTGTACACCAATTTTATTTTATATCAATTTCAAATCGGCCTTTGATAGATTGTGATAAATTAAACTGTAATTGTTTATTTGGGGGTCGCTTTTAAATAGGATTTGTCAACGTGTCTTGAATTGACATAGAAAGGCTATGCAGGATGGTGTAAAAAAGTTCTTGGCCCTTTATAAATTTTACGAAAAGCATTATTTTTTTACGGTTTTCAATTTAGTAAAATTTAATATATCTAGCTCATTCAATGCTATCGTGGAATTTATATCAACATGTGTTCGCTCTTGATCCTAAATAATGAATAAAACTGTTTGTAAAAATAATAAAGATATTGATAATAGTAAATAAAAAATTAATATCCTTTCCGATATACAAACGGAGCTTTGCGAGAAATCATGGGAAGAAATGGACTCTGTTTGTATCACTTGACAAAATTATTTATTTTAAACAAATCAGTTGATATAATGGGGCCACCACCCACCATCTTTCCGACAAGCAGCCAATTTCCTATGATTGAAATGTTGTTTATAGATCAAATACCAAGAAAGTCGCAGGTGCTGATAAAACCATCTTTCGGAACTTCCTCCTACAGCTAAAAGATTAATTATTTCCATTTTCAATGGCATTCTAAGCCTAGAGCACTTATCTTATGGAATAGAATGTCGTATTGGTAACCGTGATACGCTAATGCCTCTTGCTGGCCTGTAAGTCTGTTGTCCAATATGTCAAAATTATTTGAAAAAATGCTCATGAGTTATTTGACACCCATACTAAATAACAGTGGATGTATCCCAATCATCATATATATATGGGTTCAGGTGACAGTACAGCACTATAGAACATAGACACAGACTTTTAAATGAGATTAGAAGTATTTTCAAAGAAAGGAAATATTATTCTGCTCTCAGGCTCTTGATAAATTATGGAACGTTCATAAGATATTAGGAAGCAAATTCCTCATTAAAGGAAACAACGGATGCAAGTGTTCCGCAAGACTCTGAACTATGTTTCTGAAATGCCAAAAAGCAGTGATATTCACACATCAATATTTGTTGATGATACACCCCTTCCAAGACTTAGTGAAAGCCCCCAGGGGCCATTCCTGAAATTACAAGAGTATGAATCTCAGCAAAAAAATTGTTAAAATAGTGGAAAATAAAAGTCTAAGAGCAAAAATATATAATATATATAATGTTTACACTACGCAGGGAAATATACTAACCCATTTATATCAATAACCAAATTATAAAGTCACACGATGGCAAAATAATCCAAGTGAAATTAAAAGTAGTTCAGCTTGATTGGCTTATTGAAAAAAACTCTACTCTAATTGTAGATTTTATAGTTCTTTTATACAACTCGACTTTAAAACCCTCAGCATCTATAAAAGAAAAAATTGAAAGGCAACCAACCAAAATCCTCCATACGTATAATATTAACGTATTCCTAAAGGTCTGGAGGTTCCATTGGTCGAAAATGTAGTTTTGAAACATGCATCAAGATACATAAAGAAACGTGAGTACTAGAGCAATAAGCCCGCAATATTCTAAATTATAAAGGCTACACTCGTCTGAGAAGGAGGGATATTCTCGTTCTTAGCCGAACATGAGACTCTTGAAAATAAGCACTACAAATTGTGCAGACTAGATTTTCAGTCTTCCATTGGCTGGACGTAAATAATTAACGATTTTAATATTTATTATTAGTTTAGTTTATATTGAAGATTCAATAAATAATAACACGTAAAAAAATTACAGCAAAAATTATTAGAGAAGTCCAGATTGAAACAATTAAGAAGGGAAAAAGCTCTGCTTCTGAATAAAATCACTCACAGTCTCAATAATGCAATTTCAACAAGATCAACTAAATCGCAAAAAGGACAAGTACTTGGAAAAATATCTATAACCGATATAAAAATACTCGTATTTCAACACAATATTTTGCTGTAACACAATTATAAAAATAAGTGTATAATATTAAAAAAAGCTTAACTTATATGTTAGTATTATATTATGTACAGTAAGGTTCGGTTATAACAAACACCGCTTATAACGATTTGACGCCTATAACTAACAACTTCTCCGGTTCCAAACATGTTGTACAAATATTACATACAACTTATCACGGCTATAACGAATTTTGGTTACAGCGAATTTTCGCTTATAACGAACTCGTCCTAAAGCAACTAATACAGGCAATTTTGTAAATTTTTGCGCTCATAACAAACAAAACAAAATCGCTAAATGCTACTGCTAATTTTCTAAGCAGCTAAAATAATTACTTGGCATTATTTGACAAAGCGATCAAAATAATTGAAAATGAAATGGATTTGACCGAGTTTATACTTTATCGAATTTTATTGATTAAATTTTTCTTTTTCTTCTTTGGTGTTGCATTTATGAATACGTTTACATAAACAATATTTTTTTCTTCTCGCTTGAGCGAACGAAAACCAGTCACTCATATTTGTTCGACAAAGCGTTTCACTATGTGCAAGTTTGTGTATGTGTTGTTTTTGATTTGTTATATTGTTTACATCGTTATGACATTTGTTTTCCTAGAACTCATCGACTTTTAATCAATACAAAGCCAACAATTTTATTTCATTGCCAAAATTTTTGTGGATTTGATTATTCTGTCAGAGCTATTCAATCACTTATTGTTTTACCAAATGAAGCACATCCTCCGCAAATTCTGTGTTTTCTTCCATACGATTATATATACGAGTAAAATTTAATTAACACTGGTTTTTTTACGCTACGTGGATATATACATGTATTTCGTTCGCATACATGACAGCGAAATATCCTAGTGAGACGTAAATTTGTATAGAAATTCTTTCGTTCGTCTTAATCTTCGTTCGACTTGTCGTGCTAAGAATCTCCTAGTTTGATTCAACAAAAGTTGACAATGTAAATAGGTAGACATGTATATAATATGTTGCATAAAATGGAAAAAAGAAGATATAAATGTAATTGAAGCCACTGTGGTTTATCCGGTTATCACGAGCTTCGTCTATAATGAACGAAATTTTGAAGCTCCCACAGAGTTTGTTGTAACCGAGCTCCACTGTAATATTTAACTCATCTGGTTTGGTCCCTATTTGAAGATTTAACCCTTCATAAGCGTCTCCCTTTTACTTCCTTATTTAGTTTGGCGATAACAATATTTAGAGTTTTGGTATACGCTTTATAAAGGTAGACCACGAATTAGTTCTAAGAAATTTTGATGTTTATGCAGATTACATAACAAATGTATGGAGTTAGAAAACTAAAATTAAAAGCAAGCAATATGTAGTGGGAGGCATGTCTTTTAGTTTTTTCAGTCAGTTGGTTTCTAATGAAAATAAAAAAAATCGTTTCAATCGAACATGCGTGTTATGAAGGATTAATACCTTTCCTATCGATTGCTCAGTTAAAAGGACAATATTTTCAACTGATTGGCGGCAGAGAAGATGCAACTTCCATCAACTGGACCTGTATGCCATAAGTATATAAATTTTTCTGTCTGACGAAAATATGTTCAATCCTTATAAAGATTTGAAAAACGAACTTGAATCTGTGTAAAAATATTAAATTTGTGGACTGAAGTCTGTAATAGTTCGTGCTCTATTTTGATGTTGTGTATATGTGCGTATGTAATTATATACTCGTATCTATGTACCTTTACAAATTTTACGAATCACAAGTGTGTCTGACATTGCATGACATGAATTGTTCGTGTGTTCATGGACTGTAGGGCCAGTATTTTGTATTTGTATGTCAGTCGTACACAATATTATCAGCAACAGCAAACAAAAAATATAAAAGAATATGACAAAAAAAGTTTATAGTCCAAACGTATACATACAAACCGATACGTTCATACACTTTGGTTAGTATACGAGTACAAGTTGACTTTTTATAGAGTCGCAATCACTATAAAAGAGTCTATTATCCTTTTGCATTTCAATTTCTCTTGTTGTTTATTTTGTTATTTTCCTTTTGTTTTCATTTATTTATTTTTGTGTGTATATGTGTGTGTGTTGTTTTTATTGTTTTCTTTTTGTTCGGAAGGATCGATATCCATTAGGAAAATTAAAATTGTGGCAGAGACAATGAACGTAAAACGGAAACGTCGGCCATTGTATCACCGTAGCCACATGCAATACATACAAACGCACATGTGTATGCAAGTACATATTGCAGAAAAAAAATAAAGTTTGAAAGACACACATACATCAAGCAACAAAACCAAACGCCAACTCGTCAATAAACGAATGAATAGCAAGTGGCAACAAAACATTTTATGACAACAAGAACAATGTCCAGAATGCAGACGCAACATTAAACGACACATACACTTACCTTAACTTAAATTCAAACAAGTGTACATTTTATAAATACATATACACACACACAATAAGCATGCATGTGTGTTTTCATAAAATATATTTACTTATAATCAGTTAGTAAATATATATTATACGAGGGCCATTTAGAAAATCCAATTGACGAACTTTAAAAAAAAAAAAATACAAAAAACGAGGTGTGGTCAATAAGCTTTTGTGAAATCAAGAGAATAGCATTAAACGAAATAAGTTTCGCAAAAATATCAACTTACAAAATACTGGTCTGTTTTTTGCAGCCGACTGATAGCGAAATGTTTGTATTTGAAGGGAGTAACGTCCAAGGAAGTCAAAGCTGAGCTAGAGGAGAGCTATGGCAAATGTGAAACACACAATTGGTAAATACATAAAAACTTGACCACACATCCACAGCACGTTCACAATAGTCGAATGATCTTCGAATTAAAGCGCGAAGTAATTAAGATCACACACACGTCACATGATTAAGTGTTTTACAAGAAATTAGGATATTGAAATTGCAGAATTAACGCAATGATGTTGCGATTTAGACACGTAACTGTTGATGAAATATCACAATTTACCAGAAGTGATTGTAAATGGCAGATAAGTATGTGGGCAAGTTTTTGGGGATCTGCAGGAGCTTAGAGTAACAATAAACGTGCGTTATTATTGTACCAAATTCTTGTATTATTTGACAATTCTATTGAATTATTAAATATTAAACCGCTCATTCCTTTTAATAAAATTAATACACAACTCGTATTTATTTTTAGCAAAATTTAATACTCCTCAGGAAACTCAAGCCCTTTAAAGGAATTTTAAAAATAAATATTGAAAACAAAAATAAGTAATAATAAAATAATATTTTCTTTAGTTTTCTCTTCTATCTTGTAAATCAAATGGCGGGACGCACTACTGTGAGCCCTAACGCCTATGATTCCGAGCTAAGTTATCTATATTTGTCCCTAAATTCATTCCCTCTGTTGATGGTATATAAATTATTTTTAAAAGTTTTTAACAAATAACGACGATTGCAATCGCTTTCTATATTCAAAAATTAATTGTTTTCCCAAAATCCGGGTCATAATTAAGATTAAGACAAAGAGTTGTCAACGCCGATCATTGCAAAAACAATATTGTTTTTATGTTTTTGGTTCGATCTATATCTTGCAAATCTTATCCTTAGTTTATTTTTAGTCAAAAAATTATATCTATACTTCCACACATTGATCATTGTTATTTCCAATTAATGGAATTTTTTATATTACAATCGTCTCTAGTTTTACTAAATCATCTATTATATATTCTATGGGACATTTTTTGCTACCAAATATATTTGATTTTTTTTTTTAATTTTCTATTACACCAGTTACAAACGTTAATGATTTATAAATGTTTAGTTAATAATCAATATTTTCTCTTTTTCTTGTACTAACCTGCCTTACGAGTGTTAATTTCCAAGCCAATTCTACAGAAAACTATTGTTAGTTAAGGTACGGTCATATTGGAGAAATATTTGACGAAAATCGGAAAATATTTGGAAGCAAAGAAAATGCCATTCATTGAGATCAGTTTAAAAATTTTTTCAGCTGAACCCTTTTAAAATATACCTATAGATATAGACCTGGGGTGCACATACGAGTATGTATATAAAATTATGTTTATAAGCAATGGCACTTATTGTTTTTTATACATGTTGCCAGGAATATAAATTCTGCACATATCCTTTTTAACAAAACTTATATAAAGTTGTTCAATATTACACCACATTTATAAAATTAAACAGCGTAACTTTTTCAAAGTTACGAAATAAAAAAATTTATACACACATACGAACGAGTATATAGTATATAATTCCTTATATGTATATATGTATTGAAAAATTTTATATATCCAATTTTCGTTAAAAAATCCAAATCGCAGCAATACTAACAAACTAACTTAATCTCTAATAAAAAATAAATATATTTTTAGTTTCCGCCAAAAAGGATTTTTAATTTTAAATTTTTTTTATTTTCAAAATTTTGTACATTAGCTTTTTTGTCATCAAGCTTCAACTTTATAAATTTTTTAGTAATTTTAAAATTTCCATATGAAAATAAATAATTTTTTAATATGCAACGCGTTCTTCATTTACAGTGCATCTATTGGTGTACGGTTTTTTATAAAAAAGTACTGCGCTGAAATTCGAGTTTAGTATACAATTTTCGTTGTCAGGATTCCTGTCGCTTTCAATGTGGATAAATCCAAATTAAATGTCTGCAATTTCTCTCGCTGTCTATCCTCTTTTTCATAAGCGATTTTTTTTCATCTCCAGATTAATGGAACGACAAAAATATAATTTCTAATTAAAATCACAAATGTGGTCCTAACAATTTTTAGTAATAATGCCAATGTTTTCTTTTTCTTACTTTAAATCGACTCTCATATGAATTTAAAATCCTGCTTGAACTGTACCTCTTGTATTCATTGGCGTTTAAATTTGTATGTGAGCATCTGGTGTGTATTAGAAATAGGTGCTGCTCACGTGATTATCATAAGTCTTTTCCCTGACAAGTTATAAAAATGGAGTTAGTGGTAAATGATTTATAAATTTCACGAAGTAATTGGTACAAAATTTATGTGGAGATGAACTTTCATTGAAAATATTTATTTATTGAAAATTATTAACTAGTTCTTTAAAGTATTGACAGGTTTATCATCTTAATTTTAAGAGAAAGATCCCTCTAAGCATTTACTGCCATACCATGACAATCTTCAATTATTTTATTTTAACAAAAAGTTATCAGATATCACATACACATCGAACATGTTGGCGAACATTTATGTTGGACCAACCGATTGGCTCATATTATAAATTCTGAAACACAATTATATAATGTGTTACATCTCCTCACAAATGGAAATGGTGTATTTTCTTTTGCACAGCGTTTAAAAAATAATGTGTTAATGTAAGCCAAGATAATATTTTGAAAATTTAACTTTTTTTCTTGGTTTTTGCAAGCGTGACTCCTTCAATCGTGACACCCTTCGTGAACCTCTAAACAGTTGACTGTTCATATTGTAAGAAAAAGAAAAGAATTAAGAAGTTGCATAGAAATAATCAATCAGACATAAAGAATTTTAACAAAACCGGTTTTGACTTTTTCCGGGGTATGCCTCTTTCTTTTCTTTATAATTTTCTATTTTGACTTTTCACAAAATTCACGTGATTGTTGTTAAGTTAATTAAAAACAACTTCAGCATGTTTTAAGTTTAACTCAGACTTTTTTTGTCTATAAAAAGCGAAAAGAATAATTCTCGCCTACCGCGTTTAGCCGTTAAAGTGTATATGATTGCGAGTGAGTGAATGAAAAGTTAGTCACTAATTCATCTTTCTGCCGTTGTACTCGTGTTTATTTCCTTTACCCATTTTGAATTGTTTGGTAAAAATATTGGATTGTTTGATTGTATGTAGTTACTACTGTTGTTACCTTTTTATAAATTTAAAGGAGTTTTTTTATGTGTATATTTAATTCCCATTGTTGATGGCAATACAATGAATCATTTGTTGTTATTGTTTTTAATGTTTCATTGTTGCTGCTGCTTTTTATTGTGATTTTTTAGTATTAAAAACAATCACACACTCGCATGCAAGACACAGACTTTTTGTATAAATTCCAAGTTCTATTTTTCTGTCTCATTTTTTCATTATTAATTTATCCTTTCATCCATTTAGCGTTTCCAACTCTTCAACTCATCTGTCATGCAAATTTACGCGTTGTCTGTCATCCACTGTTGCTTTTTTAAATTGTCTTCAATCGATTTTCATTTTATATTTATCACCTTCATTTTGTTGTTTGTAGTGTGTACGTGTACGAGTAGTTTGGCTGTTTTAGCTTTCGCATGCATTTATATATAAATATTTCTATGTACGTGTGTATGCATGCATATACATGAATGTATGTGTCAATGTATGTATGTATGTGTTGTTTTGTGTAGTTTTTATTTAATTCTCAATGCATTTGATGTTGCATCATAAAAATGCCAATTTCAAAGTGATGTAATGTGTCAGTTAGTCAGCTTTTCACTCGTTCATTTAGGCTGCTAAACAACTTTTAAAGTTCTCTCGTAATCCATCAATTGGAATATTGTCATTTTCTTGCCACTTGTTTTGTTTGTTTGTTGTTGTTGTTTTCGCTATGCTCGCGAAGTGTTGCAGTTTTTTTAATTAGAAAACTGTCCGAAAGTTTGATGGCTGATGTGGGAATAGTGGGAAAAAAACTTTAGAAAAGAATCAATGTGAAATATTTCTAATCATAATTTTTATTTTTCAATAAGACTTTTGTATACATGTAAATACATAAGTACATAGAGTAAACTGTTGCCAGTTTGAAACTCAAGGAATTCAAGTATCCTAAGCGGAAGTAAAAGTTTATTTAATAAATTATAGTTTGTATTCGATCTAAAGAAAGAAGTGTCATCAGTAAACGATAAAAAATTAAAAATTTTATTCAGCTTCACTACACGCAGTGGTAATAAACAAAAAGAACAGTATAAACGAGAGTCCTCAAGTTTTCCTTTACGCTTCTAATTTTATAATCCATCAGTTACCTCATATTCGGCCAACCAATTAATTACTACACGGTTAACAGTTTGATTAGTTTATAATTGGTTATCGATTAACGATTAAATCGGTTGATTTCGATCGATTAGCCGATTAAACGATTTTTTTTGTCTGTGTTGAATTATTTGTTTCGTCTCAAGTGTTATAAATGATGTAAAACATCGTTGGTGATCGTTGTTCAAAATGATGGGCAACTTTGTTCGTATATATAAAAGAATGAATCATATCTGATCTTTTCACAAATTCGAAAGCACAGAAAAATTAAGCAAAACCTGACAACCTTTGTAGTTCATTTCAGTATCTTTTAAGGATCAGGCAAACGCTAAATTTATCAGCAACTATTGTAGTTTGCACTAACGACTGTGCGATTCACGAACTTCTCGTTATCAATTTTGTTATAATTTGATAACAAGTGGGATGATTATTAAAATAAGAGAAAAAACACAAAAAAGAACAAACAAACATAATAATTTGTGTCGGCTAAACAGTGTATAAAAATATTTTGTCATGAATTCCTTTAATTAGGATCAATAAATTTAATTTTATATAAAAGTATATAAAAGTAATTTTATAAATGAAATTAAATATATAACAAAATAACAAACATAATATTATATATACAAATTTGATTTTATGCGTTTCTATATTGCTGGAAAACAAAGAAGACGTGCTTCCACTGGGCACCATAAAAATTATTGACGTTAATATAACGTCAATGGATGCCTTTAAAAGTTTTACTGAACACCAAAATCGTCGTTTCTTTAAGCAACTCAGCAGTCTTTAAATAAATTTACTGAATCGCCCCATTGGACGTGGCTATAAAATTGATTGGTAAAGATACTGCTACCGTAACCGCACTTGAGGGAGTTATTCAATTTGGTGAGACCCAATAACACTCAAGGAATCGATTTAATTAAAAAATCTCAGGACTAGATTTTGAGAGTGCTGAATTCACGTTTAAAATAAAATTTTTTACAAGAACAGAAACTGAAGGAATGGAAAATAATTTTCAGTGCTGAACTCTGCCAGGATAAGTGTGATGATGACGTGATAATAGAAGAAACTATGGACAGAGTTACCCAACAGAACTAATATTAATATAAATATTGTTTAATCAAAATAGGGCTTTAATGCCATAATGATGTATTTTATATGTTTAGAGAAAACCAGAAAAAGGACTAAGGAATTGTTTACACTCTATTATGAACTGCTTTCGACAACTGAAAAGTTTCACTTAAACTGAAGAAAATAGTCGCTAATACCCAAAATATTTGAGGCAAATAGTTTTAGAAGATCCCTGCACCCTATTGGACTTAAGATCTCATCCAGCAAAAGCCACTGCTTCGCTGGTTTGTAAGGTGTCATTGGCTTAAAAATTTGCTTACATATGGCAAGCATTTCTCTATAACTGATTATTTGACCGCATTGCATACGTAGTGAAATCATGGAATCATGAAGCCCCACAGCTGCAGATATTAATCACTATAGTAAGAATGAGAAAATAAAAAAATAATAGTTGCTTAATAGTTTTTTTTGAATATGTTTTCTTCTTCTGTATGATTTAGCTTAAGAATCATTATGTTCATTATTGTTGTTTTACTTAGAAAATCTAAAAATAATAAATCATCTAATGGGTTAATCTATTAATCCAAAATTAGCCAATTAAACTATTGAAACAACTAAAACAAAGCCAATAAACCGTTTAAAACAGAAACCCGATTAATTGAACGCCCAAGTCTAAAAGTACGTGTTTTCGCTCTAAAATCAATTGCTGAAAATTCGTTATATATTGTGGCTCTTTACCACATCTTTACAGTAGATCATAAAACGTTGATATGTGGAAATAAAGAATTATATGTATGTATATGCATATGTATATATTTATGTACATACACATGTAGTATAAATATACTTTTATGTACTTGCAAACAATATACATTATAAAACACACTCAAGTCTCCGTATATTTTATATTCCAACTTAAAATTAGAACAGCAACGAGCCAACAGAAAGTACATCAATTAACCCAATTAATGAATGCATATGAAATGGTCGAGGAGAAACCTAATTAAGTTTTTGGGAGCGCATGCACAGCTGATATGCAACATGGATGACTAGATGGATTGATGGTTGGATGGATGGATGAAATGGTTGCTTAGTCAGTTCCGTATGTCTGTTCATTTCTCTATCAGACATTGTTTGGTCACCATAACATCTCGTTTGTCTGTTGGTCACTCAGTTTAATGGTTGGTTTGTTGGCTGAGTTGAGTTCTTAGTTCAACGGAAAGCGGAAAGCGGAAGGAAGTAAATGAAACACATGCAAACAAGAGTCACAGGATAACAGACAACAACAAAAAACTCTTACAGCGACTAAAATGAAAACGTCAGCAGCAAGAACATGTAATGAAGGTCTATTGGGAGACACCAGCCAGAGAGAAATTAAATTCCTTTTTTTTATATATTTAATGACCTTGAAAATCGTCGAGAGAAGTAAAATAGAAGAAAATCACATAAAAACTGAAATGATAAAAAAGTTTTTAACGAAAAAAAAACATTCTTTTTATTTGAAAGATAACTTAAATAAAATCCAAAATAATTGTTTCTATAATTAAGAAAACTGATATTAATTGAAACCGAAGAAGAAAAGGACAAGGAGCAAGTTCCACAACAGGGAAGTCAATGAACTGGAAAACTGGTCACACAATAAATAAAACGTTAATATTTTATAATGAATTTTCGAACAACAATTCGATTTGCTTCAAGATGGATAAAAAGTATCCTAGTGACATTGTTCTAGTGTTTGTACACACAATAAAAGAAAGTTACCTGCACTGGTTGTAAATTATATAATGTAATGAAGAAATAAATAAGAGTAATAGAATTAATTATTCAATCCATCAATCCTCGATATTTTTGAAATACCCGCTCTATAGGCGGATAGAAGTTAATAATCTGGAAATGATTAGCAGAAAAACGAAGCATGGAGATAAGGCTGCTATTATCACGGAAGGTTATGAAATATTCTGTAACTTCATCATGTTAATATGATGGCTTATTAAATTGTAAATGGAGAGAAAAATTAATTAGAACAGTGATCTATTACGGTATATTGCTGGCGAATGAATCATTTCAAGAGGCAGCAATTTTATTTGAAGGAACCTGAATAAAACTCAGAGCGTGCCATAAATGAAAACATATTCGAGATGAAAACGTCTTAGAAAGAACGAGACTATGGAAAGCTTAGAACAGCCGGTACTTAAGCCACTTACGCGACGTTATTTTTCACATCTTCATTAACTTAATTCCGCATGCATTAACGAAGTTCAATAAAAAAAGTTGAATTGTAATTTTAATAATAAGAGTTTGAAAAAACTTTCATACAAACACAACGTCTTTTTTAAATAATTATATTGGGAATTTTTATTCTACTTTTTTCGTTCCTTATGTTTACTCCTATTTAAATTAAGTCTATATAATAACGTAGCATAGTATACCTCGGAGGAAACAAAAATTAACCGTGAGCAATGCTGGGAATACAGTAGTTCTTTTATTATCGATCCTTCCAATATCATAAGGAAAGCAATTTTTCATTTTAACACGTAGAAAGATAGACAAATCGGAAAAAAATTTATTCAAACAGTCTTTCAAACGTGTCCAAAATTTCTTTAAAATTTCTCCGGGATATTACTTTATAGTTTTGCTATGCTGCTGGTAGGCAGACAGAAGGATAGACAGCCAGTCAAACAACCAGGCCCGAAATCAAAAGATCAATAATTACCTGTAAAAGGATGTAAATTGTATTTGTGCGAATGTTGGTGATGTTGTTGCTGGTTGCAAACTACATACTCGCACAGTGTAAAGATGGATAAATGGATGTGTATGTAATTTTTTATATAAATTTACATACATACATACATGTACATTCTATGTATGCACATATAATGTGTATAACAAACGTTTACCTTTGTAGAATTTAAAGGCAAATGGAGTCCTTGTAGCATCTAAGGAGAACAACGGTAACAACAATACAAAACCAATGTAGCGATAAATGCACTTGTTGGTAGCGAAATACTTCAGAAATTAAAAAAAAAAAAATTAGTATGGAACAAGCAACTCCTAGGCTTACAAATCAACAACAAAGAACAACCCACAATTCCGTGGCAACATGCACAATCACGAAATTTTCGTTGCCTTCATTAGAATTTTTATTTGGGTACATAAATTTTATGTACCTAAATACATACATACATACATATGTATAAGTATGAATGTGTATGTGTATTAATGGAAGTATGTTTGCGACAGTATTTGTAGGAACAAGTGCAACCATTTTGTAATATAGTTTTTATTTGCACCAAAGAACAATGTATAAGAGAGAAAAAATGGAGAAATACATACATACATATGTACATATAATCAAGAACAACAACTAAAGACTCTGGTGGTGTATACTTATATCAGAAGTCCCAAGAGTGGGTTAGATTTTCCCATTAAGACTCCATAAGGGAACTGAGTTTTTGTTGTTTATTTTTACTGTATTGTTCTTAACACTCTTTTCAAAAACGTTTAAAGCTCTAAACAACGCAACAACTTAAAGTGTTATTGTTGTGCAAAAAGAAAATATGTATGTATGTATGTATGTATGTATACCTACATACTTACATATGTAAGTATATCCTTACATATGTACATCCGTACATACATACATACATACGTATGTATGTATGTATTTTTCTTCTCTACCTAAAAATAATATTTAAAATACAACAGAAAACTTGAAAATTTCTCTAAACTGAGCGTTAATAAACCAATATTCGAAGAGCATGAAAAACTTTGTAACAAATTTTTTTTAACTTTTTTAAAAACGCAACAAAAAAACGCACCATGTCCAAAAACAACTAGAAGTAAAAACTCTTGACAAACTCTAATTAGAAGGTGGGGCGCATACAAAGGTTTGGATAAACACACAACAAAAGAAATAGCAAGTCTTATTGTTATAAAAAATATACACATCTGCAGAGAAACCAATATCTTTGAAAAACTCCAAAAAAGTAGGCGCATGCTCTGTAATCAGAGACGATTGGTTCGTTAAGACGCCATTTACAAAATGTTAAGGAAAACAACAATTATAACAACTCAATTCAAACAAAAGAGAGAGTAAGTAAGAGACATAAGAGTCTCTAATGGACAAAAATATGCCTTCCAGAAAATTAATGCAAGTTAAGCCCAAAAGGTGCTAGAGAAAGTGAGATAACTGATGGTAAATAGACGAAAAGACAACTACTATTAAGTGATATTCGATAATTGACCCAAGGTAACTTCCCCTTTGATATCTTAGCAATAGGTTTTATTTAACAAATATATCTTGCCTCGTTACTCCTATGTGTGCGATTGTTACCGTTAACTATAGTATAAAAGAGATGAGAGAAGAAACTTTTGTTCGAAAAAGGGGGTGGTGTTCTTCAACACTCTTCACAACAACACCAATTCTTTGCACAACGCACCCAACCACACACACACTCATTTAAATCAAAGCATTTTTTCTCTTGTGTGATGACCGTAAGGGGAAACGGCAAAACCAGCACTTCTGGTTTTCAACACACAGCACTGATCAGAACATAAGGCTGGTTTAGTTGTACGTGAGACTTTGCTGCGCTAACGTTACTTTGTTGATAGTGGACGCTGGTGTTAAATGATATACAAAAAATACAGCCCTGGTTGTCCGGAAACCGTAAATAAAACCGTGTAACCGCGCGTTTGATAAGAATTCTAACAGACGGCACAACAGAGAATTCTTATTGCTTAATTTGTTTTTGTTACTTTTTATTTAAGAATAATGTATATTTAAAAGTATAATAAAAGTGACATCTAAAATAAGGGAAAAATATTTACGAGAAGAGAAAAAATAACTAATAAATGTCGGTATTTTCAACATACACAACAAGAAAAAAACTTAGTTTTGTAATAAAAAAAAGTCGTTAAAATGAAAAATATTTAGTGCCTTAAAAATATTTATTCAAAGCAAAAAAATAAATAATAATCACACACAAATTGCTCAAAAATTTTAGCACAATTTTCATTGCGAAATATATTTGTTTTAATATTAAAACAACAAAAAAAATATACCTAACGCCCCTCTAATGGATTTAAAGATTTTAAAGCAAATTTTAAGAGTTTGTTGCTTTTATATTTGCTAAAGAAATTAATAATAATAAACACAAGTTTTATAAAAAGAAAAATTTTTATTTTTTTTACAAAACGCCTGTTTTAAACATAATATATGGTAATGGCAGAGATTGGTGGCCATTTGGCTCACCAGCTTCCCTTGCACAATCACAATCAAACTGGATTACAACCGTCGCTGGTGATGAACCATCACCTGGATTTAGATTGTCACGGACATGATGTTATAAGTAAGTAACTGCACGAGACTTTAAATTAAATTAAATAAAAATTGTATTGAAACAATTCACATTCGTGATGACATTTCCAAAACAATGAATGCCAGCAAATTCACAATTTCAACTTGCCGACGGGAACTTGACAAAATTTCAGATTGCAATGTCTTAACTTTCTCAAGAACTACCGTTTGTAAGCTCATTAGAGCAGTTTTCTGGAAGGCATGGTTTAGGTAGGTCTGTCTGAGAGGTTCAGTCCCCTAAAGATGAAGAATCTAGCACCGCCTAGAATTAATTCCAATGAATTTTGTAGGGCTGCCGCCTTCTTATAAATGTATCTACCCGTTTGAGTTTTAATTTGCAGGTGAGCGCGAGACTCGCACTCAAAAGAACAATTGTGGAAGGTATCGCATCCGATGAGGCACTACAATTAAAATAATAGGTTCAACCCCATCATTTTCTTATCCAGGTCTACAGCTAAAGAAAAATTAAATAAGAAAAAGTTATTTTCGGCAAAGGCCGACCAAAACTAATCTTTAACCAAACCAGTCTATCGAAATCAATTATTGATTTGCATGGTGGATTAGATAACACTTTTTGCTTTGGTTTTTTAATCTGTTCGATTGGCTCTTTGTATTCAAGGGGATTTTTATGCCAGAGTTATTTTACAATTTCAGTTGAAACTTTTTTATATAGTATTTTGTACACTTTTAACTTCAAATCAAACTTTAAGGGATAATTTAAAGAGAATTTTATTTTGTTTTAACAGAAATTATATACTATCTTGCAATATTGAAAATTTGAAAAAATCATATTGAAAGTTTAAGTTGTAACGAACATTTAATGGTAAAAAATATTGCCTTAAAATATTCTGCGTTTGTTAGAATAATTTTACCGTTCCAATTACGTTTACATACATACATACACATGTACATCTATGGCAGGAATGAACGCATAATGACCATAAAGATCATTTATCAATCATGTTTTCTTTTGCATTTAGGAATATGTACTCGTGTCTATATGTAGAACCGATGATACGTCAATAAACGTGTATGCACGCTATTTGAAAATTAATATAATTTGCAAATGCATCACTCACTACAACATACATATATTGAAGATTGTATTGACGATCTGTTTTGATTTTTAGATGTAGTTGATGTTTGGTGAAACTGCTATAACAAACTAATGAACGTTTGCCAAATAATATTATAGAAGTTGAAATAAAATTAAAAAATAAAAGTGTTCACCATGTGGCCGAACTTCGACAAATTTTTGTAGTTTAAGCGATATTCAATCAAAATAAAACTACATTTTTCAAAATTCAACATTTAATTTAAAATTGTTCTAATCCTTATTTTGGGTATACGAGCCCTAATAAGTATTAATTCCTACACTAAGATTTTTTAATATGATTTTTTATGAAATAAAACTAGCCATACTGAGAAATTCGTAATTTTTGTAAAAGTTTATTTTATGTTCTTCAAATACAAAAGACACTAAATATTTTATTATATAAAAATAATTTTTCAAATTTCACAATAGATTTTTGTTTTATTAAGAACCGCGTTACGTTCCATTTATTTTTTAAAACTCTTTTCACTCGTATTCGCCTTTGGCCTATTGTATTTATTAATTTTTTACACTCTTCAGTTGTAATAGAGTCTCAAATATATTGATATATTTCTTTCAAACCATCCAGAGTATGTTGTGGCTTATTTCACAAATTTTCTTTTCATAAGACCCCATCGATTTTCAATAGGGTTGAGATCTGGGCTAGAAGGAGGACCAATCCAGAACATTAAAGTTCATTTTCTTGCAGCCACCTTTTATTATTTTTGCAGCATGGGGATGATAAGCCATAATGTTGAAATGCATATTTTTCACAGTCGGCAATTTGTGGTACTTATGGATGAGGTTTTCATTTAATATATTTATGTATATTTCTGCGTTTTCTATTACATACATATATATCTAAAATAAGCTGCCCAAACTTCTTACTGCTGGCCCGTTGGTGTAGTAGGAGGTTAGATAGCTCCAGCACTTTAGCAAGATGTCTGTACATGGTTCTGCAGCCTCTACAGAATTTGCTACCACCCAATGTGTGCATCTGGAAGGGACGACGGGGACGGTGGTGAACGGCTATATTCACCCAGTGCGGAGAGCACCGTCAGGTTAGGTCTTATGACAGGTACTAATGTAAATCTTTGCCATATTTGTCTGGCATCCCTTGAGGAAATACAGCCCCATTCCATAACAATGGCTGGGAAATTTAACAGTTTATTTTTTATAGGCCTCAGTTTTTTTAGGCGTTATCCACACATACATATATACGACAAACTTAGATCACTAAAGATAATGGTATCTCATTGCCCTTGTAACCAGGAGCGTGTTTCCGTTTCTTTTTTGCTTTTGGAGCGGGGTAAGAGTTCTGCTTAGGCCTTCAAATTTCTATAGGTATTTTTTGTTTACCAAAAATTAAATCAATTCCGAATCCATTCCTGAGTCAAAGGAGTTCATAAGGAGCTAAAGAAAATTCTTACTTACCGCAGTACTTTTGTCACCGTTTTGGCTTGATTTAAGTGCGAATGACTTAATTTTTGTTTTTAGTGTATGTATGATATACGTGTAAGTATGTACATACATTGTTTGTATTTATTGTTAATTTTTTATTGGCCATCAACAAAATTCATATGGTCGCCGAATCAAAATTGTACAGGAAGTGGCAACGATATACGTTTGATCCTCAAATTCTTCAATCATTGTCCCGGTACACAATCTTTTTGCATTTGAGATTTGTAAAATTATGCAATTGCAGTTTTGTTGCTAACAAGCCATTTGATTTTTTGGCTCTTCTTTCGAAGCTTCTTAAAGTTGATTTAATATTTCTATTGCTTTTGGTACGCTTTGTAATTTCGTTGTAATTTTATTTTTCGCCTATTTTCGGTATTTGACAGCTGTCAGTTTGCAATAGACTATTGCATAGTCAAAGTGTGTGCAAACTATGGGTTTTAACTGTTGCGCATATGCAAATTTGTTATAATTTTTTGTTTGTTTAGAGTAGAAATGTTGTGTGCCACTTTGCAAATGTACAAGATCCTGAATTGTGCTATTAACTATCTATCGTAACTTGCTTATTTGCCAATAAAGAAATTTAATTTTTATTTCAAAAAAGACATTCGTGGCATTAGGAGGCATTAGTTTAATGTTGGATACCCCGTAGATCCTTCGAGTCATTGTTGAGCAATTATCAATAGCAATATAATGAAATTTTTTTTTCAAAACTACTCGTATATAAAAGTCCAAACAAAAAGATTCCGTTTCCTAAAATTTATTACTTGTTGGTTTCAAATGATGCATGTTGACAATGTTTAGTCGACCCATTTGTTTTAAATCACAAAAATCCATTCAAAGCAATTTCAGTACAATATATTTGTTTTAATTATTCTCAGTCATCGAAAACCGAAGCTGAAACAATAATGACAATCTCGATAAAGATGCACAAAATTATACCAAACATTTTGTAGTTACTGACCAATTAGTTGAATTCAACGCATTAAAATGTTATTCAACCTGAAATATTTTGACAAAAAAAGTTTATTTAAACGTTGGCAAAAGCTATATTATTCAGAATTGACGAAAACAGAAATAAATACTTACACATACTTACGTACATATGTGAACATAAGTATATGTAATTAAACAATATTAAAAAAACTTTATATACTATATATAAAGAAATAATTGCATTTAAAATATTTTATCTGTAATCTGGTCTTGTAATAAATTTTTTGTTGTTTTTACAAGCAGCCAACCAGATCGCCAATCCAAACATTTTGCTTTTAAAACTTTAAGCTTTTGTTTCCGAATACATACTCGTATTGTCAAAAATTTTTTATTTGTAATTAATTGTTTAAATTTTGTCTTAATTTCTTGGTTGCATTATTCATTTGGATTTCGGTTTTAATATTAACCCATCAAGTGCAACTGAAATGTTTTTTAATTTTCTTTTTTATATTGAAATTATGGCATTATAATTATTTTCTATTCAATTCTTGTTTGAAGGTTTCTAAAATGAACAAGGCCAATTTACAATATGAGGCAAAGTTTTTTGCAGTCGTAAACATTTTAAATCTATTGTAAAAGTTATTTGTTTTGGTTGTTTTTATTTATATTCCAATGCTTGTTGCAAAAGCTCAAATTCTGTACTGGCCCAGCTGTCAGATTACAATTATTTGTGTGAGTGTTGCATATTTACAAAGGTATAGTCATTCAAAGTCCAAAGCCCTATTCACAGTTTTGTGCACTTGCAATAGTTAATATTTTCTACTAATAGAAGACGATTTTTTTTAGTTTAGTTTGCATTACTTGTTGCTTACATATGTTGATAATACATACGTATCTTTTCCTCCAATTTAGCTTAATAATTTTGAAAAAAAAAAATTTAAATTTAATGACCTTTTCATCATTTTATTTAATTGATGTATTTGTTATTAATTTTGTCAGATTGCAATTAAATGTAAATATACTTAGAATAAATATAAACTGTGGTTTTAAGTATTGCAAATTTACAAGGGCTTAGCAGTTGCAAATTTATCGATTTTTTCTCGTAGCTTAAAAATATTCTTTTCTATTTTCGTAAATGCTGCGATACAACACATTTGCCCTCAGTTCAATGAAACAGCCCAGTCCATATATTTTGAAAAAAAAAAACATTTTTTTTGGCACTACTATAGATGATGGGTGTGAAGATAAATTTTAAAATTTGTAACCCTAGACAACAACCTTTGCGTTTAACAGAGTGATGTTATTACGTTAACATAGCTCTGTTAAACATTCAAAAACTTGATTAATGCACAAAAAGTTGAATATAAACCAAATTTTTAAAAAAATTTATTTAAAAACGGTTTTTTATGTTACTTATATCAACCTCTTCCGTAAAAAATCAGAAATGGGGGAAATAATTATTGCACCGCTTTGAAAATTTAACTTCTAATACACATGGTTTCTGTGAAGGATTTTGGCCATAGTGGCCAAACGGGTAGGTGGCACGCAATGCCACTATATACAAAGCATAAAGTGGACTACTCACTATTAGAAACAATAAGTGGAAATATCAAATTGAATTTGTGAGATTAGCAATAAGTCATGTAATATCAACTTTATATATACATGGTTTCTGTGAAGGATTTTGGCCATAGTGGCCAAACGGGTAGGGGCACGCAATGCCACTATATACAAAGCATAAAGTGGACTACTCACTATTAGAAACAATAAGTGGAAATATCAAATTGAATTTGTGAGATTGGCAATAAGTCCTGTAATATCAAATTTACACATGTATGGTTTCTGTGAAGGATATTGGCCATAGTGGCCAAACAGGTAGGTGGCACACAATGCCACTATATACAAAGCATAAAGTGGACTACTCACTATTAGAAACCATAAGTGGAAATATCAAATTGAATTTGTAAGATTGGCAATAAGTCCTGTAATATCAAATTTACACATGTATGGTTTCTGTGAAGGATTTTGGCCATAGTGGCCAAACGGGTAGGTGGCACGCCATGCCACTATGTACATAGCATAAAGTGGACTACTCACTATTAGAAACCATAAGTGGAAATATCAAATTGAATTTGTGAGATTGGCAATAAGTCCTGTAATATCAAATTTACACATGTATGGTTTCTGTGAAGGATTTTGGCCATAGTGGCCAAAATGGTAGGTGGCACGCAATGCCACTATATACAAAGCATAAAGTGGACTACTCACTATTAGAAACAATAAGTGGAAATATCAAATTGAATTTGTGAGATTGGCAATAAGTCCTGTAATAAACCATACATGTGTAAATTTGATATTACAGGACTTATTGCCAATCTCACAAATTCAATTTGATATTTCCACTTATGGTTTCTAATAGTGAGTAGTCCACTTTATGCTATGTACATAGTGGCATGGCGTGCCACCTACCCGTTTGGCCACTATGGCCAAAATCCTTCACAGAAACCATACATGTGTAAATTTGATATTACAGGACTTATTGCCAATCTCACAAATTCAATTTGATATTTCCACTTATGGTTTCTAATAGTGAGTAGTCCACTTTATGCTATGTACATAGTGGCATGGCGTGCCACCTACCCGTTTGGCCACTATGGCCAAAATCCTTCACAGAAACCATACATGTGTAAATTTGATATTACAGGACTTATTGCCAATCTCACAAATTCAATTTGATATTTCCACTTATGGTTTCTAATAGTGAGTAGTCCACTTTATGCTTTGTATATAGTGGCATTGCGTGCCACCTACCCGTTTGGCCACTATGGCCAAAATCCTTCACAGAAACCATGTATATATAAAGTTGATATTACATGACTTATTGCTAATCTCACAAATTCAATTTGATATTTCCACTTATTGTTTCTAATAGTGAGTAGTCCACTTTATGCTTTGTATATAGTGGCATTGCGTGCCACCTACCCGTTTGGCCACTATGGCCAAAATCCTTCACAGAAACTATGTGTATTAGAAGTTAAATTTTCAAAGCGGTGCAATAATTATTTCCCCCATTTCTGATTTTTTACGGAAGAGGTTGATATAAGTAACATAAAAAACCGTTTTTAAATAAATTTTTTTTAAAAATTTGGTTTATATTCAACTTTTTGTGCATTAATCAAGTTTTTGAATGTTTAACAGAGCTATGTTAACGTAATAACATCACTCTGTTAAACGCAAAGGTTGTTGTCTAGGGTTACAAATTTTAAAATTTATCTTCACACCCATCTATAGATGCCACATTTTTTTACATTGTCTTTTAATGTATTAAAAGATTGTAAAATGAAGTGTCAAGATCATTAAAATAGACTTGACGCTGTTGCAATTGAAGATAACGACTTACGTTTTCGTAAACGCTATACTGTAAAATCATTCACACAGTAAAACATAACAATTATTTGCTAAAGTATTTTATGTTTTATGCTTGTACAAATTCTGAAGTGTTCTTATATAAATGTTGCATATAAATATCTATAACGCAATCAAGTAAATCATATTTTTTCGACATCCGCTTCAAGTGGAATGCCTCTTAGCTAAATTTATTAATTTTTAGTTTAGAAATTTATAAAGTCATATAAAATACTACAATAAATATATATCAGTTTATATGCTTTTAACAGTACAAGAATGCAAGGAAAATTATATAAGGAATGTGAACTATGCGAAATTAGAAAATAATTTTCTAATTAAATTTTTCATGAAAAAAAAATTAAGTACAAAATTTAGGATATAAATCATACTTCCCCCCGCGAATAATAAAAATATTTCTTATATCTATTGGAGACTTTATATTTCCGCCTTAAAAATTTTAAGCTGAATCCGTGGCTGGTTCCCACTAAAGTTGGTGTTTAATATTAGACTCTTTGTCTGGGTAAATGTGCCATTTCAGCTTAGTGTTTTACATTTTTGAAACGAAATCATTTAAAACTGTCCATCTCCATTTTTATACAGATATTTTTTAAAGTGCTTAAATTAGCAAAAATTTTCCTGGCCGACGTTAATGGGTTAATATATGTATAATACTCAATTACTTGTTTGCCTATAAATGTCGTTTTTATTTTTATGACGATTTATTACCCTAAATATTTATAGCATTTTGTGTCATATTTGGGTAATTAATTTGATATTATTACGTTGAACTTTAACGCTTTTTATTCGCTCTACACACAGTTTTAAAGAATCATTATTAATTACGGGCAATTATTCAGTTGATTTTATGCTCTTTGTTTGTGCCTTTTGTTTTGATGTGAATTTACAATGATTTTATTTTAGAATATGTATCTGGGGTCCATAACGTAGTACTGGAGTAAAAATATTGCAATAATTAATTTAAATATATTAATTAAATTGTAACTTGGGATGTTTTTTATCCCGAAAAACGTAAAACTTTTTTTAATTAAGAAACATTTAATGTTTTCCTTGAAATTTTTTTACTTCCTTAAAGGAATATGAATGCTTTTTCCTAATAAATTTACCCTTATAATGTGAACATGTTGGTCCAATGTTACACTTAAACTTGTTGGTAGGAATGAAGGCGCCATATTTTACTCTTGTTTGATCAATATTTAGTGCATTACCACCCTCATCTATGATATCGAAAGTACTAATCCAAGTATTCAAACATTGTTTAACATTATGGAAGAATTTTTGATGTGAAAAATCGTCGATGGGAAAAATGATTATGAATTTTCTTTGTGATTTAAAAACTTTGCAAAATATAGTTAATAATTTATTTTAACAAAATTTGCTTCTAAAAAAGTTCAACAATATTTACTAGAACTATTTTAGATATTCTTCCCACAAAATTCTGAGAAAGTTGATATTTTTGCAAAAGTATATGAGTTTGAAACGAATGGCTGAAGGCTACTGATGATTTGGCTGGCGAAAATAAAGTCCCCGCATACGAGGTCTGTTCAGTACAAAAGGTGAATTTTAATTTGTCTCAAAAAATATTTATTTATTCCTCAATTTCTATTTTGTCCTCTTCAAATTAAATACTCCCCATAAGATGTGCCAGCGTTTTTTCTAATCCTCAAAGCAGTTCTGATATTCACTTTTTGTAATGGCCTTGAGCTCTCGCAGCGATTCGGTTCTTATCTCCTCAATCATCGCAAAACGCCATCCTTTCATGGATTTCTTCAATTTTGTTAACAAAAAAAAGTTGCAGGGGCCCAATCTGGTGAACACGGTGGTAGAGGAATGATTACAGTATTCTTTTTGGCCAAAAAATTACGACAAAACCAGTGAGCAGTGAACAGGTACATCCTTCAACATTTCTTGAGCGATTCCCATGCAACCATTTTTTTTTTGTTCAAAACTCAGCAATTTTTAATTTTTTTCGAAAATATAAATTTTTAATATTTTCAAGCATCATATATTATACCGTAAAGAAACAAAAATTTTTATGTAAAATGTCGAAAAACGAAAGCGAATTTGTAGCAATTAAAAATACAGACATGAAATATTGGCGATTTCAAACGATGATCCTTTTTACTGATCGTGAGCGGTTTGCCATATAAATTTTTGGTAGAGAAAGTTTTAAACAAATTCGGAGATATTTTTATCGTCTTAATCTATCGTCCACCACTAGATCCAATCGAGTGATATAAAAATGTCTTTAGTAAAAGGGTGTGTTTTTTTTAATTCAGTAGAAATCAATAAAAATTAATTTTATAAAATTTTTAAAATATATCGTGGATATCTTTGTTGGAGAAGAGAATGACTATTTGCAACACCTACCGAATAATTAATTTATTAATATATTTACGTCAATAAAATAAAGTTCCTTAGATTAATTAGTATGACTTCCTAATAATAACACACAATTATATATTTTAATGTATGCAAAAGGGTATTTAATTAAGCCCTTTCTATCTTTAAATTTAAATAAATCAAAGTGATTGTGAATGGTGTGTTACTTTTTTTAATTCATCGTCGCATCGTCGCAGGGTGTTCGAAAAATATCCAATTTTCCGTGACTCTGGCGCATAAATCAGGCTGAATTTAACCGATGGCGTGGGTTATTATGGTCTTTAGGACCTTTGTGGCTTCTCGCTTATTTGCATAAATTTGCGACTTAAGAAAACCCCACTCAGTGGCCATTTCACATCCCCTCTACGTGAGATGATCATACTCTCAAATCTCTCGTGCAGATTGTCCGGCATTAGTTGTGTGGCACATAGCGTCGTCGTGTTGAAACCACATATCATTGGTGTCTATATTATCCAATTCAGGCCTAAATAAGTTGGTAATTGTTGACGATGAATCTCTTACCAACATCGTTGTTAAGGATATATAGGCCGATGACGGTGCTACCCAAAAATCCACAACAAACAGTAACTTTTTCAGGATACATGGTATAAGACACTCTTGAAGCTCATGTGGACTGGTTTGGTTCAACAATTTAGTTTTTTGACATACCCTTTCATCCAGATATGGGTCTCATCGCTAAATGTGCAGAGCGCGGAACGTTGCCCGAACAGAACACCCACTTTGATAAAATAATTTCATCATTTGCATGTGCTGTTGAACGAAATGTTCGCCCATGGTGATTTGTCAAAACAGACCGAATTAATATCGGCCAATTTGAGAGTTGTAACTTCAAAAATATGGGTGATATTAAATGTCAAAATTTGAAAGTTCTTATTGGAAGACCTTTAGAATAGAATTCTTTTCTTTGGTAAATCCAATTCGCCAATTATTTAATTTAAATCGAATTCGCTCATTATAACATTTAAAGTTGCAATAAAGTGTAATTATTATGATGGCAGGATTCCTTAGATTTATAATTATGATGAAGTCGTCTACCTGGTACATTGATTATATCAAATATATTTATCAAATATAAAAGTCATGGACTGCGTTTTGTGACTAGATATCAAAGTTGTCATCGTGATTCATAGGACGGGTGCAGGTAAGCAAGATTAAAGTGCGGTAAAGCAAGCTTAATAAATTCTCTTTGCTCAATTTAAACACGTCTAATAGAACTTTTGCAATATAGTAGACTCCAAGTTAGATCCAAATATTCCTATTTGGATCTCACAAATGTTGCAATTAAGCATTCAAGTGTATAAGGGCCATTGAAGTCGGAACGATTTTTTCAAGGACAAAGTAGAATGGGTCTTGATGATTAACCTATTCAAATTTGGCTTAAATAGAAAAATTATGACCAGAACATCAATTTAAATACAAGATTTAAAAACAATAGATTTAATGTGATATAATGACTGATTACAAGTGCGAGATCTGAAATGGGACACCTTAGGCACACTTATGCAAATTTAATTTCGAAGACAAAAGTAATCACACAGGAAATTTTCGTTCACACTTTCTGAAATGTCATGTTTAAAAACACATTTAATCTATTTGGTAGTACAACATTTACTAATTTAATTTATTTGCCACGTTACATCATAAGTTGTAATTTTTTCGTTTGGCATCCAAGCAATTGCTTCAATTAAAATTCTTTTTATATAATGGTTACTAAAATAACTGTGATGATAAAAGTTGAACACTATTCAATAAATTTCGAATCAACTTAGGAATTAAAAAAATATTCTGCCCATGTGTAAGTATGTATATATTAAAGGTGAACTAATTTTCAATGAGAATCTATTAAATAATAAAATTATGTTATTATCATATTATTTGAATAATTATTCAAAACTTTTAAATCAATTCAGCAAGACTTTTTGTAGTTGCTATTCATTTTCAAATTCTATTTAAATTTGAGATCAACATTGACTCAAACCAGTGTAATAAATTAAAATTATATTAATTAAAATTTAAAGTTTTAATTATAAACGTTGACTAAAATACTGCCTAAATAAAGTGGCATAAAGGCTCTAATGGATAATATGCTAATTTACAATTTTTACTAATATTTTCCAACTTGTTATAGCAAGTACATACCATACATATATACATATCGTCACCTAAAATGCAAACAACGTCTCACAAAAGAATTGAAAATTTAGTTTCTTATTGTTTACGATTCACTACTCATATTACATATGTCGACAAAATTTAAGCTTTCGCTATCAAAAATAGCCAAGTTATAAACAAAATTCAGTATAACGTATCATCAAGTGCATGATTTTCTTATAATTAGGCATGTTCAAAAAAATAATAATATAGTATTTGATTGCATGGTTTTTTTTCATAATTTTACAAGTGTATGTTGATATCTCAGTTTTAATGGAAGTTATGTTCAGACTGTTAGTTATTATAATTAATAAAATAATAAAATATGTTCCATGACTAAAAATTTTGTTAATTTGGCTGAGGGTCCAGCTCTGCAATCGGCTACTGAGGTTAATAATTTTTTTAAATAATTTTTTATTGAGGCAGAACTAAAGGGAGACCCTGCAGTGATTGTGGTTGGTTCTTTTTGTATACCAAAAGCATCCATATATTTCAAAATCTATATTAAAGATTATTACCACCTTATTTCGCACAGGACTACAAGAAATATTGAAATTAGCAGGGACCTAATATTTTTTGCTTGTAGCAGTTTCAACAATTAATTTATTAATATTATTAATAGTATTATTTTAGTTTTTTTTTTAATTCAATTGGTTTGCTTATTATTTTTTGCAGGGAGTAAGGATAAATATGCCGAACTAAATATATTTCGTATTCATTAAATATTTATGAATACGTTTTTAGTATTATCTTTTTGTATTTATAAATATGTGTGAAGAAATATTTCCAAATAAATATGTATTCGTATTTGCAACATTAACTATTTATATCAAAGGTTGGTTGAAAAAAAAAACAATAACGTAAGAACGTAAGAACGTAAGAATCATTGCATAAAGTGTACTTTAAAAAATATGTTTTCTTTTATTCTAAAATATATTTGTAGTTTCGTATTGATGAAGATTTGAAAGTTTTGTTTCGATGTCTCCAGTAGTTCATAGTTTGGGAGGGTATACGTATAGTCGTTTTTTTGTTTGCTTATCCTGTAAACCTACGAAATGAGATGTTACGCTTTTTTGCGTTTCATATAACGATATG
The DNA here is from genome assembly GCA_963681545.1 of Germaria angustata. Lineage (NCBI taxonomy): Eukaryota > Metazoa > Arthropoda > Insecta > Diptera > Tachinidae > Germaria > Germaria angustata. The sequence goes on along the minus strand of OY812999.1, from coordinate 31,277,302 downwards.
TAAGTATATCTTGGATATATCGTTTGCTTTTTTGTGACAAAGAAAACTAAAAGTAATTTAAAACTATCAGGAAACTTTATACAATTTTATGATAATTTGAAAATGACAGCAACTTTTGCTGTGGCCATTTTTTTTCTTGCAAAAACCAAATGAAATAAAAATATAAATTTAAAATTGCCTGTCTGCAGCAACCAGCATTCAATTAACATATACATAAATTTTTATAATAAACCAAAACAAAATTTTTGAAAATTTTTGTTTAATTAATTAATATTAAGAACAAAAGTGAAGTGAAACAAATAATAAAAAGCAAAAAACTACTTCATAAGTAAACGAGATGTGTTGGACCGACAAACAAATAAAACTCCAAACTCCGACAGACACACTTACATACATACATATAATATATTTATATGTAAGTACATAAATCTAGTTAAATTTAAGAGTACTCCTATACCAGAAATAAAATTTCTGCAACTTATTTTTCAAACCAAACTCTGTTGAGAATATTAATCAGGGTTGCCGTTTTACTAATATCGGACCAAAATGTGTAGCCTTTTGTCCACCAACTAAAACACAATATCAATGTGGGCATCTGTGTGCTTGAAAGGTCGCAGAAAACTTGTTTAGCTGTTTGAAACTTATTATCCCGGATGGGGCATCGTCCGCTAATCTGGATCAAGGCGATATTTGATGATCTGTTACTTCCACGACATTTTAAGAATATTCCAACTAAATTGATGCTGCAGCATCATACACAAAGACGGGAGAGTCATTGTCGAAACCATTGCTGCTACACAATTGCAAAAAGATTAAAATTATTTTAAGTACTTGTATTTTTATAAACGTTGGTATACTATTCAATTAAAAGCGTAAAATTTTTTAAACAGTCCGTTTACACCAGGCCAAAATCTAATAGATTTAATTTGAAATCTTTATCAAACTCTTCACCGCTTACACCACTGTTGAAATATATAGGATTTTTAGAATTTTTTTCTCAATTAAAAAGGATTATTTAAAAAAATGCTTCATATATAAATTGTATACTTGAAATGTAAAACAGTTAACACGCACACCTTATACAGTAAGAGCTCTTTTACACACGTCAAGTTTTTTTGATCAATTTTTAATTCAGCTGGGAGAAAGATAAAGAAAGGAATACATAATCTCCCTATCGCTATCCCAGCTGAATTGAAACTTGATCAAAAAAACTAGACGTGTGTGAAACAGGTCTAAGAGTCTTGTACAGCGTAGTGATTTTTGATATATTTTGAAAAAAAAAACATATTTGCATCAAAAGAACTCTAAAAGAAATAAAAAAGTCTTGGTATTAAGAATATATATTTCCTGCAATTAAAATCATTGAAAAACCTAATACCTTTGCTATGAATACGGTGAATTGCTTTTATACTGCCTGAAGAAATCGAAATCGCAACCGTCAAACTACAAATGGCTGATTTTATAATTTAAAACGAAAATTTCGTTCGAACTTTTTGTGATAATTTTTAAATCAGCCAGTCCAATTACCACAAAGTTCTCTATTTGTTACTTGTTTTATTTCAGTTTGCAATGCCTTTCATTATTGAAATTCATACACATCAAATAGAAAAGAGTTATAAATTGCAAGTAAACTGATAATGAAGTAAATCACCTGCACTGCAGACAAATTGCACGCATTTTACTTATTTAATATGGTGTGGCAACAATGGCGTGTGTATATTTACTTGTATACGAACATACTTACGTATTTACAATATTTTTCTTTGCCAAGTATTATTATTGTACGAGATGTTTGAGGTATTCCAGGACGACTGACTGGCTCTCTTTTAATTATTACAGCTCTCTGGCTCATTTTCTCGCTGTAGCCAGTGTAGTTGACTTTACTCGTAGTACAAAAAGTACGTAAACGTTTTTAACGTTTTGTTGCGAAAACAATTTACATGAAAAATACATTAAAAGTGTTTACTGACATACAAAACTTTAACTTTTTTTCGTTCCTTCATTTTATTCTTTGCACAAAAACAAATAAACAGTAACAAAACACATCCACATCCACATCTCAAAATACTCGTACCTAAATACATCCATATAAGTATACGAACAAACATAAACTAATGAATATGTTTATTTTAATGAAGAACTAACTTATTTGTTGTTGTTTGTACTTCTTAAGCAGAGAAAATAATAAAGTTTTTTTTTGAGTTTTAATTTATTTAATAAAAATATTTATGTGTATATATTTTTGTTTCAAAGAAACTAAAGATGTACATTAATTTTGGTTTAAATTACATAAATACTCTTTTAAAGTGAATAATGAATGAAGTACTGATCCCAACTGTAAATAATCAATAGAGCTTAAAACATATTAACCCTTAAAATTAAAATTAGGTGGTAAGTTGTAAAAATTACAACTAATGCAGTTGTGAATAATCAATTGTAAGTTTTCAAAACGTCAAACTTTTAAAAGCAAAAAGTAAAATTTTATTCAAATAAAAATTTATGATTTTTGTTGCAGTTATCTTTAGTGTCATTCGCTAAAAAATAAGATTTATTTACTAACCTTTACTAATACATTTATAATTTCTTTATTAATAAAAAAATTATTTCAAATGTTTAAGCAAAATTTATTCGTATAGACATTCCCATCCATGTCCTCATGACTGAAAAACAATAGAAGAAAAAGCTGTAAAACAGCCTATTATTGCTTTCCTGGAAATAACCCGGTTTCGATTAATATATGTATGTATATTTTAGAATTATTTGGCATGTGGGGCCTTAACTCTTCAAGAAGGAACATTTTTTCTTAATTTTTTGAATTTTTTTGGGCTTCTCATCGCATCATAAATATTCTTTGTATATTGGGGTAATAAACAAAATACTCCTACATAAATTAGTGTTAAATTTAAACCTGTCAACTGTTCTCTGAATTCTGCTTTTTTAGTTTTCCAACATTTCTAATTTGTTTATTAAACGATTTAAATTTGTTTTTCGTTTATATTTACAAATTTAATTTAAAAGCCGTTTTCCATTTTCATTTCAAATGTGCTTTAAAAAAATAGTCAAAAAATTTTGCTTGCCACTTTATTGAAAATATAACAAAAAATATTTACGTTGATAAATTCGTTTATGTCATAAAGAATTAATGAAAACATGCGTTAGAAAATATTTTAAATAATTGAAGCAGGTTGATTTGTTAAATTTGCAATTTATCAAAAATAGTTTTTTCTAAATGTCTGCTAAAAATTGCTCACAAAACTTTTTCAAAATTATTTATGTAATAAATAATTAATTAATTATTTAAATGTTGCAGTATTAGTTTAATTAATGTGCATTTATTTATTTTTATGATTGGCATTTTGACAGTCGTTCGAAAGCCAATAAATAATTATTTTCCAACAGACATACTAACTATGCCTATTAGCTGCATACAAGGATACAAGCATAGTTATACATAGGGTGTTTTTTCTGGAGGATGGTATATTTAAATGGAAGTAAAATATGGACATATATTTCCAAAAGCACTGCGATTTTTGGTTTATTTAATATAAAATTTTATGTAATTAAAGTTCCAATATGATTTGGGGTATATGACACGTACGTGACATGACCAGACGGTCTGATCATCAACCGCTCGTCGCAGTTAATAATTTCTGGAAGTGCATAAATCTTTGTGGCTTATCGGCGTAGATATATTAGTCCTTGCTTATTGCAACATTACGTAAATGTTGCAAAAATTTCTCTTTTGTTAAATATTTATGGGGTAGTTTAGCTGTAAAATCTTAATGGCATTCAGTGATGATGTCTCTCTTCCGCTTGTATTGTGAAATTATGATTTTCACATCAAATTAAAAACATTTTGAATCATATTTGGCTTAACCTTAGATTTTTACTTCTTCATCGCCATCGATAATTTATCATCATCAAAAGTAAAAATGCAAATTTTATAACCATTAAAAATGACATTCGAAATTCAAAGCAAAATCAATTTTACAACGGCCCCACAACTTAGACGAAAAGCAGTTGATAAAAACACTTCCCCTGTAAAACGTCCTTTTTGTCATTTACGTTTTTCTTTTCGCAGTTGAGAGTCTATTTATGATAAGTATCCAGATCAAACTGATTCAAAAAAGAAACGATTACTGTCAATTTAGACAACTCGGAATACAGTCTAGCCCATTTAATGTTCTCTTTTTTGAAAGAAAAGAAAATAAAATGAAAATAAATAAAGAAACACCCAGTACACGCACTCAGTAAATCATGGCTTCTATTCACCATTTTTGCAACCTGGAAATTACAAAAATTTAATGTAAATTTTACTAGTTTTTTTTATAATTGCTTGTGCTTAAAATTTTTTAAGAATAAATGTGGCTAAATTTCGATTTAATTTACTAGACACACACAGTAAAAGATGAATAGTTTATTTAAAGTAAAAGTACTTAAAAAATTGAATTTAATTTTTCGGGATATTTTCCCCAACTAATTGTTAAAAACAATTGAAGCTTTTTTGCAAAATGCATTATTTGAATGCTTTCAAACTGCTTAAACTTCACTGACGATTTGGTTTAGCGACCAATGAAATGCCGGCATATGAAGAGCTAAAGCCACAACAAACAATGCATTTTGTAAAAACTTAGTGATGTCAATTAAACAATTTTTGAAATATAATTAAAAAAAGTGATTGTATATAAAAATACTTTAAAAATTAATTTATAAAATACACACATACACATACATAAAAATGAAAAGCATAGAGTGACTAGACCATATTGCACGCAAAATATAATTTTTTTAATAAAATAAAATAAACATTTTAAGAAAAGAAAACTTTTTGTCAATTAAATATAAAAAAAGACAAGATCTCAATATCAAATAAAGTGTATTTTATTTATATAGAGCAATTGCTGTATTTCTATTAATCGATGAGATTCTGAACAGTAGAGTATACACGTGATGAACATTTATTACCTGATGATGAGTACTGCACTTAAGACTACCCATGGGCCTTGAAAATGTTGACAGTTAAATAACGTCTTACCAACTCTAAGACGTACAATTATTACGCTTTGCGTTTGGTAAAATTCCTGTGATATCCAGGGAATAATCAGAAAATGCTCGTAGAGCGGGAAGGAGTCAATCAAAAGTCCCCGTGAAAAAGAATTTTTACAAAATCATTATTAACTTATTCTAATCTAACCATTTTGCATCGTTTTTAAGATTTTGACTTTATATAAAATCCACGAAAATAATTTTCTGATTTTACATTGACTTTTTACAAATTTCACATGATGTTTTACTTCTGTTGGAAACAGCTGATGGATTTAAATTAGTATTAAATTTGTTAAATACCAGCATCAGCATGTTTTAAGTTTAACACAGGCTTTTACACTTTAAGTATGTTTTTTCTTGTCTACTCGTATAATGGACGAAAGGAACTCTTTGGATTGAAGTTATGTTAAGAACTCTTAAAGTATACTTTAGCATGACTGCAATTATGGCCAATTATATGTATAACCATTTGTCCTTTATTACTAGCAAATGTGTATTATATACATATGAATATTTAAGCTGATATACATTACACACTTACATATGCACATATGTATGTATATGCCTATATACTCGTAAATGCTTACATCCTGTAGTACATTATAATTTGTTTTAAATTAAATTTTGACACTTAATTACACTAACATAACCACAAAAACTGTTCTGCCTCGAGAAACAAATCATTGCAGCAAATAAACATCAATGGAGTTGAGGCGTAACAAACCAGGTAGAAATGGCATACAGTCGTTTGAAGAAGACGACAGACACATTCATTTGAAATTGAAAACCAAATAAATATCAATGAGAAGAAAATAAATAGATTTTGACTGTTTCCTAAGAACGTTACTTGTAATGCAGAACAAATAATAATTTATTCATTAGTTGCAAATATTTGCTATCCCGTTTGACACTTGTTAGTTCTTTAGTTCCTTGAGTAACTGTTTGTCTGTCCACAGTGGGAGGCGGAAGATCTAAGAAATTTGCCATAGAATATTTGAGAAAAATATAATGGATGGCAAATCAAATCAAACCGCATGTTCATGTAAAACATATTTAACATTTTCTATATCTGCATTTATATCGTAACTAAATTTCAAGACACCGTTGTAAAATGTCTGTGTGTTGGCTCTGCTTGTTGTTGCATGTTTTATTTACATGTACATTGAATACATGAGTGCTGACATAAATATCTTCAGGCATGATTTATGATCTTTCTAGACAATAGTGCAAAAATTGAAAAACAATTTGGTAAAAAAATAAAAAGTTGCATGTGGCATGCATTACATCAAAAATTGAAAAGAAGTTAAATGCATTTTCTTACATCTTTTTCTTGCCACAAAAATTGCTATAAAATAAAATTAGAAGGTGGTATTGTTTATTAAATGAGTTCTTGACGAAGACTGCATATAACATTAATTAATTTTTAATAAAAAAAATTTAAACAAAATTTAAATGAGCCGTTCGTGATAATTAAGGCGCCTCTTAAGGTGTCCTTAGTATGGGAGCAGTGGGTGTGTCAGTGGCAGTATTAGTGTCAGCAAACAGTGAAGCAAATTTCTTGCTTCTCTTCTAAATTTTTTGTGTGACAAAAATAAAATATTCAAATTTAGTCGTGCAAGTGATATTAGACGGCTTTATGAATTCTTTAGTGCGTGGATGGACAATCGTTGCTTTCAAATCCTAGCAAAATTGAAAGCTGCTCTACAATAATCTGCCATTGAACGGATTGGGTTTAGATATACGAAATTATATGACAAATTTTCCCCAACGAGCAGGGAAATGATCATAGAAGCGGAACAATTCGTACCCTCAATATATCATATAATGGGTAAACTAACTTTTTACTAGCCAACTAATGCAACTGTAATCATATATGTTTGCAGGAGGACACATTAAAAAACAAAATCCACTTTCCATTCTGACGATATGCTTTTGTCGGACAAAGGCAAAGCAAAACATCTCATCTGGTTTACCATATTCCAACTATATATAAAATCTGTATAGACTTATATGACTTCCACGGTATGAAGGGATCCAATTCTTATAGCTTTGACCGACAGATCCAGCTAAACTTTGATAATGTGGAGGCCGCTGGAGAACTACGACTTCAGAAAATCTCATAAGGATCAAATCTCAAGATACTGGTGGCCAATTTATGAGACCTCTAGGAAGGATCACCAACGTGAAACTCACTTTGTGGCATAAAATTCGTATAAAATTCTGTGTAACATATGGCAAGCTCGCATCGTATTTCAATTGTCAAAAAATAGGTTTTTGATTACAAACTTCTCTCTTTGTGCCGGTCACTATTTTTTCTCACACATACAGACGCAAGAACAACGAACTGAAATTAGGAGAAATTTGCTCATTTTGAAGATAAAATAGTCGTCGTATGGCGCCAAAGCCAGACCAATCAAACGATCAGCTGGTTCCAACAAAATGTGAATTTTGTGAAAAGTTAAATATAAAAAAATAATAAACAAATTATTTTCGTGGTCGAAATCCTAAAAAACTTAAAATGTCTACTCTGAATGAAATCAACACAGATTTTACCAAAAATCTTTATATAACCGATAGCTTCTTAATTTTTTTATACAATATTATCAGTCAGCTGTTGCTTATATTTTCTACTACAATAAAAACTGACCAGTTAAAGCTGGTTAAACTTAAGACATGGTTACTTTTGACTATAATGACGAAATAAATAATAAGATGTTTTCAATACTTTATGTACGACTATGATTACGGCTCATAAACTTAGCAATAGCTTTTAAAATTTTTTTCTTAATTCTAGGAAAGTTCAATAAAATAAACGAAAATTGTTGACTTAAATTGAAGACAAACCTTTAATAGCAGTATTTATGTCTCTATTCGCCAGTAATTCATTTTCCAAACTCAATTTCTTTCTGTTGCTAGCTCTGCCTTTAAGGAAATTAAATAATTTACTAAATTAGTAATATATTAAATTATAGTTTAAATTGTTATTAGCAGAATGCTCGGCGAAGTAACACAAATAATAAAATGGCTGTAATACATACAGTTTAAGAAAGTTAATGGACCAGATGCGCTGCAACATCCCTATAAAAAATTATTAAAAACACGCAACAGCAAAGTTGCACAAGAATTTAAGCCTTCTCTTTCTCTCTCCCTTACACATTCTCACCACTTGCCCGCTCTCTATCACTGTCACTTTCGCCAAAGTGACAAAGTAACACTTTGAGTAGTAGGCATCAATTGCCTGAGTGAAGAAAAAGAAATAACCTTAAGGGTTACAGGTCTTTATTGAGAAACCTTATACCAAATCGCAATTTAACTAATTTAAGTTTTATAGAATATTTATTAGCAACAAAATCGTATTCATTACAAAAACGATTACCATTACAAAATTTCAAAAATGTTTTTTGAAATAAAATTTGTTATTTTTAGAAATTATTACTTTCTATCATATTAAAAGGCATATAGATTTTTTAAGAAATAAAAATAATAATATTTCCCATGATACATTTTATTCGAATGAAAAGAGAATGGAGGATGTAGTTTTTTTCACTTTTGTTTTGATTATTTGTTTATCACTAATAAATATTTTTATATCTACATTTTGTCTATAGTATTTCTTATAAATTTTATTGTGCATTTTGATACAATTGTAGAATTTAGCGATATTTTTTTATAACATGAAAAAATAATAAATTAAAAGCCAAGACTAGTAGCTTCAATTTAAGGTAAAACACAGATTCCCAAATGTTGTATTAGAAGAGATATTGACGATATGAAATGATTTTCTTAAATAATAATTTTAGCTAAAAATTGTTTTTTTTTAAATGCCACCGTAAAATTAAATTTTGTTTGTTTGTTAATTTTCGTAACATGATTTCCTAATGCCTAGTTTTTTAACCCAAAGTTGCTTAAATTAAAACATTTTTCGTGCGATTTTACTTAAATAAAAGAAATTTCTTAACTGATACTTTAAAGAAATTCAGTAATTTTACGTTTTAAAAAAAAACTTTTTGCTCTTGCCGATTAAACATGTATTTCTATCATTCTTTTTATAGTTTAAATTATATCTTTTTCATTCGAGAGTGTGTGTGTGTATCTTATAATTTTGTGTTTTTGCTTTAAAATGTTGCACGCGATATGCGGGCGTGGCATGCCATTAAATTACACCCAAATAATACTAACACACACGCACTTTGATATTTTATGCTTTTTTTAAATATAAATATTTGTATTAATATCCTTAGCCCTCCTTTTGCTGTTGGTTTTCTTTCCCTCAAACTTTTTTTGCCATTTTAGCCATTTTATAGGATTTTATGATTGTGTGAGTGATTTTTGGTATTTTGTTTAAAATTTAAACGCTGTTGGCGGTTTTCAGTTGTTTGGTTGCGGCTTTTTTTAATATCAGTTGATTTATTTATATTACAGTGAACTCGCGGTAATGTGAACTCTAATAATATAAACATACATAGATTTTTTTTATGAACTTTGTAAATAGTGAAAAGGTTCTAAATAATGAAAAATGGAAAGAACATCACATGCAATTTTGGGAGTCCTTCAGTCACTAACAAAATCAAGACTAGTTTTGCTTCAATAATTTTCAGCACTATTTGTGTTTTGTGATAAGAAGGTTTTTACTTCATAAGTAATATATTAATGTCTCGATTAAATCCAGGCCGCTTACTTAAAAAATCCCTGCCTACAAAAAGAGCTGCCTACACCTATCCCCCGTAAGAACAGAAAACTATTTTTATATAGAAAAACCTGTAAAAGGAAAACGAACAAATTTTTTTAATACGAAATTATGAAAAATTATAGAAAGTTTTAACTATCCCATACTTGCTTTGGTTTTCAAATCTGTTCTATTTTGATGAAAGTATATAGATTTTTCGCAGTAAACTATGTAAAAATCTTATACTATGTACAAATCTTAAGAGTTATCAGAAATACAATTAAGTAGAATTAACTTCACTGAAGTAATTTTCTACAAGATTTTTATAACTTTTGGTTTTAATAATCATGTAAGATTGAAAACGTGTGAAACAAGTAGCGTGTAAAATGCGGGACAGATGTGCATAAATGCATCTTTGAAATCAAAATTTCTTTAAGCCTTATCTTTAAAAAGGCCTTAAACTTTTTAAAACACTTTCAATCATACCAAAAGCCGCATTTTAATGAGATTTTCATTCCAAATGCCTCCCAAGTGAAGCTGTAAATAATTTTGCCTCGTGAGGAGCAATTAGAAAGACAGGTGTGATTTTTCCCGTTTCCGGAAAGTTTCCCCAGACGCCCGAGCCGACTTTTGGAAATAAACAACTCATGTACTAATGGGTTGAATTTGTCAAAAAAATCTTTTTAAGCAAGAATATGTACATTTCATTATTGTTTCATTATATTGATAGAGCTTCCATCCTTCTCAGGCTTCCAGTTGAGGACAAATTCATAGTTTAATACAATCGAAATTGTGAAGAAATTCAATCAAATGAACAGCCTTGATTTTGATTTGCTCATGTTACCGAGTGTTCACTGTATGCAAACGTTTTTTAATATTATATCATTTGGTGTAGTTGCGAAAAAGTTAAAAATGGAATGAGACATGGATATGAATAAATATAAAAAATGAGTGTAGTAGCTGAATATGTGGCAACTGCTGACACTTAATGTTGCCACTCTTAAAGCCAGGAACACATCTCAACCCTTAATATTTTTCATTTAATTTTACACGAATTACAGTAGTCTTTAGTGTATAAAGAGGAAATACATTTAAAAGCGAGTTCTTATAGAATTATTTAAAGCCATTTCCGAGGACAGAAGTATGCTTTTGGGTACCGGGTTTCGGTTTAAATCATGAAACACAATAAATGCATGTAAATTTTAAAATTTCTATGGGGATTGCTGGGGTCAAAATGACGTTCTTCTGCACTGGCTGGGAATCATTTTTGGTTTTAGAATGCTAAGCGATACTAAGCGAAATGAAAGATCTTAAGCGGACGATATGATATTATTTCTATGTTTGCTTTTCAAATTTCAATCGCAAAAATTATATTGAAAGAGAAATGCTACAGGATTAAAAAATATATCAATATAATCCTCGTTAGACGGACTACTTGCGGCAACATTAATTTTTGTTTGTTTTAATTTTTGAGAAAAAAAAAACTTTAAATTTTGTTTTCTGGGCTAAAAATTTGCTTGGAAAATAATAATTATTTTCAAGTTTTTATTTTGCTTTGAAAATGCAAGAATTTGTGTTTTGTTCTTTAAATTTTTTTTGTCAGACAAGAAAACTTGCCTTCCGAGTTCGTCCGTACATAAACTCTTATTTGTTAAATTAAATTATTTTCTAAGCAGGAAATATGTATTATTGTCAAACTAAAAAATAAAACTTATAAAAATACATATTGTTTTCCAAGTAAAAAATAATATTTTAAAATTAACCATTAAAAGGTAATTTAATTAATAAATCTTATAAGCGGTACTTTCCCTAATAATTTTATTGAAAAAGTCTTTTTTAAAGAGGATGTTTTTTTTTTGAAAAAATATCCTTATCTACAAAATTATTCTCCTCGAGAATATTAAATGACTGCCATAGTGATTTTGATTATACAAGATTATGACGATGTAAACGTTTCCAGCCTTTCTATTGCAAACGTACACAAGACTGGTACCGAAGACTATAAATTTATAGATACTTAGATTTAATGTCCATGTCTGTCTGCTACGATTTTTTTGTTATTCAGATTTGCTCAATTGTAGGAAACAGTTTACAACCAAAAATGATTCCCGATACTGTTCCATTTTGTACAATAATGAAAACAGAGGTAGCAGCACGAATTTTAGCTAAAACGTCAGATCTCCTTAATTATCAGCAGTTATTATGTCATTATATATTGATTTCTTATACCATGGCATGTACTATGTTTGCTATAATCATTAATTGCTACAGGGAACATTCTTTAGTTGCTTTGCAATTTTTTTTTTTGTTGTAAAATGTGTTTAAAAATACTGAATAAAAATGCTCATCCTTTAACTCTTGGCAACCTTTTGTTAAACAAAATTTATAAACCTGTCTTAAAGGTATTTAAAAGGTAGAGTTTGTTTATAAACAACATCCGGTATTTCCAAGCAAAAAATTTATGAACACCGTATCCCGACCTTTAGCTAGAGATAAAGATATTTTAAGGCACATCATAAATTCTTCGGAGATTTCTATCTGATTTTGCACCTTTTATTTCTCCTGTCCCAAATCATCTACCCTTCATAAAAGTAGAAATAAATCTATAGAACAGCTGTTAGTTAAATAGCGATGAAAAATTCCTTTTTTTTATTTGTTAATTTCAAAAATGTTGCTAAATATATTCAATTTATATTTGGTTGATCCCACATAAATTTTTTGTGTTTCTGTTTTGCTGGACTTTCGGTATGTGACAATAACAAAAAAAAAAAATTATAAAAAATCCTACCCAAATTAAACCTTTTGGTTTTCTGTCTAATCAATAATATTGTTGTAGTTTTCTAGCATTTGCTTTTAACTTTTATAATTTGCATTTTATTTAAATTTTATATTTGAGTTGGCCTTTTTTAACCTCCAAACAAAACTGAACGTGTTGGTGTACTAAACATTTTTGTTGTGTTTAGAAAAAATTATATTTTTTGTTTGGGTTTTAAACTCTCATCTATTCAGTGTTCATTTGCACTGGCTTCGTAACGTCTTAGACTTATTAAGTGTTTGGTCTTATTTAATTAGACAGCGATTAATTATCGTTTAAATTAATCTATTTTTATGATTATAAAAAATGTATGCAAATATGTACACATAAATTGTTTAAAATTAAATTAATTGAAACAACAAAAAAATTATTTTTAAATTGTATAGAAAAACTTTTAATTTTTTTTTTCAAATTTTTTAACTCAATTTATTTAACACACGATCATAAAATACACGTGGCTCAGTAACTAAAATATATATTTTTGAAGCCTAACTTTTTTTTAACATAAATGATGGTCCAAATACAATTATCTTTTTAAATCATATATTATTTTAACTTAAATCTTCATAGTTCTTAATATGCAACTTTTAGATTTAGTTCATAAATAGGTAGATATGTACATACATTCGTATGTATGTATGTATGTATGCTCATACATAAATCAATATCCTTAACTAATGTATATTTAATACATTTCAAAATATTTGCTAAAGTCTAGCGTTAAACAGGTAACAAACAAAAAAGAAAATCCTTAAAGACAAATTTTTTAAACCATAAAGTAATTAGAAACTTATACGCCCACTAGAAGCAAGAACGTTATAAACAAAGGGTCTACTTGCTGATATATTGACTCAAGAAAAAAAAAAACAAGCAACGAGACTCTTTAACCGTTTCAAGAAACCAGGATTCACACAAAAAGGATATGCCAAAGAAATTGAATGGCGAGACAAGCCATATCCGAAGCACCACAATACAGTAAACGACGTCATCAGGTGGTGTGTGGTTGTGCGTCTGTAAGTGTGTATGTGTGTGTGTGCGTGTGTCTCATTAAGCAGCAGTGCAATCAAAACTGTTATTGACTGTCTGTAGTAGTTATTTCAGGATGTGTACTCAGCGTTCAAGTACATACGATTGTGTAAATAAAGAGAATTTAACCATTAATTTCTTCTTGCTGCAAATGTCTGCGTTGAGTAATTGTTATTTTGTTAGCGAATGTTATATTTTTATGAATGAAACTCCCTGCTGGTTTTTAAGTGTGTCTTTCTGTTTGGTTGGCCTTAAGGAAATTTTGTAAAACACAGCTGGATATCTTGGCCTGCTTACAGGAGCTCGAACAGCATGATCTGTTAAATCAAGATTAATGTCACTGAATTATGGACAGACAACCTGTTGATGTTGCTGACAAATTCGAAATTCCATTGGAAAATTAACTCATTCTTACGTTCATAAAAACGGCTCAGATTTCAATCAGATTTTTAGTGAGACTGTAAGTGTTGCCTTAAGGGCCACCAAAATTCGTATAAATCAACATGACATTTTTAATAATGTAGGACAGAATTGTGTCGCCCCTCTCAAGTGCTGAGGCCTTGTTTCATAATTTTGAATTTCTAAAATAATAAATATTTATTTATAAAGCGCCATTGGAGAAAACTATGCATTTACTTATTGATTTCTTTCCCGTTGAAAGAAATATTTTTTGGGTGTAACGTTTTCCTCATTGTTTTATTTAGTTTGTTTTATTTAGTTGGTTGAAAGTTATTACGTTCAAACTATTTCAGATTTTCTCATTTAAAACTCTTTTCTGTTGCTTGTTAAATACACATTAAATAAATAGAAAATGATTATTTTTAAACCACCTTAGCGCCATTTAAGCTTTATGGTAGAGTGGAAAAGAAACTCCACTCAGTGAAAGCGAACTGAATCAAAGTAATCTTTTTGTCGCGCCTTAAGTCAACTGTATTTTTTTCCTAAATGCCGCATGGAAGAATAGAAAATACTTTAAACCGCTCATTTATCGGTTTGTAGTTGCTTAAGTGTGCTTAGAGTTTGACTTGAACATGACTCTTGGTTTTTATTTGTTAACATTTTATAGGAAAAGGTATTTCATCAACTTTTTTAAATCACTTAGATGCTTGAATTCATTGTCTGGCGGTGGCATTTTATTCAAGTGTCCAGTGCATTTTTTATGGCTCTAAGAAATATTGTTGTTGGATTAAATTTTTTTGATATACCGACTGGCTGACTTACAACTAGACAAGCAAACACATATAAAAATCATCATTAAATGAAATATACTTGCAACATCTTACAGTCCCTAATAATAGCCACTCGACATTGTCATCGTGTTGGCTTGAGTCGGATGACGACAATATGCATCATTAGCAGTAACCGGCGGCACTTAAAAATGCATGTTTTCCAGCTTATTTAAGATGCTTCTTGCGATAAAAATCCTTCTCTTCATTTGAACATTTGTTGGCATCTATTTGTTTTGTTTGAAAACTCTACGACAACAACGGCAAAACTATTGTCAGCACTATAGTTGCATTATTTGTCTTTTTATTCTCTTTGCTTTTCATGGTTTACGTTTAAATAAATAATAAAATATCAACAAAGGACTGAGAAAGTGACATAAAAAATAAAAACTGACAACATTTTTTTTGAAGGTGTCATAAAATTTACCAAGATTTCCTAAATTGAAGCGTTTATTAGCAGAGGCCATGTTAATTAGTCATAATGCTGGCTAATAAATCACGTAACAAACAATTTATTTATTCAGTCTTTTTAAACCCTAAAAAGAGTTTACAGAGAAATAATTTTTTTAAGATCTATTAAACATAATATTTCCTTGTAAAAACCTCTTTTAATTATCCTAAAAAAAATATATAATAAAAAACATTTGCCGCATGTTTAACAAACACGGAAACAAAATATTTATCCAAATTCTAAAACAAGTTGTGAATTTCATGCAGCAAAATAATTGGCACTACAAGCGGAGCCAGATTTTATTTTTTTATATTAGACTAGTACTCAGGGAAGGCCCCTACTTATGCAGAGTATTGTGCTGGTACTAGGCAAAAAGGAAAGTGCATGTGGACATTCGAATTGAATCTCTTCATGGTGAGAGTGACAGGGAAGACTTCCGCACGGAGTTTATTCCATATAGGAGGTGTTCGCCTAAAGGAAAAATTTTCTCTGCAATACGTAGTGCGATTGATCAACAAATGGATGCGCTTTTAATGAAGGAAGAGTCATTTGTAAGTAAATGCGGAATTCGGGAACAACATCCCTGATTTCACTAGAACTCATTCCTTTGTATTAACGATTAAACAGTGAAACACACCCCGATAAGCTTTTTCGCCATCTCCTGTACTCGGTCGAGTAGCTTCAAAATAGACTTTAAAGCACTGGCGCATGCATGGGAATTGTATTCCATTTTCGGTCGGATATACTTAGGGTACAGTGAAATAACTCCCAAATGAAATAAGTCCCAATGAAATAACTCCCAATGAAATAAGTCCCATGAAAAATGAAATAACGCCCAACTGAAAAAAATGAAATAACTCCCAAAGTCAAAAATGAAATAAGTCCAAATTTTTGGGACTTATTTCAAAATGTAAAAATAAATCCCAATAAAAATGAATTAACTCCCAATGAAATGAGTCCCAACAAAAATGAATTAACTCCCAATTTTTTTTGGTTTCCTTTTACAGAACGCTTTTTATTTCATACTTATATGTAAGCATATACATAATAGTAATAATAATTATAGGTATAAATTTATGTATATTATACATAATTTAATAACAAAAATTGTTTAAAAAAAAGTTAAACATTCATTTACAAAAAAACCGCCATCGTGTCGTTAACTTCTGCACGACAAACAGGGCAATTGAATGTTTCAAGTCTATTTGCAATACTTGCAGCTTGTAGTTTTAGGACGCAAGAATTGCACGTTTTTATGTGTTTGCAAGGAATCAGCAGAATATTGGGTTCAACCTCCAAGCAAACCACACACAGAATTTGAGAGCGCGGTAGTGTTGGTGGCTCCGATACAGTATCATCCTCCTCATCTTCATCTTCAAAATACGGGTGTTCCTCAAAGAGATCTTCATCTGGCTCCATCTCATAAACAATTTTATTTTGCGGGAAAACCAACCGATTTATGAATGCAGTCGCAGTTATGGATCCAGAACGTAGCTCTTCATTGGCTTTTTCAATCAGTTCCGCTTTTTCGATAAATTTCCTCCTTTTTTTAGTTTTTCCCAAAGCTCCACCGCTATTAGTCAGCAATTCAAAATCTCGGGACTTGTTGAACTCTTCTGTTTGTAAAACTTTAACAAACTTAAAAAAATTTCCCTGTTTGGGAATAATTTTGCCCAGCACTCCATTATATCCTTCGACGGCGGAAGTCGTTCGAGTCGTTGTTTCAAAAACAGACAGTGCGTCTGGCCCAATCTAGGTTGGAGACCAATAATAAACAAATAAGAAATTATGTGCAAGATAATTTATACTAGTGTTGTTTAAAAGTATTTACCTTCTGTAACCATTGCTTTTCGAAGTATTCCAAAAAGTCCGAAAATTCGAAATGACGCTCGAGCGTTTCTATGTCTTTCTTTATTTTCCCGAATGCACCCAGTATGTGCATGGCAGGCAACAGGGGAAGCGATAATAGTTTATGATATTCCAATGACGCCTTATTGTTTTGTCGAATCAATTGAGATAATTGTTTATGTTTTGTAGTTATTTGTCGTCGTACTGCCTGGCAAAAGTGGAACCAACAGCCATAGATTTTTGCATCCAAAAATGAAATTTTAATAGCCCTTCTTAGACTCGCTTCATAATCGGTGATAAAGGTCGCACCATTTAAGTTTAATACATTAGAATTGATATAATTAAATAAATGGGCATAGCATTTTGCTGACTTTTTATTCGTCAAAATAAAAAATACTGGAAAAACCTATTGGAAGTAAAAATAAAAATTAGTCTAATTATTGTATAAGAAATCGCGTGGCGGCGCGCGGTGCGGCGTGATTTGCATTCGCGATGACTAACCTTTTCATAATATTCGATATGCAGCAAAATCAATTGTTTAAAACATCCCAGCGGTACAATTGAAAATGTTCCATCGATCAAAATCTTTTTATTGTTGTTGTCGGGAATATTTTCATTAATGAGCTTGACTATCTTATCGGATCCAAAGACGCAGTATGCAAAGTCATTCGAGTCGTGGCACACTTTAAAAAACGCTGTTTTCTCTTGGCCCTCATGCAAAGTAAGTCCAAAATTTGTGAAGATATTTTCCTTCTGAAACATACTGACAACATCTGTTGGAGTCTTCGGAGATGCCGCAAAAACTTTTGATGTCAAATATTGCAGACCTCGTTTAACTTTGTTAAAATCAATATTTTTCGTCGCTTCCTGGTTGCTTTAATAAAGAAAAGCATTGTTAATCACACAATGAAAGTAAAAATAGTTTACACCACTATTCACTTACCTTACGCAAATGTTCCCAAAATTCGCCCGTATTCCGTTTACAACGTTAGCTGCGCCCAAAGTACTTGAAACATCCAAACATTTATCCTTAATTTCGTTGAGGGCTTTTAGCTCATCATACAGTTGCTGTTGGTCTCTATGGTTATGTTCAATGAAATCAGTTACCTTACGACACTGCCCATTTTTTAAAATCACTCGCGACTTGCAATTTCGTTCGTAGCACGTATAATATTGCCTTCCTTTGGCTTCAGATTTTTTTAAATAAAATTGTTTTTCATCTACAATGTATAGCACTTTACTATTTCTTCTTTTGCCACTCATTATTTCAAACGCGAGAGTTGTCATTTTTTTCACTTTAACACCGATCTTCACTAAACAAAATTCTAACAGGAACTGATGATGTTTACACTGTTTTATTAAGTAAAATACGTGATTGCTTTGAAACTACAGTAGTTTTCCGATTTAACGAACCATCGGTTTAACAAATTCGGGATTTAACGAACTCATAAAAATTTTGAATTGAGTACCGTAATTTTGTACTCGATATAACGAACAAATACAAAATTAGAGTCTTAAGT
The DNA here is from genome assembly GCA_963681545.1 of Germaria angustata. Taxonomy (NCBI): domain Eukaryota; kingdom Metazoa; phylum Arthropoda; class Insecta; order Diptera; family Tachinidae; genus Germaria; species Germaria angustata. The sequence continues at coordinate 31,258,704 of OY812999.1, read as the reverse complement.
ATAGAATGAGATGCAAATACAAAGATTTCCGCAAACAATATGCAAAAGCAATAGACACAATTCTGATGCAAGATCTCAATACAATTTCATATGAATTGCATTTATTTTATTTATTACTCTGTTTATAATTAAAATAACAATAAAGGCATTCTCCAAAAATTTTAGAGTTGTTATTTCCATAGTTTTTGAGTAAACAAACTTTGTCATAAATAGTACTCGGTTTAACAAATTTTTCAGTTTAACGAACAGGGCTGAAATTATTTAGTTCGTTAAATCGGAAAACTACTGTACTTGTTTTAAGACAGTTTTAAGAACCGTTACAAAACCATCAAAATTTACCAAAATGCAATTTTAAGAGAAATGAAATAACTCCCAACAAAAATGAAATAACTCCCAATGGTAAAATAGTGTTTGCAATTAAAATGAAATAAGTCCCAACTGCGATGAAATAAGTGCCAATGATAACTCCCAAATGAAATAACTCCCATCAAAAAAACTGTTGGTACTTATTTCATTTGGGAGTTATTTCATAATGAAATAACTCCCAACAAAAATTATGAAATAAGTCCCAATGCATTGGGACTTATTTCATAATGAAATAAGTCCCAATTTGTATGGAAAAATTTTTGGGATTTATTTCATTTTTCCATTGGGACTTATTTCATTTGGGAGTTATTTCACTGTACCTATACTTAGGTGGTATAAATAGAAATATAGATACACTAACTCTTGTACCGTCTTATAAAACAGGGGCTCCTGAATGCTTCTTTAGCGACATGAAAAATATGCTCAGTCCGTCGGACAGCACACTGGATTTTAATGCCAAGGACATCAAGAGATTCCTGATTCCTCAATATCTATATCACCCATATTTACGAATGGAGTAGCCTTGTAATTCATTCAAAGTTTATTTTCTTAAAAATTAATAAATTTCTGTGTATACAAATAAATGTTTACAGACATGTCTACAAGACTTTTTTTCCATTTAGAAATTTATAAATGCAAAATTTCAAACGTGAATTAATGTTTAAAAAGTTGGTTTATGTTTTTATAAATGAAGTTTGACAACGTCACAAATAGCGCAGGTACGGTCCATCTGCTGACTTGTATTAAATATATTTAATAGGCCTTGGTTCCAATTTTCAATTGATACTCCTGTTTCACACACATCAAGTTTTCTTGATCAAGTTTCAATTCAGCTGGGAGAGCGATAGGGAGAGTATGTATTCTTTTCTTTATCTCTCTCCCAGCTGAATTGAAACTTGATCAAGAAAACTTGATGTGTGTGAAACAGGACATACTTTTGTAAATAAACAGCATCCGATAATTTTATTCTTGTCTGAAAAAGATCGTGTGACTTTGGACGAGAAGAGAAGTAAAATTAAAATCTCATTTGCATCAAGTTTGTGTTACTCCGTTCAAAGCTAAATTAACGGAGTTTCGCCGCTGACGCTACATATAAGCGGTAATTTTAAATGTTTTACTTGTTGCCACATTCTATTCTTTGCTTTTAAAATTTAAACTTGAAAAGTCAATAATAAGTAAACGTGTATATGCATATTCTATCTATTCGTAACTTTTTTATATTTAATACGAAAATAAACACTTCACTCTCTTGTCACATTTTGTTATTTTCATTAAAAATTCTTCGACCTTATTCTTTTGTTAACAAACTACTGAATATGTCAAATTTATGTCAGAGGAACCATTCATATTTTTAAATTTACATACACACATACGAAATTTACATACACATAAGAATTTATAGATACATGGATATAAAAATTTATATAAAAAGAACGATGCATCGGGTTCTTGTTTGTTTGTTTTAATCAAGTCCAATACAAGTCAAATGAAAACGAATGACAATCTTACACCCGTTATATGTCAAACAACAAATTTTATTTAACAATGAACCATCATTTATAGAGAGTATAACGGCTTAAATACATATATTACAAAAACATATGTACAAAATCAAAGAGAACAATATTATTATATGGAGATGTACTGGGATGAAACAGAATTCAGGCAGCAAATCGACAAAAACAATACAATACAGTAGAATCTTAAAAAAGTTAACCAAAATGTCCCAAGGGGTATTAACTTTTTCGAACTTTTAACTTTTCTAAGCGGTTTTTTTAGTCGAAAAAAGGAATAAATAAAGTATGTATGTAATATGTAAACAATTTTTTTGGATACAAAATGTTCCATTTTTATTAAAAGACATACTTATAATAGTTTTCATTATTACAAAAAAGAAACTTAGGTTTAGTTTGTACTGGGTGTTCAATTTCACAGTCCCGCTCAATTTTTTTTTTCGCATAAAAATAGTTTATAGAAGTTTAAAGAAGCAGTCAAGGCTTGTTTGTTTCTTTTCTTTTGTATAATAGCTCTTGATAATTTTCTTGCGCATATTGATTAGGTCTGACACATGATTTGCATCATTGTTGCTCTCAAACCATTTTATAACGCTACAACTACTTTCGAGAAACTTACTTTAGATGTATACGCTCTAAAAAGTTAACCGAAAAGTTAACTTTTTAGAGCTGCACGTGGATTATGAAAAGCTGTTAACTTATCCGCGTGTTTAACTTTTATGAGAGTTAACTTTTCTAAGATTCTACTGTACAACAATAATGTTTTTTTTTTATCAAACTAGACATGTGAACAGAAGAAATTCCTAAAAAGTCCCAAATCAAAGTATTTTCACTCAAATTGGATAAACTTTGTTTATTATAACGCATTTTTCGGACTCAATAAAAAAGACGGCCGCAATGTGTTGCATGCAGTTTACGCGATTGTTTTAAGTCAAGACCTTAAATCATATCTTTTTAACCGAACTCAAAAAAAGGACATAACGTTTGTTTTTATGTGCAACGAGTATTTGGTCATTTGTGGGCGGATTTTAGAAACTCATTTTTTTAAACTGAAATGGTATGCTCCAGAGGTGGTCCCACTCTAGCCGATAATTGATAGGATTAAGAGGAATATTACCTCCCATAGAAATTAAAATATAATAATCTTAGTTCTTACGCAGAGATAACAGATTTGTTTATAACTAATCGAATGGTTCCAATAATCTCGATCTTCGGCTCGATGCTTGACTTCGTTCCAGTTGTCAGTTGCAGCTTCCAGATATGCGCTGGTCTCCCGACTCGTCTGTTTCGCCATGGACTCCAATCTCGGCATTTTTTGGCAGTATATTCGTCTGGTTCACAGAAAGTGTGATCTATCCAACTCCATTTCCGCTTACTTATTTCCGTTGTAATAGGCTGCTAATTCGCCTCCATCCAGAGATGGTTGTTGGATATTGTTAGAGGCCAGGCAATCCGTAAGATTTTGCGGAGCCATTTGTTGAGAAATACCTGAAGGCATTGTATGACATGTGGTGCCATGTTCCATGTCTCGCATCCATATAGCACTGGCTGATCTTAGCATAAAAATATTGATATCTTATTAAATAGCGAGGTCATTATTATTGCTTTCTTTTGTGAATTGAATAAAGAACTTTAATTTTTAAATTTATTAAGAACACAAGCCAGAAATTGTGGAACAAATGATATACAAAAATACACATGCACATGTACATATCACATTTGTCATCCAAACTACACAGATACAAGTTATGAATTTGTTGTATGATGTGACCTCAAAGTAGCATCTAGCATAATAGAATGGCATGGAATTAAAAACCCGTAGCATGGGATTAAAAACCCATCGGAACAACCATCATAAATTTTATAATCATTTCAATTGTACTCACATATCGCCTTGAAAATTATCCAGTCAATATTATTTAATGTCCACAAACTCTGATATGCCTCGCCAGGTAGAGGCCCATCTTACGTCTCAAGAATTTCTTGGCTTTAGCTATTAAATTTTAATTCTCTGTATGTGGCAATAAAAACAATATATATTTTTTCTAAACAAGAATATTCTCAAATGTTTAAGTTTTGGCGTATGTTGAAACTAATAGAACAGCTGTTTTCAATATTTCGAATCATGAATTATGATATCATTCAAGATCCGGGATTTTCGCCCTTGGGACTCCCTCCATGAAGACAACTGTATAGTTTTATATCGCATGTTATTAAAATGTTTTATTCTGTTTCAGTCAATAGACTAATAAGATAATCATTTATAGAGAAAGGGGAAAATTTAAATAACAAATTCTTTTTAGTTATTTAAACTAAAAAAATATATTTTAATATTGTATTGTTTGTTGTTGGCTTAGCTAGGTATATGCCTGCATTTCATTGGCGCTAACCAAATCATCAGTACCCTTTTAGCCAAATCATGATTGAAAGCATTCAAAGCTCGTATACTTATGCAAACAATTACAAATATATATGAGAATTCTATCAGAACTCTATCATATTTTACTATTTGTAATCAACAAAAACAAAAGTATAAATAGCTATAGAAGCTTTTGTACAATCACAATACAACAAACAATTATAATTGACTTGCGTCCTTTTGTTTTTTTGTGATTGTACAAAAGCTTCTATAGCTATTTATACTTTTGTTTTTGTTGATTACAAATAGTAAAATATGATAGAGTTCTGATAGAATTCTCATATATATTTGTAATTGTTTGCATAAGTATACGAGCTTTGAATGCTTTCAATCATGATTTGGCTAAAAGGGTACTGATGATTTGGTTAGCGCCAATGAAATGCAGGCATATACCTAGCTAAGCCAACAACAAACAATAACATATTAAAATAGTTATTTTGGAGAATATCTCGAATAACAAATTTGATAAATACTAAAAAAATATATATATTTAAATCAAATCGAAATATATAAACTTAATGTAATTTTAATTTTATTAATTATGATGAAAACCAGTTTTAAATATCTTTAATATTTGTGTTATTTGCAACTAACGTTTATTATGGAAATGGAACGGGTTGGAAAAATAAGTAAACAAATCAAACAAACAAACGGATCCATTAGGAACATAGATTTCTTGGTAATAAATTTATAATAAACAAGAAAAAATAATTCGGAGTGTTCTGTCAATCGTTTTAAAAAATTTTTTTCCTGCTATCGCTCCACTTTTTTTAATTGAATTAATTGGATTATATCTCACATCAAATTGTTTTTGCTACTTTTATGTTAAAAAAATAATAAACTGTTTATAATTATTTTTAATTAATTTTAATTAGTCCTATAACCAATCAATTCAAAATTATCCGCTCACTAATCGTGTATACCTAAACCTCGATTAATTACTCGAGTGATTAACCGATTATAACAGAAACCCTATCGATAGAACACCCTGGTAAATGTGTATATGAACACTTCTCTTTTTATTCAAAAGTCTAAATCAAATCAAATTAATTATTCTCAATATACAGGTTACTGTTTCTATTTATAAATAATACCATACATATTTATAAAAATCTTAAGTGACATTCAAACTTCCTTTTTTATAATAATAAACTGATGGCATTCTTTAACAAACGTTTTTTAAACTCCTTATTAACCATTATTATTATATAATTAAAATATATTAAATGCCAATTAACATTACAGGTGTTAAAAATTTTATGAAGAAGGAAATTAATTACGCATCTCTTTTTTATATAAAATAAAATAAATGGAAATACAAGCGATGAAACAAGTTTTGTAATAAATTTAGAAACAGAAGAAATGGCAATACGAGTACGATAAATACGTTTAGAATTTAAAAAATTTTTACCTCACAATTTCATGATGAAAAGAATTTTCTTCTTGTTTTGTTTCTAAAAGCGCAACCACACATTCGCAGATACATTCTTGCAAACCAACCCAACCCAACCAGCCAGTCCAGCCATCCATCCGTCCATCCTTTTGGCCAATTTTCAAGTAATTTATGATCAAACCGTCTTAACAATTTGACCATACGCCAAATGAAACAGAAACAAGTCCGCTAGATAATATTTTGCATACCGCAAACCTGAAATATGTTCGCTCGTATGTATTTAGCATGTAACAAAAGCTACAATAACAACAACAACTACAAAGGCCGCCATTACAACCGTCAGGCGAAAGAGCCAACTGAGATAGTAGTAGCAACAAAACCACTATGCACAGTGGGGATGATCACGAAATAAATGACAATATTAAAACCATCTTAACATCAAGAGAAGAGTTTCAGAATTTCAGCTCTGGAGGTATACAGCAGAGAATGACAACCAGTGGTCGCATTGACATCCCCATCATAAAGTGCAACATCTCTGTCCACATAAAACATACTTATAGCAATTTTCTGTGTGAACCTCGTATGAAAAAGTTGCGTTGAAATAGTAATTTTAATTTTAACGCAACCGCATTCACAAATGTTTAATGGCGGTTACTAATTAGTGCCTCGTTGTTATGATTATGATAGACGAGTACAGTGATGTTCAGTTTAGGTCTTAGTGGCCACATATGATTGAGACAGTAACACCATTTTATTTAAAACAGAGTTTGAGCATTTGATTTTCACTATTAATATATTAAAGAATGTTTTTTATACGATAATACGAGTATGATTGTCAAAGCTGAAATTTCAATTCAGGAAAGTAGGTGGTATGCTCAGAAAGTAAGTGGCTTTTGAATTTCGCTGGATACTCATGGCCGATTTTCTTTCCTTTTTAACAGACTTAACAAAAAGAAGAGAAGTTATCGATTTGTGTGTATTTTTTTAAATTTTTTTTAAGTTTCTTCACTCACAACTTCATCAATTGTGAACCGATTTAAAGAAAAATATTTTGATTAAAAGGCTTGGCAATTGTTTCGCTCTAAAATATTGTTTATTGCATAACTTCCTCATTTGTGGACCGATTTTGAAAGTGCAGCTTGCATTTAGGAATCACAGAAATATAATTGGGTAAAGTCGCCGTCCGAAATTATGATTGTAACAAAACTCCGCCATTTGCGGTCCTATTTTAAACATTTTTTATTTATAAAGGTATTTCAATCTTTCCTGGGAGTAAAATTCAAAACTAGAAATGGATTATAATAACCACAGTTGCTTCAGTTTTGTCATCTGCCCGATTGGATTTTTGTTTTGAAATCGATTCTTTTTGCCGGAATTATTACAAAAAAGTAGTGATACTGGTGCACTCTCTGTTTGAAGGTTGGAAGTATTTGATATCTTGGGGATTTTTGTCTGCCACAAAAAAAGTGAATCAAAGAAATCGTACCAAATTTTGTGTAAAAATTTTATGAAGTACTCCAAAGCACTTAATATGTTAATCGTGCTTATGGCTTTGAGTCTACTCTGTTTACAATGAGTTCCATGGCGGACAAGATGATGCCAATTAAAAGCTTCGCTTGTTACACACCAGCACCAGCACGTTAATAACTAATGTAAACGTTGAAGAAGTAAAGAAAATGGTGTTGCAGAATTACTAAATCACTATTAAAGAGTTGCTGATGATATTGGCAATAAAATTTATTCATATGTTTTACTCATCAGCAAAGTTTGCCCTGCATAACTTTGACTAGATGTTCTTTTCGCCAACAGCAATGCCTTAATCACTCCTTACCACACCATGTTCATCATATGTGGATCGCCTTAACATTACTCCTACTCTCAAAACATGAAGAGAACCATGAAAAGACAAAGGTAAAGTTTTCAAGGATATAACATAAGCAATTGTCACAAGTGCTTTGATGAATAGAAAAAGCATTTGCACAAGCATATTATTATATTCCAAAGGGATTTCTTTGCAGGGAATGAATACTTGTTTTATAAAAATAAAAACTTTCTTTACTCTTATTTTTACATTTAAAAGTGTAATAAAATATAAAAGTTTTTTAAAGTTAAATCTTACAGAATAAAAAATTAATAATAATAGCAACAACATTTCCTTACAAATGTAATAATAATAACAAACAAATACAAATTTCGTTCCCGTTTTCCATAATCTAAATAAACTGTCAGTTCGTCTAGAAGATTGATCTTCCCCATTGTGCAGTGTTGCATCTTAAGCAAAGACAACAAGACAAACACAGAATCATAATGACACTATGGGGTTTTCTAAAGCCTGGCTTTTTTCCCTGCTGTTTTTTTTTCATTTGGCATAAGTTTTGTTCAACTTTTATTTATTTTATTTTGTTTGTAATTAATACAACAGAAATGGAACTTCAAGAGGGAAGCTTTTGTGAAAACGAAACCAAACTTAAGCCGAAAGCACAAAATGTATAAATAAATTTGGAATGTATTTTTGTATGTGATGTTGCAGAGTGTTTTACATTTTGTGGCAAGAAAAAATGTAACTCATTATGTCACAAATTGAAATGTTGCAGTAAATAAATGGCCAGTGTGCCACATAAGACAGGCCAACAAAACTAACAGCAGAATAAGAAACTACAGAGGCGGCTTTATGCAACAACAACAAAAAAGTAATAATAAATAAATAAAATAAAACATTAATGAAAATGTAAAGAGTAGCGCTACGCCGACAAAACAAATGTTATAATTGTATTAATGCAGTTGAATCGTTTTGTTGCAATTCTGTTTATATAAAAATAAAATAGTTTATTAGAAGCAACATAAAACCACCGTTTACGACGAATTTGATTAGACGGAATTCCCGCAAGGAAATACAATTTTATCGAGGAAAGAAAACATTTTGCTGGATATCCTTGATAGTCCTACAAAACAAAAAATATTTCATATGAAGCCAATATATGAGGATGAGGCTTTTTTACAGGCGAGTAATGGTCGATTCGACAATAAGCCACGCCTTTTACGGTTTTGTATAATGTACAAATTATTTATCGGCTTTATTAATATAATGAATTATAATTGAAATATTTATTACTGATTAATTTAGAAATAAACACTCAGTAAGTGTGGCACACTCGTTTCATGGAATCCCTTATGATCGTAATAATAAATAATATCTCGAATAATGAATTTAAAAAATTATTTTTTATGTCGTTGATAACAATTTTAAATAACAAAGGACCAAGTACACTGCCTTGTGGAAAACCACAGACCACATATACTTCGCAACTTCTTAGTTCATCTCTCTCTGCAAATTGCTTTCTATTATTTAAGTAATACGGAAACATTTTAATAGGGTTCGTTCACCAGAACAACAATAATACTTTAATTTCTTTTTAAGTAATTTTATGCCTGCATTACCTTTATGGCCCTCATCGAGACCTTTCCAGACGTAATCCATAACATTACTTACAGCTTCTGCAGATCCACTGGCCTTTATCAATCGGTATTGGTGATCAAAAAGTAATTGGGTCACTTCAAGATAATTTGTTAGTTGCTTCGAAGTTAATTTTTCAAATTGACAGAACGGATATCGGATTCACTTTTCTATTCCTGTTTCCTCTCTTGCGAAAATGTTCATAGTGCAAACACACTCTAGTTTGTTATTAAATTTTAGCAAGTAGATAGAAAAAGTTTACATTACAATTTAATTTTAACTTTTTTTAAACATTTATCAATATTTCGTTCCTCAAAAATTATTCGCATTTAACGAGACCAATTGAACCTAAAAATTGGTTTGTACGTCACTTGTAATTGTAATCGGTATTAGACTACTTAGAATTAATTATAACTTGCACTATGCCAAATAAAATTTCAGGTATTTGTGTTGAAATTCCCAAACATTTGAGATTACCACTAATTTAATAGCAAATTAAAGTGAATGTAATTGAAGATAAACAACCTTAGATATAAAAGGAACATATTTAGCAACAGTTTATTCACTACATGTTCGTACAAGCAGCTGCCAACTAGAATATCGATTACCCTTAGCAGCTCCTTGGCAAAATATTTATGTATAATAAACTTTTTCTTATTCATTGCTGACATCAAAAGTTGTGTTCTTAAATTTAATAATGTTTAAAAAAATTTGCTATTTTTGTTTAACTCATATTTCATTTCGACATTTCACATTTTCCCCGCTCCATATTAAAACACGATATTAGAATAAATTGTACATGGGTATTAAATTTTTTCTCTCTTGTCCTATACAAGATTATTGACAAGACTGTCACCCTTACAGATATTGTTGGACCATGTAATTCCAATGTATCCCAAAATGCATGGTCCCATTTTATAAAGTCATAAAGTCTTCATAATAAGTGTTCGTGCTTTCACTATTATGATCGTTATTCTGTATTTGTTCCATGAACTAGTTCATTGGATATAATATAAAGCAGTAGTACGTAGTTTAGCTCTAGGACATCGTTATGTTAAATGCAACATTTATTTATTTCAAATCATTTCCCTGCATGCTCCTCTTGCATAATCCCTCCCTGTTTTGAATATCGTGGCAAGTAAATTTTATTAACACCAGAAGCTGTCTTGAAGCTTAATGAATGTCAAATAAAATGAGAATAGCCGCTGCAGCAACAGGTGGTAACTTGGCTAAATTGAAATTCAAATGTTTTGTAAAATTAATAGCAGTTAACAAATGATTATACCGTTTAATTTAATTTTAATTTAAATACATATTTTAAAATATTTGTATACCCCATTATGGATGGATTTCTAAGCAACTTCTCATACTCTGGCAAGGAACACCCAAGTTGTTTACAATTGACGAAAGCAAACAACGCAAAAGGGAAAGAAAATCGGAATAAAATTTAACTTGGCTATAGTAAAGAGTTTATTTGTGCCAAATAACTTTTATTCTTGTAGCTTAAAATAATCAATGTCGTCTTAGCACACTCGCTCATTAAGACACACACACATACACACTATTAAACAATTAACAATTTCCTAAAGAGTTATCAATGTTATAAAACTCAACATACTTAAGTTGCCATAAAAACAAAGATTTTATTTGATCATCATCGTCATCGTCATCCTCATTTCTAGTGTGGTACGTCCGTCTGGCGGCGTTGTCTACTTTAGATGACCGTACCGCTCGTAGTTAAAATTCAAAACTTTAACACGGCCAAGTAACTAACATCAAATAAAAAAGTGAAATAAAAAAAAACACAATCCGAAATTATTTAAAGCAACGGGTGCATCATCACCAGCCAAACAGCCAACCAAACACAAACAACTGGCCATCATTACTACGATTAACTGCACAACACCAGCACATTAACTTCATAATGATCGTCTTGGAGGGAACAACAAGAAGTGGTAGAGTATGAAACAAAATCAGAAGAAGTGAAAACAAATACAATCTCTGATTTACACTCACAATCAAATCGGGTTAATAAACAAACCAACAGGAAAAAGACACAAAAATTCATGTCACTTTTAACATTTATACCCAAATTATGCGGTATTTTCCTCTTGAAATTCAAATTTTATGGAAGCTCATTAAATATAAATTTGTCGTTTATTATACATACATACATACATGCAGACATATGTGCACACATACGTATGTACTGACATACTGCGTATCAGCATCCACTTAGCATCGTTGGTGGAGGAGCACTAAAAGGAACCTTTAACATTTTGTTGTATCGAAAAAGAAAAGAAGGTGGCCGGTGCAAGTGCATCTCATCAACAGTGTATGTCATTGCCAATGAAACTGTGATTCCTTCATTCGTTATTCCGTTTCCTGACCACCATTATACGAGCAGTATGGATGCGTTATAAACGCTGACGTTCAAATAAAATAATATAAATTAATTAACCCAAAATGCATTCATTTATTAACTCTACTCCTGGAGAGTGAGTGTCTTTGGCATTTATTCGTTTGTAATGACAGGCTGCATACAGTCTTCAGACTTCTTTTTATTTTTGTTGAGGTGTGCAATCGTAAAAAATTTTGCATTTCTTTGTTTCAAACCGGCTTTGCGTGTCAAGGACTCAATAAGATTTCATGCCGAAAAACAAACTGAAAGAAAAGTGGAAAGGAATATAAAAATACTGGTACCTTATAACAGCAATAATTTTCATTAGTATCATAAACATTTCCACTGATGTTATTGTTTTGCCATTGCCATTGCCATTGCCGAGGCCGCTGCCATTGTCGTTGCCGTTGATGCGTGCGTGCTGGCAATCGTCTTGATATTTACTGAAATAAAACAAATTTTTAATGAGTAATAGCCCCAGATGAAGATTTACTTTGTTTCGTTCGTTCTAAAGTTTCTTTATCAACAGCAAAGTTTCAGTCATAAAACTGAAACATTTTTGAGGGAAGGTAATGCAAAAGTAGAATTTTTCCGATCAATACTGGCGCTGGCATGACAAAGAAAACAATTTTTAAGTTCAACTATTTTTGCTTTTTACAATTGTGTACATACACCGGCTACAGCGGAATTTCCTTTATAGTGAACAACTCCTTCGGTCCCATCAGTTTTGTACAAGTTATTTCATATAAAGTATTACGGTTACAACGAACTACGGTTGCAAACTATTGTTAATAATTACGTTTGTAGTGAAGAGTACAAATTAAAAATTTTCCTTGGATTCCCGGAGGAACCCTTATACAAATTTTGGAATGTTAGAAAATCCTTTTGCTATGATCAATTTGTTAGTTTTAGTCAGAGCATTGCCGACGGCAAACGGATAGTAAAAATATAAAATTTGATAATATAAAACAGAGTACAGGAAATAATTATAAACTTAAGTATGTTTTGATCGAAATAAATATTAAAAAAAAACTTAAAATAGTTTTTTACGTCATTGTTAAGTAAAATTGCATTTAACATATTTAAAAAACATATTTAAAAAAACATATTTATTTAAGGTTGTTTTAATTTGATATTTTGTTTCAAATACATTTCATATGCCACATTTCAAAAATCATATTTCGCTCTAAATTAAAAATTGTATATACTTTAAGTCCTCAAATAAATAAATAAATAAATATCGTGAACAAAATTTCTTCAACTGAACAAGACCATTTTTATCAAAAATATACATTTTTTAAATGAATAAATTTATTTAAACATTATCCTGTTGAACTATTGAACAGTAGTAAATGGGTAGTAACGCATCGTAAAGAATACGACCATATGAAAATAGTCAAATTAACATCTGATAAATTACATTAATTTGGAAAGTGTATGCCTCTATTCAACAAAAGTTTGGTGTTTAATTTTGCGAACTGAAAAGTATGAATAAAAATAACTATTGAAAAAGATCAATTTCCATTATAATTTCCATAAAATAGCAAAAAAATTTTTTTAGTTAAATTTATTTTAAAAAAGTTAGTTGATGTGAAGAATTTTCATTAAAACTAAATATGTAGTTTTCCAGAGATGGATGTCAATGTCTCTTTTTCATCTCATTGAAAGAAGCATCAAAAGAAAAAGTTTAGAAACACACATTTACTGGCGAGTTGTTGCATTTAGTCTCCGGTAATAATTTTTTTTAAGAACTAGAAACTTGCAATATTGATTGGAATATTGCAATATATATACAATATGCACAAAAAGAAAAAAAAATTAAGTGAAAATCACCAAGTGAAGACTGACAATAGCTTTTCAGCTTAAATAGAAACGTTTCTCTTATTAAATAAAGTTATAAGTTTCTTTGAACAATAATTCTGGGTACACAAACACAAATTTTTTTTTCAATATGAATAAAAATTTCCCAATTTTAACTAAAATAATAATATTAATTAACACTATTTTTTTTCGACCTTTTTTGTTTTAATATATATAATTTTTGTAATCAAGCGTTAGGTCTTTTTTTAAAAAATAATAATTTTATTCAATATTTCGACGCCTCTTTGGGCGTCTTCTTCAGGAAATTTTTTTATTAATATGACAATTGAAAAAATTTTTTTGAAAACTTATTTTACATACATACATAAATGAACAAATTGAAAAAATTTTTTATGAACCAATCAAAATTTAATAAAGTAAAAAATTTTTTAAAGGAAACAAAAAACAAAAAACTAAACAAAAAATGTTTTTAACCTATGAAGAAATGAAAAATCCTTTATACTAATTATATAATAACAATAAAAAATATTTTACATTCCTATTAGTCAGTTTAATTTACGAATCAAATGTCTATAACATTGAGCAACATTATCTGTATCAGTTTTATAGTTTACTATCTTATTACTTGGAACATTAATAATGTTAAGCATCTCTAACATATAACGTCGTTTAAAATTGTTCTCTATAGCTAAGACTGATACTTTGCTAAAGTCCGGATTATGACTAGAGTTACAACAATGTTTCGTTAATGCTGTCTTTTGTGAAGTTGAAACATTCCTATACTTTTGGTCTGACTTGTGTCCTGCCAACCTAGTCTTCAATTTATTCTTTGTTGTACCTATATATACTTTATCACATCTCTCATTATTCTTACCATCGCATGGTATCTTATAAACGACATTAGATATGTCTAATTTTTCTACTTGATCTTTAGTCTTTGTGAATAATTTACCTACTGTATTATATATTTTATGAGCCATTTTATAGTTTCTGTTATCAAAAATATTTGATTTTTCTAATCTCTCGGACATCATTGGTACATAAGTTAACGATTTATAAATTTTTTGTTCCCGAATAATATCTGATCTTGTCCTATTATTTTTATATTGTATTATTAATTGATTGATAAGGTGAATTGGAAAGCTATTATCAAGTAATATATTCCTAATTTTTTCTTTATTCTTCTTATGAAACTCAATATCACTTATCGATAAAATTCTCTCTATAAGATTCTTTGCCGTATTTATAATAATTTTCTTTGGATGTTTAGAAAAATAGTTAATAATTCTGCCAGATGATGTTGGTTTTTGGTACCAATCTATTGATATAGTGCTTCCTCTATTTATTACTAATGAATCTAAATATGGAAGTACTGAGTTGCGTTCTTTCTCAATTGTAAATTTAATATCAGGATGAAATGAATTAAATGTTGATAACATAATTTCTATATCACTTTCTGATATAATGCAAAATAAATCATCGACATATTTTGTTAATATCTTTGGTTTAACTCTTAACTTTTCAATGCATTTGTCTAGAAGTTCTTCCATTACAATATCAGCTACAATAGGAGATGCTGGAGAGCCCATTGGAAGTCCTTTCTGTTGTATATATATCTTATTATTATACTGAAAATACCTGTTATCTATTATACAAAATCTAATAATCCGTAAAAACAAATTTTTGCTCATGTTGGTATATCTTTCTATTGTATTCCATTTTTCATCTATTATATTAATAGCAAGATCCACTGGAATACTTGGAAACAATGAAACAACATCGAGTGATACTAATTTTTCATCAGCATCAACTTTTAAATGTTTAATTCTATTTTTAAATTGTAACGAATTAGTTACATTATATTTTGATTCCACAGTTAACCTTTTTAAAATATCTGTGATGTACTTACATAATTCATATGATGGTGAATTTATACTAGAGCAAATTGGTCTCAATGGAAAATTTTCTTTATGGATTTTAGGTAATCCATATAGTCTTGGAGCTAAAGCTACATTTGTCTTAAGTTTATTTTTGTCAACGCTTGAAATTATTCTTGCTTTGAAAAGTTCTTCAACTATATCATTATTTATTTTTTGTAACTTTGTCGTTGGATCTTTATTCAATATTCTATATGTGGTATCATTACCCACTATATCATTAATCCTTATATTATAATCATTCTTACTCATAGCTACTGTTGTATTACCTTTATCTGCATTTAATGTAATTATGTCTTTATTAGACTTTAAGAATTTTTGGCAAAGCTTTACTTTATCTAATACAAATCTATCCCTATTTGTTAATTTAATCTTATTTGTGTGGCTATCAATAATCTTAGTCAATTTTGATCTGGCTATTTCTTGTTCATCACTATCCTGTAAAGTCTGTACAAAATCTTCTCCTTCTGCTATTATTTTCATTATAGGAAAGTCCTCTTTCTTAACTGGTAATGAATGTTTTTTACCTAGAGAAAGAATATATTGTACATCTTCTGGAATATTAACATCTAAAATAGGGATAGATTTGTATTAGATAAAGTAAAGCTTTGCCAAAAATTCTTAAAGTCTAATAAAGACATAATTATATTAAATGCAGATAAAGGTAATACAACAGTAGCTATGAGTAAGAATGATTATAATATAAGGATTAATGATATAGTGGGTAATGATACCACATATAGAATATTGAATAAAGATCCAACGACAAAGTTACAAAAAATAAATAATGATATAGTTGAAGAACTTTTCAAAGCAAGAATAATTTCAAGCGTTGACAAAAATAAACTTAAGACAAATGTAGCTTTAGCTCCAAGACTATATGGATTACCTAAAATCCATAAAGAAAATTTTCCATTGAGACCAATTTGCTCTAGTATAAATTCACCATCATATGAATTATGTAAGTACATCACAGATATTTTAAAAAGGTTAACTGTGGAATCAAAATATAATGTAACTAATTCGTTACAATTTAAAAATAGAATTAAACATTTAAAAGTTGATGCTGATGAAAAATTAGTATCACTCGATGTTGTTTCATTGTTTCCAAGTATTCCAGTGGATCTTGCTATTAATATAATAGATGAAAAATGGAATACAATAGAAAGATATACCAACATGAGCAAAAATTTGTTTTTACGGATTATTAGATTTTGTATAATAGATAACAGGTATTTTCAGTATAATAATAAGATATATATACAACAGAAAGGACTTCCAATGGGCTCTCCAGCATCTCCTATTGTAGCTGATATTGTAATGGAAGAACTTCTAGACAAATGCATTGAAAAGTTAAGAGTTAAACCAAAGATATTAACAAAATATGTCGATGATTTATTTTGCATTATATCAGAAAGTGATATAGAAATTATGTTATCAACATTTAATTCATTTCATCCTGATATTAAATTTACAATTGAGAAAGAACGCAACTCAGTACTTCCATATTTAGATTCATTAGTAATAAATAGAGGAAGCACTATATCAATAGATTGGTACCAAAAACCAACATCATCTGGCAGAATTATTAACTATTTTTCTAAACATCCAAAGAAAATTATTATAAATACGGCAAAGAATCTTATAGAGAGAATTTTATCGATAAGTGATATTGAGTTTCATAAGAAGAATAAAGAAAAAATTAGGAATATATTACTTGATAATAGCTTTCCAATTCACCTTATCAATCAATTAATAATACAATATAAAAATAATAGGACAAGATCAGATATTATTCGGGAACAAAAAATTTATAAATCGTTAACTTATGTACCAATGATGTCCGAGAGATTAGAAAAATCAAATATTTTTGATAACAGAAACTATAAAATGGCTCATAAAATATATAATACAGTAGGTAAATTATTCACAAAGACTAAAGATCAAGTAGAAAAATTAGACATATCTAATGTCGTTTATAAGATACCATGCGATGGTAAGAATAATGAGAGATGTGATAAAGTATATATAGGTACAACAAAGAATAAATTGAAGACTAGGTTGGCAGGACACAAGTCAGACCAAAAGTATAGGAATGTTTCAACTTCACAAAAGACAGCATTAACGAAACATTGTTGTAACTCTAGTCATAATCCGGACTTTAGCAAAGTATCAGTCTTAGCTATAGAGAACAATTTTAAACGACGTTATATGTTAGAGATGCTTAACATTATTAATGTTCCAAGTAATAAGATAGTAAACTATAAAACTGATACAGATAATGTTGCTCAATGTTATAGACATTTGATTCGTAAATTAAACTGACTAATAGGAATGTAAAATATTTTTTATTGTTATTATATAATTAGTATAAAGGATTTTTCATTTCTTCATAGGTTAAAAACATTTTTTGTTTAGTTTTTTGTTTTTTGTTTCCTTTAAAAAATTTTTTACTTTATTAAATTTTGATTGGTTCATAAAAAATTTTTTCAATTTGTTCATTTATGTATGTATGTAAAATAAGTTTTCAAAAAAATTTTTTCAATTGTCATATTAATAAAAAAATTTCCTGAAGAAGACGCCCAAAGAGGCGTCGAAATATTGAATAAAATTATTATTTTTTAAAAAAAGACCTAACGCTTGATTACAAAAATTATATATATTAAAATAATAATAGATTAATTTATTTTTATTTAATTTGAGTGAAGTATCGTTACAAGCGTGTATACCAACATTTTAAGAACGAAATTTTACCTCGAATTGAAGAAAATTATTTATGTTTATTGTACTAAAACAACAAACAACATTAGATTTGAATAAGATTTTTCTTAGATGTATTCTAAACAAATTTTCTCCAATTCGCAGTATTTAAATAAAATTATGACAGAATTACACAATTGGAACAATGTGGACAATAAGAAAAAAATTTATTATTTCAATAACAAAAATGAAATTAAGTAAATCCAAAATTTTTCAATCTAGGGTGAATTTGGACCCCTGCAATTTTTGATTTTTTAACAATCTCATCTGCGCATGTCATGATAGTTAAACCAGTTAGTACTTATAGTTCCAAAGTTATAGCCCTCCAAAATTGGGTATATCGATAATATTTGTGAAAAATAAAAATCAAGAGATCCTTCTTTAGGAAAATTTTTTTTTGAAAAAAAATAATTTCTGTTTTTACAGTTTCTTACAAAAAGAGGCTGCGCCACTTCCGTTAAATATAAAGAAGAAATTCAAAGCTTTCCAATAACTTCATTGACGCTTCAAAGTTACGAAGTGCTTAATGTTGCTAATTTTTCACAAAGTTTTAAACTTCGGAGGGCTATAAATTTGTAACTATAAGCGGTATTCTTCTGTGTAATGCATCATACAGAGCGCAATGAAAACTAATAATTTTCTAAATCATAAGCCAAACGACGGTGTCATTAGTGAAATTCATTAGATCATTAAGTAATTGAAATATCGTGCGTGGCAGGACATTTCTCATTTTATATAATTTTAATCTTCCTAACATCTTTCATTGACTATCATAGATAGAAGAGCTTATGGGCCAAGCATATTCATCCGATTATCTCTTAATTGAAATCCCGATATTCCGCTTCCGCATTATAGCGGAAGTAGTGAAGCTAGAACAGCTCTTTTTCAATTAGTTGAGCTTATGTTCGAATCACACCTCTTTTCAAGCCCATCTAATTCACTTTGATTTGGACGCAGGCCCAAGAATATATCATTGTTTAATGAATATTAATATACATACATTCATATTACTTAGTGACTAATTCCCTTTTTGTCAAATATTCGCCACCTTAAGTCGACAAAGAATTATTTGCCAACTTATTTTCGAGACTGTTCAGCATTTTTGGAATTTTTAAATCGAAATCAGAGCAAATGCTAAATATATCTTTACTTCCAAATAAAGAAGAGAAACAAGCAACATGCAACAAAATTTGAAACCACATTTTGTTGCTGCTCCGTCAAATGCAATGTTGCACTGGTAACACATCATACCTTAAGGGTATGAATGATGTAACGCTTATATGAATGCCTGTGTTGAGTTACGAGCGGTAGTGTGTGTGTGTGTGTGTGTGGCAGATTCGGCTAGTGAAGTTTAAAAAGCATTTAGGTACAATTTTTCATGCCAAGTACTTCCAACACCAAATATCGCACCTTGCTTTCACAGGTTTCTGGGGCACATACTCGTATTTACATACATACAAGACAGCACAACCGAAGCAGCAGACTTAAAGGCCCTTGCTAAATAAGTACAATGTGTATTTTTGTTGTTGTTGTTGTTAAGCTCAGTTAAGTTTAGTATTTGTTTGTTTGCACCAAGAAAAATGATGCAAAATTCATTTTGAACAACTACAACAACAAAATATTGCTGAGGTGGCCTGGTGTTTGGCAAGTTATTGTAGTTATTTTGTGAATAACTCAAGCTTGCAGGAGGGTCTACACATCTGGTCATGATGTTGAGAACACTAACAAACATCGTCCTCCTCAGCACCGCCATCACCTTTTGTAGTATACGAAACGAAACATTTCATGTCGGAATTTTTGTAACAATTTCTTTCTTGATTGTTTTTATTTTAAACGTGTATATATTTTGCAGCCTCTTTGCAACGTTAACAGATATTCTATCATGCAGCGGTGCTTATTGAACTTTTTTGGTGCATGTTTAGGAAAAATGAATAAAACATTTACATTTACACTCGAAACTTAATAATAGTAAAATGCTTAAAAATTTTTAAACTAAATCATTTCTTTCCAAGAAACTATTTTCAGAAATACGAATAATTTTGAAAATGTTATGGTATTCATGAAAAAATCAGAATTGATAAAGTTACTCCCTGACAGTGGCATGAAAAGGGCAAACAATGTGGGAATAAATAAAGAACTTCTAAGTTGATTTTTGTGATATTCTTCCGACGGGGTTTGTTTGAATTTGGAACGATTTTCCGTCATCCCACGTCAAATTTGGTTTATGAACAGACTGGTTTCGGCTTTGTGCCATCTTCAGTGTTCTCGATTTAGTATTCGAGAACACTGAAGATGGCACAAAGCCGAAACCGGTCTGTTCATAAACCAAATTTGACGTGGGATGACGGAAAATCGTTCCAACTTCTAAGTTATTTAACCGATTGAATTACTCAATCCAATGGCCAAATCCAATTAATATTTGAAATTGCACTACTTCACTCAGTTCTAAACGCACTTAAAAAAATAATAATGATCTAAAATTTAGGAAAATTTATTTAATTTGAGTTCAAAATGGCTGTGGTAGGGCGGCGAAGCCGTTTATTACTCGAACTCGGTAAAACAAAATTCCTCACAGCAAGTAAAAACACATTTAAACCAATTTCTATGAAAGGTTTCTTATTTTTGAGAAAATTTTAATTCATTTCAGTAAAATTTTTGCTGACATTTCTGGAAATTGTTTGAAAATGTTAGAAATTTAAAAAAATAGAAGTTATTTTTCGCAATTTTTTTATTTACGACCACTGAACTGAAATTTAGTAATTTTTTCTAAATTCTAGTTCATTAATATTCATAATATTTTTAATATATTTCTTTGAAGGAAGAATGTATGGGCGAGCAAACACGGCATCAATGTTTTTACATCGGACTTTTATATTCGAAATTAAGAAATTATTCTTAAATTCTAGTTCATAAATTTCCTTAACTTATTATCACAAGTGAATTTATTTTAATTGGAAGAAGGAAGAATCCCTTAGTGAAATATGTTGTTTTAAATACATTTTTGAAATACATAAGGAATTCTTAAATAATTTTTTTCAAATTACCCCGTTATGGATTCGAATCATCAAACTTCTCTTTAAAAGTCAATCTGAAGCAGTATTGAGTTCGTATGTTCTTTGAAAAGTGTAAAATTTTAACATTTCATCTTCAGTATAATGTTTTTTGCTCCGAACTATGGAAAATCTTCATTTTAATTCTATTGAATTTTTATTGAAGTAGGGGAAGTATGAACTATAATTGAAGACAACTATTTGCAGCTTTTAAGTTTAGAGAATTTTATATGGGAGTCAATCATTTCCTAAACTAAATTTCGTTAACTTAAATTCAAAGTTCTTAATTTTTATGACATAAACTCCCAAGTTTAATAAGGATTAAACAAAATTGGGAAAATGTAATTTTAAAGTCAATAAATCCTTCGTTAGATGTAGGAAATTTATGGAAACATGAATTATTTTAAATCTAGTTCTTTACAGATTTAAATAAATTTGTCTTAGATTTAGTGAAATCTTACTAGAAACAAGGAAATTTTCGAACTAATTTTTACGAAAATTTCTTATTTAATTATTTATCTTAACAAAAGAATAAATAGTTTTACAGGATAGATGTACGTGCATGAACAATGTTGTAACTTGTGAGGTCAAAGGAAATAATGCATGCATTTTAAAGAAAAGTTGATTTTCTCGATACAAGCAGAATGGAATTAATTTTATTTGTTTCAAAGAGACTCACACTTTTCTCCTCGAAGTAAAATACATAAAAATTTTCATAGAATTTGTCCTTATTGACATTTTCACATCTTTTCATTTAATATAGTATCGTAGTAATTTTTTTTAAAGAAGACAATGAAATTCAGGTTACTGATCCGAATATAGAGGTTTTCTTGATAATTTCTGAAAACGATCGTTAATGTTAAGGCATGAAATGCAGCTTACTTGTCCACCTGAGCTTTGCGTTAGGTTGTCCAATATCTTACCAAAGATCAGTTCGCTTTGTGAATGAAAACACGAAGATGTTCGAAGTTTTAATATTTATTAAAGCTGCCTCTGATTAATTATTATGTTATATTAATTATATGGTTATTATTAATACTTAATATTCAAATTTATTATTTGAGACGTTCTTTTCAATTAATGGTTTAAATAATTAGAGTTTGAAAATTTTTTATTGTTTATTGTGGCTTTAGCTGTTCACTACTCTCATCGATGGGATTCTTGGCTCTCTCCTCATGTACGCGTTCGAGTAATTTCAAATAGGCTGAAGCACTGCCCCATACATGAGAGTTGTATTCCACTTTAGGACTGATGTAGGTGATATAAATTAAGGAGATCAGGTGCAGTGAAGCATCTCTTGCACCATCTTGAAACGCCGAAGCAACTTAAATGGTATTTAAACGATAGTCAGTTTACAGATGCACCAAAATGTTCGGTTGTAAGTGTATGCATAAGCATACAACACTGGGTCTTACGAGCATTAAAGTCGACCTTGTTCGCATGACCCTTTTCAGAGATTGTTACAAGGTCCCAATTAAGTTTATGACTTAAGCTAAACCAGAAAAGTTTTATTTTGGCATTCTCAGGCTCAAGAAAGTGGTTTATTTATGAATGTATTAAAGAATTAAAAAATATATATATATATATATATATATATATATATATATATATATATATATATATATATATATATATATATATATATATATATAATATTAATAGGATTAACAAAAAAAATCAGAAAAAGTTGCTGGAAACGGAAAAAGTGTTGTTTCATAAAAATTTCGCCTTATGGTAACTAAATTTCAAGTAGATAATCTGTTTCGCTCCACTTTTAAACGTATTGTAACATATAATAAATAATATTACAAAACAATACAATGAATATTTTAACTAAATATAACTTCAAAATAATTAAAAGGAAACTGAAGTATGCAACAAAGTTATCTGTAAAGCAAAACTTTCATTATTGATGACTCAAACTAAATATTTTGTGCACTAACACTAAAATAAAAATAAATACTTAATTTAATAGCTCTTTAAAATATCAAATATTTGTGATAGTAAGCATCTATGGTTAGTATTTGTTAACCTTCAGTTTATATTTGTTTTAAAATCAACCGAAAATAAAATATCGCAGCCTTAAATCAAACTTCTAACAATTTTACATGTTTTATGATCGTGTGAAATTCCATAAACATCACCGAAATCTAAGCACTTGGAACAATTTATTATGCCATGAATGAACATCATAACCATCATCATCATCATTATTATCGTGATCATCATCGTCGTGACTATCATCATTCACTAAATCAACTAGGACGGCAGCAGGCAGCAGTATCAACATCATAGATAGAATTAAAATAAATTTGTATCTTTATAAAAAATCTATGTAAAGATTAAAATTTTACTAAAATTTGTTAACTCTTTTAGCTGGAGCTTATTTTTTTCATTTTATTTCCCTTAATGCCATTTTCATTTGCCATCTTACGGCACGTATGTTGAACAAAATCAATGTCCAGCCATCGAAATACTTGCCACTCGTACCACTATCTCTTTGTTTTAATAACCAGTAGTAAGTTTTAACTTAAATAACGTGCACAATTTCGAAGCTTCCATGAGTTTTAAACTTGTTTCTGATGTTCCTGCCAGTCTGAGTGGCCATCATTGGCTGATGCAAGACCAAAATCAGAAACAAATACCTCATAATGTTACTACATCCATAGTTGTTTTACGTTTCTGTTTTTGCTTGTTGTTTTTTTGGGAGTTAGATGGAGCGATGGATGATGCAGTTTTTCATCTTCTTCGTTAAGTTGTTTGTTTTCTGTCTTCTGTTTTTTCTTTCTTTTCTTATCTTATCGATCATTGTTTTTTCCCAATTTTTTTACAACGTTTTTTTCTTTTTGTGAGGCAAAAAATCGTCATGTCGCGAGATGAGCTTTTTGCTGGAGATACGGCTAGTATTGATCAGTATGGTGTATGCCTTCTGTTTTAGCCATAGAAACTAACTTTTATATACGTAATAATGTTTATACATGAACCCAATGCAACCATCAGAGTGTGCATTCGACTGGCTGTATAAAGTTTTTTATATTCTTGCCACTTGTATGCAACTCAAAAGCAAAAAAACCAACCAACAAACAAAATCTCATGCTATACATTAAGTCTATTAGAAATATTGTTGTATGTTTTTGTAGATTTGTTGTTGCTTTATTTGAAATTTATTCAGTTCTTCATGTTCGATCTTTATACATTTTGATTTTGGCCTTTGATAGATTTCCGACTTGATAAGCATTTGAAAATATCTGTACGTTTAAATGACTACACATACACATGCGCGTTTGCATATAATTAAATTCATAACCCAACAAACAATTTTTTTCTAAGGTACTTTGTCGAAAAGCCCGATGAGGTCAATTTAAATGTTTCCAAAACTCAGCTAATGTCAACTGGAAAATTAGTTCGTTTAAAATAAATATATAAATTTAAAATAATTGCAATAAGAGGGTGAGAAGTGATGCCGAAACATATAATTGCAGTAAAATCTTTCAGCTAATGGGCCGGCCTTAATGAGGTTGGCTTCGAGATTTTACAATAAATTAAGTAAAAATGTCAAATTTGAAATTGGAATTCGTCAAATGTAATGAGAGTGATTATGAATTAAAATGTCTATTTCCACAGGACTATAAATGATGTTATTTTCTTACATTTACTGCAAAAATTAAGGAGTTATAAGTTTAATGTATATATCTGCAACCTACAAGGTGGCGCAACATTAATGTCATAATATGAATTGGCTGCCATTTTTACAGATGGTGCTAAACGTCACTCTGCTTGGACATTTATGAAAATTAGTTGTAAACATGCCAACACCTTAAAAACGTGGAATAATTATTACGGCTTACTGAAGAAATTTTCATTTTGCTGTTTTAACGCAGCTTGAATTTTTTTTTTGTCGTTTTCCTCAATTAAGCGTTTGGCTGAGCGCCTCCTATAAACTGGATACACTACAGACATCGCAAGAAGTTGCCGACTTCGTATTTCTCGTTCGACCGAGAACATCGCAATATAAACGACGGTACAATGCACACAATTAAGCATCAGCATACGTTCGTGGCAACGAATTTTGGTGAAAGATTTGAAAATGTTCCCCTACAAAGTGCACAGTATTCATGAATTGCTGCCTGCTGAGAGTTGGAAAAGGTTAATTTACTGCCAGAAGAGAACGATTTCGTATCAAAAATCAAAATGAGCGCCGAAGCCCCATCCCACATTAGTTAACAAACAAAATGTGCATTTCTGGGGCAGATGGTATACAGATGAAATACATTAACGGCCATTGAATCCCCTCAAAGTGAGTGTTCGGTGCGCCATTTGAGGTGAAAAAGTGATTGGCGTTTATTTTTAAAGACGCTAAATGGTGAGCGTTATAGGCAGATGGTAAACGGGTTTTTTTAGCGTACTTTTCTGCAGTGGATCTCGATCGTTGTTCGTTTTAACAAGGACGGAGCAACCGATCACACCGCTCGGTTAACAATGAAGATTTTGCTACACTAATATCCAGGTCGAGTGATCTGCCGTTTTGGATATTTGAACATGCCGTCCAGATCGCCAGATCTAACAGCACTAGACTTTTACCTTTGGGGCTTTTTAATATCTCTCGTTCACCATAACAATCCACGAATCTCGTAAGTTTTGAAAGCTGTGGATAACATTGAAGAAGAAAGTGGCAATTCGGAGCTAGATGTTTTGCGAGTATCAATTCAAAACGAGCGAAATTATGCATCAACTCGTGAGGTGGCTATTCGAGCAATATAAATTTTTTGAATTAACGATTTTACAAATTAATTAATTTTACACTTTTAAATAAAATGTCTATGCAAGCAGAGTTCTTTTTTTCATTTATAACAAAATGGCAATCAGTTCAAATTACATTATTTTGGAACGCAATGGGACTACGAGTATTTATCACATTGTAGCTCCTAAATGTTTTAACCCATTTCTATTAATTTTTTGTAGTGTTTTTTTATTTTTATTTTTCAATAAAAATTTAACGAGATGAAAGAGAGGGAGTGATAGGTAGTAGTGAAGTAGTGAATTATTTTTACAAATCTACTATTGTGCGTTCTACTAATTTTAATAACAAAGTTACAGCGCCCCTGGTGTTAAGTACTCGTAGAGGCATTAAGTTTCTTAAGCGGCATGTGTAGCCATTTTATTAATTGTTATAGTATCAATCGCTGCCGCTTTGCCTTCATCACTTAAACAATCCAGCAACAACTACCACAATGCCATAATAAGCCTTATGGGCGTTTGGAAGCCATGGTGCCACCCACGAACATTATAAAATTAAAAAATTTAACGTGGTGTAGTTTAACCGATTTTTGGGATTTAATTAATTATTATACTCATTTCCAAATGAATTTCATTATTTTTTAATTATTCATATAAATAATTAAAACTAATAGACGAGTACACAATAAAAAAAAATAATATATAAGATAAATATTTGATTTGTTAAAAGAGTTTGATTTTTTTTTCTGTTAGTCCATGGAGCCCTAATTAATTAAAAATTGGCTCAGATGAAAATTTACTTTTACAATATTGATATCATAACTTTTTTAGCCACTTTTTGCATTTAAATTGTTTGTTGGATTAAATACTCGTCGTTAATGAATAAAATTCAGAATATAGCATATTTTGAATAAAAATGTTTTGGGATCGTAACAAATAGTCGTTAAATTTTAAAGAAATTAAATAATCGCATAAAAGTTTATGAGTGGCTCATGCCCGATATATTTATATTTAAGTAATTAAAACAATGTTATAAAAGAATTTTATAACAACAAAAATTATTTAACAAAAAAAACAACATAAACCTTAATTATAAAGTAAGTAAATTTTTTTCCGATATCATCGACGACTCCTTTTTTGGTCAAATATTGACGGTCAGTTGAAGATTAGTTTGCCTTAAATGCAAACAACGCACAACGCACAACAACAGAAATATTAAAAGCAAATATTTTTGAAAAAATAAATGCCAGTTGTTATATGACAGCTAGAAGATAATTATTTATTTAGTATATCCATACATATAAAATTTAATTGAATTGAATTCTCTGAATTTTTATTGCTCTCACACCTGACTGGCATAAGCAAAAAAACAACAACAACAAAAACTTATTTACGGAATAATGGAGATTTTTTGGCTTAATAATATAAGCAAATATTTGTTGCATGATTTGGTTAATTCAAGCCAACGCACAGTGGTGTGGAAAAAAAAATTTAATAACTATTATGTGCATGAAACAATTGCGTGAAAAAAACTTTCGGAACTCCAAATTCAGTGGAATATGAATCGATAAAGAAAGAGCATTATCCTAAGGTTGTAGTATCCTTTAAACTTAAAGTTATTTAATATTGAGAAATATAGCCCGACTTTTATGAAATGATTTCTTCACTTATCTGGTATATGTTTATAGTTTCTTAATATGTATCAGATATTTTTTTAAGTTTTTGAAAACTATTTACGCATAGAAAGACTGTTTCAGAAATACTTTGTTACATTTAAGAAAATTAAAATGTTCGGTATTAAGAAAAATTTGTATTCCTGATATGAAATATCTACATACATATATATTTCTAGAAATTTTAAAGAAAACATCTAAAACTAGTTTTTAATGATTAATGCTTGAATGAAATTTCCTCCAAATCTATTTTATTTTTTTATTTTGTATTTTGACTAAAATTAAAAATGAACGGAATAAAAAAAGCCCACTGTAAAACTCCCGTTGTAGCGGTAAAACCCCTTTTCTATTAGGAAATTAAGCTTGCGCAATTCTGGTTTTTTTTTAGGAGAGAGAAAGAGAGAGGCCAAGAGAGTATGCCTGAAGTTAGATGCACCTTCATATTAGACTTTAATTTAATTTAATTTTAATTTCCGTGTTGCCAATTCGGTACTCCCAGCACAGTTTTTATTGCTTTTAAAAATTTTCGACGCTTAACATTTTGAGCTAGTTCTCGCTTCTTTTATTTATTTATTATTTTTTTTTTTTTTTTGTAATGCTTTCTATTTATTTATTTTTTATCTTTTATGACACCAAGCAACGTAACTTTGAAAGTTTAATTGCACAATGGAAAAAATTTGCATGCACTCTTTAGGAACTAATTTTATATTTTGTAAAAATGATATGCCGTACAAGACAACCGTGTTCTTCTTTATGAACTATCTAAACCTAAATATTTTATCTTATACAGCTATCGCTGATATAAATATAGAAAATTTTAAGACTCCGATTTTCGGGTCGAATGTAGATTTTTCTAAAACTTGGCACTGCGGTTTATTGGCAACAGATAGATATATAAAGGGTATTTTTTTAGTCACTTTCTTTTTTGACAACACTGTTTTTAGCAGCTCAGCTGTTAGAAATATATTATCAAAATTCATGCTCGTTTAAGAAAATGCATTGTCTACTTTTTTATCTGAAAATTGTGCTCAGCGACGAAGCTCACGTCTGGTTGAAAGAATACGTAAATAAGCAAAATTGCCGTATTTGGTGTGAACAGCAGCCAGAAGCATTGCATCCCGAAAAATGCACTGTTTTGTGGTGTGTGTGTGTGGTGTTTAATAATTTTTACAAGATTTTTCGAGCGGTTTTAGTTAAACTGATAATTGTAATTAATCTGTCTTAAGTTCGGGTCTAGAATTTGACAACTCAGGTTAATACATTTTTCAAACTATGTTTTATTATTAAAGAAGAAGTAAGGAGAGACCGATTATTACACTAGCAGAACGGAACGGTACTGAGTTGATGTTCGCCAAACCATCCATCATCATCAGAATTCATGTTAATTTTTTTATTATAATTTTTTTTGAGTTATTAATCTCAGTTGTCAAATTGTGGTCCTACATTAAGCAAAGCTAACTAAAAGTGACCTTTGTAGACTAGTAGATAGTGTACTAGACTCGTAGTGCGAAGGTCCCAGGTTCGAATCCTGCCGCAGAACTCCAGCAGTTTGTGTCTGATAATTAAAGGGAGCGCACAACAAGCCTTCGCTGGCTTAAGCGTAAGTCGTATGGCATGGGCTATCACATCCCTCCAATCAACCTAACCTAACTAAAAGTTTCACAATTTATAATATTAAAGCAACACTAATAAAAGTTGATTTAAAAGATTTGCCAAAATAACATTTTTTGAGATCCACGAAAAATAATTATTTTTAAACAAAAAAAATATTTGAAGGTTTTCGATTTCTTTGAAAATTTTTAAATTCAAATATTATTTTAAGATGTCGTTTCACAAAAGCTACAATCTCCGAAAAACTCCCCTTAGTTGTGCAAGTTGTTCAGTTTTGATGTATTGTGAAGCACTTCTGAGCTTAAATTGGATGCTTCAAAATACTATTATCGACAAATTTTACGAAATGCTTTGAGTACAAAATGTATATAAATAAATTTAATTCATGACACTGTGCACCACCAAATGTGTGGGTTTAATTTTTAATAATGGGTTTGATTTTTAATAATATATACATATTTACGTTTGTTTGAATAAAAAACCCAAAATTTTTGAGATGTTAAAAAATTTAAAGAAAAATTATCAGAAATTTTGTTATTAAACTTTTTTTATTTAAGCAAAAAAAAAAAACTTGGGAATACCCTCAAGGCCCTTTAACAAGTTGTTATTCTAATCAAGAATTTTTCATTTCTGGGAAAATGCATTCGTTTTCCAAGAATATGTATTATAAAATCAAAAATCCCCTATTAAAACACTGACGATGACAATATTAATGCGTCTTTTATTCGTTTTTGTTTTTTACCCAAATCCATTTTTTTGTTTCTCACTCATTCTGGTGGCAAACGAACGACTTTGACTAAAAGGTATTCATCCTAAAGCCCAACACCATTAACGATCAACGAAATAAAAATAAAAATATTAAACATCCAAACAACAACAAAAAGAAATAAGTTCATAACGACGCCCGAACACGTGCCCAAATTAATACGCATACAGTTGGCTGGCTGATTGGTTGGTTGGTTGGCGGAGGAGACTCATCAATTTTGTAGATAAAACTGGAGACACTTTTGACTGTCAGTAGTATTTTATGTATAAGAGATCGACTATAGGAATTTGTGGTACTAAAAAATTTTTTTGCTTTTTTAATTTTGGGTTTTAGATTTTATTATTTCGAAATTCACACATATGTTGGCTTAAAAGGAATTTTGTGGAAAAAAATGAGTTTAATTTGAAACGTTTATTATTTGGGGAATTCGAAAATTAAAAAGGAATATATTGTTGTGTTTTAATCTAACGGAAATACTTGAAATACCTTTGATATCATTAATGTGTGAGTGCATGTATACAGGTATACATACATACATACACATATACATATAAACTTTTTTATATGAATATTTAAATCCTTAGCAAATAAAAAACTCATTTATTAATTAACCCTGCAAGGCGAAAGTGTGAGTAAGAAAAAAAAAAATCAAAAAATAAAACGAAAATGAAAAAGAGTTGAGGAGTAGAAGAAAAACAAATCAATAACTACATTCGTTTCAACGTTTGGATGTTGGAGTCTGTGAAATTTGCCGTCTTTGTTACAGAACCAGGCTAAAACAAAGAAGCCGCTTTCAAGTGTTTATTGACCACATTTGAATAAAACAAGACAATGGATCTTCAAACACTCATACGCACACCATATGCTCAAGTACCAAAAAAATCTTGGCCAACAGATGAAATGAGAAAAACAAACAAACGAATGGCCAAGGAGACAGTCAGAAAAACAAACAACGACATTAAACAAAAAAAAAAACGTAACTTCATGATACGAGTATTATTGTCATGGCAATTTTCATTGTCGCTTTAACTTTGAAGCTACTGCACATGGAATCACCATCATTCACACTCACATTCCCACCAACGGACAAACGCAGACATTCAAACTACACATTATAGTGCAACAATTTATGTTGTATGCAACCTCAAACATCATTGGTGACAAGATGTGCAGCAGCCTCATGCCAAAAAAAAAAAAAATAAATAAAACAGAAACTTTTCAAATCAGGGGTATTCACTTGGGAGAGGAATTTGTACTCTGATATTGACTAATTATTTTTGCAATCAATTCACAGTATCGGCAACTAAACTAAGCCTAGTCACAAAGGGCTTAATATAGAGAAGGTATTATGGTAAAGCCTTTCAGGTTTTTTAATGAACAATTTGCTTTCTTTAGGAAAGAACATTAGGTTTTATGAAAACAGTTTTATTCTTAAATATGTTTTTCGCTTGGAGTTATAATTGGGTTGAAGTTCGTAGCATCTCATTATTTTTTTTTTTTTATAAAAGAGGAAAAGAAATGTGGACCCATGACGCTGCCAGTCCGAAATCCGCATTATGCATTGACCTTTTCGGGATACTTTGGACGCTCTTGGATCTCATGTGAATTGGTATCGACCCAAGTTCGAAAATTTTGTTTGCTTATGTACTCATTCATCCAGAAATTGAGGACGATTATGGCGACCATTAACAATTTTTTCATTTACAGATGTTCTTTAACGATATTTCCGTCCATAATGGTTTGCTAAAACAGTTTAAATGAATCACAGCTAATTTGGCAGATGTAGTAGGTGTGTAGATGGCCGCTTTTAATTAACAGTCAAAGTTTAGAAAGTCCCTATTGGTAAAGCCTCTATATGTATGTAAAATCGTAAGCTCTTTCACTCACGGCAGTAATAAAGTTCTTTTAAAAATATACTCGTATATGATCTATTTATTCATAGGCAAAAGGAGTTAGACTAGCCTCAACTCTTCCTATGCGACTTCTCGTCTTTGTAGGAACTTAGTCCTAGACATCTAGCCAATGCCTTTATTCAGGACTTGGACTATATATGGGAAGTGCCATTGACTGATCTATTGGGCTGTGTGAGAAGTAGTAGTTGGTGCTCAGGAGCTCGGACCTCAACATTTTGTAGGAATACATTGGGTGTAGCAATTGCTCTTATGACCACTCTTCATTAGGGCCTGTCCTGCCAACAAAACCCAACCTAAATTTGTGCTCCAAGATGCTGAGAAATATCCTAATTCGGTTATGAAATAATGGAAATCCTGGTAGCTCGAAATTGTTAAGAGAAGAAATTGTTTTCAGGGCAAAAATAAAAAATTTTTCTAAGGAAATATTTTCTAAACAAACATATAATGATTATATAAAATAAGAGAAAACAAAATTCTTATAGTTCCTTTCGATTATTGATTATTACATGGCTAATGCTTACATGGCTAATGCTATCAAGGTACGAGTAGTAGAGCTGGTCAACATAAAGCATTTCGCTGAATCGTTTACATAGATCAAAATGATTAAGTGATGTAGGTCGTTCATAGTTCTTAATTTTTACCTTGAACAGTGACCGAACGATGACTATAAAACTATAACATCTAAGTCTCGTTAGTTTAAACATCAAATATTTACAAATTTATTATATTAAATTGTTAAGCGTTATAGAACCTTATTAATTGAAGGGGCAAAGCATGAACTGTGACAAAACCGAAAAGCATAACAGAGCATACTTTGGACAGAGTAGTACAGAAAAAGCTTATGTATATGTTTACGAGTATGTGTATGTGAACTTTCAGTGTCCATCCAACAAAACTGGGTTTGTTTTAAGTGTACGCTGACCAGATGGAAGTAAACGAAATAAATGACACTTTGAACAGCTAATGAGAGGGCAGTTAATATTGCACAATCTATTAGTTTTTACAAACAATTTATTTGGGTCCATTTCAATCCCCAAGTAATGCATGATTTATTTTTATTTTATAAAAATTGTAAAATTAGATCGCCAAAGTTGTAAAAATTCTTAGAGAAGCTATCGAAAAATCGACTCTTCTGTAAAACGAACAATAATAATTTATAGAAATAAGACAATTTTTTGTTCATGCTGTTTATTTTGGGAATAAAAGGTTACATTAATTCCTGCAATCTCATAAAAACTTGGCCAATATTAATATATGCGTTTTTTCATTTCCTCAAAAATTCTCACTAGCACTCATCACAATAAAAGTAAACTGAGTTACGGCCAATGTTATTTAATAAAAGAAATTATTTTTCAGTACATATTTCTACCGTTTTATCACAACGTTCGGCTGTAGAAAAATCGTCGTAACGTCTGACTTCCCTACTCATGCGGTTCAGTATTAAATGGATTTGGTCTCCGATAGCGAACGCAAATATAATTTATAATGTACGAGTAAGTTGTTCTGATAAGTGGCCGTATCTTTCTTCTTCCGTCCCTGCATAAGAAACACATTTACTGCCTGGCCCACGATGTCGAACGACATCGTACGCTTGCATAAATACGTTTGAAACAGCAACAAATTTTAAAATGTTGTTTTGGTTTGAATGTATTTAAGCACGCGAACGATGTCGTTCGACATCGTGGGCCAGGCAGAATCGCTCACGAAAATATTGTGAAATTGGGCGCTGGCGGCATTTCAATTTAAAGTTGTTTTTTTCTATGGCGAAAATAAATTTGATTGTTTAATTTTTAAAAAAGGTGCATGTTTTGTAATCCATTGGCTTGCAACGCCACCTCAAGCAGTAAAGCAAGAGATTAAGAATATTAAACTTTTCCGAAAGGCTGTTAGTCACAGCAATGCCAAACGTATATAAATGTAATACACAGAACTTTTTAGTCCACAATACACGTTCAAAATTTTCATCCAGCATTGCAGTTGGTAAAAATTTGTATGTATGCATCACATGGATGATGCTGGATGGAACATAATTTTTTTATTTATTTTTTGGCATGCTGGAATTAGTTCATTTCAACCGAGAATATGTGTAAAAACCAGAAGTAGTATTCATTGGCAAAACCGACAAAATTTAAGCAATTTTGCATTTGTGTCATCTGCGTCATTGCCGTCATCATCCTCATCGTATTTTACTTAACCAGGCAGCGGAAATGATCACAGTATAAGCTTCACCATCAGCCATTTCATGGTACTACTACACATTAACTCCTTCAATATTCAATTCTCTTTTTTCTTTTTCTTTTTTGCTGTGTTCAGTTTAATTCTTTTTTTTTTATTTAGTTCTAGCGATTTGAAGGCGAAGACAAATCGTCTGTGTTTCAAGCCCTCTTTTCTTCCCCCATGTACATATTTGTGTATGAATCTGTGTTTTTGTGTACATTTTGTTGATATCAGGACCAACCTAAGAAGTTGTCATCGCATCCCAGATGACAACACTGATAATGTTATTTCTTCGTTCTTTTTTTATTACTATTATTTTTGAATTTTCATTTATCTTGGCTTCACCTATACGGCCTGAGTTGGCTTTAGGTTGGAAAGAAATGTGGGAATCTTGGTTTGAACTTTTTGGGGTACAATAATCATCAAGGATCATTAAAATGAATAAATAAATGAATGAAGACTAAAAAATCCGATTCGTCTGTTCGAGTATGTATGCAGGTTTTTAGAGAGTGTAATATATTTTTATATTTTTAAGGAAAAAACACATATAAAACAAAGGAAATATAAAATCAATTTCAAGGTGCGGTCACTTTTTTGTTTTAGTTTCTTTAGTGGGTTATTTATGGTCTAGATAAATATTGAGACAAAAACGAACTTTATAGATTCTTGGCGCCAATAAGTGAAATAAAAATTTTTAAAATGTTATTATTGTTTTTTAATGGTATTTCCCTAAGTAATAATAATCCTGAAAGTTGTCTCAGATTCCAAAAGTTAAGGCCATTGATAAAAGAACCAGGCATTTTTTGTTGTTGTTGCTTCATTTTGATACAAAACAAAATTAAAAATGTTTCTCATTCACCAAAGAACATTTTCAGAAGTATATCTTAAAAAGTGTATTTGTGTAAAAACTACGCGGTTTAAAAACCAAAGAAAAGTCTTAAAATATGGTTTTCCACAATACCATTCCAAAAATACTTTACAAAAAGAAACTTATTGGTCAACCATGGATGGTAACGAAAAAATGTAGTTTCCTGTAGTGATCATCTTGCAGTTTCTCGTGTTCGGCATAGAGCGAGAGGGTCCGTCATTTTTCATCTCATGTGCAGGTGATGTGAACTGGCCACCGAGACCGAATCCAGTTAGAGTTTTTCTTGTAAATTTTTCTTAAGTCACAGGTCTATGCGTATACGTCACAAACTACATAAACCCTCAAAGCATACCTTCTAATATAGTTCGGTTCACACTCCAGAGTCATGGAAAAGTGGACACCTCGGATGCGTGCCACTCAAAGCCGCGGCAAACATTTTCATAATGTTATATATTAAACATAATGACATTAATAGGCCTTTTAAATTGATAAAAGAAAATTCATGATATCTTGTAAACACTTTGTTTTATTTAAAATCAAAGATAGAAACCGCCGAAAGACCCTTTACTTCACATTTATTCTTTTTTTTTAATATTTATTGAAAATTTCTGTTTAAAAACTTATTTTGTATAGGTTTTTTTTGGTATGAGATGAGCTTAGCCGCCCCTCATACCGCTCTACCTACAATAACATATATGTACATATCTATCGCGATCGGTCTTCAAAAGTGAAACTCATTTAATTATAAGTCAAAATATATACATACATACATATTTTTTATTAATTCTTATTTTCTTTTTTTCATAGAAAGCACACCGGAATCATAAATGTAAATATATGTATGTATGTACATATGTATATGACGTACAACATAATTTTATTTTAAATTTGTTGTTTCACCACACAAACGTAATTATTCAACAATTAAGAAAAAACTGAAAAACGTTAAATATAAACAATTATTAAACAAAACGATAATAAACAGTTTTTGGCCACGTTTTGCTCTTCGTCTTCTATGGTCATGTAACAACATCCATCATTGTAACTGAAAATGAAAAATAAATTTACATAACAACGCAGACATACTCGCAAACACACACACGTGACTATAAAACTTAGTTGTAAGCAATTACACCGGAAAAAAGCCTTTAACAAAACGCACAAGTCCAACACTCGTTGATCAAGATGAAGTAGTAAGAGGAGCAGTAGAGAAGTCCACTGCTAGAGGAAGAGAGTGAATAAATTTGTATAAAAAGAAAAAAATTTAAAATAAAATAAATGCAAAGACAAGACGAAATTCATGTAATTAGATAAAAACATTTAAGCTCATCGAGATATGATCAGGTTTTTTCTACTGTAGTTCTTATTGTTGTTGGCATAAACTTAATAACAACGAAAATGGATGAAAGGGAATTTATACTGACAGACTCTATTAAAAAAAACCCAAATAAAAATTAATTACAAAAAAATAAAATAACAATAAAATAGCAAAAAAGAAAAATTATGCTGTTTCTGTTCTATGAGTAGATTGGGCAAATGAATAAAAAATATTTTCATTTAAATCTTATGAATTAAATAAATATCAATTCGGTTTTTTATTTAAAAACCAATTTCATTTTCCAAAAAAGAAAAATAAACTGAAATTGGAAAAACCAAAGAAGCGCAAAAGCCACAAAAGCAACATGGTGTATGGAATTTGTTTTTTTTTCATATTGAAAAAAATATATGTCTATATGTATTTAAAATAAAACACATGGCGGCGTCTCCAAAATGAATGAAACAACAGACTTCAGAAATAATAAAATGAAAATATCCCTGTGAAAAAAACAGGCAATGAATATTTGGTACACAGAGTTTGTTAACCAAAAACACCACAACATGGCATGAAATCCTGCAACAAAAAAAAAAAAAAAAAATAAATTTTGTGTACTTGAACTGACTGATAAACTCACACACTCTTATTTATTCAAACACCAATACTAACAAAATATTTTAAATATAACAAAATGGCAAAATTGCTCGCACATGCATACATACTCGTACACACACGCACTTGGGCACAAACAGTATTTGCCACAAAATGTTGAACGAAATTCACAACATCAACGGGTGGAAAAAGTACTCGAACGCTGCAAAAAAAACACATACACGTATATCTAAAATCCCCATTATGGTTATAATGGGGCTGTTAAAGTGTATCCAATATTAAACAAGTACCACTACAAACACATTAACACGCAATACGAAAACGGATACTGAGTAGAGAAAATGAAAACTCTCATTCATGCCACACTTGTCCTTGCTACCAAAGGAAATCGTTAGCAGCATGCAATGCGCAGGTCATTTAAAGTCGAGGGATTTGTCATTATGTCACCATTTTTTTCTTCTTGAATTCATATTTAATAAAATGTCAATTTTGAAGTCGTACTAAAGAATGTCTGGCAGGAAGCATGTCCTTCGACTTATCCTTTATAATTTTCGGAAAGTATTTAAACAAAATATTGTGTATTATAATAGTAATAGACTAATAGAGTACTAGACTTTTAGGTCTTCCCTTTACCATCCAATTCAGTAATAAATCAGTGGGCTTGCAATATAATTTTG
Organism: Germaria angustata; assembly: GCA_963681545.1. Taxonomy (NCBI): domain Eukaryota; kingdom Metazoa; phylum Arthropoda; class Insecta; order Diptera; family Tachinidae; genus Germaria; species Germaria angustata. The sequence goes on along the minus strand of OY812999.1, from coordinate 31,221,200 downwards.
AATGTATGGCGAATTATATTTTAAAATTACGATTGTAAATTATACGATACGAAATATTTTACAGGGGCGTATTATTTTGCTAATAGAAACTACGCACATACCCTTCGGGTATATGGGAAGTAATTTATAAAGAAATTATTTAGAAAAAAATTTTAAATCAATTTTTATAGGGTATTGGTTTTTTATACAGATACTTTTACTATATTTTGTATTTCGATTTCATGATTTCTATTCTAATATTGTATTTATTGATTGTAATTTAACAATTGAGATGGACATTTTATTTTAATAATTTTATCAATTTTAATTAATTTTTAGGATATTTCAGATTCAACCTGTTTTTATTGGTTGATATAGTTCCATTTTTTTCAAACCTTTTTATTTATGAAAATATTTTTGGCATTATTTTTTCAATATTTCGTCCAGAACTTCGATGTCAGCCGAAAAAATTTATTATAATTAAAAATTTGACTATAATTCGATGCCAGTCGAACTATTGAAAAAATAATGTTGAAATAAATATTTCTTTAAATTAAAAAGACTTGATGCTAGAATTTTTTATTTGTTTTAACAACGATGTTCTTTTTAGGGAATCTTTAATATTAATTGAACTAACAAAAGTATTCAGATCTTATATCCAATCAGTGCCAGACAAAAATAATTATTTTCTGTAGCTTCTCCTCTAATGAATGTTGCGGGCTACTGTTATTTGGTGATACTCTAGTTTCGTTAAAACCATTAAAACGTCTAGATTTTCAAGAGTGCGCGAGTTTTTAACTTGCCATTAGGCGGTTGTAGTCATATGGCGTGTTTTATTTTGACGCCTTTAAATTTGCTCTGTATTAAATGTTGAGGCGGTGCCTCACAGCTGAAACTCATAGGAACGCAATCTAGGTTTGGTGCTGAGTTTCTCTTTATTTAGCCAATTAGTTTGAGCAGCCTTTAATTGCATTTGTATCATCTTAGCGTCTGTAAGCGATTTATATTTTAAACGTCGACCAAGAGGAATGCCTAAATATTTCAATTTATTGTTTTGGAGTATAGATTTACTATTAATTTTTGGGGGGGACATGTTTCCCTTCACAATGTAAAAGTAGTATTAACAGATTTTTTCTCATCCACTTTTAAAAACATTGCGATTTTTAGCCTGTTTTACAATATTGAAATGTATTTTTGTATTATGCAGCTGTTAATGTCTCTTTGAAGCTGTTTGAATTCGTTTTAATTTATTTTATTTAATTGTACCTTAATTTGTTTTATTCGATTTTTTTATTATATTTTAGTTAATGTTATTTTATTTTTGTTTTGCAGTTTATTTTAGATTTTATAATTAAATTAGTTTTATTAGCCGGCTTCAATTCGCGTGTATTTCATTTTATTTATTTTATTTTCATTATTTTTATTTGAAGCGATTTTTCATTTCTTTATTACTATAAGTGTTATGATCACCACATTTTTAGCAATTTTTTCCAATTCTATAGAATTTTCATACTCTTATAATTTATGTAAATAAAATGTTCCAAATAGGGAGAATTTGAAATAAAATTTAAATATCGGATTTCATAATATCAATAGAATGTGTTTAATTTTTGCTCAAAAAGTATAAAACATCTATTATTTTTCGAAATTTTTTCCCATTGTATCAATTTGAAGTCAATCTAAATCAATTTTTTCATAAATTTTTTTTGTAATTTTTATTACTTAAACCTTGAGCTATTTTTCGGCATCTTTCATACTTGGAACAATTTTAGAGTTTTTTAAATAAATTTTTTATTGGGGAAGGGTATTACCCGGCAAGTACTTTTTTTATTTCAGCCAATTTGATCGCAAAATGATTTTTGTGTAATGGAATCGAACTTTCGACATTTTTAAGGGTGCTTGGAACTTTTTCTAAATAGTATTTTCTTTTCAGTTTTAATAACTCTATTTCCTTAACTAAATCTTTTTTGAGTTTCGAATTTTACTTTTAAATTTTTGGAATATGTCTAAATTTTAATTTTTATCTCTTGAAATTAGCATTTTTCTTTATAAAATGGTCTTTTGTTTTTAACCCACTTAACAAAAGGAGGAGGTTATATATTCTTCAATATGTTTTCTTTCTAACGGGTGATTTTTTGGAGCTCTCGGATTCGATCTAAAAAAACATAGAGTTGGAAGAAATGTGTGAAATCTTTATTTTAGTCGATAGATCGAGCTAGATAATTCAATTTCAAAAGATGGTTTCATGTAAATGCTAATCGCGACTACGCCTCAAATGGTTCATACGCTGGACCCAACTTTGGCATACCCTTTCCAACATATCGGCTGGTACCTCACGAATAAATTCTTCAATATTGGCTTCCAGTGCATCAACCGTTGCGGGGTTGCCCCTATAGCTATGAGCTTTAATATAACCCCACAAAAAATAGTCTAAAAGCGTTAAATCTCACGATCTAGGCTGCCAATTGACCGGTTTCAAACTTGAAATAAACTGTTCACCGAACTCGCCTCTCAATTGAGCCATTGTTCCGCGTAGTGTGGCACCGTCAGCCAAGTCCAGCTCTTTTATTTTGTACAAAAAAAAAACTGTAACAATCGCACGGTAGCGCTCGCCATTCACAGTAACGTTTCTGCCTTCGTCGTCTTTGAAAAAGTACGATCCGATGATGCCACCGGCCCATAGTCCACACCAAACATATTTCGGGATGCATTGGCAGTTCTTGCAATGCTTCTTGTTGCTCTTCACACCAAATACGGCAATTTCGCTTGTTCACGTATCCATGAGCATGAATTTTCATAATAAAATTCATTAATTTGCAAGCGTTGTTCTTTTGTAAGTCGATTCATGGCTGAAATATAGACCAAACTGCACATTTTTAACAGTAACAAGTTACACGAAAACAAAGTTACCAAAGAGAAAGTTGCTAAAAAAAAATCCCCTTTATATGCACAACTGATATTTTGTAATTTTTGGACCGAAAGCATTCGAAAGTAATCAAAACAGTTGAATGAATTTTGACAATGAGCAATGAGGAATGATATTTTCATTCATTCTTCCAAATTATCTGTCAGTGCATTTCACCGACTTCTGAGGAAGTTGAATTGCGGTAATATTGCTTAAACTTTGACATTCATCAACGAAATAATACAGAAAAAAGTTATCAGCTACTCTTTCAATTCCAAGTTTTAGGAATTCGCCTTGATACGTACACGTACATTAAAGATATTTTTTTATAGTGTTATTAAATTTTTACATACATATACGTACATATGTATCAAAGAGGAGCAATTTATATACAAACTAACTAACTACTAATCACTGTCCCCCTTAAAAATGTTCGAATAAAATTTTTGACCCACCCTAATGTGCATATGTATTTATAAGCATTGGGTATTTTCTTTAAAGTAGGATAGTGTTGCGAAAGTCCTTCAATTAAACATATAGTACATAACTTCATGAAAATTAACGAAGTTCTAATATTGTAGCACTGCACTGTAAAGCTCGAAGCTTTGCAATTTTTCTGTTGGAAAACAAAAAAGAAGACAAAAAACAAAAACGTTTATACATATTTTCTTTTTGGAAAAAAAGTCAAAATGGAGGATAAATACAACAACAGTTGTCTGTAGATAAAATAATTCCCATTCCTTTTTGCTTTGGAAATAAAAACCCCATGTAGAAATATTATTGAAAAAAAAAAACGCAGAAAGCATTTAAGATTGCGTGCGCGTAAATAAAAGGAAAAGGGAAGAAAAATCGTTAAAGAACTTCATTATGATCAAACAAATACATATGTACATATATAAAAAAATAAACAACAACAACAACAAAAGCAATATTAACTAGGCATGATGAAGAAGAAACCTTAACTTCTGTATCTGCTCTAACCATTTTTATGTATCTGCATCTTGTACGAGTATAAATGTTCTTTGTATTCCTGTATCTTATAAAACGTAGCCATCATGTTCTTCTGCGACTGACTGTAAAGCAATGGAGGCCAACAGATAAAAAAACACAACTGAAAACCAGCAGGCTTAAAGCTTTAACATTTAATAGCCACGACTACCAACAACAACAACAGCAGCAACGACACATATACAAAATAATTCCGAATCTTGGATAGATATACATACATAGTATATAATTTTTTTCTTGTTTGTATACACAACACAGAGAATACAAGCAACTATACATACATCCATATGTATGTATAATATGTATGTAGTATGTATTTATGTATTTATATACGTATGTATGTATGTACGTATAATCTTGTCTGCTCCGCCTTTATAAATAATTCATGATATCTACACCAAAATGTTGATGATGCTAAAGATACGCACATACAAACATGGATACATATTCCTGTCCATGTATGTATTTAGATTTGAGTGTACAATTTTAAACTTTCATACTCAGGAGATTGATGATTAAACATACTTCATGCTCTACTCTTTCCTGTATTTACTTTATCCACTTGCAATTTCATATAGTCGCCTCGCCAGTATATCAAAGATACGGGTATGGACACATGTACGAGTACATATGGGAAGAAAAGAAAAAAAAAACACGAAAGAAAAAAGTTTAACCCTAATCATACTGACATAAAAACTTACAAATCTTACTAACATGTGTCTCTAAGACACATAAAAAAACTTAAAGAAAACTATTAAATTTTTTTATTATTTATTCTATACATTCTTTGCATAAAAGGACTTTCACAGCATGTTCATTGCAGACATCACTATTACATTTTTGGCAGCACTGCTTAATAATACGGCTTATTTTGGGATTGCACAAATAGCACCTCTTGCTTTTATTTCTTGTACTCTGGGTTTTAGTAGGTGCAATTCATTCTTGAAGGACTTCTTCCATAAGTCGAACGATTGGCCGTTGCAATTTTTTCTTTGATCTCTGGTGTATTTGGGGTGTAACAAGTCCTTCAGTGACTTCCAGTAAAAAGAGTTTTCGAGCTTTTTTTGCTTGCGTTGCTTTCCAAGAATGATGCAAGTTTTTCCAAACTACGTACGCAGCAATTCCGCAAACGTCAACTAAATTGCAAAAAAATACAAATGGCCATCTGTTAGATTTTCTGCGGCAAAAAAAATGTGTAAGTTGATCCAGAGTATCAACTGCTCCTTTAGTTTGATTATAATGCAAGTTTATCTCCGATTTGTTTTTATTTGTAAGTCGCAGGGAGTGGTGTAATGCATTGATGAGAGTAAAAGAACTGCTCTATTTTGTTTTGGGATGTAGGACACTAAAGTCATGTTTTCGGTAAAACCAAACAAATTACTTTCCACTTCTCTTTTTCTATTTGGTAAAAATGATGAAGGATCACAACGCTTGTTCTTTTTGAGAGTGCCCGTTAGTGTTAAACCTTTAGCCAATAAATGTCGCGCTAGTTCAATACTCGTGAAATAATTATCACACGTTATGTTTCTGCCTGTATTTTCATAATTCTGGACTAACTCTTCTACTACTTTTTGACCCAATCCATAGCCCCTCTGATTATTTACTTTGCCTAAATAGGGTATTGCATTCAATGGATAACTTGTTTTAATGTCAGAGAGCCACCAAATTTTTAGTCAAAAATGTTAACGAATTATGTTAGAAATGTTCATGGAGAGTAAACGAGACATCAAAAAATATGTAAACAAAAACATTCATATAAGTGTCTCTGAGACACATGTCAGTATTTATTGCTACATTTTTATGTTTTGGCATATAAAACATTTAAGAAGGCAACACGTAAATTTTTTTCTTACTAAATTATACAAAACATACATAAAATAAAAGTCATGAAGTTTGGTTGCGATATGTTATATACATATTTCTGTAGTTAAGTTGAAGTGAATATACAAATGTGTCTCACAGACACATGTTAGTAAGATTAGGGTTAAAAAGTGTGTGCCAGTGTATGATGACAAAAAAAGTTTACGAAGCAAAACGTTTTTTAAACATCACTAAATACGTCAAAGTTCGTTTTTCTTCTTTTTTTTAGATGAAAACCAAAAAAAGTTTTCAAATTTTTTTTTTATGTCAGGATTTCTTTTGCACTTCGTTTATTATTCACCCTAAAAATTGTACTTGACTAAAAATAGTTGGAAAAGAAAAGGACTACAATGACAGAAAAACTAGGAAAAAAATGTGTAAAAACTTTTTCAATGGTGTTTCTTTACACTTTGTTGTTTAAAAAGTTGTTCAAGAACGTCAACATGATTCTTTAGCATCAACAGTACAGAAACATATAATTCCCGCCTTGTGAATAAAAACATTTAATTTTTGGGCTTAAAGTTACTTTAAATAAGTAGGCAAATGCATTATTATTCAAATGCCTAATTCACAGAGTAAAACTTGCAGCATTCTGCTAAGCAGTTATGAAGTAGTTCATTATGTTGCCTATGAAATGTATGCAGCATCCCTATAGGTACGGCGTTTTTGTGCTAAAAAGTGTAACATTATTTGCCCTTTCAAAAGGAAATAAAATAATTTTGCGACCTTCAATAAAAGCAAACTGATTAGAAAAGTGTACTCAATGCTGTAAGGGGGGTAAATTTCTTAAATTATAAAAATTTTATGTATAAATTCATCAAGAAAATGTTGCGTTTTTTAGAAACGAACACGTCACTAAATATAATATATATGTACATAAATATATTGTAAATCTCACATAAAACGCCATTGAAAAAACATTTGTATTAAGAGAAAATGGTTTCAGCACATTCCATAATTTCAAAAACTTATTTTCTTACAGATCTCTAGTCCTGAACAAGAGCTAACATATTTCAGATATATGTAGACTTTTTATATTCTAATAGTCATGGTTTCCAACTCATATGTACATACATACTTACGCATCATAGAATGACACCGAGTGAATGCACAAAATACTACATCTCGTACTAATTGGTACTCGTATACTTATACTATATTCATACATTAATTGAGACAAGTTTCAAATAGAATTAGCGAGGTTGGTGTTCACACATATTCAATTAAACTTACTCAATTAGCATTTGACAAATAGATACATATGTATTAATCAAAAAACCCTGTTTGAATATTTTTTATAAAAGCATTCATATGATTATACCTATTGGCTGTAGAAATATATGATTCTACGAGTTATAATTTTGAATATATTTCAAATTATATGTATATTTATATATAATTTTCTTATTGTACAGAACAAGGCAAAGCGCTTTGTTGGATGACAGCACAAATTCAGATGACTGGTGTACTGGAGGCTAATAATATACAAATATTTTATATACATATATTATATTTTTCGATACACTAGACTACAGTAAAATGCGTGTTATTTATGTGGTGACAACTGGTGAGTCGGTTCGATTTAGCAGAGAATTTTCTCTTCTCACTGAACATACTTCACAAGGGTTGCTTGGGAAATTTTAATCAACTTATAGTGCCCGATTTAATAATTGGTTTCTTGTATGGTAAATTGAGCTCAATTAAGGCCTGATTTACGAAATTTTCCTAATTGCGCAATTACGGCCATAGTATTACGGACATGTATGTGTGTGAACTTTGTGTGAAAAAGTTGCGTATAAGTATGATTTAAATTTTAACGCGTGAATGATTGCGTTGGATAATTACTGACGCGTTGTTATTCTTTGGTATGTATGTATTAAAGACCTCTAAAAGATAGCTTGATAGCATGTTTAAGACATTGAATTTGTTGTAATTACTCTGGCACTAAGCTTTTTTTTTTTGCTCGAAATCCCGAATCTGTTATAGAGTCAAGCGTTCCGTACTTAATTTAAGAAAATAAATACTTACCGTACGATTGAAACAGCTTAGGTTTGATTTTTCTTCGAGTGTAGTTCCTTGCAGGCCCGTTTGCTTAGAGTAGATACAGATTGAAGGGTTAAAATTCATCCTCAGCCTCTTACAGAAATCGTTTGAATGAGTATTTATGTATCTTGAATACCATGATCCACATATTTGTAACTTATGGAGCCATCAGCTAGAAGCAAAAATATGATGCCTTCCACATGCAATATTCAGAAGAATTTTTGGTCTATTGATACTTGTGGGTTTTTTTACACCTGCTTCCCTTAAACGTAAAGAGAAAAATTATGCTAAATTTGGTGTTGATGAGTGAATATTCTTTATAAGTTAAAGATTTTGTCTTTTTTCTGTTCTATAATCAGAATTTGAGTTTTAGGAATCAGATTTGCTGATCACAAAAATGTAAAAGAAATTTTTTTTAAATTCGCTGCAATGAAAATGATATTTTACCAAAATGTTCTTGAAGCTTAAATAATAATAAAAAAGTAATCAATAACTTTATTCGCAAAAACTATTAAAATTTTTGGAGCAATAAGAATAAATAATTGCAAATAGTAATTTTTTTCCAAAAACCAAAATATAATTAAATGTTTCATATTGTTTTTTGCAGAAAAACAGCGTCTTTCATTATGTGTGGGTTGTGGTGGGCAAATTCATGATCAGTATATCCTGCGTGTAGCACCCGATTTAGAATGGCATGCAGCCTGTCTCAAATGCCAGGAATGTCGGCAATTTTTAGATGAAAGTTGTACGTGTTTTGTGCGTGATGGCAAGACATACTGCAAACGCGATTATGTTAGGTAAGTTGAATACGAATAATAATAACAACAACAACAAAAAACTACATAAAACACTTTTTTACTATATTTTACACCCGTTGAGGCTGTCTCATTACAATTTTTAGACACATGGATTTTTTTTTGTATAAAGAGAAATACCACGCATTTTTATTTGGCTACAAGTTTTTATGTTTGCAAACAAAATCACCACAAAAACAATCATCCCACACTTGCATGAGGCATAAAAGTCGAAAATAAAAATTAAATAAACATCACCCATCCATCAGTCATGAGACTCTTTTGCATATACTCATACTAGTAATCGTACAGTCTTGCTGCGTGTTTATTTAGCAAATTAGTTCAGTTGTAGTAACTACTTAAATAAGCAACACTTTATTTTGTTTTCGCTGTAATAACAAATTTGCTTTAAATGCAAACGAAAATAATACATATTACTAATTTTTTTATTGGGCAAATAGGTATAAACAAACTTATTATGAGTGAGACTAAAATTATTTAAGTAAACAAATAAAAAAAAAACAAACAAAAATTTTTCTTAATTGTCATTTTGATTTGCAAATGTGCACCAGATTGTAGAAAAAAATTTAATGGCATGTAAAAATTAATAAGAAAAATCACCAGCAATAATAATAAATAAAATTAATGTAAATTTTGTGCAGATCTTGTTGTCGCAAATTATTGTACAGGTTCTTAAATTATAAAGTTTATTTAAAAATACATAGATATCCTGGTATAAAATGAATTCCTTTTAAGATTCAAAGCTCCTGGTCCGGATTGTCATTGCAAAATGTTTTGTTCCTTGGTGTCTATCCTTTGGATTTGAAGTAATGTTCACAACGTTGCACCTGTGTGGTTGTCAGAACTGCAACCTTCATTATCAACTCGTTGGTTGTTTTTTTTTTATGATTCTTAACATTTTCCACACAGAAAATTGTCAAGTTAGTCTTCGGTTTCTTTTATTTTAATATTAATTTTATTTTAATATAATTAATGCCCTATCAACATATTTATGTAATACAGGTTATAGAATTAAATTAAAAAATAGTGGCGTTGAAATAAGAGAAGAATATTAAAACATTAAATTTGCAATAAAAAACGTGCTATAGAAGCACGTACCAGAATATTTTCAAATTTATAAAATTCGATCGAGTTAAAAAAGTTAAAATTCTCTCGTTTCCATATTAAAATGCAGACGTTAAGAGAGTTTTTAATAATAATTTTATTTAAATCTATATATATATATATATATATATATATATATATATATATATATATATATATATATATATATCTATATACACTCATAATATTATTACAGTAACGGGCTGCAGTAATTTTTAGTAAATAAACATTGAAATTTCTAAGTAATTTTATTTTTAAACGATTCTAACAATCATTAAAAAAGCTATGTACTCATTGATACGGATTGTTAGTTGAATTTAATATTGGCCGTTGTTCATGCTACAAGTACTAAGTTTTCTTGCAGCCTCAACCTTGTTCTGACTCAATCATTTGTTTTTACGGAACTTGGGGTTGAATATTTGATAAGATAAATAGCAGAAACAAACGAAAAGTATTGTATTCTTGCAGTAAAGAAAGAGTCATTAATGGTTTACTCTTTTGATTCCTTAAATAAAATAAAATAAAAAAAAATTTTTAAGTGAATAAATCAATTAGTTTTTTAATATCAAAAATCTAATTAACTTTTAGTTAAACTTGAATAAAAAATATGTGGACCGGTTTTTGAGTAAATTTTCATTTATTTTAAATTACAATATAAGCTAATTTTACACACAGAATACTTTGAGTGTATACATGGTATATAAGTACATATACAAAGGGTCTATCATTCTTAATATAGTAAAGACAGCTTCGAAATCAATGATAAAGCATCCAAAAAGAGAAAGTATTCCAATGGCAAAACCCTATGTTAAAATCATTGGAAATTGTCCAAATCTGAACTATTTCCGGATCATAATCTCGGAATTTGTATGACTTTTTTGGAAGCTCTTTTTTACTATTTACAATTTGGAATCAATATTTGGAAAGTGTAAGAACTTGCCATTAGTCACTACCTATTAGTACTTGTATCAAGATTTCAGGCTCAATTATAAATTTAAGAAAATCAAGTTTAAAAATTTTTTTTTGATAAAATGAAAATTATTTATATGCGGAGTTGCACAAGTAATTTAAAATTTTAATGGAGATTTTGTCGGTATAAGAAATGGAAATAATTAAGCAATTTCTTAAGAAAGATATTGTGTTATTAATAATTTATGTATTTAATAAAAAGTATTTGTCTTCTTTATTTTCAGAAACCAGGAAGAGCCTACACAAAAAATAACTTTTGTTTTCAGTAACCAAATTCTTTTAATCAGTAAATATTTTGTTAAATGTGGACCTACAAAGAAATTTTTAAATTCAGACAATAGTTTGGTAGAAATTTTTATTAAAAACTTATCCTACTTGTATTTTAAAAACTGTAACTAATAATTACGAGTAACAGGGACAGTAAAAAAGTTTTACTAAAATTAAAATTTGCTTTACACAAAATTTTTTTTTATTTTTTTTTTGCAAGGTTTTTTTGTAGCGTGTTTCGCCTAATTTATTGTCGTAGGTATAAACTTTATGGGATTGGAAATGATTATTATAGAAATTCTGAAAGAAATGGGCATAGAAACACACATACTTACATACATACATGTACATATGTGTCTGGATATAAATTAAAATCAAAAGTAAATAAGAAGAAATTTGACTGACGTTGCTCCAAAGCCAGCCAAGTAGCAAACATGGTCTATAAATATTTTTATTGTAAATGTTTAAACATTTTATTAACATATTTACTACAAAACTAATAAATTAACACTTTAGTTTATCATCAATGGTTTACAGTAATAAAACATCAACAATAATGAGCCAATAAAAATATGTATTTATGTGAATTCTATTGTTTGTTAAATAAACAAAAAAAGTGGTAAAGCAAAAAGCTCTGCAAAATTACATACTCTTATGTATGTACGAGTATGTATGTACATATATATAAAAGCATATCTATGCATACATACGAACACATGCTAGGGTATTTAGTAGATTAATCGTTAATCCGTTAACCGGTTAACTGCTCCCCCATTTTACTGTTCTGTTGATTTTAAATGGTCTATTTTGAATTGACGATTAAGTTGGTTAGTTTCGATCGATTAACCGATTAAACAAAAATTTTAATTTCTTGTAGCATTTCAACATATTTTTTAAGCGTTTACGTGAATGGTGCGACCTTTTAATGGACGAAATGCGATGCAGCGAAAATTACAGGTCTTATACGTTGGTCGTCATTGTTTAAAGTGGTAGACGATTTCCTTCGTGTACTATATAAGTGCGTGAATCGTCTTCTGTCCGATTTAGATATACATATGTATATCTTTTCACAAATATAAGTCTTCGAGATATTACGCAAAACCTTACAACCTTAAAGCGCGGCTATAAATGAGATTAGTAAAAGTTCTGCTACTGTAACTGAACTTTAAAGAGTTATTTAATTTGGTAAAAACCCACAATGCTTCTGCAAATGATTTGATTAAAACTCTAGTTGGTAGTAAAATTTACTTTTCCTAACCATGAGACATATTAAAAGTCAATAGAAGCATCATTCTCTAATGTAGTCTGATGTGATTTGAACTCGAGCCCACATAGAGAAATTAATTAATTGATTAACGATATTGACAGTTCAACTAAGATTACACTTAACATTCTAAATATTAGATTGTATGAGAGATGACCATAATGGAAAATTTTATATGTTTAGAAAACCCCAGGAATGGGTTTGATTATTCTCTATTTTGGATAGCTTTTGATTTCTCCAACATCTACGATAAGTGAAAGGGTTGTTTCTAAATCAGTTTTTAATAAAACTATTCTATTTCTCTATTTTTTTATTTTTGAAAATCTCTTTAAAGTATTGATCAAACTAATAAAAAATTTCTCTCTTACTTATTTCTTTTTGTTTGTTATTGTTGTCTTACTAAAAATAATAAATCATTAAATGGGCTAAAAGAATAATCCAAATGTAACCGATTATTAATAAATCGAGCGATTAATCGATTGAAACAGAAACCCGATGTATTGAACACCCTAATACTTACACACATGCAACGAACACATGTATTTTAAGCATTTCTTATTGAACTTGAAATGTTTTACAACATACAAATATTTACACACAATGATTATTTACACATTATTGTAAAAATATATGTATTTATTTTAATTTTTGCTTTTCAGATTATTCGGTACTAAATGTGATAAATGCGGTAATTCCTTTAGTAAAAATGACTTTGTGATGCGTGCTAAAACGAAAATATTCCACATAGAATGTTTTCGTTGTTCCGCATGTGCGAGACAGTTACTGCCAGGTAATTAAGAATTAATTTGATTATATTTCTTGCGTTAAATTTTTTCGTTCGGTTTTTATTGCTTTCAAGGAGACGAATTCGCGTTAAGAGATGGTGGCATTTTGTATTGTAAAGAAGATCATGATGTATTAGAAAAATCCTCCCAAAGTAGTTTAACTTCATCGTCTATAGAGAGCAACAATAATAATAGTTGTAGCAATAATAACAATCATTCAAGTCTTAGTAATAATAATCATTCCAGCGAATTGGGTTCAATGTCAGGTGAGTCTATAATTAATGAAAATATTTTAAATAGCCTTATGTCACGAATAAGATGTATCAACAACAATGTATTAGGCATTGCCTAATTGAGTTTCTATAGTAGGAGCTTTTTAGTGATTTATGTATATTAATTTCCGCATATTTTTAACGACAGTGATAAAAAAAGCAATAAAAATTCTCACTTTTTAATAAAATAAAGACCCTGATTGCTAATCTCGAACTCGAGTGAAATTTATTCGAAGTTGCAAGTTTTTTATATTTTTGGGATTCTGTCATTAGATATCGAGTAAAGTTTATCGAAATTTCTAATGATGTTACTAGATAATAATTTTATTTTTCGAATGTCACGGTTCGAGTTTTGAGCCGTTAGCAAATTAGCATTCGGAATCGTATTCTCGAAAAAATTCATTGGAAGAAAAGAAAGTGTAATAAAAAAATACTAACTTTCTTTTTCAACGTTTATTTAAAAGGTAGCGCAAAAGTAATGTCACAATTTGAACCTGTTTCCATTTTGTTTTAAATGAAAAAAAGCTGTTTTCATAGAAAGTTTATTTAAAAATATAACATTGATGACATTAAATGGAAAAAAATTATATCGCTCAAATGGCCACCTCTGGAATGTATGATTAATTACGCTCGAATTGTTGTTCGCAAAACATTTGGTCCCAAATAGCCTGTTTCCACGACTTACAAGGTTTGTAGTTGGTTGTGGTAAGTAAACACGAGATTTTAAAAAGATCCAAAGAAATCTGACGCTGTTAGATCTGGTGATCTGGACGGCCGGCTCAAATCTCTAAAATGGGATATCATTCGACCTGAAATTTTGTGTTTCAAAATCTTCATCGTTGCCCGAGTTGTGTGAGCGGTTACTTCCTCCTGTAGAAACCAGTAATGATCGAGACCAAATGCAGCAACTTTCGGCAAGCAAAAACTCCTTTAGCATCTGCCTGTAGCGTTCATTATTTAAGGTTGGGGGGTACCATCGAAGTCTGCAACAAATGCCGCACCAATCAGTCACTTTGGGGCAACGTATTGACTCTTTGTGCATTTTATATGGCTTCTCTGTGCCCTAGAAACGAAAACTTCGCTTACTTATGTAACCAATTAAGTGGAACACGATGACGAGAAAACAATGACGAAATTCACGCTCTTTTAAAAGTAACAGACTGAAAATTTGTCAAATAAACAGTAACAATAGTTCCACATTCTTGAGGCGTGTATCGCAGTAAATTTAAATTATGACATTAATTTGCGCCACCTTGCATTATCAGTTCGAATACAAACAGAAACTAATTTTAGACAAAAGCGAATTCATGCAAAGTGTATGTCAGATAATTTGGCGTAAGCAGTTCTATAACATACGTCACGCCTTTACATTATTTAATTTTATTTGCGCAAGTTTTAATCCAGGTGGAAGTAATATAGAGAAATCATGTATTGAGAGTCGTGCTTTTCTTCCGACGGGAATTATGTAGTTGCTTGAATAAATTAATGGACCCAACGATTAGGACATACAGAGGCTTGAGTGGGATTGGATATAGATTATATAAAGAAAGACCGCAGACACAATATTACAAAGTTCATCGAACAATCCTCAACAAGGAAATAGCAATAAGAAAATTACTAACGGGACCTGAATGAGGATTGGAATTGGGACTACAATAAGAAACTAAGGGATCCAGGACCAATATCGTAATCGAATTTGCGGACCACGTATTTGACAATATTTGACTGCTGCATTTACAACTTGTATGTTCTTATGTATTTCGACCGAAAATATTAAAAAAACATGAGAAAAAAACACATGACCAAAACAAGAAAGGAGGCCAGAAACGAGTAATTACAGATTACTCGTGTATAGAGAGGATACGCAAGGCAACTACGCGCCAACGTATTTAAATAGGAAGTACGAACTTGGGATTAAAAAGAGAAAACAAGTTCTAAATTCAAAACATGAACTCCCAGCTGAATTAAAACGTGCGCAATTAAAATTACCTAGTGGAAAAGACTTTTTTCGATGCGAAATTATTTCGATCACGACTCCCATAATTAACCGGCTCAATTCGATTTTAAAAAAGAAATATAAATAATCGATGAGTTTTTTGTCTGTTTTAGAGTTTTCTATTTTGTACTTTAAAACGTTATTATATATTTCATTATATATCATATTACAGGCTTGTCACACTGACCTTCGTAGACTAGTAGGTAGTGTACTAGACTCGTAGTGCGAAGGTCCTAGGTTCGAATATTGCCGCAGAACTCTGGCAGTTGTGTTTGATAATTAAAGCCTTCACTGGCTTAAGTGTATGTCGTATGACATGGGCTATCACAACCCTCCAATCAACCTAACCTAACCTAACCTCCATAATTCAACGGTGAGAAATATGGGGAAAGGAGCACATATATGGATATCTTACAGAATATCTTTCTCACCAAAATTTGGGTAACAAAAGTGGACATGTGTGCGCCAGGTATTACATTCAACAATATAAAGGCATAAAACCTGGTTCACGCATGTCAGCTTTTGTTGCGCAACTTTTGATGCAATTATGAAAAGGACGTGATCATCAAATTAAAAAATATATTTGCTTGTTGTTGGTTTAGCAGTGTATATACTTGGATTTTATTGGCGTTAAACAAATCATCAGTACACTTTAGCCAAATGTTGTTTGAAAAGCTTTCAAACTCGTGGTGGGGGATATACAACATCTGAGAATTTCTTTTGGGGAGGGGCTACAATCCATTAATGAAGAGGAAAATTACATCATTTATAAGAATTTTCATAAGAAGGAAAAATTCTGTAGGTAGCTAAATCACTTTTGGTGGGTGGGGATAAGACCCTCAAGACGACTGTCCCTATCTACGTCTATGGACAAATACTAAAACAATTCTAAGAAAAAAACTAGAATTCCTTTAAACATCGAATAAATGTTACTACAAACAAAACATGCCGAAAACTTTGTACTCGTAACATCTAAACACAGAAATTGATAAACAAAAAATAGTAAAACAAGCGATAATAATACAAAATAACAACTAATGAAAGCAATAGTAACAGCAACAAATATTTATTGATTTTTTATAATTGTTTATTTCTTACTGTGACATATTGTGCTGCATATGTCACACAACAAATGTCACATCATATTGTTGACATAATCTATTTGCCTGTATATCTCTCTCTCATTATCATCATCAGCATTATCAACACTATTGCAATCAGCAATAGCAACAACATCAACTGATGTCGAAGGTGTTCGTAACAACAGCAAATGGCAAAATACATTTTGTGTTCTAGGGAATAAAAGGCGAAGAGAAAACAATTTCAAAAGCTATACCGACAAACAAAGTTTTGTATTGCAAAATTTCCAATATGGCAAAAACAAATAGGTAAAAAAATACTCAATAACAGCTCAGACTTAGTGGCAGACTTGATATGTAAGCAAATGCACCCTAAACGAATTGGTTTTAATGTTAAAGGTAAGACCGCAATAGGGAGCATATTGCAGCAAGTCGCAACTGCACTACGTAATGCGATATTTTTTGCTTAGTTGACCAACTTTGGCAAAGAATTTTGCAACAGAAAATATTTCATCATGTCGAAGGCAGGATCATCAGAAAACACCCAGCCAGCCTTGTAGCATGTAAAAAATCAAATAGAAATTTTTTTAATCGAAAAAAATCTTTAATTTTCCTGACACCATACTAAATACAATGGAAACTGGGAGTCTTTCCCCAAAAACATTAGCACGAACGTCAGCTTTTTAACGAAGTGGAAGCCGATCGATCTGACGGAACATTCCTTGATATATATATATATATATATATATATATATATATATATATATATATATATATATATATATATATATATATATATATATATATATATATATATATGTATATATACATCTACATTTACATATAAGTTCGGTGAAGAAAAAATAGGTGTTATTCTTAAGAAATTACATTTTCATTGTTTCTATAGGTTTCATTAGTTCACTTTGACTTCCTAGGATCCAATTCGACATAAATACATACATACATACTTCCTCTTTATAAGAAAAATATTTTTTGCTTTAAATCTATATAAAAAAAGCATTATTTTTCTTCAACCAATAATGATAAAATTACTTTTACATAAGAAAAACGAAATCAAAAAAAAAAAAATGTTAAAAAGTTTACTAATTGTCTTTGACCCTTTTTAATACATAATTCCAATGAAAACATTATTTAAGCAAAAGCTCTTCTTATTAAACGATATTTCGATATTCTTGGAGTATCACCTTCAAAATATTTCTTTTCATACTAAAATTGTATCCAAATTTCGATAATTAGAAACAAAACTAAAACCTTTTAACCATTTAATAAGAAGGACCTTTTGTTTATATAATATTTTAATTAGAAATAAAAAATTTTCTTTACTTCGTGTTTAGTTATCAAAAAAGAGAACATTCTGCAATGACAAGTCTATATGAAAATCACTGAAAATTATTCCAATTTGCACAACCTGCAGATCCTAATATTAAAATTTTAATGACTTTGTTAAGGCTTTTTTAAGCCTGCACTATGTTGTCCGATTTATGACATTGCTTGTGGACCAAACGAACAACTGCGTTAACAGCTGATTTGTACCAATCGTCGTAACTTAAGTGGGGTGAGTAACATTTGTGGATTACTTAGGCAAATAGAATGTTCCTCATCGTAATTACCACGAAGATTTTTGTAGTGTAACGGCGTTGCGGTAAGAAGATTTTATTTCCTATAAACTCGTGCTATGGATAGTGAGAGTTTGGGAATCACTGATATGTAGACATTGCCAATGGTCGAAGGAGTTGTAATCTAAATTGAATTGCTGATGAACGACGCCGGTTCCGTTTGGCTGTTTTAGTCGTTATTCGACAAAACGAATCAAGTAATTAGGTCTTTCTACAAACGATCTGGTAGCACATTTATTAAATTTAGGCTGCCATGTGTATTTTAATTTGTTTTTGCTTGCGTCAGGAACAAGTTGACAAAATTAAATATTTGTCTCTTCACAGTCACCAATGAATATTAGTAATTTGCAAATACGTTAAATATTTTATTTGTTTATTGAACTTTGTTTGCTAAATAAATAAAAAATTAACTGCTCAAGCGCAGCACATTTTTAATATTGAAATCATGATCATGATGAAGACTATGATCATCATCATCATTAGCAACAGAAATGATGATGCTGATGAATGAAAAAAAGAAAATGTACTTCGTTGGTTTTAAACGTAAATAAAGAACAGTGAGTTTAAAAAGGAAACGGTAAACTTTTGGTAGCTTTCGATTGAGAAGATCGAATTTTGGGTTGAATATAAACATTAACTTAGTTGAGTATATCGATTAGTGATATAACGAATATTCGTTTCTCATTTCCGAATATTTGGACAAACGAATTCGTAATTGCCAAATTCAGGAGAACATTTGTCGATTATTTTCGTCCCAAAAAATGCATAAAGTATAGTAGTGACATATAAAAATATTATTTTTTTTTTAACAAATTTTAACTAACTTAAAATAATAATCTTGTAATTAACTAGAAAAACTATACAAACCGATATGAAATCGAGCTCGGTCGAGGGGAGTGCTTTGAGCTTACGAAATGTTGGATCAAATAATTTTGATTGAAAGAGACAAGAAAGTGATTATTTATTGATTTAGTATTGTTGTTCTTTTATACAGATTGTGTTTGAATACTGTCCCTGTATTATAATCCAGTAACTTTTTGATAGAAATTTATATTTTGTATCGTTTTGAATGTAATCGAATAAATGCCATTAAAACACTATGATAATTTTTACATGTTCTAATGAGATCAAACAATAGGTATTCGCGCAAGACAATTCTTCCATATAAATTTTAAATATTATATTCTAAATTTAAAATTATTATTCGAATTCGCAAAAATTACTTAAGATAATTCGTATTCATAGTCGCAAATATTTAAAAATTGACAATCTTTATTTCAATATTATAAACCAGATAATGTCAACGCAATCAAACGCGCGTGAAATCGTTACTTATCCGAATTTCAATATAAAAATGTCATACGCATATGCTTTGTCTTGTGTTTTGTTAGTACTTTTTTGTTACTCTTTCCAGCCCATTTTTTCTTAAACATTTCTTAAGCTCAACCTCAATCTCAACTTTTCATTTAAATCCAGTTTAATGCTGTGGAATATAATCATGTATCCATTGTAAATAAGAAGCAAGCGTTTTGTAAAAGTGAAAGTGTTTAAATTCAGTGTATCCCAATTTTAAACGCACCGTTCCTTAACTGGAGAAAACCAAAAATCATATTCCGTAGTCATACAATGAATGTTTAAATAATGCACTCAAGCGTTTTTTTCAATGTCCAACAGTAACAATCACAACTTTTTATATGAATATATATATATATATATATATATATATATATATATATATATATATATATGTGTGTGTATATATATGTATATATATATATATATATATATATATATATATATATATATATATATATGTGTGTGTATATATATATATATATCTATATATATATATATATATATATATATATATATATATATATATATATATATATATTATATATATATATATATATATATATATATATTATATATATATATATATATATATATATATATATATATATATATATGTGTGTGTGTGTGTGTGTATGACGCGTGATCAACGTCACTAAAATATCAAACTGACCGATCTGATCACGCTAAATATTCTTAAATCTTCTTACGTGCTCACGAAGTAGAGAATGATGAGAAAAGTCAATCAATCATTTGATCAAATCGATTATAGAATCATGTATTTATACGCGTGCACATGTGTTTTAACGTACTTATGTGTGTGTGTGTGCACATTTGTTGCTGGCTGTTGTTGTATTTATTTACTATTTGTCGATGCCTTTTTCTACGCTGCCATCTAGACATGATAAATAATTGTTGTATTTGATTTTCAATCTGCATTTATTTGTTAAACTATTGAAATTTACTAAAAATATTCTCCGTTGACTGACTTTTGCTGAATGTGGCGGCATTATATTTTCATGATAAAAATAAAGGCGGCAAGTTGTCTTTTATGTTTTTTATGTTCTTTTTGTGTCACTAAAAATACAAAGAAATTAATAGTTGGCTTGAACTGTTATTAATCATGGAGATTTTAAATAATATACAACAAATTTATTTCAATAATCAATTACATCATTCGGTTATGAATCTACAAAAGGGTACAAAAGAACAAGAACTCTATATTTCTAGATCAATGTGAATTAAGACACATGACAAATGGAATGAGAGTGCCACAGAACCTCGAAATATATTGTCATACCTGTTGGCTATCCATGCAATATCCATGTTGTTTCATGAATAACGCCCAGCATGCAAATTTAAGT
This sequence comes from Germaria angustata, assembly GCA_963681545.1. Classification (NCBI taxonomy): domain Eukaryota; kingdom Metazoa; phylum Arthropoda; class Insecta; order Diptera; family Tachinidae; genus Germaria; species Germaria angustata. The sequence goes on along the minus strand of OY812999.1, from coordinate 31,200,500 downwards.
GACCCAGTAAAAAATTACTTCCGAAGAAGTCAATAAGATCCACAACTTGTGGTCCGGAAGCAGCGAAAACTTGGATTTTTTTCCAACGCCAAGTATCGCAATTGCCACTAAATCCAACATGTAGTATTAAGAAATCTGATAAGATCTCTGAAAACTCCGGCAGGTAATCTCTTAGTAGACGTTTTACCGTCTCCTGCCTATATGCCCTACCTCAACTACGGCAGAACACATTATAAAGAAGATCAAACCTTATAGCGTGTCTGTTTATCGCCCAGTGCTCCATCAGCAGTGACTCGCGACCTTACATGTGCCAAGCTATCGCCCCCTATCCCCGATCCTCTGTCGATATGTCGAATGGTATTGGGACTGATAAGGCAACAGCGATATCTAGCACGAGACAGGCCTAACCAGTTCGTCCACCCGCTCGTTGCCAAAATTCAGCTTGACATCTCAGTCTGCAGAGCGTATCCTTATATTGTCTAACTAGAATCGAAGACACGCAGTTAAATCTTAGCGATATAATTGCTGCCTGACTGTTAACAAAAATGCCGATCTTTCCTTGAGCATCTCTATTTGTCAGTACTTTGCATGCCTTTCTAGTGGCCAAGACGAAACGAGTACAAGATTTTTCGAGAAAATACCAGAGCCGACAACCGCTGATTATTTTTGATCCATCAGCTTTGGCGTTATAGTCCCCTACCATATTACCCCCTTACCAAATATGTCTGGTATGGAAAAATATTAGGAAAGTACTATTAATTCCAGTAGAGGTATCACATAGATTTCCGGATTACTATCATCGCATTTTCATGAGTTCACAGCAATGAAAAAAGTTTTTTTCGAGTAGACATATCGACAAAAGCTTCCACAAGACAAAAATTAAAGAAGTGTGGAATTGTGAATATCACATCTATTCTTTCCCAAAACCACGCAAACTTTATTTTGGATAAGGTCGGACAAGAATAAATTCATCGGCTGTTTTGTGTTAACAAAAATAACAATTCAAAATATAAATATGATTTGGAATGTTAAAATAAGAAACAGCTGCTTTTTGAGCCCGTAAAATGAAAATATTTCAAACTCGTGTGGAAATTTTCTTCTTTTGAACCATTTTCTATAGAAAAAATTTTTTGTCATGGACTTGCAACGGTAATACAAGTGTTTGGTTTCACCTTAAACGAATAAAAACACAAAATGAATGTTCGGACTTAAAATTCTAGTTTTTTACGTTGCCAATTTAAGGGAGTAAATTTTGTTTTTAGTCTCATTAGTCTGAATTGGCCCAAAATCTTCTGGAACGAACCTATTATTAAATTGAAAGATAGGGGAAGGAAGTATAAAATTCAGTACAGCCGAATACATTACTCTCACCGGGTTTTCACTAGTGTTTCAAACCGCCATATCGCCGTTTTTCTTTTTCTTTTTAGATCTATAGATAAAATAGATAAAATAGAAGAAAGAAACTGTCCGCAATTAGATAACAGCATGTAATTAGCTTGTGAAACAAGACTTAATTAACAATGTTTATTCTCGGAGCGATTGTTTTAGAAAAAGAAAATAGATAAAGAAAATATTGATCAATAATTGTTTTGAGAAGTGCGAGCTTTAACAGCAAATTAGCGAACCGCAACATTAAAATTTTCTGTTTTTTAATGTATTTAATAATAAAAATAAAAAAATAAGCATAAAAACGAATAAGTTATGCCCTTAAAGAAAATGTTCAAAATTCAATTGATCTTTTTTCTCAAAAACACTATATTCACTTGTTTGTCTGACAATTGGAATTCACTTTGATGTTGTCTGCTGAAAGTGCAACACAAATTGCGACAGAAAAATTTGAATCTATAGCGGCGTCAGAAAAACAAATTTATCAACATGTGTTGTCGATACCTCGTACAATGGAATGGGTCTCGGTCTCGTTCCTTGTTTTAGCAGCCACAAACGCACAAAAAAATTATAATTCCTGCCATTCATTGCTTGATTTTGCGCACATACATACATGTACATACAAACATATTTGTATACTTTGATGCCTTTTGCAGTTGCTGTTGATATAAAATTGAAATAGTTGATTAAAAGCCAGCATGATTAAAATGTAGAATTTTTCGGTTTTTGATTTTTTATAGACTCTGGCAGCGAATCGGGCTCACATAAAAGTATTAGAGATAAAAGACCATCGGGACCATCGGATGGTAAGCCAACCAGAGTAAGAACGGTGCTCAATGAAAAGCAATTACACACGTTAAGGTAATTAAAAAGCATCAATTAAATACTTAATAATTCACTTAAAATCTACCAAAAACAATTTAAGAACCTGCTACAATGCTAATCCGCGACCTGATGCGCTCATGAAAGAGCAACTGGTAGAAATGACTGGTCTTTCGCCACGCGTCATACGAGTGTGGTTTCAAAATAAACGCTGCAAAGACAAAAAGAAAACCTTGCAAATGAAATTGCAAATGCAGCAGGAAAAGGTAAATTAACTTTTAAACAAACAATTAATTATAAGCAAATGAAGACAAATTAGTAATTATGTCATTTATTTTGGTGCGTTCTTAAGTACTTGCAAACATTTTATTGAAATTTGGATTTTATTATCTCTTGTTACTTGTAGGAGGGACGCAAACTCGGCTATGGTGCTATGCAGGGCATTCCAATGATAGCTAGTTCACCAGTTAGACATGATTCTCCTTTGAATCTGCAGGGTATCGATGTGCAAACATATCAACCGCCATGGAAAGCCTTGTCCGACTTTGCCCTCCATGCTGATCTCGATAGCAATGGTGCCATTAACACTCATACACCAGCATTTCAACAACTAGTCAATCAGGTAGGTTTCATTTAGAGTTGACACCAGGGCACCCCTTTGGAAATATTCTTAGAGAAAATAATTGAACAGTGATTTTGAGAGCAGTCATTTTGGGCCCTACTTTTCTGATTTTCTTTAGCCAAATTCTGGAATGTTGATGCTCCTGATTGGTTGTAGTCATTGCAAAAATTGATATTTGCTATCAAAAGTCAAAAAATTTATGTTTTAAGTAGAATAAAATAATGCCCAGGTGAGAGTTTAGTCCATTTATGCCATTATATATGGAATAAAAGACATTCCAGATATCCGCTATGAATCGTGCGATTGCACGGTTCCAGACTTTAAGTGAAATCTTGAATTACTGAATACCTCGCAGAATAAAGCAAAGTGATAAAAAATGTACAACCATGGTGCTGAATACACACCATCTTCGCGACAGCTAACTAGGGACCCAAAATCTGTCCGATATTCACCCTCATATCGCCTACATCGGCTCAAGTTGAATTCTACGTGTTGTTGTGCATTGTACAAGACTGCAAATGAGTAGAGTTTGAAGAAAATTCGTTTTCTTCCAAAAACCATAATATTGCAACGAACATGTACCAGAAGACATAATTGGAAAATAAATTTTTGAGCTTTTGTGATGGTTTGAAACATTCATTCAAGCTCAGTAATTTCTTCTTTTCTACAAAACATTTTCCAATATTAGATTTTGAAATAAAAACATATTTAAACAGCTCTAAAAATAGTTTTCTAATTGTGCCATCTGCAACTTTATCATTGTGAAAGTACACTGGAGTTCGCTTCTAACAGACACCGGTTATAGGGTGCTCTCACCAATAACGAACCCTTTTATAAGTATCCAGCAAAGACGTAAAGCGCAATTGTTCCACCTAAAATCAGCAAAATAAAGACGTTTAATTATTTTCGCTAATTTTCTAAACTGTTGAAATAATATGTACCAACATTTGACAAAGCGGTAAAAAGAATAGAAAATGAGTTAAATCTTTTTGTGTGCCTTTGGCGGTTCATATGCTGACATTTCAACAGTTTGAAAACATACAACCTCATATGTTTATGCCAAACAATTCTCATGTTGAGTAAAATTGTTTGTATAAAAGCATTCTAACCATACTATGATTATGTTTTTTGTGATAATCATATACAATATAGAATTCAAATATTGTGCCGAGGTGGAATGTTTTCAAACTGCTTAAAGTTCACTGACGATTTGGTTTAGCGACCAATAAAATATCGGCATGTGAACAGCCAAAGATACGACAAACAATAAAAAATTTTGAAACTAATTGTGTTAAACGATTAATTGGAGAGAATATCCCAAAAAAAATTTAATATTAAGTATTTGAAAAATATTTACTATGGTTAAAATGAACTTATTCTACGGCGAACTAAATTGCCCTATCCCGTGGAGTTTATTATGAACTCATTTGAATGCATTTCCATGCTCTTTTAACATGTGATACTTTCTGCTATGAATACATAAGATCATATCGTCCAACGTCAGAACTGTCAAAACTGATAACTTTAAATATATATTTAGAGTCGATTCGCATATTTAGAGTCGATTCCTTAACATGACGATTGACTATCTCATGTTCAATAGTCCTTTTACTTTGCCGATTTGTAGAAATCACTGGGAATATTTTTTATCATATTAAACCTTAAACTCGTTGAGAAAAATAATTTAACACTACCTGTCGTATACATGTCAAATAGATTTTGGTATTTATTATATTTTGTAAAAGTAAAAGTTTATATATGATTTTCTGAAAAGAAGAAAATAAACAGATAACAGATATAAACAGATAACTCGGATGATACAATTAATAGAAACTTTATTTGATTTCCCCTTTAATTATTTTGAATAAAAACTTCAATATTCTGCTTTTATTAAAATATTTACCACTCTAATCTCTAAAGAGAAATATCAAGATTTTTAAAATAAAGTTGAGAACTAAATTTTTTTGATTTTGTAGACCGTATTTTAATTATAAAAAAACCGACCGGTTTTATTAAATTTATGGCAGTTTGTAAATAAATTAATGACTTATTCAAACTCATTAACAAAACTAAGACTAGAAATTAATGGAAAACAGAAACCCTTGAAAGTATTCCCTCTCTCTCTCTGTGTGATTGGCCAATTCAAATCAATACCATGTCGGTCCTTATTTCAAATTATTTTATACGAGTTTATGTATGAATAGGTTTATATATATATATATATATATATATATATATATATATATATATATATATATATATATATATGATTTTTATGATTTCTTCCAACATATTTAATAGTGAATTAATGGCGAAAAGCATAAGACTTTAAAATGTCGTCTCCTTCTCATTTCAGATGCATGGGTATGATTTGAATGGAATGCCTCCCTTGCAACCTCACCAACAGGGACCACATCCGCCGCCACCAGGTCAACAAATGAATGGGCCACCCGTTGGCAGTATGGACTCAGGAATTACCTCACACCATCATCCAGACAGTACGGACTCCTATGTGACCTATCTGGAGAGCGATGACAGTATGCCAGGCAGTCCGTAGAAAAACGAATGCAAAAGTATCTAATGTGCTTCTTTTGTTGCTTCACAAACAGAAACCAAACTAATGTTGACGCCTTCATCCTCCTCATCCTCATCGGCCACAACCTCGGCCGCCTCATCCATATCATCTCCTCCAACAAACACTTTGGGACTTGCGGTTTTACACAACAGGAATAATGGTAACAAAAATAGTGACACTTCTGGTAGTTCAACATCAGCACAAATGCCTTCTGCCACACAGCAATTATTGCAGATGCTGCAAAAAGTAACTGGCGGCTCAATACCTCCTCCACCATCACAACAAGCGCATTCGCTAGCCCCGGCAGCCCGTTCAAGCGGAGTTCTGTGAAGCCAATATCCATGTATGTAATGTCGGTCAAAATCAGGGACTGTGCAATACAACCAACAAATTACATTATAAATACCTTTACGAGTATGCAAAATAGCCCTCCTTTCTCTCCTTCATATAGATTGAAAATTTCTTAGTTTTCAATTCCTAATTGAAATCTAACCTCAAAAATTGTACCAAAAATAATAATATTTCAAATATTAGAGGAAATTAAAAAATTTGATTAGTTAAACGGAGATAAAACAAAAAAAAAACAAATAAATAAAAGGATACAAAAAATTAGGGACATTTAAATTTAGACTTGAATGATTCATGTTGTAACATTTTGATTTGTAACAATTTTTGTTTGAAGAAACTTGGGGAAAAATATATTCAAAACTTTTAAAATTGTTATTTATTTTTATTACGGCGAAGGCGACAAAATTGTCCGGATTTGGGTGCCATCGTAGACTAGTGGCTAGTGTACTAGAGTAGTAGTCAGAAGGTCGCAAGTTCGATTCCTGTCGAGGACGTTGGTTATTTCTGCTTTCTCTCTCTCTCTATCTCCCTCTCTCTTTTTACTCCTCTGTTTCCAATTCACCATTCTCTATTTATCACAGGTATCACAAAGGGACGAAATCATTGACCCAAGTAAGCGAAAGCTGCCCCTTGGACGTAACGTAATCGGCTTATAAGTAATAGCATAACAATAAAATATTAGAAGCCACTACCCTTGTTTTCTAATAAATTTCAAAACTTGTCTTAGCGCCCTGTGTTCAGTTTTGTTATTTTTAAGTCCAAAATCTTGCATTTTCAGCATTAAATCTATTATTTACTTTTTGAAATCCTAAAGTAAATACTACAAATGATGTCATTATTGTCGAGCATTTGAGGCGCGATATCCTTAATCTTTCGTAGTCATATGAGAAAAGTGGTGCATCTAAGTTTTTTTATTATTTTTATTGTGTTAAATATTAAACACATCACTCTTCTTTTAAGAAGAGGTAACAATGCCAACGCTGGAAAGAAGATGTGGAGGCGTGTCTAACTGACAACATCGATATTTCTTAAGGCTAAAACTTACATTCACGAATTACCACAAGGGAAGAAAGAACAACCAAAACAGTGGAACGAAAAGAAAGCGTTGTGCTCAAAAAAGCGGATGATAATTTTATCTTTAAGGAAGAGAAGCAATCGACCGCCTTTTAAACGCGAAAAAAATTATCTAAATCTTCATTAAAAAGTTTTCATTTTTTGAAAAGAAGTGTAAATGACTTAAGCCTTTAAAGTAAAAAAGGCAATTTAGTATTGTTTAATAAGCGCAAACTTGCCATAACAAAGAGCGTGCAATACTTTAAGACTTTGTAAACGAGAACGATGAACTGACTTTATTGGCAATTGAATTTCAGAAACTAAAAAGACAATAATTTTCTTGGCCCATTAAATAACGACGATTTTACAAAAAATATGAAATAATAAAACATTTTATATTAAAAATACACTTATTTCTTATTCTCCAAGTTAATCGTTTTGATTTATTTTCACTGTCGGTCGATCACTTTTTTCAGAGCTTGAACCACAGTGCGTTTTTCACAATTAATAGATTAATAAAATTACAGGAGATATCGTATAGAGATGAAAATTGGTATGCTAAATTATATAAGGTACATAAATCATTAATAATTTGAATTTTAGAGAAAATTGGTGCAAGGACATGCAAATCTCTCACACATCATTAGTTTTAAAAGCTTATTTCCAGCTACAATTATAATCAAAAAAAGGCGTAAATTGGCAAGTACATAAAGTAATATAATTGTTAGCTTCATGGAGAATTTCATTTCATCCAGTTCAAGCACATAACCTGTTTTCAAATACTAAATTTTTGCTACATTCATGGTTACAACACACATCAAAAATTGGCAATTGATCGTTTAAAGTTTATAGAAAATAAGCTTTCATTTGGCACAAGGGCAGGACAACATCCCACATATCCTTGCTACATTTATTACAACAATAATGCAAAAACTTATAAATATTTCCAAACATTAATTTCTCAAGTCGTTTGATAAATTTTATTTCATTCCGTACAAGGACATTATTATCACCTCGATCAGTCCGCAGCAAAAAAATTAAGAAGTGTTCTAGGACATAATGCTAGGACATGTCTCCTTCCCTTGTATCCTCAATTTCATTAATTAAATTTGTGACCAGAATGTGCATTGAAAATCGGCATCTGTTTTTAAAATTATCTTCTCAAGTTATAAGTTGAATCTAATTTCATTCGGTGCAAGGATATTTCTACTTGCCATATATAATTAATTTGAAGAGTTAAATAATGGCATTTCTAATCAGAATAGGACAAGTATCCAGAAGTACATCTAAAACTATGCTTTTAAATATTACGTTTAATTTCTGTCAATTTTCTGCAAGGATTATGGTTTCTCTCATATATCCTTTTTGTTAAACCTTGTGAGAAACCATTCAATATATTTTATTGGTTATGGTATGGTTGGTTATGGTATTTGAAAATGTGTGTTAAAAAATTACAGTGAACTTTCAATATCAAGAGATACCTGCAGCCGATTTTGTATTCCAAACATACATCTACACACAGAAGAAGAATTGTTTGCTGAACTTGGCGATTTCCTGCGTAATTTTGAACAGCAACGTTATCGCCTTTAGCATCGCTCACGAGCTATTGTAAGACATTAATATTAAAATTGATTTTTTCAGAAGGGTCGTAGCCCTTGACGAATAATCGATGGATAATAACGACGTCGAAAATGAAGTCCAAACGTTGCCATGGAAGAGCCAAGACCAAACAATTACACCAAGTTCGATAAAATTTCAAGTTTTCACTGTTTTTTCCCAATTACAGTGGCGTAGTGCATCAGTAGTCTTCATCATAAACTCTTACAGTCTATGACTTTTTCCTGTTTCCAAAACTAAAAAGACATATGACATATAACATTGGAAGCGTAGCTGAATGAGTCCAAGACTGTAACAAAGAGCGCTTCGAGGATTGTAAGGAGGGATGACTTAATGAGATGAAGTAATGAAATGAATAATATAAATATTGATTAGGTGAAAAAGTATTATTTTTTGATCACATCGCGTACACACACATTTTCATTTATTCATTACATTATTTTCTACTGGAAAATTTTTGAAAAAACGGGCGAATTTCCAATTTTAGGCACAAAATCTTGAAAAATCCTGACAGACTATTTTAATAGCGAATAAAAAGCTTGCAAAATTTTAATATATTTGCAACAAACAAAAGAGAATCATTAATTTTGTTTTTGAAAAAGGTTTTTTTTTAGTTGTCGGCTGTATGTCCTTAAATTAAGCTGCAAAATTTCAAGATATCCATAACAAATTCTACCGACTCCTTAATTTAGAATTATTAAAAAAAAATATAATAAAATTTCATGTGAAATCTGCTCCCTTTTCCTAAAATTGATATGGTCAATCTTATACAGCCGTTGTTGTTACTTTTTTGTTTTTATGGGATTACAACTCATGTCGCAAATGTGTTCACATTTTATTCACGATATTTTTTAACATTCAAAGTTTTATTTTCCATTTAATTTTTTGAGCTCAATTTCTTTTACTTAATTTCCCTGTATTGTTAACAAAAGGAGAAGAGAGTAAAGTCCTTTTTAGCCTGGCATAAATATATATTTCAGCAATATTTTCAACACTTTATTAGTCATGAATTTTACTTCTGCAACAAAGCACTGCACTGAAAAAGGAATAAGGAATCTCCAAACCTTGAAAATAAGACCGCCTGGATTGATTCATTACAGCACAGTTTCTAATAATTTGGTAATCGTTTTATTCGCAGATTGATATTGTAACATTAAATTTCGAAAGTGGCAGTTACAAATACTTAGTTACAAAAGCAATCTTCAAGATTTTTATTTTTATTTCAATTTTAGAATCATAAAATGTACACTCGCTGCAAGGACATTTCTGCCACCCATACGAGTATATCCTTAATTCAATCCCATTTCTGATCAGAATAGCAAAAATATTTCTAAATATTGCGAAAATTGTTACACACAAACAAAAACTGTTGCAAATAAATTGCACGGAACAGGGTTTTGAAATACAAAACCATGAAAATTCTTTTTGATTAATTATTTTGGTTTTAAAAACAAAAACAAATTAAAAAACGTTTAAAAATTAAAACAAAAATGCTCAGTCACTTTTAAAGTTTTCTTTTTTCTTTTCAAAATTAAAACGAATTTGTAAATTGATTAAATCCATAAATTTTTATATTAAAAAAAATTAACTTTAACTGTAAATATTATTAAATGTTTGTGTTAAATAGTTTGAATATTTATTTTCAATTATATCTTATCATTCTTTTCATTTCTAATGAAAATAAAAATTTTTTATACAAATTCTTGAAATCAAATTCAAACTAAACAAACAAAAAACAACAACAACAAACACATGTGTACTATATCGTCGTATTCATTGTAAAAAATGTGTATCATATAAAATAAAAAAGTAAAATTAAACAAAAATTAAAAAAATTAACTGACTTCATAAATAAATTATAGTAACTATTATAAAACAATTTAAATAAATAAAGAAAGTTGTAAGATAGTATTGTAAAATTAATATTGTTTTGTTTTCATTTCCAAATCAATTAAGCTTTTCAGTTATTCGAAATGTTTTTTTTAACTATTCTTTAAATCTATTTAATTTTAGATTTAAGTAAATAAGTCTCCAAAAACAAAATGTTTATATATTCATAGTTATGTAAAAGAAACGCAGAAAAAATAAAAGGTATAAAAAACTTAAAATTTGTATTTTTAAATTTTATTTTCCTGAAAACGAAAAACAAATTAATTTATAGTATTCATGAAAAATTATTGAAAATTTCAACACAAACAATAATAAAAAATAAAAAAGCATAATACATGTACATGTACATACATACACATACTAAGAGAAATCATTTTGACTTTTATTTAGGAGAAGTTGGAAGCTAAAAAATTTTAAATTTAGTTGGGAACTAAGAAATTTTAAGTGCTAGTTTAACAACAACAATTATGAAATCCAGTCGCTGTAAGGAAATCGAAAGGGAAAGGCGAAATATGTACAAATGAAATGGAAAATAATTTTATTGGAAATAATTCTGGCAAAAAAAAACCGACCGCAATACAAAGAACCAATCGAACAAAACCAAAGCAACTATGGGTTAATCTGAAACCCGATATAATCCATTTCTATTTTATATTTTACTCCTAGAAAATATTGAAATACCTTCTTAAATAAAAAATGTTCATAATAGTTCCATAAATGGTGGAGTTATGTTATAATCATTAGTTCGGGGCGGCCACTTTGTCCGACCGGTGTCCGCTTAAACTGCAAGCTAAACTTTTAAATAAAAAGTTTGTTTTTAAAAAGCGGTCCAAATATTAAACAAATCCTTTCAAATAAAAAATAGTTTTAAAAATCAGTCTATAAATGAAAACAATTATGGGATATTTAAAATTTTGGAAAAAATTATGGGACTAACCGCATAACTTTATCTTAAAATTTGTGCGAATCGGAGAATTAATGAGAGAATGTTTGCACTTCTCTTCTCTTCCAAAGTCGTACGAAATTTTTCTTTTTGGCAAGTTCAGACAAGAATAAATTTATCGGCTGTTTTGTGTTTACAAAAATAACAATTGAAACTTATTTCAAAAACTTCTTATTTGGAACCATTTTACTATAGAAAAGTATTGTTTTCGCGGACCTGCGTCGGTGTAGCATATGTTTCGTTTCGTTATTTCATGACTTTTAAGATAGACACATAAAATGAACTTCAAAATTAATAATTTAGCATCAACGAAAATTTCGAATTATGGATTTTCGCATTCCAGCAGCTTTGGGTATCATTAATAATTTAAGAGAAAAGGAACAAACCTATTGATTTGTGAATTAAAACTTTTTTAAGGTTGTATATATATGTACATAATTTCCTTAAAAGTTGGAAATGTATAAAAAAAGAAATGTTTCAATGAATTTTATTAGTTCGTTCCTTCGAATTTTTATATTGAAAGCAACAAAAAAAAAACCAAAACGCCATTTATACAATCCCAAGGATATAACTCACCGAATGGGATATGAAATAAACCAGTGCAGTATTTCATATGCAACAACACCCCGATTTTCGAGTACTTAACCTGATGAAATGAAATAAGACCCCATTATAAGGGCTTATAATATATAAAGAAATAAAACAAACAGCCAAAATAAATTTTAAATTCTGAAACAAATATATATTTGGTTGTATGAAATAGCGCCCAGAACAAAAAGGCCAAAATATATATAACCATATATTTCGGGGGTTATTGCATTATGAAAAAACTCCAAAATTGTTTTTGAACTCTTTTCAACTTTTCAGGAATAATTTCATTTTCCGTTCGGAACTATTTTATTTTATGAAAATTCTTAAAAAGAAATATGTATAACAAATTTGTATTTCATCGGAAAAGTTGGGACTTGTTTCATTTTATTTTGGACTTATACCACTTTTTTATTATTTATAAAGCATTTTTTGCATTTTTCCTTTATGATATGCCGCATACTAACAATTGTGCAGCCTTCAATTGCTTGCCCATATAAGCTTTCTAAGCATTCCTACATTTTGGACTTATTTAATATGTTTTGGGTTTTTACATCACTTTCATATTTCATTGTGAAAAATTCTCGTCCTACTTCATTTTCACATTTGGGAATAAACTCATTTTCTTTAGGAATTGTTTCATTAATTTTTTTAGGGCTTAATTAATTTGTTAAGTCGTATTTCACTAAGCCGTTGGACACTAATTCATACGGCATATATTTAAATTTTCCAAATAATTAGAAAAATGTTGCTTTTATTGAAAAAATAAATTTGCTCCAACCATTTGTATAGAGTAATTTCATTATAAACAGAAGAATAAGAACCCAAACAAATATAAATAAAATAATACCCCCTGCACCTACCTTTAGGCTTTATTAAATGGTTTGCTTTGAATATTTAAACGAGTGAAAATATAAGAACATGTAGTTAAAATAACGAAAGTATGTATGGGGATTTCAAAAGCAGGGCATAATTTTGAGTACTAAAATCTAATTAAAATAGCAGCGCCTCCTGCTGGAATTTCTTAACATAAGGTGCAAGTATTTGCTAACTTGAAATCCCTTAAGTTATCACTTTATGCTGCTTAACTATATTTGACAATTCTTAATTGGACTGGGCAGCACTTTTATACATGTCAATCAACTGAATACCGCCGCAAAGAAATGTGAGTGAATAGAGTTGTTATTCAATAAACTGTTTTTGTGAAATAAATTTATATTTACCCGAATTAAAATGTCCATTGCAAAACGTGTGCAGGTAAGTGAAGTATTACAAAGATCTTCAGTCGCTCAGTAAATGCCCTTTTTTTCCTATGCATATATAGCAATGGGCTACATTCGCAAGAACATGGCATATATATGACTGCACTTGGCAAAATCCTTTCGATTCGGCGAAATTAATATCCAAACACTTGCAAGGTTTACAAAAGCCCATATATCATCCTTTGAGTAAGTTCCTCTTTAATATCAATACTATATGTTAATATACGTATAAGAATATATTTGTTTACGTTTGTAACTCGTATTTTAATAGAATAGTGTCATATAAATACATACCTAAAAAATAAAATAAAAAGCGGCTGGTAAATACTAATAAATATTTATTAAACTTCTTATATTCTGTGCTTTCTTTTGCAGACGATTGCGGAGATCACGTCGTTGTCATTAACACCAAAGAAATCGCTTTGCCAGGTGACGAGTGGGTGAAACGAGTATACTTCCATCACACTGGTTACCCAGGTGGTGCCAGCTGGACTCTTGCTTGGCAGTTGCACGAGAAGGATCCCACTATGGTTATGTATAAAGCTGTATACAACTCAATGAAGGGCAATCTTCAGCGGCGTTACACGATGCAGCGTCTTCATTTGTATGCTGACGACAATGTGCCAAAGGAAATATTGGCAAATGTTACAAACCAAATAAGAACGCTACGAGAAGTGCCGCAGCGCTTGGACCATATTGACAAGGAAACTCTAGAAAACTTCCCTTCAATTATGGACTATCCTAAAGATTATATATTACGCTAAGCATTAATAAATCATGAAGTTGTAGTAAAAGTAATTCAGCTAAATAGTGCATTTAATGCTAAAAGGGACACTCTTTTATTGAATTAAGTACATATTTTTAATTATGCATGATATGTCTCAATCAATAAAACGCAAACACAATGGACGATATGTTGTCGTTGCATGGAATGCGTATGAATGATAACCATCAAACCAAATGTTATTTTAATAAGTTACGATTTCTAATAAATTGGACAGTCGATTTAAGGACGCGCCGTCTTGTATCACTTTTGTTTTAGAAAACTATAGATTGATTATTAAGACATATTTTTATCTTGTAAAAATTCATGTACATGTATATATCAGATCAGGTAATGATTTTTGTATTGGAACATACTGACTACCTGTTCCTCTAAATGTGAAAGTAAATTTTGTTTGAACATGTTTATTGAATATAATACAAAAACATTTCATTTTATTTTCAATGTAGGTGTTCGAAAAAAATCCGCTTACACTTATAGGAACAGACATTAAATTAACTGTTATTGTTACAGCTTTTGGTTACAAATGCCCATGTTGGTATTTCAAACATTAAATTGGATATAAAAAATTTTATTACTGATGTCGCACATCTTTTAAAATAGCCCAAAATTGAAATTTGGCCAATAATTTTTTATTAATCTAAAAATATCAGCAGCAGTCTGTTCTTAAAATCTTATAGAGTGGATGAACAATAAAAATGGAGAACATGTACCTAACGGGAGATAAAAGGATTTATATTATGTTTAATATACTGCTAGTTAGTAAAGAACTAGCACACTTAGAGTAAAATAGATGTATCCCGCTTAACTCAGCGCTAAGCCATCCCAAGACCCATATAAACAGTTATGTATGTATATGTAACTCTATTGTCGTAATACCATATTCACGCACCGACGAACCGCCTAGCAAACAAAATAATTCAAAGATCTCTAAACCTAAAAACTACATATATACATGCATAATTATGAAAGTCGAGTGTTCATACGTACACAAATTGGGTATAAGTTATTGGTCTCATTAACCCTAGAACGTCATCCTTCGTCAAAATGACGACGGAAGATTTTATTTTCAAAATAAAACCAGTTTTTTCTTTTTGTTTTGCTCTCGGATTTTGTATAGCGTTAGTCGCCCGCAACCTGTTGTTGGGTGTAGAAGTTCAGCTAACTGCGCACATTGTAAGTTTTTGTTTTTCGGCTTTTAATTTTTTATCGTAGTCAAAATGACGAGGGATGATGTTTGTGTAACTTTCAGTTTCTTCCGGACAACTGGTTCACATCAATACCTCTTGCAAAATCGTTAGGAAAAAGTCCGTACAATTTGACAATTATTGGCACACTTCGCTCAAACAAAAGAGAAATTCCAATTGAGCTAAAACAAGCAAAGGGTCGCAAGTGCGTTACGGCCATGTTTTGCTACGACCATAATTTAACCCTGTTGTCTTATAAGCCTAAGCCAAACAAAATGTTTCATCTTTTATCATCATGTAACGAAGAGGTCACTATAAATACCAAAATAAATAAACCCAGCATGGTGGAGTTTTACAATAGTACCAAAGGAGGAGTTGATACGTTCGACCAGATGTGCAGTGTTATGAGCTGTTCAAGGAAAACAAACAGGTGGCCGTTATGTGAATTTTTCGGACTTTTAAACATATCATTTATTAACTCATATATAATTTATGAGCACAATATGCTTCAAGATGGTAAAAAGCCTCTAACTCGCGTCAGTTTTATGAAAAACCTATTTCCAGGACTCGTAAAAAATCACCTGGCAGACAGGCTTGAAATGCCGACAATAACGTCCAATCTCAGAAAAGATATACAAAATCAGCTGCAAATAAATAACTCCACAGGTTCCGGGAAAACTCCTACACAAAATCAAACTGGAAAAACAAAGATATGTGCAGTTTGCCCTTCTTCGAAAAGAAGAATGACAAATGTTGTTTGTGCAAAGTGCCAAAAAAGGCTGTGTGGCGAGCACAAAATTGAAGTTTGTGACTCATGCTTTATATAAAATATATAATCTCAAATCTAATGTTCCTTTTTCAGTTTAATACTTATACTTTAAGAAAATGAAAGACTGAATTGAAAAAAATTGCCTTTTGTTACTTTTTTATATGTTTTGTTATTACTTCTTTAAAAATCTATGCCTATTGAAGGAAGGCTATGAAATGTTAAGTTTTTATTAAAGATTAAAAAATAAATAAATGAATTTCTTTAAATATTCATTAAAAAGTGTCTATTAATTCATAAGAAATCTATTTTGGTATCCATTTTTGCTCACGAAGTGTTTTATAGCCTCTTGAAGTATTCCGTAGTCAAAATGACGAAGGATGACGTTAGTGTATGTAAAATAAGGATGACGTTCCAGGGTTAATGGTCTTGAACATCTCTTTTCCAAGTTATTAGGATTTGTTTCCAAGAAATTTATATATCACCGTTACATAATATGGCAACACTATTCTATTGAAATTTTTTAAGGTATTGCCACTTCGATTATATAGATGACGTATTGATGATATCATTTCAGAGTGCATTATGTTGTAATATTAAACAAGGCATTGCAACAACAGATCGCAACTCATATCACAGAATATATTTACAAAATATATGTAGAATCACGACTGTAATTTACTACCCACATACATAAGTATAAAGTAACCTGTTTAATTTGTTCAAAATGTAATTAATAATAATATTAGCAATAGCATATTGTAGTAATTATCATAATTCATATGAGACGAACAAATACATATTTTGGTATTTGGAGGAACCGGTACTGTAACATTTACTAGCACTGGAGAAAATATTTCAAGGAAATGGAAAAACAATCTACGAAAATGCGACTCATTTTCTCTGAGAAATATCATACATTTACAGCAGTGTCAAAATTATGGAAAGCACTAAGTAATCCGACGACTGCTAAAATTGTAAAAATACTTGTTGCCACAAATCACACAGTTTATAATAAACTAAATACATAAGTATTTTAATTTACCACATACCCATGTATAACATACATGCATATATACCTACGTATTCATACTCATGATAAGAATTACTTTCTTTGTACATAGCTTATCATATACATATGTAGATATGAAATTTTGTACTAGTACATAGCCTGCTTAACCACATATGTCACTATTAGTTCCAGCTCGTCGTGCCTTGAATACACTACAACTCCCATCAACAGTAATACCGTGTGGTAATAAGAGACCAATTCAGCGAAACCATATTACTTTGCATTCTGTACAAAGACCACAAAAAATGGGCCGTCTTGGTAAAATAGACCCGAATTCTTACTCTCAACCAGAATTTATTACCACTCAACACAGTGTCTTGAGCTGGAATGTCGATTTTGCAAACACCAAGTTGAAGGGCACAGTCACTCATCGTTTTAATGTGTTAGAAAAGAACTTATCAGCAATTGTAAGTATGTACGTATTTTCTATATGCATCATTATTAATATGATATACATGTACATATGTACATTTTTCAGCTATTGGATGTCCGAGATGTTAAAGTTCTAAAGGCTGAAATTGTGTCTGGAAATTCTTCTATACCTTTAAATTACTTTGTAAGCGATCCAGTTGATGATATTGGTGCTAAATTGACTTTGGAATTACCACAGGGTACAGCTTGTGGAGAGTAAGTTTTTTCCTTTTTTTTTACTTATAGGCGTACATATATGTATGTGTGTATGTTTACTTTTTTTTTATCTACAATCTAATCGTCTAATCGTAGATTAAAAAAATACGTATGTGCTGTTAATTTATAAGTTCTTGAAAAGGTATTGATTTTTGGTTTTTTAACTTCATTAAAATAATTAATTGTCACTTGCTTTTTTCATTAATTGAAATCATTGTAACGTTGAAATCCAATAGCTGCATATATGTGCATGTATGTACATATAACATTAATTTTGATAGAACGGACAACTGCATCAAAATAATATAAAGAATAAATAATGCGAATAAAGAAGAACTATTCATGGTTTATATTGAACCTCGGTCCTGTAGTTACCAAGCATTGAAATTGTCATAACTTCGAAGTTTACTAATTCATTAATTAGTTCAACGAAAACATGTTGATTGCATTTGCGGTAAAATTTAAATCATTAGTACGAAATTCACATGTAAAAATGTCATAAATATATTATATTATGTGAGCTCTTACAGAGCTATTTGAAGATTATAGCAAAGTGCCTGTGGATGGTTTCTCACCATCACAGGATTTAGCAAATAGGATTTATCAAAGGCGAATCAGTGGGTAATGTTCACCTTTTTATAGATTACATATTTAATAACTATATCATAGGAGTCAATCATTAATTTAATTAAATTATTATTTAAGTCCATTTCTAGTAAAAGCCAGTTACTTGATAGAAGTAATCGTAATTTTGAAAATACCTAAATAAGTTTTTTTTGAAAATGTTTCGATTTTTTTAATTTGTTTTTTTTCTTTAAAATGTTAACTTTGATTGTGTTAATTTTTAACACATTAAAAATACGAACTTAAACTACTTATAACTTTAGCCAATCTTAAATTTTATCATAAATGCAAAAATAAAAAGTAAATGTTTATTTTCAGTTTATTTGTGCGTATTGATTATGAAACTGCAAGCAATGCTAGTGGCCTTCAATGGTTGAATCCTGAACAAACTTTAGGAAAACAACATCCCTACATGTTTAGCCAGTGTCAAGCCATTCATGCACGTTCAATTTTACCCTGTCAGGATACTCCAGCTGTAAAGTTCACCTATGAAGCTACTATTCAACATCCCAGGGAGTTAACAGCACTAATGAGTGCTTTGGTTGTAAAGAAGGAAGATGGTGTTACTATATTTAAACAGCAAGTGCCCATTCCTTCTTATCTCTTAGCGATTGCCATTGGAAGGTTGGTATCAAAGCCTTTGGGTTACAACTCAAATGTATGGGCAGAACAGGGCATTATTGATGCTTGTGCCGAAGAGTTTTCGCAGACGTCAGAAATGTTAAAAACTGCTTCCGATATTTGTGGTCCTTATGTATGGAAACAGTATGATCTTTTAGTAATGCCGCCGTCGTTCCCATTCGGTGGCATGGAAAATCCTTGTTTAACTTTTGTCACACCTACACTGTTGGCGGGAGACAAGTCTTTGGCTGATGTAGTGGCCCATGAAATTGCTCACAGCTGGACTGGAAACTTGGTGACTAATAAAAATTTTGAACACTTTTGGCTAAATGAGGGTTTTACAGTATTCGTAGAGACAAAAATAGTTGGTCGTATGCAAGGTTTGAAAGAACAAGATTTTCATATGATTCGCAACTTGACAGATCTGCAGGAATGTGTAAGTTAGTTATAAAAAGCATACATAAATGAGTTTAATAATTATTAGTATTTGAATTTCTAGTTACGCACACAATTGGCTAATAGTCCTGAATTGACAAAACTTGTAGTAGATCTATCCAATTGTGGACCAGACGATGCATTTTCAAGTGTGCCTTATATTAAAGGATCTACATTTTTACGTTTCATGGAGGATTTATTTGGAGGCCCGGAAGTGTTTGAGCCGTTTTTGCGTTCTTATTTAAAAAAATTTGCTTATAAATCAGTGGTCACTGACGACTTTAAATCAGCTTTATATGATTACTTCATTGAAACTGATAAAAAAGATAAACTAAATGAAATTGATTGGGATCTTTGGTTAACAAGTGAGGGTATGCCACCAGTTATACCCAAGTAAGTTGTGAAAATATTTTTTTCTGAATTGTATGGTTAATTTACTTACCTTTAAAGATTTGATGAGACCTTAGCTAATGTTTCCAAACAATTAGCTAAGCTTTGGAGTACCAAAACTACTAAACAGTTGGTTAATAATGATGATGTTAAACAACCCATTTCAATACATCAACTAATTGATTTCTTGGGCAAATTAATTGAATGCAAGGAGATCAATGATTTGTCAGAAGAGAAAATTGAACTATTGGAATCAACTTACCATTTGAAAAATACCAAAAACGCCGAAGTACGTTTTCGTGTAATGCGTTTGTGTATAATGGCGAAATTATTAAACCGTTTAGATGAGATTATTGCTTTCGCCAATTCCAACTTCCGCATGAAATTCTGCCGTCCCATTTATAGAGACTTGGCTATTTGGCCCGAAGCCAAACCTAAGGCGGTTGAAAACTTTAAACGAGTTAAGGATCAAATGATGGCTGTTTGTTCTCATGGAATAGAAAAGGATCTTGGTTTGAAATAATTTTATTTTGCATTTTCAATAATCAAAAGACATTTGACTTTATAATTAAAAAAATAATAATTAAAGGTGCATTAAATTTTTTGATTTATTAGTATATAATATATAAAAATTATAAATAGATGATATTATTCGACCTTTTTTATTTTAAATTAATTGAACTATTTTATTGAGTTTGAGGGCTTCTTTAAAAAAAATATATAAGTATATAAATAAAAATATTATTTAAAAAAAAGAAGACCTCAAACTCAATAAAATAATTCAATTAATTTAATAAAAAAATTATTTTTGCGTGTTTTCCGATTTTTATTCGAAAATTATTTTTATATTCACTACATATATTTTACTTATAACACTAACAAACTTAAAAAGAAGTTTGCTTCATATTTCGCATTTAAAATACGCTAAGAATTTAGTACTGGATGGAAGTCGTTATATGGTTACTATTTGTGTATAAATCCAAAAATAAAATAAAAATACGATTGGGGTGTTTGACCCCAATTTTATAGATATATTTTCAACTTTATTTATTCATTTATTACCTCAGATTATATATTCTCACAAATATGTCGCGTGTTTAGGATTCACCGAACAATTAATGCTACATATTCAAAAGGTTGTCAAAATCAATACCTTAATGACCGGTTGGCGGTTCTTAAATAAATACTCCGAAAATTCAAAGTTCATTACAACAGGTGTATGATTTAGATCCTAATAAGAGAATCAACCCGACACAAACAATAAGGATTACATTCAATCTAACAATGTAAACAAAATTAAAATTTATGTTATTAGACATTCTTCCAGTGATTTGAATTAGACCAAGAAATTTAAAAAATGCAGATGCTGCATCCGAACGGTTGGTTGGTGTATATGCGTATGTGGCCGGCTTGCTGTGGAGTAAAGAAAAGTATCAGCCAGAATTGCAACTCAAATGCGTAATAATAAATTAAACCAATCGCGCTTCAGATTTTAACTACTTACAAAATAATTGCTACTAGTTTCTGTTCAGAATAATTGAACAAAATATTTAAAAATATAAAACGTTCATTATTTTGCTGAATTTAAAAAAAGTTAGATGTTGTTAACCATAATGAGAATAAAATTTTGTTATTTTTAAATTTATTTAAATTTTTAATATTCCCCTGAAGAAGTCAAAAAATAATTGACGAAACGTTGGGAATAAAATGTAAAAAAAACGCTGTTTTTATTACATTATACAATACAGGCCCAATTAGCTTAAATAAATAGCTTAACACAGAATACCAAAAATATTGGCCAAACATTATATAACTATACATTATTGTATTTTTTCATATTGTTGAAGTAATTATACTGAACATGACAATGATAATATAATAGTATAAAATCAAACATAAAAATGCTCAAGGTAAAAATAAATGTTAAAACAATGTGTTGATAAGATTATATTTATTGTCTGAATTATGTATTGCTGGAATGGCACGTGAAAACGTAAACATTTGTTTTATTCATATTATTCTAATGAACGTAGTAATGTAGTTCTGACAAACATTACAATATGTTGATGATGAACATATTAATATAATTGATTGGGGCAAATATTAATGACGGTTAGCAACCATGTTTTTTTTTTGCGACATGTAGTTATATATACATGTAAGTATATAGTTTAAATATGTTGATACTGTAACTTGTTTCGATTAAGAGACTATAATTTATTTCTTACTTGTATGATGCTTTATTTGTTGGATAAAAACATTTCGTTCTCATGGAAATTTAAGAGAGATCAACATGTTTGCCTGTTCTTCGCGATTAGTCGAATGAATGAATGATTCAGTAAAAATTTAAACAAAAATATGACATTTGCTTCCATTCCGAAATGTCATCTTTTTTCGTGTAAGCTTTCCCAATGATTTCAAAGAAAAACGCTTCTTAGTTGTTGATACAATCTTTCATTTATATATTTTTTGTTATTCTTTTATTAAAAAATAAGCAAAACTACGTTTATAACAAGATGATTTTCATTTTCTTCTCATGCTTAGTTAATTAGTTTTTGTTTTAATTTTTGTAATATGTGTACCTTTGTTTTTTCTTTGATCTCTTGTTTACAAAAAAAAAGTAATAATAATAAATAAACAAAATTTATATGTGTATGTCGGTATTTCGATTACAATTTTGTGTTGTTACATGGTTTCTGTTTTTTTTACTAATGTTTATTTTAATTTGAATATTTATAAGTATGCAGATCATGTTCATTCATGTTTTTTTTTTTTCAAAAATGGGGCACAATTACATAGATAACAGTTTTCTCTTTATTATCTACATATGTATGTACGTGTAAGTATGTATTTATGTATGTATACTTTTTCATTTTAATTTATTTCATTGTTCTCGACTGTAGTTCGCTTAATTGATTTCTTTCGATTTTATTTTTCTTTGACTAGGTTACCAAATGTTATATATTTCATTAATTAGTCTACTACTCTTACTATGGCTGGATAGGATGTGGATACACTTCGTATGTAACACGATTATCTTAAAGAGGAAATGCTTATAAGGAAATACAATGTATTTCTTATTTACAGGGAAAGGAGTTTGCTTGTACGTACATATTAAAGTACTATTTACGAGTATGTGGGTAAGTGGAAGGGTGTGTGAGTATGAATGTTCAAGAGAGTCAGAGAGTGCGATTGATATTGATTGTTGAGAGAAGACTAATGGCATTCTTTCTCTATATTTTTTGCATTATGGTTGATATTTCATTTCCGTTAAAATAAAATCCCTCCCCTTTAATATCCCAAATATTTAATTTAATATGTTGTTCATTAGTTAATTTAATTAATTTCAAAAGGTTTTAATCAATTTCAATTGATATTTTTATAAAAAAATTTTACCTATACAGTATTTTTGCTTTTATTAATTCTAATAATGATTTGAAAATATTGAATGTCGCCGAAATTAGATTGTTGGTGTGTTTCGGTTGAATGCGAATGTACGAGTAAAAGTGTATGTAATTATATGTATTTATTTCCATTCAAAAGTGTTCTTCAGTACAGTTTTTATTTTTTCATTTAGTAGTTACTTACTTACTTATTATTTTAGTTCTTTTTAAATCTATAGTTTTTGCATGTTTGTTCTAAATATGTTTGGATTCAAATTTTATTTCAGTGGTTGTCCTCTTTTTTATTACATATTTTCCTTTTATTTAAATTCATAAATTTCATTTAAATTTTTTATTGTTGGTTTAATATAATTTTACACAGATACAAATTTAACGTTATTATTGTTTTAATCGTTTCGTTCTTAATTTATTTTAAGTTTTTTTTTTTTTGGTTTCCAATTAGTTTTATTGTTTTCAGTTTTTAACCAATTTCATTACAATTAAATTTCCAATTTCTTAATATTATTACTAATTGATGGTTGTTATTAAGTTTTTATTTTAATTATGTTTCTAAAAAAATTATGTTGCTTCTGTTGTTTGTTTCTATTTGTCCAAAGATTTTTTAATGTGTGTTTGTTTAATTTTTTTATTAAATATTAATTAATGTAATGAGGAATAAAAACTATCACGCACTAGAATTATCATTGGATCGGGATGTGGATGGACCGGCCCCAATGTCATCGCCTAAGACGAATGTGGGACTCTGGCGGGACGTAGACGCAACTGGTTGATAGTGATAACCCTCACGATACCGTTGATTCGATTTACGAGTTGCTTGAGTATGACCCAGTGTTGGTCTTTGATTATTTAATTCATTGGGTCTTTTGGCTGAAAATAAAATTGTAAAATTAAAAAAAAAAAAATAAAAAAGATAAGGGCTTATAAAATTACGTAATGTACACATATACATAATGTACACATGTACAATTACGTCATTCATATATTTTTATTAAATCAAAGAGGTATCAATATGTATGAGTATTAATCCATGGTAAAATAACTTCACGAGATGGCAGCAACCATACAATAAAAACAGAAATTTTTGTTTGTGTAAAATGCATGGTGCTCTCAAAAAAAAAAAAAACAAAAAAAAAATATAGCAACAAAACTCACACATACATAACAAGAAAACTGCCATGTACACTCATGACCACTAACCTGGCGTAGTAATGGCACCTTGTAAAGTTATTTCACCATATGTCAATTTAAACTTTCATATTGATAAAAGTTCATATCGCTCTTTTAATAAAACAGTTATACCTCCAAAAAAGAATCGAACTTGGCCAAATTCAATTGAAGTTTTTAAAATATTAGTATCGCTTTTGTTGGGTATAACTTCGGTTTTGTTTCAAATACAAGTCCGATTATTTTTGCACATATAAAGAGGATATTAAGGAATTTAGATTTTTAGAATATGACTAAGTTGCACTAAAGGAACAATATAGTATATGAATTTACAGTGGAGCTCATTTGTAACATAAGTATATAACAAATTATCGCCTTTAACATACAACTTCTTGGATTCCAATAATTTTGTAGGAATATTTCATGCATATCATTACGAGTATGTTTAGAATGAACTTCGGTTGTAATGTAAAAAAGAAATTTCCAGAAATTATTTAGTTTTCCATTTACATTTACATACATACATATATCTATGCTAATAAGGAAAGAAAATCACTTGGGAAATATAAACAATGATCTTCGAACTTGAGTGAATTAAAATTTTATATCATGTTTGAAAAAATGCAAGATTTCCGTAAAAAGAGTTCGATAGATGGCAACATGAGCCACTGTCTGACAAATGGTTTACACATCTATATCAGAACTAAACTCATTCTTAGGATTAGTCAATTATTACGGAAAATATTTTTGTTGAATAACTAATCTTAGAGCACATCTTGATAATATATTGAAAGATATTTATGTTTGACTGTAACTCTGCATGCCAAAATTCATTTCAACAATCGAAGCATATCTAGCTGTCGGATTCAACGCTGACTTATTACAATTCCCCACCACTAATCAATGTTGCTGCGGATGTATCAGGTAAAGGTATTGGTACATTTATTTGTAACGTATGTATATACAGCCAAGTCATAGCAACACATTGCTCACGCTTCATACAACTTTGAACTCAATAAAAAATTGAAAAATATTTTTTTTTGCAAATTTACATTAGCATTGTACATAAGATGTATTTTACGTAAAACGGACAACCCTTTTAGTATATTTGATGTGTGTAGACGTTTTAGAAATTTCCTTTTTTTATTACTTTCTAGAAGCAAAAATAAATTAAGAAATTTTTTAAATGAATGATTCTAATAGCAAATTGTTGCATATTTAAAAAATTTAGATATGAAATTTTTTTCAGTAATAAGCGGGAAACGGTGATAAATTTTTCGAAATAATTTTTTTTCAAGACCATTCAAGACACTATCCAACTCTATATAAAAGTAAAATATTTATCCTTTTTCCAATTTCAGTATCTATGAACTGTTTGTAATGAAAATTTAGAACCGAAATAAGCATCTCTTGGTTTTTGAGTTTTTATGAACTTTTTAAGAACAAAGGTTTTTAAATTATGCATACAAAATTTTTTTGCCAAAAACTTTGAGTGTCTCTGAAACTAAAAGCCAAGTTAAAAATGGTGTAGATGCACCATTTTCTTGATCTTATCCTTTAAGTATATCGCTTAGGTAGTTAATGATCTATTCATTTTGACAGTATATCTCAGGGTCAATTAAAAGGAACCTTATTCATATAAATATGTGTCAGAATCGACTAAATGAGTAATGCCCTGTGGAATCTAATCTAAGCGACAATTGTTACTGCAACGACGTAACGACAATAATACCATTCGATTCTACTTCCGTTTTGACGCCTATTTAAATAGTTAAAATGTTTATTTAAGTTATTTGATTCTTTCATTTAATATTTTTTCTCGCAAAAGTGATAAATTATTGTAACATAAATATAAATAAATAAATATTTTATGGGATTGCAAATGAATGTGTATTTTAAAAGTAGAAAACTCGTATGTATGTACATAAGTATGTATACAAAGTGATGCATATAGATAGAAGCAGTATTATTACTTACCAGGTATATAAGGCTTTTGATTATTATAGGACGTTGGTGATGATATTGTACGATTCTGTTGATTGTGGTGATTTGTTTCACTGTGCGTTGTTACGCTATTATTACAATTATTGTGGCTTTGTGGTCGCTGTTGTGGTAGTTGATGGTGATTATTCGGCATATCAGTGCTATCGATTGGACTCATGGGTGTCATCTCACGATCCTCAATATACATTTCGCTACCGTCATCTGGAACATGACGATATTGTGACCATGGCCAAGAGGCAATACCTGATAATAAAAATGATTCTACAGCACAAATGTAACCAATTATCTGCAAAATGAAACGTTTTATGATTATCAATTTTAATATTTACAGATACACCGCTCATTTGCTGCAAGGATGTCAAAATTCAGAAAACGACGCTTCCAGAATAATTAAATAGATTTCTCCTTTAAAGAGGAGAGCATACGAGATATGAAGATTGATGTGCAGATTAGTTCTGTATTTTTACCAAAAAATGGTGTTTTTGATTTATGACATTCTTGAAAAAAGCGGTGGATAGGTTTATAGTTTACCGCTGATGCAAACAAGGTGTCCTTTGTGTATTTTGGCACCCAGGTGTATTCCTCGGCAAAGAGAACCATGTGCATAATAAGTGTAGAGCTCAAAATCAATATTAAACCAATACTCAGGTACATCCATGTATTCTAAAATTACAAAGTTCAAAATGTTGCTTATTTTTAAAATGGAAGGATATCAATGAAAACATATCATCAATAGATTTCGTAAGATGATTTTAAGATCTTTTATATATTTCACCAAAAGACAATGAATTTAATAAACTTTCAATTGATGGATAATTTAATTAATTTTACACTTGTTTTCCTGGGAGTTACAGTGGGGTAAAATAAATATTTATTGGATTGAAAGTTTCAAAGATAAATGGGAAGTAATTTATTTTTGGTTTCGATGGAAGGATTGTTTTCTTAAAGAAAACTAAAATTATCGAGCAACTAAAATGCATTATTATATCAGATGAAAGGGTCACGTACTATTCGATCAAAAAAAATTTTGATTTACGTTTGGGATTTCATACAAAAAAGTTATTCTTTGACATGGACTGCTAAAAATTGTACACTTCAAACAGGGGCATCATGAAAAATGTCTCACAAGTTTGCCCAGCTGCATAAATGGCAATTTTAAGCAATTTCTTTACAACCCTTATTTACATTTTAAGTACGTATATCAAAAAAAAAAAATTAAATTAAATAATAATAATAATAATAATAATAAGATTTTAGTTCTGTGCATTGTTGAAACGTCATGTGAGCATGAAAATTTATTTCAATTCTGCCTCACTGCGCCTTGGAAGATTTCCTTGATTACTTTATTACTTGATACTTTACTCCGAAAACATCACATAAAGTTATAGTCACAGAGAACTAT
Source organism: Germaria angustata (assembly GCA_963681545.1). Taxonomy (NCBI): domain Eukaryota; kingdom Metazoa; phylum Arthropoda; class Insecta; order Diptera; family Tachinidae; genus Germaria; species Germaria angustata. The sequence goes on along the minus strand of OY812999.1, from coordinate 31,172,914 downwards.
AAGTCTATCGCCAATAATATCACAAGTATTTAAAAAGCTATTTATGACAAAACGGACTCTATATAAAGTGATAAAACCATAGCCACTAGAGAACAGAGGCACAAAATCAGTAGGTTTAAAGAAAATCCTTCGCAGAAAAAATGTTTATTATCGTCTTTAGCAGATAAACTTTTTTTTTAAATATTATTTAAAGGCTTAATTTATAAATTGTGGTGAAATTCATTAATAAATAACAAACTATTATTTATTGTTAAAATTCACCTTATCCGATTATATCTGACATTCTCAAGGAAGTGTTTTTTGCGATCAGTTTAATATTTAAAATACACATGCGCGTTCGGAAGAGACAATGCACAGTGCTTTGTTTCATAGACATAAATCCAAAAAAAAAAAACATTTTTCATCCGAAGTATAAAAAGAAATTGCGTTTGAATTGCACTTAAATTCGGACCCTTATAGTAAAAAGCTTTATCGACTTTATAATAAACTTATTCTTCCGTCAGAAAAGTTAAAAAAAAAATCTTTTTCAGTATTTTCATATGAAAGGACCGTGATAAAATAGTTGTTGCAAATTCAGTTTCTTTCATAATGGATTAAATTTGTTTCTTTGGGCAGAGAATATAACACATTATCTCAAGTTATAAGTTTCTTAATTTTATCCCAAAAATGTTATTATTAACAGTCCCCTGAACATTTTTTAAAAGTTTGATGGAGTGCTGAAAAATAATATATTAGTCAAAATGTATTTTTTAATTTTTTATGTATCCCAGGATTGAAAATAAAAAAAGAAACTGACCACTTTTTAGAGGTAAAATAGCCATTTTTTATATATAATCTTGTGCAATAAAATGTTTGATTTTGATATTTTGCTAGAGTTCTTTAGATATATTATTAAAAACTGTGGAACAAATATTAGTACTCATTGAATAAGTTTTATTCTGAGAGAGACTTTCAGAAATCCGAATCTGTTTTGGAAGAACAATAATATTGAGACTTAATATTTTTCATATTACAGGATTTCCGAAAGTAAATTTTTTGTAAAGAAGACCTAAAACTATGAAGTATTATTTTAATAAAATTATTAATATGTTTAAAACCCAAATTTGATGTGGGACGAGAGACAATTTTAAACGTTAATATTAGATTATGAAACTTGCTTAAAAAAATTATGAAAGAAATATTAATACAAAAGTTAATTAATGGGGTTTTTGTTACAAAAGTGCTTACTCCCGGCACTTGCTTACATATTAGAAAAGTTTGATTAAATATGTATATGAAAAATCATGTTACTATTTTTGTATACCCTTAATTTTTTTAAATATTTATTAGCCGTAAAAATTAAGAAAGCGAACCTCCATATTTGGGACAGGAATGTTTTTTTCGAACCCTAAAATCCACGACAACTTTATAATTTTTTTTTACATCTTTATTGCTTGTATTAGTTTTGTTTTAGCTTGGGTTAGCTATTCATTAGCCATATTTCATCGGTGATAATCAAAGCATTAGTGAAGTTCTACTGGTTTGTAAATATTTAAATGACTAGATGGGGACAATATCCCAAACAATAAACTTCAATAATTTAAGCTTACTAAGCTTTTTTTTATAAAACTATAATATGAATATTTTAGTTTAAAGTCAGGCTCAAATTCGAGTCCTAAATTTTACTATTAAGGTTAATCATTTTTTTTTTCAAATTAATTTTTTTATTAAGCAAAACGTAGGGAGAAGCCAATTTTTAACAATTATTAAAAATAAATTCTTAGGAGGCTTTTGAATACTATCCATTTAAAAAAACAATGGCAAGTTTTGTTAGAATTAAAATTCCAAAATAATAGCAATCCAAAATAATAAAAGTGGCAGAAACAGACAAAAGCAGATGGTGTGGCGACCACCGAAATCAGTACAGCTCCATTCTGCTAGTATAATAATTGGATTCTTCCTTAATAGAAAAGATTTTTTCTTAATAGAAAGAAATTTTAAAATGTTGTTTTTGGTTTGAATGTATTTATGCGACCGATCGCTGTCGAATGACATCGTGGGACAGGCAGTAAAACTAAAATTTTCAGTTTAACCCAGATAGTACAATAAAAGTATGTAAAGTTATAATAAAATTTTTCTTAAATTATTTATAGCTGTTTTAAAGAATTTTTAGAGAAGTTAAGGCAGCCATTGAGTTTACTTTTCAAAAAGGATAATAAAGGTGTACATATATATCCTTGTTGAGATGAAAAAGGATAAATAAGTGGTAAATATGAACTTGATGTGATATTAATTAAATGTTGTTCATAAAATATAAACTATATTTTAGATTTTTGATAAACTTTTGTATATTTTGTTGTCTGGCTTAAATCATACATTTTCAAAAAAGGGTATATACGAGGTACCCAATCCTTGAATTTATACAGATTTTAAGCCGCGACTTGAAACAATATCATGACAAATCTTCTTTAATCTTTGTTGCTTAATTTAGTTTCAATCGTATCTTCTTAAAAAGGATATTTGGAAGTTACCCAAACAATTTTTGTTATTCTTTGTTGCTCAGTTTACCCTAAAAGATAATAATATATCGAATCAAAAAATAATATATCGCAGGCATTCATAACCTTGTGTAGATTATTTCTAAAATTTAAAGTTTTTCATAATTTAATGACATAAAGTGCCATTTTTTCCTTAGTCTTCACGAAAACTCTCAACACTTACAGGGTCATGTTGTTCTCTTAGATTAATGGGAAACAGAGATAAAGGACGAAATTCCAGTGGCAATAACATCTATAATGCGCAAGGAGTCATTCACCAATATTCAAATCGAAAGCCAGCCAAATGGCGCCTTAGCTTATGGATGTGAAATACTTCGATATACATCCAGATTGGAGTGTACGATAACCTTTGGTAGACACTGTGCAATGAGTTTGGTTTTGATTGGTAACTTTTATTTAAAAAATCGATCGTAAAGAGTATATTTTCCCAGGTTCCAATGATAGTAACAAAATAGTTATTCCGATTCGAAAACCCATTAGTTATGAATAGTTGTACTGTAATTTGTTTTTATTTTTTTTTAATAAAATTATACCATATTGCTACAATTAATGGGATGTCGCCAACCTTAAGAGTTAAAGTCAAAGACATAAATATAATTTATAATCAAATGTTTTTTATACTCACAACTTTTGTCCAATTGAAGGGAAACATTAGAGCTATATGAGAAACGTCAAGAAATATCATGAGGCATGTGATTAAAAGAGAGAATAATGCACAAAACACCATCAATCTGAGGCGTCCGATGAGTGGCAGTAGAAAGAGGCCGACCTGAACAGTACCTGCCGAACATTCGCAGGCAAGACAAGCGGCTGAGGACAACTGGAAAATATAAGAAGTGAAAAAGAAAATGGTTTTCATTATATTCGACTGAAATAAAAATAAGAGTTTTACCACCAAAAGTATTCGCACAATCCCTGTAGGCGTTTTTAAATGTTGCGGATCACAGTGTAGGGTAACACCCCATGGCAGTGGTGTTTGATTGGTACGTTGCTTGTAATTGGCGTGGGAATCCCACGATGTACACGTACCCAGCGGCGATTCCAAGGATAATGATAGCTCTCCGGCTCTGCTGCCAGCTATTTCAAAATCCTGTTCATCGTCCAGCTGACAGCAGACCGGTTCTAGTTCACGTATTTCGTCCAGTAGAAGTTCTATCTCGTCCGTTCCATATAGATCAGATACAGACGGTATGTAACGTTGGGGTTGTTGCATTTCCCGCTGCGGGGGTTGTCCCACATCACCGGATCTTGTGCGAAGAAATTTTTAATATTCGAAAATGTTTTTTTACCTGCAACTACCACTTAAACACAATCACGCACTTTTATCTCTTAATGATTTCTATATTATTATTTCTTCTTTCTTATATTTCCTGTATAACTGTAGACTTGTGTGTGTGTGTTGTGTAGATTGTTGTTGTCCTCTTTTTAGATCGATGGATGGATTGATTTTCTATCAAACTTTTGGTTGTGTTTCACTCTTGTACGTTTTAAGGAAGTTTCAAGGTTGTTTAGTTTAGGCTTTTGCGGTTGTAATATCTTTTGTTTTGGTTGTTGCTCTCGCTGTCGCTTAAATAATTGAATCTACGAAACGGAAAGAAAAACAAAATACAAGCGATAATTATCTTACAACTTCAATATATAAACGAATGTTTACATATGCATATACGTGCATATTACATATAAAAAATTAATGCGCTTTTGCTATTGCTTGTTGGGAAGATATTCCGAGTGTGTGGCATTAGCATAAATATAAAAAATGCGAACTTCATTGTAGACAATATTCTGAAAATTTCAAAAATGTTCAAAATAATTACAAGTGTATTGATGTGTAACAAATGTTTAAAAACAAGGATTTGTTCTAATCACTTAACTTCAAAGTGCTTCTGAAATAAATTAATAAATATTGTTGCTATAGATTTTTTGTTTTCTTTTTTTTTCTTAACTAAAATTTTTTGGCCCGTGAAGATTAAATAACTTTTTTTATCGACAACGTCAGATTTTGAGAGTGTATTATAAAATTATCTACTCAACTGAACGTACAGCCAGCCTAGTCTAGCATTTTTTTATTGCCGCACAGTATTATCATTAATTTTTGGGTCTTTGTTAATTTTGCATAAAAAAATATAAATTAAATGGGTATTTTATTGATATCAAACAAAAAATTGCTTTTTGCGTTTTATTAATATGTATTATTTATGTCTTTTAATTTACATTTAAATATTATTTTTAATGAAATGGTATAAATTTGTAAATGAAAACTTTAAATCAAACAAAAATAAAATTGTTCAAAATTTTAGTGCTCTTTGTGAATTCAAAGTTGACAAACTGACATAAAAAATATACACACGTACATACATACTTATACTCGTAAAAATACACTCTCTAAATCGTACTAGTGTGAATAATTTTGCCTTTTTTGTTGTTGAGTGATATGAAATGCATGAATGCGCATCCGTTATGTCGCATGTTCATAATATAATTTAAATTTGTAAAGCGGAAATGAAACCTATTCTCAGTTTATGTTGCTGTTTTAACAGTGAATAATATATAATAGCAACAAATATGAAAAGGGCGATTTGAAGGTAGAAAAATATTTTACAGACAGGAATTCATTTTTGCATATGAAACATACAAATAGTATAAGAAGGTTTTTCATATCATAATTTTGTTATAAAGTTGACGTGTTTAGCAAATATTAATTTTTTAATATTTAACTCTCTCCATCAAAATGGGGGAAGGTAACGATTTAACTTAAATTTTCGAAAATCGAGTTTCTAAGTGGATTGAATGATATTCTGATTATTTTCGTGAGATCTCTCTATAGCTGAGTATGTGTGTGTGTGTTTATTTATTTGTTTCTACGTGCAGGTTAGGTTAGGTTGATTGGAGGGGTGTGATAGCCCATGTCATACGACATACACTTAAGCCAGTGAAGGCTTGTTGTGCGCTCCCCTTAATTATCAAACACAAACTGCCAAAGTTCTGCGGCAAGAATCGAACCTGCGATCTTCGATTCTTAGCACTACGAGTCTAGTACACTACATACTAGTCTACGAAGGTCAGTGTATGTATGTAAAATTCTCATAACTTTTGAACGGTTGCCCTGGTCGGAATAAAATTTGTGGTGTCCCAAAAATTTCACTTAGATTTCACTTAGATGTCACGTGAACTCTGTCCTGATTCGTCGTTGTAAATTTTAAATTTTTCGAAAAATATATTTTAGGATTAAATTTGATATTTATATTTATTGTTTGATCGAGCGAATTTGTTTATTGAAATCGGTTAATTCGTTCGAGAGAAATCGTTATCGAAATATTTCGAAAAAAAGAGTTATTTTATATAACACTAAAAATTTTTTTAAAACAATTTCATAGATCAGTCATTTTCCGCAACTTAAAGAAACTGCTTCTAAGAGCGACAGTGACATTTTTTTTCGTTCCATAGATATTATTAGCGATCGTTTTCGAAAACTGTGTTTTTTAACAGCTTCGAACATTCTTATCAAATCAGTTTTCCAGATGTGATTAAATTTTTTTTACTTAAATTTTATCTAAATCAGATAATTGGTTCGGATCACATTATTATTGAAAAACTTCGAAAACAGCGTTTTTTAATGAATCCGAAATTTTTTTCAAGTCGAGCTTAATATTAGCGGGAAGTTCCAGGATATATTTTCATATAAATATACAAGTATGTACATAACTATTTCTAATTAATAGACAAATGTTTTCTAACTTCAACGTGGTTGATCTGACATACACTCTCAACCAATTTGTCACCTCTTTGATAGTTGAAATCTCTGCTTGGAAAACACTGCAGTGATCCAGAAGTCGTTTTGAAGTGAGAAGACCACCATCCCTTGATTGATTTCGAAATTCTACACCCTCGAGTTTTTGTTGAGCCATCTACATAAAAGTTCTTTCCCGGATATCATTATTCCATGGGTAACGAGCTGGTATCTAAGTTTTGTGTAGCCGTTCATGAACTAAAGCGGGTAAGGTGAAGTCAATCCTTCACGTCCAAGCTTCAAAATGCAGCACCTTACAGTAGCCTGTTTTGCTTGCGCTCCACCGTGTGGTGTGATACAGGCGGATTGCAGAAGTCATTGTATTGGGCAAGATCATACACAATCACGCTTGAATCAGGCTAATCATATAAGAAGTTGTCGTCGGTCCTAACAGTATGTGAAGACTTTCTTGTTCTTTTAGAATCTGATAAATTTATTGCCTATTGTTACTCTCAGCAAATCAATTTCTTTTAATTTATTTTCGCGACGTGGCTTTAGGAGATCGGCATTGTGTGTCACATTGAATGTTGTGCATAATTGTAGGTGATTTAGTTCCACAAGATTTGCTTCACACATATCTTATTTCATTCAGTTTCCTTATCGACTCGTCCTTATTGGAAAGCCGTTCGCAGTGTGCTAAACATTATTGTTATGCTTTTGTCATGCGGAATTTCAGTTTATGTAACAAACAAGCAACATTTACATTTGTACGATAAATTTCGAAAACAATCACTGCATTCTAACCACATGCACACAGACATTAAACAATAACAAATCGTTTAAGTATAGAAAATTCATATTGTTGGCCCTTTTTAGGCAATTCGCACATAAACAATGAAACGCTTTTCTGGGCATGTGAGTTTGATTTTTGTTCAAGTGATTAAATATTTGTTTAACTATGTGGGGTTAATTTGCATATTTGATACGTGAAAAGGACGAGGAAAACAGGACACAGTCAATTTGTATTTAAACGTTTGAAATTAATCAAGAATAAAATATAGGAATTTTTGTTTTCTTATAAGAAATTGTTTCTTTTAAATGGAGTTCGTTTTCGAATTCGATTGCATCTTATTATATTGATTTGAGTAGAGAATTCTCATATTGTTTTTGGTTTGCTTGACATAAACAATTGTGGTTGAATGTTTTCAAACTGATTAAAGTTCATTGAATATTTGGTTTAGCGACCAACGATTATGAACAGCTAAACCCACAACAAATAAATTTAAAAATAAAAGTTTACACATAATCAAAACATAAATAAAAGGTTTGGTATTTAAATATTTACTTCATTCCAATAAAAACATATTGGAAACTCTTTAATTAATTTAAATTAATTTTATTTGTATGCTTTTTTAATTGATGTGCTGCAAGTAGGAAAATATGTTTGGGAAGGGGGATAAAGAGATGGAGGGAACCTCTGCGCACGCTTAAAGTGGCAGAAAGGATCTCTGTATGGAGGTTATTATACATACAAATTGTTCGGCTAAGAAAGAATTCTCTCTGTAATGTGTAGAGGGACTCGCTGGCAAATCACCAACGAATGGATATTCTCTCAATGAAGAACCTGAAGTTTCTGTAAACAGATTTCCTAATCTCATTGGAGAATACTCCGTTGAAGTAACGATTAGACAACAAAAGAAAACCGACATGGCGTCGTTGCTCCAATGTGTCAATAGAGTTGGCGACACTATGGTCGATGATGAGTTTCTTCGCGCAGTCATGCAACTTCAAAATAGTCTTTGCAAGACAGTTTTATTCCATTTTGGGACATTTCTAGGTAATATAAATAGTATGGAGATCATAAGTACTAAAGCATCTCCAAGACCGTTGTGTAAAGCTAAGTTACTTCTTTAGCCACAAGGAAAAACGTGCTCAGTTCATCGAACATCACACAGGATAATTATGCCAAGAACATCAAGAACTTCTGATTCCTAAATCACGCATATTTATAGATGGAACAGCATGTTCGGTCATACTTTAATCTGTAAGTAAAGAACGCTGTGTCCTACGAACATTAAAGTAAACCCTATTCGCTTAACCCCTTTCGAAGTTTGTTGTAAGATCATGTGTATCATTCACATTTATGACTCATTGTCCCAGTCTCAGACAGGCTTGGTCTTTTGACAAATGAATATTATTTAAAAAATCAGACCTCTCACCTTCTAATATTTATTCTTTGTTGTGTGATTATATTCATAAGCTTACAAAAACGTTAGGAGAATAAGTTTGCTACAAGCATGATTAGAAAGGTATTTTCTTGTAATCATATTCTATACTTAAGACTTCTTGCTGTAGATTACAGACCGCAATATTATCGCAAGGATTTATTTCTCTTTATTAGGCAATTGTTAACAGTCCTTTCACTATAGCAGTAGCAAAAGTTTTCTAAACGTAAGGCTTATGGTAGTTTGTTGTAAGCTATTTTTATAAAGTTTTGATTTGTTGAGAACTTTTGTCATATTATTGATTTCTGTATGTACGTGTATGTAAAGTTAAATGCTGATTTGATTTTTTAAATTTAAATATAATTAAAATAATTTGTAAAATTATATACATGATGATTGTTTCTATATATAAAATATTCAAAAAGTTTTCGGGAAACTTTTCCATAAGTAGTTTGACAATTGTATTGTCGACTTTGTTGTAATCAATTCGCCTTGAATATACCTTATAAATGAGCTTTGAATGTATGTACATATGTATTCGTTAATTTATAATTTTTTCTTTGTTTCTCATTTTATTTACAAAACAACTTTAAAATATGAATATGAATCTTTCGGAAATTTGGACTCTTTTTCAGGTCCCTTGAAAAAGATTGAAAAAGTACGTGAAGTTTGATTTCCTCGCGAAATTGAAATTATTGGAATGATATCTTACTACTACATACTATATAATTTGAAGTTTGAATTTTCTACACTCTATACCTTGAACCGAAAGTGTGATATATGTTCAAAATAAAAATTCAAAAATATTAATCAGAGTTAATTTGCTTTTTTCTTTATTATTATTATTATTTTTTTTTTTTTTTTGATAATTTGAGCTCTTGTAAGTTTGAACTCTCGTTTATTTGATTTTTTTCTGGTCCCTTGGATTTCTAATTATCAAGAAGAGGCTGTAAATATATCTACATATAATTTATTTTTATGCTGCTGTTGAATATAAAACAAGACTAAGTAATACCTGTATGAATTTCAATACTTTATGCTGCATTTTATTTTACACAATAGTCCCCTGTTTTTTACAGTATTTTCTTTTTTTCCTTTTTATATATTTAATGCTTATGCTTATCGCTGTAACAGTTGAAAGAATCTTTAGTTAAATTGTCATAAACAATGAACGAATGCTGCTTCGTATATAGCAGGGATGGATAATTCAGAGCTTTTACTTTTGCTCTACTGTAACATGCAACTATTTTCAGATATTGTGTTTTTAATATTAATATTATGGAAAAATTTCATTCATCTTCCCTCTGTTGCGATCAGAGCAGCAGTGCCTCTACATGCGGAAGGGATAATGTTTGAATGTTTAATAAATTAAGTCTAGTATTCTGTTCAAAAATAAAAGTATTTCGTATGAAATAGTTACAAAATATTGCTGCATGAAATTTATGTTTTGGAAAACAAATAAAATGTATTTAGCAACATTCAAGAAATATTTTTTCAACTTGTGAAATAATATGAAAAACATTTGTTTCGTATGAAACTAAATTTTTCAAAATATAAAAAACAAAGTTTAAATAAATGTATTTTTTTACGTACTCAAAACAATGTTGCATACTCAAAAGAACAGCATATTTATCGCTTAAAATAATAAAAACGAAAAATATTGAACTCATTCACTACTAATAAATATTAGATTTTGCAAGTAAATTTTTTCAGTCTAAATAATAAATGTTCTTCAACATTTTTTACAAATTCGAACAGAGAACACCAGGATTTAGCTGCATAATTTTGTTTCATTGCCTTTGAATTTTGTCTATAGCCTTTTCAAGACAATTTCGCGTTTATTAAATTTTTAGATAAGATTTAGATCCTGATGAGCTCTAGGATATTGTAGCTTCATATTCGAAATATCTTTCCCAATTTTCACTTTTTTTGATTTCAACATATTTAAATGAAATTTGCTTTTATTTTTGGGGTGTACTCCTCTTTTTGTTATATTAATTTTTCGGTCAAGCTGGTATTTTTTTTTAAATATCCTTTGTAAATTTTTATTTTTCAAATTTTCAATATTATTATATAATATTATTATATAATATTATTATATAACAAACACTTTCGCTCAGTATTGTGACTTTTGTGGGAATGGAACTCATAACTTCTAAGTTACGAAATAATATTTCAAGGATATTTTTAAAAATTTTTATTTGTTGTGGACTTAGCAGCCTAAGTATATGTTTGACAGTTCGTTTGAGCTAACTAATCCATCAGTGGTCTTCAACTATAATGTTTGAAAAACAAATTTGAAATTTAGGGTGAAACGAACGACAATATTCGAGATCGTGCAGCAAATGTTGAGTTTTGAGTTCCTTCTTTAGATCTTTAATTTTCTTTTTAATTGTCTTATTCAAACATTATCAAAAGTAAAAAATACAAGCATTCACACACATAAGTTAAATTATAATTTGAGTTAAAATTACATAAAAATTAAATATCTGAAAACACACCTACTGTATACTTTTTTTCTCAGCAATAGCAACACATTTTACTTCTGACAGCGAAATGAAATTAATGTTTCACAAACAACGTCATAATTCAAAGTACATGCAAAGTTTGCAGGAGAAAAATCATTAAAACATAAGTTTAAGACGCCTTTTTTCTAATTTGTATTGTATACAATATGTGTCACTACATATTTTAATTTTAGATTTTTCTTATATATTTAAAATAAAAGTCAATAAAAAACTCTAAACTCATTTTTCTCAAAACACGTTTTTTTGAGTTATGACTCTTTTGCAGTAAATGAGCGATATGTGTATACCTTCGAAAATGGGTGTTATCATAAATGCCGAAATCTGATCTGGAAAAGAATAACAATTTAAGATGTTTGCAATTATTTTGCAAACAATTTCATCTACTTTTAACATCAAAAAATAACTTGGAGTGTCATTCGCAAAATTTTAACTATCCATACTTGATACTGACATACATACTTACATACATAAGTATGTTATACGTACAATTTTTTGATGAAAAATTTGGTCATGACACATTGTAGATTTTCCTCTTTGATCCACATGCTCAAACATAGATATATACATATGTATATAGTATATGTATGTGTTTATATAAGTAAACATATAAAAATTCTTACATAAAATGGCAAACAGTTTTTTCTCAACTCGAAAGGAAGCAAGAGCTCATGAGACGATATTTCTACTAAGAAATTCATATATGTATGTATGTAAATACATCCTTGTATACCCAAAACAATAAAGATACGTACATACTTATGTACTTATATGTACTCAGCAGTATAAACAAGTATGTGCCCAAGATCAAGCACATAAGTATACATATATGTATATTATGTATGTAAGTATGAATCTGCAATAAATATATAAGCATGTGACTTTTTACATAAAATTAGTTTAAAAAATTTAGTTTGCGCAAATTTTTTTTAAGCAAAGCTAACAAACACAAACTGCGAAGCATCTAAGCTTCTCTGCAGAAACACCTAAAGCCTTGGGCAGGAATAGAACCTGCGACCTTTGGACTGCTTCTTTAGAGTCTAGAGTCTAGACTAGCTACTAGTCTGCGAATGCACACATTTGCCAATGTTTATGCTATTGGTCACTTAGTAATCAAAAATAGCCCGTAATTTATAAAAATTCTCACTCATGAACATTATAGAAAGCGTTACTAAATGTTCGGTTTTTCTCGGAATTGTGCCGCATTTTTCTATGTAGTCCCGTGCTCATTTGTATGTGCAGGTTAGATAGCTCCAGCTCTTTTGTAACGGGTCTTTACAATATAGGGGGATATGCTCAAACTTGCCATCAAGTGGTGGAGGCATAAAGTTCACCCATTGTTAAGGCCCGTAGATAAGACCAAAGCAATTTATTTTACCAGGAAGCGTAAACAATGTTTCCTGCCTCAAAGACCTCTAACGTTTATAAACCACAATATCGGATAGGAAGAAAAGATTAAATACCTGGGTGTCCTCCTGGACAAAAAACCAAGTTTCAAAGATCACATATCTTACATTGTGAACAAAATCAACAAAACTACTAGAATTATCTACCCTCTCATTAGCAGAAGTTCGGACTTAAGCACTGAAAACAAATAATTAGTCCTAAAGTCTGTTTTCCAACCTATAAAGTTTTATTTTGCTCTTGTATGGTCTACTACTGCTACCGTTCATATTAAGAAACTTCAAGTTTCACAAAATTAGATATTGAGATGGTATGTAAATTACCCTGTAATTTTTCCATACGAAGGCTCCACAATTTATCTCACAGAAAATTTCAACTGTCTCACTACTTGTACAGCCTCAGCATATTCTTGCGAGTAATTCCATCTGACGCAGCAGTTTTTCTTCTTTCATAAAGGATTTTTTGGCTGTAAAAATTTTTCCTTCCAATGATATTAATTTATAATTGCATGCCACTAATTATGCAATTTAACAACAAATTAGAAATTGAACATATGTATATCCTAAACTATTTTCACTACAAGTCGAATGTAAATCATATATACAACATACTGCTGTTATAAGTAAATAAATCAATAAATAAGATGTATGCAGGACGAATTGATTACAACAATGCGAAGAATACAATTGTCAAAATCTTTATAAAAAAGTTAAGGAAAACATTGTTTTTTGCTTTGTATATATGCGCTTATTCTATTTATTTATTTATTTTTTTCTTTTTAAAAAATTATTTTTATCGCACAATACGATGAAAATAATTATTGCATGTGATAAGATTCCTTCTAAGTGCTTTTCGATGCATTGAAGTTAATGTCTTTATTCACAAACAATGAGGATTTCACATAAGTGCTTTTTCGCTTAACGAAACTTTCCTTCGAGCGATCTTACGCGCTTTGAAACAAGTCGAAAATAATAGTTAAGAGTATTTGACTACAATTCGGTGAACTTCTTCAATTAAACAGCAAGCACTTACTCGAATCCTACTGTAGGAGTACATCGAGCCAATGACACTTAAATAGTAGTGAATTTAATTGGCATGATTTTATTGGGCTGTTGAGGCAAAATGTAAATGTGTCAAAGTTTATTGTTAAAATCACAAATAGCAGCCGTTGAATAATTTTAACACATTCAGCAACACAAATCAACAATAAAACAAATGCTTAAATATTCATGTGTTAAATCATTTGTGCAAATGCATCCAACCATTCCCAGCAGAGCTTTCAATAGATATTAAATTCATTCATAACTTTTTTTCCAGCTGATAATAATAATTCTTGTAAAATTTTGTTGGGTAAACATACAATATACATACGAGTAGTACACAGTTGTATGTTAGAATGTTGCCTTTTAAGTTAAATGTCCTTGCTCTAGTTATGTGGTGGAAAACAATTTACACGTGGAATAAAATTTGGGACACTAGCATTTGCAGCTACCATGCAGACAAACAAGGGTTTGTACTCGTAGTGGAATGTATAAATCTATGCATGCTCGTATACGTGTGTATATCTGAACAATCAAGGAAACACTAGAACAAATAAAATATGCAGGTTACAATTGTAAAGTTTCGCAACCCTTTTCTCAGTGCGGCAGAGCACACAATTTAATAACTCTTTATAGCTTTTTATGTTTTTATGCGATATTGGAAGCAAAATGCTGGTTTTAATGATAAATAAATACATTATAGATGAATACATGAATAAAGTATTGAATAAAACGACGGAATAAAAGTTTTTGAAATTCTATACATGATACTTGTAGACACAGCTAAGCTTAAAAACATTGGTGTTGGTTATTTTTTCAAGAACATTGAGAAATCGCTTATGCCTTCCACATGTAAATACATACATATAAACTAAAAATATAAACATTTGCAATTCCTTGATAATTTGAGGGAAACCTCAATAAATGTTGTACATAAGTATTTTATCTTTATATATTTATCTTAATTTATTGCAGGTTGTATATACAGCGTGTCTGCTAGAGATCCTTTTGATCCTTTGTGATGTAGAGATGACCGTTTAAAGCCAATACTTTCGCGCATAGTTCAGGGCTACCGATAGAAGAGGTTTGACAGTCAGTGGCATATGCTTAACAATAGCCACCTCCTTAAAGAAGCGATTGTGTAGACTTTATAATGTGCAGATCTTCGGTGGCAGAAGTCTTGATTCGATTCTTCCCCTTTTTCTCAGCAGCAAGTAGACGAGTATACTGCCAATCGTGTTCAAGTGACTTTCTCCCTACTAACTGCTTAGTCCTACTCCTGTTTAATGAGGGTCAAATATTATACACGCCATGATTGCGGTTCAATAACCTTTTCACTACCGACCCATTGATAAATATTTGAAGTTTTTAAATTTGTTTGTTGCGGCTTTAGATTTTCAAATGACGTCATTTTTCATTGGTCTGCTTAGGCAAATCGTCAGTGAACTTTAATAAGTTGTTTATGCCAAAATAGTAATTATTACAAACTACATAATAATAGAAGACTTACATATATGATTTTATACAAATAATAAAAATAAATTTTAATATTGAGTATATAATTGAAAATAACTGAGAGATCTGAAGTCTTTAATATTAGCGGAATACTATTTATTTTAAATAATAACATGAAATTTTTGACTAAATTATTCCTTAATTCTATTTACTTAATTTTCCACCCACAAATCTTTTTAAGAAAAGAATGAAGTATTTTCTTGGCTTAAGCTAAAAATACTAATTAATAAAAACGCTTTTAAAACAGAATTGGACTGACTTCGACAATTGGCTACAAAAAGTAATGTACAACAATTAATTATTAATCTGTATAAATGGTATAACTTCCTTTACTCCTTTCCAATTAGATTTTGCTTCGACTTGTCACATCAACAGCATGTTTGAAGGCACTCACTAGGAAAAATATACTTCTCCACGAAACACCCTTTTAATGATGCACATTCAATACGTACTTGATATAAACTGAATGCATCTTAAAAGTGCTCGCTAAGGGTCTTCTTAAAAGCGCTTTCCTTGCGCTTTAGTTATAACTTTTAACAATACGTAACCAACCGCTGGGGAGCAAATTATTTCTTAGAGAATAATGAACGAAAATATACGAGTACTCTGCCACGCAAACGTCAGTGTAGGAAACAGTTCACACCATGGAATATAACATTACTTTCATCTTAAGATGGTACTCAATAGTTCTTATGATTTTGTTTTCGTGTTTAATCTATAAATCTCTTTAAATTACTTCTTATGTATGTTCTCAAGACGTAAATGGGAGGAAAAAAACTTACTTCCGTCATCACAAAAGTTCATTATCCTGGCATTGTTTAATTTCCGGAAGAAAAAATTTTTTAAGAATTTCTTTATTATTACTTAATAAAGAGAAAATTGTTTTTCAATTTGTATTTGGCATTCAGGCAATAAATTATAAATCCATAGGGCAGCTTCATGTAAGATAAGCTAACAAAAGGATATTTTTTAAGAGCTTTCGGATTTGATTTAAAAATACAACAAAATTTAGAGAAATGTATGAAATCTTTATTTGAGTCGATAGAACGATATATATAATTCAATGTTTAACGATGATTTCATGTAAATGTTGACCGCGATTACGTCTCCAATCTAATTCTAATTTTTGGCATAATCTCACCAACATCTCGGCCGGTATCTTAGGAATAAATTTTTCAATATTGGCTTCCAATGCGTCAACCGCTACGGACGTGTCCTTATAGACATGAGCCATAACATAGACCCACAAAAAATAGTCTAAAGGCACAATCTAGGCGTCCAATTGAGCGGTTTCAAATGTGAAATAAACCGATCACCGAACTCGCCTCTCACTTGAGCTATACAATTTTTGGACAAAAAAAAAATGTAATCATCGCACGGTAGCGCTCGCCAATCATAGTAACGTTCCTGTCATCATCATCTTTGAAATAGTGGGGTCCAGCGATGCCACCGGCCCAAAATCTATACCAAAGAGTGCAATGCTTTTGGCTGCTCTTCGTCGCTGGGCACAATTCTCCCATAAATAAGTGGACGATGCACTTTCTTAATCGAGCATGAATTTTGATAATAAAATTCAATAATCTGCCACCATTTTTCATTTGTAAGTTGATTCAGGGCTAAATTATAGACCAAACTGAAACATAGACCAAAAAGCAACATGTTACATGAAAACAGCTGAGCTGCCAAAAACAGTGTTACCAAAAAGAAAGTTGCTAAAAAAATCACTCTTTACAAAATATCAGTTATTTCTGAAAGATTTATATATATTTCAATGTAATTTGTAATTTTTGGTACTTACAAGGTGGCGCGAAAGTAAAGTCATATGGGTAAAATTTTTGCAGATGACGCCAAATATAGTGAGATTTGTCAAGTCATGGAGCGCAGAATTATTGTTACTGCTTATTTAACAAAATTTCCTTCTGTTGTTTTATCACATTATCAAATGTGACATGACATTGTATTTGGGAATCTTTATTTTTATACATATTTAAATTTGTTTGATTTTCATAAGTAGTAAGAACTTTGTAAGTAAATCTGTTATGAAAATTGTATACGCCCCAAATATCTTTTTTTTTTTTGATCGATAAGTTACACACAATACTACGAACTCGTCGACAATTTTTTTTTTTTTTTTTTTTTTTTTGATAAATGAGATGACTGAATCAAAATTAGGAAGGGAAGCACATTTATATTTTCATTTGACATGTGCAGAATTAGGCTACAAATTGCTCCCTCATATTCGCTATTCTCCGAATTTAGCCCCAAATGACAATTTCTTGTTTCCAAACCTGGAGAAACAGGTCGCCAGAAAGAGATTTGACTCCATTTCATGACATCGACAAATCTTGTTTTTTTTTTGTTGCAGGAATAAAAAAAATTTGAGAAACGTCAGACAGAGTGTATAGAGTTCAAAGGATACTATGGTGAAAAATAAAATAACTTTTTGTCCAAAAAGTTATGGACTTATCGACCCGCACTTATTTTAAAATTGTGAAGGTAAAAATAAAAATTTATACTTAGAAAAATTGAAAATATCCTTTTATACTTTTATTTTGGTCAAATTAACTTCTATTGATTAGGAGTTTAGTATGTATAAAGTGTCTTAGTATTTTTAAGAATTGCAGAATAATATCTTCCTTATTCTCAAATGAATAAATATTTTGATCCTATAATAATCATATAATACTTTTCTAATTCCTTGAATTTCTTTTGGCGGTTCACAAATTTTTAATTGCCATTATTAAACTCTTCGTTAAAAAAAAAAACTAAATTTACAAACATTATTTTATTCATTATAAGCACATGTAAATACACACATACGTATTCCAAGTCGCGTGCAACGGGGCAACAATCGTGGGGCTCGGCCGCAGACTTTTTGTGTTGGCAAATTGATGTGTGGGCTTGTGTGTCTGCATCTATGTTCACTTACCAATGACCTTATTCTCGTTTATAACAAAATCAAATGAACTCACGCAGTGTTAAATAACAAATTTTATTTTCAATTTTTTTAATTAAGGAAATCCTTTAAAGAATTTCTGCAAGCAAATGAATCGTACTAAATGTGCATGATTTATTGATATGCTACTTTAAGCGACTACAAATGCTGTTACATATTGACGTCTGTTTTATTTCGATTATATCCTTTTTTGCTTCATTTTACTCTCATATATGCATGTGTAATATTCTTACGATGATAGTACTCCTCTTTCATTACTTCAATAATTTCTAATCTGAGTTTTGCCATCTGCTCATTTAACATCTGCTTGGCTAATGATTTAAAAAACACTAAGCAAAGAAGTCGAGCCGTTGGAGAAATGGTGGGAATTATTGTAAATCCTCGAAACTACAGAAATCGTATATAAAACTAATTTCAAGAATTTGTATTAATTAGATTTTGATTAAAAAGAATTTAAAATCAGACTTCATATACAATAAATTCTCGAAATAAATTCAAAACTCATTAGTCGGAAATATAACGATTTTAAATTTATATTTCTTTTTGCTATAATTTCATGTATATTTTAAGCAACTTGCATTAATTTATATTCTTATACGGAGTTGATCTTCAGATTAATAATTGTATGTCGAAAAACTGAATTCCGCAACAATTTGCTTGTTAACAATAAATTTCGTCGGTAATATTTTTCTTATTAACCAATTCACGACCGAATTTTCTTTATAAGAAGAATCATTGATTTATACTTTTTTCTTTTTGTTTTTTTTTTGTTTTCTTTTCTGAAAAAAACAATAGTTATTATTTTATTTAAATTAAAAAAATTTATAATTGACCTTTAAATAAATTTCTTTTCCAACGCCCTTTTTTCATTCAATAGTGGAAATCACTCTTGATATTTACAAGTAAAAAATATATGCTGCTATAAATGTCTTTGTTATTTATTTTTGACGTTTCAAAAATCTTTAAAAAAGTGCTTTTTTGTAAAATGAAAAATGAGAACATCGGTCTGAACGGGAAAATGTTATGCGAACACAGCCACTTAAATAGCAACTTGATAAAATCATTTGCCTTTTGAATAAACTTCCTAGGAAGTTAATTAAATTATTGAAATTTTATTTAAAACTTAATTTAAGGCTGCCGTTGACATTTTCTGCAACGGCTGCCAGCACCGTAAAATATATTAGGTTCTCTTCCCTATAATATTTTTAAAAACAAAGACTCAATTGAATAGATGTCAGGTATGGGAAATGTTATTTTTTATCATTATCGAAGAACTATAACAAGTGTCTGTTACATTGTAAACAAACAAAAATAATAATAAAAACTAAAAAGATCATAATAGGTCGAGTCGATTAACAGACGAAAATTTTATATACTTTTCGACGGTTGAAAGTATATTTTCGCTATGAATCCATTTAGAAATTCTTTTTGAGATGATTATTTAATTTATAAATTATTTATAAATTTTTATTTTTAATCCTATAAAAGCGTAGAAAACTATTTAATATTTTATACATATCTGTGGTAATAAGGAATAAGTGCTTAAGTCGACTTAAGCTCACAACGAGTTAACAGTGCCGTTTTTATTTACAACTTTGAAAGTATTTCTTAGCAAAATTTCACTCGCTAGGCCCAAATTTTCAGGAAGTTACACCGTAATGAATTTCTGCTTGTCATTTTTTGTACACTTTCATTTGGAACAATAGCTCATGAATGTATTTTTAATATAAAAGGCTACAGAACTTATACAATAATTTGCGTTAAGGAGCGAATTCGTTTTTAAAAAACTATTTCAAAATTTTCAAATAACAAAATCAGACTTAAGCACTTTTTCCTTATTGTCACAGATTTATAAAACATGTTTATACGCAAATAATACAAGAATTAGATTGTAAGTTTGTTGAGATGCTTTTAAAGTAATATTTTTGCGGCAGTTAAATCATAATTTGTCCGACACACGGTTGGAGCTGCGATGCTACACACGAAAACACAAACATGTAGATACAGATATTGATCTTTTAATGTGACGATATGGGCGTAATTTTGTACTTCATCGAGATGAAGCGTAGCATTATATTAATGCCATTGCTTTCCGTTCTTGTTGAAAAAATAACATTTTACACTGAAATGACGCAACTTCTGACCTGTCGGAAATACAGTATCAGGGCGTATTTATTTACAACGGCAGTAAGGGACAGGGAATATTTAACATTTTAGTTATTGTATATATGCATGATCTAGTTTACTACAGCGATATTTTTGAATATAAAAGATTATGACGCCATAAACTTTCCATTCCTGCTTGCTATTATAATCGTATAAAAGACCTTTATTTATGCTACGATTTTTAGTCTTGCATATTTGCTTAAATGAAGTAAAAAGCTTTTAGCATTGTTTCGATTAGTGTATTCTGTAGTCTTTATTGAATTTATTGTACAGAATATCATTGCTTTCATCTAAAGCGATAAGTTTTTCGTCTACCATTGTTTTTTATATATTTAGTTTTTGTCTTTCAAAATTAAATTAAGTATTCAAATTCTTTTAGCAAAATCATATTATTATTTTAACAGTTTTTTGGCTGCCACTTACAATTACGTAGCGAATTTCTGTTTTTAATAGGTTTATCTGAAACATAACGTAATAGAACAGAAAAACGAAAAGAAAATTTTTGATAATTATATTTTATAAATACTGAATATTGAAATTTATTTTTTGGGATATTCTCCCCAACTAATCGTTAGAAACAATTAGAGCTTTTGCAAAATGCATTGAAAAAATGAAAAAAAATGTATTGTTTATTGTGGCTTTAGCTCTTCATATGCCGAAAAATAAAATAGACTCACGTTGGATAAATTGTTTGTTGTGTTGTTTGTATAGAAACATTCTAAGCCTACTATGATTATGTATTTGTTGGAATTCATATGTAATATTGAATTCTCATATTGTTTTTGATTTATGTGGCATAAACATCCGAGATTGAATGTTTTCAAACTGCTTAAACTTCACTGACGATTTGGTTTTAGCAACCAATGAAATGTCGGCATATGAAGGGCTAAAGCCACAACAAACAATACATTTTTCATTATATTTTATAGACATAATTTTTTATCATTTCTTGAGAATATGAAAAAAATAATTTTGCTATTTGTTATGCTTCAATTCAGACAGTTACAGAAGTTATATTTCGGGAAAAACTTCTAAAGATTTTTTTTACAATACGTATACGTAACATATAATTCTCATAAGTAACGTATACGCAACAGTAAAAATTCTTTAGTACGTAATTAAATTTTGCTCACAAATTATAATTTCGTTGGATTCTTACCAGATGCAGGATATACGTATGCATTTTTCGTTAAAAGAATAGAGCTCAGATATCGTTACCTTAATAGAGAGCGACCCAAAAAAATTTAATCTAGTTATTTTCAAATTTCAATAGATGATTCTCTAATATACCATTGAAAAAAATTAGTGCGATCAAAACTACAAACCAACTACAAACCCTAAACCACAGTTGTATATGGAAACGAGTTGTATCTGGATTTATAGTTTTATTCAAGCGAATGTAATTCACATAAAGGATATTTATAATCAATTTTTTGTAAGCCATTTTTTCAGAGATCCTTAAAGAACTAAATACATCTTTATTAAAACCAAAAAAGTAAGTGCGATTTGTTCATTTTTATCTCAGGAAGACTATGAATTATGACTATGATGCTGAGTCTTTGTTATATGCAATGCTTTATAGGGATTTGTAAGCTCTTAAATTAGTGACCCAACTAAGCACCAGTGACTCTTATTATAAAATGAAATAGCATGTACAGAAATTTACCATTTGCAATGCTGTCACACATGAATCATAAAATTATATATGGGGCGATGCAAATGGCAATCTTGTGGCATCAGTACTTGCAACGTGCATCACTAAGCATTTTGAGAATTTCCTTGCATGTTCTCCAGACATTCACCGTATAATTCTTTGCTCACATCTCAATTTTTATCATTCCTCCTTGTTATGAATATATTTCTCACATGAATTATTTTCCATGAACAAAAAAATATTAAAAAGTTAACAAATTGTTACTCAAACACGATTAAAATTTTGAGAAAAGTTAACAGATTTCACATGAATTTTAATTCATGATAAGGGTGATAATTCAATACATTGCTGGACTTTTGCGAAAAAATAATATAACAATTTAATAAAAATATTTGATAAACTGTCATTCCTTATAAGGTATTATAATACTTTGCCCGCGTTGAAAATGAATCAATGTCATGAAAGTTGTGATAGAAGCACATATTCCATGTCATATTCAAAAGGGTTATTTATAATGATGCATACAAATTTGAATTCTTAGAGCAGAGACCATATTTTTTTCTCGTTAAGTCTAGTGCGGAGTTGTTAACGAAATAATATTGAAGAAAATAATCTTCAAATCAATTATAAGGCAAAATAAATATGATATTTCAAAAATTGCTTGGTTAAACAATTGTTTGAACATTAATTTTTGTTTCAGTTGGCAAAAAGTCTCCACTTACGATTATAACTTCATTGCAAAACATCCGTGTAGTTTTCTTTCTGAACTAAAAACGGAAAACGAGATTTTCGTAAATTTTTATTTACGAACACTTCTTATGGAAGTAAGTGACTCACAAAAAGCTAATGACTTAGTTTACAAAAAATTGTTTATTATTTATTGTTTCGTTCATATATCGATATTTCGTTGTTGCTAACAAAATTGTGAGTGAATTTCAACCGGCTTGTAAGGATTCGTATATTTATATACTAAAAGAAGAAAATCCAGATGTCAGTCTAATACATATATAAAATACAATTTATATCAAATTAAGAAACATGTATTTAAAATATTCGTACCCAAGCAAAACGTGAAATGAATTCTAAGTTCTATCACAACATCTATCTGCGTTTGAAATCATATTAATATCTGACATCAAAGGATTTAAGCAGCATATTTCAATAACTAACAATAATATGCGTTGTCTGATATTAACTTTCAAAGACATGCCAACTGCAGCAATTAACTGTTTATACGGTTATTTGCACTCTCTCTGTTTCTCTTTTGAAAATAAAAGAGTAACACAATTACATATAAATTACTGGGAATATTTTTGTACTCAAGCATATAAAAATTGTAAATTTTTTAAAGGCAATGCAAAATAAAGTTTTCTTTTTACATATTAGAAATATATTAATGCATGCAGGCATGTGAGCTTTAGGAAAAATAGAATAAAAAACAAATAAAAATTAACAGGAGCTCAAGAGAAACGTCATAAAATGTGGATGAGCGCTATTCCCTTTTCAAAAACAATCGAAATGCAACAGAGAATAGAGAAGATGTAAGAATTGTGGTATAAAGAATTAATATTTTCTCAGTTCAGACATGGAAAGTAAAGTTTTTTAAATGAACACGTTAGAAATATGGAAAGTCAGTTATATCAAATATTGGTTATAAGTAACAAATATATTGCTTTTGTGCTATTTATTATTATTATTTTCTACTTTTTTTGGAAAAAAAATTATTTTGTATATGAATAGGTTAGAAACTTCCAAAGGGTCACAATATGCTAACTTTTATGTGAATGTAATATTCAAAATTCTTAGTGGAAGAATAACAGTGGTGTTAATTTAAGATATAAGAACTTTTTTAGGTTTTATGTAAATGAGATCACCACGAATATATTCTTAGGAACTAAAAACTCTCAAATAAGACGTAAACTTGATTTTCAAAAATCGACGTGAAATCAATAACTTTGAATCTTTTATGATTTCTGAAACTTAAATAGGTTTGTGAAAGTAGTTTAATTTTAATCAAGAATTTAAGTTAATGTAGAAGTTAACGACTTTAAATCGAAAGGAGTAGAAAAATATAATAATAGTTACTTTGAAGGAATTAAGACAAATTTTAAATTCATTTTCACTAAAGACTTAACAATTGCAGTTTGCTTGTGATCTTTCGAAGTGAATTATGAATGCAGATGTTAACACAAATTCATCTTCACAGACTTGATATTTAATAAAGTAAACGAAACCCTGTAAATGCATGCACAAATTTTATTAACTGATGACGAGTAATTTTAATATACAAGAACATGTGTTATTATTTGTGTTATTGATTGAAATTTTTCTATTTTTTATTACTTGCCACAAATATGTTTTTATAAAATGTTTTATTTAAACGCACTACCAATTGTTTTGAAAGAGAGTAAAAATACTGTTAAAAGTAATAAACAATAGCACTAGATTTTCCATCCCTGTCATTTGAAAGAAACATGAACATTAATACAAGCTTTTCACCACAGTTCTTAAGTTGAATAAAAAAGGAAGTTGACCAAGAGAGACAGAGAGGCAGCCAAACAGAAATGAAAAACAACATATGGTTAAATTAGTTGCCAATTTAATTTAAATGTTGCCAGATATCGTCTACCTTTTATCACAATTTGCCATAATATTATTATTCATTGTTTAATATATATCAAAAGAGAAAAATTAATATCGAAATATTCGTAGAAAAGGAGTGGATAGTTTAATTTTAATAGCAAAAACTCTATATCTGATAAATCGGTTCAACATCTTCTAAGGATACAAAGTATATGTATGTACATTTCTCTGGGTTCAAGGTAAGCTTTTTACAAACTTACAAGTGTACACCTAGATCATTTTTCACGCGATAAATATGTTTCCAAAGTATCCGCGCAAAAAATTGCGTATAAAAGGACTATTGCTTTGAATTGTGTAAAACAATATTAAATCGTGTAAAAAATTTAATTTTAAAAGCATGTAAATTAAAGTTGAGGTGAAAAAATTTTGCGTAGAAAAAGAATTATATTTAATTCATCTTTAAACAAGGGGCTACTTTTCTTTTTAATTTTTTATTTTTAAAGCATTTAGATTTTTTCAATTATGTGTTGCTCATTCAATACTCTCACGATAAATATTTTTCTGTTGTTTTTTTCTTTGGAAACTAAAACTCCAACGAAATTTATTCTTTGTGATATTCTGTTAGTTTTATTTTATATAAGTCGACTTTTAAGAAGTTAATAATGATATTTCATGCGTGGCTCAAATTCTTTTAAATTTTCGCTGATTTTATTTCAATTATCGACGTTCATTTTGACGATGGTTCCCAATATATATATATATATATATATATATATATATATATATATATATATATATATATATATATATATATATATATATATATATATATATATATATATATATAATATATATAACTTTTGAAAAGATGCACCTCACTGAGATGTCATTTGGAAAATAGCGTTTTTAATAACTCCAAAAATTCTTGTTAAATCAATTTTGTAAGCTCAGCCATTTTGAAAACTTGGAAAACTTCTTCGAATGCCACAATATTAGAATAAAACACATTTTATATTTAAAAACTGACATTAGTGGTTACAAATTAAATTATTCTAGTTAAACAAAAAAGGTCGAAGGAAAATTGCTTTTATAACAAACTACACAATGCGCAAAAGTGTTCGAGCTTCATTTAAAGCGTACAAAAGAACTTAGTTCAAGATACATATGCAGCTTTGATTTGCGGCAAAGATGTCTTTGAAATTGACGTTTGGCTTATAATCCAAGGGAAACCGAGAGGTCTGATTGATTCTTTTTCTATATTGAAACAGATTTGATTTAATAATTATTATTATATAAATTTGTGTATTCTTTCTTTGTTTATACGTGTATATGAAATTTACTATTTTTATATTTTTTTTCCAACTAGGGTTTTCCTCCAGACCCCGATTTCATCACATGTTCATAAGTAAAGGCCTTTATTACGTCAGTGACAACATTTAAAATATCCACAGCATAAAGTCAATAAAAACATGAAACACTGAGACCTTTCCTACTTGATTTGAGAATTACCGTATAGTTTTATTGTTTCTAAGCACGATTTTTCCTAAGAATTGGAAGGAAAAAATTTAGAATGTTTTTTTCTTTTTGTGTTTGTTGTCAAATTTACTCCCAAATTTGGTTCTCAAATACTTGAAATGTTTTAGTTATCTGTTGCTAAGTTAGTCATTCATCGGCTAAATTTTGCCGTTTTACATCTCGTTTTTATTTTAACTTTTTCGAAAAAGCTTCAAAAATAAAGGAGCAGGAATTTAATATTCAATATATACAGTGAGATAGTATAAATAATACTTGGACTAGCCGATAGCCTTTGGCGCTAGTGCTGTATAGTTAAATTTTTATTAAAATTTAAATTTTTATAATATCTAAGGAAATAAAAAATAATCATTATATTTAGGTAGAACTTTTGAGTACGTTTTACATATGATCAAATGCCTAATTGTGTTAAACCAAATTGATCTCGTTAAATCAAAGAAGCAAACTCTATCTATCGAACCGATTTCATCTAATAAACAGATTGTATTTATCTAATAAACGATCTTATGAATAAAGTGAAAGTTGTTTGTAAGTTATCATACTGCGTGCTTTAAAAATATATTATTTTTATATGTTTGAATTGAAAACATCCGATAGTTTTTGCTCCGACTATGAAATTCCTAACAGTTGTTTCTAATTTATGGATACAAGTGACACCTATGATAAAAACAACAAACGAATTTCCAAAGTATTTACTTTTCATTTACTTAAAAAGTCTTTCCAATTTATTAAAAAAAAATAATAATAAATTACTTCTTTTGTAATGATTTTTGTATGCAATTTTAGCTGGTGTTTAGCAACCTTTTTGTTAACCGATTTCAAAAAAGTTAGAGTTTATCAATTCGTGTGAATATTTTTTGCTGTTTTTAATGTTTGTCTATGAAAAACTTTATCATTTGTGAAGCGATTCTCATAACTTTGTTTGCTTGAAAGGGTTTACTTGCGGAAAAATTTACTAAAAGGGTTTTCTTGTAGTTTGGTTTCATATTTTCCCCCAAAATCAGGCGAGAAATTTGAATAACTCCACTATTTAGGTTTCGCAGAAATTTGTGGAAATTGGACGGACAAAGTGGCCATCCATAATGATTATAACATAATTCCGCCATTTGCGGACCTGAAATTAAATATAAACTAGAAAGACCAATGGTACATACAAAATGGATGCGAATTGAAATAAGTTTGTGAATAACTTTTAATTTGAAATTAAAAAGGTACAGTATTAATTTACAAATGAACATGAATTTAATTTACAGATATTAGAGCTGAATCTGAGCAACAAAATGGATTGAGAAAACAATTCTTTTCAAATTAATAAATTTAATTTATGCCTGTCAAGGTTAAGGTCTCTTGTTTTTTTAATTTTAATAAACGACTTTTCGGTACTCATCGAGTACCTTCTTCATATCATATTTGTGTATTTTATAAATTTAAATATACGATCTAGTTTTTTGACCGTTTTTATTTTAATTAATAAACTTAATTTATTTTTAAAGCTTAAGGTCTTTTTAATTTTTATTTAAATTTTTATCAATATTTCGGTACTCATCGACTACCATCTTCAGGACTGGCCTCCGTATACTAGTAGGTAGTGTACTAGACTCGTAGTGCGAAGGGTGCAGGTTCGAATCCTGCCGCAGAACTTTAACACCCCTCTAATCAACCTAACCTAACCTAACCTTAAGCTTTAAAAATAAATTAGGTTTATTAATTAATATAAATTTAAATTTCATAAATTATTAACATTTAATGCTTATATTTTGAATTAACATAAAATAAACAAATATACTGAAGATGGTACTCGATGAGTACCGAAATATTAATTATTAAAGTTTAAAAAGAAGAGACCTCAAGTTTGAAAAAATAAATTAAATTTATTAATTTAAATAAAATTGTAAAAAACTAGAAAATATAGTCCATTTCAAACGTTTAAGCCTACGTTTGCTGGGCATATTGTAACCTAAATATATTCTTTCGTGCAAATATGTATTACGTTACCGAAGACATCACGTTTTTCATATTAAAGAGAAGAAGTAATAAAAAATATGTGTATAGGAAAAGAAATAATATTCTATTTATAGTAGTTGAAAACTGTTCAAATTAATTTTTTGTACATGTGTTTCTTTGTCCGCATATATACAAGGAGCTTTAAGCCAAGTCTTTAAAAAATATATATGTACATTTTTACATATATACATATTTAAAGTACATACTCATAATGTGCATATATGCTACAAAGTTTATAATTCCAAAAGCAAACATTTTATAAAGTGCTCCAAGAAAATTAAGTTTTTATATTGATATAAGTGTATATGGTCAAGATGTTTGGTGAGTCCAAAGAAGATGTGTTACACCGAGTTAAAAAATGTATGCAGCTGGTTCTAATGTATGGCCATCTATAGCTTTATCAAATACATCTCCAATGTAGAATATGCTCCGAATGATTTTCATTACATTTTCTTTTAAAAATCAATTTTGCCTATTACACCTATACCTTAAAGAAGAAGTGATTATATTTTTGTAACTACCATTACTTGCGATTTTTTGTGATATATTTAATAAAAATTAGTTCGGAGAATATCCTAAATAGTTTTGATGCATTTTGGGAAAAAAGATTTGTCAAAACAATTTCCATTATAAGATTTGCAATTGATAGAAAATTAAAATATATGTAAAAAAAATTATTTAAAGGATTATGGCCTGCTTCACTATAAACGAATAAAAGTCTTTGTCACTATGTTTGTTAAGCCCAAGTTTTTTATACCAATACTCGTGCAATGATTTGTACTGGAACTAGAAAAATATATTATCGGAAGGAGGATAAGGGTAGTAGTGCCTGTCGATAGTAGATTTGAGACTGCTTCTACGTTTGCTGAAAGTGACAAGAAAGACCTCTGCATGGAGGTTATTCCACGGTAACAAGTTTTCTAATCTCATCAGCTGCTGGAGTGAGTCAATAGCGTTGACTACAGTACTGTCACTGATGTGCTTCTTTGCCCTCTCCTGTAAAGCGACCTCAAAATGGACTTTGAAGCACTGGCCCATACATCAGAGTTTTATTCCATTTTGGGACAGATGTAGTTGATATAAATAGTATGGAGATCAGAAATATTAAAGAATCTTCTACACTATTTTAAAAAGGCATGACACCTGAGTGCTTCTTTAGCGATATGAAAAATGTGCCCAAATTTTCGAACGTTACACAGGATTTTCATGCCAAGAATATCAAGAACTTCTGATTCCTACATCACGCATATTTACAGTTGAAACAGCCTATTTGTCCATACTTTTATACGTAAATATACAGCACTGGGTCCTATGAGCATTAAAGTCGATCCGATTCGCATAACCCAATTCGGAGATTGTTATAAGATCATGGTTAAGTGTGTCATTCATATTCTGTCTCATGGCGCCAATCTTCGACAGGCTTGGACCTTTATAAAATTTATGTCAATTGCAAATCATTCTACATTAAATAGATATTGAATAAATAATTAATTCGAATAAATATTAATAAAAACTGAACTCCGTGTAAAGATCGGTCAACCTGGTGTGTATAATATAATTGTGATGATATTTATGAAAATGATTACACGGCATATTTTCCCAATTAATAATTAAATGCTTTTCAAATATGATGGCTGAAGTTCATGGTTGATTTGGCAAGTGCCAAGGAAATGTGCACAGCTTAGTCCACAAAAAAACGAAATCTTAAATAAATGTTATAAGCTAGATATTATAAATATATTTCTAAGAACTCATGGTTGATTTGGCAAGTGCCAAGGAAATGTACACAGCTTAGTCCACAAAAAACAAAATCTTAAATAATTGTTATAAGCTAGATATTATAAATATATTTCTAAGAACTCTATGGAATCAATCACATAACCCCATTTATTTTCGACTGTAAGCGAATATAGCACCAATTTTGGTAATAGCTAGAAAAACCTCCAACCTCAAAAACCACTTTTTATTCCATATTTATATGCAATTGCTAAATGAAATGAAGTTCCTCTAATTGATTTCTGATTTCTAGTAAAAGTGTTTGGTAATAACATAGTGTATTATTATTTTTAATTTTACGTCAACTGTATGAACTGTATTGATTAAATTGAAATTAATTTTTCTGCCTCAAGTTCGATTTCTAAATTTGGCATTTCAGGTTAATATATGTACATATATTTTCTAATTGTTATCATTTTTTTATTAAGGAGAAGCCAATTATTACATTAGCAGAATGAAACAGTACTGTTTTCGATATTCGCCATGCCACTATCATCAGCCACTAGTATTGAGGAATGTCAACTATTCTTAACTTGATCCAGACTAACTAATTTTAATTATTATTTATTTTAATTTTTTAAAAACAGTATTTATTTTTATCAACTAAACGATTCCTTAAAAGCAATCGGCTGACTGATGTTACTTGAAAGTTTCTAGTCAATTTTTGTAAACCTTTTTTGTTTTAACTTATTTGTACTTCTTACTGCAGCAAGTAAATATGAAAAATAGACATGACAGATTAGTGTCTCACTAATCTATAGTGTTTACGTGAAATCTGTTCCTTTTTCTCAAGATTTCGGTTAAAAATTTTGTTTGAAGTTGCTTTTGTATAATGTTTTGTTAAATTTTTCACCAATTTTTTTTTTTGTTCATGGTAAACTGTTCAAGCGAAACCTTGTACGCCTTTTATTTATGATAAGGGTGACTGGAGCTGGACTGGTTCGTTGATATAAAAGTAAAACATGCAATAGATAATCACTACAACAAATACAAAGATAACTTTCTTCACAGCACTAAACATTTTCATTTGTTGGTCAATAATTTAAAAATTAGGCTGACTTCCTAAACGCATGTTGCTTTGTAGTAATACATTGCAGCGTATTACTAAACGCAACCCTAAAATTTTTTACAATGTATTTTGTTCCCATTTGCATCACTGTTGTAGTTAATACGCAAGAAAAGCATCGAAGAAAATGTAGATGCAAAATGAATACAACACCCGGTACAATGGCGACGCAGAAAGATAAGTAAACGGTTTTTATAATTTAATATATCTATTTCCATGTTCACTTAATTATTTTAATTTTTTATTAAAGTAAAAAATGGTTTTTGTGTGAACCATTTAATAATAATAAACACAGAAGTTTCTAAAAAATTTAAATAAATTAGCTTAGTAAAAAAAATTTGTGCATCAATTGTTTGCACAAAGCCTTGTTTTTGGTATCCTTTTTGATACCCGTTTTTCTTTTTGCAATAAAATATGCTCTTCTGCCATTGTTCGCTTTATTATGAATGATATAATGCATATAAATGTTCCTAAACGATGTAACGGTTGCAAATCAAGTTGCAAAGTATTAAAAAAGCATATACACAATGTATCCACTTGGTATTAATACTGTATTGATACATTGTAAATATACGTTTTGGGAAGTCAGCCTTACTCATTCGCATGGAATTAAAATGCTTTCATGTAAATTCCAAAAAGTATGCAACGACATTTGTAAAAGAAACTACGTATAATTATTATTTCAGCAAACCGGAAATAATATTGCTCATACGATACTACGCAACTTTAATATTTTCTATGAGTAAAAAGTGATCCACAACATGACAAGATATAAGAAACGTTAAAATAACGGAAACAAAATCTTATTATTAAATGCACGTATGTATTTATATTCAATTTACTCCTTATGTTTTCCAGCTAAAAGCTTATTTCGTTTTCATACAAAAAGTAATACATAATTAAGAAACAACTACAAGAAATAGTTTCTAGATCTATATTCGAATACCATTTGCCTGTATTTTCTCTACACAAGGATTCATTGATTTGCAACACTAAGAGCCATTGTTACAACTTGCCTATAACTAAATTTAGGATGTCATCATACAGCCAATTAGTTTTTTGTTATTATAAGTATACATTACTAATTCAAAGGGCGATCATCTTACTTTTAACGATTTAAGGTTGCCATATTTTCAGACCCATAAAATAAAATTTAGATCATAGCTTATTTTAAATAAGTAAGCACAAATAGATCGGAAAGTCATGTTTGTTAAATAAAGGTTCATCCTTACAACAAAGTATTTTTAAAAACTAATTTAATTTGTGAAGAGTAATCGGATTTTGCTCTAGCATTGCCAGATTGTTTATAATTTACAAACCAGTTATAACAACGAAAACTATTTAAATATCAATTTATTTCTCACTTAAGCTAAAGTTGCATTATATGTAACGTTTAATAAATGATACCAACAAATCGTTTAGCAAATTGCGATTAAAGTTTCGAAACTTTTTGCTATAACTTCGGCTTAGCTTCAATATAAACTTTTAAAAAATTATTTTCTGCTGTGGCTCTAGCTGTTCATACGCAGTTTAAAAACATTAAGCCTTCATATTTTTATACCAAACGAATTAAACACCATATGAGAGTTCTATATTCTATATTATTATTACAAAATGCATAATCATACTAGGCTTAAAATGGTTTTATACGAACGGCACAACAACGATTAGTTGGAAAGAATATCCCAGTAAATTTTAATATTAAATATTTAAAATAAATATTTTTCATTTCACATAATAAATATAATCACTAACAACCACCGAGCGTTTAATTGACTACGTGTTGCATGGAAAATAAAATACATCCATATCGAATATAAATTGTTTGTTGGTATGTTTGCATAAAAGCATTCTAAGCCTTCTATGATTATATATTTTGTAATACTCATACACGGTAGAAAACTCTCATATAGTATTTGATTCATTTGGCATAAACATATTAAGTTGAATGTTTTTAAACTGATTAAGGTTCACTGAAGATTTGGTTTAGCGATCAATGAAATGTCGGCATATGAACAGCTAAAGCCACAACAAATAAATTTGGTTTTTTTTTGCCCAAAATAGAAGAGCTGGATTTGGCAGACATGCGGTTTCAGCTAGACGGTGCCACATGCAACACAGCACGCGAAACAATGGCCTAATTGAGAGGCGAGTTTGGTAAACAGTTTAATTCACATTTGGGCCCAGATCGTGGGATTTAACGCCTTTATATTATTTTTTGTAGAGCTATGTTAAGGCTCGTGTCTCTAGGGACAAGCCTGCAACGTATTTCATACATTTCTATAAATTCTAGGTTTTTTTTATTCAAATCCGAAAGTTCTTAAAAAGTCATTCAGTCATATTTTTTCTACTTGTGTTTCACATAACATTATAATAAAACATATAAATAAAAACATAATAATGGCTAAAGAGTACTAATGATGCAATGCAGGCATATACTCAGCTAAGCCAACAACAAACAATATATTTTTTAATAATTATTTTGGAGAATATCTCGAATAAGTAAATAAAAAAACGCAGCCTTTATTTACAAAATTAAAGAAATTTTTGATGCCAGTTTTCGCTTCGACAACATTTCGAAAATGAACTATATGACTGTGTATACAATCAGTCAACTTGCAACACATTCAACCATTTCTTTGACATTTCGTTGATAACATTTCAATTAATTAATTTGCATGCGTAAATACAAGATAAAACAGTTAGTGATTGTTAGCCATAAGATATTATTTCTAAAGCTTTCACTTATTGTTTTTATTTGGTAATATGTTATGATCCGATTAACAAGTGCGACATACATATCTGCTTGTATAAATATATTTATATAAGGTTTACATACACGTACATGTATGTTTTAATAAAATACTTACATTAAATTATTGTAAAGAAAGGAATTTAATTTCCTAACATCTAGATGACTTCCGCATCGTTGACAGTTCACCATTAAAATGGTGATGATATCCGATATTGCGTTATCATTTTGTACATAATTTCATTTGTAATTGTATTCTACATAACTAGAGGGAAAGTACACTATACGAGCATTTCCTCGAATATGTATAAGCCAAAAATTTGTGGCAGAATATTTGTAATAAATTTAGAACTTTTTTTATTTCTAATATCATGTGTTTCAATGAACTTTTTCAGCATAATGTGTATTTGATTGTGGTTTTTGTATCTATCAAAAATTTACTCTTGACCCACCTTTTTAATTTTCTGCCTATGCTTCTTTTGCTTGTTCTTTTTTCAGGTTTCCTTTTGCAGCTCTTTCTTTTATAATTCCTTAGTGAGACTCTTGAATAGAACGAAAAGAGTTTTCGTATTTTTTTTTCTTCTTCCGTGTTTACATTTACTCTCTATAAAAGCGGAGCACGTTTTCTTGAAGAGTTTCTGTTTAATTTTTTATTTATTTACTTTTTTATTTTTCTGATTGTGGCAGCAAGAATAAATTGTTAGAAATTAGCAAAGAAAATGATATTTTTAAGTGTTCGTTGTTTCTGTTTTAGTTTAGTTGCTATCAAGTTGATGGGGTTATTTTTTGTTTCATTTCATCTGCTTAAAATAAATTTTAAATTGCATTTAAAACACACGTGTGTAATATTTCATGGCACTCTTTCAAACACTCACACAAACACACACACACAAAATCACACAAATTTATACATATGTATGTATTAGCATTGTTATGTATTATACGAGTATGCAGCAGTATGAAGAGACATAAAAATGCCCCCAAAAATCAAATAGGAATAACAGCATAAAGAAGGTAAAAAGTATTTGTATGGGTATTCCTAAATGTGCATGACAGTCTTTTACCATTTTTATATTTTGTTGTTGTAGTTTCTGTCGCCGTCATTGTCGTCCTTCTCAACAACATTTTTGACAAGAAATACTATTAGATATATAATTATTATTTTTTTGACAGATTCTACAACACTTTGTTGTTTTCAATGATGATGGTGATGATTTTTGTTGTAAAAGAAAAAGTAAATAAAGTAGAAATATTAAAGAGAATAAAAAAACGGATGGGCAAGTAAACATGTAAAACTATAAAAGCGGGCGGTTGAGAGTGCTTTCGCTAGTATATATGTATGTATGTGTGTTTACACATATAACATTGGTGTGGGTGTAAGGGTGGTTGATATAGAGAACAAAGTATATCATTTCATTCATATTCTCTACTATGTCGGACTGAAACTCACACATACAAAAACGCATACATTTTAGCTTACTCACTAACTACAAACGCATATGGAACACAAACTCATATATGAATGTATGTGTATGTAAGTGAAAAGATTTCTTCTTGTTCCTTCCTTGTTTATATGTACATGCATATGCTTAAATGTATGCATGCATGTGAGTGACAGTCAATGTGACTTGGTGGCCTGGCTGGCTGGCTAGTAGGATTGACAGTCTGCCAAAACGTCTATTGCACTACTTGTCCAACTCAATTTTCTCTCGAAAATAAGAATGTACGTTCAACAATACCAGCATGAAGCACTAAACGAAATGTGGTGTATTTGTGCATTATTTTCTTATTCCTCTGGGTTCCTTCCGTTTTTCGTTTTTAGAAACACTAAGCTACATACTTATATGTATGCGTACTTGCTTGTGTGTTAGTCCGTGTTTTGATTATATTTTTTTTATTGTTAATATGTTATTATATATGAAATATATATATATATATTGTAGCAGGTTTTTAGGGGCGATAAAATATGTCGCTATTTCTTTTATTGAAATTAATGCCACACACACACATGTCGCATAAAATATTGTATACACAGCAAACGGAATGCATTAGTATTTTATTTAAATTAATTGAAAATTCATTTTTTATTTTAAATCAAAGGTTACATTATTTTGTCTGCAATTTCTGACTTAATTCTCGTTGTTTTGTGCACAATTTACTCAAATAGTAAATAAATATTTTATATACTCGTATTGTATGTACATATATGTATATTAATAATGCTGTTTTGGTATTTTCTTTACACACTAATGACTTCAAACTATTGCAGCCATAACCACGCATTATACATGTTAATGGATAAGCATTAATTAAAGAAACATACATACACATTTTATTACTTTGTTTTAATTTTTTAAACACATTTCATTTCGTTTTTTTCTATGTACATTATTATTTTTTAATTATATACATATTTTGTTGCCGTGTCATTTGAACTCTTTTATATTTCTTTTTATATTTAATTTTGGTTTCCTTTAAATTAAAAAAAATATAGATATATATTTGCTAGTGTGTACGTATATTATACAATATTGAACTCCTACAAGCTTTTAGTTGTAGTAAAGAACGAGTACAAGGACTGAATATTTCTCTTCTTCTTTTTCACTTTTTCCAAGACATTAAACGGATTTTTTTTCACTTGCTTTTTTATAATTTGTTTAAGGATTAATTCTCTATATTATTATATAAATTTCGCCTTTTAATAACTTCATATATTGTTGTATAGTGAACACATCATATTGCACATTATTTATTTCAATTTATTTATATTTCTTTTATTATGATATAGAAAAATCATTACTTTAATGAACCAGCAACACTTTTTTCACAGCAGCAGCTTGTAGTAATTATAGTAGTATAATGTGGTAGTACTAGCAAATATTTACCGCAGCACTCCAAAATCGTCAAACGACCACAACGCACGAACAGCAGCCACAATACTCATCTGGATGTCTATTGCACACTTTTTCTATTCCATCAGCAGTGAATGTAGTCTAACAAACGGAAAAGCTTCATGTTCCTCGAAACTCAACAAATTGAGTAAGTTCCCTGAGCAAATAATAGTGGTGAAGAGAGTAACTTGTGCCACCAACAATGCAGAAATGCATGCGCCACAAATACTCTTCTCTTAAATTATTAAAAATACCAAAAGGCAAATTAATCCTTTATTCTTAACCTTACGCAAATGTGAGTATCATTTAGCATGTTTTTTCATGCACAGGTGTATCAAATCTAATGAATTTTAAATTGTAAATAGTAATTTAAGGTTTCAGAGCCAAGCCCACGATGTCGAACGTTATCGTTCGCTTGAGCTCGGAAAAAAAGAACAAATTTGTTTTCATCGAATAAACACTTCTATGAATTTAACTACGAAATAAATAAATAAATTTATTATGAGAAACAGAAACAACAGAAAGTAAATAAGTAAGTTGTTTTTTGCTCCAAATACCAGCGAACAATAACGTACGACATTGTGGAACAGGTTGTTATTTAAAAATAGTTAATAACACAGGTGGATGATGAGAAAGAATTTGTCACTTTCCTGAGCTACATATATTCATTAGGTTATGAATTTTTTGGTCGGAACGTACACCCGATGTACGTTGCCACCGCGTCCCACGCCTCCCCATCATTTGTCATCTTGTCGATTAGTTTTTCAGTCGTAATCAAATCAATTTGCATCTCCAGCTGTCCATTTGTTTTTGTATGTTAGAGATAAGTTTGGCCCTACCTTTGCTTCTTTACGGTTAGCACTTCTCAATAGTTCTTTCTCTGTCATTTGGTTCGGCGTCAAGATCCAAAATTAGCTCCGGTATTTTTTTTATTTTAATTTATTTAAAATTGATATTATCCTTGAAATAGCACATTCACAGTATTGTTCAAAACTATGGCACACTTTAATGAAATTTTTCTCATAGTTAATATTTTTTAATAGAATCCAAACCAATTCTTTCAAGTTAGACTGAGGCCAAAGACTTGAATGTATAGACTGAAAATCTATTAGATTTTTTTCTTATCTTCAAATTGAGCAATTAAAATTTTCATTTCATTTCAAGTGTAAGAAGTTGGAGTAAATAATTAAAGACAATATTTTTTACTTTTAACAATATGTTAAAAGTGAAGATGTATGTATGTATTCTCTTACTAAAAAAACTTGAAAAATTAAAATAATTTTACAAGTCATCACAAAACTTTTGCTTTCCTTTGAACAATTGCATTTTGTTCATAAACGCAAACAAAAACAAAACAACCCCATAAAGAAGTGTTCGTTATTGAATGAAGATGATAACGCAGCATGTGATAAAACAATGAGTAAAAAGTCAAAATCCCGTATCAACTCTCGATTAAGGCGAATCAGTCAAAAAGTTGCTGACAAATTATGACTTCCGCTACAAGCTGTCAATGATAACAAAGAAATTGATATTCATGTGCAAAAACCAACAAAAGCTATTATATCTTCAATCACTATGTTAAAATGTAAAATATAAAAACTTCATAAAATTTGATTCTATCAGAAAAATCTAGTTCGTCGTTCTAACGATAATTTTGAAAATTTTTCCTCTGCACTTATCGAGTCATATAAGTTCTTCACAAGTATGACCCTAAAATGTTTAGATGTAAATCTAATGATAAAAAGAACAACTATTACAATAAGGATTGCATTTACGTTGTATATTTTGAACGACGGTCTATTGTAATGGAAGAACTAAGTCAAAATTATTCCATTTGAGATCGAATGGCAGTTCCAACACAATATAGACAAATGTTTGAACATGGTTCTAACATGTGTAAAATCAAAATATTCTGTGCAAAAAAGATGCCGTGTCCACATAAAACTTCCAGCTTTAATGAATCGATTTTCAAAAGTATGTTAAATGCAATGGAAATTATAAATCCTCTTCTGAAGTCTGCCTCAGTCTGCCGCTCCAACCAATTATACTCCATGCATTCATAATACTTTGGACCCTGCCAACTACAAGCAAATCTTCCCATTACTCTTTACCAAAATGTTTTAAAATTTACAGCGATATGGCATCGCAATGATAACAACAACAGAAATAAAATCAACAGTGACAGCAATGACTTGTTTACATTACAAGGCATAAAAAATCTTAACTCTAGATGTATTATCAGCATTCGCAACTGTCAAAGTGAGAACGATCAAATCGAGGTAATCACAAACCTCACTTGCACGTTTCTCACATAATGCCAAATGAACTATATACACGAGTACATATGTTATTGCATGGAATGCCAGAGGCATTTGCAACAAAAGTTTGAAATTATTTCATTTCTTAAATAACATCCAAAAAGCGTTTAGCAATTTCGTTGTTAACTTTTTATTTACATACATATATTTTTGAATTTAGTTTTTCATACTTTTTATTTTAAGGATTTTTATGTCTCTAAGGATGCCTTTACTTTATTTAATTTTGAATGATATTCCTTAAAAAATATTTTTGTTTGAAATATTTCTCTAAATTATATAAATACTTTACAAGTGTTGTTTATTTAAGTATCCTCTTTAAACAAAATCCTTTGCTAAGACAAGAGGCAATAAAAATGGTAGTTCACGATTTACTTCTTCACCTAGTGATGCATTAATCATAAACTGGCCAGCAATAAAAGTTTGAACAACTCTACTCGTATATGAATACATAAATATACGATTAATATTGTTACCAAAACAAGATCATGCATGCCTAATAATGTACATTATTTGTTTTTGCACTAAAGGAAACTCATTAATATTACTATTAACTCTATTCAGTAATTATGTATGTATGTATGTATATATACAGTGGTTCAAATTGGAACTGGGACAACCAGAAAAAAATTAATATTAGAGAAAAAAATTATAAAAATTGTAGTTTAATCTCTTAAATTGAATTTTATTCAAAGCTTTATTAATCGCAACTTTCAAATATAAGCAAAAAAAAATATGAAGTTTTTTGGGAGGTATTATAAAACAACAAAAAAAGGAAAAATGTTCACATACGCACATTATAAACTTTGTCAGCAATTCCCAGTTTTTCAGCAGATTGCTTTAATTAATTTCAAGAAATATTCAAATACATCATCTGATCCATATTTCCATTGATAATGAACATACATACATATTTTATGGGCCAGCAGCCGACATGCAGCCCCACACCATTACTGAACCAACCCATATTTCACAGTAGGTCTGAGGTTGCGTTTAAGGAACTCCTGGTTTGGTTTTCGCCACGCATAAGATTGGACTCATCAACAAATACCACGGTCTTTTAAAGGGAAAAATCCTTATCTTTGTTTTCACTAGCAAAACCAAAACTTTCTAATTTATTTTGTTTTCTGATGTGAAGTGTACTGATGACGAGGTACTTTACCGTGAAAATTATTCCTTCGTTGAATATTTCTGATTGTCTAAGGATTGCAGTCTTTCCAGATTTTCTGAAACCAACTTGCTCAGTTTTGGAGTACTTATTTGTGGATCTTTTTTGATGTGGTAAAGAATCCAGTGCTCATCTGATGCAGATATTATACTTTGTTTTCCTGACTTCGGCGTGATTTCGACAGTTTTGGAAAGCGTGTAACGTCTGACAGTATTGTGGACCGTAGAATGATTTCTGTCTACTAAATCCTCAATGTTTATTACCGTTTTATATATTCTTTTTGCAATTTTTTTGATAATTTATTTGAAATAGAAATAATGTGAATTTTGTAACTAGTCCTCATAAGCTTGAACGTTTTCTTTCTTTTCATTGTAAATAATATTCGTTTCTGATCTCGCTTATTGTATCATTCCCAACTCCAAATATTTGGATATTACGTTCAATAAATTTTGGCAATTTTATGTCTTTGACTTTTAATGCAAATCAAATGTGTTCAAACATAATTTTTTTCCATATTGCAGTCAAAGAAATCTCAAGAGGTACACTGTCTGCCATGCAAACAGTGCAAAGGTACATGATACGCAAATGCTTGAATGTGTAGATGCACCAACTAAAAAGTCAACATATAAGTACAAGTGTTTAACACTGCAAGAAAAAAATTTTATTCAGTTATTGAATTTTTCCATTGCATCAATGAAATTTTTCATGGAAAGTGATGTAATGAAGCCTTTCATTGGATCGATGCAGAATATTTCATTGCATTTAAGAACTTTATTTAGGTAGCTGTATCACGAATGCACTTTTTAAATTTAGTGTTAATTTTTTTGTTTATTATAATTGTGAAAACTCATTTAGAAAGATATGTTAAGACCGCTCGCAAAATTCGAAGAATTTCAGTAGAGAAAATGCACCTTATGCGTCAACCATTCGGAGAGTGGTAAAAAAAATTTTAAGAAACTATGTCGGTTATGGACAGTAAGATTCCTGTGCGTCAACGTGCTAGTCGGTATCTTGAAAACGTTGCTGCTATAAACGAAAGTTTCACCAAAAAAAACCGAAAACATCAATACGGCATCGTTCTTAACAACTTCAATTTAGTGCTTCGTACTACGTAGTAAATTGTGGCAAAAAACCTCCACGACTATATGTAGAAAATTCAGCTAATGAAGCAAGCCTCAATGCAATATACAAGGTGGCGCAAAAGTAGTGTATTAATTTAAATTTGCCGCTATTTTGGCAAATAGCGCAGAGTCGTTGTGCTTTGACATTAATGATGTAAATATCATGAGAATTAGTTGACAACAATCCATGAAGTGATAAAAACCTCAAGAACGTGGAATAATTGCTACTGCTTTTTTTGAAAAATTTTCACTTCGTTATTTTATGACATTATAAAAAATGAATTTACTCTTGTGAGTTGTACATCAGAGTCCATTGGAAAATTTTATCTGATTTAGGGCACTTTGCATTTTATGCTACGATATATTTATAATTACTTTAGCTCATAGATTTTAGGAGATTTTTTTCGTTTTGGCATAAAATTAACTATACTTTGATTTTAATTACTGATAAACTTCAAATACTCTCCGTTGAACATGTAAAACAGAGAATAAATTGAGCGAAGATTTGATAAGAACCGCACCACTCTCTTCGACGAGAAGCATCGTGTAAATAAAACAGCTCACGATTATTGTTCTTTAATTCAAGAAGTGAGTTTTCGAATTTAGTCAGTCCATGAACGCGATTCGAGTGTAACAAATGCTGTAGAATATACACATTCATAAGAATATAAGTATTAAATAAATCATTAATCAATTTTGTTGTGAAAATATGGGAAAGTAAATAATATTAAGTTTTCATAATTAAACTTGTGCAATTGGTGGTGTTAAAAAATATTATCATTTTTATTCTTCTAGAATTTTAAACGAAATTTATTATTTTCTAAAGACACTGGGTTGTTTTCTTGTGGCGTGTTTTCTAGTGCCGATTCTTTTGGTTACATTTATTTGTAAGTACAAAAAGTAAAAGGTTTGAACCATATAGATTCCAACGTGAACAATTCAAATTAATTTTTTTATTTTCTAAATTCTGTTTTTTTTATATTTTTATAATAAGCAACTTAGAATTTGTGTAATTTGAATCTATAGCCAATGAGGGTCTTTGTTGTGTATAGATGCATTTTAGTTATAGATTAATGAGCCTTTGTAGGTGTTAATAATACAGATAACAATTCAATTTTACTCATACGAACACAAGTCAAAACATAAGTAGAAAATTGTTTTAAAACCAAAGTTCATATTGTATACATAAAAAACGCAGACTAAATTTGATTAATATTTTGTTATAAAAAATTTTCGCAATCAAGCAAAAAAAATTATCTTTTTGCTATTGCCGATCAGAAATTAGAAAAAAAAATTATTTGATCTTTGATCGCTTGTTAGTCATAAGGAGACTTTTAACGTTTTTGATAGGGTATTAATT
Organism: Germaria angustata; assembly: GCA_963681545.1. Lineage (NCBI taxonomy): Eukaryota > Metazoa > Arthropoda > Insecta > Diptera > Tachinidae > Germaria > Germaria angustata. The sequence continues at coordinate 31,130,596 of OY812999.1, read as the reverse complement.
TTTGCATTCGACTCATTATAACTGGTAAATAGATGTACATGTAACTTTTTATATCCGGCTGAGTCGACTTACTGAAATAAGTGAGTAAATTTTTTCCTCAAACAGGTGAGCGTGTGCGAGCATTTTTTTGATAGAAGAGTTGTGAAGTGTAGAAGGAAAATAAAAAATTCTAAAGAGATGTGTTCAGCACTTTTATGTGAAACAGCACGAGGAATATTTTTGTGGAACATTCTGATCCTCTAATTCCTTGCGATATGGGTCTTCTTTGTCCCTTTGTTTAATCGGGTTGCAGCTCTCCTTTTGCTGCCTGTCTAGTGTTCTACAACAATATTTGTCATAAAATTTTACTATGAGTTCCCCAACACACCAAAGATCTATGTTCAACTTGAACATCAATGATAATCAAACCTTAAAATGTGCTGAAACGTTAAAAAAAACTAAATTTATAACCCCATTTTATTAAAAACAGATCTTATATAAAATCTTGATATACATCACCATACTCACGGCTTAAAACTCAAACGGTTGCATTCGAACAATATGCTTATTATCGAATAACATCATTAGAAATTGCGAAACACTTTACTCGATATCGAATAACACTCGTAACTTCGATTACATTTCGCTCGTGATGAACTGCAGTACGTAATTAGCCCCTTGTTTTAATAAAAAATAACACATGGCTCACATGAATTTATTTAAGTATGACTGTATATGCATTTACTCGTGAAATTTTGTATAAGAAAGATTATCATAAATTGTGTGAAATTTCATGTGTTGCAAAGTTTTGCTGCCCTCTTGCTGTCCTGCTTTTAAAACCCCTCTTTTAAAAAATTAAAATTTAATCTGTAAGTATGTTTGTTCCTTATAAAAATCCAAACGACAAGGCCGATCGTCTTGTAATTTTGCAATTTTGCGACGATCGGGAAACTAAAATAGACAGACTAATTTTTTAAGTTACTATTTATTATTCTATTTCTGGAGAATTTATTGTACGTTACAATGGAAATAAAGCAAGCACAAGCATGGCGTCAAATCAATGGGGGACGGGAACCCCCAATTATCTGAAGAATTACAACAGTGACACTCGCGAAATTTGGTGGAAAAAATGTGTGTATTCAAATAAAATCATAGAAATATAGGAAGGGGAGACGGGTAACAAAGTAATTATGAATTATTCTATATTTGGAAAACTACAGCAACGCGACTCTCCAAATTCTATGTACGTCACAACTGCTGTATAGCAAAACCATGGAGGTATAGGAGGGATGAGACGGATCACCCCCATGCAAAGTAATTATTAATTAATCTTCATCTGGAGAACTGCAATAGATGACTCTTTAAATTTTATGAAGATAACCTTGGGAATAAAGTGCATTCTTGTTAAAAAGTTTGAAGGTACAGGAAGGGAAACAGATATCTCCTATAAAATGTAATTGTTAAATATTTTATTCGGAGAATTACAATACTTAGACTCTATAAATTCGTGCGGAGGAAATATGCGGTTTTGAGCAAAAGCCCAGATGTATAAAATTAGTTACTAATTATCCTTTTTAAGTATTTTTTTTATTAACAAACACAAACTATAAAGCTAATTGGCTTGTTTGCAGAAACACCCATCTTCGGCAGGAATCCAACCTGCAATCTACGGACTACTAGCCTAGTACAGTACCTACTAGTATTCGAAGACATTCTATTTCATTAAAAAATTCTTCCTTATTTTATAAAAAACAATTCGTACTAATTAATAAATCTCAGATTACATTTTACATGCATGAAGCTATTTTAAGAAGATATTTGTTTCTACTTTTAATTAGATCTCTTTTTTATTTTAGTCGTACACTATAGCAACGGGTTAGTGAATTATGTTCTATCGATTAAATATCCTCAAATATCGATATCGAAAACGAAAAAGATACGCTCTTTAATCGACACACCTCGAAATGCTGGTATTTTCAATTTCCTCATACAAGTGAAAGGACCATGCGATTTCAATAAAATTAAACAATATTATGATGAGCACTTAACTAGCGTTCGTGAAAAAACTGGACATCTTAAATTTCCCAAGCTTCGACAACAGCTGGTCAATTGTTGGGGTCATTATGGCTGGGTAAAGGATACAAGGTAGAAGAAACTAGTAGCATTTAATAAAATGTTTATGAAAAGTTCCTTCCTTTGCAGTTCGTTTAATTTAAACAACCACATTTTACTAAATACCTCACCACACCGCGGATATGCTGTAAATGATGGCAATATACAGGAATTTGTTAGCGACTTAGTCACTAAATATATACCATCTGATTTGCCACAATGGCAAGTTATTGTAATACCAGCTGCTGCAAAGGCTGCCACTCAAGATGATAGTAATGGAGATATTGTTCAAGTAAAAATTATATTTTTAAGGCAGACTCGGAGTTGTATGCAACTTAAAATTGATTTTATGCACACAAATAAGCCAAACATGCATTTATCCACAAAATATAAAAAACAATATACAAATGTTTTTTTCAAAATTGTATGTCCTTCACCTCATATAAGTGAGTACGGCGATTGATCTGGAATTTGTTTTGTTCCATCTCAAGCACGTCCGTCCGTTTGTGGATATTTCTACAACGAATTTCTAAAATTTGGTGGAACCGGTCTAACGTTTCATCGAGTCTAAACACGTCAACAAATGCAAATGTTTAACTTTTCAGGTCGTGTTATCTTTTCAGCCATTTAAGTCTTTAACCGAAATACACTTGCACAATTTCTCTGGAAGCAGTTTAAACACCTAAGAAACCATGTTGCTTCATGGGAAGGACCATAAATCAAATGGGCTTCATAGATAAGTACATACATATTTATGTACCGATTGGTTCAAGTACAGGTATCGCTTTAAATTTTAAATGAATGAAACAAATTAAATTTTTTTATTATGGTTTTATTATTTATGGATCCGGATGGTATCTTTCCGGCGCTCCTGCAGAAAGGGATGAATTTAGTTTCGACACATCTTGCAGGAATTTATAATGCATGCCTAACACACGCATATATTCCAGTAGGCTGGCAGGAAGCGAGGGTAGTGTTTATCCCCAAACCTGGCAAGCCAAATTATTCTTCACCAAAGGCTTATAGACCAATAAGCCTAACTTCCTTCTTGCTGAAAACCATGGAGAGGATAATCGACGACAAGGTTAAAGGCAGGATCGCAGGCCATATGCTGAGGTTCAAGCAACACGCATACGTCAAAGGTAGATCAGTGGACACTGCATTGCATAATGTGGTGTACTTTATAGAAAGGTCTCTTAATGAAAAAATGTACACTCTCGCGGTTTGCATTGACATTGAGGGGGCTTTCAACAACGTGCATACCGACACACTTATCCATTCTCTGGACCAGTTTAATGTCAACCGGGCGATACGCGACTGGATTGGCAGTATGCTAAGGAACAGATGGATTAATTGTGAGGTGCACAATATAAGTATAAGAAAAAGGGTGCAATGTGGAACTCCACAAGGGGGGATTTTATCACCCCTTCTATGGACCACAACAATATATACCCTTATTAGGACTCTGACCGATGAGGGATTCGAGACAGTCTGCTATGCAGATGACGTCATGATACTTCTGAAGGGAAGGGATCCAAATCATTTGTGCAGGAAGGCCGAGGAGGCATTAACCCTGGCACACAACTGGGCTCAACCAAGAGGGTTGAACGTTAACCCAGGAAAAACTGAAATTGGCCTATTTACAAGAAAGACGAAGATAGCTCCATATGATGAGCCGCGCTTTCTTGAAAGGACAATAAATATTTCCGACAGGGTGAAGTATCTAGGAGTCATTCTCGATCGGAAATTAAAATGGAAAGACCACATAAACGAAAGAGTCAAAAAGGCTCATATATGTTGGTCAATCTGTAAACGGGCCATAGGCACAAGATGGGGGCTGAATTCAGAGATGACACACTGGCTTTATAGTAGCGTTATCAGGCCGATTATGACCTATGCTTCTATAGTGTGGTGGACGTCGATGGAATATAAATGCAACATCAAAACAATACAGAAAGTTCAGAGAACCTGCTGTCTTGGTATAAGTGGGGCCTTCCGAACGACATCAACAGGGGCGATGGAAACAATATTATCTATCCAGCCAATCGAAATTCGTATAAAATACGAAGCGGCTCTTGCAGCAAAACGACTAAAGGTGATGGGTGAGTGGATCGATCAGGAACACGAAGCGCATCATCAACGAATCTTTACGGCCATAGGAGAGTCCATACCGGAAAATGTCGCAAATGACCGCATACCGGAGACTAGACTAGAGGCCAACTGCGGAACATTGATCCCCGACATCCATTCCTGGTTGACCGACCCTTGGAACCAGATCCCCATGGGGCTTCATTGTTACACGGATGGATCAAGGTCGAGAGGGAAAACGGGACTTGGTGTTTATATAGAAAACACCACAGAACTGTTTTTCCGCCTGCCGGATTATTGCACAGTTTTGCAGGCGGAAGTTCGGGCGATAACGGAGTGTATCAGGGAACTCAACGTAATGGGGAGGTCAGGACTTGTGAATATATTCACAGATAGTCAGATGGCCATTAGAGCAATCTCAAAGGAACGCACTAAATCACGTACAGTTTGGGATTGCAAAAACGCTATTAACAGTTACTCGACACATGGTGAAGTGCACATCATATGGGTGCCAGGGCACGCGGGGATAACTGGAAATGAGAGGGCTAACTCACTTGCTTCTAGGGCAATAGAGTTAGGTAATATAAGCTTGGAATGCGCGAAACCCTTCGATGCAGTTAAATCCGAGCTAAAGACTTGGGCACATAGGGCCCATTCAACTCTCTGGAATAACGGAACCATGGGAATCAATACAAAAATTCTATGGGGAGATCCAGACGAGAGAAGAACGAGGGAGCTGCTAAAACTTAGTAAGCTCGAACTAAGTAGAATAATGGGAGTTGTCACGGGGCACTCTCAACTACTGGCACATCTTAAACGCATAGGAATAGCGGGAGGAGATGAATGTAGAGCATGTGGGGAGGAGAGCGAAACGTTGGAACACTATTTGTGCCAATGCCCCGCCTTCTCACAAATAAGATCCCGATATCTTGGGGGTGACATCTTACCAGACATAAGCCGATTACGGGGAATATGCTGGAGGAAATTAAGGAACTTTGTGAGTGACACGGAGTTTCTCTAGACCTTTGGGTCAATGTGTTATGGTTAAAATCAAAGGAGCGCACAACAAGCCTTCACTGGCTTAGGTGTATGTCGCATGACATGGGCTGACAATACCCCTCCAATCAACCTAACCTAACCTAACCTATTATTTATGGAATAAGATTTCCAGTAGTCTATCCTCCCAGCTCAAAGTTCCAAACATTTGTTTAGGGTTTCTGCTTCTATCTCACCAATGGTTCGGATAATGTGGATTCTTTCTGGATTATTTGCATAGCATCGGTCTTTAGTGGCAATTTCCGAGAAAAAGTCTAATTTGCCGAACTTAGTGACCAAAAGATAGGTTGCTTGATAAGCTCTCTGTCATAATGCGTCATCCTGCTGAAACCAAAGATTACCAAAGTTTATATCTTCAAACTTTATAGCATTTTCGAAAAAATGGGGCTAATGAACCCACCACTCCAAAATCCACAAGAAACTACTACTCTCTGCAGATGAAGCACAGCTTTTCCGATCCCCAGATGCAACAATTTGGTTTGTTGACACATTTACTGAGATGAAAATGCGCCTTATCAGAAAAGATGAGTTTTCTGCCGAAATCCGCAATGAAGTAGATGGACATTTGCCTTCAACTGCCAATTGGTTATTGTAAGCGAAGTTACTCATCATGCTGGTGCGTGAAGTGCCGAGCTGCTGATATCGATATCCAGTCGACATTATTGCATTGATTTGCACTTTTTCGGTATGTGGCCGTACCACATATTTGTCGGTACACACATACGTGTCTTCACGTAAGTTTGGAGTCCAGGATAAACCTCTTTCAAGAGTTCCTGGGCAATACCATCCCAACGTGGTGGTCTGAACTCTGAAATTTAATATCATTTGAAAAGGAGTACTATTTCGGTCCATGTAGGATTTATCATCAGACCATTACCCTTGGTCCAAAAAAGTACTTTGACGATGATCGAGAATCGAGGGTGTATTCACGTTATTAAAGGCACCTTCTATATCAAAAAAGGCTGCCAGAAGATGTTTCTTCTTATCAAGGGAGTTCTCTATGGTAACCACAACTACATGTAGTGCTGTTTCCACAGACCCACCCTTAATGTAGGCATGCTCTGCACCACAGAAGTTGTTTACCGAAGTAGCTGTCTAATGTGTACATCAACTAGTCAGTCCGGTGCTTCCAATGAAAACGATTAAATCAGTCTGTCATCCTTTGCGGTTCCACGGTTTATCCTTCCTGCTTAGGGAATGAACTCCATTCTCATCTCCCTTCAACCAATGGAAATATGTCCACATTCTAGACTGCCCATGACTATGGAGATCAACCATGGTAAGATTACCTTCATCTATTGCTGTAGCAGTGTCTGAACAATTTCATCTGGTCCTGCCGGCTTCTAAGGCTTGAAGGATTATACCGCTGTTGCTTCCCTAGCAGTCCATTAAATCACTTCTGTGGGTTGTTGACGGTTGTGAGAATGGTTACATCAATGTTCCTACCGTCATACAAATCTGGAAAGTGAGTCCGCACAAGTAAAATCAGGGTTTCCATGCTGTTTTCAGTCAAGTTCTAATCAAACTTCAACAAGAATGATGGCATTATGGTGTCCATGGAAAGCAATGTTCTTAGATGCAATGCCTCAGGTGTGCTTCTCAAGTCGCAGCAAAAAAGCCTATGCGATTCTCTCATCGCCTTTCTGGTTTCATTTTTTTATTGTATTGAAATGGCTCCCGTACAATTCCCAAGCCAGATGTTTTCTCGTTCTCATCCCCTTGTCCATTGGTTTCCTGAATTCTGCGTACTTTCTTCAATCTAACACAAAATGTCAAAGTTGAAGTTGCAAATCGCCAAACTCAATGAGGTAAAATATTTCAGTTACTTTAAACTGTTCATACTCTGTTTTTGAAGTTGGTGTAGCTTCTTTTTTAAGTTTTAATTTAATAACATTATTTTAACTGCCTGATTTTGTAAATCTAAATGAAAATTTAGTTAGAAAAAAATAATTCGGCCAGATATTTTCACGAACAATTAAAAAACAACATTTGCTTAGAATTCCGAGTTCTGTCTACAAGAAATATACATATAAATCGCTTCGTTTATTTTTCACATTAATTCACTCACATATACATACATATATACATACATATTTATGTTTGTATGTATGTATTTAAAATTTTTAGGAAGACCATTATTATATTCTTTTGAAAATTCATCATTTAATCATTGCGGAAGAGGACGACATTCACATTAGCGAAATGTTAATGTTGAAAGACGAAAGCGATAAATCAATTGTGGAAATTGGTGGCATTAGCCGACGAAACTCTAAATTAAATGACATTTCATCATTCATACGTAAGCCGGAACACATAGAAAACCTATTAAAGCACATCGCCCTTCTTATCATCAACCAGTGGAATAAATTTATTTACGAATTCGAATCCTTGGAAACCCCCGATGGTACAGTTAGTTTGAGAATTTCAAATCTATCGCAATTACTCTCCGTCTTGCTTATTGTGGCTGTGAATGTTGTAATCAATTACTGGAAAGTTATGACTTTACAACAGAAGCAAAGAGGGTTGCGCAAAAATCAAGAAGTTGAAGGAAGATATAAGACGTTAAGTAAATTGTTGGCAAGAGAAGTGGAGAAGCGACACTTGTCGTGGAAAGTCGCCAAAGATGCTATATGCTCCTCCCTGCAGTTATCGAATTTAGCGAAAACATGGGCAAAAATTTTATGGCATGTAAATGTCAAAAGTCTAATGGGCTTACCTTATTCTATATATTTAGAGCTTTTAGCTTTAAGGGATTTAATATTTAAAGTAGAAACTACTTTCACCACAACCTATTGCAGCCGTTTGTCAGTGTACGTACCACTGGTGATTTATGCTCAAATGGAACTTATTAAAATTAGCTACGAAATATTCAAAGCTCCAATCAATATATTTGAAGAGCTGTTTCAATATTCTTCAAAAGAAGAGAACAAATTACACAAAATGTCCTACTCAGGAAGAAAAATCGTTTCGTTTACTAAGTCAATTGATGGTAATGAAATACGAAAGCGTTTGACTTTTGATGATGAAGTTCGCGAATCGGATTATACTCTTTCCTGTTTATCAGCAGCGATTTACGATTATTTTGAATATTATGGCAAAGAGGTACCAGTACCGAAAATTCTTAATACTACTTGTCGCACCATGGCAAAGGGGTATTTCACCGATAATTCGGGTGATAAAACTGATTTTATCGGCGGTGTTGTATTCTTACAACTGCCGTTGAAAACACCAGATCGTAATCACGCGAAGCAAATACATTCGATTGTTGAACATATAAGACGAAAACAAATCATGATATATTTAGCATCAATGGGTCAAACTAAATTTGATATGTTGACGTCCATTTTTCCAAGTGTGTTGACAAAAATCTGCATCAATTATTTTTCATCGAACTTTCCAGTAACGTTAACTGAAATACACGGTGAAAACTCCGAATTTCAAACTCTGTGGGGCCAAACAGTTGAAGATGTGTTACTCTTCCGACCACCTCAATCGAAAACATGTGAGTATCCATATGTAGATTTATTTACATATGTATGTAATTAATCTAATAATTTAATTTTCATTGCGTCATTGTACACGTTTACACGTTATTTATTAAATATTTTCAATCTACTATGTATAGCAATCAGCGAAACGAGAAATGTGCATTATATTTGCAACAAAAAAATTAAAAATGTGCCCCAATAACTTGAATATACCTCTAAAAAATAAATAAATAGAAATGAATTTTGACTCCAACTCCAAAAAATTTTCCAAAAAATATTTTCTATTATTTTTTCAATAATAAATAAGAGTCAAGTTTAGAGAAAAACCGCTTTCGCTCAAAGTAGACGAACAGGCTTAATGGCGTTTGCTTTTCTGAAAAAAGTGTAACATTTTGTTGATAAGTTTATTTACGTTTTAGGACAGCGTGCTGTTGTAATTTTAAATTTGCTTTTATCAAAGAACACTAAATTCGATATTTTTCTCTTTAAAAGGGGGAAAAATTTTAAAATTTTTTAGAAAAAATTCACCATAAAATACGAGGGTGGTTCGATAATTCCATGTATTTTTGAATCAAACGCAAATTTTTGTATACAAAATTATTTTACTTTCAACTTAACCTCCTTTAAGCTCCGTACATTTTACCCCAATTTTCTTATCCCTTCCAAAAAAAAAAAAAGATTTTTCGAGATCATCAAAAAAATGTATTTGTTTGAGATGATTTCATCCTTGGAGTCAAATCTGTTTCCGCCGAGATAATACTTCAGGTTTGAAACAATAAATAGTTACTCGTGGCTAAATATGGAGAATAGAGCAGATGAGGCAGCAATTCGTAGTCTAATTCACGGAATTTCGCTATGGAAACTGCAGATAAGTCCACTTTGCATCGTCCTAGTGGAAAAAACAAACGTTTTTCTTGACTAAATGCGGTCGTTTTTTAATCCTCATTAAATTGACCCAGTAAGTTGGCCTTTCTTGGCGTCGATTCACCCCGAGAAATCAACTGTTTTCACTGCTTTTTGATTTCGAATCGGCGCAAACTTTTCCACATTGCGTTGGAACAACGCCAAAGCTGCTGTGAGGTTCTCACCCGTTTGCATTTGCGGTCGATTGTGGCAAGCAGCTTGTTATAATTTTTAAGAGGACTCAACTGACATGTGCCTTTGGACAAGAGCAGTGTTGCCTTTTAGGTTAAGAAGCGAAAAATTCAAAACATCACGGAATTATTGAGCCACATCGTAAGTTAAAAATATGAAAAAATAATTGTAAATAGGAAATTCGAGAAAAATTTTTATTAGAAATAAATATTTTAATTGCTAAAAATCTTTAGAGCTGCATATTAGATGAAAAACTCTTTTCGCAAACATCAGAAAAAAAACATAACAAATAGCTAAAATTCGATAAAACTGTAAATAATGAAGAAGTGATTTGACGACAAAAACGCCAAATGCTCGGGAAAATTTTCAAAAAATCTTTGACAAAAAAAAACAGAATCAATAAATCCAAAAAACACAAGCAGTGAAATGAAAGAAAATAAACATTTTTTAGCAGACAAATTTTGCCATTTTAAAAAATAGTCTCTTACAATTTTAAAATTGCTGAAATATTAACACATAACAATTTACCTACTAAGACCCCTGAAGCCGTTCCTCAGAAAGATGATAAACGCAAGATTTAATTTAAAGCTTTCAGTCATCTTGGCACCGGCTTCAAAGACCTAAGTAAGTAATGTATATATTTTTCGTCGTTTAAATTTTAAACTTTTTAAAGATTAGTTTTGACTTCGATGTGAGAGCTACTCTTCCCTTTGGCCTTTTGGGTACTGGTCACATCGAGACCTCCTCTGAAGCATACCAATTTTTATCACTCTCACTATTATATTATCCCAGACATACGATAATTAGGTATTAATTTGTATGGGAGTTATCCCTCCCATTGATCCTATCCATTTGGTTTTTCTTTACACATTAATTTTGAACAGTCTGACTTTTACATTAAGCAATAGATAAGTAATTTTGTTCTTAATTTTTTAAGAATCTTGTACAACACAAAGAAAATTAATTTGACTAAAATATTACGGGGAATATTAAGTATTTGTTTTCAGGAGAGTTTCCGTTCCTAACCTTAAATAACATACATACATTAAATCAATTTTATTTATTATTTAAGCTTGAGCTCTTTTTAAATAAAATCTTTATTTAATAATCAAATGTTCTTCAGAAGAAGGCACTGGTTGAACACCGAAATATCGATATATAAATAAAACTATATATATAAATAAAAATCCTTTATATAATAGAGTTAATTACATAATATAAACAAATGCATTGTTTATTTTTTCAGGCCTATCATTAAACATCCATCATTTTGGCGATAAGTATCGTTTGGCCGTTATGGCGGATACTCAACTTGGTCCGGAACATTCAATAATAACACGTTCATTCGAAAAATATATGGAGACTGCTTCATTATAACGTTTAAGCTTATTCAAATACTTTATAAAATTTTTATTAAAGTCAAATAAATATTTGTTGAAAATATTTTTGATACATAATTTACATACTTACATATGTATATGCCTAATTATTGTTACATAATTTTATTCATTATTATATTGTTACGTTGTATCGCATTGACATGTTGTTACAGATTCTTTTTTGTTGCAAATATATACATATAACGAACTCCATTTCAACTTACAACATTTATTTAATTAACGCTTTATATAAGCCACTTACTTACTTCGCCCAAAGTATGCCCAAGAATGTTTTCAAACTGCTTAAACTTCACTGACGATTTGGTTTTAGCCACCAATAAAATATCGGCATATGAAGAGCTAAAGCCACAATAAACAATACATTTTTTTCATTTTTTTATAATAAAAAATATTTTATTGTTTGTTGTTGGCTTAGCTGGGTATATGCCTGCATTTCATTGGCGCTAACCAAATCATTGTTGATTACAAATAGAAAAATATGATTGAGTTATGTTTGAATTCTTATATAGTATTTGTAGTCTGTGGCATAAGTATACGCGTTTGAATGCTTTTAAATCATGATTTGGCTAAAAAGGTACTGATGATTTGGTTAGCGCCAATGAAATGCAGGCATATACCCAGCTAAGCCAACAACAAAGAATAAAATATTAAAATATTTTGGAGAATATCTCGAATAACAAATTTGATAAATATAATAAAAAATTTTAAGTTGCAAGCATAACACGGTCTAAAATTGACTACGCTCTTCCTATATACTGTACGGCTATTCGCATGTCAAAGTATTATAAGGACCGTAACACGACGAAGTACGCCCAAGAATTGAAGCCTTTTTAACCAGCCCCAGAAACAATCTCTTAGCAGAAGCCGGCATGCCTTCTATGATAGAGCAGACTATATATCCAACACACAAACTCATTACTAAACTTTTGATTTGTCGTAACAGAATATTACTTTCGGAGGGAGAGAAAACTATTAATGTAACTAAAAGACCTAGACTGAAATCTTGCATCAGAAGATGCATAGATTTAAAAAAAAATTAATTTAAATTTTTTTCCTGTATTTATGACCAAGCATGCAGAACCACCATGATTGACAAATGAACATTCATTTATTTTATCCATGGCAGACCCACCTAAAGCTATCAACTCTTCCTATACATACAGAACTATTTTGCTCCAATTCACAGCTGAAGCATAAGCTATCTCCATTGCAATGCAGTACGCGACAATATCTCGTCAAAAAGTCACAATACGAATCACCGATGATTAATAAAATAAGAAAAATATGGAAAGTAAAATCAGAGGTATGTGGGTACCTTCTCATACTGGCGTTACTGGAAACGAAAACGCTAACTAAGCTGCTGAAGAAGCGAAATGGTAGCCCTTGATAAAATATTAGATTTGAGAAGCTCAAGATATTTTTTTCTCTTAAGCCTGCAGAAACCCAGCACAGACATAAACGCATGAGCCCAACGGGAGACAAACGATTATACCCTAAAAATTGTTCCAGAAATTAAACCACTTTATTTTCACACCTAAGAATCGGCCACTGTAAACTATCTCACCAACATCTATATATTTTATTGTTTGTTGTTGGCTTAGCTGAGTATATGCATGCATTTCATGTGCGTTAACCAAATCATCAGTACCCTTTAGCCAAATCATGATGAGTGCTTTTCAATCATGATTTGGCTAAAGGATACTGATGATTTGGTTAGCGCCAATGAAATACAGGCATATACTCAGCTAAGCCAACAACAAACAATAAAATACTTAATATTTAATATTATTATCTTAATAATATTAATATTTAAAGTGTGTATGTTTGGATCTCTATTCAATCACGCAAAAACGGCTGAATGGATTTCATTGAAATTTAGTACACAGACAACTTAAAGCCTGGATTAGCATATAGGCTACATTTTAACATAATATATTTATACTTGGTTTGCCCATTTATGGACTGATGCCGTAATTCTTATATATGAAAGTTCCGCATAGACGGATGAAATTTCACACGCGGATTGTTTTCTCCTCGTATAGCGAGAGGTTTGGTTTGACCACTTATAGACTAATACCATAATTTTAGAGTTTTGAAAAAATGTATTTCCTTTAATCATGATAAAGCAGCTGGTTTAACCACATAAACACCAATACCACAATTCTTATATCTAAATTTTTGCTACTCAATCAAACATAAGACACACAATGAATTTTAATGAAATTTCGAACACAGATAGGTTTTAGCCTACATTAGCACTTTATAACTTTAGTTTAACCACTTATAGGCTTACACTTTGATTGGAGTAAAGGACTTGGTTTGGCTATTTACGGACTATTGCCAATGTATTTAGATGTTTGCTACTCAATAACGCATCTGCAGCTGAACAGATTTGAATTTAATTTGGCACCCATAAACTATTTTAGTACATATAACACTTTTTGTCTGCATAAAGGACTTGATTTAACTCATTTTGAGACAATAGCATAACTCTAAGGAATTTTATGACATTATATTACAAAGATACTTTTCGGGCCGTAATTAAAATTTTTTTTTGCGAACTCGTAGAAAATTCGGTCACTGGTGTACGTCGGTAGATGAGATGCATGAGTGTATGAAGGTAGAAAATTTTAGGCTTACTTGTACTTGCAGCACGCATGTTTAACTTTTCAGTGATTTGAAATCTAACTCTTACGGATTGAAGCTGCTTCAGATCGAAAAAGGTCAACTGAAAACAAATGCATATAAATCGTAAAATTTAATTTACCAATGACTTTAGTTAGTCAGTGGTGAAGGAGAATAAGTGTCTTGATAAGCCGTATCCTAATTATCTTTAATATCTTGCGATTTACATTTAGGAGACTGCAATTTCGCCTAAAGTAGACATGGGATAGGTTTTGTAAATACAAAACCTATCCCATGGCCAAACACTGAAGTTGGCAAGTTTATTATATTAATTACCAACTAACTCGAACTAAGTCACGATTACATACTAAGAAAATATAAAAAAGCGTTTTATTTGAATATGAAGAATGGCTTAGAGCATAAAGTAGATACTGAATTTATTAAAGACTAAATGATAATGATTAAAAATATATACACAAACTATAAAAAATAAAGTATAATTGATTATTATACATACTTATAAAAGTATTTATATTTCAAAGTATTAGAAAGGCACACTAATAACTATAGCATAACATATCATTAACCATTATAGAAGAAACCAAATAGAATTTCAAAAAACTTAAGGTCAAAGTATATTAATCATTAAATACACGAAAAAAATTAACTTGATAGTTCATCTTCTTAGTTGGATATAGGAAGTTTGATAAATGACGCATATTAAATAAAAATAAAATTTTATTTAAAACTGTGTGAAGTGTAATATAACAAATTCGAAAATAGCACATCCTCCAATATTATATATGTGTATTGTATGTATGTATAAAACGGGTTAAAGTTAAGTTAAGTTAAGTTTATTTGAGACTTTAAAAACATACATACAAAGACAAATTACAAAGAAAACTTAAAACTATAATGTTTTGTATTAATGAAAATTATTGGTTGACAGTAACAAACTTATCATATTTTGTGTAAGAATACTAACATAAAAGATTAAAGTGCTTGCTCCCGGCACAATAATTTGAAATAGTAAAAGAAATGTGCTTAGAACTAAACTTAAAGCTAAAAAAATAATAAAAAGGAATAAACAAAAAATATTATCCTCTGTGGGCGCCAGGAATTTTAGAAATATAAAATTTGGGCAGTGAATTATTTATACATGCAACTTCATGTTCCACATAACCTAAGGGTGAATAGTAGTTGGTATTTAGCCAATTTAGCCCGACTTGATCATTTAAGATATTTTGAATTATAGGATTTTCCAGATTATGCAAAGAATCAATAAAGCGTTTCATTAAATCAAAACCATACGAGGCTAAGGGTCTAACTCCTGTTAAATTATAAATATGTTCATTGGAAAATTTTCTATGAATTCGTTCAAAGTGTTTGTTATTGCAAAGCCTAAGATTTTACGTTCAAAAATTTCAAATTCCCTCATTGCTGAAGGGGAAAAAACGGGTTAAAATGATGATAACATTTTAAAACAATTCAACTAACCTGTGATATACAAATCATTTGCATACGTCATTCATAATTAATAAAAAGGAGAGAGAAAATAAAACATATTTTTATAGTTTTCAATATTTTTTTTAAATCCTCATTGTCCTCAGCAGAAGTTAATAAAATAATTTCGCTTTAAATAAGACTAGGAATGTCCTCAAGAGCAGAGTGTATGAAATCAGACAATTTTCTTCATCAGTTTAGACAACAATTTATAGATAAATTTCAAAATCCAAGATTGCGAGTAATTTGATTTTGAATTTGCAAAAATAATTAGTAAAAATATTTCCTTTTAGCAAAATTATCCGCAGCCATATAATATGGCAGAAATCCAAACTCAACATTTGAAAGAACAACAGAAAACTGAGCAAGAAATTCACGAGTTGGAGGCAAGCTTGAGTGCTAAGCAAAAAAATGTTCATCCAGCTGCAACAAGCGGTGGTGATGCTGATCGAATGTTACATAGTTCTCCGCAACATGTTGTCGACTCCAATAGAAAACGTAATATTAATGACGGCGTAGTAGATAGAATGATGCATAATTATACATATGCTGCACATCACGCTGGAGACTCCAATAGACCACGTAATAGTGATAACTTGTCTACAAAGCACTTGCATGCCAATTCTAAACCATTCCCACCAAATTTCACTTCAAATGCTTCAACTTCGTCACGCAAATATCTTGCAGCTGACAACTATAATGGCGATAATCCTTATCTTTTTGAAAACGATTCGAATGTCGATGGTCCAGGTAATGTATCGGAAGATAGCGCTAAAAGTCAAAAGTCTTCCAAAACTGTAGTTAGTCGAAAAAGTTCTCATGACCTACGAAAATTGGTAACGTCGCAATGTAAATTGCACGAAGTGATTGGTGAAACTATCAAAGAAATGTGTAACACGGAAGTTGAAAATGCGGTAGAAAATAATGTCGGCCCTTTACATGGAGAAATGTCTCCTAAGCATCCTCCTGCAATCAGTCCTTGCAAAAGGTGCGCTGACCGCTTGCACACAGTGCAATCACAAAAAGATATTACGGCCGAAACCGACAAAAATGATTCCTTGGACTGTCGACATACTAACACACTAACAATATCTGTCGATGACGTAATAAATTCAAGAGTTATCAATCCCATGATTCACAAATTGCATCGCATGTATTTAAATAATCTCAAAGAGGAAATGTCCCTTATGGAAGATTTAGAACGATTGCCAAATAAAGTCAATGAAGTATACAAATCCATAATATTCAAGCAGAAGGATTGAAAAAGCATTCAATTATAAAATTACAGGTACAATTTTTCAAGTAGATTGAAATTTTTAATAAAATAGTTTCTTTTCTTTGCAGTTCAGAAAATGGTCTAACGAGCATAAATTTTTAATTTCTAATTATACCAAAATTCAATGTATGCATGTGTATGTATCTTTTTATTAACTTCCAATACAATATGTACTATTTCAAAAACTACACTATCTTGTTCTTAACTTCTAAATTCAAATATACATATTTTTTATAAATCTATTACAAATGCGTCTTTCACTTATTAAATATTGAAGTCAACCCGAAAAATACTTATTTATAAAAAGAGGCTAAGCCAAAGCCAAGTTTTTAATTTATGAATATTACAGAAAACTACAAATTTCAGAATATAAAAATATGACTCGCAGAAATAAAATTTTGTAAAATATTCGCCAATATTTTCAAATATCATAATCAAAATTCGATATTTTTTCAAAGAAATTTAAGGTTTCATTCCCGATTTTATACTCATCGTAAAATGAGTATTTGCATATATGTACATATGTATGTATATGATATTGTGAATTCAATCACTTTCCGAAGAGAGAGTGAAAAAAGAGCATAAGAACTTGAGCGTAAAATTTTTACATGCTAGAATTATTTATTTGAACAACTATTCAAACAACTGTTTAAAAAACAATGGTTTGTAAGAAATTACATAATATTGAAGATATGAAAAGTATTTATTTTTTAAAAGCGAAAATGAATACATAAATGTAGGGGAAACGGCATCTATTCAATATCGCAGATAATTTCTAGCTTATGTCACTATGTTCGAAGTAAGCAGTGCAAAATATTGAACTATGGAGTTTGGATGCTCACTTAAAGGAGGGAGTTATAAGTGATACGTACTTCTTTCTAAATTTTTAACAACAAAACCACTGTTTGCGATTAAAAACATTATTTTTATTAAATTTAAAAACAACAACATAAGAAAAAGATGTTTGCAGTTTGAATTAAGCAGCCCAGCTACTTTAGCTACAAATTGTTATTAGTGAAGCCTTCATTTGCTTTTGTCGCTTACTGAGAATTTGAGAAAGCAATTTTTTAAATTTTTGCATTAACCTCTCGTTACAAGTGTTTACTGCGATATATTAATATACCATCGTCAGTCGTATACTGTTCCATTCTTTCAATAGTGGAAGTTTCACCATTGCCATCCAGTTAAAGTTTCAGCTTACTTTTCAAAAACACAGATATTAAAAAACTGATCAATTTAATAATTGCTTCAACTTTAATAATAATATATCTAGTTTTTTTGCGCTTTTAATTCAGCTTCTCTTCTTTTAAATGTTTTTATTAAAATTATATACTTTTAAAATCAAAAGTTTGTTGTGGCTTTAGCTCTTCATATGCCGACAACAAACTTTTGATTTTTCTATGCATTTTGCAAAAAGCTCTAATTGTTTCTAACGATTAGTTGGGGAGAATATTCCAAATAATGAATTTCCATATTATATACTTTTGTTTGTTGTGTCTTTAGCTGCCCATATTCCGACATTTCATTTGTCGCTAAACCAAATCGTCAGTGAACTTTAAACAGTTTAAAAATATTCAACCTCAGATGTTTATGCCATACAAATCAAATACAATATGAGAATTCAGTATTGTATATGAATCATAACAAAATGCGTAATCATAGTATAAAAGCATTCTATATATTTAATTTGAAAATAATAGCACTGTCAATGTCAATCACAACCAAAGAAAACAAAGCTTTTTATTCATATTCTATATCGCAAAGGAATCATATATACTGGAGACATGTGAGCTTACCTTGACTATGAAAGTTTTCAGGTTACTGATAAATAATAGGGAAACTTTCTAAAATACTCTCTATTCCAGCGGAATGTAAATTTTCTTAAATAATAGTATTTATTGTTGATGGCAAAAAAATGTCAACCATAAACAAAATCTGGATGTTATGTTCGCTTGAATTTTCTAAGGAACAAATTGTTGTTCTTTACTAATGGTAAGGGCGATTATTGCTGCACAATACGTTAGGTATGATACATATTTCTAAAGCTACTACCGACCTTTTTGCATTTCCCCGTTTCATCAACCAAAGGCCCAGGTTTGATTCCATTAAGAGCTTTACTAACATTCCTGTTTTCTATAGATGCAGTGAATTTTGCTAAGAACTTTGTGACAGTGATGGATTACTTTTGCTGTTTTAGTACAGACCTTTGATACGAATCATCTAACAACTATTATATTCATTTTTACCGATCCGATACCTTTTTTCCATTCTTTATTTTACATGTACGATTTGTATTTTTAAATCTAGAAGCATATAAAAAACATCAATCCGAAATTTATTTTTAAAAAAATTAACCATGACGATAAATTTCTTTGCAATTGTTCATAAATAGTACCATCATATTGTAGGCTTCTTTGTCAAAGTCAACATTTTCTCCACCAAACAAAATGGCCTGAAATATACGCTTTATTTAAAGATGTATTTTGTACGAAACGTAAACAAATACCGACCTCATTAGCTTTTACTGCAGCGGGACCCATAGCTTTTCCAATAACTTCTATCCAATCACCTTTGGCCGCTCCCACCGAATCAGACAACATCACTTTAACATTTTGACCATCCGTAGAAGTGCCGGTCAAACTTGTGCCTGCCTCATCTTCCACGCATAACATAATGCTTATGATTTGACCAATATGATTTTTTAACATATTACCATTCACTAGAGAACGAGGTTCAAATACTCCAACCATGATTAAAACTTGTCTCTAAATTAATTAAGGTCCTTTAATATTGTGAAATAAACAAAATAAATGCGCCAAATATTTATAAATAAATGTCAAAGTGAATTGAGACAATTTAGTTTTAAACGTTCAGAGATGCCACACCAAAAAGTATACACTATTATCTATATATATAAAATAGGATGTGTGTATGTTTGTATGTAACGTAATGGCTCCAAAACGGCGGGGCCGATTTTGACAAAATTTTCAGGGAACCTTCAGAATACTCGGACGCGTGACACTGTGAAGTCTGATTTCTTATTTTCGGTCTGTGGGCGGAGGGGCGTGGCAAAATCCAATAATTCATAAAATGGGAACGGCTTGGCCGATTTCTGTAAAACTTTTTGTCAGTTGTTCGTATTTTCGAGGAGAAGGTTTTTATGGAAGAAAATCACTCCGGAAAAGTCGGAAAATTGGAAAAGTCGAAAATCGAGTTTTTGTATGAAATTTTTTTTGAAATTATTCCTTAATGGCTTTTCAAATGAAAAAATAGAAAGTTTGTCTGAAGGCTTAAAATTGGGGCGAGGTGAAGTTCGCCTGGTCCGCTAGTATATATATATATATATATATATATATATATATATATATATATATATATATATATATATATATATATAAATGCTGTACATATAACATATAAATAAAGGCATAATTATACCAGTTAGTTTGACAGCTCAGATGACTATTTTTTAATGCTTGTTGTTTGTATGCAAAAAAAATTTGTAATATGTACTTACATTTTGTCTCTTAAATCTATAAACTTGACGCAAATTTTACTAATTTATTTTTTTAATTGATTCTTCAATAGTCAAAATTTGCATTTTCATGGATTTGATGCCACAACTGATTTTGACATCCAAAGAAGTCATTTTTCAAAGCGAATTGGCGCGATTCTACCTGATATGATATCTTATTATAACCTAAGTAGTGTAAGCTTACCTATCTTTTGGCCAAATCTATCAAAATGAGAACGATTTTCTAACTATGAATAATAAATTGTCAGATACAATATACTTTTATATCTTTTGATTTTCGCCAAAACTCACACACCTAAAGGGATCGACGTGGTTATATGATCTTTGCAGTACCTAGTAGGCAACTCTAATGATTGAAAAAAATCGCTACGTCTCCACACTTATAGCTGTCACTTGAAAAATCAATCCAAACAACAAAAAAAATTCTGCTGCAAATCTTTCAAAACTACCGCAACTTAAAAACAGAATTTTAAATTTTTAATGCATCAATCTATCAAGTTGTGATATAAAAATGTATAAGTCTATAAATGAAAAATCTTTCAATTTAGAATTTATAAAATAGAAATGTACAAATTTATAGTACCGCATGTCTATATCTGAAAGAAAAATTGAAAACAAAAGACGAAAATTGATTTTTCCACTATTTTTCCTAACAACAGCAGCTACATACATTGTAGAAAACTGCAAAGGGATTAGTGAATTTTTTTTAATATAAGTAACATTAATAAAAAATGAGTAAGTTAAATAATATTGATAAAATCCAAGGAATACTTATTTTTTTGTTTGTTTATATATTAAATTCCAATTAGACTGCAATATAAATAAAGTGTTTATTTAGATGTGTGCGTGTCATTCTTCCATATTGCTTGAATTCCTATACTTAAATTGCCATTTATTTGCTATTTTCTTGTAAAAGGAATATCAAGTTTTCATAGTTCCAACCCCTATTTCTATTATTTAATTTAATAATTGTGTGTATAATTCTCAAGTGCTTAGAATATGACGTCACTCGTAAAACCCCGATAAACATTTGTGACCATCAAAACACTTCTTTAAAAAATATAAACTACAACAAACCTTACTTAAAATTATGCCATTACAATTTTACTTATGTATGTATCGTAATTTTTTTCTCATTATTATTTTTGCTTACTTAGGTGAAGAAGAAAACGAAAAGGTTATATTGGACTTGTCTCGCAAGCAATTAAAGAAGGTGCCAAAACAGGAAGACGCTCAAAATGTTCGCACTTTGCTGCTGGATGAAAATGAACTGCAAAAGATTGACAATATTGACTCATACTTGAAAATTGAAAAGGTAATAAAATTGTGTTTTAGTTGTCAAATTAATGAATAATCTTAAGTGTGCAGACTAAAGTTTGCGATTTTTAAGTATATTTTATATATGTACATAATACGCTGAATCAAACATAAAATTCTAAAAATAAAATTAAAAACCGATTTTTGAAAGATTTTATCATCATATCCCAACTGGCTGGAAAGTGCAAGCGCGTCATTTAATGAACAAACATATGTACATATCTACATACTTACGAAAACGTACAGGTGAACATAGGAGTTCCTCATTTTACATAAGTTTATTACCTAAAAAAATGCAATTGCTAATAAATTAAATTTATTAGCAATTGTTAAAGTAAAAACTAAAATTATATCATACTAATTTAGAGTTTTTGAGATTTATGTAAAACTTTAGACTTTTAACGATTCTCTAAAACTTTTAAATATTATTTTTTAGATCAAGCAATAACTTAAAAATTTTACGATTTTTTTTTATTTTAACTAAAATGTTTCCAATGACAGTTACTATAATTTTATTACACTAGTTTCCTTTACTTCCATATATACAAAATTTTCATTCTTAATTCTGTTTTTAGAAAATGTTTAAATTGTATTAAAAAACGAAAGCGGTTTTTATTTCAGTTTGGAATTTTCTGAAAAAATTATTAGTTAAACGTAGATACAGACGTCAGAAGAATTTGAAATGATGTTGAAGTTTGGTCAATATTTTATAATATTTAAAATAGATTTTTCATTCTGCTAATTACAAATTTCTTTTTGAAATTCAAGAGTACTGCATTTAAAAAACTGCAGTTATAATTTCAATAAAATTCGTATAAATTTTCTGTATTCTTTAAAAATTTGACAAATTTATAAAAAAATTCCAAAGGATTAATAAACCTTTAATTACAATTACATTCTAAATGTCTTCACTACATTTCACTCTTAATGAAATTATTTTAGTACTTCATTCCATAACTTTACATAACATTACTTAATTTCAATAATTTCATTCTTGAAATAACATTTCTTAGCAAATTGTATTTCATTAAAAATAAAATTTACTTTTTTAATGTTAAACATAAAGTTATATTAATATGTTGAAATTTCAATATTGTTCTGAATTTCATTATATGTCACCTAAGTTTGAATAAACATTTGAAAATCTTATGGTTAAGTGGTCAAGTATTTAAAGTGTTTAAGCACATTTTTCTAAATTCCATGCAAAATGTGGTTTAAGTTTCTTAATCTGATAAAGTTACGGAAATTCGTTATCGCCCAATAAGTATTTTTAAGGAGTTATTATTTTCATCATCTAAAAATTTTTCCATCGTTTTTTACAGCTGTCTTTAAGTAAAAATCAATTACTGCGCATGTACGGCGTTTGTCGGCTGCACTGTTTGCGAGACTTAAATCTTTCTTTCAATGGTATACTGTCGATTGAAGGTTTGAAGGAATGTGCTCATCTGCGCTATTTAAACTTGGAAGGAAATAACATAAAGACAATTGAGCATTTGAATACAAATACAAAATTGGAATTTTTAAATTTGGCTGAAAATAGCATTGGCAGTATTTCGGATATATCTTTTTTAAAGAACCTTAAGGTATGCTGTACTTAACTTTAATATTATTTATTTACAGCCGTATGCAAAAAATATAAAACAGCTTTACCAATTGTTGCTAAACAAAATTGTATTCAAAAAAGTTTAATATGACTGTTTTTACGTTTCTTAGTTTCTTTTTGAGTTTTATAGTTTAAAACTCATACACATTGTGAACAGATTTTAAAATAATATAAAGTTAAATTACGTTGGAAATAAGAAATAAGACCAAAACAAAAATCAAGAATTTTTATTACTTTCTAATAAAATATTTTCAGAGTTAAAAAAATTTTCAAATATATAACTTTATTTAGGCAACATTTTGCAAAATCAAATGAATTTTCGTTTCTAATATTTGTATTGAAATCAACAATAAAAAACTCAAAAATTTTACACATGCCAAAAATAAATTATACAATTTTACTTCAGAATGATATATAATTTTAGACTAATATGACTGCAGTTTATGATGTACAATTTTATTCGAGCAAATTCTTTTATTCTCAAAATAGTTAAAAGTTTGTTAGCCTTTTATCTTTAAAGTTGAAGAAATTTTACTTCAACTTTCTGCATACGCCCGTTACCCTTTGACCGTTTTGTTTATGAAAAAAAAAATTATTTTATGTTCAAAATACAAATTAGTTGTTCAACACTTATTTATTACTTTAAAATAAAATGATTGATTTTTTGAATTATCGAGTTCCTATCATGACACTAAAGAACATGCATAAAATTTCCTATGAAATAAAATCAAAAATGTATTAGAATGAGTTGAGTATTTGAATATCGATCTATTTTAATATGTGTTTTGAGTGCGGATACGTTCATAAATGCAATACTGTGCTGCAACAGTAAATTAAAATGTTCTTAACTGCAACAGTGAAGCTGTCGCAAGTCACATGTTACAGCGCAGAACTGTATTTAAGCTGTATATATTTTTATATTAATATTTTTTCTTTAGAATTTCTTCTGAATTTAATAATTGTTTGTGATATAATTGTTATAGTTTATTCGCATTTTCTATTATGTCAAAATAATCATAAACTCACTAACAGAGATATTTCAGATAAAAAATTATATTTTGAAAATATCCACATAAAATAGTTTTCAATAGTTAATTTTTTTAATACAATTTTACATAGCAATTGTTCATAAAGCTGTTTTAAATATTTATGAATTAGACTGCAAAAATATATAGTAAGTTGAGTTGTGTTTTTTCCTTTGAAGGGGTTTTGCTTGAATTTGGAATGACTTTCGGTCACCCAGCATCAAATTAGGTTTGTAAACAGACCGGCTTCGGCTATGTGCCACCTTCATTGTTCTCTTTCTTACTAAAAAAAATTTCATTTTTATTTTTGAAGACGACACAGACAACAGACGACCATTGTTTACAACCCTAATTTGACGTAATATGACGGAAAATCATTCCAAACATATAATACTTCTTAAAATAATTTTTCGGTTAAATATGCATAAATATCTCTTTAATTATTAGAAAATTATTTAATAACTTATTTTTATTAATTTTTATAATGAAAGTGATTATTTATTTACTTTATTTTTATAAATTTATTTCACTTTTGTTGAAACTTTACATTGTACCTAACCTTCTTGATTGTTTTTATTTAAAAAAATATACTATAGAAATTCTCTGAATGTTAAAAATCTATTAATAAGATATTTTTTAGGAATTGTATTTGCATGGTAACCGTTTAACACATTTAAGGCAATGCGACAAATATTTACCGACTTCATTAGAAGCCCTAACTTTGGCAAAAAATAATATAAGTGATCTTAATGAGATTTGTTCGTTAACAAATCTAATTAATTTAAATAGCTTAACGATTAATGAAAATCCATGTGTCTCAGTGACAGCTGGACCGGAGTGAGTAAAAAATTATATTTCAAATAACGTTTAAAAACTAATACCTTTCAAAAAACTTTCAGCGGCTTTGATCATCGACCTTTTGTGTTGAACTGGTGTTTAAGTTTAAAAATTATTGATGGCTTCGTTGTGGATCCAATTGAAAGGTTCGGGAATCTTTATTACTTCATAATAAATTTAAATATTAAAATAACAATTTCCTTTAAGCCTTAAAGCAGAGTGGCTATACAGTCAGGGTCGAGGGCGTAGTTTTCGTTTGGGGCAACAGACAGCTTTAGCCAAATATTTGAGCTCGGTTTGTCCGCTCATAGGTAAAGCACTGGAAAATGAAAATGAGAGAAAACTGCGTTTAATACTTAGCAAAGCTCAGCATCATCAACGGCAGTTGCAAGAAGAAATATCTGAAAACTCAAATCCATCTGTTAACAATTCGCCATCGTCGGGTCGTAAAAAACCAGCAAGTCGCATTCAATCCCCTAGATGTAAGCTAATTATTTAGTTTTATTCTTTATTAACTTATTGAACTATTTTATATTAAGCTCGAGGTCTTTTTTTATAAAAATCAGATACTTTTAACAATTTCAATATTAGAAATATTATGATGTGGCGGTCTTCTTCAAGAAACTCAAATTATTAAAAAAAATTAAATACAATATTAATATCAATATTTATCACACAATTTGTAGTTTGTTGTGTGTGATGAAATGCAGGCATATACTCAGTTAAGCCAACAATAAACAATTAATTGCTAAAAGTTAAATAGAAATATTGAAAAGAAAATATACATTTTTTAAGAAGACAGCCGAGGCAGTGTGTAGAAATATTGAATTTTGTTAAAAATAAATACAATATTTTCATAAAATGACCTCGTACTTAATATTTAATAATTCAACAAATAAATGATAAGAATTATTTAAGAATATTTTTGTACGCATATTTACGCTAGTTTCCCGTTTGAGCGGACGTCAAGGTTCACCAGATTCTATGATTAACAGTTATCATGGCAATACGACTAATGAACAAGGTATTTACCACATTTTTATCTTAAGACAATATATAATAAATTCCTTGTAATTTAGTGGCCAATGCTAATCATTTGGTACAGATGACTACATCATTAATTGAAAATATTAAAAATTGTGATGGTTTGTTGTCGCAGAGTCTAGACGGATCCAATACAAACAATTCAAATTCTAAAATAAATAACTCGCAAGATTCAACACCTCGCACTGTAACGCCAAATCCTTACAATGGTAGGTAGTACGCATATTTCGTACATATTAATTTTTAAATAACATTTTGTGGATTGCAGGTGGAGCCCTAAACGCTGCCTCAAAAATGGTCCCTGTGCCCGAAACTCTAATGAGTCCAGACGTTTGTCCAATTACAGTGGCACAAAGGGTAACTGTCTCTTCTATAAATACCCAAATGCAACAGTCAAAAGTAAACAAAAATAAAGGTAGCGGTCGATTATAAGTCAAAATAATTTAAAAAAAATGTTTTTCTCTTTTGAGTTATATTTTGAAAATTGTGTTAATACTTTAATAGATAATCGGCTAAATTCTCCAAAAATACGAAGCCCACACTTAAAACGCAATACAGCGGAACGGAGTCCAACAATGAGTCCAAGGAAAGCAAATTCAAATTCCAATACAACAAATACTACTATGCACCAGCAAGTAAACATAAAGAATGTAGGAAATCTCCAACAGCAAAATGCTTCTCAGCTGGATCAAATGAAATCAAGGCAATTCGTGAGCAATTCAATGCACGTGGCAGCACCAGACGAGTGTTCCGGTGGTGGAAGTTCAGATGATGATAGTGATAATATAAATGTTGATAAATTGAAAACGATCCGTAATAAAGCTGCTCAAAGGTGAGCGCTTCAACTGTTTATATTTTATTACTCCAAATAATATTCTCTGAACTTAACAGATCCCAACAACTTAAACAAAATGTGGATAATTCTAGTCACAATCTTAGTCCTGATACTGAAAATTCAGCAGTAGTTATACAAAAAATATGGCGTGGCTATAGAACTCGGAAGAAAACAAAAGATATTGCGGAGAAATTATTAAAGAAAAGAACGCACGAGTACATTGAGTAAGTGAATATTTCTAGAAGTCTTAAACAACTTGTGTTATTCACGTTTTTAGAAAGAAATAAGTATACAGTTATCTGATTTAATCCGTTTGCATTTAAGAAACTGTTCTTCTATATTTTGTTATTAGAGCAATTCATATTTTAGCTATTTTTTCTTATTTCATATTGAGTTAAGAAATGTAAGTTGCTGCCCAAGACAAATACTCGCGTTAGTTGTGTCCCTCTCATCCGTGTTTTCTGTCACTAAGGCTTCCAATTTCCATTATGATTGCACATATAATTTAGCAGCTCTTGAAAACATCTGCTAAGCCATCTAAATCTGAGGTGTTGTAATCTCGCGTTCTATGGTTTTTACTACTTCAGCACTACTATTAGTGTTCATAGAGCTCTTCTGTGCTTATTAAGGAACAGTTTGACTTGCTATGATCAATAGAACTGACTTAGACTGCAGGGGCAAACTTGTCGCCGTGGCTCTAAATTCAAACCCACCGATCGGGAGTAGCTAAAACTTAAATAGACGTCAGTCTGAGTGCAAATATGGCGCATATAATGCAAAGCGATTCACACCTGAACTATCATATCAAGAGATTTCCTATGACATCTCTTCTTATAGACTGAAGCTAATATAGCCTGGCGAAAATGACAAATTGCTATATGCATAAGAATTGTTTACTTAACTAGAAAGTTTAGAATCTAATCACTTCTATATCAAGCTGTCAGATACTATTATCTATACTTTTTTTACTTTTTAATTAAATTTGTTTTTCATTCTAAATATATTAGCAAACTGACCAAAGATATGGAGATGACCAAAGCTCAACTGGAAAATGAGCGCAAAATCCAACAATTGCAAATGCAGGCCATAAATGCATTATGGAAAAAGGTCTCGTCTATGCAACAAACATCAACCAATACTAGCGCGTCAATCGATAATCAAAATGTGGAAAACAACAGTTCAGCGATATCGAATCAAAATACTCTAAGCCTTGATAACAGCTCGACGACAGTGGTGAATGATTTAGCTAAAACCTGTACGATGCTTACGAATCAGGTAAACCTAATCGAGTTGAATGATTGCGAGTGAAAATTGTACATGTTCGATTTTGTAGGTCCAGCAGTTACAAGGATCCATGAGGGATATATTAAATTGCCTTACATTGTTCTGCAACTTGCCGCAAGAAAACGTTAAACGTCTTTTAACCGCAGGAGTAGCTGAAGCTTTATCAACTACAGCTAATAATGGTGTGCAAGCTTCAAATTCCACCAATACCAGCACCACCACACATTTTGTAGATAAAACGGATACTGCTGCTACGCAAACGGAAATCGTAGCTGTCCACACACCCCAGTTGGAAAATCAATCAAATTTTCCATTTGTAAAAATACGTCCTTCTACGCTGCATTTAATAGAATCACAAAATCCCAGTACAGCAAGTAATTGTAATAGCAGTAGTTCCACTAACAATGCTACTACCACCGCTATGGACACCGAGAACATCACAGCAACACCAACCAACATAGGGCCTTCTTTGAAAGAAATTGGTATCGCTAGTACTGATGATATGCGAAGTTCTAATGATTCCGTGTCAATTGTTGAAAAGCAAGACGAGGATGAGAAACATACTTTAAAAATGACCACCACAATTAGTGGCTAAAGAAATTGGAAATGTGAAGAAAACCAAAGTGATAGGTATTTGTATTTTATAGAATATATTTTTCACATTGATATAAGTTTAAAATTACCACATATAAATTATACAACAAATTTAGAATTTAAATCAATTCAGCACAGTTTTTTTTGCAAGATTTGCTTCCGCGAAATCCATTATGAATAACGATAGAAGAAAAATGCAATTGTTTTGTTTCTTTTAGTTTACATTTTTAATCAACTAGTCTTGCAACTCAATGTAGTTTCTTATCCTCAACACACTCTCACTCTTTCTCAGGCTCGTAGTCGTTTCTATTTAAAAATGAATGAATGTGAATATATGTCTTTTTCTCATAAGAAGGCTTAAAAAGGATCTCAGATATTTTTACACTACATTAGTACTTATCATATATTATCTGGTAGCTTTTGCATTAAAACAAAAAAAAAAAAAAAAAAAAAAAAATTAGAAATTAACGTGAAAAAGCAAACTGACGACCAGTTTATTAAATGAAATTTTAAGATAATTATAATTATGCCACCAGTTTTAAAAGCATTTCTATGTCCAACTTTTACTCCATGTAATTTGTATTTTTTTAATACAATTAACCATTAAATAATATTGAACAAATGTGAAATTATATATTGACAACAATCAGATATGTGATGGAAATCAATCGATCGAAAAGGTGTAATTGAATTCGGAACAGCTTTGACAATTATTTTAAAACACGTCTCACGCTATTGAAAATATATTTTATAATAAACAAAAACGGATATAATGGGTGTAATTTTGATATAGAAATCGATTTCCATCTCATACCTGAATAATACGTATTTTTTTCTCTACTTTTGAAAATTATATTAATACAAATAAATTTTATTTTTGTTTTTTTTGTGGAAACTATTTATTATGCCACCATAAGAAAATATAATAAGAACAACGAAAGTAGAGTTTTTAGTTTCTTATTTTTCGTTTTGTTCTCAATGTAGTAGTAAGTTAAATATAATTAACAAAAGAACGTAGTATTTACAAACAAAAAATAATACTTTAATTTAAACCTGCAAAGAAAGTGAAGAATAAAAATCCAGCTTTAAATCCCTTATAAATTTTCTTTTGGATATGTAAAAAAAGCCAAGTAAAGCTTTAAGGTTGTACCTTTTCCAAAATCAATATTTTGGTTTGTTCGTTTACTTTCTTGGTAAAAAAAATTTGGAATGACTCCTGAACTCTCAAAAATAACAAAAAGCAATTTGTAACTGAAGAATGGAGCTGCACACTTGATTCAGCTGTTTTTTAGAAAAATTTAATTTTTCAGCGCGAACGCTTGTATTAAAAATTCAAAAAGTATGCTGTATCGTTTACAATTCCTTTGTTTAAAAGAAGAATCCTCCGCACAATACATGAATCTAAAGTACAATATTCTGCACATCTTAATTGGAAAACATTGGCACAAACTAATATTGGATGGATACCGTTTCCTTTATCAGAAGTGTCACACATTCCATTCCGATTGGTTTTGTTATCATACATTTTATACGCATGCTTGAAGTCTGTATATCATTTTGCTCTTTCAGAGTGGAATTGAACACCAATAATGATTTACTAATAAAATTATTTTCAAGACTATGAAATATTTCACATACACGAAAAGATAGTTGTGAATTATTTTGGTTTGAATAGGTTTATTATTTATAACACGAGTATACAAAAACTGTTTCGTATGTATGGCTTTATAAAATATTGAAATTTTTTTATAAAATGTTTGAATTACACAATTTTGCATGTTTTCAATCTTCTTCGGAGCCGAAGCTTGTATCACTATCACAATCATATTCATCACTATCCTCATTAGCATTCGTTATTGGCATGGGTCTATTCATATTTGGTTCCAAATCATCAAAGTCGCTGTCACTATCAACATATTTGTTATTGGGGATGTAATTGTAATGTTCAACATTTCTATTGTTTTTAATGGCAAAACGCTCTGGCCATATATTGGCTTTCATATACTCCTTAATATGTTCCGCTGTTAAAATCTTGCTTATCTCCGCCTTAACTTTATCGCCTTCTTCAATTGGTTCCACCAATATATAGTCGCCTCGTTTGACCCAAATATTTTTTCGAAATTTTGTAGGCATGGTAACTGCAAAAATATCGTCCTACAGTATTATGGTGATAAAAAGACGCGGCATTTATGAAGATCTTACCTAGAAAATGCTCATCATCTACATTGGCGGTTTCCACCTCATGCAGATTATTGCCTCGACTGCAAACAACCCGTACGATCTGTTGGTTTGCTTTGGGCAATTCATACTCATCTTCCATCATTTCCTTTAGTACATGTTTGCGGCGTGTCAGACTAGACATGTTTTCTGGCTGTTAGTAAAGAGACGCATTCATTATTCAAGTATGTTCTTTCTGTTAAAATTCTTTTCATACCTACTTTTTTTTCAAGAATTTAATTGTTTCCTTATAATTTCAAAATTATTTGAGTACTTTTTTAATTTTATATGCATTTATATGTGTTAGAACTCTGGAAGCAGGCAATTAAGCCACAAATGCGTGATGCTCTCTCTTTTCGTTGTTTAATAAAAGTGATGTTTATCCTGCGGTTTTTCTGTAATTATAAGCGATTTTTAACACGAAAGCATTCGACTGCTGAGCACAGAATAGTCTATGCTGATGAGATGCATTTATATTTATATCTTGGTTTTTATCGAAAATGTTATACAATGTTGGCAGCACTGATCCAAATGTACATAGTTGTAAAAAAAGTATTATAGAATTTTGTGTATTATATAGTACTGTATAAACTAAAGTAGTGTTAATAAATTTTATAACTGGGCATCACTAAATTAGGTGATTATTATTTGCTTTGCTTTTTCAGTTCAATTAAATGTCAAATATATTGTTAATGCCAAGGCATATGAATTTTCCTTGGTTAATACGTGTAATCTGGATTGTGTAAATGAATTGTAATTTTGAATTAATAGATTTTTATGAGAAACACTATATATGTAAGTACATATCAGCGCAATATTAATGAATGGCTACTATGGGTACAGGATATGCTAAGAATCTTACATGCAGATGAAAATATTAAACTAAGAAGTGAACTGCTTAATTTTCATTATAACAGCTGATGATCAACTGCTCCAATGATGTCACGAAATGGAAGTTATTGAATTGAACCCAGTTTTTCTTGCGCTACAGCGATTTTTGTGTTTTGTTTTGATATTCATATCCTGGCGATGTGAAAATTCAATGTATCTCAAGAGCATAAAATATATTACTATTAGAACAAGCACTCGACTTTTATTCATTTACATATATATTTTTATTTAAAAAAAATTTGTTTAATTTAGAACAGCAAATTGCAATCATCTGCCACTGTGCTGCCTGCTTGTAAAAGTAACACACATCATTTACAAAGTTCTTCCATATGGTAGCTTTGTTTCTCCCAAAACATTTGTTCGAAGTGGGTGAATCGTTTGAGTACAAACTATCAGTAAACTAAAATTGTCTTCCAACCATAAACTAATAAATATTCTGTGCTTCCAACAAATATTTTGTTCTGAACGAATGGGTGAATCCACCTTTAGGTTATTTCACCATGATTTTATGAGAAATGTCCCAATCTTGTCAAAGTTTTAAAAAAGCGCATGATAAGACAGAATGTATGTGTAAAGATTTAGAAAATACACGCAATAATAAAAATTAATAAAAAATTCTCAACTAATTTTAAGTCCTTTTAACTTAAATATTTTTTTATTTTCACGAAACATTCATATAAAGAGTAAAGCAATAGAAATAAATACAAAATTTTAGGGGAATAACAACCATTAAATGCTCTAAATAAGTAAATAAAAAAATATTAGAAATAGAAATTTCAGTTTGATGCGATTTTATAGAAAAAATATTGAAAATATTTCAACTTAGACAGTAATAACGCAGTTCTTTGATCCGAACGAACTTAGCATACAGAGCCTCCATTTATCCATTGACAAGGGAAAGTAAAATGTGCATTCGTTTTAAGGCAATTAATTAATTAATAGTATGAATATGTATGTATGTATGTGTATAAAATACTGGATATTAGGAAAATCAAAATAAACAAACAATAGTTCAATTATTTTTTATTAAGACGCATGATACGTTCTTTTAGGCAACCCGGTTTCACTTTTGTAGTTTTGACTATTTTGCGCGTTTGTACATCTTTAGATTTCTTTAATCTGCAAGCAAAATTAAAAATGCAACATATTTATCATGCTATAAATTTAATATAAAAAGCGAAAAAAGTAGGACTTACAGCTCATTCCATAGTACAGCGATTTCCTTCTTCATAATATCTTTGAAATCGTTAGTAAAATTGATCCAGTGCTCGAAGAATTTATTAGGAGTACATTGTTCCAAAGTATCTGATTTGGGAACGTAGTGATAAAATTTCATAGTATCTATGAACACTTCTCGGCAATCGTTTAGATCCTTAAAGAGTTTGTCGATTTCCTTGGAAGCATTTTTTATGAATTCTTCCATTTTGGATTTGAATGGTTCCATGTTTTGAGCAGTCGAGTGTATGATCACTTTATCTGTGGTCCGCTTTTTAGCTGCGAGTAAATAGAATTTTTTTATAGTTATGAGTTGGCGGAAGACATCAGCGCCATTTATGTATGCATTTTTGTAACTTACCGTTCAGTTGATCATTTAATTTTGAAATTTGTCCTTTAACCTCATTGAAGTCCACTTGACTTGCTCTCTCAACATCTGATGGTTCAGGTATTGGCAAAGGTATTTCTAATAGCTGTACGCCTTCCTTTCGCTTCCTGCTGATATATGTTCGTACTATAAAATGTAACAGAGTTGTTTGTGAGTCCTTGGACTTGACATCTTTTAATTTGCTTAAGATTTCCAGAGTGAAGCCATCAGCTTGTCCCCGCTGACGATTGCCGCCATTCATATAATTGCCCAAAGTCAGTATGATGGCAAATATTAATTTAAGCTCTTCACTTTCCATTAAAAACTGAGATAATTGCATGACAATTTCCAATTTTCGTTCTATCACGGTGGCCATTTCTTCGAACTCTGGCATGAAAACCAAACATGATATGCGTTCGCTAAACAGAGAGATCTGGGAGATTTTTAATAGGAACTGCTCGGGCTCATCGAGAGGTATGTCTCCCTGTTCCTTAATGCGCTCTAACTCCTCATTGGTGGCCTTGTTTTTATTGATTTGCTGTAGAGTTTCCAAACTAACGACAGAGGTGTCGACATGGTATATAGCATGTTCGATTTCGCAAAAGTCTACATGTAAACTACGAAGCAAGATTCCAACATTTTGAGCCCTTTTGCTATCGAGTACTTTGATGGGTCGCGCACGCACTTGTGTTTTAATTTTGGGTACTACTTTTGGTATGACTGCTTCTCGTGAGAAGAGTTCCGTAAATTCGTCGATGTTGTCAAGACTTGTTTCATCAATTTCTTGCCAAATTTCTTTCGGAGCAGCAGTAGACTCAACAGCAATGGGGTCATCTGGAGACGTACTGGGTGTTGAAGAGTCAGTAGTGTCACCAGCGCCAAAAGCGCTTGAAGCAACAGACTTTGGAGGCTTTAGCGGTGGAGGCTGAGTAACTATGCGCGTCCAGTACAGAGGCTTCATTGGCTTTGGAGGATTGACGGCAGTCTTACGAAGAGCTAAAGGGGCAGTTAGAACAATTACTGCTAGTTAGTTTAGCTGAGGATCTTAGGGAGATATACTTACTATTTGCTTGGTCAAACCAACCTCCTTCTGCTGGATTCGG
Source organism: Germaria angustata (assembly GCA_963681545.1). Taxonomy (NCBI): domain Eukaryota; kingdom Metazoa; phylum Arthropoda; class Insecta; order Diptera; family Tachinidae; genus Germaria; species Germaria angustata. The sequence continues at coordinate 31,096,107 of OY812999.1, read as the reverse complement.
CAAAGGAGCGGGTGTTGACGATGAAGGAGTTTTGGCTGCACCATGCGACAGAGGAGGAACTGTGAAGGTATTGAGCAACTGCGATGAAGATGTTGTTGATACACTAGGTACTCGGCCAGCAATACAAGGGGGAGGAGGAGGTGGTGGTGGCGGCAGTAGTGGTGTTGAAGATGATGGTGCTGGAGGAGGTGGACTAACGAATGGTGGAGGTGGTGGTGGTGGTGGTGGTGGTGGTAGCGGTAGTGGAGGAGGAGATTGTAGCTGCAGAGCTTGAGAATCAATTGGTATAGATGACTGCATTGTTTCCTTTACATTATTTTTACTATTTTCAGTACTTTCCGCATTTAGGAAAACCTGAATTTCTTTGTCATGTTTTGGAATCCCTTTCCAATTTATATGATCTTTATTAGTTTTACAGTTGCTGCATATAAATTCTCTCACCGCCTGTGATATTTCTTCGGTTTGCACTCCAGCTTCCTGAACACCATTCCCACATACAGAACTAGCTTCCGTACTGTGCTTCTCATATTGGTATACCGTCATGTCACTGGCATTTAAGAGATCCGTCAACAGCATGCAACGTTTTGATGGTCGTCTTAATGGTTCTCCCATCGGTAACATGTCATTGGCTACAGAATGTACTTCTGCTATTGAGGAACAATTGAGAAGTCTTCTTCTTAGCATTTGTAAAAATCCATTCTCCTTTTCAGTGTGCGGCGTTTCAACTTGAATGGCCTTTGGTATTCGCGACACACTCGAAGCCGGAGTGCTACAGTACGGCCATGAAGTCACTTTATCCAATTTACCCGGAGTGTGAGGTTGTGAAGTAGTGGGCGCTTCAGTATGTGTCCATTGGTACATTTGAAATGGCTGTAACGAAATTAACGAAGTAAAAGCTTTGGTTCTCTTTTATGCTCAAGCTAAAGTGTTGATGTCTATCACAGGTATGTGGTTTGAAAGGTACTTCTTTACAGAGGTGGACAATTTATGTCTTGCATATCAAATTGCTACTAACACAAACAAATATGGGAGTTAAATTAATATTTCGATAATCGATATAATTACAAATAAAATATGTAATAACTTTTCGAGTGTTTAATAAGAAAATATTGTGCGAAAATAATGTATCAATTGATAAAAAGGTAAGAAAATCTAGAACTACGGGTAATTTTAAAAATATTGATTAATTAAAAATAATTGCAAATAGTTTAATTTGGGTTTGGAAAAAGCTTAAACTGCGAAAATAGGCCAAATTTCGGATACTGGGCGAACACTAGTATTAATTATTATGAAGAAAGATGAAATAATTTTTAAGGAATTATCAGCCATGTCACAGAATTCAATTTCGAATAAAAGTGGTTTTAGTTCCGCAAATCCGTTTTTGTAAAATTTCTGAGAAGGATTAAGAGCGGCGACTCTGACTTCGGTCATCGATATTAATTTAACCTCCAGAAGAGTGCATTCTTTGTAAGATACTTATGTGCCACTAGGTGCCATAACTGATATGTCAGGTATCCAGCAAGCCTATAAACAGAACTTGTACTGTCTACCACTCATAAAATTCATTGCTGGAAAACCCGAAAACTATTCCAATCAAAATACCCAAATGCAATATCATCTGGACACATCTATCACATCTATCGATATTAAACCAGGCGCAGCAGGTACCACAGATGGGGCTAGTGCACTAATTTTTAAGTTTCCACTAATATGATTCATGTTTAGTGGTGAAGTAAAATTGGCAGTCTCACTAGGCATAAGTTACAGTGTAGATCTTGCACTAAAATTTAATTATTATTGTTTAAAAAAGCGATCTTCAGTTTATTGCACCTTCACTAATTTTAGTGCAACATAGAAATTTTGCGTTAAAGTTTATGTTCGAAGTGATTTATGATTGTTTTTGTACATTGGGACAGATTCTTCATTAGAAATAAGAAAAATGTAATAAAAGGATATAGTAATTGAAAAATAATAAAAAGATATTAGAGAACAAAATAAAAAAGTCTTAAACATTTTTTTCTTACAGCAAATCATGGATTTCTTTGAAGAGCGTCTACTATTCCGCTTGAAGGAAACAAGCAGTCTACTAAAGCTTGAGAAGGCAAAAATGTGTTCAATTTTATTAAAGTATATTTGTTAACACAACAAACACAAGCTGGTCTTAGTATTTAATAAAAAAGTATTTAATTCTTTTCGTAAGCCATCTTTTTCTGCTAAGCTTTTACAAACTTTTTTAAATATGCATACATATGTAACAACACTGGTCCGAATACAAGTGCATTTTTAAAAATTAAATGGGCTGTAATGATATGATGATGAGCTATTTGACATGCTGCGCAATATTGTTAACACGAGTCTGTAATCATGGGGCTCTGTAGCGCTCACCGTTGTCGTTTCCAGCATTTCCGAAAAAAAATGGCCAATGATGCCATCACTCCGAAATCCACATTAAACTGTCCTTCCTGTGGATGAATTGGCTTCTAAACAATGACGTGCGGACACTTAAAATTGCGGATCATTTTTTATGCACCACAATAATATGTGTAGCAAATAAAAGGAATTTAAGAAAAGAAAAATTACGCTCCAAAATGGCGGACACATTACCTTTCATTCGCCTACATGCTACGGGTATCAAATGGAAGGGTTTTCTAAAATAATAACTCTAATTAATCTTTAAATTCAGAAACGATAAAAGAAATCACGATCTACGAGTAAAAGCTTGGTCATTCAAAATTTAATCTTAAATGTTTTACAGGATAAGCCACTGTGCGCTAAACTAAATTAACTAGTCTAATGAAATAAGGGCGTGGCTGGATATTTTATCAACACAAGGGATTTGTTTATTTTGTATAAATTTTAAAATAAAATTTCATATTTTTATTTCCTATTTTATTATCCTTCTGTTCAATACAAATTCAAATACAAAATTCAAAAATCATTTAAAATTTTCTCTACTTTGGATGATAATTGAATTTCATATTTCAGATTAAAAGTTTCTCAGTCAATATTAACAACTCACGCTAGTTTTTATTTAAATGTTTCGGTTTCAGGTTTTGCCTTTTACCATTTCAGCATGTTTATAATTCCTTGCATAACGTTCAACTTAACATGCCACAAAATGCACTTGTCACTTCGAAAAAGTCAAAACAAGATGAACTTTTGTCGTCTTATTTCTTTCTCGTATTGAATTGAGCTGACATAAGGAAACTTACCCACAGATATGAATTAGAAGGGTCCAAAATTATTGTAGATACTTGAAAATGTTTTCCCAACGAAAGTTAAGTTTTCTAAAAATTTTCAAGATACATATTTTAATTGTACATTTAGAGCAAAGGTTTTCTTATTTCTCCTATTCTGTGCTTTCGCAAGCATTTGTATGATATTTCAAAATTATGTTACACCATTTCCAGGAAGGCCGAATGCAAAATATATGTATGATAATCAATGTGCAAGCAGTGCTGGAGATACAATGAGATAAAGTGAAGGGCGTAGGGTTTGAATGGAGTTTTCTTGTATGGAGTTTTTTATGGTTTTCTAGCCATTACATTGTATGTACACACACACACTTAAAAACGAGAATAATGAATATTTGTTAAATCTGAGTTCAAAATGGTTGCTGTATAGCGCCACAGCATTTTTTGCTGGCGGTCAGTATATATATATATATATATATATATATATATATATATATATATATATATATATATATATATATATATATATATATATATATATATATACATCGTCGCTACTAATAAAAACATTTTATTTAATATTAATAAAAAATTTCTCAATTCCTGGAAAATCCTGCCGTGTTTTAGTAATTTTTTTTATAAATTCTTGAAAATTTTTTTTGGGAAAATTATGGAAATTTTTAAGAATTCTTCAACATATTTAAATTAGGATCATATTCTCAAATTTAGTAAATTTACCTAAATTATAGTTCATTTCTTTAATCTTCTTAGTGCGATTTCTTGTTTTTTCTAGTCTCTAAGTCCACACTCAATACGTTGAAGAGTTGCTACTAATACATCAGAATTACGATTTTTCTAAATTCTTGTTCATGAATTTCCTTAATTTTCCAAACTGAGTTATTTTTCATTCCAGAAAGATTCGTCATGAGAGGGAGTGCCTTTAATGCTTTCTTATTTTTTATTTTTTTCTTATTTTTTTCAACTTACCCCTCGATGGGCTCGAACAACTTTATTATTATTAATTTAAAGCTAAAGAGTGAACATGTACCAGTATCAAGTTCAAATATTCCTTCGAAATAGTAAAGATTTATTCTTTCGTACCTCTTCCTTAAAATCCAGTTGCCCGATCGGGGACGAACCAACCTCCAAGCAAATCTTTCCAAACAAAGCAAAATTTCTGAAAATCGGTTCACAAGTGATAAAGTTATGCGTGTACTCGTACAAACATTAAAATAGGAAAAAAATATAGAGGGATTGATAACCTCCTCCTATTTCGAAGTCGGTTAGAAACTATTGAGCGTGGAAAACCGTATTATAATATTGAAAAACAAGAGAAGGAAATCATTTAAAACAACTATTCGCCATAGAGAAAAGCAAGAATATTCAAAAATTTATTCCAACACAAAGAAATAAGACCACCCTAAGGCAAAGTCCATACTTATAATACGTACACACAATTTGTATTGAATACACACGCGTTCTACACCTTTGGAATTCACAGGCACGTTCAAATACATACACTAGCCCATTTTCCCACTAATGGTCGTCTTTAATCCACTTGAATTGTTTTAATGAAAAAACTTTCGATATTTTTTGCATTGTTCCCGTTGAGTGCTTAAAAGAGTTTTTCCTTTTAATGCATCAATACGGATTAGACTTTTTGGAACACAAAAGGAAAAAAGTAAATGAAAAGGCCAAAAACAACAATAAAACCATGTGTTACTTCCTAAGTTCATGAATCTGCAAATAAAAGTTAAGGAGAGGAGTTAAATACTGCTTTTATAAGGAAATTTAGTGATTTGTGTCATAAAAAGTTTGAATTTTCACCTCTTATCCTTAGGGAAGAGAACGTGGAAATACGACTATAAAAGAAAATCCCACAAAGACTTACGCAGTTACAATCAATTAGAGATTAACTTGTATTATACTGAAAGTTGTAACAGTTTGTCTGATTTATTTCAATTGTAGTTTGGAATAGTATGAAGAAACAAAATGACTTAAGGAAATTATGTTTATCAGTATTTGTACTGAAATTAATAATATTAACAGGATTATTGAATAGAAATCAGAAGTAATTTTTAATTTGCTGGCAAAGAGGGTAAGACTACGTGTATGGTATGCACTTACGGGCAGTTCGTTTTGGTTCCTCATTCGTACATACTAGTACATTTACTAAGTCTATACGCATGACTTATTTGCGAATAAAAGTGTTCCAAATAGAAAAATTTGCGCAGAAACGGGTGAATTAATTTTTATTTGCGAATATCTAACTCAAAAAAACAATACCTGATTAACGACAAAACTATTTGAAAATAAGGTTCGAAACGTTGTTTCCAAAAGTCTATAATATTATAATTTCGCTAAAAATATATGAGTAAAAAACAGCGATAACTTCTGCGGGACAAATAAAACATATCAATTATATACTACGTTTATACGCACGTCTTATTTGCAAATAGAACTATTTGCAAATAACTAATTCACTGTTTATACGGGAAATTGCATACAGAACTTATGTTATTATTAGTGATGCCATGTGACGAAAATATGATTGTTTGGTAAGTAAAACATAAAAAACGTTCATGAAGTGGCAACGTCTTACTTTTTATTTGCAAATAGTGTCGTTATTCACGACTTGTTTAAGTGAGTTAATAAGTTACAATAGAAAAGTTATACGGCAACATTCTTCTTTTTTATTTGCAAATAAGACGTGCGTATAAACGTAGTAATAGATTCGAACAGAAAAAAATAGAAATTACAATATAACAACCATTCCTGACGAAAAATAGTATCCGCGAAAAAAAATAATAATAAATATAAGAAAAAAAAAAACAATTATTTCTGCGAAAAATAATTAAGAAACATATATAAAAAATAATAATTATTTCTGCTCGAAAAATTTAAAGATCGGAGTACAATAATTATTTCCTACTTCATAATTTTTATGATCCCTGCAGAAGCAGGGAAAGGGTCGCCAGGGTGATGTCAACCTCAAACAAACCCCACAATGCAATTTGTAAGCTACACTCGTAAACATATATCATTTATTAAAGGATCACTCAATACATGCATACGACTCGGACTACTCTTTGACGATCACTGTGTCGTAGTTGCAAGAATATAGTAAAAGACGAAACAGTCTTTCAGATTCTCTGCGAATATCCTGCCTTGGCAGTGAAAAGACAACGATTCTCGGGCGGCTATATACTGGACGATATCTGCTAAGAATCGAGGTGAAGGCTAAATAATTTCTTCAAATACCTCACGATAACAGAGTGGATTTACTACTCCAATTCATAGGACCACTACGGGTTTTATGCACAACACATCTGAGGGGTTGTATGGTAATTTCAAAACGTTGTTATCTATAGTCTACTTGACAGTTTACGCGCATTAAACTATTAACCAACCCACCTAGTCACCATGAACTCTATACGTCCAAATATGTGCATTTATCTTTCGCTAAATTATTCATTTACTCTTTCTTATATATATATATATATATATATATATATATATATATATATATATATATATATTTTTTTTTTTTTTTATTTAACTCTTTATTTAAGAATTTATATTATTTTACAATTTATTTTGTGCCTCAGCGTCCATTAGGACATTAATGAGACGAGTTGGCAATAATTATTAATTAAAATGTTAATTATTAATTAAAATATCGGTTTTTTCTCATTTGAATTAATTTTAATAAGAAAAAATCTTAAATTATTGAGGATATTGGCCGAATTGATTTGTTAAAAAACATATTATTTGCTGTTGGCTAAAGTGTACTGATGATTTGGTCAGTGCCAATGAAATGCAGCCATAGGCTAAGCCAACAACAAACAACAAAATTTTGTTTTTAAAAAGATCTGACCGAATTCATTGAAATTGTTCGTAAAAACCAGTTGAAACCAACAGTCAATTATTCAAATGCGGTACAATTTTATTAAGTAAAAGCGTTTTATATATGTAATCGTTAATGTATAAATCAAAATTTGTATATATTATATAACTTGCTATGCACATGGAAATAAATTTTCTTAAATTTTTAATTTTGTAAAAAAAAAGAAAAAGTGCAGACAATTCATATACATTAAACCACGGCCGCACAGTGGACCATTTTAGGAGAATGCGACCAAAAGTTATTTTTTTGTTATGGTAACCGATTGTAAGTAGTCACCGATTGAAAATAGACACTAGTGTACCTCGGGAGCTAAACAATTAAAACTTTATTTCAACTATATCCCAGTGAACAGGGTGATTCCAAATGGACATTCTCAGTATTTTGCTAAAATGAGAAATTTCTTAGTAAGATTTTGATTTTTAAACATCTATAACTTTTTTGTTTCAAAAGATTTTCAAACGAAATAAATTTTGTATAACCACGTAATTTGTTGGCTATTAGTGTTTATGACTTTTAGAAATTAAATTTTTCTTTTTTCTTTAAAGGTCCAAATTTTCCTTAACTCTCCCACTTAATAAGGCATCTATATATATAAAACTAGCGGGCCCGTTGCCTGCTTCGCACGGCAAAACAAAATAAGAAAAGAAACACACTTGTTTTTAATAAAGTTGGTTTTGTTCCCAAAAACACACTCACTTCACATACGCACCGCACACACATGCGTTATCGGATTTTAACCAAACTTCATATAAACCATATATGGGCCACTGCCTACGTAGTGTATAAGTTGAAATCGCTCGACGCGTTTATGAGTAGTTCGGCGACGTACATATACGGACTTATTTTTATATATATAAAATTGGAAGTGTGTATGTATGTATGTATGTATGTATGTAACGTAATGGCTCCAAAACGGTTGGGCCGATTTTGACGAAATTTTCAGGGAACATTCAGAATACTCGGGCGGGTGACACTGTGAAGTCCGATTTTTTATTTTCGGTCTGTGGGCGGAGGGGCGTGGCAAAATCCAATTTTCATATTGCACCACCAATGACGACATATACATATATATATTTTTTGTGCTTTTTTATTTTATTTTACTTTTTTTGGAAAGCCCTTGTCATGTTCTTCTAAACGAGATATCAAACTCTTAAATCGGTTATGTAGTTCCGAAGATATTTTGAGCTGACGGTGTCAGCTATATATATATGTACATAAAAATTACGTGTATGTTCGTGATCGCTAAACTCAAAAACTACTGGACCGATTTTGACCAAATTTTATATGTATGCTCTATGGGCCGTGTGGAGTGTTTCTGTGTAGTTTGAAGTTCGTCCAACAGATGGCGCAATACTTAGTTTTGTGTGTTTTTGCACCGTAACTCAAGAACTACTGCGCGGATTTTGACCAAACTTTATATACTGTTCTATGGGACGAGAGGAGTGTTTCTGTGTAGTTTGAAGTTCGTTCAACAGATGGCGCAATACTTAGTTTTGCGTGTGTGTTTTTGCACCGTAACTCAAGAACTACTGCACCGATTTTTACCAATATTTATATACATGTTCTATGGGACGTGAGGAGTGTTTCTGTGTAGTTTGAAGTTCGTCCGACAGATGGCCCAATATTTTGTTTTTTGTGTTTTGCCCAATAGAGATTAGCGCGATAAGCCTATGCTGCGTTTTGCTGAAGGCGTTGGGTCCTTAACCAGCGTGTAGTGGGGTTAATTAGCCCGATACCTTTATTTGAACAATAATTGCTATGTCGATTTAGTGCAAATTTGAAGGCAAAACAAGGTTTGCCCGGGTCAGCTAGTAACTTCTAAAGTTCAAAAGGGTTCAAAAAACTATAGCGCTCTTTCGTAGTCCAAACTCTCCTCAAATAGAGTTCAAAAAAGTTTTTTCTGTAATGCTCTTTTTTGAAGTATTTTAGTTTTTTTTTATCAAATCACTTTATGAGAGACGGTTTTTAGATGGATATGCCTATTTTTAAAAAGAAAATTTATAATTGTTAGTCAATTTCTAAATTATGTACAGTTGGTCACAAAAATATTTTGCCTACTTACAATAAAGTAAATTTATATAATTCAGGTCACAAAAGTACATTGCATTTATAAATTGATTTACCCTGATTATAAAGGTATAAAATAGTGTTTTTCTCGGAATTGTTAAATTGTTTTGTTTTGGGCATAATATATACTTCTATTCACAACTGCGCACAATAAGAAACAGATCTCAACTAATTATAGTAGAAACCATTGATATGTAACAAGCCCTCTTACAGGTAGAAGTACAAAAATCAAAAAGGGAAGCGGATTAGCGAAAATATTATAGATTTTTGAGTAAGCAAAACACCTTCGCGAGCATATGATCAATTAGTTATCATAAACGACCTGTAAATATTTGTTGTTTTTTTATGCCAATGTCATTAAAGAGGGTGTGTTTAATGCATAAAGAAAAATTTTCTCTTGTGCCTGAAAAATTATAATGGAAATTCCTGGAAAAACAATGTATGCAAATTTACAAATTTATAATAAAAGTTTAGAGATTTAAAGTTTTATATCTTAAGCTTAAAGCCTATAGTCTTAACTAGTATACAAAAAAACAAAAAAAAAAACGCGCATCAATTTTCCAATCCAGTCAAAATTTATGGATTTTTTACCGCCTTCTCGCGAAATGGTCCACTGTGGGCCTTTAGAAACATATTCAAATACGCGATTTTCTTGCCTTATTGTCTTTTATTTAATCTTCATACATTCCATTTCCGTTTTGTCCGCTTCCTTTGTCTGCTTGTTGCATAATTTCCGTTTTCACAAACCATCATTTTTATTCTACGAGTGCGAGCACACGCAAAGAAATGTCTACGTTCTATTTTAAGGTTTGATGTGTAAAAATGCCGGCGCCAACAATTCGTTGCAATGAAACAAGTGCATTTGGGGGAAATTCAATTTTTGCCTTTTAGCAATGAGAAAATATTGCAGATTGACAAACTCATATTGCACTCTACATCGAATGCTTGGGCATTATGATACTCGTATTGTCTGGAACTTGCATTTAATTTTAATTTTTAGAGGTGTTCGCACTATGGCATACAATATTTTAATAACATGTTACGTGATGTTCGAAAGTGCTTTGCCACCAATGCGCCATGGCTAGAGTATGTAAAAACCGGAACGGAAAACCGGTTAAATGGTTTTTTGCTGTTATAAAAATAAGCCGGTGTTGAATAATTTCTATTTGCGATTAAATCGGCATGGCGGCTTTTATGTGCCGATTAACCGGTTTTTGGGCGAAAAGTAATTTTTAAGATTTTGATGAAAACCAAAATTACTTTTTATTACTTACAAATGGCTTTTTTCTGATTTTTATCCCAAACACTTCCATTTTAAATATTTATTTTTCCATGTTTTTGCATAGACGCGAATGATATTTAAGCCCGTCTTCTTGTCAAGCTCCATATGAAAACATAAACACAATTTTTTATTTATGGATTTGCTTGACAGCAAAACAATGCATTTTGTTTGATTCAAAAGTCTATAGTTTTAAAATATTCAGATTCATTATTGAAAATTCCAATATTTCAGACTACTAACAGCATACAAAATCTCAAAACAGTGTGGAATCAAATTCGTCACTATGCAACGATTTCAAAAGAAGACGAGGGTGACTCTTTGTATGAAACACTAATTTTTTTATAAAACATCATTTTCTTGTTCAACATTGATTCCTTTGAGCTCTGTACATTTTGTCCAACGTTTATCCTTTCCAAAAATTAAGATTGTTCGAGGTCATCAAAACATGTAAATATTTGTATGTGAAATGATTTCATCGTTAGAGTCAAATCTCTTTCCGCCGAACTTGGATGAGGGAGCGATTTGTAGCCTAATTCATGGAATTTTGCCATGGAAGCTGCACATATATGCTTCCTTGCATTAAGCTGCTGGAAAATAACTTTTTTTTCAACAAATCCTGATTAAATTGACCCAATAATAAGATGACATAGTATTCGCCAGTGATTGTTTCGCTATGGCTTACAAACTCACCTTCGCCTTCTTTGGCAGCGTTTTACACCGAGAAACCCACTGTTTTTAGTGTGGTGTGCTGTGATGGACCCACGTTTCGTTTACGATTGCGAAACGGCGCAAAAACTGGTCTATATAGTGGTTGAGCAAAGCCAAACACTCCTGCGAAGTTGTCACATAATTGCGTTTGTGGTCGATTGTGAGCATTTTGCGGAAATTTTTTTCATACCCAAGTGATCCTTCAAAATTTAAACCACTGAGACGTGTGATATGCTTGTGCTTTCCACAATTTCTTCCAGTTTCAATCTCCAATCGGACAACGCCATATGGTGAATTTTTTTAATTGTTTCGGGTGTAGTTACAGACTTATGGAGCGAACATGGTAAGGTAGACAATTCAAACAATTTAAAGATTTTTAAAAAGTCCTTTCCGAATAATTCGAAACCCTGTTTCCTGAGAAAGTCAGCTTTTCGCATACTCTAACAATGGCAAAAATACTACCAAAGGATCTTAGCATCGCCTAAAATAACTAATTTGGGAAAAAATTAATGTTTCACGCCCCTTTTTTTCCGTGGCGCCCCCATAAGGAGATCTTGCAACAAAAAAATATTTATGTTCAACAAGTAAATTTTTTCTTAAACTATCAAGATATCTTTGGTACAAAAATTTATATAAATCGTTAATATATTTAGTAAAAATTATGTTGGTCCAGCCAGCTGCTTCTTGATGTTCTCATAAGAAGGCCCATTTTGCAAAATCCATATTAGAGCTTAATAGAGAGTGGTAAAATAATATACCCGTGTATCGATGTTTTAAAGCTTACATCTGGTGAGAGTTGTTTATTTCTCTCGACGGGGCCCGCTTGAATATGGAACGATTTTCCATCAGCCTACGTCAAATTTATCTTATAAGGACTATGTGCCGTTTTCAATTTTCAATCCCAATTTGACGTTGTATGAGGGAAACTCGTTGCAAATTTATATTTGCCCCCATTCTGCGAATTTTCATAGCGAATGGGCAAACGGGATAGGAAATATTGTAACCCTTACGTTTTAGGCATAAGGCACGTTTAAAAGCTTTATGTAAAACACTACGGTGAACATTTTTGTCCAACATTTTAATACTCTAACTCTACATCTTAAGCTTCCAGACGTTCGATGTATGGGGCTTTTTGGTCACCTTCTGTGAAGGGAGGAAAAGCTCTCCTAAAATGGAAATATAGTGGGGTAAAATGTTCTGTAAGCCGGAAATAAGACAAAACTTAAAATCTGTTTAATAATTACAAGTAATTACGTAATTAATCAAAATTGGTTCTAAAATATCCCAAGAAACTGGAATTCAGGGGTTAAGTTTGTATAAGAAAATATATAATATTAATGAATAAAAGTTGAGACCACGTACACATATGTTCTTGGTGTCCTCTACGAGAATCACTCGTTAGAATATTGTTATCTAACGACTCCGTGAACGCCAGAATCAGAAATATAATGAGTGCGAGAACTTTGTCGAATTGTAGAAGGTAATTGAAGCTCTTTTATAGGCAAAATTCAAACATTTCAAAGTTCAGCAAAGTCCAGCCCTGACCAAACTCCTTGAATCCTACAGGTACACACGGTAGCAGATAGAACACTGGTCAGCTGTGATTATGGCATGCCCATTTTTATCATCAGCCCATAGTAACTATTCTAAAGACCCTAGTTCCCCGGCCAATTTATCAACATTAATGGTAGCGTAGTTCGCAAATTACATCTAGGATAATTGCACTCATAAATCTGTTACAAACAGCATGACTTAATGAGTAGTCCGATTTTCTTTTGAAGCTGCTTTTCGAACTGTGAACGTAATTTCTTTTACTTCATCACTTTTTTTTGGATTTACCAATAAAATTTATATGACGACTGCAACAACCCTAAACTTATACGGGTGCTTCTTTCGAAATCGATTTGAAAAGGAAATTAAAAAGGAAATCTTTTTGCAAATTGGTCACTGCACTTAATTTGCAACAGTTATTTAAGTGATTCGATATGTATGTGTACAACATAAATTACAGAGACAATTAAACTGAATGACGAAACCAATCTATTGGAAAAGTTTTATAAAGCAAACAACTATTAAATATTAATGTCAGAAATAATTTACTTAGATACATACATATACATATATAAATGTTTAAATTTAATAGTAAACACTTGTGTAAACAGATTTCACATAATAATTCATTAAATAGAGATGCACATATATATTTACTTAGGTTGGCACAAAGATAAGTTTTATCTCATTATAAAATATTTCAGGCAAACAAATTAAAAATTATTTATTCGCATTATTAGCTGTACCTGGTTGATGATATATATCAGAAATAAACATTAACTTATTAGAGCTACCTGCATTAATATCACGAATGTCAAAGCTACCTGCATCTACTTGCAGCAAAGTAGAATTTTTTTCTACAAAAAGTAATACTAAGATTTTAGATGAAAGGATTCTTAAAAGAGGCCCCAAAAAATATCATAACGTTGTTTCTTAAGCTATAAAATGTTTATTTATTAATATTTTGGACTTTAAAATGGCATTTGTGTATAAAATAATAGAAAAAAAAACAATACAAATTTCCTGGAAACGTAATAATTCCCAAAGAAGTTAGGAAAAATCCTCAAAAATAGAAATTTTTAAGTATTTCCCGCATTTATTGTTAAGTACAAAACATTTTTGCCGAGTATTTTACAGCATACTAGGACTGAAAAAATGGGCTTGTCTCAAAATTGATATTTGCATAAATAATAGGTCCACTTGGTTCCTACAAAAATAAATTTTTAAAAAATTTTATTTGCAGTCATAGTAAGAAATTACATTTTAGAAATTGTTTTAACAGGATTAACTGGCTTAGCCATTAGCAAATTAGTAGAAAATTTGAATATTGTAAGTCATATATCTGCTACATTGTGATAGAAAACCAATATATGTAGTCGATTGTTTTTTCATGCGAAAACTCTTTTTAATCAAGTAAAAAACAACAGCATTGCAGGCTGTGAATATGAGTTTTTTTTTTAAAACTCAAGATGCCCTACTTTAGGTCCTTATGGCACTACCGCCTTTGGGCATAAAACACTATGATAAAGAAGGCCTCTTCTCATTTTTTATGAATTTTTATTACTACAATCGGATCACCCATGTAGAAGCTGCAAACTGATTTCCATTTGCCAGTCCAATTTACTTAAAGCTGTAATGTTTTATCATATAAAATAATTTAGAAATAATTAAATTTCGGCTTCTCAAAATATCAGAAATAGTGGTGCGCCCTTAATAAAAATACTTCGCCACATAAATAATATAGAAGCAATTTAGAGAAGATTTTATTATCCTTATTTTATGCAAATTAAATGAAAATAATCTATATAAACACTTAACCCAATTTCAACCCAAGGCAAATACAAGCACTAGGTAATCAAGTAGTAAATAAACATTTGAATTTTACATAAATAACACCGAGGGACACGCACAGTGCTTTGTAGTCGAACAAAATTGCACAAACATGAGAAAGGATTAAGAGCCTGTACCACTGTATGCAAAAGAAAATTTCCTTCTAACATTTATATTGAAAACAAAAATGGTGAAGAAGAAATAAATAAAATTTGTTTTTGTTTTTAAATTCCACGTAAGATCGGCAATTTTGTATTGCTGTTGTCTTTGTGTACTACAAGGTGGCGCAAGAGTGATCTCATGATTTTAACTGTTTGCCATTTTGTTATAAATGAAAAAACGATATCTGTTGTCATAAAAAGTTTATTACATATTGATGACATTGTTTGGAGAAAATTATATCGCCCAAATGGCCACCTCACGAGTTGATGCGTAATTGCGCTCGATTCACGACTTTTTAAATTTATCGCTCTCAAAACATCTGGGGGGCTACTCTCTATTGCGATGCGTAAGCTAGTTCGATGCGTCTGATATTTTGTTAGCACAAGATATTTTGTTTTAACCAGCTATTTTGACATACGCTTTCCTATTATAGAGTGCACTGATGCCACATTTGTGAAAGTGAAAAAATTAGATGCGAAAGGAAAAGGGTAAAGGGTACCAATTATACGATTAGGTACCATTTTTCTTACCCATCGCAATAGAGCAACCGCCCTGGTTCCACGAAGACTTGCAAGGTTCGTGGTTTGTTGCGGTAAGCGCAAGATTTCAAAAAGGCCCAAGCCATAAGTCTGGTGCTGTTAGATCTGGCAATCTGGATGGTCAGTTCAATCAACAATTACCGATCAATGTAACAAAGTGGGGCAAACAAAACTCGTTTAGCATCCGTCTGGAATGCTCACCATTTACCGTTACGTTGGTACCAACGGCGTCTTCAAACGGATGCAATGTCTCTTTGTAGATTTAATGTGAATTATCTGTGCCCCAGAAACACAAGAGATGCTCAGCCACACGCTTAATTGTTCGAGTACATGGAACACGGCGACGAAGAAAACGACGACGAAATTTACGCTGCGTTAAAACAACACATTGATTTTTTTTTCAAATAAGCAGTTCTTGAAGTGTGTATCGGTATGTATTGTTGACAACTAATTCTCTGTACGTCTACATTATAAATCTCAAAGCATTTTATATACGATACTCATATGGGTGAATATGCGAGTAAGTACATTTTCAAACAAAATGTTCTTTCGCATTTAGTGGGATTAACTCTGAGGTTAAAAAAAATCATTTGGTGCCGACTTGTATTGAAAATTTTTTAGTTTTGAAACAAAAAATTAACGTAAGGACAAGGATAACAGAGAATAATGGCAAAGGAGTCACTAATGAATCGATCGTTCTCAAACATATATAAATTTAAATTGAAGTCATACTTATACGCAACATTTTCATGTGAATCTGATTTATAAATATGTTGGGTATGTACTCTAAAGAGATGACATGTGGAAGTTTATGGCATGGATGGCCACAAACTTCTCTTTTGAGAACAGTTATGATTTAAACTGAAGACC
Organism: Germaria angustata; assembly: GCA_963681545.1. Lineage (NCBI taxonomy): Eukaryota > Metazoa > Arthropoda > Insecta > Diptera > Tachinidae > Germaria > Germaria angustata. Next base: position 31,079,997 of record OY812999.1, on the reverse strand, counting down.
AACAACAATTTGCTCAAAACGTGTGCAGACCCTACAAAATCTTTTTGTAAAAATGATCATTATTATAGGCCTACTGAACGTCCATAAAGTCTCATAACACTCTTCTCCCTAACTTGAAGTATAAATATCATATCTTCTTATCATCGCACCAATTACGTGTATCGTTTTTACCATATCCTGCTATCGAATGCACAAATGGTACTTTTCTGTAGAGCGTAAATGCCTTCGATTATGAACTTAAAATCGGAGCATCTCTAAAAGCGCAAGCTTTTACATTTCTTATTAAGTATTTAATCCCCTCTGGTACGGAAATAGCAACTTTCAGATGACAGTCGTATGCAATGCGTGATGATCACAGAAAGTGTTCTAAACAAAGGAGTTTTGCACATTCGATAATTGTACATGTTAGGGACATGAATGTGTCCCTACACGTCTTCCATAAGGCTTACATAAATGATTTTTTTAATTGATTGCACTAATATTTACCTTGAATGTTTCCAAATCATTTTTCTCGGAAATTTGCTTTAAAACGCCCACATTTATCAAATTATTGCAATATTGAAATGTCAGCATACCAATGTCCTGTTCACTTAAGTGGTTGCAATTATTTTGCAGCGACGATATCAACCATTTCATTAACATTTGACCTGCAAATAAATAAAATTAAATGGGACATTTGAATTAATTTCATTATTTACCAAATAAAAAACTAAAAACACAAAAACCAAGCGTACTTATTTTAATAGAATTGTAAAACAAGTTCAAAACTTCAATTAATGCTGCCATTAAATGATGAAAAACACTTTGTGAATCTGTGAATTTTTCTTTGTCGACTAGATAAAATAAAACCAAACACAAAGATTTGTTCTGATCTCCATGAAAATGACATGTTTTTCCATTTATTTGGGGGGTTTTAATTTAAAAGTAAATTCACAAAAAGAATATATTTTTAGAATTGTGTCTAAGTTGCTCCCAATGTACCAATAAACAACTCCAAATCAAATACGACGCAAAACAATTTTCATTTGTACAAACAAATTCAATTTGTATACTCATAGATTCATACATATGTGTGAGGAAGAGTTAAACTTGGCTATAACGAAACTAATAAATCGGCCACCACAAAACTTGGTCGAAAAAAAATTATAAGTATATATTAATTACGAGTATAATTTTTTTTAGTCGCAAAGCAGCTCTGGGCTGGGGAACAGCGTCATCGTAATCATTTCGGAAGTGCGGTCAAGGACTCGTGTTAGTGGATTCTTCTGGAATAGCTAATAAGCTATAACGTGGTAGTGCTTGGCTGACTGCTTCTTATGCGAGGGATTATGTCAAACAGCATGTGTCCCTTTCTTGTGATATAAACTGCCATTCGAGTTACTCGGCCAGTTTAGTATATATATATAATGCGTAACTTCAATTCAAATCAAACATACATAGTTTCCCCAACATATTTAGTTCATATCGAAATGCAATTTATCAATATGGCTCATAGCAAAATGAACGAAATATTGTATATCGAAGCAAAGTGCAGTATTTCTAAATTTTTTTAACTCAGTGGTGTTCCTAAAAAACTATTATGTCACAAGAACTATTTAACATAATACATATATGCATGTATTTCCATAAATTAATTAAAGTGGAAATAGTGCATTTTGTTATATAACGGCTTAAATCATATCGGTATAAAAAAAGCTTTGGAATTATTAATTTTTTTAGTCCATATAAAGTAACAATTTTACGGACTTGCACAATTTTTCATTGTTTAAAAATTGATTTTGTATGACGTCCTTAGAACTTCATAATAATATTGAGCTAGGTTTGGAAAGAATTGTTAGCAATTTCTGACGAAGAACATGAGTTCGATCCCTGTTCAGGACAAGTTATCGATATAATGAATTTTTCTGATGTATATTAGTGTTGCATGGTGGTAGTTGTTGTTGGACTGTTTAAATGATGAAAGCATATCACTGGTCACTGAACAGTACGGGCAGCAATTTATACTTTTCTATGCTCACGTACAGAACAGCGCCCTCCTTTGTGGGTAATATTAGCAGAACCGTCAGCGAAGTAAAACAATGAATAAAACAGTAAAAAAATACAGCTTAAGAAACTTAACATCTCTAGGAGTACTTAACACAGAGGCGCTAAAACTTTGCTATAAAAATTAAAAAAAGCGTTATAGTTGTAAAAAAAATTAGGTTCTCTCTTATTATTTCGCCACCTGTCCCCACTCCACCAACATCCCTTTCACAAAAAAGTACTACACTTTGGGTAGTAGGCAGACATTAACTGCCTGAGTGTTACTTCTCTTTATAAAAAAAATTAAAGGGAACACTGTTTTCAAAATTTTTAGAAAAAAATATTATAAAAAAAAACTTGCAATCGTTAAAATTAAATCTGAAAATTGTATAATTGTTAGAGCAAAATTAATGTTAAAACACCGCTGCAAATTAATGCAAAGTCGGTTAATAAAAACAGATCCGCTTAAAATTTTGTATTTGTCGCTTACGTTGTTTTGGTGATTGAGGGTCGATGTCTCTCAAATCAATCAACTGGTTTCAAAGTCCAAATAAGTTACAAAATTTAGAAAATAAGAATTTAGGAATTTATTAAAAAAAAACTTAAAAAAAAATTTTAAAGTTCTTTCTTACGCACAAATATGACGACTCAAAAATTTTTTAAAAAATTTTCGAAACTTTTACGAAAGAGTTACAAAAATAAACGGATTTTGGACCAATTTACGGCATTCGAGAGACAGTTCTTTCGTTTCGAAAAATTATCGCATTTATAAAACCGACTCAACATGAAGTTTTTGAGTTATTTAAAAATCAAAATGATTTTCTATATATTAAAAAAAATGAAATTTGTGACAAACAACATAATTCAAAATTCCGATTTGATTAGATTTGTGGTTCCGGTCGAATCGATTGATTAATATTTATTTACAAGATAACAAATTTTTTTTTTTAATATAAAAGTTTATCTTGTCGAATTGATTTGTATTCACGCGTAAGCTTTAAAATATCGTAAATCTTATCCTGACTAGTTCAGGCGTTTACAGATGCACATATTCGTAAACATGCATCCATCACAGATATAGTCTGAATACTTTCCTAGCACCCCCAAAGGCCAAGATCTGATGTAAGCACGATTTTCCTAAATCGGATTGATACTATTTTTTGAAAGGGGGGATTTTAAGTTGAAAATTATCAAAATCGATTAATAGTTGCGAAAGTTAAGAGATGGACTGCGACACCTTATATCTTATCGTGTATTCTAATATGGCGGACGAAAGTTCAAATTTTTTAGAAGCTTGTTTTCTCCCTTATGAAACTTTCAAAAGTTTTTAAGAAAAATGTTTATCATTGTGTTTAATATCGATCTCATTGTGATCGAGACCAGACATTACTTAGTCGACAAAATTCTAGGTAAAAAAACTCGAAGGTTAAATAATAATTATAAATATCGCGGTACCCAGAAATATTTATAGGATTATTTTACAAGCAGTTTGTCTATTCTGACTATATAATTAGTTTCAGTTTCTGTTTTAGTTGTGAGCATAATGAATCATATAACATTTTCTATATCAATAAATTGAAGAGTTTAATTTTGAAATATCCATTTAAAGCCTTGAATTTAATTAAATGATTTCTTATGACATACAATAAGATTTTTCTTCACATAATTTATAAGAAAAAATTAAATTTGTATGTTTGTTGGGTTATTAATGCCTACAGTCTATTTTTATACAAATATGTGCCGCATACTTCTTTGTTATTAGTAAAAAAATCTTCATTTCTATTAACAAAACGCATAATTGATGAATATTTATATATAAAGCAAAGACAAGGGAGTTGTTCATAACTAGAAACTAGAAAAAACTAATAGTTCATAGAAGATTACCAGATGATAAATTCGAAGGCCTGAATTTGCTAAAAATGCATTTTGTTATTAATTGAAGAGGTCCGACAACTGCTTTTTACTGAAGAAACAGTATTTCAGCATGCGGTTGAGGCTATAGCACCTAATTTGAAAAAAGAGGTCAGATTAATCATTATTCTGGTACAACCTCAAATTGGAAGCAACAATAAGACTTTTAGCCAGCCGAGTGTCGGATATGATTTCTCAGCCATTCGTGTCGAATACTCTGTCTGTTTTCAAAACGTGGACTACCGCAGTTTGCAATTCGTGAAACCCCGTTGAAGAAAACCGTGTTATATGGAGGTTACCCGTAATAAAAAATAACAATAGTAACAGTAAGTTAAAGTTAGTTTTTATTGAAAAAATCGACTTTTAAGCCATTCTTGTTCAATTATTCCAATTGTAGCGAAAGTAGCACACCCCCTACAGTGTATCAAATATTTTCTATTTATTTGTTCATGAAAGATTTAGAACCTAATCTTATTTGAAGAATGCAATTAGCGAGTGTCAGTCAGAGATGGAATGTTCAGCAACTTTCACGTAAACATGGCCGCTCACGAACTAAAGGGAACTTTTGCATGGCTGAAAGCACACTATTATTAGCAATTTCCATTACAACTTAATTTTTTTTTTTAAATTTGATTTAATAGCATTTTATAATTTTTGTTGCGTATTTCCAGTACCTTTAAATCACATTCCAGAGATCTTTATTTATTTTTACTCGTATCTATTTTAATTTCAAAAATTAAGTTTTGATTTTTAACTTTCCTGCCATTTCAGAGAAAATAACAAAAAAAAATATTTTTCTTTCGAAATTTAAAAAATATACCGCCTACACTTTGCTCGTTTAATCCAATTTTTGCACTTACAGTCACGCTGACTCACGCGATTGAAAAGGATAACTTGTTCACGAACTTGCTTCACGTGAGCGTTGCTCATCTCTAGTTTAAATAGAGCGTATAAAACTACTTACTTTTGAATAATGAAGAAGTATTGATCACGTTATTTTGTATTTTCACAAAGCCATATTGAATAGATGTTAATTTCCTATTGCGTATTTTATTCTCTTTAATCGTTTCACTTAAATATTTAAATAGGGGTGTTGTGCAACGTACAACGTCAACACTGTGCTCAAGGTCAGTTGAATTGTTGGGTAAATTTTCATTTAGTTTTATGCAGGGTACAGTTCCATGGGATATAGTTAAACATAACAATGCATTTGGTGTGGGCATTAACCGTAATGTAAAGGACAGCAAAGGATTTTGTACATTGCAGCCAAGGAAATTTTCATTTATCGTCATCGTAAACGCATCAATTTCGCAATAAACTTTAAAATTATTGGTAGAATCCTTAATGGCCGTTGTTGTTTGGGGATTTATTATGTCACAGAGCCCACTTGTTATTTGGCGATAACTACGACAACAACACGAACAACAACAGCAATTGCATTTGCCGTGTATTTGGTGCTGTTTAAATTTTTTCTGCTGTACTTGGTATACTTTTGGCCCAGCTGCACAGCAGCTGTTGTTGTTATCGTTGTCCCTGCATGGACGCTGTGGTTTGTACGAAACTCTCAGATTTCCATTAAAAATAAAACGGTTCTCATTGTTCACACTTGCACAAAAGGCATTATTAACCAATGTCATCAATAAAGGACACCAAACACCTGAAATCTCTTGTGTTTTTACAGTTGTGTTTGGTGATGGTGGCGGTGCTGCTGCGATTATTGGTTTTACCCAGATATTTCGATTTGCTAGAGCTGCTGACATTGGGCTAGATAATGACATTTTGCAACGCGCTTCTAAACATACAAACGCTCATTTATTTCTTTGTTTGTGTTTTCCACTGTGCTTCTCTATTTGGCTGTATTGAATGATGTCTGTCTTTCTTTCTAGTCATTGAGTTGCAGTTGCTCTTCGTCTTTTCAACTCATTTTTATCACTGCCGTCGTTTCTCCTTCCTCCATCAATTTGATTTTCTATTCTAACGAAACACTTTTTACGTCTTTACGTCTATAAACACGATTCAAGACTGAAAGTATTTCACATGCATTTCAAAAGGTTCCTCTCGAAGTAAAAATTTTTGTTAAGTTTAATAATTTTATTTTTTGTTTAGTTTAGCTTCTAAAATTAATCGCCGTCGTTATCATTAACACTAGGTCGTTCATTGATTCAAAAGCACATACACTGAACAAAATTATTAGTTTAACCAACAGACAGCAAGACTTTGAAAAAGAAAATTTTTATGCAGAAAATAAACCTTAAACAACCCCGAACTGGCTTTTAAAATATATATCGTATTATAATTCGCATTTAGGAAATCAACTTTATTTCAACTCTTTAAAATATTTAAAGTGTAAAAACTAAATTTGTTGTTTTGCTATAATTAATTGAATCACTGCGATCTATTTTCAAACCATTAAGTGTCAAATAGTAATCAGTACTTTGCTGTTTGTCTTATAATTATAAGATATTTAAGTGCGCATTGTTTTTACGTATTTTCAACTAAAACGAAATTGATTCATCATCATTCAGTACGAGTAGTTGTAAGTCTTATTGGCCAACGTGATAAGTAAATAAATGTTCGATTAAAATTTGTTTGTATTAGACTTTTCAATAACTTTTTGCTTGATTTTTTGTCTCTTAATAGAATTTGTATCGATCTGTTTGGAATCAGCTGATATAAACTATTACATCTTCAGTTTTCAATTTGTTAGGGAAGTCATAACGCGTTTGCGTCATCTAAAATAAAAATAAATGTTGAGACTATTATATCAACCCGAATGTTTTGAAATTCTTTTATTTTTGGAACTTTATAGGGGCAGACGGGATCATTTCGGAAGGCTGAGCTATTCCCGGAAATAAATTTAGGACCCCGCAAACTTTGTTCATTCTTAGGGAATTTCTAAGAAGGGATTCTCTAAGGCACCTTTAGGAATTAAGAAAATCCTAAACGTATGTGTACCAAATTTTCTGTTAAAAAGAGCTCTATATAAAGGCTCTTGCAAAATTTTCGCTAAAATAAAAAAACCAGTGGTTGCGCTTTGAAAAGTCCCAAAATTTTAAATTTGTTTTCTTCTATAAGTTTTTAACTATAATATTTACAACCAATATTTAATAGAATTGTAGATAATATTTTATAAAAAAAACTGTTCACAAAACTTTCATATTATTTATAGTTCACGAGATAATCTAATAAATCTAGTGGCGCCTTTATTTTCAATATATTGGAAAAATGACGCTACCCGACCCCGACTCCGACCCAGAATTATCAAACTTAAATTAATCATCACACGTGCAGTCAATCGAAAAAAATCCATTCCACAAGAAAAAACTAAGTTTTATTTTCAGTAGCAAAATTCTTTGAATGAAATTTTTAAATTCTGATAACAATTTTGTAAAAATTATAATTTTCCTTGTATTTTAAGGACTCCAACCACTAATTACCAAGAGCGATAGAAAAGTTTGACTGAAAATAAAATTTACTTTACAGAAAAAATGTTTGAAATTTTTTTTGCAATAATTTTTCTAAGTTCAAATACAGAATAACTACCTGATGTTAAGTGGGTTCAGGTTGGCACGGCGGCTTGCAATGAACAGTATGCAATGACTAATTATATCCTACTTATCCCTATGAAATTGTGGAATCCAAGTACATGAAAATCAACTAGAGATTCTCATAAAAATCCAATAGACCAGTCAGTGGCACTTTCCTGAGACGTTTCGGGCTTTGAATGAAATGATTGCCTAGATATATAGGGTCATCCAAAAAACGCGCCTACATGTTTCTTTGAAATAAAACAAACTATTTGCAATTTTTTCAAGCTGTTTTTTTATTAAAAGTATGATCCATTACAATTATAAGTGGAATATAATATCATTCAAATGTCCACCATGACTGCGTCTGCAGACATCAATCCGAATATCGAAATTTTCAATGACTTTCCGACATGTTGCTGGTGTTATTTCACGAATTGCAACTTGAATGTTGTTCTTTAGATCATTAATTGTTTGTGGCTTGTTAGCATACACTCGACTTTTCAAAAAACCCCACAAAAAAATCTAATGGTGTTAGATCACATGACCTTGGAGGCCAATTGAAATCTGCATTTCGTGAAATTACACGTTAAGGAAATTTTGATCGCAAAAGCGTAATGTTTTCTCGAGTTGTGTGACATGTAGCACCATTTTCATAATAACTTTGAATGATGTAAACGCGTTGTTGCAATGTGTACCTGTCCATGGTTAAAACTGTACTACCTTCTAATAAAACAAAATGGCTTATGTCATTTGAAAAGATGTCACGTGTAAAAAATTTATATTGCTGACATCTAGGCGTCACATTTGGATGACCCTTTATAAGCCAATGCTCTGGGCTGAGCAATTACATAGGAACTGTTGAACCGTCACCTCATTTCTGCGTCAATGCAGCTCCTACTCCGCTTATCAAAGAAGAATCTACTTATATGCCAAAGGATGAGACATGCATATAGAAATTATCCAGACATAAATATTTTAATTATATTTGTCAAAATTGTATTCTCGTAGTGAATATAAAAAGCATTTTCTATTAAAAAAATTGGACAGGTTTGTGGGAATAAATTATTTTTTAATAAAGATATTAGATTTCGAGAATTTAAAGAATGCACTAATTATTATTTTAGAAACAATGGAGTCCGGATTAGAGATGCCAAACGGAGAATTCCGATCCTATAAGTCATGGAATATATTTTTAAATAGAGAAGCTCAGATTTTTGATATATTCGTACTAAGCCCGAGACTTTTTTTAGTATATTCTTAATTCGGTTTTTTTCACTTTCCGATATCACGCTTAACAGCAATTGTTTTTTTTTAGATAAGGAGCTCCACGATCCCAAATTACTCGTATAATAGGAATTAGCAACTTACAAAAGAAATGGATATTTGTACTCATATTACTGAGGCACAAAGATAAAAATACTCGCATATTATTTACACGTATTTACATATCATGTGCAAATGAAAGATGTGAAGTGAAATATGTTTATCGGCGGAAACATTTTTTGGAAGAGGAACTCGTTCCAGAAGTGCAGAGGCTTTAATATTTTTTAAGACCCTATATAAAGTACACTAGTTTGGCGTAAAAGTAATATCATAATTTGAACTGGCTGTCATTTTATTATACATGAAAAAATGAGCTCTGTTTTCATAAAAAAAATTATCCATGGCTTGTTGACAACTAATTATATTTATAAAGTCAAAAAATCAGCCAAAAAATACAAATCTTGATTTAGTTTTGCACCACTCTGTATATGTTTATGTGCGTATTTTATTGCAATCAAATGCAACCTACATATGAGTTAGTCCGAAAGCTTTTTATAATTAAATATTATTTTTTCTTTAAATATTTGTTGTCGTTGTTTCATGTTTATTTAGTAAATGGCTTAACAAACAGCACTAGTCAATATTTTGTCTTGTACTGCTTCAATTAAATTTGACTGTCTTGCTGTCGATCTCAATTTTGCATTGGTATTTGTGTCTATAAATATATTTAATTGTCATCAATCAATCAATTTTGTGCCACAATATTATTTAACAGGCTTCGCAATAGTTGGCTCTTATAATCAACACTCTTGTAATTGTGATTGAGTTATTATTTGATTTGATTATTTAATTATATGTATTTGATTGTGTGAGTGTATTCTGGCAGTAGCCAACAATATAAAATTGTGTCTTGGGTCATACCCGTAGTACTGCTTGTTTCGTTAAAATGACTTTGAAAAATACATTATATATATATATATATATATATATATATATATATATATATATATATATATATATATATATCGGGTCTTTCAATAGGGAGTTCTAAGCTTAAACAATTGATAGCGATAATATTGTTGAAGTTAAGTTCGATGTGATTTTTTCAATCTCTTTTGCCAAATCACCTTGTATGGATATTGCGTTGAACAACGCGTAAGAATAGTAAAATCAAAAGTAGGTTTTCTATTCGGGACACGTTACGTGCCCACTTTACGGTCGCCGTAACCGGCCTACTGAGGGGACTATTCGCAGTGCGGTGGATAAATTAGAGTCCACTAGTTCATTAAACAATTAACCAACATCCATACGGCAACGAAACGCAAAATCTGATGAAGACATCACCGCTGTCCGTGTAAGTGTGTATGAGAATCTTAGCCTTTCGCAGATCACATCCGTACAAAAATCAATTTAGCCAGGAGCTGTAGGTAAACGAGCATAGACATCCACACGTGTTCGCTGAATGGGCCCTGAGCAGTTGGAAACTGTCCCTAATTGTCATCAAAAGATAATTTTCAATAATGAACGCCATTTTTGTATAAATGATTATGTGAATAGACAACATTTGTCGAATTCGGTGCAATACCAATCCACATGAAATTTAAGAGCGTCTAATGCATCCCGAGAAAGTCACTGTTTTATGTGGATTTTGGACTAGAAGCGTTATCGGTTCATATTTCTTCGAGAACGACCACAAACAGGCTAGGCCATCACCGCCAACGGCGACCACTATAGGCCGATAATTACCATCTTCTTCTTCTTTTGGCGGGAGTTTTGATATGGAGACCGCAGACATGTGGCTTTATCAGGGCGGCGCTATGTGCCACACAACTCATGTCACATTGGACATTTTGCATGAGCAATTAGAGGCATGATTACCTCATGTGAAGGTAATCTGAACTGACCTCCGAGATCGTGCAACATGACCCCATTAAACTTTTTCTTGTGGGGACTATCTTAAGCCGCAGGTTTATACGAATAAGACACAAACTACAGTGGCTCCCATTTTACATGTTGCAGCGACCATTTGCACAATATTTTATTTATGATGCCTTTTTAACGAATAAAAATTTTTTTGTGATATCTTAGACACTCTTTGTTTAATTTAATATTATGGATATCAAACGCTTAACGAAAGATCCTTTAAGGAATTGATGACATAAAGTTAAAAATACCGAATTTTTTACAGTCCAAAGTGGATGAAGATGGAAATCACTTCTAATTTTAGGTTAGGTTAGGTTAGGTTGATTGGAGGGGTATTGTCAGCCCATGTCATACGACATACACCTAAGCCAGTGAAGGCTTGTTGTGCGCTCCTTTCTTCCTTTCCTTCTAATTTTACTTTTAAAATAAATGGTTTCCATTGAGTCATACGCTTGGGCATATAAAACGATAATATACATATATAAAGCATTTGTAAATAATAACGAGCACAAGAAACCAGACTCATAAGATTCTCATTATAGTTCTTGGATTAAGTCCTATCTGTTCATTGCAATCCAGAAATGATGAGCAAGCAAGAATGAACACCGGACTAGAGTCAGCTTAATGAGTTGAAATGGGGCCTATAGTTGTGAGGAAATATTGAGCACGATTGCAATGAAGTTGAGTAAGTTTAAGAACGCACCTGTTTTGAATGACACTCGGGCAAATTTCGAACAAGGACAATATGTCTTTAAGGATCAAAATAGATTAGATGAAGCTACTGGTGGTGTGGAATGAGTATGCATGTTTTCATTAAACTAGTTTGTGTTCGCGTGTGGTATGTTCATGAGTTTATCAGCATATTCATGCTCACCTAATATGAATCAAATTATACATTTTCATTATTTTTACTCACTTTAAAACACTAACACATACGCTATTAATTGATGTTATAAAACCACTATAGTAAGTATGTGCGTATGTAGGAATACACCGCTCAAAATATCTCTTTTCATGTCTTATCATATCAGAAGTTTCTTAAAAAAATGGAAAAAATTTGTCAACTTTACACGCAGCTTAACAATTATTTGATTTCCCATATAAATAACAGGGGACTTTTCTAATATTTTACTGCTTGTTGTAAGAGTTCAAGGACTGATAACTTGTTATATGTGAGGACAACAAAAAAATGTATTTAAGCTTACCCGTATATAATTTAATTTCTTATACGAGTATATAAATCAAAATTATGCAAAATATTTTAAAACTGTTATTTATTAAAAATAAAACTAAATAAAAATTTCCGTCTTATTCATACTGGAAGACAAACAAATGTTGCGCATCGTGTAGTGTTGTGCTTTATAAAGATTTTTTATACGTAGAAAAAACGTTTAAAATACAGATATTTCGGATCGCCCTAATGTTGGAAAATTAGTTTTATCATGTACCCACATATTTACAGATACAGATAACATTCCATGAGAAACAGTCCATCAAACATAATGTAAATAAGTTAGTTATTTGATAAAAAATAAACTTTTAAATATTTTACAAGTTCCAAATAATTTTTTAAATAATTTAAGAGGCAGTTTTATATGCAGATATTTACTTTAAACAAAAATAAATTCTTATAAAATTAGACCCTTAAAATATTTTAATTTCCTTTTTTTTTGCTTAAAGAATTGACTCAATTTAGTATTTTTTTATTTGGAATTTTATAAATTAGTTGAGCTGTTCGATTGTTGAACGGAATGTTTTTCTAAATGGCTGGAAATAATTAAATATAATATTTTTATATGGTCTTGCCCTCAAAGTATCGTAAACAATCAATAAAATGTTAATCTAATAATAATATTCAATACTCAATTACTTACTACTACAAGGACAACAATAAAACTCAACATGGTTTTCAGTTGTTGTTTCTCGCCCCGAAATGTCAACCAAATATTAAATTTTATGAAAATGCGAGATTTCTCATTGTGAATAATAAACGTCTGAATTGGATAAATTAATTTTATACTTCGTTACGAGTTGTTATTTGAAGTGTGAAGTTGGCAGTGGAAAAATCAGGTCAATTTTTGTGTTGAAAAAGTTGAAATTACAGTTCCCACAATTTAGTATCATTTCCTTTATATTATTTTACATTTGTTTTATCCTTTGCCAGTTTGGAAGAAAATAATTGAGAAAATATTGTACATGTTTTTGTAAATGTAAAAATTTTTTGAAAGTGAAATAAGAGAAATCATACGTTATAATAATATAATAAACTAGCGAACCAGGCGAACTTCGTCTCGCCCTAATTTTAAGCATTCAGACAAACTTTCTATTTTTTCATTTGAAAAGCCATTAAGGAATAATTTCAAACAAAATTTCATACAAAAACTCGATTTTATATTTTTCCAATTTTCCGACTTTTCCGGAGGGATTTTCCAAAATTTTCTTCTATAAAAACCTTCTCCTCGAAAATACGAACAACTGACAAAAAGTTTTACAGAAATCCGCCAAGCCGTTCTCATTTTATGAATTATTGGATTTTGCCACGCCCTCTGCCCTCCGCCCACAGACCGAAAATAAAAAATCGGATTTCACAGTGTTACCCGCCCAAGAATTCTGAAGGTTCCCTGAAAATTTCGTCAAAATCGGCCCAGCCGTTTTGGAGCCATTACGTTACATACATACATACATACATACACACATCCTATTTTATATATATAGATAGATATATAGAGAGATTAATATTAAAATATGTAATTACTTGCTACACAAACCGTGTATCAAAATGTTGTCAAACCGTTGCATTAATGAGGACATCACTAATAAGCTCAATAAAACAAGAAGTGCATTTGGTAGACTAAAAAAAAATATATGGCGGGCACTACAAGTTACGAGAACAACAAAGATCCGCATGTGTCAAGTCGACCCTTTTATATGGGAGAAATATGGCTGGTCAGTGAACCGACCAGGCAGCAGCTACAAGTTTTTATAAATAAAAGCCTTCGGATTATATGCGGCATAGTTTGGCTAGTCAACACAATAACAAACGAAAACCTTTGAAGCTGGGCCAAGGAAGAGCCCATACACATACAGATAAAACGCAGAAGGTGGAAATGGTTAGGACACACCTTAAGAAAGCCAGTACATAATGTAAACAGCATGGCGCTGGTGGGTTGAATCCACGTGAAAGAGGAAGACCTAAAAATACCTGGCGTAGGTCTTTTTAAAAGTTTTTAGAGCCAATTTTCCACAAATTACTATTATAGTAGTAGTAGTAATGTAACGATATATTGACGTCACTAATTGTTTCATATCATATAGTCTAAGCGTAGCAATTCTTCTTAGTAGAAAATTTAAATTCCAAAAATGAGAAAAATATATTTGTAATCTTGTCATTTTTACCTGCCACAGCTTTAGCTTATGTAAAGCTTCTTACTTTTAACATTTTTTAAAGAAATTAATCATTTTCTTTTAAAACTGGAAACAGGAAATACTGATTTTTTTCAAGTTTGATGAAGAATTATTTTAAAAACAATAACATTAAAAAAATGCCAACAAATTAGCGTCACTTACAAGTTCAAGGACATACAATTTTTTAAAATTGCTTTTATATTATTCTAATTCAACTTAAGCTGTTGAAAAAAAAATTGTTTAAGCTTTAGTTGGTCAAAAACTTTAATAAGATTGCAAAAAATTTACTTAAAATTTTAACTGGTGGTTTCGATTAATTTCAAAGCGCTTTACTTCCCTTAAAATAAACTCCGCTTAAGCGAAAAATTGCTTGTTTGAAAAAGTGCAAGTTTATATGAAACAAATATCGCTTAAGAGAAAACGAAAAAAAATATTTTGTACCCTTGATGAAACATCACGCAGTGTCGTCTCAATTCATTCGTTTTATAAGCAACCGATTAAGTCTAATCTTACAAAATAAGTCTTAATCAAAATCGGAATTCATCTATTCTATTGCAGTATGTATTTTATTTTTTATTCTCAGTCTAAGGGACAAGTTTTTAAGTGCTGAGTTGGCTTGAGCAGAACGGTTGTCTCTTATTCGAAGTCCTTTTGAACGAAAACGAATCAATGAAATTTGCCATTTTCTTTATTCGAAGTCGGCTGTATCTCGGAAAGAATAAGATATTCGCTACAAGCAAGCAAGCGTAGTCTTAGAGATGTTTTAAAGGACTCTATATATAAAAACTAAATTTTTCCTGATATTTCTTTAAATATACATATTTCCTTGCACGTCGATTAAAAGCCTTATCACTTTAAGTCAATGCGACATTTCAGTTCCCTCTTTGTTGAAAGCGCTGTATATTCTCAAATTAAATTAAAACCATTTTCAGTTTGTATGCGGTTTGATTTAAAATCATTTCCAGTTCGGATGAAGCTTCTGTGTATGTTGGGTAGGCTTGAGGTTGCGTATATTTATTTGGGCTGATGTCTGTGCAGGATTTTGTTGAAAAACCACTACGAACATAATAATTTGTATAATTTTAGAGTTTCTGGAAAAATAAATATAATTACTAGTTCTATTATTCTTGTTAACTTTGCAGATCCCTTATTTTACATGTTGTGTGGGAAGACAAATGTTCCATGGGCCATGGTAAATGTTCCATGGGTGCGGAATGTTCAACATATAACAAATGTATACATATACGTGCGCTATTGTGTATGTGGTTGTGTTGGTAGACGTCAGAAAGTGATGTATGATTTTAACACTTGAAACAAGTGTACTTTAAGCTGCAGGAAATCTTATGTATCCTTTTCAGGAATGTCATGTTATTGAAAATACTCGTACAACTATTCCATTATTTTTGAAGACTCATAAAATACCCAATATGCGAGCAAAATTTTGTTTACACTATAAAAGTTAAATTACAATACGTTAAAATATTTTTAACATTAAATTAATCAACATGAAGAAATACTTTGTTATTTTAGCTCCAATTCATAGGACGATTTTGACTTTTTTCAAAGTTTTCCTTTAGAAGAAATTCACGATGATTTATATTACAAAATTTTCCTTATGAATTTTTGACATTGTTTCTTATGTCCTAATGTTGTGTGTGGCCAAAAACGATGGCAAATGGAGTTTTAAAATGATGCCGAAAAGTTCGTAAAATTGTATTCCTTTAAATTTAATTGTACTAAAACACATCAGCATTTATTATATATATATATACATACATATATATATATATATATATATATATATATATATATATATATATATATATATATATATATATATATATATATATATATATATATATATATATATATATATATATATATATATATATATATATATATGTGTGTGTGTGTGTGTCAATGTGCGCTTATACCATAATATGAATAATCAATTGAACGATATCAATGATCAAATCTACGATGAACGATTGAAATATATGTATTATGTGTTGTCTACGATTTTGAAGCCTTGTGTAGCCTATGATTTTGAAGTTTTTTTTTGCAAACTGGCCCAGTCTAATTAGTACAACATCCTTTCTATCAGTCTAGTCGCAGTAGTAAAATAATAAAATCCGATTGACCTTCTTCTGACTTGTGTTTTCAATACTTCAATATAAAAGTCCGTACGAACACTTGATTCAATAATTGTTCTTAGAATCTAGTTCATTTATTAATTTTCCCAAATGAATTAATTTTACATGGGAGAATGCATAATGGTGACACTAACATATGAAAAATATTACAATGAGATTAGAAAGCGCAAGAAACATTAGGGAATTAATAAGAAAATTAAGTTTTTTTTACGAACAGTTGATGATCAAAACCTGTAATTTGGTTTGAGTAATGGTTTTTTCCGCAGAAAATAATGCTTAATGGACACACGAAATCCACTTTTTTCCATTTTCCCCTCAAATCACACGGTATTCTACTACCAATGGCAGTGAGGGCTCAACTGGTAAATGCGTCTTGACAGAAGCAGTATTACACTTTCAGTTAAGAGGCGTAAAATGCAAAAAGTATTAACTTATTTACCTGCCCTCGTATGAATACAGTTTTTGCAACTTTTCTTATTATAAGTTTATAAGACCTTTATAAAATTTTATGCATATGTCTTTTATTTTCAGGGTATACTTCAGAAATATCACCTAATTTTTTTATCAAGAATATCGACTCAAGTCGATCCATAAGTTGCGTGTGAAGAACGAATGAAACAATAACGGACTTTTAAAAACTGATTTTCTGAAAATTTTTTGAACACAAATAGTTTTTAAAGATTCGAATTCATGTTACAAACCTTCAGAAGAACTTTCTTCTTTAATATCACTTATTTAAATGGATGATAACAAATAAAGGGTTTTCTCATAAGAATACATTAAAGTTGACAGTTTACGATGGTTATATTGTTTTGCCGCAATATGAGAATTTGAGAATTACTAAAATTCGTATATCATTTCTACCGTGTCCAACTATCGAATCTGCAATATCCGAATTGTCAGGTTCGTACTGTGATGCTGCATTGGATATGGCTATTGCGATTGTTATCTGATAGCTTTTATTACCATACCAGAGAAGGTGCTAATACATGGGCTTTTAGAGATGCACTGATTTTGAGTTCACAATTGCACATAGTTGGACATAGAAAGTTTAGAAAAATTTTTTTCAAACAACATTGAATTCTAATAACAGATATACCCACAATAAATAATAGTTTATTAAAGTTTTGCTTTTGGATATTGTGACAGCACTCTTTTTAATTATTATTAAAAAAATTGTTCTGTCAAATAACCCACTTTAAACCAATCGAACAAATTGGAAAGCCGAAACAACTATTGGTTACTTTAAAAACCGATATAATCCTTTTCAAGCTACACTTTCAAATATAAAACGATTTTTTTCTTCAAAATAAGTCCATAAATGGCGGAGTTATGCGAAAATCAATATTTTGGAGGAAGAGGGCGGTGCGAATTTCCTGTAGGATTTAAGAAAAGTCATAGAAACAAACTACAAGTGAACCCTTTCAAGCAAAAACAGTTTTGAAAATCGGTTAACAAATGTTAAAAAAATACACGCGATTTGATAACCTCCTCCTTTTTTAAAGTCGAAGTCATACCCCACATATAATGGAATAGAAATTTTTTATACACCCGAGCAAATTTTTCACGCAAATTATTTTTCATGAACAAATATTCGAAAAATTAACCAAATGTCATACGAAGTCAACAACAACACAAAGTTGCTGATCGAAACTTTAGAGAGAAGGAGCAGGTCTCACGAGAAATTTTATTCACGATGAGGGCAACTATGCGTTGATCACCAGACATTACTTATTAGAAAATCCTTTATAGTAAATTTGAGTGCAGGCGAGTTGAGTGCGAGTATGTCTGAATGTTTGCCGCAGTGTGTTTGTGTGTCGGTGTTGAAGACAAATAGTTTCAGGCAAAGTTTTTGCCATTAAAACACTAAAACCTCAAAAGCCACATCAACGCATGTTGATGTTAGAAAACTAAAATAAGACGCAGTGTTGTTGATGACGGCATCGTTGGCTGTGGTTTGAGTGTTGTCTATTGGAAACATGTTTCATTAAACTTCGTTGTTAGATCTATGTATATGCACATACACGTAAGTACTTCTTCGTCCTTATTCTTTAAAATTAAATTCATTATTGTTTTTCTTGGGGCTGTTCAACGAAAGATAACAGGCATCATCTTGGCCAGTGGATGTGTGGGTGGTGCTGGTGGTTGTGGGCAATATGTTGTGTTAGAATAGATCGATTGGGGCATATCTCCCATTAGATTATGGTATGATTGTTGCCAAAGGGCTTATTTGCGGCAACATGCAAACAAGTTTCATTATTCCATATTATCGCTTAAAATGAAAATAAGATTCGTACTGTAAAGTCTCTAAGTGCAATGAATAAAGAATTATTAATTCAACAATTCATATTTTCGTATGTTTTTTTATTGGACTCTACTATATTGAAGTTTAAGTGAAATTATATGATATTTTTATAAATATAGATATATCTGTGAAAATTTCAAAAATGTCAAATACATTTTATAGCCACATCCCATACACATAGAGAAAGGGCCGCTATCCATGTGTAACGATTATGACAGCTACAGTTGTTCAGTTAATTGGTTTTGAGTATTTTAGTTACGACAACCAATTAAATGTTTTCATATCAAATTACTATTATAAACAAAAGTTGCAACATGGACACAGATTAAGACGAAGGTATATTTTAAGTATGTACTTATTTTTGCAATACGACGCATAACAATCATTGATAGTTTTTGGAAGATTTGCACAGAGTCGCTCTTTAACGGTACTCTACAAGGAAAAGTATAAGGATCCCAAGCCGCAGCTCGGAGGCGGGAAATGACATCGCCAAGACGGTTGATAATACAATTACTGAACCTTGATGAGCTGTGTGACATTGTGCGCCATCCTGCTGAAAATAAACGTTATTAAAGTCCATATCTTCCATTTCAGGCCACAACAAAGTGTCACTTTCAGTGAATGCATTGGCTCCTCGACAAAGCGTTTGAGTTTAACGATCCCCAGAATTGACAATTTTGTTTGTTGACAGTCGCTGAGATGAAAATTCCCTTGTCAGACAAGAAGATTTTTTGGCCAAATTTAATGTACGATTGGTGATTCTATAAGACCAATACTGAGAAGCCGTAACGAAATGGATGTTCATTTCTCACCGGTTGTTGAGTAAATTGGACCTTGTAAGCGAATAATACAAATTCTTTATTCAAAATTCTGCTGTTGCGTAAAATGTGGAAATATTGGAATTGATGGCCAGACGACGTTTTTGGATTGAGTTGCACAGTTTCGGCCACTGTATCCACATTCTCATCGGTACGCACTGTACAATGACGGAGACTATTCGTTATGCTCACTAGGCAAGACAGTCTCATAAACTTTTTGCATAAACTATCATACAGCACTCGCGGTGGGTACTTCATTTGGCCCAAAAGCTTCTTTTTAACAAACGCACAGTCTGGACATATTACCGCTCACTTATTTCAGAGGTAGTTTGCAATATTTCCTTACGTAGTTCAAGCGTAAAGCGTGGTCCGTGATACTAAGTGATAGTCAATATTTACGACAAAAAAAAAATCGATCAATGTCAAATATGGAACCTTTAGATTTCTTGAAATTACTATCGGAAATGAAAATTAGAGATTATGGTCTCTTATTTCCTACTTTAAGCAAATTTATTAAAAAAGGTTATTTTTCGCAGGTTCTTCGGCAAATGTAATAGAAGGAGTATTTAGTCGAGTTATTCCAAATAAAAACATCTGAAATAGCTTTAATTATAATGTTCAGTTACAAATTCTCTACGTCTTCAAATTATGTGTATTTTTAAATAAATACATACATATATGTATATGAACATACTTATGTTCATACTTTTAAATTTAATCTCAAGTATATTTCATAAGCTTGCCAAGGTTTTATTGTATTATTTTTAACAAGTTTTGTTTGCACATTTATTTTTTTTGTTTGACTTCTTATCTAGTCCTTTAACTAATAAAACTCCTTATAAATATTCATAAAATACTGTAAGTTAAATTACTTTCATCTGTTGCAAACGTTATTTTCTTCGATCTAAATGAGAATAGGATTATGAATTTATTGAATCATAATAATTTTCCAATATGACTAACATACAATTTAATAGAGTAATAGTGATGTTAAGATTGTTTCTGAGCCAAGAATATACAAATCTTTTAACTTAAATACTATTCAGGTCAGAAGATTAGAAAACTCAAATATATATGATAGAAATGCATAAACAACTCACAGTACATTGCGTAAATTAGTTGGTAAAATAAAGGATATAATAGAAAGATTAGATAAATCTAATATAGTTTATAGGGATAATGAAACATGTAAAGAGTTATTTTTTAAAAGCTTTCGGATTTGATTTAAAAAATCACAAAATTTAGAGAAATGTATGAAATATTTATTTAAGTCGATAGAACGATCTATATAATTCAATGTTTAAAGATGAATGACGAATGGTTCATATGCTGGGTCTAATTTTGGCTTTCTCTTTCTAACATATCGGCCGGTAACTTACGAATAAATTCTTTAATATTGGCTTCTAGTGCGTCCACCGATGCAGGCTTGTCCGTGTAGACATGAACCTTAATATAGTGCCACAAAAAATAATCTAAGGGAGTTAAATCGCACGATCTAGGCCTCCAATTGCCCGGTCTCCAACGTGAAATAAACTGTTATCCGAATTCGCCTCTCAATTGAGCCACTGTTTCGCTGTGTGCTGTGCTGTGTGGCATGTGTCACCGTCTTATTGAAACCACATGTCAGCCAAGTCAAGCTCTTCTATTGAGCAAAAAATAAAAAAATTTGCAATCATCGCACGTAACGTAAAGTTCCTGCCTTCGTCGTCTTTGAAAAAGTACGGTCAAATGATGCCACCAGCCCATAATCCACACCAAAGAGTCCATTCCTCGTAATGCATTGGCAGTTCTTGCAATGCTTTTGCCTACTCTTCACGACAAATACGCAATTGTGCTTGTTAATGTATCCATTCAACCAGAGAGGAGCTTCGTCGCTGATCACAATTTTTCGATAAAAAAGTGGACGATGCACTTTCTTAACCGAGCATGAATTTTAATATTAATATTCAATAATCTGCAAGCGTTGTTCGTTTGTAAGTCGATTCATATTTAAATTATAGACCAAACTAAACATGTTTAACAGTAACACGAAAACAGCTGAGCTGTCAAAAACAGTGTTGCCAAAAAGAAAGCTGCTAAGAAATCACCCTTTAACAAAGTAGGTTAGGTTAGGTTAGGTTGATTGGAGGGGTGTGATAGCCCATGTCATACGACATACATACACTTAAGCCAGTGAAGGCTTGTTGTGCGCTCCCTTTAATTATTAAACACAAACCGCCAGAGTTCTGCGGCAGGATTCGAACCTGGGACCTTCGCACTACGAGTCTAGTACACTACCCACTACTCTACGAAGGTCACTTTTAACAAAGTATATATATGATACAAATGTAGTTACATCTAAGAATAAATTCAGGACTGAAATTGCAGGAGACAGATCGAATCAAAGATATAGAGATATAATGTCTTTACAAAAGAGAGCATTAGCATCTCATTGTTCGAGATTGTAACACTATACATACACCCTTAGAAAATAGATACAATACCAGGCACTTCATTTCAAATAACATTAATAATAATAGATGAAGGAAACTTTTTCAAATTACTAAATAGTACTAAATTTTTATATAATTTTTCTTTATAACATTTTTTATCACTATTTATACTACCTAAAGAAGTAACCCAAAGTTTTAAAAAAATATTGGAATAAAAACCATTTTATAGTTAAGAACTTATGTCAAAATTTAACTCAAATGTAACTAAATATTTAGTTAAAAAAATTTTATATTTTTTGACAAATGTTTTTTTTAGAGTTAGACCCTTGCTTGTGCAGTGAATTGGTTAATTGGTATTAAGAAAATAGCATAGGACGGGAAGGATAGAGGGAGTAGTAGTTGAACCTCTCTAGATTGGGTGATGGGGAAGACCTACGCAGAGAATTTATTGCACAAACATTTATTATTTTCTCTGTAATAAGTAGTAGGATTCACTGGCATATCGACAACACATGGATCCGTTTTTATGAAGAACGAGTCGTTCGCAAGTAAGTGTGGGTTTCGGGAACAAATTCCCTGCACATTCCATTGTAGTGATGTCCAGTGTGTCAATAGTGCTGATTACACTACTCCCACCGATGAGCCTCCTCGCTCTCCAAAATAGAATTTGAAGCAACGGCCCGTACATGAACGTTTTATTCCATCTTGGGACAGATAGAGGTGGTATAACTAGTAAATAGATCAGGAGTGAAGTATTTCTTACAGCGCCTTAAAAAGCCAACGCACTTAAGTGCTTCTTTATCGATATGAAAAATATGCTAGTTTTCATCGCTAGTTTTGTTCCGATGACGGCCTCAAAATACGACGATTTTACCCAGCTATTTGAATAACCATATCTTTACTAATGACATTGTGCGATTAAGCATATGCTCGGTATGACTAGTTTTCATTCTAGTACGGACCTGAATAATTAATTTATTTGTATAACATATGAACAATTTTATATACAGAAGTATGATTTTCTTTATCAGGCATTACTAATCCAAAATACGTTATCCTTTGTATACGTATTGTCAGTATATCAGATTTGCTTGTGACTTAATATGCAATAGAGCTTTCTACTCCTGTCTAGTAACATGCGAATCAGTAAACAAATTGAAAACATACTGCAAATATCAATACACCTTAAAGAAATCGAAAGTGACCATAATTTAAAATTAAAAGATGTCACCCTCCTCTAAAAGCTTAAAGCCTTCTTCTAGCGTATAAAAAAGGACATTTTACAATATGAGTGATGAACTTGACCACATATTAATGCAGGCGCTTATTATGTGCTTGTATGGGTTTATTTGAATACAGTGGAGGCTCATAAAAGTTAAGACGCGCAAAAGTTAAGAATACGGAAAAGTTAAGCAGCTTTTTGTCACCATACGGAACTCTTAAAAGTTAAGTGCTTCTTAACTTTTTTGAGTAATTTTTGTTCTTATTTAATTTTTCATTTTGAATTCTTATGCATATGTCGATTGTCGCATTAATATATGTATGTATGTAGTACTATATATGTAAGTACATGGGTAGCATAAAAAAATTCAACACATTCGTCATTTCCCGTTATAAATTTTTTTACATTCGTACGTAATGTTTCATACTTTTTTGCATCAGTTATTAGTTTTCTTTTGATCGTAACAATGTCAGCAGCACGTAAGCAAAAAAGGTTATCAGTGGCCGAAAAATGCAAGATTTTAAAAAAATTAGATGAAGGCGTTTTTGGCTAATCGATTGGCCATGGATTTTCATGATTCTGAATCTTCAGTTTATAAAATTAAAAAAAAAAGAGCAAACATTTATGTTGCAGTGTCAGGTACATGTGACGAAATTAAGAGAAAGACTTTACATAAGGCAGAATTCGTGAATTTGGAGAAGCAGTTGTACAAATGGTTCTTACATACATATATCAACGTGAAAGACACTGTCCACTAAGTGATCCTATTTTAAAAGCTAAAAATTAATACATTTGCATACATACATATATACATGTGTATTAAATACACATTAATAATATATACAATGTATAAATACACGTATAAACACATGCATTTTTCATATCACGGAAAAGTTAAGAATTCGGAAAAGTTAAGCACCCCTATAACAAACTACTTAACTTTTTCGAGCCTCTACTGTATTGTTTTTATGAGCTTGTGTGCGTGTGCTTATGTAATGTCCACAAAAAAATTCTTCACTTTATCCTGTGAAAAGAAATACCAACTATAAACATCTAAATATCGTATCCGTTCTATTTCGCATCACTGCAGACATTCCATCTTTCGCAAATTCGCAGATTTCGTTTTCAACATCCATTCAGCTTTTTATGTATTTCTTCTGCTACAAATGCAAACAACATTCGTTAGAGGAAAAAGCAACAAATTGTTAAATGGTGGGAAAACAACGGAAGTGCGTTGCAAAACGGAAGGCCGGGGCTGAAAACAAAAACCAGACGTTGCTCAAAAATCTGATTTATTTGTCAGAAATGTCAACATGAAAAATTGTGCAAAAAAGCGAAACGAAATAAAAAAAGAAAATATATTGTCAAATAGATGAATGAATGGATATTCATTCATCCATGATGGTTCTACTATTGATGGTCATAATTTGTCAAAATGTTTACGTTTTATTTTGTTCACTGAATCAGTCTATTAAGACAGCGGAAGCGACATCAGCAGTATGTTTTTCCAGAAATACTAAGTAATTTTTTGCTGAAAAATTATGAAATGAAGAAGACAAATGAACCAGAAAAACCACATCACATTATGAATTGTAGTTGTGATTGTAAATATTTGCAATAAATTGCAGTAACTGCAAGTATTAAATGCCTTCCGCAAAAAATTTGTACAAATACAAACATGACATTTTAATTTAATTGCAGAAAATGCAATTTTGGAACTTGTTTGCTCTTCACTGAAGGATTTGATGGCAATTTTGAATGCATTTTAATTTAGTAACTACAAAATAATGGCGGTAATTTGCTCTTCCAAATTATTAGTTTATTTAAGGACTTTTTTTAGCCAAGTGCAAAGAAAACCTACTGAGTTGCAATATAAAATGAAGTGCATGCAAAAGGATAATTAAAAATTGGTAAGGACATGTAAGCCCATCTCAATAAATAGACCTATCTAGAGGTTAAGCTGATCTAACTTAGTTTCCAGTATAAAAATAAGGGTTCCCACAAGTCATGAAAGTGTTAAGATTATGATCCAGAGAGAGTGCAAATTTGAATCATTTCTAAAAGGATTTCAGCATAGGCTTGTCCTATTCATCGACTATTGAAAAAAGTAAATTTTTATGTTTTTATTTCAAAGAAAATAATTTTTTATGGTAAATTAGAATTAATTTTTTACGACTGGGAATGAACTTAGGAAATGAGAGGCGTAGAAATTTAGTTGCAATTTCTTTTGCTTTAAAGTTTTTTTTTTTTATAAAAAAATAAGTATTTTCAAATTTGTGGAAGTAATTTATATTTTAATCAAAATTTTTTCAACATCACTTCCTACGAAGGTGAAAAAATGCACTATTCGAATTTTGGAAGCAATGAAATTCTCGTTCCTTGAAAATGACTACGACTTTTTTCACTGAACTTTTTTACCTTTTATTTAATTATCACGTCAATTAAAAATATGTTTACTTCAAATATAAATTGCTGTCAGATAAGAACTATACGTTATTTGATTTTGAAAGTACCACGAATTCTTTGAGTAGGATACAGCTTCTAGTCTTGCAATAAGTACCGAGCAAAGTGCTCCTGTTATGTTCATTCGTTGATTGATTGTTTTACCTTTTTAAAAACGCCATCCCATTATTTGCCGTAATGATTGATGCGTTTTTGGTGAAGTTCCCTTTTTTGAAATTCTTCTGACAAATTAGGAAGGCATGTACCGCCTTCTTTGCCTTTTCTTCCATTTCCACCCATCAGAAAATTTAGAGTATAGGACTATTCCAAAATATGTTTGTGAAAAAGTTTGAGACTTTTCAACGGATTCAAATAGTAGTGGCATTATTAGAAAGTGTTAGACTTCGTTCTCTTTTAATAACTAACTTCAATGACACATAATTTTATTGCAGGGACCTCTAATACAAGTTGGTGAAAAGATGTCATAATATAAATTGGTTGACATTTTTGCAGATGCCTCCAGATGTCACTGTGCTTTAACATTTGTGATGTAGAGAGAACTAGTTGTCAATTAGTGTTGGATCGATACACACCTATAGAATGTGGTATTATTGTGAATTGCGTCGTCGTTGATTGGCTGAGCGCCTCGCGCAAACTCCAAGTATATTAAAGGTACAAGTGGGTTCGCCCGCTCGTCCGTATGGGTAATATGGTTGACCTTGATGGACCTTGACCTTTGGCCAGTGACCCATAAAACTTAATATGTTATTACCAAATTCGTAAAATAACAGGGTAACGGGCGTGCAGATTAGCTTACACTGACCTGGGCTCCAGCACTTTAGCAAGCTGTCTGTACATGGTTCTGAAGCCTGTGCAAAATTTGCTACCATAACATCCTTATTTGGAGCACATGTAGATCCGCACCCTATGTGTGCCTCTGAAAGGGAAGGTGATGAACGGCTTTATTCACCTAGTGCGAAGAGCATCGTAAGGTTGAGTCTTATGACAACAATAGAGATTTTGGGACACCAATGTTCAGGTTGAGTAATCTCTCATTTCGCCTATGTTTTCAGATCTAACAGTACCAGGCTGCATCTTTTGGGGCTTTTTATAACATCTGGTTTATCACAACAAATTACGAGTTTTGCAAAGCTTCAAAGCTGACATTAAGAAGAAATCGCAAATTTGCTGCCAGATGTTTTGCGAGCAACAACTTAAAATGCCGTAAAACAAGCGCAATTATGCAACAATTTGGAGGTGGCCATTTGAGTGTTATAACTTTTTACACTTAATGTCATTTTTCAATTGAAGTTACTGTTCGGTTTGGATTTTGGCGATGTCATCGGTTCATATTTCGTTGAGACCGACGTTGGCCAGTACATTGACGTTAATGTCGGGTCAATAATTACCAACTTCTTTTGGCCTGAATTAAATGACATGGACACCAACGAAATGTAGTTTCAACAGGACGGCACCATGTGGCACACAGCTCATGTCACATTAGATATTGTGCACAAGTGATTTGAGGGCATGGTCATCTCACATGGAGGGGATGTGAATTGGCCATCCAGATTGTTCAATTTTACCCCATCAGACTTTTTCTTGTGGAACTCTCTTAAACCTCAGGCCTATGCGAATAAGCTACAAGTGGACCCCTCAACGCCAACATAAAGCATGCCATCGGACAAATTCAGAATGACTTATGCGATACTTATTGAAAATTAGTCATTTCTGATGCGCAATAGCCTGCAAAGCCCCTGTAGACATTTGCACAACATCATATATTATATATAATGGCATCAATAGGCATTTTGAACAAATAAACGATTTAAATAAAGTCTTATACACACTTTGTTTGATAGGAAGAGCTTACTGAAAGACCCTAAATGAATGGCAGTAACGTTCGTATGGGGTGGGGAGTGAATATTAGGTTTCTAATCAATATTAAGGTTTCTAATTCATATTCAAACATTAAAACATTCCTTTGAATTTTGAGCTACTGGTTATACGAGTAGATAAACATTTTACTTTTTTGTTCTTTTCAGTTCTTATAATTCAATTCAATATAAAATGAAACGAAGCTTTGTTTTCAATATAAATGTGTTTGTTACTCGTATTCTTGTTTTCAATATAAATATTGGAACGAAATTTTCTGATCGTTTTATAAAAACAGGCCTCTAAACCATTTTTTATAAAATACAAACTTAAAAATCGTACTTTTATTACCATCAGCTTAAAATTTTGATTTTGCTTTTAAATTTAAATAGTTTGTTTAAGGCAATAAGTCAATTGATTCCTCTTGTTTTAATTAGTACTATAATAAAATACTTCAATATTTGGAAAATAAAATAACAAAAAGAAAAATAAACAAAGTTCCTTTTTTAAAGAAAGCAACAAAAATCTACTCAAGTGAATATTAAACTTATTGTTAGAAGAGAACAAACGCATTATGCAATTGATTTTTTTGACTTACAGAAACAAAAGCTTTTCTCTAGGTTTCTTTTCTTTTCACTACTTGTTGTCTGATTTATTCTTTTCTAAGTAAATAAGACTTAAACGAATTAAAAGAAAATCAATCCATCTTCTATATTTATATCGCATATATTCGCAGCAAAAAAATAAAACAGATTCAATGGAATATAACAGGGTTCGGAAACTTTCAATAGTGAGTGCTGAAATATTATACATTTATAATAGTTCGCATACTGAGCACCAAAAAGTTTTCAACTTAGATCAATAATAATATATTTCTTTTTTTCTAAGGATACACATTAAAAAATCAAATGCAAAAAACAAAAAATCATTTGATTATGCCTGTATGAGAGGATATGGACTTTCAGCCCACTTCAAAAGGAGGAAGTTATATTATTGGGCAACATGTTCTTTTTTTGTAATTATGTACGGCAATATTTTCGTAATTTGTAGACGTTTTCATCAATATGTGAATGGGCCAGAGTACCACCCTTTACGTCTTTAAAAATAATCGCTAAAAAGTGTAAAAAAAGTTTTAAAAAATTTCAAGACCTCAAAAATGGGCTCTTAGGTTTGAAATAACTTAAATTAAATGACTGAATTTTCTGCTGAAATCCTTGAAGGCAGTGCCAAGAAGGAGGAAAGCTATGAATTACCACTTATGTTTAAAATTTTTCTCGGCACCGTCTTCAAATATGTCAGTAGGTAACGCATATATAAAAATTTCTTTTAACCTATTTTTGAAGTCGGTTCAAAATATTTTTATTTTCAAGCTCTGCCAGATTTTTTCACTTATGATAAATGGACAAGAGTTATTTATTCTTAGGTATGAGTAATTGAGTGAAACTTCTTTTTGTTTTTTTTTTTCATTTTTAAGTAATAAGAACTAAATTAAATTTCCTTTATATGAACGAACAAAAACAAAGTATTATCCAGGCTTTCAATCACGTATGAGAAGACCCAGCAAAATCTAAAGCGTATATGCTCAGATATTTACAAAATGTGCCCCTAAATTCTCTAACGATAAGACTAAAAAAGAAAGTTCAAAAAATATAAATATGCACACGGGACTAATAACAATAGAGAGCGTCATAAATTAACAAAACGAACGTTTAACATTATACTCAGTGCCACATGTATATACAAATATTCTGGTATATTTTAAGCTAAAACAAAAAAAGGTGCGGTTAAGTTGGAAAAATTGGAATTTTACATGATCACTTCCGGTTTCATGGTACGATATGTGCATCTCTACATATGTAAAAATTACGTGTATGTTCGAGATCGCTAAACCCAAAAACTATTGCACCAATTTTGACGAAACTTTATATACATGCTCTATGGGGAGTGTTTCTGTGTAGTTTGAAGTTCGTTCGACAGATGGCGTAATATTTTTGTGTTTTGCCCGATAGAGATTAGCGCGGCAGGCCTATGCTGTGTTTCGCTATGACTTTGCAACGAAATCAGACTTGCAGTGAAAATAAAATTTGAAGGCAAAACAACGTTCGTCCGGGTTAGTTAGTATGTACATAAATTTACATAACTTTTGAACTACTGCACATCCAAACTTGAAACTTGCGCACTATATTTAAGACAACTTAGACCAATTTCGGTTTAAAAATAATAACAAAGTGGTGTCGAAGTTGGAAAAATTTGAATTTGAAATTTTTCTGAAGTTTATTTTTTTATGACGAAACCATTTGCTTAAAGAATCACTTACTTAAGTATTTTTTATTTAGTTTAGATCGTGAAAATAATAAAAAATTATATTCCAAAAACTGCAACATTTTCAAATTTTTTAACTCGACTAATAAAGATAATTAAAAAATATTTTGTACCCACATTCATGTCTACTAGAAGACCATCCAAGCCAATAATCTTGTAATTTTGTGAATTTTTCACGTGAAACGCCTCATATGTTATCAATGTGCATTAAGAAATATACATTTGATTAGTTTGATCAATTTTCTAAAAGTTCTAAAACTACTAACAATCAATTTAGTTTCTAGTTTTTTTCGGGAAGCTGAACAATAAGAATAAAATGGCGAAACCAGATGTCGCATAAACATTTAAATTGTGTCCTATAATAAAATACATATTATAAATTAAAATAATTAAATGTTAATCCTTAATAATAACAAGTTTTCTAAATACATCTCTTCACAAATGTCTATGCATTAATACGGATTTACTACTGGTTTAAATATAAATAAATGGTCTATACATAAAAAAATATATAGAAAAAAAGAGAGAAAAAATTTAGTATTTATATTTTAATTAATGAAGAAAAAACCATAATCAAATGAAAAACAGAAAACCGGTCTCTGAAAAAGTGAGTTTTTTTTAATTGATATGAAAATCGTTTCTCGGAAAATGTTGAATAGTTGACAAATGAATGAGCGGAAGTGAGCATTTCGGTACTCTGGAATATAACAAATATATCTATCTATACTCGCAGCCACTCAAGTTCGTAGGTTTGTAGGTACGCGCACATGTTCGTACGTGTGTGTATTTAAGATAAAATATGAAAGTGCAAACACAAGTTACTTTTTCCAATGACTACTCGTACATTCATTCATTTTCACACCGCTTCTTAGTGTACTGACGATAGTTGCTTAAACAGGATTAAACTTACCCTCAAACTTTTCATATGCTGCGAAGCTCAACTTCTCGGGGACAAATGTAGAACGCTTTGAGCCGAAATTTTCCAGCTGTCCTGGCACACCAGAGATGGAATCAATGTTATTGATTTTACTATTCGTACTGCCACCCGCCGCTGACTTATCAATTGTGAAAGATGCCACTTTTTTTAGAACATTATTTTTGGGAGTTCGAGGGGTACAAATTGGAGAACCCATTTGTGCTGTGGTACTGATGTGGCTGCTGTTCGATAACGAAAGTGATGCGGTGTTGTTTGCTATTGTTTCTATTATTGTATCGTCATTGCATAAAGGCGTGGTAATGGCACCAGTGGAATACTGTTGTTGCAGTTGGTGGTGCGGATGTTCGTATGATCCGGCAATTGTTAATGGTGGCTGAGATTGAACAGGTGTTTGGGATGATTTAAATGAAATTATAACGGTTGATTGAGTTTCCGTTGTTGCTGATGTTGTATTGTTCGTAGCAGGTGAAGTAGCGTACGTTGGCAGGTTTGGTGATTGTAAAGTTGGCAAATGTTTGGCATCCGTTGAAGCTGAAAAAAGAATATCGAAAAGAAGGGAAAAAATTGTTAAGAAAATTTTGTTCTATTGAATGGAAAAATGAAATAACAGCGTTTGGTGCGTGTTAACTCTTAACAACTGGCTGATTGTGGGAGGAATGAATCCTAAGTAGCAGCTGTAAAGTGTATTTTATTAAAGTTATATAAGATTACTTGTGTTGTTAAAGTATGTAAGCTAACAATTTTAGTTTTAAACTCAGTCATTAGCAGTTCTGAAAGTCAAATATAAATGTATACTTTTTAACTGTTTAGATAAAAGCAACAATGTAAGTAATTTCGAATAGTTTGATTATGAATATCGAACGAGTTTCATTTATTTATTTAGAAAATATATAATAAAACTGCGATTTAGGTAAGAAGGGATGTAGTCATAAAAGGGAATTGTTCCAAAGTATATTTATTGCGTTTAATTTTTAGTTATTTATTAAATAAAACAGATCTAAGATTAAATAACAAGGACCTTTATTAATTGGACAACATTCCCTTTTTAACATTAAAGTAATATAAAATATTTTTTTCCATAGATTGAAGTTTTCTTCTAATATCCTGGGAATAAAATATTAATTTCTTGCAGGTGTTAATTATCACGGCAATTCAAAAGTGAACAAATGCTTTCACAAAAGAAATAAAATATTGATTTCAAAATTTTTCGGAAAGAAGAGCAGCGAAAAACATAAAATGAAATAATTATAATAAATAACATAAAAGTAAAATTTTTTATTAAATTTTCCACTGCAGTAAGTCCTTAAAGCTGAGTAATAAGCTTTTTTAGTTTGCATGTCAAAAAAAAAATATTCATATCAATTGAATAATCTTTTTTGTATTCAAAACCCTCGTTATTAAAAGTCACAACTTTTTAGGAAAGCACACAAAATGTCCACTTCGTTTATTGTTGGCATATATTAAAATCCCTGCCCTAGAACATTTGTCTTGAAATCCAGAATTCAATGAAATTTTCTCTTACTGACAATTTTATGAACAATAGGGGGTTTTGTTATTATCAATACAATATCCGATGATTTTGTACAGTAATAAAAAAATTTTTTGAATGAATTCAGAAAACGTTCATATGTGATTTGGTATAC
The DNA here is from genome assembly GCA_963681545.1 of Germaria angustata. NCBI lineage: Eukaryota > Metazoa > Arthropoda > Insecta > Diptera > Tachinidae > Germaria > Germaria angustata. The sequence goes on along the minus strand of OY812999.1, from coordinate 31,047,794 downwards.
TAATAGCAAAAATTAAAATAATGATTAAATTATAGAAACCAACACGATATTTTTATTGTTTATTATTTGTTTCTCTTTTAAGGTCGAATGTTATAAAATATTATAGAAAGATCTATTTGAATCACATTTTTGAAATTTTATAAGTTGTTTCTTTTATTTGTCCGCGTGGAACAAATTGAAAGGATTTAAAGATCTTGGTGCAATATGATTTCATATGACTAGGATGACCAGGGTAATCATTATTAAGGTGTACTTTACATTTGACGCAGTCATTTGAACGATAAAAAATTAAATTTAGAACACCAGTAGGTCGAAATAAAAAAAAAAATATTACCAAATGTCAAAAAAGCCAACGATTTTATTTATTTATTATTATTATTATTTTTTTTTTTATTGAAATAGGTTTTGAATTGAATGAGGATTTTGTATTTGTAAGAATTAACTGTGTAGGATATAGAAATATAAAAGATATAGTTCAAAATGCAAATAATAACTTTTTTTGCTTATTTTATGAAATATTTTGCCGTCAAAAAGTGATTTATTTCAAAGTAAAATATAGAAGGTTTTGAATATAAACGCACGATATGCTGGTTTAACGAAAAGGAAATTTTTTATACCGAATGTTGTATAAATTATAGATGTATATATATCTTTTTTAAGCAACTTACATTCCTTAAGAATGTTGCATATGGACAAGAGACGACGAAATGAACAACTGATTATTTAGTCTCAGTACATATAATTTTTAGATTACTTTATGTATCATAAACATATTAAGTACGAAAAATTCAAGATCAACTGAATAAAAATTTTAAAAAGCTCCTTGTCAACTATTTTTCTAAGATATCTTTCAAAGTTTTTATTTGAATATTTTGTACAAAATATAAAAATATATATAAACAAGTAATAAAATCTTCAACATACATTGGTTTTACAATATTATCGCTAGTGGTATAAAATTTATGTTTTCATCTTTAAATTAATTTTGTATATAAAAGCTTCCGCATGAATTAATTTCTTGGAAATATTTTTATTAAATTCTATAAAACATTTCCTTTCATTTGGCGTCAAGGTTGCTGAGAAACATTTTAATATCTATTCTTAAAAAGTGTAGAGCCTTTTAAAAAGGTCAAAAGACGACGAAATGAAAAAAAAGAACGCATTTTGTCTCTAGATTAATGATTTTTCTGCAAAAAAAAAGATGTCCCACGAAAACATCTGAATCTCTTTGCAAACAATTTTCAAGTGGAACAGAAATAAATAAAAAAGGACATATGATTCCTAAATGAAGACTATTCTCAGAAATAATATTGGGTTCATAATTCTCAATGAAAATGCAATACAATATTTACTTCCTGTACTTGCACGTTAATGTTTACGCTTCATTTCAATTGATGTCAGAAGAGTTGAGCTTTTCCAGTATTTGGGAGAAGGCAATTAATTCTTTGCGATTGTTACTCCTAAATGCCAGCATTAGCTTGTAATGCCACAACATTGTGTGCATTACTCAAACGAAATGTGATACTGACAGCAACTAGACTACTCGTACACTGTCTACCGATACCGTAAACAAAATATTAATGCAAACGAGTCCTTACATACACTCACACAATCGTTTACAATTTGAAAGGATCCCCTGAGCGTAGTTCAATTGTATGAACACTTTTATGTCTTGCATTTTAAACAGCATGACTTAATTAAAATTTAACTTGAATGAAAAAAAGAAAAAAAAACAATAAACGAACAAATGACCAACAAGGATAAGAAACAGCATAAAAGAAATAATTTTTTTCTTCGAAAGTATGTAGTAGTTGCAATATTTTTCATGGAAAAAATCTTAAAATTCTAATAGCAAAAGTATGAAAAAAACTTCATGTAAAAAATTAAAAATTCTAAAGTCCTAGTTGCATCGATTAAAGGATAACCCTCAGCCGTATAACAGAATTAGTGCGAAAGTGGAAATTTATAAATTTATAAATTCATATCTCTATCATACGCTAAGGCATTATTTTGAATATCCTTTAACACAAGGAACGAAGAAAATATTCATTTGTTATTCCTAAAAGTATGAAGGAAATATTTGTTATTTATTGTTCCATTAAACTGAACATTTTCGAAACAATTTACTTGTTACTTCGAAAGTTTCAGTCAAATCGGTAGCTCTTTTGTGCTTTTAAAAATGCATCAAATGACATATTCTTTAAGTCCATATCCGTCAATTAGCCCAAGAGATAACCCTGACAAAGAACTTCGAAAAAGTGCTTTCTTTAATTAGTCTAAGCTCGATATTAGCAGAAAGCTACATCAATGGCCGCCCACTGTAGGAACTAGTTGTTGGCACAATTTGCCTTAGACTCGAGAGGGATACTTTAAGGTATTAATTTATTAGTTATTGGATCCTTCTAAGAGGTAAGTGATGTCTGTCATATGATCCCCAATGAAACTACGAGTATATGGAAAAAATTTCAAATGAAATGAAATAAAAATATGTTTAAGCTGGTGGGGTTATAAAAACAAAAGACCATTAATTAATTAATTCATTCATTTATTCCTTTGCTTGTTCTATCTATTTTGTTGGTGGTTCATTTTTTGGGTTTTTCTCTTTCATTTTAATTAAAACCAACGTCCTTTATGGTATAAAGAAGTAAAAGTATGTCCAAATTTAATATCTACACGTACAAAATTCACATTTTCGCCATCGTGTTTTATATTTCTCTTCCTTTAAATGTTGCACGTTTTTGGTTATCGCTAAACATTCTCAATGCCAGTGTATGTATGTATGTATGTGTGTGTGTGTGTGTGTGTATATCTATTTCAGTAGCAGTTTTTGTTGGCTGGAATCATGTAGTCGTACCTTCATTTTGCATTATTTATCCAATGGGACTTTTTAAATGATCCAATAGACGAGGTGTTTTGTAATTTTCTTAACTTTTATTAACGACGTTTATTTCATTTTATAATTTTTATTGTTGTCATTGTTTTTAAATGGCCATTAAGTAACTATTCCGTAGCTGGGTTGTTGTTGATTTGTAGTGGTTTGGCGTGGTCGTAATTTTCGGTGGCATTTGGATGAAACGTTGGCCGGAATTGTTATTGCCTGCTGGCAGGACAATTTATATACGTTCTAACACCATCATAAATGTCAAATTCTTAAATTATTTATGTGCAATTTAAATTCAACCAAGTGGAAACATTTATTTTTTTTTTACTTTTTTAAAATGTTCGAATATTCGAATTTATGTATGTGTGTATTTTTAAAATTAAATGGGGCATGTTTTAGAAAAACAAGACACTGTAACTACTGACACACATTTTGTTTTGCCTTATGGTCTCCCTAATTGATAGAGAAAAATTGGTAAAGCTTTCACAAAGTTATCGTTTTTTTTAAATATATATTTTCATATAATCTACTGATTGTAATAAAAACTTGTTAAATAATTAGCTGAAAAACTATTGAATGACGGAACATTTTTTAAACAGTAAAAATAGTTAAATATCCTTAAAGGAACTTTTTCAAATTTGTTTGCTGTGGCTTTAGCAGTTCATATAACGTCCTTTAATTGGTCGCCAAACCAAATCGTCAGTGAACTTTAAGAAGTTTGAAAACATTCAACCTCAAGTGCTTATGCCAAACGAATTGTCTATCGTATATGAATATTACAAAATATCTAATCAAGGAAGGCTTAGAATGCTTTTATACAAACAATTTATTTTCGATATGAATCTATTTTATATTCCTTGCAACATGTATTCAATTTTGAAACAATATGGATAAATTTCAGTATTAAGTATCCTAAAAAGAAGTTATTATGAAAAGTTTTACGAACTAAAAAGAAGGAATAAAAATAACTACTCAGAAATTTTGATTTGGTAAAAAGTTTATTACAAGTACATTCAAATAGAAAGAATTATTTTAGAAAAATGTAATAAAATATGCAAATCGATCGGAAGGATATTCGTTAAAACTAAATAAATTTTCAGAAATGCCAATGATCTTTTTAAAGTGAAACAAATGAAATTTTGAACGAATATAATCCCCAACGTACTCCAGATATTTAGGATTCCCACCTGACGAGTATAATAAATTGGTAAATAAAATACCAACGCGGATAGAAGCAGTTTTGAAAAATAAAGAGGACTTATTGCTTTTTGTAAACTGTAGAATAATCGAATAATAAAGTACTTTGCAAATGAACGTATTTTTCAATGGGCTTGAAGAATAAATTTTTAGAAAATTACGAATTCGTTGGCATAGTTTTGTTTTATAATTATTAAAAAAATCTTAGTGTACTGATTAGGGATCGTGTAAATCAAAATTTTCAAGTGAATTTTATTGCACAATGACAGGCGTTCCTGGATACCTTTTAATTTTGCAATTTCAAATTAAATTTTTTTTCAATTAATGTTTGTTTCCATACATAAATGTTCTAAAAAATTTTGTTTATCAATTTATATTAAAAAATATTTATCGGTCTAATTTAAAAAACAAATTAAATTTAATTCTACATGCAAACAATATCCAGGCTAACAAACCTTTTAGGAAACACAACATTCAAAAGAGAAAACAATTTAAGTAGGATATTAAAGAATACTACATAAAGGACGACGACTGAACCTATTGGAGAATATGGAAACAGAAAACGTTTGACGAGCGAATAATAAATGGACAGATAAACGGCGCATCAGACTTAATATTCGGACCATTAAAACATTTTTAAACAAAACGAAGTAATAGCCCCAATGAAGGTTACCGATGCAATGACAAATGACTAAAATAGGATGGGAAGCCGGAATCGAACAATCACAGAATATGTACGTGTACTACGCGGATATGGAAGATTCATCAGGCAAATCCGCACTCTCGTAATCAATTAGGAAAATTAACATAGAGATGACGAGAGAAAGCTATGGTGAGAAGAGAAAAATAGAGAAACAGACAGTGGGAGGCATACAGGCAAACGAACAACGACGAGAGAGTGATACGAAGTGACACACGAACATATTGTGGAAATTTACACTTTTTTGGAAAATGAAAACGCCATTACTTCACTACTAAAATAAATGTAAAAAAGAAACACAAAATAACAAAAAACTTTATAAAAGGGGGTTTAAAAAAGGGCATGCGGAAAATGGTTTTAATGCAAAATGATTTTCTATGTCTCCAAGTATTGAAGATAACTTTTGATTCAGCGAATTGGCATCAAAATAGTGAAATTCCTGTAATAATAACCGTAGTTAAAATAATTGTATTTAAGTATATTGTACGAATTTGCACGGATCATTGTGTGCATTTTGGTAAATAATTTTGAATATATTCTTTTGCTCGGATGTTAACTTATTTGGATATAATTTTGATAATGTGATCAGTAAATTAATGCGAAAATTTTCCGGTACAGTCGTTCTTCTTACGCTCTTTGCTCCTCTTAAAGCGACTATCGATTGACAATACGGTTGAAAATTTCCGAACTCATTTTATATTTTGTAATGAATTAGCTTTCAAAGTTTATAAGTGTATATTTATCCACACAATACAGTTGCCGAGTTCTGGCCACCTTCTCACGAAATATCCCACTGTGCAATATTGAGAAAAAAGGGAATATAGTAGTTCGTTACAACAAACAAAGTAATGTAATGTTGAGTATAATATACACTTTGAATAAAAACATAAAAAAGCTTTTACACGTGTTATTTGCTTAACATTATTCATGAATTTCTCTCCATCCACTAGTCAAAGTTGAAGGAGTGATATGTAAAGGCACTGTTGCAAGCCTTTTATATATGAAACATTTACCAGCAACCAAAATATGATAAAGTTAAAAAATAGGTTTTACAGATATTATTGTCAAATTAAAGTTAAATTTGCTTATGTTTGTTATTCCATTTCAACTTTAATATGCTCTACCATAACAAAAGTATTGGCATAATTTGAATTGGCTACTATTATTACAGATGGCGCCAGGTGGCACTGTGCTTTAACATTTATGATGTAGATATCGAGAAAAATTAGTTCCTAATAAGCCATGGAGCAATACACATCTTAAGAACGTGGACGTGTGTAGGATTTTTAGTCTTATTAAAAGTCGAGAAATATTTCGTTCGAGACTAAAGTTTCCCCGTGGTAAAATCAGTTAATAACTTCGCAAAAATAGTTGAGTCTTGTCTTTTCCCAAAATAACTAAATGCATAAATTTTTTACAAACAATTCGGAGTTTTGAAAAAACCAAGCGTTTAGAAAGCTAAAGATTTGAATTATATTTGGGTACTATTGCAAATTATAGTTGATTTTTAGTTTTAGCTTTCGTATATTTTTGTTGGCTTGATGAATTTTCAAGTCGATAATCCATTATATAAAGCAATAAAATGCGTGTATTATAGTTATATAATTATAAATATTAAATTAACATTTTGCTAATTTGGCGCGAGAGCTTCAGCTTCCCGAATTTATGTATTTACTCTAGCAGAATGGAACAGTACTGATTTCAATTGCCATCATCATCATCATCGTTCTTGTGTAAGATTTTAACCACATTTTATGTGGCTGCTAGTATTTTTTAGGAATATAAACTTTATAATTAATTTACATGAAGCGTAATGTTTCTTTTATATTTTCACAAGAATATCTAGGTGTGTTGTTTTGAAGTTTCCATGTATTTGTTACTAATCCTTGATTAAATAAATCGATTTGTAATGACCACATTCTACCTTTGGCATTGCTCCATATTGTCTAATAATGGACTCTTCATTATCAGGTACCTTAGAACAACATCCTTTAAAGTAATATTACTTTTTTTTGGCTTAAAAATAATCTAAGAAAAATAAATCCTTTTGGTTTGCAAATTGCATAAAATTGATAACAATCAAAATAAGAAATAAAAATAATTAAAATAAAACGTTTACTTATGCAATTACATGTGAATAAAAATAATATTATCTTTTCATTTAAAAGTTCTTAACGATGGCTTGGGCACAATTTTGGCTTAAAGGTAAATCTCCTTGAATGAATCTAATGAAAATTCTTATCAAAACGTATTTAAATCAAGACGTATTTAAATAAAGTGATGATGCTTATGCATTTTGTTGATGTGTCTACCCAAATGTCAACACTACGAGACAACTGAATACGCTTAAATCTCTTAAATATTAAATTGGGGAAGTTTATTTTTTATGCCGCAATAAATTCAAATATAATTTGGAAAATTTTACCAGGTTAGACGTTTTATACTAATCCGCTGGTTTGTTTATGATATTATGTTGTTACCTTATCAAACACATTGCAAAGGTCCTTAAACACGCATTAACTTGATTATGTCTTCCAAGGACCGCGATACAAAAGTGATTAATGACTCCACTGTTAATAGAAAAAAGTGAAAACAAAATATTATATAAAAGGGCTAAACCTTTTCTGCGGTAAGTGCACGATGTTATAAATGTGAGTAAGCCTCGCGATAAGAGTTACAGGTAGGATGAATTTGTCTTTAATTTATCGCTCACTTTTGGGTTAAAGTGAAGTCGTAATAATGAAAAACTCCTGTGCTATAAAATCCGACCGACCTTTAGCTAAAGCCTAGTTATAATAATGGCCTTTAGACTAATATTATAAATACGTTCACCGAAAATTTCCCACTGCCGTCTAAAAAGATGCTTCATAATTTTCGTTTTAAAATCACTTATTAAATGTTACCGCAATCATTTTACACACAGTGTAACGTCAGTTTCATAAGTATAAATGGATGTGTAAGAGAGAAATCAAAGAATGTAAAACATTTTAATTATTGTTGTTAAATTATATTACATTTTACTTATTTGGAAAATACACACATCCATACACACATCAATACACACATACATACATTCAGATTTAAAATAAACAACAGTTAAATCAACAACAACAATCACAATGGCAGTAACGACAATATGGCAAAGAAATTACCTTTAAGTGATTTCCTTTTTTTTAACAATCCACATGAGATTTTATTCTCTACATGGTTTTCCTCCACATTCGTACTGTTGTTTTCCTTTACGAGTGTTTTATCTTGGGTTCGATAGGAATTTTCTTAAAATTTAATAAGTAAATAAATTCAAACTCATATGCGTGTGTATACATTCACACATGCATAGAAATACGAGTACATGTGCAAGTATGGGTATTTGCGTTCGGAATTTTCATAGAGGATGTGAAAAAAAAATTGTATAGAACAATACAGCAATCGTGCCACAAACATGTATATACACAAACATACATACATAAGCAGGTCTATGAAAGTTTAAAATGTATTGAAAGAAGTCTTACAATAAAAGTTTATAAAGAAGAGAAGAGGAATGTTAAGGTTCCCTTGTGTTTGAGCGATACTGCAAGAATTTGGCTTAATGAATTGGATATATTGGTATAAATAGCAAGGGGATGAGAAGGCATGAAACATCTTTTACAACGTTTTATAAAAACAACGGCCCTCGAACGCTTCTATAAGGACATAAAAAATGTGCGCTGTATTTTCATGCCAAGAACATCAAGAAATACTGATTCCTCGAAATGACATTGATACTCGAAATAACATTAGGAGTAATTGGCGCCATTCAAAACCAATAGCAGCTGCCGGTTGTCGCCAAATTGGTACGTCTGACTAGGATGCTTTAGCCAAATCCGCTAATCATCTCAAGCTTAAATGATTAATGAAACCGCATACGGCCCTATGCGACTCACGCTTATGGACAGCACAACTTGATCCGTAGAATTTTTGGATTCTTTATAACAAACATTCATTCCCATCAGCCCTATTGATGCATTATTGTGCAACGACGCAAGGCTACGTATCAAAGAGCTGAAAAGGGATCTTATACAAGCGACTATTTTCAGGTGAGCATATAGAGGGGAGAAGATTGCGATCATCGACCCCTAATTATCATTAAGAATTTGAATTTAACATTTAACAGTCTGCCAACTACCCTAAGCAGGTATAAGGTTAACAGGTTTCTTGAGCTAGACATTTTTGCTGATAACACCTAAAAACTTCTATGGTGCTTCACAATCCCTAAAATAACAGGGTAACTGAAATAACTGGGTAGTAGAGGTGCTATCGATGCCTCAAGTTTGGCACGGGACCTAAAATCGCAGTTGTTTTTAACACACGGGAACGAGTAGCCTCTAGGACTTGCCCTAGACTTGTTATTTGTGAGTCCATTTCGCTTTTCACGTGGTGGCTGGGGTTAAAACACGGGAAAAGTTATGGGTCGGATTAGTGTGTCTGCAATAGGGTGCTAGTGATCCTGTTGCAGATGCTATTCTCAGGCCATATGTCTCTATGTGCTGTTGCTATTCGACAGAGCTGCTCTGGCGGTTGCGGTTGGCGACTGGTCCATGATAAGGGGACTTCTTACTGATGGGCCGTTGGGATGGCAGGATGCTAGAGAGCTCCAGCACTTCAGCAAGCTGTCTGTATGGTTCTGCAGCCTGTACAGAATTCGCTACCATGTCGCCCTTATCAGAGGCACTTGTGATCCTCAGCCTATGTGTGCCTCTGGAAAGGGCGACGGGTACGGTGGTGAACGGCTTCTTTCACCTAGTGCGAAGAGCACCGTCAGGTTAGGTCATATGACAGGTATTGAAATAAATCTTTAACATATTTGCCTTAAGCAGGCATCTACAAAGACCATTGAAAAGTCCTAAGGACACACTCTGAAACTGGCAGCAATTCATCTGGGATCTCTTTGCCCATCACATGCTCAACTTTATGTAGGCGGCTCAAGAGTAACAAGTGTTTTCAATAGAAGTGTATTAACTTGAAATATGTGCAAAAAAGCATTCAATATTTCCTTTTTAATTATTATTTTTAAATTTTTTTTATTTCTTTCTTGATGAACACGAAGTCGCTGATACGGTCTAATCGCTTAATAAAAACAGTTTTTCTTTTTAAAATCAATTAATTTTTCGAAAAGTAGATTCTAAAGGTTTTCTGAGAATCCTAAATTTCTTTTTAGTAGATACTGTGTATGAAACATTTTTTTAGAGTTTATTTCTGGTTTCCTTCCTCGTCATTTATCCATGACGATGACACCTTATGCAGTAAATATTTTAATCTGTGGTTTGAGAATATCCTTGTTTTGCAATTTGGAAATAGAACGGCTGTTGCCTGGGTCTTTTACCCATTCCATAGAACTTTTGTTTGTATTTCAAATTGGTTTTTACAGTCGCAAATGTTAAAGGTTAATGTATGTGTATGGTAATGAAGATGTGATGCAGCCGTTGGTGTGAAAGTGCCTTTGAATTGTCCTTTTTCTTTTGTTACTTATGGATTTGTTCAAACGTTCATAGTATATATACGTATGTGTTTGTTAACTCCCATGTTTGCAGTCATCTAAGAGAATTTCAATTCACACAAATATAAGGACATAAATTATTTTGAATTCAAATAACAATTTGTGTTCATGTATGCGTTTATTGCATTGTACGATTGTCTACTAGAATGTCCTTGAATGAAAGCATTATTTGTTCTTAGATTTTTCTCCTTTTGGGTTAATACTTCTTGGCCACATCGTTATATGTCGGGTGAATATTTCCAATTTATTGGTCAAGTGAGAATTTAAAGGAATAAGTATTTTCTTTCTAAGTCCACAACATCTACTGTTCATTTGCATGCCTTTTGCAGAAATATTAAAGTGTGGCCAACTTTCATGACAATTTTAAAAAACCAGGATTTAATGAATGGCTTTAAGTGTCTATTAAAAGGATTTAAAAAATGTTTGCGATTCAAATGAAACAAGATTTAAATACGCTTTTGATAATGATTTTATATTGAAAAAATATTAATTAATTTTATATGCAACCGCTAAGGGTAGGCCAGTAATAATTGCAAAAATTTTTCTTTCTAAAATTGTTTCATTTATATTCATGGTCATAGATTAGCCTGTCTGAAAAAGATGGTATAAGTACATCCCCACATGAAATTTGTCAATCCCAGATTTTTGGCCTTCTAGTAGAATTTCGAATACATTATGTCATTATTTTCTTTCTTTCTTTGAGGTGCTGAGGACCCTCTATAAAACTTCCTAGGTATGTGTTTGCTTACAAGAGTTAATTCCAATAATCGCTACTTTGTATACTAATCCCGAATGTTTGCTAGGTGCATTATGTTTGCTTCAAACGCTTGTAATTCCCAAGACACATATAGTCTGAACTGAAGCTCGTTAAGAGCTAGTCAACTCCGAAAGAGATGACAATGAAGGTCGCAAAAATTATAATACCACGAATGGGGTCCATTTATGGATGAATGGATACATCAACAAACAAAATGGTCGAATTTTGGAGCATGACATTCATATTTCCTGAAAACGAAGTTCACCAGATCATCACGGTCAACAGCGAGCTCTATAGGTCGATGATTGCAAACTACTTTTGTCTGAATTAGGTGACATGGAAACCAACGACATGTGATTTCAACAGAACAGTGCTACATGCCACACACTTCCACGTGGAGTTAATGTAAACTGGCCACCGAGATCGGGCGATTTGGTCCAGTTAGACTTTTCTCGCAAGGTTTTTTAAATTGCAAATCTATGCGATAAAGCCATAAGCTACAGCGGGTCTCAAAGCCAACATAGTCCACACCATCGGTCAAATTCAGCCTGCTAAATGTGCCAGACAATTGTATATTTCGGATGCGCACCACTAATCATCGAATAAAAAATAAATGATATCTCACGCTCATTTAGTTTTATTTAAATTTTAAATTAGGCAACGTTTAATGAAAAACCCTATACTTAACAATAAAAAGCAGTGATAACTTTGTTACTCATTGAAAACCCTATTCGATGTTTTTTGTAACAGATGTCCTTTTCCAGTCTATTTGAGAGGTTCATTTTAGAGGTTCTTGTTAGAAGAAGGTGTGCCACTTAAGTTAGCTACCAAAGGGAGTTTTACCAACTTAGCCATTTTTCCTCCTGTTTAGCCGTTTTTGTAACCACTTTTATTTCCATTTAGCTCTTTTTAACCATTTTTCGATATGACATTTTAAGCATCTTGAGTCTAAAATTTAACTTGGATCTCATCAATTACGAGTATGTGAAAACTGCTTATAAATTATTATAATATATTTTTAGAGTCAATAAATGTTTCCTTTAATGTAAGAAATTCATTGTTCAATCCATGAAACGATTATACATTCTTTGGGTTTTTAAATTTACCGATTTTGGCTACGTGCCATCTTCAGTATTCTTTTCCCAGGAAAATCCTATTCCTGTTGTTAGGAGTCCTTATATAGTTTTTGGTTGTGTATTTCTATTCGTGTTCTTCCTCATTTACTTCGTGTTACTCTATGATCTTTGTTCGTTTGGTTGTTTTTCTCCTCCTGTCAGTGTCGCACTCTTTATCCCTCCCATTATATTTTCTTCACTATGTTGATATTTTCTATTTCCTTGTATGGGCGCAGAATTGCTTAGCATTTCTTCTCACATATGCACAGTGGTCTATAATTAATCGTTTCTGGAATTCTCTCTAGTTCTGGGCTTACGTTAGTGGCTTTTTTCAAGATGAAAAAGTATTATCGCCCTAAAAACATTATTGGGACAGACTCGTGTAAATTTTATAATTAAAGGAATAAAAATCGTAAAAAAGATTAATAAAATCCATTTTAATGTAAAACAAAATCTACATTAGAAGCGTACTCGTACCTATATTTAATATTAGACTTAAGATCTGTGGTTGGCTGCCGGCAGCTTGTGGCACTCATAAACTCTCAAATATTCAACACAGTTTGTTGGTTTCCAATCTATATCTAGGACTATTGTTTTTTTTTGTGTAAAATATTTTAAAGTATCGTATATTATAGCTTATTTATTTTTCTTTCATCAAATTATTCCCATTTTTACATTTCCTTATTTTCCAATACGTTTAGTCGTCGTCCTTTATGTTGTAAATGCAGCGGCTTAACCACTGTCTGTATCCTAGTGTGAACTTGTTGTTAAACACGTGGTTCGCAATATTCGATTACTGGGTTGATAGTGGTTCGCTTAGTGTATTATTGCAATCGGACATGTTTTCACAGAATCTTGTTTGGATCTTCATCCCATTTCTCTGTACATGTTAATTTGCATAATCCTCTGTGTGTCTAGAGGTGTAGCATAATAGCCAAGTTAATTTATATTTAGAATACTGTATTAATGATGTCTTTCCAATTTTTTTTGCTGTTTTGTATATGCTTTTGTATATGTATTCAAGAGAACACTGAAGATGGCACAAAGCCGAAACCGGTCTGGTTACAAACCAAATTTGACGTGGGATGACGGAAAATCGTCCCAAATGCTTTTGCCAAAGTTCTTTGAACATGTTGCTGTTCTTTGTTCCATTCCTTGCTTGCCCTGATATCCTTCCTGATCCTGTCTATTAGGCCTATTATGTATCGTTCTCCCTTATAGTATATTTTGTTTTACTCTCTTTCATATAGGACCCACATGTCAGTGGATTTGTTCGTTCAAATCTCGTTATTAATTTTCTAATTGCGGCCTTCTTGATTTGTTGAGGATGGTTTGATCAATTGTGTATTATTGTGTCTGTGGCTAATGGTTTAATATATATTTCGTATTTAACTTAATTTAATCTGTTGTTTGTCTTAATTGCTGGATCTAGTTAATTTATTTTTTGTCTTTTTCCGCTCTCATTAAATATTTCATTTTCTTGTGTTGTTTGTTCCTTATTATATACTTCCAGTATTATATATGATACTTTCCACGCATGTTGCATGGAATCGCATACCAAAACTGCTCTTCACTTTGTCTACAGCACTCCAAAAGTTTTGTCTTAAGTTTAGTATTTTGTACTTTTTTTATGCGATTTAACCGAACATTTTAACGAAAACTAGTACGAAGGATGAGGAGATTGATTTTCCTTTACCATAATTCCTTAACGTTTCTCATATCGCCCTTCTGCGTTTTTTTTGTATGTACATTTTGCTTTCAAATATTTGTTTTTTCCTAAGGCCTTAGGTGTTAAAAAATATAAATTGAATAGGCGTCTTAAAACGAGAACTTTCTATGAAAACCCATTAGAGCGCTGAAGAAGCCGTACGGAAAAATTAATAGAGGCAATACAAAAATATATTCACTTTCGTACAAATTCCGAGAGCTGACTTGGAATCCCTTGATATTCACTTTTACTCGTACTTATTGAATATTCATTTCATTAAATTTAACACAATCAAAATGTTTGTCGCCAAATCAAAATCAATAATGCCTGCAGTGTTACCTCGAGGATCTATGATAAACACGAAAATGGCAATACTTAAAACCAAAAGTTTTTCTCCTTAAAGGTGTGTTCAGCACGTCTACATGTATGTATGTGTGTATTTAAATAAACATACACTTTAATGCACTTACAAATACATACATGATATAATATTTATAGTTAAGGGGTGATTACAATTGGGATTTAAGCTTTTTGTCAGTATCTTCGATATTTTTTTTAAATTGTCATTTTCCTTTAAACATTTTAAAATGTGTCAATAATGGAATTGTTAAAGACGTTAGTGACTTCTTGCTGTTGTTTGCTTTTTTGGAATTTCTGTTTTTCGGTATTTTGTTATCTGAAACAGAAGTTAAACACTACAAACGTACTTCAAATACACTTAAGAATAATTTGGTATTTATTTTCCAGTTATCTCTGATTGCTGCTGCTATGGCAACAGCTGGTACTAGTCCTCTTTGGAGCAGATTCTAGTCAAGAGGTTAATTACCTCTTGTTGTAGTTTTTTCTCTCTTCTATTTACGAATACATTTAAACAATTCATACGTACATACATTCTATATAAATACATGTACAACCAAATTCACCTACAAGAAATTAAAAAAAAAACAAACGACTCGAACTGTGTCTGAAGTGGGAAGAAATGAGTGGAAGAATGTCTGGTGGACCTTCTTTCTGATTTAGAATTTTTTTGTTCTAGCAAAAGTTAGAGAAGTTGCAGCTGTAGTTGTAAATACTAGAAAATAATTTCAAAAGAAAATTGCTAAATTAACAAACCAATGAATACGTTTAAGGATTTTCAGTTTCATTTATAGGAATAAAGCTGTTGTTTCTGATTCTTCTGTTCCACTATTATCATTGCAACGCCTGTTTTAGTTTCAATGCAAGTGAGTATTTGTTGAAATGCTTGTGAGATTCTTTAGAAAAATATTTGAATTGACTGGAAACATTTTTTGAGAACTGCCAAACTGTGCCTACACACACTTCTGCTCTACAAAAATTTTCACTTGAGTGTTGAGCCTTCAGCAATTCATTTCTCAGATGAAAGTTGAAATTGAATACAAACCTATTCACCCAACCCATCACAGGCAAACATTTACATAAAATCACTCTTAATTAAATTTACGTAGAATGAATTCATTTCAAAGTTCAATGAACTGAAAGTTAATTTTGTGATTATTTAATAACTTAATTATGACACATTAAATGCTTGAACTTTATGTATTTAAAAAAAGATTTATAAAGTTCGGTTGCAACATCGAATAGGCATGTCCAGAATAGTGGTTCTGACTAAATGACTTACATTCACGGTATAAGATCTGAACGTAATAGATACTGATATATTATAAGTAAGGCCACTTGTACGCGCGCAAACGGTAGAGTAGTAGAGTCTAGATGACCCCGTTTTGACATGACCATACAACCCGTCAAATGTGCTGAGATGTAATTTGTACTGCATCGGTGTCAAGACTAGATCCTTTAGTCTGACCCCGCTACTTCGGGAAAATCGTCGTTGTTGTTGTTTTTTTTTATCATGGCAGGACTGTCGCAGAGAAGGAGAAACACTGTTTCCTCTTTTTCTACATCCTTGCAAAGATTAGACTGAGTCGGCTTGCATGTATTCCTAACATCCAGTGAACCTTTGATATCGACAGAAGAATTTGATATATCATAACGGCTGGGGCTTACAAAGTGCATCGTGCGCTTCTGTTTGAAGAAGCTGTTGAGGTTGACATGCATGACTTGGTTTAAGGGCTGTTACAAAGGAGCTGAATTCGAATCCTTAGTGTCAGTCATTGCACCAATTAGTGTTTTTAATTGAAATGAAATGAGCATCTCAGTGTTGTTTATCATTCAGGGCGCATACCTGCACTCTTGAAGAGTGTGGAAAGTTGGGTATCAAAAATAAAGATCCTGTTCCATAATTCACACTAGATATCGATTTTCCATAAATTTTCAGTGAATAATTTCAACCCAAACAGAACATTTTAGCTGCTGAATAATATTTAACAGCACGCAAATTTTGGCATCACAATTTCCGTAGAAAATATAGTTATGATATTGATTTAACTTTATCAACCATAAACAAATTTGGTTATTAGGGGCACTTGGGGCGCTCAACGCACGCAAATAATAATCGGATTCACTTAGATCCTGTATTCTATAGTAATACCAAGGAGACTCTGTCTCTGCGCTTGCCCTCCCGTCGAACAAGTTGCAGGTTATTAGGAAGCGTAGTTATTATACATTGCAATTGAATGCCTGCAACGTCGGAGACATCATCGAATTCATGGTAATCATTTGTGCTCTTTTGTAATTAGAGACAGTGATAAAAGACGTTATCTATAAATTATTTTCCATCTACATCGTAGCAGCTGTCGAAGAAGTCGTTGCCCTATGAGGTCTGTGCGTTCGTGCTAAAAAGACAATTTCTAATTACCAAAAACAATAGAGTTGACATCGCTTTCTGTTTCACTGAGAGTAGAGAGATCCTGATTGCAAGTAGGTAATTGAGAGGAGGTAATTAAAAGCTTGAATTTCGTTTAAATTTCTTAAGCGTTATAAACAAAATTTTCAAACATTAAGTCTAGATTTTGTTGATTTCAATTGAAATTTTAGAATCCAAAAAGATGTTCTATAATTTAAAATAAAAGAGTAAAAAGCAGAAAAATTAGCTGCAAATGTTAAGAAACAAAGGAGTGATTTTTAAGTTTTTAGAAATGTTTTCTCTAAAAATAAATTTAAATATTAATGTACTTTACATATGAGGGCGGGTCAATAAGTCCGTGACTTAGAATTTTCAATTTTCGCCGCTTAGCTGAAAGGGCAACAACACTGCTTCTGTCAATTGACCTCTGTATAAATTTGGACAAGCTGCGTCATTTAATTTTTATTTGACAGCACTTGATATTACACTAACAAGTGAAATGTGAAATTTGTGCGCTCACTAAGAATTCTTTTTTGCGAAACAAAAACCATCATTCAAACCTAAGCTAGGCTTGATAAATGCACCATCAACTTCAATTGTAAAAAAGTTTTTTAATTAATTTCGTTGTTACCGTACAAGCACGGAAGATGTCGATCATGCTGGAAGTCCAGTTCACATCCGAAACAATTAAAAAAACTCACGATATGGTGTAAGCCGATCGGAGATTGAAAAGACGAGAGATGGTTGAATCCACAGACATATCAAATGGCTCATTGGCTTCAATTTTGAATGGTCACTTGGGTATGAGAAATATTTCCACACGATGAGATGTCACAATCGACCATAAACGTGTGACAACTTCGATGGAGTATTTGGTGTTCTTCAACCGCAATATGGATGAGTTTTTGAGCTCTTTTATAAACGTGGACAAAACGTGGATCAACCACAGTACAACAGAGAGAAAACAGTGGTCAAAACAGTGGGTTTCTCATGGTGAATCAGTTTCAAATATTATGGCAGCTTATTGAATCGATGTATTACGATGACTTCGCTTGGCCAAGAAAAATTTTTCTTTTCCACTAGGATAATATAATAATGCACACACGTGCAGCTTCCATGGCAACGAATTGGTCCATCATCTGCCCTATTCTGCGGATTGAATCTCCAGTAAATATTCCCTTTTTTTAAACTTGAAGAAATTGCTGGGCGGAAAGAGATTTGACTCCAACAATGAAATCATAATGACCTCGACAAATCGTATTTTTTGGAAGGGATACAAAATTAGAGAAACGTTGGACAAAGTGTATGGAGCTCAAGGGAACTATATGAAAAATAGTAATATATTTTTTTATGCAAAACTTGGATTTTATTTTAAAAAAAAGCAGTCGCAACTCAAAAATTTCTAAATATTTAAGAGAGGAAAATAGAAACTGCTGACACTGTAAAATCGCCGTAAGTGGCGTAAAATAGGCACAAGTCAAATAAGACTGTAAAGGAAAATGAATTCTGTAGAGACCTCTGAACCGCTTTATTGATAATACAACCGATTTTGATATATTTTGATTTGTAACTCTGTTTGATTTGAGGAGTGATATCAATGCTTTTTGTTTGATTTCATAAGGATATAAGGATTATATCAAGTTGAGTCAGTGGAAATTCCTCAGACTCATTTTATAATTATTATATACAAATTTTAATTAATATTGTTACCTACCAATTGTTGATGTTGGTACGGTTGTTGCTGTGTGTGCTTCAACGGTAGTTGGCGTTAGTGGTGCAGTTGCCACCAAACGGGATGACAGACTTGGTAATTCAATCTTTTTCGCTTTGGAAATATTAAAGAGTTCAGTAGTGCCGGTAATAGCATTGCAACACGTTAAATTATCTTGCGTAGGCGAAACAGGTGTAACTGTAGTTCCCACATTGGAATTTCCATTGCCTGTGTTGCTGCCACTAGCACCATTCAGCACTTGTGCTAATTTTTTGCCAAGATGTAAAGCCATTTCTTCGTCCGGGCTTTCAGTTTCTAGGTCGGGGCTAGACTCAGCGCCAGTGGGTAATAATTCCAAATATGTAGTTTTGGCAATAGACAGCACCGATAACTTGTCGGCCTGATGACGTCTTTGTAATTCTACTATTGCTTTAGCTGTTGTGGGCGACAAAATGCCTGAGGTATCACCAGAAGTTACGCTTATATCACTAAGTGGACGCTGTTTATCCTTTAGGCACACAGCGGTAGCTGTTGCTCTTCTTACTAACGTTGTTGTGTCGGCTGTTAGTTCTTTTAGGGTTTTAGGTAACCAATTACCTAATATTGGTTTATAGTATGATGTGGCAATGTGCGTTTGATTTTGGTTTAGTTCCTGCCTATCGACCTTCTCTTCATCATCAATGTTAGTGTCAGCACCATCGTCCTCATCCTCGTCCTCAATCTCATCACTTGTTGAACATGGTTCGGCTGTTGAACCCACAGGCGCTGTCACACTAGTCGTTGTGCTTTGGGGTGGCGTTAGTGGGTCTGTAAAGAGTGAATCAGAGCTAGAGGATAAATCTTTAAGGACAACAATATCACAGCTATCATTATTAAACGAATAGTGATGATGTCTTCCACCCATCATTGTCATCATCATTGTCAGCGAAGTGGCCATTTGATTGTTTTGAAAATCATCATCGAAATCACTGTTGTCACAAAATGTGTCTCTCAATATTGTGTCTGTCCATTGTGCATTTTTATTAACCAGAGATATTTTTAAGTATTTGTGTGAAGTAGAAATATTAAGTGTCAAAGAAGGGCGGTGCAGTGTAGTCGAGAAGAAAATATGTAGAAAAAATATTGAAAAATACTATTATTGTATCATATTTGCTGAAGTAAATTCAAGGGATGGGACTGGTGGTGATATATTTGGAATTTTTTCCTAAAGGACAGGAAAATCTAGCAGGGTTATTACTCAACAGTCTGATATTCTTTTATACAAATTTCGCTAATAAAAATAAAAATAAATAAATAAATAAATAAGTTTTTTAAATAATAAATTAAACGATGCAGATATACCAAATTTAAAATTTTTTATCACTCTAATGCACTAAACACATAGACGACAGCAGACTTCACGATTTCACGGCTTCAAATGCTGCCAACTTCAAATGCTGCTCTGAAGTCAGCTTCATAATTATTTTGAAGACAGCAACAGCATAATAATCAGCTGATGTGTATTTTAGCAATACAAATTTCAGGCATGCCGGATATATATTTTATAATGAATAAAATTAAAGTTATTGATAAAAAATGTAATAATATCAGGAAAAACTATAAAAAACACATAAATTTATATCTTTATTGTATTTTTGTAATGTTATTTTATGTATAATATTAAAAAAAAAGTTTTTGTTTTTATTTTTTAAATTTTTATATATAATGGCAACACTATATTTGTTTAATGCTGCCCGTCAAAATAGAAAATAGCCTAAGTTGGCAGCAGCAGCAAATGCTTTTGTGCAGTCGTGCTGCTGTGCTGCCGTCAAAATAATCGTTTTCATTTAGATACATGGATTTTATTTTTGACATGTTGCTGCTTGCTGTCTGCTGTCGTCTATGTGTTTAGAGCTTAATACCATTTGGTAATTATTATTATTTTTTTGTCGTTTAAGAAAAATTTATACTACGATCACTAGATTAAAACAAAAATTTAAAGGAAAAAGAGAAAAATATTGTTATGTTGCTTTCCTTATTTTTCAATTCTACTCTGGAATAAAAATCAAATTTCTACAACTGAGTCGATTTCAAAAATATTAACAAATTCATACGCAGCAATCTTAAAAAGCAGATAGTTTTAATAAACAACATTTCTTTACTTTAAATAATTTTTTAAGATATAATTTTGCATTCGTAAAAATTAATGGTTTAAAATATAGAAAAAAATACGGTAAGATCACAAAAAAATAATTTTTTACTTTTAATTTATACTACAGATGCGGTTTATTTTCCGATATGTTTTGTCATCAAAAAACTGTTTTTCAGAAAATAAATTTTAATGGCTTTCAATATAATCCGTTGACATAGAATGATTTCCTAATTTGTGTTTTCCAACTTGTGAGACAACAAATTTAGAACAAAAAAAAAATTTAATTTTTGAAGCCGGCTAAAACGAAGGATTAGATATTATTGCTGACTCTTAAACTTGGTCAAAACATTTCTACCAGAATTTATTCTGTAAACATAGAATGAGCATCGACACATACATAATGGCACCGGAACGATATTGTTCATTAGCCATTTGGAAAACGTGTTTGCAGCGTAAATTTTGTAAAGAATCAAAAGGATACTGTTGATCTTAATACAAGAAAGACTACTCTTGATGGTATAAGGACATCAAAAATGTCGAAAGTAATGTAAAATCTATATAAAATACACAACCTTTAATTGTTCTCAAGTTTTAGAATTTTCAAGTTTTTTTACATTTATTTTTTAATGGACCTCAGAGGACGGACAACCCCTACTAGTGCATTTCATATATAAATTGAAAAGCCAAAACAGTTCATAAATGCCATATGCAACCACAGAGGAGTGGTTTAATGCCATAAATGTGTTTTGTATAATAAAAAATAGATTCGTTGTTTATATTTTTCTTTTTCAATTTGATTTTTTGTTTTCTCTAAATGTTATAAATTAAATATTTTTCAGTGAACAAATTAAATTGTTTGTTTTTGGGATGAAATAAAATCAGAAAAAAAATATTTTATATTTAATTTCTACCCAGCAAACATTCGGGGAAAGTCAAAGATGTTAGAAAGTCAAAGGAAAAATTAAAGTACAATCGTATTTTCATTGCAACAGAAATATCAATAACTTTACCATTGGTGTAGATGGAATTGTTTAGGGGGTTAAGTACCCTTCATAAAAATTTAGCACCCCCAGATTTTTTCCACCTTAAAGAACTTCTAATAAATGACATAAGTAACTAATTATTTAAAATTATTATAAATAATAATTGTTTTGTATGGGGAGTACTTGGCCCTTTCCTATACCAATATGCTTTTGCTTGAATATTCATTTTATTCTTGTAGTGCCGTACGTCAAAGGTGATTCTTTAAGAGCTTTTGAATTTGATAAAAAAAATACATAACGTTTAGAGAAATGTATAAAATATTTATTTGAGTCGATAGAACGATAAATATTAATCAATGTTTAGAGATGACTTCATGTAAATGTTGTCCGCGGCTACATCTCAAACGAATCATACGATGGGTCCAATTTCGGCATACTCTCTTCAACATATCGGCCGATATCTTACGCATAAATCCTTCAATATCGGCTGCGAGTGCATCAACCGTGGTGGGCTTGTCCCTATAGACATAAGTCCCACAAAAAATTGTCTAAAGGCGTTAAGTCGTGAAATAAAGTGTTCACCGAAATCGCCTCTCAATTTTCGAAATCGCCTCCAACGATTTTCACTTTCGTAACCGTGCATGAATTTTGATAACGAAATTCCATAATTTGCAAGCGTTGTTCGTTCGTAAGTCGTTTCATGGTTAAATTATAGACCAAACTGAACATGCTTAACAGTAACATTTTGGTGTAAAATGCTGAGCTGCCAAAAACAGTGTTACCAAACAGAAAGCTGCTAAAAAATCACCCTTTATATACATATACAATCCTAGTTTTCATTTAATTTATTTTAAGCTAGAACTGATTGTACTTTTCAATAATCACATCATAATGTTTGCTGGTGGTTGCTAAAATTGCCTTTCAAAAATAAGCCCAAATGAAAACATTTATTTTGCAATCACTTTTGCATAAAGTATTAGTATGTGGTCATGTTTATTAAAACTTAAAAACCATTAAATTTTATTAGTTGAAACCGATTATAAGCTTAAGTGATATTCGACTTAAAAGGATATTAAACTGTTAAATATTTTCGAGTTAAAGCTTAATTGCTTTCCGCTTCTTGTAAGACGATGAAATTTGTTGCATGAAACTTTTCTTATTTAACAATATGGGATGTAGTAAGTCAGAACCATTATAATACAATATATGAAGGATCTTTCCAAATTTAAAGTTATGGCAATTTATCCTGCTACTTTCTATATGACTCTTATTAGCAAATGAAAAAGGACATGTTACAGATTTCAGTAAAACTCTGTTGCGAGAGATTTTGTTTCATTATTATAAGAGCATTTGTTTTGTTGTATATCATGTTAGAAATGATAAAAAAAATTAATGCAGATCCTAAGCTGGGCTTAGAAATAAAACAAATATAATGAAATCAAGGAACATGGTGAACATTCTCATATTACAAATGGTATGGTGAACTAATGGCAATAACTAATGACAATAATTTTATGTTTAATACTAAAACTTTATTGCCCATGTGGTATGAATAAATAATAATTTCTCCAGCACAAATAAATAAGTGAACGATTTTTTTCTCTTTTTGACTGCCATAATTCTGCCGAGTTTTTATGGTTTGGTGATTAAAAATATCCTCAATATAAATATTTATTTGGTTAAATTTGATTGGGTTTAATATCAATAAATTATTTATATATATTTGCACAACGTATTTAAATTAATGGAGGATAAATACATTGTAAATTTTTAAATACATTTTTAAACTATTATTTCAACGCGTTTTCTCAGATTTTTTGTTAATCTGTTTAATTGGCAGAATACATTTTATTTGGTAAAAAAGCTTCAATGATTTTCTTCTAACGGTTAAGAGTTTAATCTAGTGGGTTTTTGTGATTGTACAATTAAAAAAATTACAAATTAACTAAATGAATATAATTTTTTTATGGGCTTGAGTTCAAAACGCATCAGACTCCATTAGAGAACGATATTTATTTATTGTAATGTGTTTCATGATTAAAAATGACAGGAAAGCGCGCAAGTTTTTGGTGCCGCCACACACCTCATGTACATTTGCGAAGCTTTGAAATAAGAAAACGAGAAGTTTTCTTCTTTTATTCTTTATCAGTAGTGGTTTTAGTTAAGAGCAAGCTTCCTCTATTTTTTATATTTTTTCTAGATTTTTTTGTTATTAGACTTACGAACAAATATTTGTTTTTTAAGTACGAGATTCATAATAATTTTATCAATATATATTGTGTGTTCTTTTGCGGCATGTCATAGAATGTTCCATATTTTGTCGTGTTAATTTACGCATTCAATTCTTAATATACATGTACCTACTTTAGAAATGAGCAATTAGTTCAGAGGATATTGAGTAGATTTTAATTTACATTAAATTTTAAAAAAATTTTCAATGTTCTTGAACACAATTTTAAATACGTTCTCGTAAAAAGTTTATAAAAAGGAAATATTTTACATAAAATAACATGCACAACAAGAACAATTGAGTGGCGGTTTTAGGGAAATGATTTCTGTGTTAAGAAGTACACAGAATGACAGGAAATACGATTAGAGGCGTTGTTTATTCAAGCACGACAGTGACACCCTTGTAAAGGTTGGAAAACAGTGACTTAACGACCGAACAACTGGTTGAATGGCTTCGAAATCAAATCAAACAAAAGACTCTATCAAAGAAACTTTAAAAAAATCATGAATTAGCGAACAACACACGAATAAAAATTAAAATGTAACAAATGAAACACAAAGACACAGAGGGCAGGCTTAAAATGCCATTTGATTTCAACATTTAATTGAAGCCAAAACTTTAACAAACTTTTCGAATACACGAGTTAACGAAAAATCTAAACAAGGGCGGCAAGCGATGTGTCTGTCTTATGCCGCCTGGCGCTAACTTTGTAACCTTATGCCCAAAACAAGAGCGACAAAGCTATAACAACAACAATAAGTTTGCTTAAATTTTTATATGTGAAAGAAACTGGAGGTTGTTATTAAGGATTGACAATTTCACATTTCTTCCAAAGGATCCGTTGATCCAGTTGACAATATTTTCATTCAAAATAAGAAATATTTCGAAAAATTATTTTAAAAATGTATTTAAAAATAGTTTGTTTCCATAAATTTTATTTCTTTAAATTTACATAAAAACACTATTTTTTCAACCATATGTGGAGCTTATTGCCAATTGCATATAAATAGTCCTAATTTATATGCAAAAAAAACCATAAACATGATTAAGAGAAGTTCCAAATCGGTGAATAGGAATCGAAAAAGAGAAAATTCTTCAATGACAAGTCTATTTTATATATTTTATAGGGAATGATCCAAGTTTGTTCTCCTTCTGAATCCTGATCACAGTATCTTCATTACTTCTTGGGAAGGTCTTTTCTTACTTTTTGTACGTTTTTTTAATTTTTTTTTAATATTTACAGTGTTGCCGTTTTGTTTATATATGTACAACATATTGATTGATTTGATTTCTTATTTGCAAAAAAAAAAAAAAAAAAAGATTGGCACAATTCTATTATTATTTAAATTTGCTTCATAAATTGAAACTTTCGGAAATAGCAATATTTCAAGTACTACGAATATCAGTTACGGTATAGGGAATTGTACTGAAAAAGAAAAAAAACACGATTAATGCATTAAACATATTCCAGACAGCAGGATACCGATTACAACCTGTCAAAAATAGAATACATGAGTGTACATATATGAAAATGATTATTTTTGCAACTGCACGGCTACACGACTGCAGGTTGTTGTCCATTCTACTTTTGTCGTGTAGTCAAATTAAACTAATTTCTATGTTTGTTGGCTACAAAACAAAAACAGTGTTGACAATATAACAAAATATGTAAAACAAATTACCGATTAGAAATATATTTTATTGCAAAATAAAAAAGAAAATTCCAAAATTTATATGTTATAATATATATGCACCAAGAATTTTTAAATAAATAAATTTATTTGTTTTATTGTTATATATCATATTGACTTGAGCCAAAAATACCAACATTGTTGAAGATTAAAAAATCACAGGGTAATAGCCCATTTTTAATATAAAAATTTTAGTGTAATTTCTTTCGGTGCTCTCTCTTGATTCCGGAGTTACGGCGTTCAAAACTTTAATATATTACCGATCATAAATGTCCCATGAAAAAAAGAGAACTTTAAAAAATTAAAAGCGCTAAATATGCACCACTGTAATATACATAAATGAATTGTTGTAACAGCTGTTTACTATGTAGCTGTCGTTTTCAAAATAATTAATTTACTGGCTACAGGGCGATATTTGTAGCCAGCGACATTTGTAGTCGTGTAGCTGTGTAGCCTGCTGTCTCGAATGTGTTTATTGCCTAACGATTTTTAAGCCATTAAGAAAAAAAAAAATAAATACGTAAATGCATAGCAAAAACACAGCTCAGCTTAGAAAAAATTAAGAGCCCCTGATCATTAACTTGTAATATCCTAAAAATATTTAACACTGAATAATTAGCAAATGGGACCATTGTTTTACAGGATATTTTTACTGAGTTCATTCTGTAACGTGGATATTAAAACACTTTTGACATTTTATCGGGTATTTTCCAAAAACAAAATCCATGTTTTTTATGATTTTTTGCCTTGATAAGACCACCTTGTTGTCAATTAAATTTTTATTTGGTAATACGTGCTTTTTTCTTACCCCGTAAAATGCTCAATACCGATCACTCACAAAGTCTTATAAAATCTCTTTTAACTCTTTATTATCTCAGATACTCTTGCTCTTAGCCGAACACGAAAGATGTGAAGACAACATAGAAGAACCCACAAAAACTAGTGTTTTTTCCTGTCATTGGCTGGATTGAAATAAATATCTAAATTATATTTAAGATTTGAACACTAATTCTGAGTTGAAAAATATATTTATACTAAATTCGGTTTGCTAAATGCCCCCGTGCCAAATTCGTGGATGCAAGAGCTGAAAACTACTAAAATATCAACTACAACAGATTGTTTTGGATACAAACTTTATCATTAATGTGTTAAATTCTACAAATAAAAAAAAGACATTTGCTAAACTGAATCTTGGAACTTTAAAATAGTTTCCAAATACAAAAGCAATGTCAATGTCAGAGATGGTAATTGAAGAAATAAAAGTCTTTATTATATTATAAATGAACATTTCGCACTGCCCACATGTGATATGAACTAAAATATATGTACATATGTACATATATAGAAACCTAAGAGAACAATGTATTTTGTATATTATACATTTGCGTGTTGCTGCCACAAAATACGAGTATTCATGTTGCCGACAAGTTATATATACATATATATATATACATATGTCGGTGGAAGGGCAGGGTTCTAACATGGCACAGAATGGCCGCTCCAAAAACAAAAGTGACGTGATTAAAAAGGTTAATCATTTACCAAAGTAATTAAAGCAAAAAGCGATTTAGTGAAAACGAAATTTAGAACGCAAAAAAATCTTCACTAACGTTTTACATACATAGGTACATACATATTTATTTTTCAAACAATTTATAATAAAAAAGTAATTTCTGTTCAATGAGAATAGAAATATCTAAAACAATAACAAAAAGTTCCAACAAAAAAAAAAAACTACAAAGTTTAACAAAAACAACTGTTGGGCTTCAAAATAGGCTGATGAATTTAAGGTTAATGTTGCCAAATGGGAAACAATTAAAAACTAATTAAATTGAATCATTTCAACTCCATCATTATAAACAATATTTTCATTTCCAACTTCATCATCATCATCAGCATCAGCTTTATTATGATAATCGTTGTTTAACCAAAACAATTCAATAGAAATTAAACAAGACTTTATTTGTGTTTTAAAACCAAGAGAAAAAAAAACAGAAACAATAGCAACAAACGAGAGAAAGTTTCCCCCAATAATAATTGTAAATTACTCTAGTATTTTGATGTACATTATCCAAACACTAAGACCTTGTTCTACGAGGGACTTCATTGTTCTTAACCGAATATTTTTATTATTGAGAAGTTATTTTGCGAGTTTTATTCTGACAAGGGCTTTTTTAAAGATAATGTTAAAATTTAATTTGTACTCAAATTTAGCAAGTTTTTCCCAACTTCATGAATTAGGACTTTCATTAATACTAAGCGGGAACAATATTTTAATTGATTTCACAAACCCACAAACGTAAACAGAAAAAACAAAAAACAGTGTTTTTTGTTAAAAATTTCCTCATCTTTCTAAATACATTTCAGTTTTTCCTTAGAGGAAGAGTGCAATTTGATAATATTTTATTAAAACCGCATTACGAGAACAAATTGCCCAGGGGCTCTGCAATATAGACTACCGAACTTTGATATTCGATTGCAGCCATTTTGTTTAAGCAAGATCTATCGATGGTGTTTTATCAAATCACCATGTACGGATAAAGCGTTCAACAACACGAGCAAATGATACAATTGTTGTATCAAAATGGGTATTCTGTTCGGTCATAGTTCCGCTCGCTTCGATCCTTTTGCAGTCGCCATAATTATACTAAAGAGATGACAATTTGCACTTTAGTGGATAACTTTGAGTCCACTTGCTCAAGATACAATGAACCAACATCCGTATTACGACGAAACGCAAGATTTGCCAAAAACACAACCGCTATCCGGGAGTGTTCAGGAGAATACGAGGCAGTCAATTTATCGTCGCTCACAAGAACTTGAACTTTCGCAGAGGACAACTTGGTGATTTTTGTATCATAACTCGGGCCTGAACTCTTATAAAATTCAACTGACCCAGGAACTACGTGTAAATGATCACAGATCATAACGTTCGCTTAATGAGCCCTGTAGCAGTTGGAAATTTACCCTAATTTTCATCAGTGATGAGGCCCATTTCTGGATGAATGGGTTTAACAAACAAAGTTGTCGAATTTGGAAAAATTCCAATCCACTTAAGATCCAAGAGCGTCCAATGCATACCAAAACACTCAGCGTTTGGTGTAAATTTGGGGCTGGTGGCATTATCGGTCCATATCTTTTTGAGGACGGGGTTGACCAGGACATAGCCTTCATCGGTAAATACTATAGGTCGATGACTACCAACTTTTTTTGGTCTGAATTGAAATTGACACCAACGTTATGTGGTCATCAACATAACTTTTGCCATCGGTCAATTTTGATTTGTTAAATTTAATACCCGGCCAGCACAATCTTTCATTTCTCAATCATTTCTAAAACTCAGTTTATTTTGTGTAATTCTATACAAAAATAAAATTTTATGTCTGTATACTGCTTTTATTTGCAGATCATATGATTATCTGATTTATTGCTATTATGGCAACTTATTTATCATTCATCCTTCGGTGCGAGAATCTACTGAAATAGCTTAAGAACTTGTAGGAGTATTTACATCTTCCTTATCTTAATTTATTTCATTACAGATTATTTTTCCTTCAACAATAAATTCGTTTGATGATCTGCTTTATTGTTACAAATATACAATTTCTTGCATTGTTGTTAGAACAATCGCATTGAATATTTTAGAATTATTGAATCTCTTTATTGCAAATGAAGAGAACACACAATGACCCTAAAGGCCAAAAAGGTGAGTCAAACAAGCTAACTTGTCAAATTTATGATCTATCTCCCACTGGGAAACTTTTTATAATAATTTCAAAAGGTGGTGGTGGCCAATGGAAATTTTTTATATAAATAACACTCAACAAATTTTTATTAAAAATCCTAATAATTTACAAAAATGTTCTTATACAGCATTGTTTTTTCTCTAAAAAATAAACAAATAGTGCAATTCATGAACTAAATTGATCAAAAACTACTGCGGAACCTTAAAAAGAAGCATAATTTGTGTCAGCCAAACACCGTATAACAATTTATTTTATTTGAACTAGACGTATGGGTGTTGAGATAAAAATAAAATAGACTCACGTTGAGTATAATTGTTTGTTGTGTTGTTTGTATAAAAGCATTCTAAGCCTACTATGATTATGTTTTTGTTATAATTCATATACAATATTGAATTCTCATATTGTATTTGATTTATTTGGCATAAACATCCGAGGTTAAATGCTTTCAAACTGCTTAAACTTCACTGACGATTTGGTTTAGCGACCAACGACATGTTGGCACATGAAGAGCTAATGCCACAACAAACTATACATTTAATTAAAATAATTGCTAAAAGTGAAATTTTAAAATCAAAAAGAACTAATAAGGGAACAACTAAAAAAGATATATGTAAATAATATAAATATGTACATAAGTGGTACATAAGAGGGTACATATATACATATATTTATTGTACACATTGCTTGTATGTAAGTATGTAAATAAAGTTATTTCAAATAAAAGTATACGGAAACAAAACTATAATAAATTTCTTTGTATTATTGTTACAAACATATTAACATAGTTCTGAAAATGATATTTTTCTTAGTAATGCTATTGATATGATAATAGTAATGATGAATAAAACATTAATGATGGTGTCAGTTAAAATTATTCTTTTCGTATGGTCATGTACTAGAGGGAATCATTGGAAAAAGTTCTATAAAGTTCCACAAATGATTTTCTATTTTTTATTCTATTACATATGTGTTAATTGCAACATTAGGTCAGTACTTTTCCCGTAGAAATTTGCGACGAGAGGATAAAGAAACAAATTTACAAAATTACTGTTCCAAATTTTCAAAAAATAGAAAGCAATAAATGAAAGAAGTTGCACTTCATGAAGATGTTTCCAACATATTTTTATATATCATTGTTTCTAAGTTTGAGACAAATATTATTTTTGATCGCAAACTTGTATTTTTTTTTTAATTCATAAAGAAATATGTGCCATTGTTAATCGAACACATTAGCAGACACTAGATATTGTCTGTGGTATTTGATAGATGCCATTTTCCCTACATCAGGGAATAGTTTATTATCCCAAAAATACTTTTGTTTTTAAAAATTAGCAAATACTTATAATTTCTTCAACTATATGCAATATTTAAAAAACTTTTATATCATAAACACAAAGTTATTCAAATAATACTTGCGGTAACACATTTGCAAAAAATTTTCGTCCCTCAATTTCTTATACTATTTTGTCACATTCGTTACAAATTTGTTGAGTACGTTTTAGTTTCAGTTAATGAACGGACCTATTATTATTGCCAAATTATTCAAAGTAAAAACATATGATTTCTATAGCAAGGCTTTACTATATAGTACATATGTACATAAATACATACATATGCATGTGTATGCTGTAGAATGAGGGATAGGTTTTGTGAAGGCACAAACTCATGTTCGGTTCATGTGTAATGCAAAAATCTAAATTAACAACACAAGAACAACTCAAGTTTATAATGCTTCACTTTAGTATTTTGTTTCGTTCCCACCTGTGGCTTCTTCTCCTGAAGGCTTCCCTTCTTGTTCTTCCACTTGTACTCGCTTGATGTACTTTTCCAATTGAATGTTTGTTTTTTTTTTTTGCTTTTTGAACTTGTTACTTGCTTTTGATGAACGTTATTTGAGTATAGATTTTTAATCACTAATATTTAATTTTACATCAATATTTTCATTGTTCTTTTCTTATATTTCTGTTGCTTAAATTTAATTAATTGGAAAATTTCGTTGTTGTATCACTTGGTTGATTTTTTGTATTTTTATTTATTATTTTATGTCCATTGCTTTATTATAAATTGTTTTTGGTCTTGCGTGTTTAGAATTTTTTTTCTTTCATTGTTTTGTGTGTTTTCACTTTGAACTCTTTCATTATCATCGTCGCTTTAATTTCGCGTTCCGGCTTCCACCAAATGTAAAACACAACTAAAAAGTATTATAAATAGAATACATATTTTTGGTTTATGACTGGAAATTATTATGGAAATGGGCTTAAGCCTCTGTTCTCTGACCGGTTGGATGGATGGTTGAAAGAATTGTATTTGTAATGAACGTGTTTGGTATGATGTGTGTCTGTTTACTTATTGTTTATTTTTTGGTGTGCACGTTTCTTCTTTACAGTGGTACGAAAACGTGTTTTTTTATTACCAAATACTTGGTTGGTCCATTGGTTTAAGTAAAGATTGAGAGTAGTGCGTTATGCATTTAACAAACCGGTTTTAATGTACAACATTATTCAATATATAACAAGCATAGAAATGATGATGTCGTGAGTTGAGCTGCTTATAAATGAAATCTATGCAAATGTTTCAACTGATGAATCTACTTTGCAACATGGCTGGAATACCTACATACATACATACATACATACTTATGTGCAAATGTTATAGGCAGATAATGCAAAACTTTTAAAGAACTTATCGCATGTATTGAATAAGGTATTGAATTATTTATGTATGTACTTATGTATGTATGGGTTATATTCTTTTACTGCTGTTATAATTTTTTTTTATCAGATGGATCTGTTTTAGTTAAACGTGTCAACAATATGATTTTAATGACAGACAAAACAATTGGCGGCCATCAAAACATTTTCACATCTCACATAAATTAACTTAAATATACACTCTAATATACTTAATGGTAAAAAAGAATAAATAAAATTATAAAATTTTTTGTTATTTCAAACCTTCTGGCTCTTTAAAATGTTTATTTTGTAAATTTTATTCTATCCCTAATTTACAATCTTCTGAAATATATTTTTTATATTAAACAGTTGTTTTTGGAAAATTTATTTGGAATCATTATAGTTATCCCATTTTTATATAAGTACATAATTATATTGTATTTAAGCAAGAGCTTGAATTTATGACTGATAAACTCAATCTATTTAATTCAAATTAAGTAATAAATTTATTATGTACTTTGTATAAGAAACTGAGCTAGATTGGAAGTATAAAAGTCATATTTTCCGCTGTTCGTCAATCGAATTTAATTTTTCTTCTTGTGCTTTTTAATAAGCCTTAGCGGGAGAAATGATGACGTTTTATTAAGATCGGTTAAGTATCTTAGGAGTTATATGCTTTTTAAACGAGCAATGCACCAAGAATCATCGGTCTTTATTTTTCGCTCCGATTTTCGTACATAACCATTTCTACAACGGCTTGAATTTCTCGCAAATCCAATTATACCAGTTTGAAAAAAATAACGAATATGGATTATATGTGTCTCCTTTATTACTTTTGTGATAATATCATATGAGCATATATAATTTCATTTTCTTTCTCATACATTCTTTATATTTTTATATTATTATTTTATATTATTTGCATTAAGTTCGCGTAAATGAATGCTTGTTACACCGAAAAACTATACGCTTTTTAACAAATAACATATGTATGTATGGTACAGTTGCCTCTCAATAATTTGCATTAAAGGGACTAGAGAAAAATCCTCAAATATATCTATAGTTCAAATATAAAGAGTTCAAATATCAAAAAGGAGACAGAAAAAAAATAAAATAACAAGAGTCATAGAATTATAGATATGTAAATATATTTGTGTATCTATCTATATGTACAGAATTATATGCAAATAATTTTTTTAAATTTACATTGCGTAGAAACTAACGCAAACGATTATGTTTTTTGTTTGTTTGAAAAAAAAAAAACAAATACAATCACATTACCAGTTCAAATTGTAGTGTCGAAAAACCAAAATTCAAATTATAGCATGTCGTGCAGAAATAACTTTAAAATAGGGTCCAAATTGCATGAAACACAAAAGCGAATGTTGAAAACACATAGTATCTATGCGATATATAGGCACTGGTCAAAGATTTTCCACACAAAAGTACTATTTCAACGTATCGTATTATCTAAATGTAAAGTAAAAAGAGTTTTGGCGCCACAAAAAATTAATAAATGTTTCTAAATATAATATTATTTTTTCGGTGTAACCGACGCATAGACACTGACGATGATAGTGTGGAAACCATCGAAAACACTACTATTCCGTTCTGTCTGTGTAGTAATTGGGCAATGTTTACTTCTTCCTTAACAAAAAATAAATATTCAGCTAAATTAGCTAAATTATTTCGAATAAAAATTACAGTAATGGTTCTACTTTTGGGCCGATCCGAAACTTGATGAGATCTAAATATATATATATATATATATATATATATATATGTATATATATATATATATATATATATATATATATATATATATATATATATATATCTATATATATATATATATATATATATATATATATATATATATATATATATATATACATACATACATATTTTCACATTAACAAACATATATTTGAAACACTGTGTGCAAGCTGTACTGTATAACAAAGTTTCAAAATGGTTTGGCCAGTTAACATTAACCAATAAAACATATGCATTGTTATCACGCAAACTAATATTGCACGTACATACATACATTAAGAAATTTATTCATACAAATGGTTTTTAATTAAATTTGGTTGCATTCACTTTGTTTAACCATTCGTTTCCACTGTACTCGTAAACTAAAGTCAGATACAAACACAAATTTACCAAATAAATAAATATCTGTTTGCCTGTCTGTAAATTTTTTACCTCTCTCATGCATAACACGAAGCTGATGTTGAGATTGCCGTTGTAGCAGCTGATCTGGTGGTTCGTCCCTCCACTGTTTTCGATCTGCTTTAGAATTTCCAGCTAATATTGGAATTGCTTTAATTGGAACGTTGTCAATTGTGCCCTGCTGTTGTGCTTGTGTTGTATAGAGAGCCGCTGTTGTTGTTGTTGCTGTTACGGCTTGGCGTTCTACAACAGTTACTGCGACCGGTGTTGGTGCTTTGATAACGTTATCTTCAGTTTGTTTTGTGTCAACATTTTCGTCATGTATATTTGCCGGCTTATCTACCGTTTCTATTTTGTTTCTCTTCTTATTACCACACTGTTGCAGCTCTAGTTCGATTGTGGAATCGAATAAATTTTCGATAAACTCACGATAATTGTGTTGTGAGCTATCGACTTCGTCTTTTGCAGCTGTTCGTTTCATAGTCTTCTCTAAGGTTGTTGTCTGTGCTGATGGCATTGGAGGTTTTGGTGCTGGGCGTTTTTTATGTATCGGCACTTGTTCCATTCGATGGTTATCGTTTGAAGTGTCTCTTTTGCATTTGATAAATAATGCAGATTTGTCATTATTTGATGCTCTGTGTTTTCGTCCTGTTAGAAGTTTAAAGTTTACAATGGTACATACATACATACTTATATCTCGAACCAATTTTATTTATGAATTTCATTAACATCGATAAAACAAACGGGAGGAGCAAGAACAAACCAAGATATTATTTACCATGCAAACAACTACTTATATACTATACACATACATACATACATACTTACATACATACATATACCAGTAAACAACTACCATATACATACTAGTGTGAAAAAATCGTAACGATACAGTTGATAATTTTATTTTATTTTTATTTTTACGTAATTTTTGGAGACGTATTGGTTGAAATAAATGTTCTTCATTAATCTGGTTTAAGTTCGAGTGCTGTATGTGGCAATAATTTTTTTATAATAAGTAAGGAGAAGCCAGCAGAACGGAAAGATGCTGTTATCGGTAGTCACCACATCATCATCATCAACGTTCATATGTGTGGCCATCTTTGAAAGCAATATATTTCCTTTTCCTTTCTTCGTTAATAGAAAAAAATAACTTGAAAAAAATTTGTTAAATACTAATAATATTATAGAATTATCGAGCCTAAGGCCAAGTGGCCATGGGGCTTATACATTAGGTTGTAATTTGTAATTATTTCCTAATAATAATTTTAAAAAAAATTTAAAAAATTAATTTGAATTATCAAATCCAGGCCTTGAACTTAAGCCAGACTAATGAGAAAGTATGTTTTGCTTATAAGGGACTTACTTCTTAGAGAACAGGTATGACTCAGGACATCAAATTTTTTGAATAAAACTTCTATTGCTTGTGAAAAGCAACAAAAAGCTACTTCTCCCATATGATAGAATTTGTTTGGGAAAATTTTTATAATCCTTCCCAGATTTTGCACAATATCTTAAAATTTTTCCGTCTATTACTTCTTTTCTGTATTTTGAATCTTTAGAGGTAACAACAAACTAAGGACTCCCAGAAGTTTGAACTAAAGTAAATTAGAAGACCATAATAGCGAGAGCCTTTAGATTATGTGTGGTACAAAGTAGTAGTGATTGGATTCGAGAAGTTGATAATTTCCCCATGCTCGAGTATATGAGAGTTATTGTTGGAATAATTGAGAATAGAAATAAAATAATTTTCGTTATTATAAGTTATTAAAAAGCTAAAAAATAACAAAATTATTTACCATGATTGTTGGTGAGTTGTCGATTATTTGCGCGTTAGTATTAGAATTTTTAATTGTTTTTTGAAGAAATTAGTATTTCTTACTTTCCAGTGTGTTGGCGGAATTTTTTTAATTTTAGATTTTTCAGTGAAACATTGACTGTTTTCAATATATTATTTGTTTAAATTTTTGTTAATTTTTCTTAGCAAATATTTATTTCTTTGGCGAAATTTAATTCACAGGGTTTTGAAAGGTACACTTAATAAGGATCTTGAAAAAATCTTCGAATGGGGTCATGGGTCGCTATTAATTCTCTTAAGGTCGAGTGTGTTGTATGATCATGCATACACGTATGATCGAATATGTTTGTCTGTAATTATGGGTGATATAAATATTGAGAAATCAGAGACACGAAAATCCATTTGGATGCTAAAAGTACTGAGAATATTTACCACGTCGCTAAAGAAGTATTCATGTCCCTTTGTTTTTTTTTAAGATAGTGTAAGGAAAGCTTCACTCCTTCCGATCACAACACTTTTTACCGCCTATACCTATCTTATAATGGAATAAGTGTCTCATGTATGAGCCCGGAGCACTTAAGAGGGCGAAGGAGCTCATAGGTTACAGTTATATAGCCAACACTATTGACTCACTGGAGTATAGACGCAACGTAGGTTGTGTTTTACTATTTTGTTGTTACTACAATTGTATGTGCTTTAATAAAATCAAGGAGTTCGTTTCCGAAAGTAGTCCTTTTTTCCGAACAACACATTGCTCATTAAGAGCAGTCGATATGACAGCAAAACGCACATCTCTTTTTTCTGCCACGTTAAATATTAAAAGGTTCAAGTCTAATGTCCGTTAACACTTCTCAAACCATCCTTCTCCCCGAAAAACCAATTTTTCTAGTTCCAACATAATATTTTGCTTGAATAGGGGTTATCCCCGGACTGTAGGTCCGGGTAATAGAAAATATTTTGGCGACTACCCTTAAGTTTGTTAATTCGATAATTCATTACAAAAAATTTTAAAAACTTTTCGAATTTATTTTCAAACCTGTCGTTTAATAAAAACCAAACTTTTTCGTTCACAACTGAAATAAATTTTGGTGCTTACAATAGGGAAAAGACTCCTTTGAATGGGTTTTGAGAGCCAATTTTTTTGTTGAGATATGAATTTGTTGAGTTAGAGGAGAAATATTTGTGGCATTTCTTTACGAACATCACACTGTAAAATGCACTTTCCCATTGTTTGACGAAAAGGAAGATTTTTATATTATTGAAAAAGTCCTTATTAATTTTTGCATGAAAATATTTTTAATATCAAAAATATATTATTCGTTTATATTTGCTTCAAAATCATAAAAGTCGAAATGACGCTTTTAACGTTCTCCCAGTTCTTATCTTCATTTCCCAATTTTAATTCAAGAACTTGTCACTTGTAAATATATATAAATATTTATGTGCTTGGCCAATTAATTATTTAAATTTGTTTCATTAAATCAATTTTCATCTCTCGTTGTTAATCAGCACTAGACTTTCATCTTTTTTAGACGTTGTTGTTTGTGAATTTCTCAAAATTTAATTGCCAATAATATTTGATTTCGTAGCCTTTTCAAGTTACACATTCAAGCATAAATAAGTTTTACACAATAGATATTTAATTGCAATTAATTTCAAACCATTCAATGTTAACTTTGAAAACTTATTAGAATCTTTCTATCACAACAAGACGAACGTTACAAAATTGTTGGGATGTTGATGAGGTAAATTTTGTCTTACCACTAATTCATTTAATATACATACATACATACACATGAATGTATATACATAGATAATTAACTACAACATTGTATATACAAAAATTAAAACAATGTGATAGAATTTATATTGGAGTGACTAGAATCAGGTTTCAAAAGACAGAATGAAGATAAAATAACATGACCACAACAAGATTGCTCAATGGAGTAAATGTATATCTCTCATAGCCCTGGACAATTTTTATACAAGCAACATAACAAGCAAGTTTTATATGAGTTTGAATGCTTTTAAGTAGTATGTTGATTGAACTGTACTAATGATTTGGGACTTGGATCCAACAAAATACAGGCATATAGACAGGAACTATAACTTTTTCAATAATTTTTTGCTCCTGACAGCTTCCTATTCAATTGCGCATTAATTTATATAAATTCTAAAGATTTTTAGTAATAACTTACTGTTGATGTAAATACTAATACCTTTCAAGGGAGGTAAGTAACCCTTAATCCACTCCACACTTTCTATCTAGCACACTGATTTTAAATTAACTCACGCTTAGACTGTAGGTTTTTATCAATATTGTTCTCTTGAAGATTCCTAATGGCTTTGCATACGATTTACACCTTCCCTTCACCCCTCTAGCCAGTTTTCATTTGAAGGCAAGCATTGGCTGTCATTTAATACTCATACATCTTGAAAGACTAGCCAGTCTCTCTCTGGCTTCTATGAAATATTGATGAAAATTAACAATCACGAGATTAAATCAGTTCACAAAAAAAAAAAAATTCTTTAAATGACGAATAAATTTCTGAAAATGCACAAAAGTCGAATAAAAATTAAAAATCAAAAGGAAGACTACTTTGGGATGTCAAGCCCATATTGTATTTCGTAAAAATGTTTCGAACTTGCTAATATTATTAATCTTGCCCGTAGCTTTTTTGTATATCAATCGATGCAAAGTTGTCCAAAAACTCAATATGAATCATTTGCGACGGGAACAGTATTTCTCTATGCAAATCTCAAGCAGAAAGTATTTGGAAAGCTAGCGCGATCCTTAAAAGCTCAAGTTGTTTTTGTGTAATTAAAATCATGATATTTTTTTTTTAAAGGATTTTTTTTAATTAATTAACAAACACAATCTGCGAAGCTACTTGGCTTATCTCCAGAGACACCCGGAGTCTGCGGAAGGAGTCGAACTTGCGACCTTCGGACTACCAGTCTAGTACACTAGCTACTAGTCTATGAAGGCACTCAATGATCTACATTGTGTAACTCTCCATATACCCATGTAAACGACATCATTATCCAGGTGCTCTGGAGAATCCAGTCTTCCTCTTAAGTCATTCCAACAACATGAAATAGAAAGTTGAAAAAACACATTTCACTTACATTCTTTGCTAACAAATATTCATTTTTGTTAACTTCAGCTCAGCTTTTAACGAAATTTTCAAGGAAGAGATTTTTACACTTTCTGAAAGTTTTAGTATACAAATCTCAGGAGAGTATATAAAAATAAATACTAATTTCAATCCATTCCCTTAAGATCCACCTGAGCAATGCTCTTGGCAGCTCTAAATATTTTTTAAAATTGTTTTTCTTGTCTTTGCAACTCTATAAGACTATCAATTTAAGCAGTAAGTTTTCCCTTTGAAGAAATTTTTAAAACCAACTTACACTTTCTTATGTATACCCCGAAATTTAGTTATTTATGTCAAGTTTTTGCTGATAATACGCTTATAAAACCTTCAAGGAAATACTTTCAAGTGTAAATGCAGGACAAGTACTGTCTTGAAACTCACTGACAAGAAGAGACGATTCAAAACCAACACAATGTAAATCGTACCCAAATGGGTTTTCGTATTCCTAGTGAAACCGCTACAAGGCGGGCAAATAATGAGAATGAATCATGTGAAATTATTGAAATTCCGTGTTTGCTTCCACACAAAATGACTTTCAGTTGCTATACACTGTTTTTATGTATTCATGTATGTGTGCAGGAATAACAACAATCCCGATAATGTGTAAATAATTGCAAAACTAAAACTATGCCATAATAATTAATTTCAAATGCACTTGTACTCGTATTAAGAAAAAACTACTTAAAATCCAATTGAAGAATAACAAAACTAAAAAGAGATAAAATCTCTTCATGATGTTACTTCTTGCGAACGTTATAAAATGAGGGAAGACGTTGAGAAAAAGCACAGACTAGTGTAGCAGGAAAGGGAAGTGTTGTAAAGTTTTAAACAGATTGAAAAATTGCAACATTAGCATGGAAAAAATTAAATGAAGTAAACGAAACAGTAATAACAATGAACCAAAAGTAAAATTCAATTAAATTTTTGGAGGGTAAATAGTAGAACAATAACAATAACGATAATAATAAGAGGAGGAAAGGAACAATAAAAACTTACGAATTTCCATTTGTTCAAAGTCCAATTGACGTACAACTGCGCCATGTTTCTGATGCAATTCCGCCTCTTCATCGATACTTTCTACAGGGCCAAATACATTTGTTTTTGCTGCTGTTGTTGTTGCCTCCGTTGTAATATTTGATGTATTTGCCACATTTGTGCAACCAACTTGTGGTAGATCTGCTGCTGTGGGCGTTGTTGGCGTAGTTGTTTCTTTTGGTGTTTTCTTTTGGCCCAAAAGACCAAAAACTTTTACTTTACTACCACGACGACTTCTTATTGAACCACTAAATGTAGTTGACGACGACGAAGTCATACCACGACCACCCACTCCCTCGGCACTCGTTGCTTTTGTTGCTGAAGTCTGTGAGTTGCCCATTGCCAGAACAATAGCCAAGGATGTAAGAGGAGCGCTACTTGTTGTACAAGACTACAAATTGATGATTGAATTCAATGTCGGAGAACCAAGAACATGGAATATAAAACAGAAAAAAAACTTTATTAGTAAGAAAAGTAATCAAATAAAAAATCAGCAAAAAGAAATTATTTGATGGATCAAAAATCAATTATAACTTTTCAATCAGATTATTTTGTTTTATAAGTGACTTTCGAGAGCAGCTTTATATGTGATTCATTAATATTTGCTGATATTGTTTTAGTTGCCAAAGGCGAAAATAGTTTCCTTTTTATTATTGCTTAACACTCACATAATTAATAAACTGGGCTAATTAACAATAATTGGAATTTCTTAAGATTTTTGCATTTTAAAGATTTCTGCATATTGGTAATTTTTAAAATACAAATGTATGAAAGTCAGTTAATTAGGCTTAAAGTAGCCTATTGACCCGAAATTATTTCTGCAGCAGTAGTGGAAAAGATTTTTAAACTAATATTAAATATATGTTTTTGAAATTTATTCGAGATATTCTCTTAACTTGTCATATGAATAATAAGTATTTGAAAAATGTATTATTTTTTACAAATTCACACACCTCAATTGCAAAATTGGGAAATTTGCACAATTCTGACATTAATTGTACCCAATTTAAAATACAAGAACACAGTTAATAAATTGAGCAATTATTATTTAATTGCGTTAAAATTTGCAACATAATTGTTGTGAAGGCTGTTAAGTAAATGACAAAAATAAAAATTTTTCAAAACCTCTTAGAAATATTATTTAAAAAAAAATTCTGAAACGTATTTTCATTAGCCAACAGAATACGGGGAGTTTGGGTGTTTTTTTTTCAAAATATTAAAACAAATTTTTTCAGCTGCCAAGTGCTCGTACTAATCAAATAAGCTGAATCGAATATGTGTAAACACTATATTTTATAACTCACATTATTATTGAATTGTCTCAATTAAGGTGCATGTGTGAACATAATATAAAAATGCCTCAATACAAGCTGCACAACTATGGTTATATATTTTGTAATTGTTGCAACAACAGACTGAAAGTCTGTCAAACTAGCAGTAACAACAATTCCACATTCTTGATGTGTGTATCACACCATGGCTACATCGTAAACGTCAAAGCACAGTGACATTTGGCGCCATCTGCAAAAATTACAAATTATGACATTACTTTTGTGTCAGCTTGTATAGGAGAATTATCCCATTGTAGTTAAAATATGAAGTTGAATGAAGTTCACTGAAGAGTTGGTTGGTTGGTCAAAATGTCGATGTATGAACAGCTAAGACCACAACAAACACCAACATTTTTCTTCTGTAACACTCAGACACTAACAGTTGCTTTTAAATCTTTTGATCCGGTCGGTATAATATATCCCAAAACAAACTTTAACACAACAGATGTAATAAAATTTGCTGAAGAACATAAGTACATATGTTTTTTTTTTTTTGATCCTCAACTGATCTTTAGTATAAAATATTGATGGTTGTTTGATATTTGACTGCACTGTTGTTTCTTATAATCGGTGAATACGGCAGCATCGGGACGCCAATTACGTTGATCAAATCCCCAATGAAGACTAAAATTGCTCAATATATACTCGTAAATATGGTTAAAATAACGAAAAGCAAAGTTCCCTACTTCTACTATATTTCAAATATTTATGAATGCTAGTAGCGTGCGAGATTCGTCCGCTATTAAAAAAGGAGTCAAGCTGGATAATCGACACTTTAAGGACCCATCACGAAGGTTTACATGGTACATTATATTTGCTCTATACTCATATAACAGCGAGACAAGTATTCACCACTTAAGCTCGTTAACAGGAACGAAACACGAAAATAGAAATTAAAATCGATGGACGAGAACAGGGAAGAAAATCTGAATATGAATTTGCTCATGAGTGTGCAGCACATGTGCCTAAATTTGTACGTATGCGCACGAGTATATTTTATTTCCAGCTCTTAAAATGAGCCGCTATTTAATAAACGGCGCAAGTGCAACGACATATTCAAGTTATTCGACAAAGGTTTTTTATTACGTTCCTAATTTCTATACATTACAGGTACTTAAATAATTAATGGCAAATAACGACAGGAAATTTTTCCTCGTTTTGGGAATTTCGCTGTTCGTGCAAGAAAAATTACAAGAGGTATTATTATTTTTTACATTTCATCGTAACTGCAGCGTATTAGGGAAAAAATCTTTTTTTCGTCGGCATTAAAAGTACTCGTACTCAATTATGATCATGTAAAATTTATACAAAATATATATTTTTATATGCATATAAGAGTATACATATGTTTTAAGAATTCATTGAAAAAAATATTCATTCATTCAGACTAAATATGAATTTTTAGTACTTTTTCTAAATTTTTTAATGTTACTT
Source organism: Germaria angustata (assembly GCA_963681545.1). Lineage (NCBI taxonomy): Eukaryota > Metazoa > Arthropoda > Insecta > Diptera > Tachinidae > Germaria > Germaria angustata. The sequence goes on along the minus strand of OY812999.1, from coordinate 31,005,041 downwards.
GCATGGTTTATGAGATATAGAACTATGTATTTTCGAAAATAGACAGTTTTTAAGTCACTACGAATGAAATGGTTAATACCTTTGAAACGTACTTGAGGTTACTTTTATTTAATTTTTATTTTCAATTAGTTTGTATCAGCCCTTTGAACAATTGCATCTTTATAGATGCCTTGTCGGCTCTAGTATTAGATGACTGCATCAAAAGAAGGAAACACTGATAACAATATCTGGTAGATATCTGGTAGATACTGAAAATCAACAAAACAAATAGTCAACTGTTACTATAACTAAAAAATTCTTCAAAAAAAAAATCCTGCAATTCAGGATTTATTTGTAAGCAAATAATAGATTTTTATATGTGATATTCTCCCACTTAAAATCGAGTATTACGCAGTTGATAACTTATAATTCTATATCTTATATATAATTTCTATATCTATATAGTCTCTTTTCTTGGCAACATAAAGCCAACAATTTTGTAATAAGGCGTATACTTATTTGTAGTTGGTGCAAGTATTGTTATCAACCAAAACGCCAGTTGATAACTTTCTGATTGTTAGACCCCTTTGCATTTAGGTGACGGATGTCTTGGAAGGTTTAATATGCGAAGTATTTGTGTATAAAAGGTTAGACAGATGTTTTGCATCTTGAACATTATCCCTTATTTCGATTCCTATTAAGAATATTCAACCTCATGTACTTCCGCAGGATTCAAGAAACAGATTTATTTTTTAATGAAGTTAAATGTACAATCCACACAAAACATTCTAAAAATATACTTATGGCTCGGTCTTGCGTGCGACACACCCGATTTTTATTATTCATTACATTGGAAAATACTTGAGATTTTATTAAATTGTAATGGGGAAAAGTGTCATGGCGGCCACCATACCTCTTTTAGTCTGTAATGCATATTGTGCCGCCATGCCACAGAACTAAATCCTTCAATTCGAACCAATTTTTTTTTTTGCATTATGTCAAATCGTATGGCTCGGCTTCGCCTTCTAAACTTTGCGGCCAGTGACAATATTATTGACCATTCTGACGTTGTGCTGAATGATTTAAAAAGTCGTAATAACAATAATAAGCAGATACAATTTCAATACATTTGCTTTCCATTTCTATTGAAAGCCTTCTGATTACGATTTTCCTTGTTAGACAGACAATACAAATTGTCTAATAAAATGTGGACATAGTCGATTTATTAGTATTTATTTAGTATTGTTCTAAGATTTTAATTATCGATTTTGGAACAAGAGTTTCCTTACACAATCCTAAATTTTCTTATGAGGCAAGTCGACTTCTTCATAGTTTCGCAGTAACAGTACCATCACAGGATACAGTAAGTTAATCACATGCAAGAGGAAATAAAATCCTTCATTTAGAAATATTTACATATAAAGTGAAGTACATAAAACAATATTTTTATTAAAGAGTGAATTTAGAAAATTATCAAGTTTTTGTATTACTTGCAGAGATTTGCAGCTTATGCGTTTGAGGATTTGCGTTTTCTCAAACGGAAAAGGGCGTAAGTCGAATTAAAAAAAAAAAATAATATTAAGGGAAAGTTTTCTTATTTTCTTCATCAGTCAATTTAAATAGTAATTCTTACTTAAGTTTTTTTTACTAATAAAACAAAGAAAATTCTGATTGTACAAAATATTATTCATTTTCATGTGATACAATCATGACAACTTTCTGGTATGAATACCTTGGGGTCATTTAGTTGTTCCCAATTCATTTTAGAAATGTTTAATCACTGAGTATGTAATGGAAATAGTTCGGTGTTATGATTATTTTTTACACTTTGATGTGGAATAATTGCATTTTCCTTTTTGATGTTTGTTTTAAAATAAATAGTTCCAGCTGGAAGCTCGAATTTCATTAACGGTGGGATGTTTTGCTTTCTTTCCTGTAAATTACTTGTAGTTGTATGAACAGGTCATGAATATTTATAATAATAATTTTACGAGGACGAATAGAAGAATAAAGCTGAGGAAGAGGGTCGTAATAAAAAAAGGAATAAGTAAGGTGATGGGTGTTAAGTGGAAATGGAGATTTTCGCGAATCCTTAACATATTGAACGAACTCTAAAAAAGACTGTATAGTTTTTTTTCGATGCGTTTCACAATATTAAAATGCGGTTTTGATAAAATTAAAATTTTGTTTCAGGTATTCTTGGAATTTTGTGGATAAAAACGTTACTTTTAATTGTAAGAGTGTAAAATTCCGCAGCAACATTTATTTTTATAGGGTGCATAATAATCAATCAAAAAGTCGATTTTGTATTTTGTTTGTAACGCAGGACTTTTTTTAAACCATATGACGATACATAAAACAAAAATTGGAAGTTTTTCTACAAATATTAATTCTGTAAGAAAAAATGAGATTAAATTTAAATAACTTTGAGGGCATGTGTGCTCTTTTTTTATTTAATACAGTTTTCAGCCTCTCCTGTGCAATTTTTAAAGTGTAACTACTGCCTCTTACCGGCCACTTATTGGCTTTCATTCGAAATTTTTGTTTTGGCGAAAATAAGAAAAAAATTTTTTTAATTTTTTCAAAAAAACAAAGGGGTTAGTTCATCATAATTTTTGAGGAAAAAAACTTTTTTCGCACTACCCGCGAAAGAAAAAATTCGAATTAAAGCCAATAAGTTTGTCTATTCAACGCAAAAGAAATCAAGTCGGTATCTCGAAAACTAAGCAAGTTATGACCAAAAAGGTAACCACTTCTACTGCTGCCTCTTACCGGCCACTTTTTGGTAGAACTGGTTACCATTTTGGTCATAACTTGCTTAGTTTTCAAGATATCGACTTGGTTTCTTTTGCGTTAGATAGATAAATGTATTGGCTTTCATTCAAAATTTTTGTTTTGGTGAAAATAAGAAAAAAAATTTTTTTAATTTTTTCAAAAAAACAAAGGGGTTAGTTCGTCATAATTTTTGAGGAAAAAAACTTTTTTCGCACTACCCGCGAAAGAAAAAATTCCAATTAAAGCCAATAAGTTTGTCTATCCAACGCAAAAGAAATCAAGTCGGTATCTCGAAAACTAAGCAAGTTATGACCAAAAAGGTAACCACTTCTACTGCTGCCTCTTACCGGCCACTTTTTGGTAGAACTGGTTACCATTTTGGTCATAACTTGCTTAGTTTTCAAGATATCGACTTGGTTTCTTTTGCGTTGGATAGATAAACGTATTGGCTTTCATTCGAAATTTTTGTTTTGGCGAAAATAAGAAAAAAAATTTTTTAATTTTTTCAAAAAAACAAAGGGGTTAGTTCATCATAATTTTTGAGGAAAAAAACTTTTTTCGCACTACCCGCGAAAGAAAAAATTCGAATTAAAGCCAATAAGTTTGTCTATTCAACGCAAAAGAAATCAAGTCGGTATCTCGAAAACTAAGCAAGTTATGACCAAAAAGGTAACCACTTCTACTGCTGCCTCTTACCGGCCACTTTTTGGTAGAACTGGTTACCATTTTGGTCATAACTTGCTTAGTTTTCAAGATATCGACTTGGTTTCTTTTGCGTTAGATAGATAAATGTATTGGCTTTCATTCAAAATTTTTGTTTTGGTGAAAATAAGAAAAAAAATTTTTTTAATTTTTTCAAAAAAACAAAGGGGTTAGTTCGTCATAATTTTTGAGGAAAAAAACTTTTTTCGCACTACCCGCGAAAGAAAAAATTCCAATTAAAGCCAATAAGTTTGTCTATCCAACGCAAAAGAAATCAAGTCGGTATCTCGAAAACTAAGCAAGTTATGACCAAAAAGGTAACCACTTCTACTGCTGCCTCTTACCGGCCACTTTTTGGTAGAACTGGTTACCATTTTGGTCATAACTTGCTTAGTTTTCAAGATATCGACTTGGTTTCTTTTGCGTTAGATAGATAAACGTATTGGCTTTCGTTCAAAATTTTTGTTTTGGTGAAAATAAGAAAAAAAATTTTTTTAATTTTTTCAAAAAAACAAAGGGGTTAGTTCGTCATAATTTTTGAGGAAAAAAACTTTTTTCGCACTACCCGCGAAAGAAAAAATTCGAATTAAAGCCAATAAGTTTGTCTATCAAACGCAAAAGAAATCAAGTCGGTATCTCGAAAACTAAGCAAGTTATGACCAAAAAAGTAACCAGTTCTAGTACTGCCTTTTACCGGCCACTTTTTGGTAGAACTAGTTACCACTTTGGTCATAACTTGCTTAGTTTTCAAGATATCGACTTGGTTTCTTTTGCGTTGGATAGATAAACGTATTGGCTTTCATTCGAAATTTTTGTTTTGGCAAAAATAAGAAAAAAATTTTTGTAATTTTTTCAAAAAAACAAAGGTGTTAGTTCATTTCATTTTTGAGGAAAAAAACTTTTTTCGCACTACCCGCGAAAGAAAAAATTCGAATTAAAGCCAATAAGTTTGTCTATCAAACGCAAAAGAAATCAAGTCGGTATCTCGAAAACTAAGCAAGTTATGACCAAAAAAGGTAACCAGTTCTAGTACTGCCTCTTACCGGCCACTTTTTGGTAGAACTGGTTACCATTTTGGTCATAACTTGCTTAGTTTTCAAGATATCGACTTGGTTTCTTTTGCGTTAGATAGATAAACGTATTGGCTTTCATTCAAAATTTTTGTTTTGGTGAAAATAAGAAAAAAAGTTTTTTTAATTTTTTCAAAAAAACAAAGGGGTTAGTTCGTCATAATTTTTGAGGAAAAAAACTTTTTTCGCACTACCCGCGAAAGAAAAAATTCCAATTAAAGCCAATAAGTTTGTCTATCCAACGCAAAAGAAATCAAGTCGGTATCTCGAAAACTAAGCAAGTTATGACCAAAAAGGTAACCACTTCTACTGCTGCCTCTTACCGGCCACTTTTTGGTAGAACTGGTTACCATTTTGGTCATAACTTGCTTAGTTTTCAAGATATCGACTTGGTTTCTTTTGCGTTGGATAGATAAACGTATTGGCTTTCATTCAAAATTTTTGTTTTGGCAAAAATAAGAAAAACAATTTTTTTTAATTTTTTCAAAAAAACAAAGGTGTTAGTTCATTTCATTTTTGAGGAAAAAAACTTTTTTCGCACTACCCGCGAAAGAAAAAATTCGAATTAAAGCCAATAAGTTTGTCTATCCAACGCAAAAGAAATCAAGTCGGTATCTCGAAAACTAAGCAAGTTATGACCAAAAAGGTAACCACTTCTACTGCTGCCTCTTACCGGCCACTTTTTGGTGGAACTGGTTACCATTTTGGTCATAACCATTTTGGTGTAACGGCTTTATTGATTTTATATCATGTATTCTTTGAACAGAGTAAAACTTTACTATTTCATTTTTAGTTTTAAGTTTTTGGAAACTTTTCCTAAAGTCCAGTAAGTCACGAACTAAGAAATGGCTTTTTAGAAAATAATTTCTTTTTTCTGGTAGAGTTGCTAAATTATGGGAAAAAAATTAACTAAAATTGAAGACAACCATTTGTAATATTTAACTACATAAAATTTTATAAAGTATTCATTGCTTAACTTATTTACTAAGTTAAAAACGTTTTATTTTAATTTCTTATTAACTAAGTTTTTTAGACCATAAACTTTTTTTAAAGCCAATTTTTACTAAATTTAATTAATTTGTTTTCTAGCTGTAGGGAAATTTTAAAAGTAATTATTAATTGAAGAAAACTAATATATTTATTCAAAAAGATTTAACAACATATTTTTATAAAAAAAATCGAGAGCATATCTTTGCAATGATTTACAAAAGTAATTCATAGTTTTAATCGAAATATTGTTAATTTGCTTTTCCAGGAAATTAAGAGTGAATTTCATCTTCTTACACTGGAATTGAATATATATATGTATATATATATATATATATATATATATATATATATATATATATATATATATATATATATATATATTAAATAATTTTATATATATATATATATATATATATATATATATATATATATATATATATATATATATATATATTAAATAATTTTATATATATATATATATATATATATATATATATATATATATATATATATATATATATATATATATATTAAATAATTTTATATATATATATATATATATATATATATATATATATATATATATATATTAAATAATTTTAAATAATAGTAATTCATACAGACTATTATAGAGTTAAGGGATAGAGGAATCTTTGGTATTTAAAATTTCGAACTTCCATGACAAATAATACTTCTTTTGCCACGTGCAACGTTACGAAATTTCTTTTAGAAAACTGAGAAATTTTGACGAATCATCTAAGTTTTTACATTTTTTCCACTGATTTATTAGGTTTAAGTCAAATTCATATTCAAATACTTTTAAAATGTTCCAAATATTTTTTTTCTTTATTCCTTTATGCAAAAAAATTAAGTTTTAACTATTATAAACACCAGTTAACAATATTTAATTGGATTATACAATGTCTCTAGATCGTGCGCTCTAGTATAATACTAAACATAATAATAATTTGCTTTTTACAAAAAAGTAACAATATTTATATATTTACAAAAAGTTAATATAATTATTATATTATATATTACAATGAAAAGTTACAAAAACATTGTTTATATTTCAGAAGAAAAAGAAAAAAAGGTTTAAGTCAAAAGGATAAAAGAAATAGAAAAAACTTTATTTTTGTAACCACCAAAACATTTTGGCATTAGATTTTTGTGCTAATTTTAGGTCCGTTTGTGGTATACTTGTACTGTATCTCACATATAATTGATTTAAATTACAGTTAATTGCTTTTATATTCGCCCGTCTATAATTGTGATATAAGATGGGAACACCATTATCATTTTGGATTAAACCTTTACTATCCAGGTAAACAAAAGCTTCTGGTGGAACAAAACCATTTTCTAAGGACCTCGACACATATTCATAGTTTGTGTAATAGGGAGCCATTATATAATTATTATCTGTACATTTACAACACCGTAAAACGTGATCCAAATATTTCTTTTAAATATTCATTTTCAAAAAAACAAAGTTTCACAAACAGTTTCATATTCACCAGTATAATACTTCAAGGCGTTTAATATCGTTACTTTCCCCTAAATAAAAAAATCTTCCAAAGTATTCAATAAAAAAAGAAGAGAATTGTCCTGAAGATGATACTCAATGAGTATCGAAATATCGACAGCTTTTGAATAAAATTATTTAATAAAACCAATAAATCACCTGGTATAGACGGAATCCCTGCTGAATTATTAAAAGCTGACCCTTATACAAGCGCCAAAATAATCCACCCAATCATCCGCACTTTTTGGGAAAATGAAAATCTGCCTGACGAAGTGATAGAAGGCATAATAATAAACATTCCGAAGAAGGGAGATCTTACGAACCTAAATAATTGGCGTGGTATTACCCTGCTTTGTATGATCAATAAGGTCATCGCCCAAATAATTGCCAAACGAATCTCCGCTAGGGTAACACCGGCACTGAGACAGGAACAGGTGGGATTCAGACCTCACAAATCCACTATTGACCATATAAACAGTCTCCGTATTATCGTTGAGCAATTTGTTGAATGGCGATCACCACTCTATATATGCTTTATCGATTTCGAAAAAGCCTTCGATAAATTAAATCACAATGTGATTTGGAGCGCACTACGATGCAAAAACGTCCCTCTTAAACTTATCTCACTTATTAGGTGTCTTTACCACGAATTAAACATGGTAAAACGTTAAGCAGGACGGTAAAAGTGGAAATCGGTGCTCGCCAAGGATGCGTCTTATCACCACTTCTATTTAATATAGTTTTAGACACAATTCTCAAAAGCGCGCTACAAAACGGAAAGGGAATTACTTGGGGGCTGCAAGGCCGTTTAAACGATCTTGATTACGCAGATGATATCTGTCTATTGGCTCACAGCTTCTCAGATCTTGCATCAAACCTGAGTAGTATAACGACAAAAACAGATGCGGCTGGACTCAAGATCAACACTGCTAAAACCAAAACACTGCGAGTTAATGCGTCGTCTCAGGAATTATTTACAATAAGAAATGTCCAAATAGAAGATGTCAGCCAGTTTTGTTATTTTGGGAGCATAATTTCCAAAAATGGCGGGTCAAGTGAATACATTGAAAACCGTGTACTGAAAGCGCGACAAACTTTCGGTGGTTTAAGACTATTTGGAATTCGTCTTCACTCTCTCAGCGCACAAAGTTAAAAATCTTTAACACAAATGTCAAGACCACTCTGCTCTACGGTTGCGAGACATGGAATGCTGCCCCTCGACAGAAGATCCAGGTATTTGTGAACCAATGTCTTCGCAGAATATTGAGAATATTCTGGCCTAGAGTGGTGTCCAACAGCAGGCTTTGGGAACAATCCAACCAACAACTCACGGCCACGGAAATAAAAAGATCTAAATGGCGCTGGATTGGACACACTTTAAGAAGATCAATGAACGACATCGCAAGAAATGCCATAGACTGGAACCCGCAGGGAAGCCGAAGAAGAGGACCTCCAGCTCATACGTGGAGAAGGCAAATCGACGTAGAAGTGGCTGGAATGGGTAAAACCTGAGGCGAAGTGAGAGCGTTGGCACAAGACAGGAATATGTTCAACCAATTCATTGAAGCCCTATGCTCCTTATAGGATCGATGGGAACATATATATATTTAATAAAAAAATAAGACCTCAAGCATGATTATTGTATTAAGCAAATTATAAAGAAAAGGTCAATAAATATAGATAGATTATCATTTATGTGCACTGTCTCAAACTTTGCTTAGAAGCTACTAGATGGAGTGTAGAAGAGTTCGGGGATACCCATAAATGGCAATAGTTGGCTTCAATATATGTTTATTCACTGGAACATCAACACAATGTGATACATCATTAGTTCAATTAGGATGTGAATCAAGGAAATCATTTACTATTGGCTCACCACTTTGACTCTAATTTGCGGTCAATAAATCGCTTAAAATTCTACATGGAAAATTTAAGTCTAAAATGATCGCCTTAAACAAATCTTTTTTGCCATTTTCAATGTTGGAAAATTTAGATCGAATGCTTACAGATGCCCCCATACTTTTTCCAGCAAGATATTGAATTACTTGAAGTGCAATACATTGCATTAGTGGGTGTGTTTCCCTGATAAAAATTCCAAGTAGATCATGTTGGGCGCAATTATAATGCTTTTATTTTTTTATGAAAAACTACTCCAAATAAATCACCCTGTGTACCTCACATGTGTAATTATGCATTTACGAGCACATATGACATAAAAAATGTCTTATTTAAATAACAAAAAAGTACCTCAAAAATTAGAGTTCAGTACCATTAAAATATTTTTATGCACATTCCATGCCTGGCACGAATATTAATCACTTTTCACACTTTGTCAAGAATTTCATTTATAAAAAAAAAATTCTTGATATTTTACTAATATTATTTCAATCGTAGAAATAAAAATTTATTAGTTGCGATAAGTACAAAGTACACAACAAGAACAAAGTACATAATGTGGAACGTGACTGACCCACACATTAATGTTTGGGCCAGTGTTTGAATTGGTTTTTATTTTTGGTTTGTTGTCATGACGTCACAGAAAGTCCAAACATAATTTTTTTTAATCAATTCCTTATTTCATACACTATATATTTTCAAACGCACATACTTATGTACGGCTTATATGTATATATATGGGTGTATGTATGCACGTATGTATGTATATTATAATTTCCTTAATTGTTGTATGAATTTCATTTGCAATTTGAAATAATCATTTTGATATCGAGCAACATGAATTAGAGATTTTTAACTGTCATAATTGCGATTGCTTCCTGTGCAATTTATTTGCAATTTCGCTAAATTTATTTTTTGTTGTTTTTTTTTGCTCTATTTGGTAGCAACAATCTTCCCAAATATGGTTGGGTGCGGCATACGCATTAAAACGACTACTGAAATAATATCAAAACAAATGAACAGAGTCACAGCTCAAATGCGACAAGTTCGTGACGTGAGCAATTTCCTATAAAATTTGTTTAATTCTAACAATCAAAAATACAAAGCAAAAATATTTTACATATTTTACATATTTTACATACATATACATACGTATATGGATTAATAAACTCACACATACATTTAAACATAAACTCTATTAAGCTGTTAGAGAAAATTCATCACTGCTGCATGTGGCAAACACGCAATCTGCACAGCGAATTAAATCACTCTTCTCCGTTCCGTTCTCCCCCCCACGTACCTCTCTTCCCCTCACACAAGCAAAATAGGGGAAAAAGTAACACTGAAATATTGCAATATAAGAGTTTGTTAATTACATTTCCGTTTCTTTTAATTTTCTTTTCATTTTGATTATTCTGGAAAGAGTTTTGTGGTCACGTGTGTGTACCATCCTATAGGTGTTAAATTAATATTTCCATGCTCCCGTTTGAATTTATATTCATTTTTTTATAAATATCAATCACAATTTAACTGAACTATATTTCGCGTGATTCTTTTACATTTCACAAATTTCTTCTGTTATTTGTCATTAATGTGCAACATTTTGTGGAACAACTTATTTGTTTACATATTCGTACAGTATCGTTTTGTAAATGTCAAACTATATTCTAACACATAAAATATAGGATGTAAACAAAAGCACTTTGCATGTTCCAATAACATCAGTTCAATTGCATTCTCTTTCACCTACACTCACGCTCTTTGGGTTTATGTGACACGGACACTGAATTTTATATTGTACATTGACTCATCTATGGCTTTAAGTTTGTTTATGAACTATTTTTGAAAAATCGATAACATGCACTTCGAGTCACTGCCACCAAGAAACTAAAGTAAACAAATGCTCTCATGCGACGTTAGCGCATGTGTTTCTTCTCAACTGTCAAAATATTTCTATTTCAGTGACAGAGGAGAGAGATAAACAGAGAATTTCAAAAAAATATGATGACGAAACGTACCAACCGGTCAATTATCAAACACTAAACTGACATAATAATATATATGCATATAATCGTACATATATTCGTCCATACGTGAATACAGTAAACGTTAAAAGTTGACAACTTTTTATACGATCTAATAAACTTCTTTTAACAACATGTAGTACCTACAAATGTTTATCTATATTATGATTCAATACAACAATATTAGTCAATTTAAGTAAAAAAGTATTTCTACTCGTATAATAATTGAATTATTTTTTGGAGTTTGAGGTCTTTTTTTTAAAACACTGTATTTTTTTAATTATTCGATATTTCTACACCCTGTCTTATTCTGAAAATTAAAATTATTTAACAAAATGATAAGATAATTTTTTTTAAATATTTTCAATACAAAAATTGACAAATGAGGAAATGAATACACGTTTTAAATTTCCTACATAAAAAATTATAAAAATGTTTTATAGGTAACAAAAATTAATAAAATTTTTTCAGTATCCGCTTCTGCTCTTCTAAATTAAATGCCTATAACGAGACTGAATGTTTCCCAGAAATATCTTCAATTTTATTTCAGTTTCGCAAACAAAATTTTATGATAATGATATTACTTTGCTTTAATTTTTTTTGTAAAAGTTCATGGTCTGGCATATTATTAATACTGACCATATTTTTCCGATATTTTTTTTTGAATTATCAGAATCTTGCGATTCTCTTTAATTTGTTTTTCTTTTTCGACTGTGAAGCTTCATTTGCTTTAAAGCGCTTCTTTTTTTTTATAGTGCAATACTTTTATATTCAATCATTTTTGAGGCAGAGTGGCTTCGAAATTTATCGCTGCTTTAGCTTCTATTTACAAATAATCACACACGCTATTTTTCGTTCTAATGTTTTCCAATAATTTTAGCTATATATCTGTTTCCATTCTCAGCTTTAAGGCTGGGGCACATAGAATCCGTCATCCGTCATCCTTCGACTTTTTCAACTGACAGCTAAGTTAAAATACAGGTTTTGTTATGAGCTTGGTTACATACAGTACGTCTCCTTTAACGCAATGGATGAAAGTTGGGCAACTTTTAACTTTTGGCGTACGTTGACTACTTTGACAACTATCAGTTGATTTTTTGGTATGTTTTGTTTTAATTAACAGTTGATTTTTTGGGTCTGACCAAAAATCTTCGACTTTTATCCATTATATCAAGACAGCTTGAGCTTTATAAAGCAAAATTATAATTAAAATAAACTCCGTAATTTCTTCAAAATCCATAGAAAATTTTTACTCTTTAATAAAAAGAAATGTTGCAAACATGTAAAAAAAAGCAACTGATTTTCTACACGTTAACAAAGTACTCATTGTGCCAACCTCATCCGTCATTGCGTTAACGTCAGTTGAAAAAGTCGAAGGATGACGGATTCTATGTGCCCCAGCCTTTAGGCATTTCTTCCGTCTATGTTGTTTAAGGCAATTACATTTAATTACATTCGGTTATATATCCCGGAAACATAACCTCCTTCAAGGGCATTCCAACTTAGGTTATTTTATTGTGATTTATTTCTTATTCTAGACTAAGTTATTAATGGAATAGTGTTCAAAACATTTTTAATATTTGACGGGTTCTAAAGTTGTCATAATAATGTATTATGCACCTCTTGTACTTTCGTCCTATATTCCCTGAAAAAAGAGTGGCTGATATAAAATGACTGATGCTGCAAAATCTAGCCAAAAAATCGGTTTGCGGTGTCAAAAAGAAAAGCATTTCCACCCATGTCTCCCTATGGTCTAATATAGAACCGAGCTAAGGATCATTAGGCATCACAAAGTGATCAACCACATTCCAAAGGAGACAGTTCATGTCTTAGAGCTATCTAGAGATCTGTTAACTTAATCTAATCCAACCTACTTTAGTAAATGAAAATTAAGCAAAAAGCTTATGGGCAATAAAATTTCAAAAACATGCACATATTTCATTTAACACTAGCGGACCAGGCGAACTTCGCCTCGCCCCAAATTTTAAGCCTTCAGACAAACTTTCTATTTTTTCATGTGAAAAGCCATTAAGGAATAATTTCAAACAAAATTTCATACAAAAACTCGATTTTCGATTTTTCCAATTTTCCGACTTTTCCGGACGGATTTTCCAAAAGTTTCTTCCATAAAAACCTTCTCCTCGAAAATACGAACAACTGACAAAAAGTTGTACAGAAATCGGTCCAGCCGTTCTCATTTTATGAATTATAAAATCAAAAATCAGACTTCACAGTGTCACCCGCCCGAGTATTCTGAAGGTTTCCTGAAAATTTCGTCAAAATCGGCCCAGCCGTTTTGGAGCCATTACGTTACACACATACATACACACATCTTATTTTATATAAATAGAAGATTTATAGTTCTTAAATATGATTACTCTGGCTTCATTTCGGAGCATTGATTTGATATATCAAATTAATAATTTTTGTGTTATATTTGCTATGAAATAATAAGCGATAAGCAAATAATACAAGTTGGCGTAAAGGTAATGTAATAACTTGAACGGGCTGCCATTTTTTTTATATATGAAAAAAAGAGCTGTTTTCATAAAAAGTTTATTTGAACATGTAAAATTGATGACAATAATTGGAGAAATTTATATCGCTCAGAGTCACCTGAGGGTTGATGCATAATTGCGGTATTTTTACAGCGTTTTGAACTGTTGCTCGCAAAACACCTGGCTCCAAATAGGCAATTTCTCCTTCAATGTTAGCATCCAAGACTTGCAAGGTTCGTGGTTTGTTATAGTTAATGAAAGCTTTTAAAAAGCTCCTAAGAAAGAAGTATGGTGATCTGGACCTTCAACTCAAATCCCTAAAATTGGAAAATTTGTATGAGTTGTAGCTGCGTCCTCTTAAATAAGCAATGAACGAAATTGAATGCAGCTACTTGCGGCAAAACAGAACTCGTTCAGCAACTGCCTACAACTGTCAGTATTTTCGGTTATGGTACTGCCATCGTCGTCTTACAAAAAATAGGGGCCATTCACTTCTTCACTGCGAGTATCGCACCAAACGGTCACTTTGAGGGGATGTAATGGCCCTTTATGCATCTCGTATTGATTTTCTGTGCCCCAGAAACACAAGTTTCGTTTATTAACGAAATCATTTTCTTGCACCGAGTTACATGTTTTTGATTTGTGCAATGCTACACAGCTTGTTCACAACAAATTTTCCTATCTACATCATAAATGTCAAAGCACAGTTACATTTGATTCCATCGTCAAGAACAGCAGCCAATTCAAATTATGACTTATGACTTTTGCGACACCTTTTCTTAGCTGAACGGAGCAGTATTGTTTTTGAATGTCGCTCTATCATTATCATCATCATCGGTGTTAAGCGGCTGCCAAACCATTAAGCTTCAGTCTTTATGCTTGTGTTTGAAATAATATTGAAGCTATGTGATAGACGATGTCAATATTACCCATCAATCGTAATTTTTATGTGGTTTACAAAGTGTAAAGATATACGATCTCCCTTCGGGAAATGTTTTTATGTTGCCATTGAATTGAGCTTAGCAAAAAAAGGAGAGTATTTAGACAAAAGACTGAATTAATTAGGAGTTATTTTCTCTAAAATTTTTCCAATAAAATTACATTTTGCATATTTTTTATATGGAACTTTGGCCCTACAATCCTTGATTTTCACTTTCCATAATCCCGGCAATGGGCGACGCACTTTTATTAATTAAATTATAAAGGTTACATCTTCCAATTTTTTAGCACATAAAGAACTTTTTGTTCATGATATTCATTGGACAGTTGCACAATAACAGTGGTACACTATGATGAAAATTTTTAAATTTCCACAATATTAAACACGACTTATGCGTGTAACGACTTTTTGTAAAAAACGCAACGAAACGATTTGTCTGACTTTTACTATTAAAGAAATTAAATTAAATTTAATTAAATTAAATTAAATTCTTTTTATCTAATTAAAAAACTTTACATAAAATTAAATAAAAATCTTATGAATGAAGATTTTTTTGACTCTCACTGTAAATTTCACAACATTTTAATATTTTCACACATTGATAGATAAACTTCAGTAAAAAAAATTATTTAAATGAATAATAATTTGCAAAGTGGAATAAAATGATTAGCATTTGAAAATCTAAGTGATAATTGAGCTTGTGTCTAAATATAAAAGAGAGACTGAATAAATTTTAAATTTAACTTTTGTTTGGACTTTTGAAGGTATTTATTTCATTTAACCCTCAAAAGTGACTTTTTAATAAAGTATTTAAGCACATTACACATGAAACTAAAAATTAATCTAAATAAATAACCAACCAAAATTAATTTGAATTAAAACTTCGATGTAGAACTCTACAATTTCCCTTTAGTTTTCTAATCACATGATTAATTTACACACCTTAACACACGTCTTTCAAAATTGTTGATGTCATATTCGGCTGATGCTATTGGCTGTCAAATATTTTTAGAAACATTTAAAATACTTCTACGCAGCATCTTGGAATCGGCCACAGAAAAAGCTAAAAATTTAATTTGAAAATGGGAACCTGATCTTCTGACCCATTTTACTTGAATTATCTTTTATATTGTGTGGCATTTTGAAAATATGCTGATTCTTTGAAGAGCAAAATATAAAAATGCACTAAAATACAGAAATAAAAAAAAACATTGGCTTTATTAACAATTTGATTATAATGTTTGCCAACGTCAGAGTTTTCTAAGAATTTCGGCATCGATTGGTCATACGATTTATTATGAAAATTTGCTTTGAGCATATTTTCCATTCCCAGTAGTATTTTTCAAAAATTTCCTTATATGTTCTTTGCTTTTTATTAGTTTAAAGTATATTTGTATTTATTTTAATTGTAAGTAATAACGTGGCAATAAAAAAGAAGGTTTTAACGGCTAATCCTGGTAGAAGCGATATAAAAATATACAAGTGTATCAGTGTTGCTTTAATCTAAGGCCAGGATATCTTGTAAACCTTACAAAAAACCCCCAACTGAAACAACCATATATACGAAATAAACTTTTCCAAAAAATATTTGTCATTAAAATTTATTACAAGTTATGGAATATTCCAAAGCTGAAATTTAATTTGAACGCCAGCAATAAGTCAAAACTTAAAATATTTTTGTGGATTAATTTCGTATTTATTCACAATTGGAGCTAAAGTGTCCCGCAAGTTTTGTTTTTAATGAGTAATTTTTGCGTAAAAACAATATTATTCATGCGATTCCATTGAAAAAAATATAGAAGCTGTTCTTGAGGAATGAGATTTAAATTGCTTTTAAAGTGTCCGCTAGTGCATCTTGCGACCTGTTCGGAAGTGAAGTTAAGAAAATATTTTTTAAATTTAAAAGAAATACTTATTTATTTAAATTTTCATGAACAACATATTTTTCTTCTATTATTACTTTAATATAAAATAAATAGAAAACTGATCTGACTATATTGTCTACCCTCTCCGTTTGCCACTAATGGGTTAATTAGCATATCTTCTATGTCTTAAAATTTTCAATTGTTTAAATTCATTTTAGAGTCCACTTCTGTATTCCATATTGTGTTTGGGGGACAAGTTCTCTATTTATTGAATTAAGTGTTTTTTTTTTCAAATAAATACAAGATTAGAAAAAGAACGTTTAAATGAAATATATATTGTAGTAATTTTGTGTCTTGTTTAGTTTTTTTTTTTTTTTTTTTTTTTTTTTTGATTTATTATATTATACAGATGATTCATTCGAGAATTTAGACCATGAGGCTCTATACTTTTTTATTTTGCCGGGACTTGCAGTAAATTTATTTGTGGAGAACTTGTTGGAACTAATTATTCAAATTTTTAATTCTTCAAATGACCTGAAATATTGCAATATACTTATATGTATATATGTTCTGTGTGCTGTAGGTTTGCCACACACGCAATTGTAGACAAAGAATTTTTTCACTTGGTATCAGTTGTGAAATGATATTGTGGTCGCTTTATGTCTGAATAATTTCAATTATGATTGTTTTTTTTTGGAACACAGTTTTTCCTTCAAACTGCTGTCCCATTTGTATAAAATATATTCTAATTTAACCAGACTATAAATTACTAGTAAATAGTGCTCTTCTTCTAATACAGGGTAATATAAAAAAATTTTATATTATATTAGAAGGAATGAAACAGTTGGAATAAAAAATATGAATTTTCGTATACTGCCAGTTTTGTAATTCCGTTTGCAAAAGTTCTTCCTATCGGATTTCATTTAAAAATGCATAGTGTAATTGTTGCCATTCTAAGTGATTTACTCGCGTGGCATTGAATTGCAATAATTAGAATGTAATAATTAAAATCTAAAATCTAGCAAATACTGAAGAGGGGCATAGTGGATAATGTAATTTATTTTTTATACAACTTTAAATTTTCAGCTGAAAGTTAGATTGAACGAATGCACTAAGCAGCTCAAGACCATGTTGCAACAACAGGGAACCGCTTCACTGGAAAAATTTCTTCTTGATCTGCACCTACACCCAAAAAAAAACTATTTACTATGGCGAACAGCTATAGGCTTTGATGAACCCGGAATTTGTAAGCCTCCATTGCAGAGATTGTGTAAAGAATGATGAATCACTTGGAAAAGGCACTCGAAACGAATCTGATGATATAGTGATGCTACCACCAGTTATCGCACAAGCAACCGATTTCCTAATATATAGTACTCGTGAGACCTAAAAGATTAATTCTTTTTATTTTTAATACTTTTTACGCCTAGAGCACCTAATATAATGATAAAAAAATATTATTGTAAACATATAAAAAATATATTGTCAAAGTTCATTGAAAGACCCATAACATTGATAATTTAAGCGCGATATTAGCAAGGAATTTTTTTTGAACGTATGTTGTCCAGGATTACATGGAAATAAACTAGTTGAATCTACGTCTGATCGAAGATTTGACAGAACACAGAACAAAGTTTAAGCTATAGCTTGTCCTTAGATTCTGAAGGAGTACAACATCAGTATGGGAGATGTTGATCTAATGGAGAGTTCTATACGTTGCCACAGAATAGCCATGTTGCCAGTTAGACTATTTTACTATGTATTTAATAAATATGGTTTTCATAAATTGTTGAATTTATTTTCAAGAATAAAAAACAAAGGCTGACTGACGAAGCTTGAAAAGACAAAGATGGTTCAATTTTAAGTTCGAAATAGCCGATTCACTAAATATATCAAGAGATACCTTGTTACGTGGACTTGTAATCCTTGAGAGTGAAATACTCATACATCACCAAAGGCGTAAGCCAACTTCCAGGAGATGCAAAATGCCCGCTTGCATTAAGTATGAGATAAATTTTTGTTTGGCCTTTGAGAGAAACTGCTTTTTTTTAGTATCATAAGCAATAAATAGAATATTTCTATGAAATTCACTTAACTTGGGATTAGAAACTATTCATTACCTTAAAAAAAATCCCCAATTTTACTGATTTTATTTTAACTGAACGAAGGCGATTTATATATTATAGAAGTCCTTTTTAGTTTTGTGTTTGTTAAAAATAAACTTCATTTACATACTCGTATGTACCTAAACGAAACACCTTCTTTGCACTTCCCATTGTGTGTAGAGTTCGTAGTGCATCTTATAATATGTAAACAGTTTTCTCTTTATATAATTTAAGGAAAAAAATTAAAAAAATTATATAAAAACGTTGATACCACTTATGTGTCGATCTATTCTTATGAAGAATCATGGCTGTGCACATTTAAAAGTTAAATTATTATGAAAGAAAAAGAGAATATAAATGTGAATCTGTGCATATATATAAAGGGTTGTCTAAATACAAGTATCTTTTTAAATCATATTTTGCTATGTTGACATTGAGATTTTATGATCTTAAATAATCTTTGGTTTCAGCAGTATGACGCACTATGCCACACACGTAATCACAATGCCATCACAATTTTTAAAAATATACTTCTATTTGGACCACCCCATATATGCATAAGTAATTTAATTTAAGTACCTACTAAGCAAACATCTTTCTAGTTGACATTATTCATATACACACACATACATACACATAAGGATCAAAGTTTATTTAAACGTTGCCTGATGTTTGCTTTTCGGATCACATTAACTTTAAAACTTTTTCTTCTCCCAAGCCGAAATGTGAATTAAAAGAAAGTTTTAATAATTTTTCCAGAACAAAAAAGAGTATATTTTTCTTTGTAACTCTTGCTGCAGTTGCAGGATATACTCGTAATTAATAAATTGTGTGAAGTGGTTTCTAGCTCCATAAAATAGACAAAACTAGTTCATGATATGAAACGAATGTAAATTTCTTTGATTTTATTTATTAAATGAAGAAAAATTAGAAAAGTTTTTGGGTATTGGAAAAACTAAATAACTACATATAGTTTTGTGTGCATGTGCGAAGATGGCTCAATAAGTGTGTGAACTCTTTAATTTATCGCCTCTTAAGTATCAGTTTACTCCTGTTAAAATTTAACAATGGAAAATGCGTATTTCGCGTGCTCATTAAACATTATAATTTGCGGAAAAACCCATCACTCAAACTAGTGCTAAGGTCGAAAAATACCATGGGAATACTGCACCAGCAATTTCAGTGGTAAACAAGTGGCTTAATAAATTTCTTGGAGACCATAGAAGGACGAAAGGTGTCGAAAGTTCTGGACGTCAAGTTGAGGCCTCCACTCCGGAAACAATCGAAAAAATTCACAATATAGTATTGACCGATTGAAAATATGAGAGATTGTGAGCACAAAAAGTATATCACATGACTTATTGGTCTAAATTTTTAGTGAACACTTGAGTATGACAAAGTTGGGTGCCTCGATCGCTTACAATCGACCACAAACGCAAGAATTGACAGCTTCGCAGGAGGGTTTGGAGTTGTTCAACGGCAATATGGACGATTTTTTGCGCCCTTTTGTAGATGTATACCAAACTAGGATTGACTATAACATACTACAGAACAAAACGCCAATAAAAATAGTGGGTTTATTAAGGTGAATCGGCGCCAAAGAAGTTGAAGGTGGGTTTGTCAACCAATAAAGTCATGGCGACAGTTTTTTTTGGATGCACTTGTTGTAATCCATATTGACCACCTTTAAGAGAGTAAAACAATCAATGGCGAATATTATGCCAACTCATTCGAATAAACAAGAGTTTCTTTCCATCAGGACAATGCAAGCTTGCATTTATTTTACGAATCACTCCATCATCCACCAAATTCTCCGAACTTAGCACCGAGTGATCATGTCACTATGTTCCAAACTTTGAGACTTGGCGGACAGAGAATTGAAATCATCTTACAAACAAATACTTGTTCTGATGATATCGACAGATCTTATTTTTAGGATGGGATAAAAAAATTGGAGAAAAGTTGGACACATATTAATAGAGTTTAAAGTAGAAAAATGTTGAAAAATTAAATGATTTTTTAAAAAGTAGCGGATTTACTGAGCTACCATCGTATAAGTGCAGCAGATTGCAGCTCTCGTTTTCAACATTTTTACTCATTGAAAATCAGGACAATGAGCCTGTGAATAACGAAAATATATTTGATATATATTTGCGCTATTTTTGGAGTTGCTTTTTCAAATTTAGATCTAGAAGCATGATATTGAATAATAAAGTAAAGAGATGCAATTTTATATTTATCTAGTATCGCCATATTAATCGTTGCCTCCAAATCTTTTCAAAGAAAAATTTAAAACTTCATTTGAAACTCAATATATACTTAGGTTAGGTTAGGTTAGGTTGATTGGAGGGGAGTGATAGCCCATGTCGTACGACATACATTTAAGCCAGTGAAGGCTTGTTGTGCGCTCCCTTTAATTATTAAACACAAACTGCCAGAGTTCTGCAGCAGGATTCGAACCTGGGACCTTCGCGCTACGAGTCTAGTACACTATCTACTAGTCTACGAAGGCCAGTTAGTCTACGAAGGCCACTTACATATAAATATAAATTCCCATATAAATAACAGTGGAAATAATAATAATAATATTAATATACAATAGAGGGGATCATTGTGGCTGATATTGTAATGGAAGAACTTCCACACAAGTGCATTGAAATATTATGAATTATGAAAGTTTGTCGATGATTTGCTTTGCATTACATCGGAAAGCGGACAATAATAGGACAAGGAACAATAAATTTATAAATCGTTAACTTTAATGCCAATGATTTCTGAAAAATTTAAAAAATCAAATATTTTTGAAATTAGAGTATATAAAAAGGCTAAAAAAATATATAAAATAGTAGGAAAATTATTTATGAAGAATAAAGGATGAAGTTGGAAAATTTTATATTTCTAATGTAGTTTATAAGATACCATGTAATGGTTAGAATAATGATAGATAATGGCAGGACACAAGATCAGACCAAAAGTATAGGAATGTTTCGACTGCAGAAAAACAGATTTAACGAAACATTTTAATAATTCTAATCATAGTCCAGACTTTAAGAAAGTATCAGTTTTAGATATATGTAGAGACGAACCTTAAACGCCATTATATGTTTCTAATCTTAATCTAATATTATTAATGTTCCAAATAATAAGATATGAAGAAAAAAATAATAAAAGTGATATAGAAAATGCTGCTCAGAACTATAGGCATTTGATTCGTAGCTTAAACTCACCAATGGGAATGGAAATAAATTTTTGTTATTGTAATAAAATTAATAAAAATTTTTCATTTCAAAATGTTTGGTTTGTTGTGGTTTCAGCTGGTCATATGCCGACATTTCATTGGTCGCTAAGCCAAATCGCCAGTCAAATTTAAGCAGTTTGAAATTATTCAAACACTGACGATTAGGCGTAGCGGCTTATGAACAGCTAAAACCACAACAAACGTAACATTTTGCAAAAACTCTAATTGATTTAATAATTGGTTGGAATAGAGTATTCCGAAATATTAAATTTCATTAAAAAGTAATTTTTTATTTCTCTAAAACTGAAAATATTTTTTGTTTTTCTTTTTTAAAATATTTTAATTCTATTTGAATTGTTAAAATTTTTCAATGTGTTTATTAATTACTTTAATAATTTTTATTTTTTGGTTGTTATTGCAACAGATCTAAATATATTGAAAAAATTTTCTGAACAAGACATCCAAAGAGGAGTCGAAATATTGAATATAATAAATTAGTTTGTGTTTATAATAAGACATAAAGCTCGATTATTAAATTTTATATATTTTTTTCGACATTTTATACTATTTATTTAGTTCGATTGTTCAAACTTACGGTCTTTATTAAAGTTTATGTGATAAATCTTTATTGTTATCCCAATATTTCGTTATCCCTTTGGTATCTCTTTCAGCAAAATTTTTTATATTTCATTAACAAGAAGATACCCAAAGGGTATCGAAATATTGGAATGATAAGAAGAATTTATAAAGTTTAATAAACACTTGCAAATAATTAACTATAATAAATTCTGAAATATATTTTTTAGAATTTTGAAATGTTTAAATATATTTTCTCGCATTTCTAACACATAAAAGTGAATCGGGCTTTGAACTGTTACAACCGGTTTAAGACCAACCAGATAAATGTAGTCCCATTACTTTAGTTGAGTTTCCATGACTGAAAGCCCATTATTTATTCTCTTAAAAATAACGTGGGTAGAAATGGGAGTTCTCGAGGTAGAATAAATAGAATTATTTATATTTCATAAAATGCTTAAAGCCTTAAACTTCCAAATGCAGTAACATGCCAGAATAGATTTTTTTTCATAAATTTAAAAACTTTTAATTTCCATGAAATAGACGCACGTACACGTACATACATACAAACATACGTATTTAGAAACCTGTGTGTGTATATGAGTGTGTGTTCATGCTGTGTCATTTTCGGGAAAATTCTACTCTCTCTGGATTGTCTGCATTCAATCCGTGACATGGATGTGTAATGGAAAAAGTTTCATTGTATTTAACAGTCAAATGTTTTGCAAAATTTGAATGAAATGACAAAAGTATATTTGGCAGCCGGGAAGTGGAAGACAAGTCATCCCATATTTTTAAACACGGATGCCATATTTTTAAATACGCAGCTAGGAAGCAGCTCAGGGCAGGTAACAACCGTCACGAGTGTTTGAATGTTTTCAAACTGCTTAAAGTTCACTGACGATTTGGTTTTAGCAACAAATGAAATGTTGGCATACAACAAACAAAACATTTTATAGACATGATGTTTTAAAATTTTATTGATAAACAGTCTAATTCATAAAAATTCTTTATTTCAGCCTTAAACTGTAGAATAGTTATTAAACAGATTTCGATTTATTAACATGCAATAAAATTTTATATTCATGAACGATTAGTAACGCTGCGTTAGCAATTAAACTCTCTTATCAGACTTATCTATGCTGTTGGCAAACTTGTACAAAATCGTCTCTCAATTTATGTTTAGTGATACAAAAAATTTAATGGGTTATATGAGTATTTGGTTCAAATACAACAAAAATTAACAAAACATATTTGGAATCGGTTGCAATTACATATATTAAGCTAAAAAAACAAAGTTTTAGAAATTATTTTCTACAAATGAAATTAAAAAGTACAAATATCTTATAAAAAATGTACCTAAACACGTTAGTTTTTTTTAATCGTTGAACGATTATTTAGGCACCCACCATGTTTCCATAATTTTTGTGTTTAATTAAATAGAAAGTTTTGTGTAATAATAGCAATATTGTGTAATACGGCTAATACAACAATCAATCTTTTCCATTTGACTGTCAAACTATCTAGTAGGGAACGAAATCGTTGTTTCCAAACACCGAAGCAACGCTCAATTGTATTTCTAGTACCTATACATACATATGTGCAACATTGTATTTCCTTTCTTTTTCACTATCTCCTAGCAATCGACCCTTGAACTCTCCGTTCTCAAACCGTTGCTTGATTATTGATTCGTTAAAAATATGACAGTCGTGAGTGCTTCCTCTCCACCTTGCAACTACATACATCTGTGATATTCAATTTCGCATCGCAAATAACCTATAGGAGACGTTAGTGGCTAATGTTTTTTTATTTAATTTTGTATGCGAACTACTAATAGCTGAACGTTTAAGGAATAGTAGCCCTTCCCGTTAATATAATATTGGGATAAGTCACATCTGGGGGGTTATTCTGTATTGCGATGCGTTTGCGATGCGTAAGAAAAATGGTACCTAATCGGATAATTGGTAGCCTTTATTGCGTCCTTTCGCATCTAATTTTTTCACTTTCGCAAAACTGGGATCAGTGTACTCTGTAATACGAAAGTGTATGTTAAAATCGTTCGTTAAAACTAAATATCTTGCGCTAACAAAATATCAAACGCATCGAACTAGCTTACGCATCGCAATACAGAATAACCCCCATGGTTTTTTTTCATGCGAACGTGAGTCCCATCAATGACACCAGTAACGCAAGGAAAGTTTTTAATTGCTCTAAGTCTCTCATTATTTCACTCTATTGAACTGTTAAAGTAGGGTAATGGCTACAATAAAAATTCCTAATTTCAAACAGTGTTATGAAGCTTTTAATAGACTATTAAACGCTTATGAATACTCTTTTTTCAAATTCCTCTTATTAATATCTTAAAAAGCTGTTATTATGCGTTTATGAATTAAACTGAAATAATTTTATTTAAATACTTACTATTGAAATTTATTATTTGGGATATTCTCCCCAACTAATCATTAAAAACAATTAGAGCTTTTGCAAAATGAATTGTTTGTTGTGGCTTTAGCTCTTCATATGCCGACATTTCATTGGTTGCTAAAACCAAATCGTCAGTGAAGTTTAAGCAGTTTGGAAAAATTCAACCTCGGATGTTTATGCCACATAAATCAAATACAATATGAGAATTCAATATTGTATATGAATTATAACAAAAAACATAATCATAGTAGGCTTAATTCTAAGCATTTGCTTTAATACAAACAACACAACAAACAATTATACTCAACGTGAGTCTATTTTATTTCTCTCTCAACACCCATACAATTATTTATTTACAAATCCTTGACGCAATTTTCTCGTTTATTATGTCTTCCAAATTTGGGGCGTAATATTGAAAAAATAATAAAATAACCATATTTTGTTACCATATTTCAAAAATTATTCAATATTATTCAATTTTGAGAATGTGTTTTAAATTAATAAAGGCCAAGTTCAGCAAATATTAATTAATTTTAATATCATAAACTGATGTTCAATTATTTATGTAAAATAAGCTCGTGTATATAAAACAAACTTTCTAGGTGCCCATCTGTCAGTTTATTTTTGGTTTATAAATGAGTGAATGCTTAATTGAAGGCTTTTAGACAATTAATCATTAAAGAATTAAGTTTTACTAAATTTTGCATAAAAATGTCTTATAAACCAATTACTTAGAAGTTCTTATAAAGATGTCTGTTATACTGAATTTCAAAGTAAAAAAAAAAAAAAAATTATTTGACTTTTATAAACCCCAAGCAAAATATCTATGTTTTTACCCTGTCCAACTTAAAAGTCAGTTTCATACGATTAATTCTCAGCACAATTTTTTTCTCAATATTACCACCATTTAACAGGAAACAGGAAGCTAAATACAAGATGCAGGATTATATGTTCATGTATTCCCCATTCCCAGTCTTACAGTAAAATTTAAAGCTTTATGACAATAGACTGATGATGAATTTTTTTAATAAAATACACACGATCTAACAAAGATGTGTGTTGTGAAATAAAATATTAGATCGGATTAAATCACGGATAACGTTGAGTATGACAAACACATACGAATATGCCTTCTTATTCATTGTTGCTGCCATAGAAAGTAAAATGGAAAATGTTCACAAACAATAGAACACATTCATGACGGATTTTGCCTTAAAGGTTAGATTCAATCCCATTTGAGTACAGCTTGTTGTTGGAAAACATGAATGGCAAATAAAAAAGTCTTAGGAATGCTCCATTTCATTTTAATAATTCAATAAAATAGTATTTATACGTACATATGTATATGACACATATGGCATATCATAATCAGGGTAATAAAAATAGAATTTATTAAACAAATTAAATTTATTTAATTCAGGTGTTGATAAAATTAAGATGTGTTATAGAAGATTTAAGAAAAATATTAAAAAACAGAATTTTCCTGATGATGATACTTAATGAGTATCGAAATATCGATAATTTCAAACAAAATTGTTTAATCGAGCTTGAATAATATTTTAATCAAATTATTATAAAAAGGTCAAAAAATATAGATATATTATTGGAAAAAAATATCCTCCTTTTTTTAATACCGTCTTCAATATTTAACATCATCCATTGAAAGACCATACGATTATGGAATTACATATATAGGCCTATAAGCCTGTTATTTAACGTGTCTAAGAAGTTTCTTTTAAGCAGGCTTACTCCAGTACTGACGGAGAGTGGGTGCTTCCCCAATCACCCACTTGATTCCAGTAGAAATATAGAACACATTTGGAGAAAAAAAACGATGTTCAACTCTCTTCATTGACGTTTGCCGGGCTTTAGATAAAATATGGCATGAAAGATGGATTTATAAACTGAAGCGGAAGTTACCTTAAAACACTCACAGGCTGTTAATAGGCCACTTAAGATTTATTATTATAAAAGGTAACTCTTTAGGTATATCACAGCCAGTAAAAGCTAGAGTTTTTCAAGGCAGTATATAATGCTACATTATATTATTGTATTTGATATGTACCTACGACAACTCAAAAGAATCATCTTGAAAATCGCAGAAATACGTTTCAGTATTAGAAAATTGGCAAAAACATGGCAAATAAAAGTGAGCCAGCAAAAATGTGTTCATAGCATATTCAAAATGGGAAAATAAAAGGAACTATACATACAGTTTGAGAAACTTAATGCCTTTACTTAGACTCAATTCACACGCAGCAACCTTTGTCGCGCAACTTTTAATCCAGCTGTGAGAGAGATAGAGATTGTAGTACATACAGTCCCTATCTTTCTCATAGCTGAATTGAAAATTGCCCGACAAAAGTTTCCATTTCTAAGCCAGGTGTTAACAGCAACAGCAACAACAACTGCAACTTTACTATAAAAAAATTTCTAAAAAATGCGGAATAGTAGAGTTGTAAATAGAATTTAAGCTCCCTTTCTCTCTTCTTATTTCATTATCTGTCCTCTCTACACTATTCCTTTCACAAAGAAGTAACACCTTATGTAGCTGACATTAAAATAAAAATACATACTATAACACATACCAGGACGGCGTCACATTGCCAAGTGTGATGTACATATATATCAAGAGAACTAGGTGTCAACAAGCTTTGAAGCGATACACAAATTAATAATGTGAAATTATTGTTACTGCAAGTTTGACCCACTGCAGAAGTGACCGGCTTCGTATTACTTCGATCGAGAACATCGCTGCTGTTGTCGACGACGTCAGAGGGAATGATGCTGCTGACCATCGCGCAAGGTTAACTTACTGTCATGCTGTGTTAAATTTGGTGCAAGAAGATTATGATTCCATATTAAAAATCATAATGAGCGGCGAAGCAAATTTCCACTTAACAAATAAAATTTGCGTTTCTGGGGCACAGGGAATCCATATGTAATATATGAAGGGCCATTGCGTCCCCTTAGTCACTTATTTTTTTTTAGAAAGCTGATGACACCACCGCTACCGTATATGGTGAGCTCTGCGGACAAATGCTAAACGAGTTTTTGTCGCAACTTGCTGCCGATCATTGTTGGCTTCACTGGATTGGAACAACTGTTGCAACAGCTCGGGAAACGATCTTGCCGAACAAGAAAAACACGTCTAACTGCTATGCCTCTCACAAACAAGCTAAACTACACACACAAACCAAACTAACAACTAATAAACTAAATCCCTAATCGAATGCACGTAGTCCGAGAAATTTCGAATTGCTCCTTTTATTTAAAACAGTATGTGAAATTCTTGAAACAAACAAAATTTTCAATTCAATTTTACACATCGCACAAACGGATGAATTTAAAAATGCACTTACAGTGAGAGAATAATCAAACGGATTTGGAAGAGTTGTCACAAAACAAATTAAAATGAATTTTGTTTTTCTTTCTCTTCATATCAAATTCAGCCAACAACAAAAATAATACCAATAGCTGAAAATTTATTTTGGAAAATTTATTTGTGAGAGTGTGAGAGTGCAACAAATAAAAACTATTGTTTTTGTATGGTAAATATATTTTTAAATTTCTCCACTCCTTCCCAAACACACTGTAGTTTATCATTCACAATGAGTAAAAAGAACAGAGAAAAACATCAGTTTCCACAAGGAAATTTTTAGATTTAACCATGAGATTTTGACACTTCTCATTAGATTTGTTTGGTTGCTGTCGTTGTTACGCTCTACTGGCTGTTGCATAAATACCATCATCTTCAAACCGTGGCTGATGGTGGGATCCAGTTGAAAAATCTTTGTCATTGACATCGCCATCATTTTGTTGTCGTGCTTGTTGCCGTTGCTGCTATTGCTGCTGTTGCTGTTGCTGTTTCGATTTGATGCTGCATTCGTATGACTGTTTGTATTTGTTTTAATATCACACAATGTAATTAAATTTCAAAATCAGTTGTAGGGTTTTTAGTTGAAGGCGAACTAACCATTCAAATCATTCATTCTAACCACGATTCATGTATTTGACTCCATCCGTGACGGCAATATTCGTTGTCTAAATACAGTGGTAGCGAAACTGATTTTCTTTTTTTCTCTCTATTTTGCTTCAATACTTTTTTTGCTTCACATTTAAATACTTGATTTTATTAAGAGGAGTGTTTTGGTATGCAGTTTACACAGAGCAGAATTAGATTGAAATTTGAATATTAGAATATGAATGCCACAAGGAAAAATTGAAGTTATCCTTTAAAAAAATATTCCATTTACATTTTTTTTAGTTACGACAGATGAAGGAATTATTTTATGGAAGGTGGTTATATGTGCAATATTGATTGCAATATAAAAAATAAGGCTATATGTGTACATTTATTTCCACAGATTATTGTTAGATTTTTTTGAAACCGTCAGCATTGTGTTAGCAAACGTTATTTTATTCAATTTGTTTTCTTCAATAGTGAATGTCTGAAAAAACAGATTTATCTGAATATGATTAAGAACGAATAGTTCATTTCAAGGACTATTCATGTTTTAAAAAGAAGTTCAAAAATGGGTTCGACAAAAGATTGTCTTTATCGCCATTATGATGTATTAAGAAGGACAGAATGCGTGTGCTACTTAAAATCCTTTTGTTTGCGTGTGTCAAATTTATGCTCCAGTTATCTAAATTTTCTTTTCCATTAATGACTGACCGTGGAAATATTGAATGATTTACATTAAAATGCTAATTCATTTGGTTCTCACTACTTTCGCCCATTTTATCACTACATACGCGCAAAGAAAAACATGATTGATACGATCATAAACGTGTAATACTAAACGTGTTGCGGTTATCGTAACTATATATCCTTATCAGAATTAAATTTTGAAAGGGTCTTCTAAAAGTTTTGCAGACAAATACTTGGCGAATTTCGCGTCGTGACTTGAGCCTGCATCAGTCAAAAATTCAACTGAATTAGGAACTGGAGAAAAACGACCATACAAAATATCGTGTATTCACCTACAGCAGTTTAAACTTGATCCGTACGTTAACAAATAAATTTGTGGAATTTGGGGCAACACTAGTCCACATAAGATCCAAGAGCGTCCAACACAGCTCGAAAAATTACTGTTTGGTGCTGCTTGCGACACATCTCATTCCACAATGGATATTTTGCACGAGCGGTTTGAGGGCATGGTCATCTCACGTAAAATTGATGTGAACTGGCCACAGAGACTGTGCAATTTGTTCCCTTTCTTATGGGGCTTTCTTAAGTCTAAGATCTATGCAAATAGGCGACAAAACACAGCGCACCTTGAAACCAATATAACATCTGTCATTGGTCAAGTTCAGTCGAATTTAAGCTCCAGATCTATGAAAAATTGGACATTTCCGATGCGCGCTACCCTGCAAAGTGGCGGATGTTTGCATACGTACATAATTCAAACGCACAAAAGTTTAAATGATATCTTACACACACTTTGTTGTATTTGGACAACAATTCAAAAACAACAAATTTTCGTATTTCTCTATATTTTTATTCGATATACGTTTATGCCAATATTTACATACAAGTAGCGTGCACAATAAATATACACGCCTGCTCAGGTATGTACATTCATTTTAATTTACTTGCTTAATAGTTTTACTTTCAATTTTAGAATTTCAGTTTTAATAATATTTTATTAAAAAACTTTTTTGACAACTTTAAATGTTAGTAAAAAGCTAAAAATCTTTCAACAGCAATATACACTTTTATTAATATAAAATTTTTGTTTGTTGTAATATTGTGGGAACAATCAGACTAAACATTTTATTAACCATGACAATTAAAAATATAAAATTATATGTATAAATGTAATGTTTGTTTTGGCTGACATTTCATTGGTCGCTAAGCCAATCAGTGAACTTTAAGCCGTTTAAAAACAATCAATTTCGTAGGCTTATGCCAAAATAATAAACTGTTAAAAAGTACGATAAAATTTTTTATAAGTATGCTGAATTTATAAAAAATTTTAATGATAAATGGTCTGTATAATAGCGCAGTATTATTGATCGGTTACTAGGTGTACAGGATGAGCTAAGCATCTCTTAAGTCGATGGAAATATGGAATTAATAGTCGTTCCTATTATTACGATGCTGCTGGATTTTAATGAAATTGAAAAAAAAAATTAGAGAGTAATGATGTTTCTTAATCCATACCAGTTCCAGGCCTAGTTAATATTAGGATTGACGTAACCATTACGCAGTCAAAGAGTTTATAAAGCACAATGTAAAATGCTTTAAGAAAAGCAAAATGTCCGACATAAATAAAATGTATTAACTTTGCTGGCACAAGCCACTACAAGTTTGGATATATTATGTGCAGGATTTTTAAGCCTATTTATTAAATATATTTATTTCTTGTTTTTTTTCTCAATTCTTAGTCAGATGCATTTGAGCCAAGATGAAAAATAAATAGATTTTGATACTTGAGGTTTGAACAGAAATATTTTCGTTAGAACAGCTTGTGCTGTTTAAAATTGAAGTAGGCTGATTGAGTCAATTACAAAAATAAAATTTTTAGAATAAAAAAAAGGAAAAAAGCAGCAATAGGTGCTTTTTGCAGACATGTGTATGTAAATATTGAATCCACTCAGATTTAGGGATGTTAATCGTTGTAATAATAAAGTTTGACGACATTCGACTTGATATGGCTCTCGTGAGCTTCATAAAATTTGATGGTAAGCTTATGGTGAATACAAGAACATCACAACTTCCAAACGATATGTATGTATCTAAAAATTAGACTGAAAAATTGTATAAGCTTTAATTTCGAAAAGTATTTATTTTCTCTGATGTGTATTTCTAAGGCCATATAAAATAATTTTTTTATAATTTCATAAGAATTTTGTAATTTTTAATCTGTTGTTCGAACATAAAATATATTTATAAATGGTTTTTTAAAACTCCTTATGCTTTTCGTTAGGTTTAAAACACAAAACAAGACACTGAATTTACGTTTTTACATGCATTTATGTCTAACCATTTGAAATTGTAAATAAAATGGAATTCATCCTGGTGATCAGACGTCTATTTTCCAATGTATGCGTATACGTTATATACAATTATATTAAATGCTTTATCACGTATACGTAACGATTTTAGCAATTATCCATGATATTTTAGATCCATTAAGAATAATACAATGGATATAAAATATAAAATATAGAATTAAAAATTGTAATTCGTTGTAAATATACGTGTAGGTATATATTTTTACCATTATTGGTAGTCATGACTACGGGAATTTGCAGAGCAATCGTAAAATATTTCATTACAAATAAAATATAAATTGAAAAATCCCACAAGCAAATAAATAAAATATAATAAAATTTAAATAAAGAAAAATCTTTCATGTTAAATTTAAAATTGAAATAAATCGTATAAGCCCCATTTGGGTGTAAAAAAATCCAGTTGGGAAATGGCTGCACCCACAAATTTTGTGGTTTTGTGGCTGTTATTCCCTTAAATTTAGGATTTATTGAAACGGTAGAACTTAAATATTCTTTATTTTTGTTGCTGGGACTGGTTTGAAACTTGAAGCGTGCAACTTCATACAAAATAAATATAAAGAAAAGTTATTAAATCAACTTTATGTTAGTGTTATGCTATTTTCTCTGGAAACTGTTTTGTTTAATTTTAGAATTTTTGTATCGAAGTGCAGGAAATGTATATTAAAATGACATTTTTAAGATTAGTTTTTATCAAATTGATGATATTATTCGACTCTTTTTTATTTTAAATTAATTGAATTGTTTTATTGAGTTTGAGGACTTCTTTTTTTAAAACAATATATGTACTTGTTTTGATTTTTCAATATTTCAACACCCTGTGGGTGTCTTCTTCAGGAAACCATATTTTATGAAAAAAAAAAAAAATAATAAAATAAAATACTTTTTCCTGAAGAAGACACCCACAGGGCGTTAAAATATTCAAAAATCAAAACAAATAAATATATTGTTTAAAAAAATCTCAAACTCAATAAAGTAATTCAATTTAATTAATTTTTATCTTAAAGAATCATGACAGTCCAGCTCCAACAGGACATGTTTAAAACTGAGGCTACAAACTAGAAATGTAAAATGAAATGAGCGACTGGGTGGGTTAACAGGGTAAAATTAACACAAAATCTAATAAAATGTCTAAGCAGTATTTCTCACTATATCAGGCTAATGCGGACATACAAAAATATATATTGAGGAAGAATTTACTCAAGTACAATAAATTTTCAAAAGTTTGTTTTATGGAAAGCTTCAATCTTATTCTTTGTGCAATTTAATCTTAAAATAAGCATGGATTTGTTGGGCACAATGTATTGCCAATTTTAACACGGTTATCTGCCATGAAGGCCAAGAGCACGATTTTAACCATAAAGTATCAAATTTGGTTGGCTGCATTATAATTCACTAAGTTTAAAATTATCAAATATTTCGTTGATATGATCTTTTGTGTTATAAATATTAAGGATATTCATTTAATCGCTTAAATTACCTATTTGTGCAATATTCAAATTTACGACACTGCAAGGCTGTAGTGCAACCTTTTATAGCTAAACTTAAAAGAAATAAATAAATCGAATAAGAATAAAACACAAAATTTAAAATTTTTTAGAATGCCTGACTAGAGTCGAAAGAATAACTTAAACAAATTTAGCAAAAGTTGTCAGAGAAAATTGCGATAAGAATAGCTTTTTATTTAATTGTATTTATTAAACTTAAAAATTATAAGACTCATCAAATTAAACACTTAGCAAAACTAAATTATCATTCATATATACAGGGGTCATTCAACCATCTTTGGACCCTCCATATTCAAAAGTGTAAACTTGCACAGTTTGCGAGGTATTTTAGCATTTTCATGAAGACTCTTCTTATAAATTAACATAAGTATTTATTTTCCTGATACAATTACACAAAATTAACACTTTTCTTTAAAATAAAATTTTGCTAAAATATTTATATTATAAAAAACACGATATGGAATTGAATCGTAACCCTCATTCATTTGTGGTAAGAAAATATTTTTCTTCTAATTTTTAACCGCCCTAATATCAATAAATTATTTCTTAATATTCCTTCCTGCTGTCACCGTTTGAAGTTGTTTATTTCTAACGAAATCGTTTACAAAAACCAAAAAGTTGAAAAAAAAAAACAAAATATTAAAATGAAGTCAACCACAGAAGTTGTCATACTTCAGTTGCAGTTTTAGTTCTAGCAATTTATTTATCATAAACTTTCACGAACTTCTAAGCAATTATGAAAAGTAAAATTGGGTTTCGAGAGGGTTTTTAATTAAAAGGCACATTAAGTTTCTAAAGTGGAATTTTTTACAAACGTTTGTTTGTTTAGGCGAACTCAACTGAGTTGTGGCTGTAAATATTTCCATCAGCATAATGACTGCGGCTTTTTCAGTTGAAGAGAGTTGGAATTAAAACTAAATAAATAAAATAATTACAAGTGATATTGGACAAAAGATGCATAAATGCAAGAGACAGTTTTGTGAACGATTTAATTGAAACCATTTTAAAGGGAGTAAATTATTTATAAATTAAGCTTGATTTTGCATTAATATAATTATATGAATTCAGTCTCAGTTATTTAAAACTTTTTAGATTCTATTTTTAAGTAGGTAAAATATGAATATTAAACATATAAGATAATTTTGGAAGTTATTGTATTAGGTACTATTTCGCTTTTTTCTTTTTCTATATAGTAAAAGCGTGACCATCTCTGGAACATGCCACCTTTGAGGATAGAGGAAATTGAAGTAATTCATTCATTGTACGCCAATCTTATCGCTGCTGTCAAGTCAGCATTGCATGCATTGGTCACTGACTCCCCATCGTATGAAGATTATTATTAATTCCTTTAGTTTCTGTAAAGAGCATAAGGCTGCATATGAAGCAATATATAATATTAAATATCACTTTGTATGAGAGTTACGATTCCTCTGGTCCTATAGCATATTGCCTCAAATGGGACCACCTTTGAAGCACGCATTTTCATAAGAAAAAAAATTATTTTCAAATTCAGTTTATATATAACGAAAAAAATCACTGAACGCGAAAAAAATATTGATGAAAGGTTCATATCACTATCTTTTTTCTTAACAGGTTAAAAATAAAAAGCTGGTTAATAAAAAACGCCCTCAAATGCACTTCAAGAAGATTTATTTTTTTTTTTTGGCTAAAGTAATTTCGAAAAAACAGCTACACAAATTTAAACGATATTTTTCGATTCGATCTCTGGAGGACGCTCTCTTAAGGCCCTAAATACTTTTATCACGCACTTCCATGGAAAAAATGTTGATCACTGAATCGTGTTGTTGTTTTAACCCACAACTTTTAAAGATTTTTTTGAATGCACAAGAAAGAAGTTTCGTTTTAAAAAGGATCTTTTATAAATAGTTTCCTTATAGATTTCAAAATTGTCAACTAATTAAAAAAAAATTATTTTCAACTGCTTTGACTCTCCATTTCCTCATCTTTGCATTTTTCGTACTCTGCTATATTCCCCTGATATGAAGATAGCTTGACCCATGATTGTATTG
Source organism: Germaria angustata (assembly GCA_963681545.1). Lineage (NCBI taxonomy): Eukaryota > Metazoa > Arthropoda > Insecta > Diptera > Tachinidae > Germaria > Germaria angustata. The sequence goes on along the minus strand of OY812999.1, from coordinate 30,969,879 downwards.
AAGTTGATTTACATATCTCGACAGCTCCGGTTGGACTACTGATAGGCTCTTTTCAAGTTATTGTAAAATTTTTTTATTACTTTTGGAGGCGGGTCAGTTGGTCCATGACTTTTTGATTAAAATATATGTTTTTGCATAGAAACATTTTTTTTTTAATTTTTCAACTTTAAATGATGTACATACTCTGTAAAATATTGTCGAGCTCACCAGAAAATATATTCGTTTGCGAGATGATTGCATCATTAAAGTCAAATCTCTTTCTCTGCCCAGAAAGTAGGGGCTAAATCCGGCAAAAAAAGATGAAGGAACAATTCCCAGCTTCATTCCAGAAATTGTGTTATGAAAACTACAAATGTGTGCACCCTTGTATTGCCCTGGTGGGAAAAAACTTTTTTCTAAGCCAAATGCGGTCGTTTTTTTAAACAATCATTAAATCTTTTCAATATGTTGCCATAATATTCGCTATTGATTGTGTTACTCTTCGGAAAGTAGTCAATGTGGACTTTACCACTGGCATCAAAAAAAAAAAAAAAAAAAAACGGTTGTCATGACTTTATCGGCTGACAAATTTAGCTTGTCCTTCTTTGGCGCCGATTCACCCCGAGAAACTCAGTTTTTACTGTAGCCGTAGCTTCAGCAAAAACTGATGGCTCTATTGTGATCTCTAGAGTGTTTTAAAGCAAGCAGTCTTTTTGATATTTCAGATTTTTTGCAAAATACCAACTGCGCCTTTCTTGGTTTCGAGTCCGAAAAGTCTGGATGTTGCTTATGTGTTTCAATGGAAGTATTCCCTTTAAGCATAAGTAAGTATTCCCTTTTAACATACCAAATCTAAAGCCTTACGACTCTTACGCCATTTATTTCTCATATTTGAACTAATTATTCGTGACTGCCCTCCGAAATATATTCCGTGTGATGCCAGCACTTTTGTCTACTAAATTATATTTACCTCGTCATATTTCGAATAATTCTGCATTCGGCACTTTGAAGTTTATTTAAATAAATACGTTTTTTTCTAAAAGAGATATTCTAATAATTGCATTCAAAATTAAATGCATGTGTAATGCATTAAATTAAATGAATTATTTCATTTCCCTAGTAATATTTTGTGGCATATGTTGTTGCTATACTATTAGATAGTCTTTGGTAGATTGCCTTATTAAGAACGCCTATGATAACTTATTGCTTAATGGTGGATATCAGTGAATATATTGTACCCGTTAAATGCACTGAAACTATTTTTACAATAAATTAATATACTTTTATTAGTGTTTATATATTTCTATTAAAAATAGTTTAAAAATCGAGGAAGTAAAGAAGAAAAAAACCATAATTTAGAAATATTAAGTGAACACTAAGAAAAATTTATATAAACCCCATTCATCCGTATTATAGTGAAAGAGTTAGTCGGAGCAAAGGCCATACAATTAGGTTATTCGCTATTGTGCATTAATGATCACTAGTGTTACAAAAAGGAATGGCTTAGAAGGTTTGTGAGTCAGAATTCTATCATACCTACTTAGATTTTTTGGGCCATTGTGATACGAAGAACAGTCTGCCTGAACAGAGTCTCCACCGTCTAACTAGCCGCCGCTTATTATGGAGCTCATTGTGCGTTGCACCGCAATGCCTGCAATATGTCAATGATTCCATGGCTTACATTCACCTTGTTGCTAGTCCAAAGATTTGACATGAGAAGTGTCTTACAATTTCTATTTCACTTCGTGCTTTTCCACTTATTTTTTACGTTTTTTATTTCAAAATATTTTGTTACGAGTTAATATGTATATAAAATATAGTTTTTCTGCTTTAATATAGAACATATCAGGATTTTTATACCTCTTTTAAGGATGTGCGGGAATAAGTACAAGGATCTCTAATGAGTTTAATTTCGATAGTTAGAAAATTGGGTCTAGTATAAATTTTGGCAGAAGCATAAAAAATATAATAATAATTAAAAAAGTTCAACTAAGCAGGTCCTTTTATTACAAGTGAAATATATAAAAAGGATGAAGATGTAATTTTTCCTGTGACTGTTTTCCACTAACGTCAAAATTTTATGCCATCGATAGAGAAATCGTTTTACACATCGCAAAAGAATATTCATATAGTGAACTTTATCTTTAATATAGTACTTCGTTCCACATAGTTCCTAGTTATTCAAATAGTTAATGTTTCATTAAAATTTTCATTTGGAATGAAAATTTGATAGAAAATTTTCTTTAAAAGGAGGTAAAGAGAATAATAAGAATTTTACTCTAATTATAAATCCTCTGTTCATGTATTTAATATTTCTTTGTTATATTCAATATTTAGTTGGAACGGGTTAAATCACAGCTAATGAATCTTTGAACAAAAATTTTCATTATTAACATCATAGAAATGAAAACACTAAAAGCGTACCATATGTAATGAAATAAATTCAGGATTAAGAAATAAATTAAAGACCTGCTAAAGTAGAATTTTAATTTATGTACAACTTATATGGGATTGTAGAATTATAAGTCTACTGACATTATTAACTTTTTTTAATTTACACCGCCATAATTGGCGTGTTCCGGAGTAGATTATGAATGGTGGTCACAAAAGTTTCTTCAGATCGATTCCCTAATGAGGGGTGGCTGATTTAAGAGGACTTTTTAATAAGAAATTAGCCAATACACTTCCTTCAAAGGAGTGCCAAGTTGGGCTGGAGGAGTGTAAAGCCGATTGTATATTAAAAGATTTTATAGTAATACTGAATATATGTTTAAATCGGCACAAAATTTGTTCAAATAAATAGTTTTTCTTCACTGTTTTCGTTACAAACACGTATATTTTTACATAATATTTTGATGTGAATGTAAGTATATTTTAAAAAAATGCTTCCACAAAAACTTGTTGAATTAACGAACATTTTTTCAAAATAGTAGCAGACATATATAACACTTCGTTAGGGATACGACATATAAAAATAGTTTGTTTATTTAAAAAAATTTCATTGTATAACTTTGTGAACTGAACAACGGGGATAAAAATACTGTAGAATATGGTTTGAACACAAATTTATTATAAATTCATTAAAATAAGAAAAATTATTATTTTAGCAAAATTCAATAAAAAAATAAATGAATTTTAGTTAAAACTACTCCTTAGTTTGGAAAAAATTTCCAAGAAATATGTATAATTCCTCGAACATCGGTTCATTATTTTATAAGAAAAGCACCCCAATTTAATTATTGAATAAATCGCTAACGAAATAAAATAACACGCAAAAAAATGCGAAAATAACGCCCCATTATTAGGAATTTGTTATATATTGAAACGGAATAAGCCCCCAATATGCATTTAAAATCTTGAAACAATCAAGAAGACATTCGGCAGTGCGCAAGGATTTTCTTTTCAATAGTACGTCAATAATTGATATGATATACTCATCCCTTTGCCCTGGGGCAAGGAATTTCTTCTCTAATGGATATTATGGACATGCTATAGAGGAAAACATTTCTACACCGAACCCAAGCGATGTATCACGGGAATGCTTGTTGAAGCTAACGCCAATTTGTGTTGTACTATGGTTAATAAAGGCCGCCAATGCAGACATTTTTTGAAAAGCGAGGCAAATTTTTTACATACAGAACAGGAAAAACTTTATTTTAATCGAAAAATGAAATCAGCATCCAAAAATTTCTTAGGATGTTCATTATAATTTGTTGCATTATTAGTTTATATGACCTTAAAAATCGAAAAAAGCCCTCAAAAGTAAAGTAATTTTTTTCCTGAGGGTTTATTTCATACCGCCATACAAAACAATATTAGTGAAAGAAGCATCAATATAAAAAAAAATTAGAACCTCTAAAAGTGTGACACAGAGCTGCGGCGAGATATTTTGGAGAAATAGAAAATGCTGTTGTTGTCTGGACTTTCTATAAGTGCAGCAACGAACTCAGAACAAGAAAAACAATTGAATGAGGTGGCCAATTTAGTATAAATAATAGTTTTTCAGTTCAAATGGAAGCGTTATTCATATTACCTGAATTTATAAGTTTCTTTAACAATATTTCTGGCTACACAAACACAAAAATTTCAAAGTATCTGTGTTTTTATTCGATGTGAATCAAAAAAGTTGAAATTTTTACAAAACTTACAGGTCAATATGACTATTTTATTATATTATTTAATTACAATTTCTTTATATTACATACAAAACGACCAAAGAAACGAAATTTCAATTCAAATTGAAAAAATTTCGTTTTTATAATTAATATATTAAAACTATTCTTTTGAACGAAAATTACCGATAGATTTGATAAGAATCTTGTTACCAAATTTTGCAGTGTTTAGCAAAATTTTTTGTTCAGTGTAGGTAGCCTCATGAGACCTACAATGGCATAAAGGAATTAAAGTGCAAACCTTGAAAGCAAATCAATAGATTGGCTATTGCACCGAATGGATTTGGCAGCAGATCGAGATTGCTATGTTTATAGGGTTCAATATTATTATTCCATATTCCAAAATCGGATGCATCAATGATGTGAAAAAAGTTTTCGTAATGCCAGGACATTAAACTTTTTTTCCCAACATTTTGTGTAGACAAATGGACACAATTTCGTTTCGAATGTATTCAAAACAATCTTTTTGTTGTAATAGATTTATACGAGTTTTACAAAATATTTAAAAATTATTTTCCAGCTATTTTTTTATTTTTTGAATCTTCAATTTAATTGAAGCAAATGACTTCTGAATTTCTTACCGGAAATATAAAAATGTTGATAACAAAAGGAAATCACTCAACCATTTCCCACATCTCAAGCTCAGCTTCCTCTTGTCACTGACAAAATGTAGAACTTGATTTGTGCTTTTTTTACGAACGACTAAACTTGTTTTTATTTTGTCCTTTCACAAATTTTAAATTAAAATACACGAAAATGATTATTATTAGAAAAAACTTCAGCACTGCTAACCCTTAATTCATGTTTAAATCATATTCAACGGGCGCTTCGTTAAAGTTTAATAATAATAATCTATTATATAAATATACATAATGCTTACAAACGTGAATCGTTCATTAAAAATGTGTTATCAATGCCATTGGAAAAGAAATATTGTCAGAGGATTTCGGCTCATAATCATATTAAAACGGATGCTTATGTTGTGTAACGCTATAGAATTTTACGGCCCAATTATTTTGGCCAAATATCTCCCCTTGGCCATGATGTTTCAACACGGATGAGTTGAATTTTAAGTACCATTAAAAAGGCAAATCGAAAAACATCCTGAAAAACTTAAATGGTTGCAAAATTATGCGTTTCAATAATAGTGGGTACACACAGTAAATCTAATGTCGATTTATCAGCCAAAAGCTCTGGCCATTGTTATGGTATATTCAATACCCCAACGAATATTTTCATAAAACGTGCATAAAATTCTGTACTGTTTATTAAACAACTTTTTTGTGTTTCTAGCATTTAAGTAAATATATTGCCCAACATGATATATAAACTTCTCTATAACATTTTATATTTGTAACAATCAAATACCAATGTGGCAAGAATTGTGGCAGATGGCCATTAGGCGAATATCTGTCTAATAAGATGTGTTAAGACATGAATACTTTATTGCGTAGAACGTTATTTTAATGTTGTTTAAGTGACAGTTGGGGTTCATTGACCACATGATCACTTAAAAAGGGATGGTAAGGTAATAGTTTATGTGTGGCATGGTGTAGTGGTTAAAGTGTTTGCCTACAAAACCAACTACCCAGGACAAAAAAACTTCATTTTCATGCTTTTTTGAGGTTTAAAAATTAAGTGGATCAACCCCCTCCAAAAAACCCATCCGAGAAGCCCCCTTAGCTCCCCTCCCCATGGAATAGAGGATAAAGATCAAGCCGCCACCACCCCCTGGGAAAAAAGGTACGAATCAAAGATTAACAAGATTCTTCACCACTACACCAAATACACAGAGGGCGTTGTTTCTAGGCAAAGGCAGAAGGCAGACCCATTAACCTAAACATTCTACAGCAGACAAATCATTTCTTTAGCTGGAACAACAACTGATTAACGAAACTGATACAAGGTAAAAATAATAATGCGAAAGCAACTGCAACAACTTGTAAAAGGTAGAGATGCTTTGTGGAAGCCAGATGCTCCCAAGAGGGGTAATGGAAAAGAATATGAAAATTGAGGTATTAAAGCGACTATGAACATGCGATAAATTGGTAGGCCTTCGTCCATGAACAGTACAAAAAAAAGGAACAAATTCAATATTAAAACATATTCAATAAAGGGATATAAAAATTTTAAATATTAAAATTTGTTTTTTTTTTGTTGTTTATCCCGAATCAACGAAATAACGTAAAAATCAGAAAAGCAGCTCTCAGTGTAGTACAACACTCCACTCCAGGCAGTCCTGGTGTCAGTTTTTGTTTTAATTTTGTAGATTTTTTATCAAGACATAAACTCTCCCATATACCACATTGACTGTTCAATATTTATTTTTCACTTTCTGTTTGAATTGTGCTGCTGAAAAGGTATGAGCACAACGGCGGTAGTATGTTGTTAAGCTTCTTTGTTCTCCAATGACAACAACGTCAAGCACCTGGCAACAGCTCTGCGCTAATAGTTCTTGTGAGGTGGGAGAAGGAAAAGCTGTAAGGAAAAATTTTAACATGCCATCGAGACTAAGTGGCAATCACATTGATTTATTCCCGCTTAAGAGCAACGTGTAACAAAATGACAAAACTTTTGTGTTTCTTTATGACTTTAAGAACAATTCTATTGTATTTCGCAACAAGTTGACTTTTTAAATCAATGTGTATGTGTGTGCGTGGCTAAGTTTGTTTGTGTGTGTCAGGTATGGAAAATGAGGATTTTTAATGAAAGAGAATTAAAATGAAAATTTCCAAATTAATAGAAATTACGATCTATGGTGTATGGGGTGGTTTCTTTTTATATACCGCTAACATGCTGCAACGGCCAAATTGTGTTACAGAATATGAATTTAACGTGAATTTATCGAAATTCTTTATTACGTATACGTAATGTATAAAACTACAATAATTCACATTCAAGAAATTTTACAAAGAACATGTGAAAAATGTTTCTAATATGGCACTGTTTCAAAATGGTTGATATATAATTTTTAATAGGACAAGAACAAACGTATTTACCTCCTCGATTGTGCAAATATATATTTCTAATTGGGAGAAATTTTGAATACTAATCGTTATTTATATGTTCTCTTCTACCGTCACCAACAGTACCAATAAAATTAATACGATTGTAATAATGAAATAAATACATTTTAATATTCAACTTAAGTCTGATCTATTTTTTATTCAGAGTCTGTTTAGTTTTGACTTCGATGAAACTCAAAAATTTAACTGCAACTTAAGCTGAAATTAAGTGGAAACTTATGACATAAAAATTAATATTATATTTAGAAATTCTTGCAAGAACTGAAACTTTGATTTTGAGAATTAAATGGTTTTGCATTAAGTCCAACTTAAGAATGATGTTGCTATAGCATATTTAATTAAAATTTTATGAAATTTTTCTATATATCAACATAAATGACAATAGAAAATGGCTTTGAAAACACTCGCATGAAAATTTCAAACTTTAAAAATTATTTTAAGATAATAGTGTGAAAAAGTTCCAACTATCTATGTAAACGTACTAGACTTTCCATTCCTGACTTCACAAGTGCGCAGATGTTAAGAATGTTAGTAGTGGAAAAGCATCAACATGACACACATTGTTATGTAGACAAATATTTAATTATAAATTCTTTAATGTTTTGATCAAGATGATCATAATGAAAGTATGTAGTAGTATGTGTACTATAACGTCGCACAGTGGGCATTTTCGTAAAATAAATTATAGCAAATATTACTTATTGTTTATATTATTTACAAAGAAAAATCTAGATCTTAAATACATGCGAAGATGTATAGCAATTACTAGAAGCAAGTCGCTGGAAATTTGTGCCTTGCAACTTAATGAACTCAATTATTTCAATAAACATATTGAAATTTTAATTGGAAAACCAAAGAAATTTAGGATTTAGTATTCGAGAACACTGAAGATGGCACAAAGCCGAAACCGGTCTGTTCATAAACCAAATTTGACGTGGGATGACGGAAAATCGTTCCAAATTCAAAGAAATTTACTTTTTTTACAATGACTGCGTTATTGGTTTTCAATATTCTCAGATGAGAGGAAACAAAGTCTCGCAGCATGCAATTAATTACATGCAATTTTTGAAAATCATATTCCGATGGCCAGTTTTTAACTTCGTATTTATATACCTTTTATCTTTATATAACAAATTCAGTTTTTATTTATCTTATCTAAAATATATTTTTAGTTTCATTTTAATCCAGATTTACAATTTGTTTCCATTTTATTTCGTTTTTGCTTATCCTGCAAACTTATGAAAAGTGGCAATCTTACATTATTTTGTATTTTAGCTGACGATATGTATGTCTAAGTATTTGATAAGGTTTCAATTTCACAAATATAATGTTTGCAGCGTAAGTTATTTAACATATTTTTTTTTAAGAAAGTGCAATTCTAATGCTGATTTGAATTGCTGGAATGTGTTGCAATATTAATGAGAGCTTCCCTAAGAAAAGATACGAATATCTGTTTTCTTCCCAGTACTTCAACAAGTTTGACTCAATGTCAATTCTGGACTTTTCATATAAATCGATTTTACATAAAGCGAACTTCAGTTTAAAGACTGAATTTTTAAGAGTAAAATTATTTAATTGAAATAATATTTCCACGGCACTTTAGAAGATGAATGGAATAGAAAAACGAATAACGAAGTTTTACCCCCGTTTTGGTTGGGCTAAAAAAAAATAAAATTCTTTCATAATGATTATGGAAGACCAAAATAAATAAAAATCTTTTACAGCAGTTTTTTTTTTGGCGGTGTGTAATTATTATTTCAGGACCGCAATTTTTTTTAGCTATTTTTTCTGTAACAATTTGAATATATAAATAATGTAAGTTGTTTCAGGTTTCTGGTATTTTTATTTCTTTATCCTTTTAAAATATATGCATAATTGCCCATTGGAAAAAATCAATATATTTGCTCATTTCACAAGCTGTTGTACGAGTTGTATGTCACCGGTTGCGACAACTGCTGTCCAACTATACTATTTATGTAATCATTTATTGCAAGTATCGTATGGAGATATCAAGGAAAATGTCTATACAACTTAATTCAGCATAATGTATTTTTAATGTTTCATAGTTTTCTAATACATCAAGCAAATACTAATAAAATTTTGCTTTTGTAAGCGAAGGAAACTAAAATAATCTGCAATAACAAAAATGTAAATTAGGTATTTTCCATTACTATTTCTGGAATAAAAGGATTTCTGAAAAAAAACCTCCCAAAGAAATTATTCAGCTGAAATGAATATGAATACTAGAAACTGTTAGCACATACACACTTTTGCCTTGCTTAACGAGAATAGTTGCTGTACTAGTACTCATTTCCCTAAAAGTTTAAAATTCTATTAGCCTATTAGTTCACCAAGCTGTAGTTAGATATTATTTATAATTATCCAAGTGTTGCACAAGGATATTAAATATTGAGTTGAAGCAGCCAGATAGACTATACCACTCGGTGCATTGGTCTTTTCTGGTAATTTTTATTAAAAAATTAAATTATCTATACAAAAAAATAAGGCAAAATTAAAACATATATGAACTACAAAGCATAATTAAAAGTAATGAGTTGAAGAAAATAATAAATAAATAAATCTTTAAGGAGGGACGGAAGTTGTTAATTCTCACACAAAATAAAATCTGCTGCCATTATACCACATGGTTTTCTCGCACGTTGAATTGGTCAGACTAAATAAAATAAAGTTTTGGATTTCATTCTGTCTGGAAAATAAATTTTAATTAGTTTTTATTTCTGTGACCAAAATTCTGCTTACCTAATGATTCTTACGTTTGGACGGAAACGAGGGCAATAACGTCACGTATAAAAATAAAAGGAACTATTTATTTATTAAAATATTAATTCTACAGAATATTTCTTTCATTTGTTACCAAAAGAAAGTGCATACATGCTCTAAAGTATAAATAACTTTACAAGCAGTTAAACAAATTATAACTTTCGATTATTATAAATAATTTAAAATTTCTAATTAAATATTTAATTTAAATGGTGGTACTAAGGTTATATGAAGGAATATGTATTAAATTCCTCTCACACCAGAAATTCATAGCAACGGTTATGGTGTACATATTATTTTTGTTGTGTTTCTTTAAATAAAATATTTCTTTTTACATGAAACTTACAACAACAAGTATTCACAGCTGTCGAAATTGTATTTTCTGCCACTTGACATATTGTGATTTGAGCAATAATTTTTGTACAATATTTTTTCAGTTTTGTTTGTGGTGCGAAAGTCATCCCTTTTTAGATTCCATTTTGATACCTACAAGGTAGCACAAGTGTAATGTGATAACTTGAACTATATCCTACTTTGTTATAAAGCAGAAAGGAGCTCTGTTTTCATAAGAAATTTTTTTTAAAAATATAGAATTGATGACATTAATTGGATAAAAATATATCCCGAGTTGATGCATGGTTGCGCTTGTTTTGTGGATTCCGCGGTTTATTTCTCAATGTTAACTCTTAAGACGTATAAGATTTGAGCGGCGAACGCAAAAATTTAAAAAGCCACAGAGGAAGAATTATAGTGCTCCTAGATCTAGAGTTATGGACGACCAGTTCGAATGTCCGAAACGGAAAATTTGTGTGTCCAAATCTCTATCGTTACCCGAAATATGTAAGTGATTGTTCCGACCTGTTAAAATTAACGAAGATCAAGACCCAGTACAGAAACTTGCAGTAAAAAAAAACTTGTTTAGCATCTGCTTGCAACACTCATCATTTATTATTATAGTTGTGTCATCGGTGTGTTCCAAAAAATTATGACAAATCACTTTTTGACTGTAAATTCCACACCAAGAAGTCATTTTGAGTGGAAGCATTGGCTTTTTATCAATTTTATGCGGATTCTCTATCCCAGAAATGGAAATTTTGTAAGTTACAATATGATATGAAGTCATGATATGAAATCATTGTCTGCTTGAACCAATTAAACGAGTAATACGAAGTTGATTACTTCTTGCAACATCTCTAATAGACCCAGTTTGCATGAGGCGCTCAATCAAACGCTTAATTGTTCGAGATCATGGAAAACGCCAACGAAACTTACGCTGCATTAAAACAACAGACAGATAATTTGTCAAATAACCATTAACAATAATTCTAAGTTCTTGAGGTGAGTAAAGCTCCATGGCTTATTAAAAACTAGTTCTCTTGAGATCTACACTATAAATATTAAAGGACATTGATACTTGGCGCCGTCTGCAAACATGCCTGTCAATTTATATTATGACATTACTTTTGCACCACCTTGTACAACATTAAATAAAAATTAATTAAATGAAACGTTTGCCATATTTCTCTGTTGTTAATTCTATATCAATATTGAAGATTCATATTTTTAAATCAGAGAGAGGAGTCTACAACAATAAAACAATCAATTATCTGAAAGCACACATTGTATTGAAATAATGACATTAAAATTAAGCAATTTTTTCATATATTTTTACAGGAAAGTGAGACCTTATGTTTTGAGATCCATGATATGGAAATTGATGCATCTTCATGTATGAATGATCTTTGCATACAGAAAAATAGGAGAGTTTCAATGTTTAGTGGCCCTGGAAAAAAATCTAGTTACTTATCTTCAATGTTCGGCCACAGGGAATTTTTTTTAAATCTATTAAGATTAACTTTCTGCCCTCTAGTAGTCCTTTTAAAATAAGTTTCTATGAATTTGTTAGGTTAGTTTCTAGAAAACCATTTGCATTCACAAAATATTTTAGAAAGAAGAATATTCTCGATTGTTATAATAAACTTTGTATATCGCAACAGTCAAACTCAATAGAGCGAATATAGAAAATTATAAGAATATTTTCATTGAAAAGTACTTTCGGTGAAACGAACTGGGCACATTTAAAACCAAGATAGAGTAATTTTAATTCTAATTTTTGAATCACATTTTATCGACTAAACTCTTCATAGGAGCATGATTTGATTTATATTTACTCTTCTGATTACAAACAAAATATGTTTCCTTCGAACAAATTTTCAATAACTCGGATTTTATTTTAAGCGAACTAGAATGCTGGGAAATTAATCATAATAGTTAAGAATATATGATTTTTTAATACAGCGATTTTTTTAAATTATACAAATTCGATAATGCATTGGTTTCTTTAATGGAAATCAATAAAATCAAATAAAAATTTTCAATTGAAGAAGCTTAGGAATCTAAAAATTCCTGTAAGTTTTTTCACTTCATTTACGAGAGTAGAAATTCGCGCAGCTTTTACAATTGGACAGATATTTAAGCATTTTCATGTGGAATCCTTACTATTCAAATTATTTTGCTTTTTTTAATAAACATTCAAATACTCGTACATACATCAGTGTATTTGGTGTTGGTGAAGGGAAGCATTTCAGTTTAGAGTTATATTTTCACAAAAAATTTAACATATTCTTTGAAAATTCAAACAAATTGTTTGATGGTGTATATTGTAAATGAAAATCAATTTTATCAAACTGAACAATAGCGCGAATGTGTTCGTTCACACGCCCAGTTTTTTTTCAATTTCAGTTCATATTTTTTATAAAACACTCTTTGAGAGCCCTCAAATTATAAACATTTATTTTGAATGCAGGTGCCCCACTGTGTATGGCTTGAGTGTGTTTGTGCTCAAATGTTTTTTACTTGTGTGCGTATGTTATATTCTACCAAAATATTTTTATTAGAGTCTTGAAGGTAAAACTCATTACATAACTATGTGTAAATATGTACATGTTTGAAAAGTTTCCAAAATGATTCTGTATACGAGTTTTGTTGCCTTAGGAATTTAATCTAACGAGACGCTAACATATTTATGTGTAAAGTTAATGGGCATATAAAAGTTATAAACGCATACTCCTTATGCTACTTTGTGTTAATAACTAATTGTATATGGAATGTAGTATGGGTGCTTTCAAGATATTTAATGAAAGGACTCATCTGATGTAATCATTAACATACTTTTTACCAAGTACTAGAGTTTGCATTTTTATTCGTAATAACGTTTTGCCATTTTGCAAGAAAAGCATAAATTGAGTAAAAATTTAATAAAGCAACTTTTTTATTATACAATAAACAACAGATGTGTCTACATAATACTGAAAGGGATAACAAGCATCAACAATTATTTTGCATAATATCCAATTTACAAAATTCATTTAATAATTTGCTGTGGGCTTGAAGATGCTCTAGTAGAAAATTTTTTGGGTATATATTCCAAATAATATTCAAAAATATTTGTAAATATTTTTTTTTCTAATACGCCTGTTAATGAAAAACAAGGAAGTCATTCTCAAGGAAGACCATTTATATTGTTTTCGATAATTCAATTATCTATTTCTTCAACGTCCGAGGAAATTAAGTTGAAAAATTACTACTGGAAAATTTATATGCCTTTTAGATATGAAAGGTATGTAAATAAACAATAATAATATATGAGTAATTTAAAACATTTCTTAAAAAAAAATTAATAATAAGAAAAAGTGTAACTTTCTTAACTGTTCGACAAGCCTTTTGTTATATGTAGATATGGAAAATGATATGAGTTCGAACTCTATGGGGATCCTCAGCATTTTCATGACTTTTTTTAGTAGCTCTTTTCTTACTGGGTCCTTGTGAAAAATAGTTGGACTAATTGCATGTAAAGGGTGCAACATTCCTTTTGGCAACACTGTTTTTGGCAGCTCAGCTGTTTTGGTGTAACATGTTACCGTTTAACATGTTCTGTTTGATTCATGATTTAACTTGCAGATTATTGAAATTTATTATCAAAACTCATGCTCGATTAAGAGAGTGCATTGTGCATGATCAACGAAGCTCATTTCTGGTTTAATGGATACGTGAACAAGCGAAATTGCAGTATTTGCTGTAAAAAGCAGCCAGAAGCATTGCCAACGCATCACGAGAAATTAACTGTTTAGTATGGATTATGGGCCGGTGACATCATTGAACTGTACTTTTTCAAAGACTACTAAGGCAAGACGTCACTGTGAATGGTGAGCGCTGCCGTGCGATGAGACTGTCTCACATTCGGTCACTAGATCACAAATTTCAGGGATGTTGCGAAATGTATGCTGACGTTTCCCCAAACTAGATCCTTGCAGTTAGCAACTTTTCTGGCAATAGACGAGTAGATTGACTTGCCAGAGCTGGATCCGTTCTAATCGTCCCCGATGCAGCATCGGTAGCAACACCGCCCTACCCAAATGGAAACAATATCTTCAGGTGCAATCATCAGAGACCTGAAAACAGAAGGGGTTATATGGATGCTTCTACTGTTTTAAAAAATTTGACCATTTCACAATGTCAGGTGCTTAAGAAATGGTTTGCCATCGCCCATGCAAATGCAAGGTATGCTACTTTATGAGACAGGAATTTGTGAGACAAGCACTTACTGAACGACCTTCGGGACTTACCAGCGATAGTGTCCGGTGATATAATCAAATTTCTTAATGATAGATGATGATTCTAGCACCATTAAGCAGGTCTAGCTGGTTTCCGACAACGAAAGAGTGACTTGTACGAGTAACGATTTTTGTGGAATCATTCAATTCACACGATTTAGTGACCTATACCAAAAAAAAAAAAAACAACTAATGGAAAAGCACTTAGACTTGTGATTCCAAAAAAATATTACAACTGCGTGTGTTTTTTCATGGGAAGTAAATTTGGTAATATTTTTAAAAATAGAAATCATGATTTTGTTCTTCTATTTAGAGGTCAATAGTAGTAAATCCTACCTAACGTACCTATTTAGATAGAAAACTTAAAAATGACACCAAGTGGAATGTGATTAGAGAGAGAGAGAGAGAGAGAGAGAGAGAGAGATTAGACATCATGTGAACAAAAATAACACCAAATGAACAAATTTACTATAGCACAAAATTCAATGACACCAATGACATCGTTTTACGAATATGAAAACTTTTACATTTTTGAATTTTTCAGTTGGAAGCGTTTACGTTTCCAAAGCAGAAAACGTTTTTTTACAACACAATACAACGGAAACTTGTATTCAACTTCCGCCTTTTTATTTTTCTTACCTCTTTATACAGTCACTCGTCCTTCGAAAAATTAAAAGCATCAAGTCGAATACAATTGTTTGTGGTATTGTATTTATGTTTTGCAATTCAAAAAAGTATAATTGAACTCTGTAGAATTCCCATGTGGTATTTAAGAGTTTTTGTATAAGTATAAAAATTTTAATGCAATTCAAACATGATTTGGTTAAAGTGTACTGATAATTTGGTTAGTACAGCCATATGCAGAGCTAAGTCAAGTAAATTTTTAATGTATTAATTGGACAAGTTTTAAAACTTTTTACTAAGTACAAATTAAGAAGAAAAAATGAAAAAAAATTCAAAATTTTTGTAGATTACAATTCTAAGAAAACTCAAATGATTATAATAATAAAGAATAATAAATACAAAGCATGAGTTCTATTTTTGACCTTGACAGCCTATAACCCTACAAACGAGCTAAAATAGAAATTATGACCCATTTGTAAAGATATAAATTTCAAGAATATTGTTTCAGAGTTTCAAATTTCATTATGTCACAAAAAGCAATTTTAAATTATTAATTGAAAAAATTCTGTAGCAAAAGTAATTTAAAGACTGTTGTTATCTTATTTCAAATTACGGACGACATTAACCAAAATGACCGCATTACACCTTAAGGATATTTTAAAATTATGTATCTTTGCCACCGCAAAGTGCTGGAGTGAAATCATGTGTGAGTAACTCTTGTTTGTGTGACTTCGTGTTTCCAAATGAGAACAATCAATGACTTGGATGTTTAACCACAACACCATTTGCTTACACAATCACACAGACGCTGTGCGACTGCCTGGCAGAGAAGACAGACTGTGACAAAGAATCTAAAACATAACTCCAGGGAACAATATTTTCGTCATTGTAGTCGTATTCGCCAATGAATGTATGTGTGTGTGTGTGTAGAAATGTATGGCTTGATATTTTAGTGTCTGCTAAAGAAGAAAATTTCACATGTGGCAGGCACGAGGTGAGTTAAAAAAGTGTCATAAAATTAAAATGGTAGATTCTATGGAGGTGATGTGTAGTACTTAAATTTCAAAATGTGAGTTTCTTTAGTGGAAAATGAACTTGGTAATGAATAGCATTTTTTTAATATCAAGTCCAAAAATATCACTGTAACTCTATATGGGTTTAACTAAAAAAATCTGTGCCATCGATTTTCAGCCGTTTGGGAGCGGCCATGCCACAAATACATGTATATATATATACATGTGCATATCTTTGGTTTTAGTATGTAAATGTGTGTAAAATCGCATGCCAATTTTATTGATCTGCAAGTGATTTGATTTAAGACTTTTTCTTTTGATTACAATACATTTTTAGCTTAAATGTTTATTTTTATGTGCTTTAAACTTTTTATTCCTCCTACCGATTCTCAAAACCTTCTTTAAAGGGCAACATTCTTAGAGTTTATTATTCCATTTGGTACTAAGAAATTTTATCCCAAAAAATAAACCAAAATGCAATACTATAGAATGAAAAATAATTCACCTCAAGCCCTTAAAAAATATTATATTAAAACATGAAAATTTATGTTTAGTTTTATTCAGGCGCAAGGTCAATTAGGGTCAATTAATAAATATATACTAAAACAAGAAAGTCATAAAAATAGTAAAACGAAACAACCAAAAAACTAGTTAAATTTAAAAAAGTGCAAACTCCTTCCTTATTAAATGGAAAAAATTATCCTTTCTCATTTGAGATCAATTCACAAAGTACCTGTAGGTGTATGAAGAGGCCTGCCATTTTTTTCGGGAGTAGGCTTCTAGTTATTTATTCCATGCATGCATATACATACGTATATATGACTTTTTTTAAATCAAAATCTTTTTTATTTAAAGGCTATAAACTCTGTCTAAATTAATTTTTCAGCGAACTACAACTTTATCTTCTGACAATCATGTTGCATATTTTAGCGCTTTTTTCATTAATTTCAAGCAAACTTTGGTGATCGATATCTGGAAACATTGTTTTGACTATTATTTTAGCAACAAAAAGCAGCTGCCTTATTTTTGCTGATATATATAGATCATATATATACATATATAACATAAAAGTTAGATTTTTCATTTCGATTTCGAAATCGAATCCCTATAACGGCTATAGGCCGAGTATTTTCCCGGCAAAGATATAAACGGCACTAATATATTTTGTTAATAATATTTTATTTTTCTCATCATTACGATACTTCAATATATAATCCCTTTTTTTTCACAAAAAAGTAACTGAACAGAGCTTTTAAAGCGATAATATTTAAATTAATATAATTTTCGGCTGATTTTGAGAATAATCTTTTATCCAATTTCTTTTTCAAAATAGCAAACAGAATACATATATCCTGAACTCGATGCCATTGTGTTATAAATGATGGTTTAGAGCTCTGTGTTCATAAAAAGTTTATTTGAAAGTGAAAAATTGATGACATTATTTGAAAGATTATATGAATAATTGCTCTCGTTTTATGGCATATTATGACATTACTTTTGCTCCACTTGGCACTATTCGATAATTATTTGAAAATCAAAGAGAGAGAAGATATTTGAATATAAACATTAGCGAACGAACTGCCCACCCACAATTTCGTACCAGTCTCTTAAGACTGAGTGTCAGATCAATATTCCAAAGAAAAACGCTATAAATCTAAAATTAAGTTAAAAAATAAATGAATAAAAACCAAGCAATAACAATAGTTCTGTTCATTTACTTATCGCTCTTACTGGAAAGTGTTCATAATACTGAAGAAATCATTGGTCTTTGTAATATATATATATATATATATATATATATATATATATATATATATATATATATATATATATATATATATATATATATATATATATATATATATATATATATATATATATATATATATATATATATATATATATATATATATATATATATATAGCACCCAAGCAATATCCCACACAATGTCTATTTAGTGTGTGCCAATGTGTTTGTATTAAACTAGGCAGAATAAAGTACCTTGGAGCAGATAGAGCTTCCTTGAATAAAGAAGTTGCAAAAAGTTTATTAGTCTCTAATTATTTCTAGTCACAAAAAAGATTGAAAAATACAAAGCAACATTTTTCTTATATTTATGAACAACAACTCACCAAAGACATGTTTATAGAAGCTGAATTAAAAAATGCAGATATTTTAGTTACAAATTGTTACTAGTAAAACGTTCATTTACTTCGTTTTATTTGTGGGGGTAATTTAGTAAATTGTTGCGCTACTTGTTTTAAAATTTTACTAATAACGTTAACGAACAGAGCTAATGTATAGTAAAAAATACCGAAATCCATAATTTTTTTTATATGATACTCAGTGATCTCACATTTAACAATTTACACTGCTGGTTGCAACTGCTGCAATGTTGATTTTTAAATGAATATACACATATTCTATTTTTTTCAAATGTGTAAATTTAAAGAATATGATGAATGTTGACGTAGCGCCCTTTAGTGCAATTTTCGGTCTTTCTTTGAATAATTTTTAGATCATTTCAGCTTGCCCTCGTTAGTTCGATTAGAAGTTTGGCTGAATATATAAAGAAGCTTGTACGCAAAATTGGCACTCTACCAGCACTATTTTCCTTTTACTAATTTTTGTTGTTGCTTCAAATTAAAGGCACAGAAAGTTAGTTCTACTCTAAATGTAAATTTTTATGACAAAAGCATTTTGCTTCTATTACAATTTCCATGCCGCTTCGTCTACGGTGTCTTCGGCGGATGATGATGATGATGAACTAAATGCCAGAGGCACCACCTAATGACCTTGTTTTGCTGGCGTCGTTGTTGTTCGAAAAAAGGAGCTGGTGCATGCTGTCGTTGATATGGGAATAAGTTCTCTTTTAAACATTTGTTATCAAAAACGTTTATATTTGGCACTTGGAAGGTTGTAGAAGAAATCCAAATGCGCACTTAAACATTTTCAATTGTTCCATTTCTACCACAAACAAATTTATATAAAAAAATGTCCTTAATGTAGAGAGAAAAATAAAATATAAATATCGCAATCTTATGTGACAACCAGTTGTGGATTTTAATTTCAACAAAAATCTGTTATTGCCGTAAGAAATGTAAATACGTATGTAGGTGTATGTATAAATGTATATATGTATGTGTATGTGTGTTTGTTTGTTTAAGGTCCTCGTACAGATTTACAAATGAATTAATGAACATGTCCCTTTAGCGCGAAATTGTAGTAAGTGATTTCTGAATTTTTTCTCTATTGTATATATAAAATTGATTAAAGAACATGAAAGTTTACCAATTCTGGACAGCTTGAAACATATACGATATGATTTTATTTGGTATTGTGGGGGAGATTACTTAGTTCTTCAAGGTAATAGTCAATGAGGTTGATATGTGCCAAGAGTGGATAATACATCGACTGCGGTCTGTCAGTTTTCCACAGGGTTTGGAAAGGTGCCTCTGAAGCTAAGGTTTAACAACTTTCTTTCACTTAAACTAATTGAAGGGAAAGTGAAGCCAATTTATGACTTCTTCTCTAAGTACCATTTATTTTTTAGTTCCATTTAAATAGGAAAGACAATATTGCAACAATACATCACTACAGTGTCCAATAAATTGGGCTTAAAGTCTAACTAGACTTTAATACATAATTTTGATGACTTATTTTATATGGAACACAAACCAAACGTCGTTATGTAAAACCTCGTCAAATTCTGCCCGATGAGGCATGATTGCAATGACAGCAACGATGCTGAAAATGTTGCTTAGGAACTAAATTACTTTCTCGGTACCAAATTCTAATATTAAATGTGGTATAAATCTTGGATGACTGGTTTGGGGATGCAACTTTTAGAAATTTGTAAATAAAGATATATATTTAAATATTTGGATAAATGTTGCACATTTCAGTTGTTTCAATAAACCTGCATGTTTCATTATTAATGCGATCAAAGCAAAACACCAGCCGCAATCCACAGATCAATATTTGATTCCAAATGTTGTTCTGTTTGAGAAATACCTTAAGTACACATGAGCCAAGTTTTCAAAAGCTTGCTGAACTTATTCAATGTCAAGTTGAGTTCTGTTAAACATTTTTACCTCTTTATAAATGAAATGCCGATATTTTAATTAAAATATATAAAATATTATTTATATCCTTAAAGACAGGTAATTCGCTTTGTTAAAATATTAGTATCAAAACTGAAACTGTACGAAATGCATAAGTATTTTTCTAGCTGGTTTTTTCATAAAGTTTTTTTTAAGACGTCTGAGTTTTGGATCTTAAGACAATATTACGCTAAGGGGTTGCTTTCATTGTTCCGCTTGTGAAAAACTGAGCTAAATTATTAAAAATCACACGAATCCTTAAGTACGCACATTTATCCTTATTAATGTTCATACATATAAGTTGATGGGAGCGTATTACTTTTACTTTTATTCGAAATTATTATTTAAAAACACTTCAAGATTTTGTACAAGGGGCGTTAAAGAAATATTTATTATCAAACAGTTGTTTTTGGTAACATACTTGATGCGATTTTCCTTTGCAGATCATTGAAGTCAACTTGTTATTATGACGGTTGTAAGAAAAGTCCAACCTCAGGTTCATAGAAAAAATTTTAAATAATAAATTAATATTTTTACTGGATATATTTTTTTATTCTTTAGAAGTGCATGAATAAAAACTCACTAAGAACTTTATATGACGGCATTTCAGGTCAAAGTCTGTTTCATATCAAGTTGCTTTTGCAAGAAATTTTCTCATATTTGACATCTTTTAATTAAATGCTCCTTATATATTTATATATTATTTATTCGCAGTTTATTGTGCTTCCATTAAAAATCCAACAAGTATGCAATGACTTTTGTAAAATCATTTACGTATAATTAATATTTCAACAAATTACGTATAGTATTGCTCATACGCCAGTACACAGAAGTAAAAAATTATAAAAAAAAATTAATCACAGATGTGTTCAACAGACGACCAGACTCTGAAAAAAATTTTTTCTTAAACTATAATTAAAAAATCTCTTTCGGCTCATATCGGCTGGCGGATGCGGTGGGCTAATTTTAATTATATTCGGTGTTATTTAATTTTTGTTATCCAAGGTATTTGCGTTGTGGGTAACATATTATATTGTTACACAAATGAATTTTGTTAGCAAATAATCACTGATGTTCTACTGTGTAGGGGATTTAAGTGCCAAATAGACAACAGCAAATCCAATGAAGCACATTAGAGTTGTGTAATTCGGATATTATTCATTTGAACGATTCAATGAAAGGAACTATATGAAATGCTCTTCGCTCTTAAGTCTTAAGTCAAAAAAGAGATTGTGCTGATTTATGCATGTAATTTGAATTTTTTTTCTAATTTCCCTCCCATATTTGAAAGTAATAGAGAGCGCTTATCTACATTAGCACTACTGCTATACATTGGGGTTATGCTTTTTTATTTTCTGCACGTGCCCTCTCTACGCTTTCCCTTTCCCAAAGAAGTAACACTTTAAGTAGTTGGCATTAAAACTGCCCCGAGTGGTACTGCTCTTAGAAAAAAGCACTATGTTTAGCTCCTTATATAACTTTATTATTAATTTCATTTGATGCAAAATTTTTCTATGCATTAAAAATCAATTAAAATACGCCTTAAAATTCATAACGATGCTAAAGAAAAAATAGAAATACAAAAAATATATGAATGATATACAATAAAAATTAAAACAAATAGAAAGGGATCGACATTCAAATACTCTCTTCACTCGAATACTCTCTTATTCGATTAAGAAAAATATTATGAATTCATCCTTTTTTATTAAGTTTTGGGTTTTCGTTATACTTGCAGGCTTTAATATAATGACAGATTTTCATAATTTTCGAAAATAATTTATTTTACTGCAAAATAATATTTGTTTACATATCTGACTACATGATCGCAGCTATAATCGTTTGTGTACGTCAAAAACTTTATTAAATCATAAACTAGTTCAAGTAGTGTTCTGCATACGATTTCTTAACAAATTTTTGTTAGACTTAAATTATTTGTTAGCCAATGTGAACTTTAAATCTTACATTAAAATATTTTTTGCATACGGCAGTAAGACTTTGATCTTTAATTTATAATGCATTTTAAGTCCTGATATGCTTCTCTGATAAAGATATCTGAAGCAAAAAATTATTTTTGGTATTATCCGATTAATATATGTTCAACTTTGACCTAGAATTTTTTTTTTAATTTTATAAAACAATTTTTTCATAAAATTTTACTTAAAAATCCTCCCTGCAAGAAAACAATAAATTTTCGCCATAATTTTTTTCTAGTTTTAAAATTAAGTAGCATAACCTCCGTCTAAAAAAATCCATCCAATTTAGCCCCTGACCTGACCTTGCATCTCCCTGGAAAAAGAGGATACCATCATAACAAAAGGTCAGACAGAAGCCACCCCTGGGGAAAAAAAGGTAGGAATCAAAGATTAGCAAGGTTCCTCACCACTACCCCAAATTCACAGAGGGCGTTGTTTCTAGGCAATGATAAATGTCAGCTCCATTATCTTAGACCTGCTACAGCAGATCAATCATCTCTTCAACTGCAACAACTCTTGTAAGAAGAAGATGCTTTGTGGAAGCCACATACTCTCAAGAAGGGTAACGGAGAAAAAAAACAATACCAGTATATATTAGTGTCGATTGAGTACAGATATGATTCCAACTTAATGCGTTAGGTTGCACATATCTGTTGCGCTGTGAATTAAACTCGGAAGGAGTATTTAATACCATCATATACAGACAGCAAGTCAAACAAATCTCAAATAATATACAAAATAAGTAGAATTTAAATGGATTTCTATTTCGTTTACCCTAATGCCTCCAATCTGTTTATGCTCGTACGCTTGCATTGATAATTTTCAATGGGTCGGCTGCTTGCTTTTATTACAAAAAAAAAAGAAAAAAGAAACCAAATACGTACAACAAAAAAAAAAAAAAAATTGGGGCAAATGAATACAGCCTGCTTTTTTATCTCACGTAAAATATTAAGGTAATTTGTGGAAATTTGATGTTTATCGTTAAATTGTTTTGTATAGTTTTTTTTTCAACGGCAATTTTTGTTCTAGACTTTTATAACTAAATGGGTCGTGTCGTATTTTATTGTTGGTGGAATTATTGGTGACAGCTTTGCCTACTGCCACCACTTTTCTTATACAATGCCACTATTATTGTATTTATACACCACATTCTCTTAATGCGGAAGTGGTTCACTCTGATACTTTCAAACTGTGAAAATGACTTCATATGAACATGTTAAAGAGACATTAAAAATTGCTACATATCTATTTTCTAATAGTTAATGCTGTCCCAGTCGTGAGAAATATAAAAGCAATCAAACATTTGTCGTCTATAAAAACTGTCATGTGTTTAAATATTTTTAAAATGTGTGACTTAATTTAAAAAGTCGGTTTTAATTTTATAAAATTTCGAAATAAAACCCTGATGCGACATGCGTCACACGTGCCGACGGAAACAAATGAAATGTATCACATAATTATTATCCCACACTTGCTGCTGTTCCGTGAGTCTTACATGTAATGAAAAGCAAATATTACAATTTTGTCAGTTCAATCAACACAGAAAAAAATTGTTTGGAAAGCGTTAGCGGCTATAAAAATTAATTTATATTTGATAAGATATTTTGAATATTTTTTAACAGAAAATATTTTTTTACTTGAAACCTTAAGATCAATAAATTAAAATTTGAATTCCAAAAAGAAATCCCACGATAATTGTGATGAAAAGCTAAAAGCCTTATTTAGAATTTAATGATGAATTTAATAAAATTAAAAAGTTTCTAACAATTCTGTTGACAACTTTTGTGACAATATCCTTAACTCAATTCGTCCTTATATACCTAAGCCACTACGTAAAACATTTTTCTCTACTCTTCATGGTTTATTGCATCCTGGCGTTATGGCTTCAGCAAAATATGCTAATTAACAAAAAAGAGATTTGTATGGCCAGTTGTTAATAGAGATATAAAAATTTGGACCAAGGATTGAATAAATTATCAAAAATCACAATTTACAAAATATTCGAAGACACCAATAGGCAATTTCTTATGTCCAGATACCAGATTTGAGCATATTAACGTTGATATTGTTGGACCTTTGCCTCCAGCAAATGGATTTCAATATTGCCTAAACTGTATGGAGAGATTTACCAAATGGCCAGAAGTTTTCTTTTTTAAATATATAAAATAACCAAAGCATTCTATGAGCAATGGATTATCAGATTTGGAGTGCCTCTTAGAATAACTACTCATAAGCGACGGCAGTTTGTGTCCGACTTACTTAACGAACTATCCAGATTTTTTGGAGTAAAACATATTAGAACATCGGCTTATCACCCAAATTCAAACGGTTTAATTGAGAGATTCCACGGGACATAAAAATCGTCTATTAAGCGTTACAAGAGCCCAAATTGGACTGATTCTATACCAACAATTGTTCTTGGATTGCGATCTGGATTATGCAGTGCTGAACTTTAATTTGTCTACCTTCTGAAATTTTTAACGGCTCGAGTGAAAAAAAAAATAATATTCAGATTTTATAAAAAAACTGATAAAAAATTTTGAAAAATATTAAAGAAGTTCCAGGAACAAACCATAGCAAAAGTAAAACCTCCATATTTAAGAATTTGGAAACTTGCACACATGCTTTCGCAAAAGTTGATGGTATCAAAATTCCACTCGAAGCTCCTTATTCTGCTCCATATCAGATTGTTGAAAAGGATAGTAAATACTTCAAATTCATTATAAATGAAAAAGAGAAAATTATTTCTAATGATAGACTTAAAGCCGCTTATTTGAAAAATTATATCATCAAAGGTCGCTTCAAAACTTATATTTGAACTTTGAAAAGGAGGTATTGTGGTGAACCACAGTGCATACAACTTGTTTATAATTTACATTTCCTATATATAAATACAAGTATACCTAATTAGCATTTAATATAATTAATATATTTTCTTTTGAGTTTTCTGTCTAATGAATCAAAATTATCATTCGAGTTCTGTTATCTGTTGTACATGAACTCTCTTTAGCTACAATAAAAAATCTGTGGAAATAATCTAAGCTTGTACTACTTCCGGATCGTAGCAACAGTAATTTTAAGACTTATTTGGAAGCTATTTTCTTTCGGGGTTCTGGCACACCAGCTTAGAGATGCACATAGTACCAATACGTTCTGAATGTGGGTCATAATTATGAGCTTCTCTGCATATAGTCTGTTATTATAAGCTTTTTGTATTAATGTATATATTTGGAATTTCGTAAATTCTAAACTAAAATATGAAAATTGTACATTGTCATTAGTGTGACATTGATGGTCTGTTTAAGTGACGAAGACGTAACTTTGGTCACTGAACTGTACTGGCAGCGAATGCTACTCTTCCGTGCTAGTGTTCATCAGAGTGCCCTCCTTCGTTGGTAATGTTACCAGAATCGTCAGCGAAGTAAACAAATTAATAAAATGGCTACATAATACGGCTTAGGAAAGCTAATTCGTCTATTTAGCACCAGAGGCTAAAAATTTATAAAAACACACAAAAGCTGAGTTGTATAAGAATTGAGGTTCTTATCCTCAACGCCTGACTTTAAAATAAAATTTAATTAAAAAAATGCTCAAGACAACATTCACAGTTCATAAAAATTTCTCCAGCATCCAAATAATTGATTATTATTATTATTATTTATATCATGTACATGCGTTTATACATATACTTATTTACATACATACACAGCTTAGCCCACAAAAAATAAATAATTTTAAATAACAATTTTGGACATTATAGCGAATCATGATTTTAATGAATATTTTATATTTACTTGTAGAAGAACTTATTTTAAAAAATATGTGCAAATATTTAGCTGTTTCCAATCCACAATTAAAAGTTCCCGTCACTCCTACTAGGAGCATAGGGCCAAAATAGCTGAACTTTGAACAAAAAAAAAAAAAAAAAAACCGCCCCATGGGAATCGCTCAGGAAGTGTTAAATAACATTAACGACGATCCAGGTCATTACGAGAAGCAATGCGAAAAATTTGACCGAAATTGTGGAAGAACAATTTATGGCTTTTGCATCACCATAATGCACCTGCTCACTCGTCATGGCCGTGTTGACCGAAAAGAATACCGCAATCATGCCTCAACCACTGTATTTATCAGATTCGGCACTTGTTCCCAAAATTGAAGAGACCCAAGAAAGGACGGTGTATTGCAGCAATTGTAGAGATAGACCCCCGAATTGCTGAGAGAGTTCAAGTCCATACCAAAAGGTGAATATCAGAATTGCTTCGAGGATTGGAAAAAACGATGGCACAAAATAGAAATTGATGAATAAATGAATATTTCTTTAGATAAATGAAATTCACTTTTTCTATTGAACAGACCACGTTGTCTTAATAGTTTCCATAATACTATTGAGGCTTCTTTTGAAACGCATATGGTAGGTTTCGTCTTCGTCCTAATTTTGTTGGAAAATTAGAGGACATACTGCACCGATGATGAAATTTAACTTTTTTGTTATTAAGAATTAACCATTATAATATATATTGTTCAAGAAATCTATGTGTGTAAAAGTATATGGTAAATTTAGTAATATTACTGTCGTTATTAATCGCATCAAATTTGTTGTTTTTGACAAACCAACCATGTTTTTATAGCTGATTTACAGCAGTTTATATTGATTATGCAAGTACATACATGCATACGAACACATATTGGAAATTTGTCTATATTTTTCATACATATTGAAGATTATATACATTTGATTTCTAATATAAAACACTCACAAACCTCACATAAGCGATGCAAACAGATTTTATCAACATCAAGTGCGCACGTGGTAAGTATTTTAATATTTTCTAAATATGATGTAAGGATTGCCGTTCCATCTTGATTGCAGTTGTTACTGTCTTGAATGAAATATTTCATCAGCGTTAAAATGATTTGGAGCACTTTTAAAATCACACAAAGAACTATTTTTAAAATTGTTACGAAAGTTACTCGTAGAAAATTGTTTATTTTATTTTGAATTTCGTGAAGCATTTTTGAGTAATTTTCTGATGTTTCAAATTAAATATCACTGAGTTCATTTGTTGAATTTGAAAAGTGTTTGTCAATAAAATTAATTATATTATTTATTCTATAAAGTTAAATTTACGTATTAGCAAGGCGAATTCATAACTTGCAAGACAAGGCGAATTTATATCAAATACGCCCAACAGTGCAACAAATATATATTTCTCTTATTGAACAATAACAAAAAACAGCTGAATGAAAATAGAAAGCAAAGGAAAATATTGAGAAAAGTAATCAGAAAATACGAGTATAAGCAAATGATCAAAAAAAAAAAAAAAATGAACGTTGACAATCAGCAATGAAGAATTTAAACAAAAGATATCAACTTTGCTGTCAATTCCGTCTTGCGTATATGTGATACACAAACTAATTGTGATTGGCTTGTAGAAAATTTTTTTAAATAAATAATTTTTTTCTTATATATTTTCCCATCCAATTTTAACAAAATATGGCAATAAGTCACTAGGAATGCTGCTTGAAGCATGTAATTGTATTAAGGAACTTTAAGAGCAACTTTCATGATGAAAATTTTTTTCTGGAATACGCTAGAGTTTGTTATTAATTATTCAGAAGGTTTACAGCTCAGCTAGGCTTATGCTTATGTTCAGTTCGTTGTGAAGAAATTTATATTTTCCATTTACCCTTGTCAATTAACTCTGCCATACAATTTTAATGATGCCATATACCATATACATGCAAACGTACATAATAACAGTGGTTTTCCCAGCCTCAATATGACCAAAAACAAGAGTTTTGGAGAAAATCGTTTTTAACAAAATCTCTTAGAATTAAAAAACATGCATCATTTGTTTTTTCTAGTTTACTTTTACTTGAGGCGAGTTTTTTTTGTCATCTGTTTTTGACACTTTACCGTACTAAAAAAAAAAGCTTTGTTGTAGCTGAATTCGCCATCCTTTTTTATATAATTTACAAGACTAGTTGTCATTATAACTATTGGGAAATGTAATACAAAAAAATATTTGATTCGCCTTAACTTCACACAAATATAATTTTAAATAAGCCAAGGCGAATTAACAGCAAGGTGGCGTTATCAAGGCATTTAAAGGAAATAACAGTAACAATGGATCTTGAAAAATATCCCCAAAAACAATTGAATGATTGAATGAACGGAAGTTAATAAGAATATAGATCTTCGATCCAAACGGAAACAGTTTTCTTTATTACCTGAATTTGTAACTTCCTTTTAACATTAATTCTAGACACACCAAACAAAAAATTTCAAACTACCTGCGATTATTATTAAATTTTTTTCGACTCGTAACGCATAAACATGACCCATTTTTGTAATAAACTCAGATTGATGTCACAAGAGGTCGCTAAAGTAAAATTTTATATTTGTAATTTTCATATGGAAAGAATGTGGTTGCTGAAATTGAATTTTTTTTGCAGAGAATATAGTCAGCAAAATATATAATTATTAAATAAATATTGCTTTGTATGGGAGGTGTCTATTTCCCTGATCTTATTATATTTTGATCGGAATATTTTGAAAAATCGCTCAGCATAAAAAAACATTTGCTGATGAATTTATAACTCCTCCTTTTTTAAAGTCGGTTAAGAACGATGCATACAGGGCTCATATAAATTTGAGGTAATGAGAAAAAAGTCTTTTACATAATTTAAATGCTATATTTTGAGACTTTTTAAAGCTTAGCTTATAACATAAAATGTTAAAACAGAACAAGGGAGAGGTGCCCATATCCTTGTAATGATTTCAAAAAGTATTATACACAAATTACTTCACAAAATTTATTTTTAATTATTCCTTGTGACTTACTTAAATTATTATTTATTTATTCTGAAGTTCAACACTTTTATGACTTTATCACACCATTTGATTTTTATTATCCTCTGTGCCTTCCTCTTATTTTTTGACTAATTTTCTTTAACGTCAATGTACTGTGAACGGTGTTATATAAGCAAACAAAGCAAAATACCCGTCAGGAATGGAACTTGTGGTGCAATTTTACATCTGCTTATAATTTCCAAAACTGTGACTACATGCGAGCACATAAACTAATTTAGCTCACTAATTCCCTCAGAAAAATTTGCTAAGAATTTAATTATTATAAGTTTTTTATGTCTTGATATTAGTAAGAGTTCTGAATAAAGTATATCGAAATTTTTGTGGTTCTTGGGAAATAGATTAACTCAATACAGTGCTGCACTTTTGGTTTTCTAATTAATTTTCATAATTAAATTTACTCTGTGTTTTTGGAGTTTCAATTAGGACTTAAAATTTTGTTCTTAAAACTTAAAAATTCCACTTTTCGTCAAACACAGTTTTACTTCATTTGCGTATTAAGCAACGATAGAAGGAAAGTAATTTGTCTCAAATTATGATTTAGCTCAATCCTATCATATTTCGAGCAGCACCAATTGAAGTATCATGCAGGTGTTTTTCCATCCCTGATAGTCCATGTTGTTGCCTGTCAAAGGATTTCTTGCACATTATTGTGATTGTTGTAGAGCTGCGATGCCCGTAATATTCGCGACAAAAACTAAAGTCTTCCCTTTAAAGTCATGTAAAAAAGGACATCGTATGAATTACGTCTAAACTTAAAGTATAGTGAGAACCTTCTCTCTTCTTATGATTAGGTGAAGGACATGACCGAACAGTGTTCCTTATCAATATTTGATGGTTCTTAATATAAATCCATCATTCAAAAATAAATATTTTTTGATGGATCTTAACAATAAATTTATTCTTATCCTTGGAAACAACAAATTTTCAAAATATTCATGTAATTACTGATATATTTCCTTTGTATATTTAATTTCTCTCCTTGAATAGTACGATAATTCAACTGAGAATATTTGATTGGCTGTAATTTCGTTAAACAAATTAAACTTATTGACTGCCTCCTCTCTTCTCTGCTAATGAAATAGACCTCCAAACGAAAATTTAGGTTTCTAAAACAGAAACTTAAAATTTTGCCAATGTTCCCTGAAGAAACAGTAGGAAAATTACTGTCTACGATAATGAAAAAGAATCCAAATCATATAAAAAAAATGTGTTCGAAATTACGTTAGATATCGAACTCATCAAAGACGTACATACTTACGCAGATTTATAGGATCCATAAGGAAAGAGTTCGAATATACATGTATCCTTGAATTTTAAAGGTTATTTTATTTAATTCATTATTTCTATGTAACTTCTAAATTAAATCTATGAATAAGAATAATTACTTATAACTAAAAATAAAAATCAATAAATTTGCTTAAAACATTTACATACCAAAAAAGCGTTTTCCCTTCTCTACTCTATTTATCCTTAATTTTAAAATGAATGAAATAAAATCAATTCATTACCTACAAGATAAATACTTTTTATTTACTTAAATGCTCCTTTTTTATTAAATTGTTCATTTCAATTTCTTTAATATATTTTTCAAATATTGTTTGTTTAGTATTTTTTTTGCATTCATGTGCAGCATATGCTGCAGGTTTTATTTATTTGCAAAAAAATAAATATTTTCATAATAGTAATTGCAATGGGTTACGTGATACCAGTCTTTGCACCACAAAATCAGATTTGAAATACACTTACAAATACTCGTACATACTTACATATACATACATACATATGTGAGATAATATTATTATGTTAAGGCTGGCCTATCGTGTACAGACTAATGCAACAGAGCTGATTTGTAAATTGTTGAAAAAACATTGTTTTTTTTTGAAAGATTTCTTTCTTAGTATCAATTTTAAGTATCGATATTTTATGTCGTTATATACGAAGTTAACGACGGAATGTTCCACTAAATGTGTACGAATTTTTTTTTAATATTTATGTATATTGAAAACCGAAATAAATTTGAGTTTTTAAGACAGAAATTACTTGAAGTTTCGAGCCGAAAATCTAAGTGAAATATTTCCCCAAGTTGTTTTCACTAAAAGCTTTCAACTCATAATAATTTTTGCTTGATTTTTCTATAATAATAAATAAATATTTCATATAAATAAAACATATGACATGAAGTTTGAGAAATACTTCTCTGTCGAAATACCCACTGAGGACGACTGGAAGAACACTTCTGTGATCCGCAGTAACGAAGCTTTGCTCTTCACAGATGGCTGCCAAATTGATGCTTGCACTAGGTCAGGGACATCTTATTTATACCTCTCTTCTTACTGTTATCACGACCTTAAATTGCAAGGTGTTAGTGTTGAAGTGTGCGATGGTATATATTCGATTCCTGGCTCTGCTTGAAGATGATGTCTTTCAGGATGGTATGGACTTTAGAATACTAAGGCATGCTTGTCTATAAGCCTAGTGAGCTGACAAAAGGATGATTGTATTTAAAGAGTGGGTGCAGCAAAATACGGAACTCAACTGCTTCATTATTCTACAGAGGACTAAACAACTAATTGAATTTGGTGGGGGTCACTAGCACTCTTGGTGACCATCATTACGGGGCACAGCACAATGAATTGTCCGGTATTAATGCATGATCAATAATTCAAGCGCTGCTTAGAGAAGCAGAAGGAAACTGCAGTTTTGTATTTTATATGCGGATTCACGGAGACACTTTTTTTAATTCAGACTCTGTCTTCGGAAAGTATCACAGTCTTTATAAAATGTTATGGAGGGTTTTCAAAAACTCAAATTTTGTAGGAATGAATATGCGGGATATACTTGGATTACAATGGGCCTAGTAAGCTCCCAGTGCAAAAAAAAAATATTTTTGCTGCAATGAATATTAAAGTTATAAGAAAAAATTAGGTGTCCGCCTCAGATATGAGTCATATTTTGGAAACAAGTCATTTGAATTTGTTTAAATATTTTCCAAGGTACTAAAGTGTAATTTTTAAAAATATCATTGCAATAATTCTTTTGTGAGTCAATAGTGTGATTTAAATATTGACAGATATAAGCTTATTCCCCCATTTAGCATGTGGTCAATTAACTTCAAGTCCTTAAAGCACCGTCCCACATGTAAGTGTTTCATTCCAATATTATTCAGATAAATGATTCTGAGAATATAACATCAAAATGCAATAGGATGTAGTCGTATATATACCGGGATGTATCAGTATTGCCCAATTCTGAAATAATGTATTAACAACCAAAATATTTCACAGCTTTCTACCTTAAAAAGCACCTTCGCTCTTCGCAGCTGCAAAACTACATACAAAAATTATCACTTTAGAGAAGTCAGACTGAGAATTATATTATGAAAATATTTATCTTTAATTTGTCTTATAGGAAGGCGAGCCAACTATAAAAAGTGAAGAGAATCGCTATGAAAATGAGACTTTACTTGCGAAAGTTTATTTTGACTACCATAGAAATTATTTCGAAAAACAAACATTTTTATTTATAAAGAAATTTTTCTAATATATTTTCTTTAGAATCTTAAAAAAAGATTTTAAACTTCTCTTTATTTATATGTATATGTATGTCTGTCTTAAAACAACTATACAGGACTGGTAAAAATAAAGGACGTATGCGAATATTATAATGACAACCATTAAACAAAATTTTATTATAGACAATTATCTTTGGTCAAATTTATATTCACTGTCGTTATCAATAATTTATAATAATTTTATTCATTTATAAATGTATAAACTGGGTATGACAACAAAAAAATTTATATTGTTATTGTTGTTATATTGTTGCATTTAGTTCTTTTATTGAATAATTATATTGATCAGATCTGTCACAGAACTTGTACGAAATTTTAAAGAAATCACATTTTTCAATTAGCAATGCGTTCATTTAATTTCTTTAGCTTTCAGACCTTTAAAAAACACTTAAAAATTCTTGTTCGCACATATTTTCTGTACCTCCTAGAAGTATTAGAAAAGAATTTTTTTTAGTTCAGAGACTTACGAACAAAATATAATAAACATTTAATTATTTGTTGGATTGTAATTTTTATAATTATATATTTATAAAAAGGACGAAGAACGTAAAATATTAGATTTCTGTGACACATCTTTTAATACGTTATTTTTTGTAAACTATATTAATATTTTATGTATCATTCCTATAATTTACTTTTAAAAATAAATGCCACAAATATGTGCAGTATAATAAATATCACCAGTGCATATAAAATTCTAATACTTTTTTTCTATTTACATTTTACATTGAGATATTCGGACTTACCATAAATAAAACACATTTACTCTTAATACTAGATACGGCTTGAGTTTTTTTCCACTTATTTTCTAATAATAAATAGACCAAAAGGTTTTCATTTTTACATTTTGAATAATGATGCTTAAATGTAATACACATTGAAATTTATTTAAGATGAATACAAATACTTCTTTAAATGTAAAAATTAAAAAAAGGTAAATCGAAAGAAACATGCTTTTAAATATTTTCTTTTTCTTAGACTTACAAAAGAATTGAAATTGGAATAAAATATTGAAGAAAAGTAATATTTTTTACAAGTCAAAATTGCCTCAAAGATACGCAAGTCTTGCATCTTTTGCCCACTCGATTCCTTTCTGTGTAATATTTCTAATATTTCTAATATTTTGGGGCCGCTTATAGCCAGTTAAATAGTTTTAACTGAACTACTTCTTGCCTAAAACGAAAATAACCCAGTTTTTCAACATTTAATACGTCACTGCATTTGATATAATTTTCAAAATTAGTTTTCCAAATTTCGTTTTATAAAAGCAGCTGCAAAAATAAAACAAAATACACAAAATAATAACAAAATTAGATATTTGGGTAAAATAGCAATAGAATAAAAAATCTGCCACATTTGGAGAATATCAGTGATTTGATAGAGTTACATGCCGTATTATTAAGATTTTCTATAAAAAATCTAAAAGGATTTTCAAACTTTGACAATTTTTGGCAGCCATATTATTTAAAATACATCTTTAAAAATTACCACAGACAGGAAAAGCTTTCAATAACACGTATAAATGGTAAACATTGTTGTATTGAAATGTGCATTCTGGTCGGGCAGCGATTCGGACCATTTTATTGAAAAAATCATATTTAGAGATGAGTCCCATTTCTGGGCAAATGGTTACGTCCAGCAAACAAAATTTTCCAATTTGTAATGATACCAATCCACATGAGGTCGGACAGAATCCAATGCATTTGATGTGGGTTTTGGGCTGACGCCCTTATCGGTCCATATGTCTTTTAGAACGAGGTCATCGTTAACGGTATGCACTATGTCTTCATGATTACCAAATTCCTTCCGGCTAAATTGGATGGCATGGACACCAACGACACGCGGTTTCAACAGGATGGCACTACATGCTTCGCAGCTTCATGCAACATTATATATTCTGCACTGGTGATTTGAGGGCATGGTCACCTTCACGTACTGATGATGTGAACTGGCAACCGATATCGTACGATTTGATCACGTTACACTTTTTCTAAGCCACAAAATGCACCGACCATCATAGCCAATGTCATCGGTTTAATTCAGCATGATTTATGCGCCAGAATAATGAAAAATATAACATTTTGGATGCGGCCCACCCAACCAAGATGCATCAAATGTTTGCACAATATTATAATTAGTGCCTAATGGCATTAAGAGGCCTCTTAAGTGAATGATATCTTAAATACATTTTGTTGTATTGGAATTTTAAGACATGAATCGCTTTATATGATGTATATTATACATGCGCTTTGCTGAAGGCCGGGAACGCTGAAATGTCTGGTCGTTTCAGAATTTTAAATGAACGTAAGCGACTGATTTCATTTCGTAACTTGGGCCTTTATTGCAAACATAATAAATCTGTAAAAATGTGCAATTTGTTTCTTCATTTCGATGGGGTTTGATATCGTGATAAAAATTGGGGTATTAGTTCATATAAAATAAAGTCCAATTAGTTTGGTCGCTACTCCAGTGACCCCACTACAGTCACAATTGGATTTTTTCGCTCTCTTTTGCATCCGGTCGAGTAATTTGAACATAAATTTTGAAATACCAACCCAATACCTGAGAGTTTTGTTTAATTTTTGGTCGCAAATGCTGATACAAATATCGAAAAGATCAGATGGATTGAAGTGTCTCTTGTACCATCTTAAAAACCAATACACTTGAAGGCTTCTTTAGAGACATGAAAAATATATATTTATTTCAATTATTATCACAAAGGGTTTTCATTCCAAGAGCTTCTAATTCATTAAGACTGTTAGCATCCATAATTGCAAATTGAAGCTATAAACACAATCCTGTCCGTAGAATTTCACCTAGAGATTATTAAAGGATTGTGATTAAATTTGTCATTTATATTCTCCCTCTTGAACCAAATCTCCGATTTGTTTGTCAAATTTTGTAATAGATATGATTGCCAAATACTGTTGTTATTCGCAAAGCAGAAAGTAGAGTTGAAAGTTTAATAGAGAAGGTCCTGTATCAGACTTGAACTTGTCTGATGTGAAGCCATTTATAAGTGATCGTTTAGTGTGATTTTTGGGGAAAGCCCGATATAAAATGAACGTAGTCATCACCGATTTCAAAAGCAATACGTTTTGATAGAAGTGGTTCCTACCGCAGTCCAGTAAATATGTTGAGCCAACACTTCAAATTCGCAAAATCGTAAAATAAGTTGCACCAATTCTACGAATAAAAAATGTTAGCAAATCACCTGACGAATGCTCTTTATGGAACTATTTAGTGCTCGATGAGTACACTGTTGCGCTCTCTCCCAAAATGAGTGCAATCGAATTGCCGCTAAACTAGCAACCCTACAACGCACTGCAAACATGACAAACTGTTCTTAAATGGTTAGATACTGGGTGAGCTAGTGTCAAAGAGTACTACAAGGCTGGTGCTGGATCTGTGCAAATCCAGGACACTTATTTATATTGAGATCCGCTATAACATTTTTAGCTCCAGGCGTTGGAAAAAACACTTTCGGCGTAGTTGCAGATACCCTTTCGATTAGTAGCTGATTGCAGTTGATATTGCCCTCGGACAAATGGGATTTTCTTAACAATAGTCCAGCCAGAAGGTTATATCTCCCAAGCGACTCAATGAGTATTTTGCCACCCTTTAAAACAGTCGGAATTGAGGAACAAGCATTATCCTTCACCCTTCTAACGAATGAACAAAAGCATCTCATCTAATACAACGTGACAGTATTGATTTTTGTGAGAATTTTCTTTAACTCTTAACTGAAAGGACATTTCACATTTTCGTAAATGAAACCAAGTGCAAGAAACAAATAATATTTTCGTTTTGACCTTCATTTATATTTTTATGTTTTAACTCTTTTATATTTTAATGGCAAAAATTAAATGTCCATAAAAAATTTATTTTCATTTAATGAAAAGTGTTACAACACAACTCAAATTCATTAAATTTAACAGAATCAGTTAATTGTCGTATTGCCACTGTAATATTTGTCTAAATTTAATTAAAACAAGTTTTAATTGGTACAAATTGCAGATGCATTATTTTTTTATCAAAACAATACAGATTGACTAATTGTCCAATTATTTTTAATATTCGCAACAATAGTTCGTAGCGGATTGTTTGTCATTCTATGCCAATAACGACAATTAGTTAAATATGTGCAGCCAAGTGCAATATACCCTGCAGTTCTTGCAACTTGTTTCATATGGGTTTGAAGTTCGAGGCAAAAAATTTACTATATGGAGTCGCTTAATGAAAAACTATGTGATTAATCGGTAGTTTACGAGTATAGTGAACTAACTTCTCCGATAAGCTTGGTGGCCTTTATCGTATCCGCAATATAGTAAATGCTACGGGCAGTTTAGTGGCGGAAATTCGGCGAATTTTTTTTTGCAGCTTAAAATATTTTCGATCAAAAATTGTCAAACCTTCACGGCCGTATACAAAGAACCTAAAATATCCTTAAATTAAAGTAATAATGCATTTACAAGACATTATTATATGAAAATCTATAAGCAAGCACAAACCCACTTTAAGCCTACTTTAAGTTTCCAAATATCTTTTTATAATTAGAATATCTGAATAAATGCAGCCAATAGCAATTGGTGTAGCACCTTAAATTAAAGTTTGAAATCTCAGCTCTTGTAGCAGTTTATTAGTTCCTTCGTTTTATTGGAAATATATCTTAATTATACAATATAATTGAAATACACAACAAACTTCTTCTTAAGAATGATTAAGAAAATATATAAAAACTAAAATTTTTATTTGATGTACGTACAATCAAAAGAAGTATAAAGGATTCATTCTAAGGATATTCAAATACTCTCTCCAATCAATTTATTTTTTTTTTTTGAGAATTCCTCCCCGTTTCTTATACGAGTATTAATGCAGGCATTATTGCGTTTATAGACGACCATCATAAATTTTGTAAATAATTTATTTTGCTTTAAAATAATAAATAATTTTTTCATACGAGTCCAGGTTAATTTTTGAATAAAACGAAGGTTTTTGGATAAAAATTTTTTTATTTTTCAACAGAGTCTCTTTTAAGCTCTAAACACCTTGTTCGACGTGTCTCCAATTTTTTATCCCTTCCAAAAAATAGGATTTGCTGTGGTTTCCTTGTGAGAAAATTTCATCCTTGCAGGATGAGAGAGCCACTGCTCCATGCTCACTCGAGACAAATCCGGCAAATAAAATAGATGAGGGAACAATTCGTAGCCTAATTCACGAAATTTTTCCGTGAAAACTGGACAAGTGTGCAGCCTTGTATTGTCCTGGTGGAAAAGATTTTTTTCTTGGCCAAATGCGGTCATTTTTGTTTGAATCCTCATTAAATTGACCCAATAAGTTGACAAAATGTTCGCTATTGATTGTTTTATACTTTTGAAGACAGTAAACGTGAATGCGAAAAAAGTCGCCATGACTTTATTGGCTCACACTCCGAGAAACCCACTGTTTTTGTCGTTGTTTGTTCTCTGTTGTGTTGTGGTGGATCCATGCTTTCTCCACGGTCACGAAGCGGCTCAAAAACGCATCTATATTGGGGTCGAGGGACGCCATATACTCCATCGAAGTTATTACACGTATATAGTCGATTGTGAGCAAACGCGGCAACCATCATGCGGAAAGCTTTCTCATACCCAAAATGTAAATCACTGACCCTTGTGATATGCATGTGGCTTACATAGTCTGTCGCACTTTCAATATCTGATAGGCCAACACAATACCGTGAATGTTTTCAATTGTTTCGGTTGTAGAAACCTAAACTGGGTGTCCAGAATTATCGGCATCTTCTGTGCTTGCACGGCCTATTGTAAATAACCAAATCTAACGCAAAAGGAGCTTAGTTGGCAGGAGCTTTGTCGCAGAAGAAATAGAGCAATGGGGCCTAACAAATGATTACTATGTTTATCCAGATTATGATCCTAGGCACAAGACTTATAATGTTGAGAATCGGTAGCTCTATAATTGCCCTCATGTGATTGAAACAGAACAACAGTCGCCGACTATTAATCAGATAGAGCATTTATTCCACACATTTAGAAGGAAGATTTCAGACTCGTTAAATAAATACTAAAAATGACCCAATAGTAGCTTGGAAAAAGAAATGGAATAGTATATTGCCCAAATACTTTAAAAAATTTGTTAAATATTTGCCGAGTCGGTTGGAAGTGGCAATACAAAACAAAGTCTTCCAACAAATTATTCATATTCATATAATACGTGTAACTTTTTTGGTTCCCTTTGTTCACCCTATTATCACTGTTTGACTCAGGGAGAAAAATATTGTGTGGAATCTGGTTGGAAATATTTAGATGTAATCAATTTCTGAGACCATCGATTAAGTAAATAAATTTAATCGATTTCTTCACTCAAACCCCAATAAGAAAACAAATAAACTAAAGGTTTAAAGGTCGTCCACTAGGTTAGGTTAGGTTAGGTTGATTGGAGGGGTGTGATAAGCCCATGTCATACGACATACACTTAAGCCAGTGAAGGCTTGTTGTGCGCTCCATTTAGTTATCAGACACAAACTGCCAAAGTTCTGCGGCAGGATTCGAACCTGGGACCTTCGCACTACGAGTCTAGTACACTACCTACTAGTCTACGAAGGTCGTCCACTAGATTCGATTTTTTTCTCAAAAGAAAACAGACTTTTTGACGTCTGACCAATATGGCGGACAAATTTGACATTTTGTGCAAGTGCTATATATTGCCTTTGCAACATTCAGCCTGTATACTCTTAAAATAAAGGGACACATTTTGTACACCGCAGTCCCCCCAGGGGGCACGGTCAATGCATCTTGTCTTGGTGGCTTGGTGTTGTGCTTCCTGGGGTATAGGGTTATCAGGCTTCCGGACCTAGGCCTTTTTGCTGATAACCCCTAAAAACTTGTATGTTGCTACCCAATCCCTGAAACAACAGGGCAACGGGCGCGCATGCAAGTAAACTAAAGGTAAAAGCGGGTTCGCTCGCTCGTCCGGAGGGGTAGTTGGTCTTTCCAGACCTTGACCTTTGGCCAATTGCCCTAAAACTTAATATGTTACTACCCAATCCCTGAATACCAGGGTAACGGGCGTGCATATAAGTAATTAAGGAAGTAGCTTGCTACGCTAGTCTGGGTAGAGGTGTTACCGATGCCTCAGGTTTGCACGGGACCTAAAATCGGAGGTGCTTTTAACACGCGGCTGACCAGAGTCCTATCTGGTGCCACGGGAACCAGTAGCCCCTAGGACGTGTCCTAGACTGGTTATTGGTGAGGGACCTTCGGTGATCACGTGGTGGCTGTGGTTAAAACCCAAAGATACGCGGGGAGAGGTATGGGCTGGATGAGTGTGTCTTCAATCATGGGCTAGTGGCATGATGTGGATGTTCTCTTCAGGCCATATATCTCTAGGTGCTGTTGCTATTCGACAGAGCTGCTCTAATGGTTACGGTAGGTGAAGCCTCAGGTCAGATGGGGGTAAAAGTTCCACTGCCGTGCCATTTGGGTAGTAGGAGGTTAGATAGCTCCAAGCATCTTAGCAAGGTGTCTGTACATGGTCCAGCAGCCTGTACGGAACTTGCTACCATGTTGTCCCTGTCAGGGGCACATGTTAGTTGGCGCTCCGTCATGTGCCCTTGGCGGGGGCTACTGGGGCGGTGGTGAACGTGCTTTATTCACCCTTGTGCAATAGTGCACCGTCAGGTTGGGCCTTCGGGCAGGTACTGACGTGAATCTTTTGCAACTCTGTACATCGCAGTAATTAATGGCTACGGCATGCAGAAGCTTTTGACATTAACAACTACTTTGTCTTCAAATTCATATGCGACTCAAATTTGTTTGCTTTAACTCTACTCTATAGTGACTAATGAACTTTGCAAAATATGAATTAATTTCTTTTCTTAAATTTATAGGTTATATTAAACGCATTGAAAAGTATTAAATATAGTGTGTTTCCCATTGTAATATTAAGAAATTTTATCATCATTCCATTGTACTTTCTTTTTCAGCAAAATTTAAACACCTTCCCTTTCAGTGAAAAGTTACTAAAAAGAATCCCTAGAAGTAGTCCGGATCAAAGTTTCGGTATTTGGCTTCTTTTCGGTATGGCTCTTCGAAAGATTTCTTTTAGAGAGTTTCGGTCAAAGACCTTTACTCGCACAGCTGCTCTTACAGTTAATGTCGTACTGTTGCTGTTTTAATGGTGATGTGGCCGACATGTTGACATCTGAACATGTCATGATGAAGTAAAATTTCTCTCCGAGTTTCCGACGCAAAAGCAAAAAATTTTATTTTGCATAAAGCAGCAATTTAAGAAAATAATGAGATTATGTACGTTGTTTCTTAAATATCCCTTTACAATATAAATTTAAGTCAACATTTCAGAATAATGTAAATTTTATATAAGATATTTTAAGATTAATATGATTGAACAGTAAAAAAAATAATCGTAAATAATGGTAAAATTTTTATACTCGTATGACTGGTGGACTTAATCGATTTTGCATTTGAAAAAAGCAGACAATTTACATTCAGCATTTTTATTTTTGAGTTTTTTATTACCGAAACAACTCAATTTTTATTACAGATTTGTATAAAAATAAGGCTTTCATACTCATCTTATTTAACATGAGGAATAAATTTTGGTGGCTCCATCATGTCTTTTTTTATCTCCAGAGATCTAATTTTACGATACAACAAAGACGGATATTGATTGATATTGTTGATACAAAATTTTCGGTTTGTGACTTCTAATAGATTAATTTGAGTTTTATTTTTACATGCTTTGATTATATTACGCCAAGCAACAAAATTGATTTGATTTTTTTTGTAATGGGGTACAATTATGGTAAATCCTTGATTCTACGGCAAAACAATGTGGATGCTTGTCTTAAATTTCATTTCTTGTTTCCGTGCTTGGGACAAGTTTCAATAAACTTTAGAAAGTTTTCATAATTTCTTTTTGCACAATACACGAATCTTGCATGTATCATATTTCTTAAGTTCTTAGCATTAGACATTATATACTTAAATAGACATGATGAAATTTCTTAATACCCACGAGATCTTCGAGCTTCTGGCCAAACAAATGTATGACTTATATTTTTATTAAAATTTCGCCTATAAGAAGCTACGAGGGTGTACAGATTAGGAAGAATTTTTTAAAGTCGAAATTAAATACGGAAATTTTATCTGCGCCCATTAGACTAAAAGGTGAAAATGTCCTCTTAAATAAATTATGTATTATTCAGTTTATAAAAAAACATTCATATATTGATGTTCTTCTCTGTTGCCCAGAAAATAAAATTGTTTCTACAACCACTAGAGTGCGTAGAAAATCAGAATGTTCTCTGAAAAATATAATTTATTATTCAGTGAGAAAACTATACGATAAAATTTAACATATAGTGAAAATCGTTTTTGTTATTCAGGAAAGTTTTTATGAAATTAAAAAGTTTATGATTAAATTAAATGCAGTGAACGGTTCATATATGATTTTCATTGTAAATGGTTAATCTGGAAAAATGGCATGAGTGCACTACTTCCAAAAATCCTTTTGCCACTAAATCCTATACAGAAGCACTAAAAAGTAGAATATCTTGTAAGGACCAGGCCAATTCTTAATTCGTTAGAAATATTGTGAAATCGTTTGAATTAACAAAATATATTTTTGCATTTTCTTACATTTAACATGAGAAAATTTCTCCCCATTAAAGGTTGTTAAATCCGAAATCGCCCAGATTCTCAATGAGAAAAATATTCAGAGTAACATTGTATGTGCAACAAACAAATTTGCTTTGCAACAGTTAATTATTTAAAAAATAACATACAAAAAGATTTTTTTGATGTTTAGCGAATGAAGTGCAAAATTCATATATGGAAACTGCATTTGACAAATTTTTATTTTTCTTAAATTATAAATTTTTGAATTTTTATAAAGTGAATTTAAAATTTCGCTTTCACTATTCTCAATTTCTAACACTGGCTCTTATTTGTTGGCTTGTTTTGCATCTAGTTACGTAAATAAAATTAGATAATTACATACATGTACATTTGTTGTAATCCATTTAATATTCCCCATTTCTGATTATATCCTTGTTCCCTTTCCTCGCATTGAACTCTTATTCGCTTACAGCAACTGGTCTTAATGGAAATTCTACGAAAAAAAGAGCCATCAACAACAAAGCGAAGGTAAATAATAACGATAATAATGATGATAAATACACTGATTTAATGGTTAATTAGCATTTTTAAAATTAGAACAATAGATATCGAGTTTTATCAAAACATTTGCTCATGTAAATTATTTAGCTGAAATGCACACACACAATTATTTACACGCATGTATTTATATCCATATTTATATAGAGTATGTGTATATGCATTTTACACAAACACTATGTAAGTTCAATGTAAATGTGTACATACTCATGTGGATTACCAAAATGATTAGTTGCATTTATCTAAAGGCATAATTTACACAATATGGAAATGTGAAACAACACAACACAACACCACCCACCCAACCCTGATT
This sequence comes from Germaria angustata, assembly GCA_963681545.1. Lineage (NCBI taxonomy): Eukaryota > Metazoa > Arthropoda > Insecta > Diptera > Tachinidae > Germaria > Germaria angustata. Next base: position 30,926,634 of record OY812999.1, on the reverse strand, counting down.
CAACTATTAAATAAAACAGTATAATTTTTGTTGCATGCGTAATTCTAAGTCTAATTTTAAAGCTGGAAAGAGATAATTTTTTTTTACCAAGCGTTCCTTATAGATTCAATATCAAGTTTATTTTTGATTGAGTCAATGTTAAACTCATCTTGAAATTTTCGAAGCAAAGATTAGTTTGCTGCATTTTTTTAAAATATTATATGGCCACTTCGATCTAGCGAGTAAAATCGTCGAATTAATCAGATTTTCTAAGCATTTTTTCTTAAATCGCAAAAATGATCTATTTCCTAAGACAAATAATATTTTAATGAAATAAAACTATTTTTGTAATAAGCCGTTGACACCGGCTTAAGCATATTTATTTTGGAAATAAATCATTATCTCGCAAATCATCTGAGAAATTTAAATAAAATTTTACACAAACAACATGTATCAGTTAAATCCTTGTTCACATTATATTCCAAATATTTTACTCAGTTTCTTCCTGAATACTCGTATTTGCCTTCGAAATTTTTTTGAAGATCTTGGGCATTTTTGGTGTCAAAATTTAATTTTTTTTTTTTAAATAGCTACAATTAGCATAAAATTTGGTGTAATATATTAGAGGAATTCGTTACAAAAAATCTGAAAAAAAATTTAATTTGTAAAAAAGTAAAATTTTAATCTTTTTTTTAATTGTTAAAAAATAAATTTGTTCCCAAAGCTCCAAAAATTAAGAGCGTTTGAAAAAACAACTTAAATTATTAGAAATATGCACTTGCTTAAAAGCAACAGTTAGTAAAAAAAATGATTACGCTTCTTCCACGCATCCCATCTAGACTTGGCTAATTAAAAAAAAAATCGATACCTTCAAAACTTGTTAACAAAGGTATGGTGTATTACAGAAGGTTAGACGCATCAAGACGACATTGTTTTCGGGACGTATTTCCTTCCGTTTTAGTAGTATTCACTTGAGAAAATTTACAACTCCATTTTAAGCGAACAATAGTGATTCAAGTAAATCGTCAAGGTGCAAATGGTACTCAGCACAAAATCGTCAGTCCTCTTTTTAGGAAATTGTTCTTCATACTTTTACATCAGTTGCTCGAAAAGGGAGGAATAGAAGTTGATCATAGACTAGTACTAGAAAAAGAGAAATGTTCAAGCTAAAAATATTATGGTAGAGCTTCGTGATGGATCATGCTAAAGGTGTCTCATTGTGAAAACCAACAGCTGCTTTTAATGAAAGACTTTATAATCCCTTCCTATGGCTGTAAGCCCGCATATCAATATATACATACAAGCCCGACCAAAGGCCAGTATGTTTGCTGGGTATTTACATCACATACATTTGCATGTGTGTGAGTGAAAAACATATTATAATTTATGATTCCATGTTGATGTCAATATTTTAAGGTAGTAATAGATTTTAATCGTAGTTGTTACTGATACAAATTTTGGCATTTAAACTTAAATGTTTAAAAATTACTAAATTAACATATTGAAATATATTGGCTATTTATCAGCTTTTGCTTATTCTTATGAATAAGAATACGTAAATAATATATATGTATATACTATTTTTTCAACAATCGAGCTTTAGGTCTTTATTTATAAAAACAAAACTTATAATAATAGAAAAAGTTTTTAAATTGCTCTTACATACATACATTTAATTTGTTTATGTACATATGTATGTAAAAACAACTTAAAATTTTTTTCTATTATTATTGTTAATTATAAAATAGTTTTTCTTGAAAACACGCCTAAAGAAGCGTCCAAATATTGAATATAATAAATTTGTTTATTTTTATAAAAAAAAGATAACTAAAGCTCGATTGCTAAATAACATGTATATTAAAATAATAAATGAAAATTAGTATAATGATTTCTTGTAGAATATGTTCCGATTTACTTCACTTAAAATCTTCATATGTACTGTTCTCGGGCCTCAGGCTCCTATGCTTGTTTTCTTATCATGACGTAGAAAGGATATTTTGGGGATTACGACACATGCACTGCACAGCGGAGTATTTTATTATATCTTATATAATATGGAGCCCTATGCTCCTTCTAAGGACAACAGGATTGTGTATACAAATGTACATACATTATGTAGTACAAGCAAAAAAGTCGCTGTCATTATCCCTACTAATAAAGTATTTCTGGCCCTGATGATGAATCTCTGAAATGCCGCCAGTCTTAGAATCACTTTTCCACAAGATATTGAAAAGCAAATTAGATCTCATTAAAAATAAATTTAAATTATTTAGTCTGGCCAGAGTTGAATTACGGTACTGCATTTATAAATTCAGGTTAATAATTTTTTTAAAATAATTTTTATTAAATTTTAAACGTGAAATTGAGTTAATTGACGATATCTACAAAATTTGTTAATTAAGCAACTTTTTTTTTGCAAATTTTGGCGTTAAAGGAATTGGTACTTTTTTTCTTCAAAATCGATTTGGCTTCTGTCGTGATTTTTTGGCATTATATTTTCAATCACAAAATTCATTGAAACCAAAATTATTGATATGGAATTGTTCGACAGGAAAAATTAATATTAAAAAATATGCATTTACAATATATAAAATGAAGTAATATGCAGAAAAATTAAATAATAACTTTAGAAAATACATAATACAAGCAAAAGTTAATTCTTTGTGAACAAAAGCTCCATAAAGTTATACAACTTTAAGTTTCGAGAAAAACTTTATCGAAGAAATAACACATTAATAATATTTATCAAAGTTATTCTGAACGCTCTTCCAACTATTTGTGCAAAAACTTTTCATTTGCAGTGGGCTAAGCACTCTATAGTGCTGCGTTTTATTAAGTTCTATTGTTGTCCATTAGTTTTACACATAAAGAAGTGACTTGAGATGAGAAACAAAACTTTTACATACATTTTAAGACTTCGTAGCAAATCTTCTGTACAAATTGTTGGATGGGCTACATCTTCAAAACTTAGACCGATCAAATACCGATCACATTAGCCCTTAAGATGTGGGCGATTTATCTCCAAAATATTTTGATTCTGTCCCACTGTGTTACAGTTCAGAGAATGGAGTTCTTTGACAGACGAATTGACAAACATTATTTCATATGTGTGAATATTATCTAAAGACATCGTAATTTAACAGTGTTAAAAGCTTACAGTCCTGGCATCCTTTGAGTGCAAATACTTATGCACGACTACAGCACTCGTCTTATATTTTTATTTTATTCACTGCACACTAAATTATGAAGCCAATTCCAGTTAAAATATATAAAACGAATTTTATAACCAATTAAATTTAATTATTGTAAACAAATTTCAATTTGTTTTACAAAACATTAATCTTTATTGCGAATGTTTAATTATGAAATTTCATTTAATCGCCATTTTCGTAACGATTTAAACCAAACGAAAAACGTACGAATGTAATGACAGTTATTGTTGAGGGGTTTGAGTGACAGAACTGCACGTGTTTGTTGCTTTTTATGAACGTTACTCTTAAATAACAACAATTGCAGTTCTTAAATATCCATTGAAATTTTATTTAAAATGCAGTTTTGGTTGCATAGAGATTTTTATATGAAACGTTTAATTTCGAACCAAATAATTAAGTTTATAATAAATGCTCATAATTAGTTTTTATTCAAATGTGTATTTACATACATACGAATGTGTGTGTGGGTGTGTGTGTGAGTATGATTGTTACCCTGGGCTGTGTGAAATCGAAATTGAAAAAAGAAAATTATATCAATTTATGTTTATTTAATTTTAAACCAAAATGATAATTTTTGGAAATAAATAAGCTTAAATGAAATTGCTGTTTCGTTCACATAAGTGAACGCATAAAATAAAAATGAGAAAATTTATGCGAATCTGTTAAATAACCTATTTATTATATATAAAACCAACTACAATCATTCATTCACATACACAAAAGTGTGGTCACACACTAATACCGTCATAAATATTGTATTCTTTCTATTTTACTTAAATTGTTTGCTTGTGTATGTGGGTGTGTGTGGGTGAGCATGTGTTTTTTTTTGTATGGGTTTGTTGGGTCGGTTTTAATGTTATTGCTGTTGTTGCATCTTTAAAATGCATATTAATTTTATGCTTTGTTAATTTTAAATAACAAATTGTCATCTGCGGTTGTATTTGCTGAACTTTTGTGTTTCATACATTATTTTTGTTAATGACATTTTATTTATTTATTTCACAGTTTTACCATAATTTTATCTTTTTGTTGTCGGTCAATTGTCAATTGTACATATAAAAATAATTTTAAATCAAATTATATGGTTTTCGTGTAGAATTGAATGAGTGTTTGAGTTTGAGTGTTTTCATAATCGTGTAATAAAATATATTTAGTATTTCCGTGTAATTGTCATTTTAATAAATGTAATAATTTAATTGTTTTATACACATTTTTTATGTATTTGTAAATATAGAGATGTAAGTATGTACATACATATATATGTATATCTATGTATTGCATACTGAACTGCTGTATGTCATGAGAATGTTATTAAGCTTGAGACAATGTGGTCACATTAGGCCATAAATGAGCTTTTTTTTAATTAAATCCGTAAACAAATGTTTATATCGTAAACAACACGAGTTTAATTAATGAAACAACTTTCCCTTATTGGTGTGCAGTGTGTTGTTTGCTCCTCTCATTGAAAAAAAAAATTGTCAATCTCAGTGTAATAACACATCGTGCAATTTCTAATTACACGTGTAAATAACCAGAAAAAATAACTTCCGTAGAAGTCAATAATGTCCACAACCTGTAAATTTTTCAAAATTAGGATGTGGCAAGTGTGTGTTATTGCAATATGTGCCCATTTCTAGATCCTACTAAATTGATATGGAGTCACTTTTAAAACGTTACACTTTTCCTTGATATTTTTGACGACTGGAGGTGAACGGGATTACTTCAACGGCCTCATAAGCATGCAACTTAATGATGGCACTAAGTTAACGTACACAGCTGTCTGTGGGAGCAAACGATTTTTTCAATTCAGTAGAAAATAACTTCCAAGTAAGTCATGAAAATGCAAACATTTTGACGCAGAAAAACACACATTTAATTCATTTCCCAATGAATTTATCATTAACCTGTCATTACGAAATTTTCCTTTCTTAATGTCTTCAAGACTAGGTATAGAAAAAATATACTAGAAAATGGTTTCATGTTACTTAACAACTACAAGTGCAAAGGATAACAGCTTGTCACTGGTAATTGTTTATTTCTCGAATGTCAAAGTAATAATTTGTTTTTTTTCTAAATTTTCTTATTAAGATGAAAAATGCACTAATGGATCCTTTGGAAGCAATGAAAATATTACTTTCAAGAACAGCTTCGATGCATTTCCTTTGAAAAGTTGCATGAGTAACTGCATGTTTAGTTTTTAGACCAGCATATATTTTAGAATTTTTTAAAGCTCAAGATTATGTGTTTTTGCTTTTTTTAAATTTGACTTTTTTCTCATGTGCCTGGCAGGACTGATCCCTGACCGTGTCTTTTTGTGTCCTTTGTTCATACTTATAAACTCAAGGATCAGTATAAACTACATACATTATTGCCCCCAATGCCAGTAATGTGCAAGCACGGATTAGGTGAAAAAATTATGGTGGGCATATCACAGGCTTCGGTCTTTTGCTTGTGGATATATCTATCATATGCTGCCGAATCAGGATATGCACAAGTCCTTTTCCTCAAAAATGCTTAATTTAAATCGAATATATAACAGTTATTTTCAATTAAGTTCAGAGCACTTTAGTTCGCTTAAAAAGAAATACGCCTCATTGATACGCCGTTTAAGCTAAAAATCATTTTTTATAAAAGTGCAAGATTAAATAAGAAATGAACCTCTTAAAAGAAACGAATTTCGCATTTACCGCCGATGAACAAAATCCATGTACATGCAACTGCTTTTATCTCGCTTAAGAAATAAATCTGAAATTCAAAGTCATCATACAACAGTTTAATAAAACGAAATGGTTTTCACGTGTACAGAGGACGTTTAATTAAAAACTAGCTGCACTCTGCCACACTTTGCTGCAGTTCAGTTCGGCATTAAGTCGTAATAATTATATATGAGTAAATTTAAAAAAAAATTAAAAAACCCTTCAGCAACAAATTTAAACTACTTTAAAAATAGATTCTAAATAGTTTGATAAACCTAAAATATTAATAAACTGAGACAGTGCCGAGAAAGTTATTAAAAGCAAAGTTGAATTTATAGCTTTCATCTTTAGCTTTCAGATCTCAGGAGTTACGCATATAATAAGGTATTAATATATTTTTGAAGTCGATTAAATTTTTAGTTAAAAAATTTTTGTTTTAAACTTTTTAAAGATTAATTAACACTATTTTTTCGACCTTTTTTGTTTTAATATATATAATTTTTATTAATAAAAAAATTTCCTGAAGAAGACGCCCAAAGAGGCGTCGAAATATTGAATAAAATTATTATTTTTTTAAAAAAGACCTAACGCTTGATTACAAAAAATTATATATATATATATATATATATATATATATATATATATATATATATATATATATATATATATATATATATATATATATATATACTTTTTAAAGATTGTTTTCGAAGGTGTTGTGGAAGATGCAACTCCCCCCGCCTCTTTCACATATCTGCAAAATATGCAGTCACTTTTGGGACATACTAACTTTAAGCATTCTTTTTTTTTAATTTTTAAGAGAAGTGAAAATAATACAGTGGCACAGTAATGCATATCAGAGAAATTCATGATGTTGATGACTTGTCCTGAACAGGCACAATATCAAATTCTCAGCAACAATTTGTAGTCAAATCTTCAGTCAACAGTACTTTCCCAGTACCTACAGCAGCCCAGTCCTATCTAGTCAGTTTTATTATGAAATATTACTTCGTATGGAAGGTTATATCAAATATTGGCCTTAAGGGGCCATTTCTGCATCACACAATTTTCACATAAAAGAGAATTTTTTGAAAATCCGCCCGTGAATGTCGAACCAATCGCAGAGCCAGCAGAAAAAAATATACCAAGCATTAGTATTCGATTTACACCTTCTATGGCAATCGATAATTATCACCATTTAAATTAGTTGTGAAATATGTACTTTAAACCATTAAAAAAGGATACAGGAACTTAAAGCAAAATTCCATTTACAGTCGCCCCACAACTCATGGTAGTGTAGAAACTGTTAGTGAAAAGATTAATATGTAAAATTATGTGCTTGTCTCTCTTTTTTTTGAGTCGATTATAATTAAATTGCGTTCAATTATAAAAACAAATCACTTTAAATGAGATTAAGCAGTTTAATGACCTCTCATCCCTCTCCCAATTTACGCAGAGAAAATAACGACTTATAGTTTTTATTTCTCTTCGTAAAAGCGATTAAACACAAATAGAGGATTTTTTTGTTATTTTATCTGAATTAACGACATTTAAAGCCTTAGACGATTTTAATACATTTTTCTTGGTATTTCACTATGGAGAAGTGTTGCATTATTGGAAAACTATAGTTTTTGTTTTTTGTTAAAAAAAAACGCAAGTTTATATTGAAATAACGCAATGCCTCAACTTGTTAAAATGAGGTCCATAGTTTGTGCAAATCTGCAGCGAATTGTCTTTAAAATTGTATAACTTTGTCAAATCGGCTGCATAATGCGACCGTAGAAGGAAAAATTGTCTTTGCTAGTAATTACGTAGATCTTCCGTAAACAAAAGATAATTCCCGTATTTATCCATTTCCACTCAACTAAATTCGATTGCCAAGATTCATAAACTGGGCGACCCAATTTGCTTGGGTTTTATCTCAAAGTTTACATTAAAGACATATGTTAAATAACTAAATGCCTTCTATGATAATAATATAGAAGCCCATATATCTAATGTCAGTTTAAATTGTGGCTGTAATTGAAAATAATATGGGGAAAATGTTACACCAAGTATTTTAACTTTAACTTAATTACATACACGAAAGTGAAACAAAGAAAAGAAAGCAGTTTCCAAGCTAAATCGTAAATCGAATATTTACAGAAAAGTTTTCTCAAGTTAATATGTATTTATTTTTGAAAATTATGTGAGATGTTCTTAAAATTTTTTTATTTTTTTATTTATATAGTTTTTGTAATTTCAAGGTAGTGTTTGAATGCGATCCTTAAAAACGTTTCTCTAAACGAACGTATTTCCATTATGATGATTATGCGTTCCATTGTGCATCCAAACTTCTTGCACTGAGTTTACACTTGTCAACTTTTGTTGAATTAATTTGTAGGCGCAAGGGGAACGAGATGAAAAGAAGATAATAAAAGTTAGCATGTACATTCATTCCCTTTTGTTTTCTGATTTGTTTTTTTTTTTCTTCTAAGAAAGAAAATATTTTCATCAACAAAAACGGTCGTAAACGCAAATGCAATTAAAAAAAAATGAATCAAAAAAAGTTGATTTAAGTTCAGTCTAAGCAACAGCTTTGAAAAAATCATATCGTGAAACAAAATTGAAAATGAAAAAGAATAACGACAGTTTGCCTTAGTGGAATTTTAAAATATTACTTCTAACACATGTTTGGAATTGAGCAAGAATTTATTGTTTATAATGAATTAAATTGACATTTCATTTATTTGTTGTTTCTTTTTTAGATCTATAATTTTATTTTAAAACACAAAAAATCTGAGATGATATTAAAAACATTTCTATTGTTATTGAAAGTTTCAGATAAATCCCGTCAACAAGCCAGGATTTTAATATTCATTTCCATTCATGTTGTGAAAAACTTTACCAAAGATTATTTTATCAATTGAAAATCCTCTCCATTTTCTCAGCTGTATTTAGCAATAAAATATAGGAAAAAAATCGTCATTATTGAGGATTACCAGGTCAATACAATTAATTACCACGCTCGCGGGTGGCTCTTATCGTTTAGTCATTGTTTCACAAAAAATATATTTTTGTGCCACTAGTAATTTTTCAACACACTGCTTCTGTTTCCTAAATTCTATTTGGCCATTATAATTGTTTCAGCAGCAACTAAAACGCATTGAAGTGCGCGCTTACCAAGTGGGCGCGTGTTTGGCTATAATAAATTTTGTATTTGCTGTTTAATTATAAATGTGATATATTTAATTTTCGAGCTCAAATAGTATAAAATTAAATAGATTGCAAGTAAGTAAATTTATTTGCACATTTGGTATCTGATTGCATCATAATTGCGTAGATGTTGCTGCCGATCGGCATGCATTTCTAAAATTCATTTATTTAAATGCTACACGCACACACAGGATTTATTAATCCTTTTGATTGAAATGGGCTTATGTGATTATAAATCATTAATATTTAACAGCCATCACAATGGAAAATAATTTGTTTTATAAACAAATTACGGAAACTAATAAAAGCGGACGAGCAAAGTATTCAATACGAATTTCCGTGAAAATTTTGTGCTAAATGCCTGAAATTTTATAGATTTAATTTTTGATCCTTTTCAAGTTTTTCAAATCATTTATTTAATTTGCATATATACATATACATATATGTTCAAGACTATATGATGGTATTTCATTTATTGCTTCTGCCTCTTGCAATTCTAATTTTCCTAAGCGTATGAGTGTTTGCCGATTGTGTTCATAACACTCATACGCCGTGCAAATTCCCTAGAAATTTTATTAATTTATTTTTACTCCTTTTGCATTAAAGCTGAGTAGCAAGAGCATTCATATAAAATAATTTAAATGAATGTAAAGAGTTGGCTAATAAAGACGGGTCGCTATTGAAGTAGAACAAAGAAATTTTTTTTAGCGAGTTGCGATGAGGTTGATTCCTTATTTGGAAGTCGCCACTGCCTGGTAGCACAACTAGAGGATTGCTGACTTAACAATGAGTTTAATGCATAAGCTTCTATAAATCATTTTAAGCCTGAAATATAAGCTTATTGCTTTTTAGGAAAAACTTCATGTTCATATCACTCAAAGTGGCGCAAGAGAAAAATTGCTGTCATCACTTAAAATTTTTTTTTACAAAAAAATCTAAGGCTACAGATACTCATTTTAAAAATTAAAGTTTTATCATAAATAAGTGCTGTTCCATCATGTAACCCGGTGTAGTGCTTTTTGGCAAGTGAGTGAATAATGAGCTAAATAATTGGCAGAATCCAACAAAACAAAATGATGATGATTTATTCGGCTAGGAAAATTAATTGGGAAAATATCCCAATTAAAAAAGCATACGATTTTTCAGTCATGGTGACTAAAGGCCCGCTAATAAGCCATATATATTCGACCAAAATATATAATTCATTTTCATCAAACAGTAAAATGTCCACAATAAATTTCTGAAATCGCCAACTATAGAAGATTTGGAACTTTCGTAAAAAGTTCATCGTTAAATGTACCCGCATTTCATTGAAGTTTACCTTAATTTAAAGTAAAATTTGAATTACAATACCATTTAAAGTTTAGAGGTTAATGAACAAATTTCAGGCACCGGAACATTGGCATCAGCAGCCAAGGTTATCGCTCTTAATTAGTCATTGTAGCGAAGTTCTTATCATGGGCAAGAATTTCTTGAAAACGTATGGTAAATACTGTATTTGAAATCGCTTTCAAAAACGCAATAAAACTGAAAAAATTATAACAGTGCATCCTTATGCCAAGAATTCTATTCAAATTGATATTATCTAACTATGTTCTAATATAATTGTCTAAGATGGACTAAGTAAGAGATTATTTAACAAAATAAAGAGTTTCGTTTCGTTCCTGGAAATTATCAATTATTTACATCACGTCTTAAATATAGTGCGTACACTTATGTATATTCTGTATATTATATTATATCTTTGGTCAGTTTAATAATTTTATAATATATTAATTTCTTTATCATGCCAGACTGAAGAGAACTTTGAATTTTAAATGAAATTCATTTCCCTCCATTGTGACAATTTAATTCAATTAATCACAATTTAGCTTAAAGTTTTTGCAAAAACAAATTCTTAGGATTTGCTTTCTTATGCATTTCTATTTTTGCTAAACAAAATAAGTTCAAAGAATTTAAACTTAATTATACATATAATACGATTTAACTACAATATAATTTCTTATGTTAATTTAAGTTGACAATATTTAAAATTTTACCATTCAGTTCTTCATTTTAGTTTTCCATTTCATTTCTTACCACATGGAGCTTTTGCAAACTCTAGTGTTACAAATATTTGTGTTTTTAGTTTTCTTCGTCCTGTATGATGTCAACTGAAATTAGAAGGGATTAAAAGAGAAGGGGATTAGTTTTAAGTTTAAGGTATAATTAAATAAATAAATGCATATTGTTTAATTATCAACACTTGTTTTAAATTAAAAATGGCAAAAATTTATAAATTATTAGTTTTTTTTTAAGAATACAGAGATGATAATTTAATTAAGTTTAAGTAAATATTTCTGCCTTCGTTACATTTTCATATTTAATTGCTTATTGTTCGAAATGTTTGGTCAATATTAGAATTACGCAGCAAATTCATAATTCCTGAAGGGACAAAGTTTCTACTACACACACGCATATTAACTAACGCCTGAAAATGGTATTTGTAGAGTGGAAATATTACGTGCAACAATGACAAAAGAAGGACAAAATTACCTGCAGTAACTTAAATAGAGCAATATTTTATTTAGGCCACATATACGATGGAGATGAGTACAGACGTTTTTCTTATTTAACTCTTATCAACTGTTCTCTGAAATAAAAGTTGTCGTCTATACGAGTAACCAAGACCGCAAAAGTGGCCAATCCAAAATTTTTCTCGCAAGCACTTTCACAACCTATCAAGAACTATCTTTGTGTTAATGACGCTTTAGTTTCTAGCAATCTGAGGACATTTTCCAGCTCGCAATAGAACAGAAGTAGTTGTTTGAAATATTTAGTGACCATGTGTTTAAAGTCTCTATAATCGTATGGATACCCTTAAGTTCAGCACTATTCACCAAATAATGAACGTTTTAATACTTGACTATTCAGAATCTTATCAATTAATAGAAATACATCAATCGCTTTATAAATAAAACTTATTTGATATTCAGATCGTTCCTGTTTTATAGCTTTGGACCAAATTTTATTTACCTTGAATTATATAGTGCAATTTTTAAAAATAGAATTTTTTGTGTGAAATATGGTCTGGTCATCCTGTGCCTTTCATTTTTATACATTTTACAAAATAATTTATAAAATGCTTTAATATTGTATAAATTTTCCTACAAAAACAATTATGATTACGAAAATAAAACAAGAAATAAACTCCTCATTCTCTTAAGGAAAAATTTTAATAAAATTACAAAAAAGGCCACAATCTGACACTGCAGCAACATGTCATTAATATATTGAAATGTTTTATATGCAACATATTTAGAAATGAATATGATCGTTTCTGTAGTACTTTTTTTTTACAGAAACAAGCATGCAATAGAGATTAAATTATATTGAGACTAGTTAATAATATAATACACAAAAAACAAACGAAGTTGTGGCATATTAAACATATTTTTCCTACGTCTTACTTTGGAGTCTCCTTCGCCCGTAATAACAACAAACAAAAAAAGAATTTTGGTGTCGGCGTAAATTTCTCTCGGTTTACATTGATCTTCCTTAAGGTGAATTCACCCGTTCGTTCTGCAGGAAATTATCGTTGAGAGACAATTTTAGTTTACTGAGAGTTTGCTCCCAGAAGATTCACCCGCGTCGAACAAATATTCTGTAGAAACAAAGCTACCATATGCAACAACTCTGTAAATGTTTTGTGTTACTTTTACAAGCCGGCAGCACAGTGGCAGTTGATTGCAATTTGCTTTGTTTTAAATTTAAAAAATTTTTATAAAATAAAAAATATACAAATGAATAAAAGTCAAGTGCATGTTCTAATAGCTATTTTGTTAAATAAATATAAAAAATTTACAAATATACTCTGTATATTATTATACATACATATGTACATATAATACGATGTGGCAGCTCATTTCAGTTTTGCATAAAAAATTTATGTATCTGGCAGCATAGTTCAATTCGTTCGGGAAGATAATTAAAATTAAACCAATTCAAGCAAAAAGTGTTCCGCATTAAATTTACTCTCTTTCTCTCACTCTCTCAAAAATAGAGACGTCAAACTACATATAAAAAAATCGTTCGGAACGTTCAGAACGAACGGGTGAATCCACCTTTAGGGATCACACTATACAAGTTGTTATAGATGGGATCTTATCAGACGAGTTAAATATTAATTTAGGGTGCCATACATACACTCATACACTATTTCGTAATTTTCTTAATGGCCTTAGAATCCCATCCTCTTTTTTGCGGATGACAGCAGCATTTGTTAGTCATATTTATTTGTTGAAAGGCCCAGCTTGTTGGCCTTAAATCAGGATTTTGTGACAATCTCCAACTGATGTCATATAAATAGGGTCGATTTTAGTGATCGTGGGAACCAATGTTGTATGTTTAAGCCCAAGCGTTCGATGGACTCAGCTTCAGTTTTTTATGATGGTGTAGGGGGCACATCACTTCTGCTAGTCTACTTACTTTTTATACAACATATATCCAACTGATGATAGAACACAACTCTCATGCATGGGCCGGTGTGTATATTTAGAGTTGTAAAAATTTTAATTTTAAATAAAACTCAAACAATTGATTAAATTTACTAGAAAATTTATTCCAAAAGCATTAAAAAATGGAAGTTGCTTTGGAGAATGATATTGTCATTGCTTTCAAGGTGTCCGATAGAGCATTTTTTCAACTTTAAAAAAAATAATAAAAAAAATCTTCCTTCAATTTCTAAAATATACTTATTTCTTAAGATTTACGAAAAAACAAGTATTTTTTTTAATTTTCAGTTGAAACTACATTTTCGTAAAAAAATTTAAATTTGTAAGTCTTCAGACGTTAATTTCTAGTGCTTCTATTAAAGACTTATCCTGGTCTACTGTCAACTATTTTCTTTGTAAAAACTAGAAGAAAAATTCAATTAAAGGCATTAAAAAAGACACTATATAAAAGTCATTTTGAAATTTGGTAAATTGCATAGTTGCTGCATCAAAATTTTCGAGTTTTCATGACATCCTCGGAAGCTCTTTTTGCTGAGTTTCTTCTAAGGACATTTATTCTCACTACTATTCTCTATAAATATTAACTTAGCCCAGTTGCTTTGCTCAATTGGCTGAGGTGGTAGAAGCGTCATAATTAACTAATATTCCCAAGTTCATGTCGTAGTCTAGTCAATAAAAATATCAATTAGGAATCAAATAATAAAAAACAATGAAATTTTAAAATGCAAAAAGTATAATTTTTATGGTTTTTCATAAAACATTAAACATGACTTCAAGTCCAAAGTACAAGATCCACACAAGTGAACATTTTACAATGGCAAGCTAATGATGAAAACATTGGAAAAGATTTGAATTTTCACCACTTTTGAATCAAAAGTTATGGATCGTATTGAACTTCTTGGAAGTTCTCTTTTTACTGGATAAATTAGTGGCTACGTTTTCTTTAAATTGTTATCTACATCTTAGAATTGGGTCCTACAGAAACCATTATTTTGTTTTTTATTTAATAATAGTTGGTGGAAGAAAAAAATTAAAAAAAAAATGCCAGGTTATGCTTCCTCACAGAAACTGTAAGCAACATGCACCTTCGCCTAATACTAATGGTTTCCACCACTGTATATGGGCTCTTCAAAAACTAGATTCACACGTCAATGAAAACTCCATTAAAATAGGAGCTCAGTGCAGTTAGTCGTAGCAACCCAATGACACGTGCGAGAGTGAGATGCAAAAATGCCGAAGGTCTATCACCAAACGCAAGCCTTAGGACACTTTCGCGACTGGAATTTATGTTTCAATATTAAACGCTTTGCACAAAAACCTGCAGTATACGATAACAAACATATATTTTGGACTTTAAAATGTTCTATAAAGAGAAATTTCATTTTGAAATTAAGATTACATTAATATTTAATAATTTGGGTGTTTTTTTATAAAAATAATTTGGATTATTTTTCTAGAATCTCCTGAATCAAATAGTTTTGATAATAAAAATAAAATATTAACAATATATAAAACTTTTAGTAAAAAAAATACGTTTGTCTCAATAAATAATAATCATCCGTATTGTGAATGAAAGGCGAACAAATTTTTCACAGGATTTATTTCCCATAAGAAAAAAAGTTGTGAAATATTCCACAAAATAGTATGCAGACAAAACAAAAATATAAAATTGCCGATCGAAATTCAGGAGAATGGGCACAGATTTCATGTCGCATCTTATGTACGATAAGGGTGAATATTATTTGACACATGATGTACTCGTAGACAAGTGTTTGTATGTAAATAAGGAGCGTGGCTCTAACCGAATGCCCACAAGACAAATCTTGAGTTTTAATTTAATTTTATTTTTTCTTCATTATTATATTTTTATTTTATACACCGAATCTCAACAATAAAGCGACTAATTTCATATATTAAATTCTTTAAAAAATATATATATATATATAGTTTTGTGATAAAAGTATTTGCTGCAAAAATTTAAATCAATAATAATTTACACTCTGTTGCAATAGAAACAGTAGAGTAAATAAACCTGTAATACTTTTCGTAAAAAACAATTAATAGTTTTTACTGAAAATATTATTTGAGCCACAATTATTTAAAATATCCATGATGTGTTTGTTTCTGTTTATTTGAACATATTTTTATGTGCGTATATGAAAACTGTGTTAAATTTAACCACAAAGTATTCAAAATTACATGCGCTCACGTACACAAAGACATCAGGACGAATAACCCTCTTAACATTTCAAAAGATTATTTATGATCAGCATTCCGACTAAGTTTTTGTTGGCAGAAGATGAATTTTCATATCCTATTAGCGGAAAGAACATGAACCACGAGTACTATCGCTTTATTATCTTTTGAACGTGAGTTAGAGATGAACTCGTGAGTTGTTTGTCATTATGGATAGTGCAAAATCAACAACAAAATATTTTCTAACATAAATATAGCGTGTGAGGGCACCTATTTATTTGATCATATAATAAAAACATTAGAGGTCAAAATAGCAATCAAATGATTTCGTTGTCATAACGATATATTCATAATAATATACTCTAAGGCCATTAAAAACTTTTTTATATATAAAAGTTCCAACAACGCATCAATGCCATTCGTTAATCAGCATCCAAATAAATTCGCAGAAATTTCATTTAATAATTACCAAAAAATTTCAGCTACACTTGTCCACCCACACCATATAATACATTATCACGTTAATGCCCACTTATGCACATGACTAAGGGAAACTTTACTCATCGACTTTCATCTGTATCCTTAAAGCCTTTCGAGATTTTTATATGTCTCTTAGGCATTACTATCTGTAATGACTATTCGGAACTGCCCAGAAAATGTTTGCAGGGAGTCCATTTACACAAATACAAGCAGTTACATTTCTATTTATACAAATAAATAAATAAATGTATCAGCATTAAAGCCACATTAAATAAATGCATTTCAACAGAAAAACGCACACCATCATAAACATTTACTTATTGTGTTTTCAACACTCGTATGTATGGATGCATGTATGTATGTATGTATGTATATAATGGTTACAACAATATCAAATTTGCATGTATCCTATACAAATACAAGTGCATACAAAAGCAAATACATAAACGAGAGAAATTCGAATGCAAATGTAAATGTAAAACCATTGCAAACATCAACACTCTTAAAACCGCTTTACCAAAATGTTGAAAATACACAAACAAACATGCAATAACATGCCTGGACACACATGCATTCGTCTGTGGATTTGTTTGTGAGTTTGTGTGCAAAATATTTTCACTTTTATTCCACTGTGTTTGTTCAACATAAAACGCATTAAACTGTAAATACACGTCAAAAGCATGTACAAACAAAGTCACTCACGCCTCCGCTTTCCCGCAAGCCCACTAACACACACCCATACAAAAAAACTGAACCACTTGCATCAAATAATCACTCCTATCCACAACTCATAATACGTTTGCAATGATGATTTTGGAATGCAATGATGTGCTCTGCATTAAATTTCACAGCAATCAAATGCAACATTTTTTGTTTTGTTTGGCATGGTTTGGTTTGGATTGGTTTCATTTTCTATTTTATTTTTTTATTTTTTATAAATAATTTATGCACTACTTTTGAATTGCACTAAAATGATATCACACACAATCAGTCACTCGTCTACAGTGAGTAATAAAATAAACTGCTCATGTGAATTACGGACACACATGCAACGTCTTAAATTGTGTCTTGAAGAATCTGGGAATGTTGTGTCAAAACTAGTAATAAAGATTTCCCGATTTCTATACTCTCCGAGATATTGGAATGAAAAAATCCTTCTCAAACCGAAATAATCGGCAAAGAATTAATAGAACATCCAAAACTTTTTTGTTCTTATTTAGTAAATCGAGTAAAATTATCAAGTGCTCAATATGTAGATCGCTAACCTTCGAAATGCAATGCATCATCGCGACACCAAGTGAAATTTATATGCAGAAAAATTTTTTTAAAAATTTGTTTTTATTTCTCATAGAACTCTTTCACTCGATAAAGGCATTGATTGAAATTCAGACGCTGGTTTTTACACAAAAAGTTTTCATATTTTTATGAGAAACAAAAACATTTACAAAAATTTTTGAAGTCTTTTTTTTATGAATTTCATTTAATTTTCAAAACTATGCACAAAATTTAAATCAAAATTGCCACAATTTCCATTTGAAACCAAAACTTGTTTCATAAGCATTGTGGAAGAGTTTTTCAATAAGGAATTCCAAGCATTGGCAGTTGACAGCCGCCATATTGTTGAAGCTACAATATGGCAAATAATAAAACTACTTGGTGGAAACGGGTGTTCTGTTCGAACAACGTTCTGCTCACATCTACCATTTCAGTGTCGCTATAATCGATCTACTAGGAGGACTACTACTGCTGCGTGCAGTGGTGGATAAATGAGTGTCCGCTAGATCAATTAGAAGAACTCAGCCTTTCGCAAACTACAACTTGGCGAATTTTGCACCGTGATTTGTGCTCGCTTCACAAAACATTCAAATGATCCAGAAGCTGAAGGTGAACGACCATAAAAAAGACGTGTGCTCGCGGAATGGTTGGAAACTGATCCATAATCTTGATCAAAAAAATATCCTTCGCAATGAGTCCCATTTCTGGATAAATGGGTACATCAACATACAATATTGTTGAATTTAGGACGATAGAAATTCATATGAGATTCAGAAACGTCTAGTGCATCCCGAAAGAGACACTGGTTGAAGGCACTATGTTCGATGATTACCAACTGCTTCTGGCCTGAATTGCATGGTAACGATACCAATAGTATGAGGTCTCCACAGGACGCTAGTACGTGCCACATACCTCATGCTACATAGGCTTAGTCTTTTTAAGTGGAGGTGAAGAGGTCTGGTTACCGAGATCGTGCGATTTGATCGCGTTAGACTTTTTCTTGTGGGTTTATTTTAAGTCGCAGGTCTATACAAATAACCCACAATGCCTACATAGCCCAGACCATCGTTCAAGTTCAGCATAATTTAGGCACCAGAGTCATAGAAAATTCGACATTTAGGAATCGCGCAACCTAGCAAAGCCGTGCAAGACACTCTTCAATGTTATATTCCATACATAGTTCAATAGGAATTTCAATGAATGATATCACTACCACACACTTTTTCATTTAAAAATTGCTGCCTTTTAAGGAAAGATCTTTTATGTTTTGGAACGTTTCATTTCTCCAAATCAAAACAACTGCGAATAAACTATTGTTAGACAATCATTTATTTATATTTTGTGAAAATTGATTAAAATTTATTCGGGATTTTGCACCAGTTAATTTGTTAACAAATTAATTGTTTGTCGTTGTTATAGCTGTGCACCTTCTTACATTTCATTGGCACTAGGCCAATCATCAGTGCACTATTGCCGCATCATATTTGAAAAGCATTCGCGCTCGTATATTCATGCAAAAACCCACAAATACTGTATTAGAATTCCTTAGAACTCAATGACATATTTTTCTACTTTTGTATTACAAAAAATATTAAAATTCACCCGAAATCATTAAAACTAAAACTGCCCGATTTGGATCAGATGGGAAAACTGACGACAAAATGCAAGAAGTCGATAAAACCAGAAACAACTTGTAAAGTTAAATGGAAATACTTAATATTGAAAATTCATTATTTGGGATATTCTCCCCAACTAATCGTTAGAAACAATTAGAGCTTTTGCAAAATGCATACAAAAAATCAAAAGTTTGTTGTGGCTTAACTCTTCATATGCCGACATTTCATTGGTTGCTAAAACCAAATAGTCAGTGAAGTTTGAATGTTTTCAAACTGCTTAAACTTCACTGACGATTTGGTTTTAGCAACCAATGAAATGTCGGCATATGAAGAGTTAAGCCACAAAAAACTTTTGATTTTTTGTTAAATGGAAATATTTAATGGGTTTAAAAGCTTCAAGCCTCGTAAGGAGCACATGAATATCGAATGTGATCACAATTTGCTTAAACTTGGAAGTATCAGGATAATGATTGCAAATTAATAAGGCTAAAAATCTGGATTTTTTTTTTTCAATATTTTTAGAAAAGTGGGAAGGGAATTAAAGCATTTTTTCAGATATTTTTACAAAATTATGAGACCTCTTAAAACTGAAGGTCTTTCCTACAAATTTAGTTGGAACATTTAAACTGAAAACAAACATGGATTTATTTGCAATAAAAATTTAGGTTATTTGTTCCTGTTTTCAATATAAATGCTTAAACGAATTTTTCTTTCGCACTTCTTGGTAAAGATCCTTGAAAATTGTAATAACACCAACATGGACGAATGTCTTTTAACAGCTTTCAGGCTGGTATTAAGATGAATGAAAATTTTGCGAAATTTGTAGAATATAAAGATTACAAATTAAAAAGAACAGTTTCAAAAATTGGCGAAAAAATATATTCAAATTTGTTTAGAGTCCTAGACGCAATTTAAGGCATTTTCGGGAATGTTTTCCTTTCTCATGTTTAGATTAGAATAAATAAGGTTCACTGGAACCTAAAATGGCTTCCCCTTAATCTGAGCATCGGACTGATTGTCATATAGAGGAAATAATACATATATTTTTTACTACACACTGCGAACTCACGTACACATACTAATGCATGAAAAGAAACGTGTATGTGTGTCCCATATGTTTATATTGTATAAAAGCAAAAATTTACATTTCAAATGTAGGTAAAGTACGAGTACTCGTGTAATAATGTAAGAATAAAAGCAAAGTTGTAGTGCCAAGCAAAAGTTATGGAAGGTTTCATTCCTTTCTTTCTTTTTGTTTCTTTTTAGAAGGTATTCTCTCGAAAGCAACAAATATAAATTCCATTTCCAATGAATTATTCACACTTCACCCTCCTTTTCTTCAGCGCCGCAAGCCAACAACAGGTCCACTTCAGTATTTATTCAGCTGAAAAACTTTACGGAAGTGAAGGTACTAAAATATGCATTGAAAACAAATTTGTGTTTAAGTTGTTCAATCAATTGTAATCAAAATTCAGTTGAAATAAGGAAAAACTATTTTGTTTTTTGCCCGCGTGCTCATTCGCGTTCAGTGCTTAAATTCTAAAGCAATTAACGGCCTTATGAATTTAAATAAAATACTCACAATCAAAGCTCAAATATTTAGACAAGGGAAAATCCCTCTGTTGCATGTACGAGCACGTCTTAAGATTTATGTGTCAAGAAAATTTATGTGAGCTTCATCCCCATCTGCAATGTTTGTAAATAAAAAAAGTTATCAATTAAAAAAATCAACAATTTCTTTGGACCACAAACACGATTTAAAAATTTATAAAGTTTTATGATTGTATGATTCATGAGGATGTCAAACATCGCCTACGATTCTATCTTTATAGCCCTCCCTACAAGATTAACTTTGGAACGAGTCCTATAACGAAATAGAGGATGTTGCCTTAGACTCCTAAAACGAAGAAGTATCTCTTTCTCCCAAATATCCTGAAAACGAAGCTTTTATAAATCTTACAAAAAACGGACTACTATCGTGACTTTATATGCAGAAAAATTTTAAATTTGGCTTTCAGTAGGTGTTCAAGTTGGGACTCTTTTTATTGAACCTGATGGTGCATGATGACACCGTAATTTGCTGTCAACCTTTCATTATTAAATAAAAGTAGAGTCTCAATTTGAGTCATATGACACTTTTGAAGACGGTGCCAAATGTCACTGTGCTTTGACATTCGTGATGAAGATATATAGAAAATTAGTTGTCAAAAAGCCATAGAGCGATACACATCTCAAGAACGTTACGCTCATTTGACAAAGTTTTAGTCTGTCGTTTTAAAGTAGCGTGAGTTTCGCTGAACGCCTCATCCAAACTGGATCCACAATACATGTCATATAAAATAAAGAACCATTCTGTAGAAAGTTTTCTGTTTACATATTTAAATTTTTTCCAATACGTTCAATCAGCGTCCTTTATGTTGTAAGAGCGGCAGTTCTAATGTTCTTCTAAGGTGTCCTGGTGTACACATGCCGTTAAATATTTAGTTGGCAAATCTTGGTTTCGATATTGATCTTGATTTCCCTAGAAGGCAACGAACGATGGACTAATGATTAGTAACAAACAGAACACTGAAGATGCCACATAGCCGAGACCGGGCCGCTTACAACCTAAATTTGACATGAGGTGATGGAATATATTTTAAAATTTGGTGATTTTAAAAACTATTTTCGAACATTTGGCAAATGTTTAATAAGCTTGAATAAATTGTGGCATAAAATAATAAAGAATTTTTATTTAATTAAATGTAATTACGTTTACGAACTCATTTATTCGTGGATAGTTGCAGAATTGTAAATGATTGTCATTAATTAACGTTCCTACTTTCCCCCTAGTTGAGTAAAACTTTAGTAGAATAAGGAGAATTCTTTTAAAAGTTATTTATTATTTCATGTCTCATTAGTTCTTAAGAACTGCTACCACAAACTTGAAACTACTGACGTAAAAGTAAATTTTGTACCCAAAACTTTTCATATTCATTTTTCCTTCTGGATAAAATTAATAACCTCATTAAGAAACTCAAGGATGCTGATGCAAGTTCTTCTTACTTCATATTAAGGACTAACAAAAATAATAATATAAAGAACTATTATTATATTTGAACTAAGATTTAATAAAGTATAAAGATATTTGTTTAATAATCGTAATTGAAAATTTATGATGTAGTTCGTCTTGAATTGAGGTTTTGAAAATTTAATAAAAAACTCTTAGGAAAACTATGGAAATTCATTACCAAGAATCTATCGGATTTGAATAATAAGTCGTAATATATTTATTTATATATAGAAATGATCCAATCATACAGAAATATAAGACTAACCCGTATATAATATGGCTACCACGAGGAACGTAGGGTATCAGCTAAAAGTCATAATTAAAAAAATGTTTGGTTTTTAAAAGTAAAAAATAAGAGTATAATTTAAAAACGTTTAAAACTTCCAAAAATTCAGAAAAAAGTTTAATAAGAATTAGAAAAATCTTTCGGAAAAATTGGAAATCGTGTTAAATAAAATTTTTGTTCCAGCAAAATGTCTTTTTGGGATTTACGACAACCATTGTGAACCTGAATTTTCTTAAATGTTGGCTCATTATTAATATTATTATTATTATTTTTTTTTTTGAGTTGGAGTGAATAATAAAGAGAACAGCTCTATCGTTATGGTAATTTAAGGTTTATAGTGTTTGTATCACAGAAACTTTGTTTAAGTAGTTCACTAATGTTTAAAAAAAAACCGATTTAAGTTTCAAGTGCGAATTACTTGAACTTTATTATTCTGTTTCTTATTATCAACTAAACTAATTTACAATATATTAATTGTCGGACCACAAAATATTAAACAAAATCTAACGGTATTTACTTTAAGCAAAAGGAATGTCAACAACAATGCAGTGGCTGAATGGAAGGTTGGAGTAAACAACTATTGCTGCGCTGCAATCGTTACTGACATTATTCCTTTTATTTACTTTTGCTGAAGATCGAAAAATAAATATACCAACAACAATGCACAAACATATTGATCCAAAGAAACTAATAAGAATATGCATGTAATTTGTTGTTGCTTCGGCAAAACTGTAACAAGTCTATATTAGGGTGGCCCGTAACAAATTAAAATTAAATAAAACAAACAAATTAAAATTAAATAAATTTAAATATATACAAATAAAATAAAATTGATGGCGATCTTATCCGACATGCTCCCCCCGTTGAAGCTCTTGATTCAACTATCATTTGAAGAGGGTAAGGGAGCCACCTTTTGTATTGGACGACGAAATAAGCCATTTTTTGATTTTAACTCAACCACTCGAACTCGTCCATCAGAGCCAGCTATAGTTTTGGTTACTCGAGCTAATAGCCATTGTTGCGGGGGAGTGTTGTCCTCATGAATTACGACTAGTTGCCCTTCCGTGATGTTAGGTTGTATGTGGTACCATTTTGAACGTTGTTGCAGTGATGAAATGTAATCACGGGACCACAAATGCCAAAACTGTTGCTTTAAAAATGAAATACGTTGCCAACGGTTGAGCGACGTTTGTTTGGTAGCATCAAAGTTTTGATCTGGTAAAGCGACTAGTGACGAGCCAATAAGCAAATGGCCTGGTGTGAGCGCTTCGCCGTCATTAGGGTCATCTGACAATGGGCAAATTGGGCGTGAATTCAAAACTGCTTCGACTTCAATGATAAGGGTCTGCAATTCTTCAAAAGTGAGGTAGGCCTGGGCAACATTTTTTACGAGGAGCGTTTTTACAGATTTCACGGCAGCCTCCCATAGGCCACCGAAGTGTGGAGCACGAGGGGGTATAAAACAAAATTCAAATCCGGTTTGTGATGAATATGTTCGTATTTCATGAGCCATATTTTCATTAAAAAACAACTGCTTCAACTCATGTAGCTTATTGTGAGCTCCAACAAAATTAGTAGCATTATCGCAGTAAAGCCTTTGTGGTATTCCTCTGCGACCAACGAAACGTTTAAAGCACAAAATGAAGTTGTTGGTGGACAAGTCTGACACCAGTTCCAGATGCGTTGCTTTTGAACTAAAACAAACGAAAACGGCAATATAAGTTTTGTATGGAACTCTACCTCGAATACGATAAGACGTTAGAAAAGGGCCACAAAAATCCACGCCGGTAATTATGAACGGACGTTGAGCTCTGAAGCGGTCAGCTGGTAAATTACCCATGATTTGCTCTAACAATTTCGGTTTATAGCGAAAGCAGTGAACGCAGTCACGAACAACCTTTCTAACCACGTCTCTAGCATTGACTATCCAGACCTTCTGCCGCAAGATGCCCAGTAAAACCTTAGGACCTGCATGCAAATGACTTCGATGCAAATGTTCAATATATAATTTCACGAAGCGATGGTTTTTGGGCAACAAAACTGGAAATCGTGCGTCGTACGGAATTGGAGCATTTGATAATCGTCCACCAACTCGAATTAAATTGACGAAGCCGCTGCCAACATTGGTTTCATGGAGAAATGGAGATAATTTCTGCAGTGGTGGATGAACAATTCTTCCTTTAGCCATAGCATTCAAGTCATCTGTAAAATAATATCGCTGAATGTGAGCAACGATTCGAAAGAAAATGTGCTCTAGCTCGATAGGTTGAAGATGAACAAGGTCCTGGGGCTTCAATGAACGATCTACTGGACATCTGTTGAATAAACGAAAAATATAAGCAATTATACGAATAATTTTAAAATATGATGAATGCTTATCGATAACGCCTTCTATGATGCTTGATGTGACGTCAGAGTATTTAAAAACAGCTGTCTTTCTCCGTTCCAATGGGCTAACGGATGGGTCTTCTATAGTAGGTGGCCAATTTGAATTGTGTTCCTGAAGAAAGGTAGGACCTCTGAACCAAATTGTATGGGGCAAATCTTGAGCACTGCAACCCCGGGAAACGATATCCGCTGGGTTGCTTTTCGAAGGAACATGTCTCCAAAAAATACCTCTAGTGTTTTCTTGTAGTTCTGAGACTCGATTAGCGACGAAACACTGTAAAGTTGATGAATGTAATTTGAGCCATTGTAGGACTATTTTTGAGTCTATCCAAAAATAGATTGATGAAACGAATTTTTCAATTTTCGGTTTGATTTTGTGCCAAGTTTTGCTTAACAAAACAGCGGCACATAATTCGAGGCGAGGAAGTGATTGGGCCTTGATAGGAGCAACCTTGGATTTTGCGATCAAAAGAGAAGTTTTGTAATCACCATCAATGCGAACTCGATAGTAAATACAGCAACCGTATGCTCGTTGAGAGGCGTCTGCGAAACCATGAATATCTCCTCTGTATTCTAGGTTAGTGAGCACATATCGAGGTACCTCAATTTTTTCTATATTTTCGAGATCTTCCTGAATTTGTAGCCAAAGTGATTTAAGGGGATTACTAATGATATCATCCCAGTTACAATTTTGGACCCATATCTCCTGGAGTAGAATTTTGGCACGAACAACAATTGGACTCAAAAGTCCAAGTAAGTCGTAAATTTTTGCAACGACTGACAAAATGGATCTCTTTGTGGGAGCCACAACCTTGGGCAACTGGAATCGAAAACAAAACATATCAATTTTTGGTTTCCAAGACATACCTAATGTTTTGGTGACGTCATCCTCAGCCATTTTAAATTGAATTTCGTCATCTTGCGTGTTATTGATGTTGCCATAGTTGCTGTTCCATTTTGCTAACTCTAGACCATGTAATTCAAGAATTTTCACAAGTTCGTGTTTCTTTCTTAGCAACGTTTCCACGTTGTTCGATCCAGTAAGAACGTCATCGACGTAGAGGTCATCACGAAGAACTTGCGAGCCAAGCGGATAAGAGCTACCATATTTTTCTGCAATGAAGAACAAACTACGTATTGCTAGAAATGGAGCCGACGATAAACCATAAGTGACAGTGTTCAGCTGAAACACTTTTAATTCTTGGTCTTTGTTGCTTCTCCACAATATGAGCTGATATTTTACATCACGCTCATCGACGCGAAACTGCCGATACATTTTAGATATGTCAGCGGTGAGAGCAAATTTATTTAAACGAAATGAAAAGAGCGTTGTAATAAGGTCCTGCTGAATTGTAGGGCCTACCATTAGAATATCATTAAGCGAATGATTCGACGAAGTTTGAGCCGACGCATCGAAGACGACTCGGATTTTTGTTGTAGTACTTTGTGGCCGAAGAACACAATGATGTGGAATGAAGTAATTCGGGCCACTCAACGACTTATTGTAGGGCGACATATGTCCAAGCGATAAATATTCTTCCATAAATTCGACATACATTGATTTTAGAGTTGCATCACGTTCCAATCGTCTTTCGAGCAACAGAAAACGTCTACGAGCCATTTCAAATGAGTTTCCTAATATTATGGGCGACTTCTTGAACGGCAAACGAACTTCAATTCTGCAATTTTGATCTATACGCACGTTTTCCATAAAGTGACGTTCGCATTCTTCTTCTTCCGGTGAATATTTTGCTGGAGAATTAGCGTACTCCTCAACTTCCCAAAACTTGGCCAAAATGGAGTCAATGTTTGAAGAACTAGTGGCGAGATTGCATGTCGGCATTGAAGATTTAGCTCCCGCGTTAAAAGTTCCACCAACTATCCATCCAAAAACTGTATTAGTGAGGCACGGCATACCTTCTCCCAATGAAATTCGGTTATTGAGCAATAAATCGAAAAATATTTCGGTACTAATTAATAGATCAATATGTTGTGGTTTGTAGAACAAAGGATCTGCTAGTTCTAGAGCCTGTGGTATTTTCCAATGAGATGTCTGAATGTACTCACCAGGCTGCCGGGCTGATATTGATTTAGTAACTGCAAAAGTAGAAGACCACTGGAATGAACTCACACGAGACTTTACTGTAGCGCAAACCGATGATTTAATGTTTGTGCGCACTTCGCTAATTCCAGAAACTTCTTGATAATACGGCTGAGACTTCAATCGGAATCTTTTTGCAGTTTCCTCTGAAATAAAATTAATTTCTGAACACGAATCAAGCAGAGCTCTTACCGGATGAAAGGTGCCAGTGGAATCCTTCAAAAGAACAACAGCAGTGGGGATGATCGCTCGTTTGAATGAGCGGACTACGAATGAGACTGGGTTGTTTTGATTTCCAACAGATGTTTGAGGTTGAGCTTGTGGTATTGAATTATCAGCCTGTGCAGAACCAGAATATTTGTGCAACAGGGTATGATGCAGAGAGTGGCACACACGACAACGAGATTTCGATAAGCATTTCGACATCATATGACCTTTACGGAGACAATTGATGCAGCAATTATTACCTTTTATAAAATTAAATCTTTCGGAAACAGCAAGCGATGAAAACGATGAACATGTTGATATATTGTGATCCGAAGAGCTACAGTATGCACAATTCGAGTTTGAGTTTACAAAGGAATGAGAGGGCTTGTATTTGTTTGGCTTTGGGGTTGCAACTTTCGATTTGTCATGTACTTCAACCTTTTTTCCATGACTTTCCAAAAACTGACAGCGATGGCTTAAAATATTATAACAGGTATCCCACGAGGGCAAGGATTTGAAATCTTGTTTTTCATCATAGCTTATTTTAGAATCAGCATCCAATTTCGATAAAACAATATGAGTTAAAAGTCCATTAAGAACATCCATCTCTGACCCGAGCGATAGAAGCGAACCACGTATTGCTGCAACAGTATCAATGATGTTTCGTAGTGAATTACTGTCACCCTTGGACATCGAAGTAATATTGAACAACGTAGAAATATGTTCTAGAAATATGAGCACCTTGTTATCGTATCGGTCCTCCAGCCTCTTTAGCGCCTTTGGGTAATTCTCCTCGGTTACCTGAAATGGTTCCACAACTGCTAAAGCTGGACCCGACAAACAATTTAATAAATAATTAAATTTGTCGACGCCAGTTATCGAAGAATTTCCATGTACCATGTTGTTAAATGTGGTGATAAAACGTTTGTAATCACCATATTTTCCATCGAACTTGGGCAATTTGAGTGAAGGCAAACGAGTATGATGTTGGGTACAAGAAACTGAAGCGTTGAATAACGTTTGATCCATTTGCATAGAGCCACGTTGTTTGTTCAGTAAACCCATTATTTTTGCCTTAGCAACAATAAAAATTTCTTCCAAATCACTCCTTGCAGCATCAGTAGGGCTAAGTTTTTCGATTTGCCCTTGAATGTGACATAACTGTTTAAAATAGGACTCCAAAATTTGAAGCCTACATTCCAAAATGGTGGAGTCAGCATTGTCGCCATCTTTTTCTACCTTTTTCTGAATATTGGTGATGTTTTTCTTCATGTTGCTGCGTTGTTGTTTTAGCATTACCAACTCTGAGCTCGCAGCAGGAGCCTCCGTCACACCATCAGCGTTGTTGTTGGCCATTGTCTTTCACGAATTGAACGACAATATATATGTATGTACGAACAGTTACGTGACAACTAACGGATCACGACTGTACAGTTATGTGCAACTTTCGAAACAAAAGTGTAGAAATTTCGAAAATATTTTGAACCACTAACGACGATAAAAGTTTCCGCTTGAAAAATTACCAAATGTAACTTTCTTCCAAAAATATTCGGTCGGCTGTAATAAGTTGTAGACCAAATTCTCCGTAATAACAGCAATGGATAAGCGTATTGATAGAGCAACAAATTTGAAATTACGATGTACCAATAAAATTTGTCACTTTCTCGTAGCTCGAACGAAAAAATTACTGCTTACGGCTCACGAATTAACTGAATTAATTATGTAGTATCACTTATTACAGACCGTCCTGTCACGGTCGCCAAAATGTATCACAGAAACTTTGTTTAAGTAGTTCACTAATGTTTAAAAAAAAACCGATTTAAGTTTCAAGTGCGAATTACTTGAACTTTATTATTCTGTTTCTTATTATCAACTAAACTAATTTACAATATATTAATTGTCGGACCACAAAATATTAAACAAAATCTAACGGTATTTACTTTAAGCAAAAGGAATGTCAACAACAATGCAGTGGCTGAATGGAAGGTTGGAGTAAACAACTATTGCTGCGCTGCAATCGTTACTGACATTATTCCTTTTATTTACTTTTGCTGAAGATCGAAAAATAAATATACCAACAACAATGCACAAACATATTGATCCAAAGAAACTAATAAGAATATGCATGTAATTTGTTGTTGCTTCGGCAAAACTGTAACAAGTCTATATTAGGGTGGCCCGTAACAAATTAAAATTAAATAAAACAAACAAATTAAAATTAAATAAATTTAAATATATACAAATAAAATAAAATTGATGGCGATCTTATCCGACAGTGTTTGCGGCAGGCGGCGACAGAACGGCCAGTTTATAAAAGAAAAGTTTATTTACAAAATTATTCACATAGACATTTTGACACATACCATCTAATTTAATTTGACAATATTTTGAAACGGAACCACGCGGCGCAGCTAATAGTATAAAGCCAAGGTTTACGTTTAATTTTTTTCATAGGATAATGTGCGCGAAATCCTTGAAAAAAAACAAATGTCAAAAGAAATTTGTACTTTAATTTATAAATTAAATAAAATTCTAAAGAACACATTTTTGTAAAAAACTGCATGTACTATGTTTCATTATTTTTATATAATTCTTACTTTTTGTCGAAGTTTTATAAATAAATTCATCCATATGTGTATAGGAACGCTCCGTAAGCGAAGTAGAACAAAGAACTTTAGTTGTTTATAATTGAAATTTATTATTTCGCGAAATTCTCCCCCAATTTTTTTATAATCTTTATTTACATACAATCTATCCTATTATTGAGGATAATAAGCCAGCCAATTATATGGTATCGCTTCAGTCTTCGCACTTCTTCAGTATCATCAAGTAGGGATATCGCTAGTGGGTTGCGGTTGCAGTGGTTACTTAAGCTATTGATATAGTTTTCGCTATAATTCTTTATTTCATCTTTGACTTTTGGTACGTTTAGGTCTTTGTATATAGTTTGATTTGAAACAAACTTTGCAGCATTAACAATAAGTCTTAATATTTTATTTTGATAGCGCTGAAGAATTTCAACATTAGAGTTACTGGCAGTTCCCCACAATTGAAGTCCACACTGGTTTAAATGTAGTTTTATATATTATTAATTTTGTTTCAATGCTTACTTGAGACCTGGGATGTAGAAGCCAATAAACACGTTTGGTTTTGATTTCAAGATGCTCGATTTTTGCCTTTACATGGGTCTTCCATGTGAACCTTTTGTCAATATGAAGGCCAAGATATTTAACGCTGTCTTTTTTTGGAAATTCACTGCCGTTAACAAATAATTGTGGATAATCTCTTCTTCGTAAAGTAAACACAACATGTGCAGATTTTTCTGTATTTATTTTAATACAGTAGAGGCTCGAAAAAGTTAAGTAGTTTGTTTTGAGGGTGCTTAACTTTTCCGAATTCTTAACTTTTCCGTGATATGAAAAATGCATGTGTTTATACATGTATTTATACATTGTATATATATATTATTAATATGTATTTAATACACATGTATATATGTTTGTATGCAAATGTATTAATTTTTAGCTTTTAAAATAGGACCACTTAGTGGACAGTTTCTTTCACGTTGATATAAGAACCATTTGTACAGCTGCTTCTCCAAATCTACGAATTCTGCCTTATGTAAAGTCTTTCTCTCAATTTCGTCACATGTACCTGACACTGCAGCATAAATGTTTGCTTTGTTTCTTTTAATTTTAGAAATTGAAGATTCAGAATCATGAAAATTAATGGCCAATCGATTAGCCAAAACGCCTTCATCTAATTTTTTTAAAATCTTGCATTTTTCGGCAACTGATAACCTTTTTTGCTTACGTGCTGCTGACATTGTTACGATCAAAAGAAAACTAATAACTGATGCAAAAATAGTATGAAACATTACGTACGAATGTAAAGAATTTTTTAACGGTAAATGACGATTGGATATGTGTTGAATTTTTTATGCTGCCCATGTACTTATATAGTACTACATATATTAATGCAACAATCGACATACATATAAGAATTCAAAATGATGTTAAAAATAGAAAAAATTAAATAAAAACAAAAATTACTCAAAAAAAGTTAAGAAGCACTTAACTTTTTAGAGTTCCGTATGGTGACAGAAAGCTGCTTAACTTTTCCGTATTCTTAACTTTTGCGCGTCTTAACTTTTATGAGCCTCCACTGTATTCTATTTAGATAACCAAACCTCTAACTGGTTGAGTTCGTTTTGAATAAGATTTGAAGCAATTGTTGGACAGGAACTGGAAGCTAAAATTACAGTATCATCTGCATAAGTTGCAACTAAAACGTTATCTGTTAAATGCATGTCAGAAGTAAATATCGCATAGAAAGTTGGCCTTGTGGAACTCCTGCTTCAATATCATAGATTTCGGAAAAATCGTGGTTTACTTTAACATAAAAGTTTCGTTCACTTAAATATGATTTCAGCATAAATAATAATGTTGGTAATAATTTTTTAAGTTTGAAGAGTAAACCAATATGGCAGACTTTGTCAAATGCTTTCTGAATATCCAAGAAGATGCCAGAACAATATTTTTTAGTTTCCAAAGTATTTCTAATGAAAGCCACAATACGATGACACTGTTCGGGAGTGACATGTTCATGCCTGAAGCCAAACTATTCTCCACAAATAAGTGTGAAATCAATTCGGGTTTATACAAAATGTATTCTAAAACAAAACGTTTTGAATTTTAGATGATTTATAAAAAATGTATGTTTAAGGAAAATTCTTTAAAATAAATATGGATTTTATTGATCACAAATGAATATATAGTAATTAACAAAAATGCTTCATTAAAAGACAAGTATAGCAAAAATATTTTCAAAGAGTGAATAGTTTTTTGTTAATGATTTAATTATAATTTCTACAACAAATGAACTATTTTGCCGATAATTTAAAACTCCTCTATGTACATATGAACATCCATGTATCTGTGTAATTATGCAATGTCATTTTACATGTGTATATACATACGTAAGTGGCACAAACAAAAGACTTGAATAAAATTTTTTTTCATTTTATACTACGTTCAGAATCCTTTTGGAAAACAACCCTTTTTTCTAATTAAGCAAATCATTTCGTATTAAATGCAGCGTTTTAATTTTATTAAATTAATTTTAACAAACTTGTTACGTGCCACACACATCTGGTTTTGATATGTTTAAACTTTGATATCGTATTTATTCATTAATATGGAAAACACCTACGGCGAAGATGTGAAAGGAGTTCCATATAAATAATAATTAATTAATTTTATTATTTATTTGAAATTAATTTCAAAACATACTATGACAACCACAATAAGAGCGATATACGAGTATGTATGTGTAATGCTTTTAATAGCTTTATGTGCTTTTCAGTGAATTTTAAATAAGAAACTGCTATTAAAAACAAGCTTATATTTACCAACATTCATATGCATATACATACATACGCGTACATACAAGTATAAAAAAGTTATAGACAGAATTTTTTTATCTGATGGAATTAATCATTGCAAAGAAAATTATGAGCGTTTTTTGTAAAGCACGTGACCAAAGTGGAATTTATATACGTGGAAAGCAAAAGCAATATTTGAAAAAACTTTTCATATTTTACTTTGAAACTTTTGGTAGACAAAAAAAAATTCCTAAATTTCTGTACGTCTTTTGGATGCAAAAATTGGATGAGAAACAAGAACAAAAATTAATAAAACAAAAACTACATCCTCAGTATTAAAATTTAATATTTTGGGATATTCCCTCGAACTAATTTTAAAAACAATTATAGTTTTTTGTCGTGACTTTAGCTGCTCATATGACGACATTTTATTGGTCACTAACCCAAATCGCCAGTGAACTTTAAGCAGTTTGAAAACATTCAACTTCAACGCAAACAGAATACGAGAATTTCTTGCAACATGTATGCAATTAAGCTCCCGTTGGTCGTTAATGATTGTATTTAATCAGCAAAAATGAATAATAAAATAGACTCATATTGAGTATATTTGTTTGTTGTGTTGCTTGTATAAAAGCGTTCTAAGCATACGAGAGGATGGTCCAACCATAATGCACGATGTTGATTTCTCGCCCAAAAGACCCATTGCTTCGTTGCTTGTTTGGCAAGTGGCACCATCCTGTTGGAACCACATATCGTCCAATCCATATCGTCAATTTCAGTCCACAATAAGTCCATTATCATCTCGCGATAGCAAACACCATTCATGGTTACTACATGGTCAACCACATTTTCGAAGATGACGCCGCCAGCCCATAAACCGCGCCAAACAGTCACTATTTGCGGATGCATCGGCTTTCCAATATTCACTCGTGGCTTCTCATTTGCCCAAATGCGGCAATTCTGTTTGTTAACGAATCCACTGAGGTGAAGCTGAAACTATTCGGCGTATTTACGACGTTTGAATTGGTCATTAGGCGTCAGCTCTTGAGGCAATTGAACCGTGTAAGCGTGTAAATTCAAATCTTTATTCAAAATTCGCATCAGTGATGTTCGTGAGATGTTCAATTGTTGGGGACGACAACTAGTCGAGGTGGACGGCTGTTCTGCCACAATGTCGCATACAACAGCAGTGTTTTCTTGAGAACGAACTGTGCATGTTGCATAGGTG
Organism: Germaria angustata; assembly: GCA_963681545.1. Lineage (NCBI taxonomy): Eukaryota > Metazoa > Arthropoda > Insecta > Diptera > Tachinidae > Germaria > Germaria angustata. Next base: position 30,892,847 of record OY812999.1, on the reverse strand, counting down.
TTTTCACATTTCCAACAGACCAAGTTTGCTGAAATTTGCACTTATCGCGATTGTGGAAACATTTATGTAGTTGATTATTCTGGTCAAAAAAATCACGAAGTGCGCGAAATGCATTTTGTTTTGAACGCCCATTTTCGTAAAATGCTTCAACAATCTTAACGCGATTTTTAATTGTGTACCTCTCCGTTATTGAATTTTTCAAACACTTAAGCAAAGAAATGTCAAATTAAGCTGGGCAAAAAATTTGACGTTAAGCTGTGACGCACTGTTAACATGGTGCATTACTATCATCTATTTTTTAATAATCATATACACTATAGAATTCTCATATTGTATTTGTTTGTGTGGCATAAGTGTACGTGGTTGAATGTTTTCAATGTTTCAATGCTTCAAAGTTCACGACGATTTGGCTTAGTGAACAGTTTAAGCCACAAAAAAACCAAAATTACAACTTTATTGAAAATTTCATTCATTGGTTAGAGGCGCTTCTACAAATCACATATTTTAATGGCGGGCCCATATAAATCGTTTATAAGAAATCAAAAAAAAAAAAAAATAATAATAAAATAATCTCTTCAGGATATAACATGTCATTTTCTAAATATGTTGCACATAATACCTGTAAATGTATTAAGTTTTTTGCATTCAACTTTTTTCAAGTTTGTTAACTAATTTTTTTAATGCAAAAAGGGGTTTGATTTGCTTTGGATTAATAAATTTTAATATTTGGACATTAAATATTTCAAGCAACTATTCGTGTTCTATTGAAAAAGGCATTACTTGCGAGTGTGTCGGTAATATGCAGAATGTATTACCCATTTTTATGGAAATATGTATTTATTTTTCCAAAAATCAAAGTTCCATAAAAGGAATGACTAGATTGGCGTTTGTATCATTAACCATAATTCCTCCTTAAAATATACGACGTAACTTGTTGAATATTCCTTTATCCCCTATAAAGGATACGGTTAAATTGCTAATAAGCTGAAATCTGGTAAAAGAAAACTATTAATAGAAGAGTCCTTAAGAAATTATTCATCCCATAAATACGATGCCATTTGTAGACGTGCCTGTAGGCGTTAGTTTTCTTTATCCCTGGGAAGGTGTAGAGAACTTTAATGTTTCCATAACTTGAATCTATACATATTGACAAAATTAGATCTCTACAAACTATATCTTCATTAAAAATCGTTTAAATCTGTTAAGTGTTTTGCTTACCATAACACCCGGAGCAGTCAAAGATTTACTACGTTGTATTGCGATGTGGAAAAATCATTAAAAATTATTAACATCATTAAACCACAAACATTTAATAGAGCAACGTATGTTGTACTTCCAGGTAAAATGAATGGAAGCACTTGAAGTAATAAAGTGTAAGTGTGAATGTACACATGCTTGAATACACGTACACATTAAGGTGAGTACGAAATTTAGGAAAGGATTTCCTATTTGAATTTAACTCTTCCCTTAATACTAGTATATCTGATTGTATATTTCTTGCAGGAGTTTTGAAGGGTTTGTAGGGTCATTAATATGAGGACCATTTTCTTGATGGTGCAGCAAGTGAAATTATATGTGAGCGTGAGTTCCAATAAGATTTGGGTTAATATTTCCAATTATCTCGACTTGTGGGTATCTAGGATATATGTATATGCTTTCAAGGTTTTGGATGAAGCATTTTCAAGAATTTGAGCTGACCCTCAGTTACAAGGTTGCCAAAATTTGCTTATAATTCCATGTAAATATTTTATATATGTATTAAAATAATAAACAACGAAATTGTCTTTTTTGGGAAAACATTTTCATCTTTTCACAAAAAATAAATAATTATTTTACTTATTCGTAATGTCAAGTTTATCAGCAATATGGCTAAAATATCATATTATTGGGAAGCCAATTTTTAGGTGAGTAAACTTAATAGATTTTTTATATTAACGGCTTTTTTAGCAATATATTTCCTTATAGATGGTCAATACCTTTTACATGTCGCCCACACCCTCGCAGTGATGATTCTTTTAAGTTTGCAATAGAACAAAAATAGTAGATTGATGTTGCATTTATCATTAATGTCTATTTGACGTTTTTAATGCAGAATAAATATTGTGCATTTTTTTATGATATTTGATACTGTTCTAAGGGTGTTCAGCCCACAATTATATAATTAGCATTATAGTAATAATGAGTGACCATCAATTTTGACAAATTTGACTGCGTAAATTTTCTGTCCGATTCTGTAAATTTATTTTATTCGTTCGTTTAAGTATTGTTATTAAAAGTAAAACCGTTTTGAGCTTTTTCTTATTACTTTCAATAAAAATGTTCCAATGAATGGACAGTTAAAGTCTATATTTTAGACTGTATTAATTTTATGTAAACTTGAAAGGTCTCTAATTTTTCATATTTTTATCTTTAAATTTAAATAAAACATTTTAACATCATTTAATTTTTTAATATTAATTTAAAAGGCCCATTTAAACCATTATGAATCAAATATAACATCGTTCACATGACCGTCGCGTGCATCCGAAATGCCCAATTTTTCATAACCCGGACTTATAAATCAAACTGAACTTGACCGAAGGCAAGGGTTATGTTGGATTTGAGGATCGTTCTTATTTGTGGCTTATTTGCATAGATTTGTCACTTAAAAAACCGCTCAAAAATAATTCTAAGGAGGTCAAATCTTATAATCTCAGTGGACAGCTGACATCATCTCCACGTGAGATGACTGTGACCTAAAATCACATGTGCAGTATGTCAAAGTGACAAGAGCAGTATGGCGGGTAATGCCGTCCTGTAGAAATCACATGCCATTAACGTCCATATCATTGAATCGAGGCCAAAAGAAGTTGTCAATCATTCGCTCATAGCGCTTTTGGTTAGCCTGGCCAATTTTATTCCTAAAAAAATATAAACCAATAACGCCGCCAGCCTAAAATCAACACCAGACAATTATTTTTTCGGGATACATTGGACGCTCTTCGTTCTCATGTGGTTTTAACAATTTGGAATATTGATGTAGTCATTTACCCAGAACTAGAGACCATTTCTGACGTCCATAATTTGGGCGAAGAGCGAGAACGATGCTCGAATCTTTTCAAACGTGATGGTTGAAGGCTACTGATGAGTTGGCATTAACGTCAAAGATATGTAGACATATGCTGTACTTTAACCAACAACAATTAGATATTTTTGGAATAATTTATAGAGGGTATGAAACAAAAATATTAACATTGAATTTCAGATTAAATAATAATTACATGGACTGTCTCCTGATAAGCGATACTAATTTCGCTGAAGTGGCTTGTGATGATTAAGCTTATAAAATTATTTCTTAAAGTCTATAAGTGTAAGGATGATCCCTTTTCCACTGATTGTTCAATGATGGGCCTTAGCGTGTTGATTGGGTTTTAAGAGGATTTTTCTGGTCGGGAACGTGCCTGTTCTGGGGAGAAATCAGGCTCCAAGACCAGCGTGAGTCGGCTTGTTATTACTTGAGCAAATACTTTTATAAACATGTTCAGAAGTATGATTGCTCGCGTGTTTTCACAATAATTCCTGCATTTAGCTCGTCTTTTGGATATTTTATTTTGCAAAGTTTTCGATTATGGGGCCTGCTTACAGCATTTCTTGAGCGTTTCATGGAGTAACGCTCTATGAACTGCTATTTAATGATTTAACTCTGGAATGCTGAAGTCCATTCATGCAGTGTTGTCGCTCTTTCATACTTTAAGTCCGATTACAATTTCAGCGGATGATGAGCTGTTGGTGGGTATATCGAGGCTTGTTGTGTTCTAATTATAGCAATAGAACAATACAAAAATATTGTTTACATCTTCCTTTCGAATACTAAACTAATGATTTGCTGACGAGTAAGAGTTTTTTAATAGAATCTAAAAAAATCTGAAGAGCGAATTTTTGCATTCAAATTATTTTATTTGAAATTTTTAAAGTAACAAAATTATTCGTGTAAAAATTCTAACTTCGGCGTCTTGATTCTATACATTTTTAAGTACATGTGTGTTTCAGAAGTTTAACCGTCATGTGTTTGGTTACATTTTAAATGCCTAAACTGGAGTCATCCTAATACTCCAATGGCGTATGTAATGAGTATAAGAATATTCCGTAGAACAACACCTTTGGCTTATTATATAATTTAGTGGAAAGTCATTTAATAGTACGACTTTATTAAAACATGAATTTAATAAAACGGCATTATTAAAAGTTATATATGCTGATAGTTGTTCGAGTATGTGTCACTCTATGGTGTTCTATGTGGGGACCCTTTAGAAGACACCTGGTAGACCTCACAATTATTAAACTTTAAACGAACAAGAACATTATTAGAATACAGTTTATTCATACTTTCTAATTTTCTATGCAGAAACACAAACATATACTCTGAGAGGTATACAGCCACACGCACCTAAAGGAATATTTAACTCTAAAAGTATTTGAGGTGAACGATAATTACATTAAGAATAAATATTTAATGTTCTAATTATATTGTGTTAAAAAACATACACACTGCTACGCACAGGAACACTCACACTTGTGTATGAATGAACATACCTTCTAATGCAGAAGCTTAAGTTTATTACACTCCGTCAGAGTGTAACAAACTCTGGACACACACACACACGTTGATACATGTGAATCAGAGACCGGCAAAAATCACGTTTTTTATGCCTTCACTCATGCATAACTTTTTTGTGTCCAATTATTCACCAACACATAAGCAAGCATGCGCGTACGCTCATAATCTTTATTTGTGTTAATCATTAGGAAGGCAAATACAAAAATGCCTATATGAATTTTTCAAGCAAGATTTTAACACAGAAGCTATTTTGAGCGTTTGCATTGATTAAACACAAAAACGAATGGCATTTATTCAACATGCCTTTTCTTTGCAAAGAATATTAAGAAAAATCATGCAATGATATATGCTGGCACATAATCTTGAGTGTGTAGGTATGTATGTTGTTAAACATTGTGGTTGAGAAATAAGGATGCCATACGAAGTTACCAAAAAACGTCGGTTTTACAATAAACTTTAAAAATCGCAATTTTCGGTTTAAAATCGTTTAAAGATCGGATTATTTTTTACTCATTCAAAAAAACTTGTTATTTTTATAAGAAATACTTCAACCTTGCCAAATTTGTTTGTTTTATTTAATTTTACTGAAATTAAAGTCGTTTTTAACTCCCAAGAATAATACCGCTTTATTGGTTTGGTACATAGATTACTTAAAAAGAAGGGTCTTTAAGTGTATTTTTCTGAGCGCGGTGCGCTTTTTTTTTAATTTCGGTGCTTTTTTTAATTTTTGGCGGCACCGAAGCAAATTCAACAAATCTATTTGTTTCAGTGTGAGAAAAAAATCTTTGTACAATAAAATACACCCGTTTCAACATTATTTTATTCAACAGCGCAAAATTTTTACACGTTTATATGAAAATGATTATTTTCACGACAACACGGCTACATGGCTACACGACCACCGTTGTAGCTGTGGTAGATTTAGGCTAATTTATATTTTTGTGAGCGACAGTGAGAGTGAGAGTGTTTAATATATAAGTGCTTAAAATACTTTACTGTATTTAACAAAAAATAAGAATACAAAACGCATTGCTTATAATATAACCTCCTTCATGTATACACATATACACACATGTCTATATAATTACAAAATGATAATTGTAAAAATCGGGATAATTTTAAAAATATATTTCTTGATTAATTATCTGTTTCAGCGTATCGTCGTAAAAATGCTATTAAACTGTTAAGTCTGGCAACCGTGTTGCCTAACCATTCTATATACACACAGCACCTTGTACATAAATGTACAATTGTTGATTTTTTGCCTTTTTCACATTAATGCTTTTTGCATTAATGCCTCTAAGTTTTTGATTTCGATCATGAATGTGATTAAATAAAAATGTGTGCTTTGAAGAGTTGTCCAAAAATTCATGCACACACAGTTTTTAAACACTCAAACTGAATAGCTGGCATGCGGCAACAGATTAAATTTACATGTTCGCAAACAACCCTTATTTTGCTTAGCATAAAATAGAATAGACACAATGTTGATAAACGCATATTTGAACGTTTGAGCGAAAATGACATGTTTTTCGAGTGTTTGATTAATCTGATTTTTTTTTAATCACCGGTTGCAGGTCTCTGATGTGAATACATGTAGACTAATGTAAACGAAAAGGTAGTGACAAGTGAATGAATGAGTTTAAATGTATTATGTTGAAATATTTTTTTTTGATTATCAATTGAAATCATTTCAGTTGATGGAACAACTGCAATCCAACTAATAAGTGTGTAAATATCATTGGTACTTTTCGTTCTGTTTGAGTCCCTTCAAATGTGATTTGTAGAAACTTCAAAAAAAAAAAGTTTATAAAATTGATCAGCCGATCTATTGGAAATGGACAAGTAAGTTATAATTACAAATTATTTTGCTGCTGCCTTTTTAAAAGGTTAAAAAAAACAATTCTGTACATATATTTAAAAACTTGTAATTCTTAAAAAAATAATACCACTTGTGAATTTCAATATATAAAAAAATAAAATGAAATTTATCTACAAAAGCAAACAATAAAATATTATTAATTTTTAAATTTATTCTTGAGTTTTTCTATTTTTAATTTATCGCACTCCACCTTAAGATTGTGGAGATCAGTAGCCTCATTTTCTTGTCGTTCCAACAATGCAAATTTTTTTCTAATTTTTTTAATTTTGCAGTTGATGCTGCAACGCCAAAAACTTGGCCAGATGGTGCTGCTTGCTCTTGCAAAGACTAGAGTTGTGAAACAGTATCCTCAAGGCTATTTAATGGGATTTCTTGTGATGGGCCTCTTGAGTGTTTCTTTTATTGTTTGCAAGTTTTTTCTTAATGCTTGCTTTATAGTGGATCCAAACCTGTGCAAGATTATAATTATATTAAGAATATTGTAATTGTTCAATATTATTTTATTGACACACTTACACGTTGCCATTTTTGAGATGTTCTTCTCGGTGGTCCCAAACTATTTAATTCTACAGCAAACTCTTCCCATAACTCCTTGCACGTATTTTCCGTTGCACCAAACTTTGATTTTCCGCGAGCAATTTCCGGATTCCTGTCCATAATCTGAACAAGCCGCTCAAATTGGACTTTCGTTGTTATTTTCAAACTAATAAAAGTGTTTAAAAATTGTGAAAAAATTATAACAAAAATTGACACTTACGATCTTTCCATTTTGATTTAAATTTTCACCGCTTTTAAAAAAATTTCACTCTAACTAATAATGACACAACTACAATTAAGCAGTTGTGTGTATTCAACGTTTTTTACGACCAAACTTTTACAAAGTTGAGAACGGCAATACCACAAAAAAACAGATACACAACTGAATAGCCAACTGGCAGTTTAGTTGAGAACGGCAATGCGAAATCACCTAAGACGACCAAACTGCCACAAAAGTGGTGAACCGCAATAGAGGCATAGATGTCAAAATATCCGTACAAAAATCAAGGCTGTTTTTATCCTGGCAGTATTGCTCATTATTGCTAGTAGAGCTTGGACAAATGCCATAATATTATTATCTGCAACAAAAGGTCCTACATCGAAAAAATTTGAGTAAATGTTAAATGTGGGAGATCATATGCCAGCCTCTTATGCAACTCAAAAAAAAAAACGCAAACGCTCATATTATATTTATTCAAAAGCCTGTGTTTTGGGTATTCTGGCAAATTCCGTAGATAAAATGAGGCTAAATTGAAATACAAACTGGATTTCAATCAAAAGTTAACGGAAACTACCTTTTAATACTCCCATAAAAATACATCCGATGGGATATTTAGTCCCAGTGGGTCCTATAATGCCCTAGGCACAGCTTTCATTTGAGGGATACTAGTCTTAGTCGACACCTACTTTTTATGATACCGTAATGAAAGGCTTAACTGAGAATCTGAGAATTTGCTAAAATTAACACCATTTGGAATTTCTAGGACTTTTTTCCTATTTCCAAATGACAATACTTAAAACTATTAAATTTATAAATTATTTACAGCTTTTGATCAATCTATTGCATAATATGGTAGATAAGTCACTGTTAAATCTTAATTAAACTTTCGAAAAAACGAGTAATCCTTCAAACCTTATGCTTCCTTATAAGTGACTTCCTTATAATCTCGTTTAATGATATATTGCTGCATTTTCAATTTTTATCATCAATTGCTATTAATGTTCAAACATACAAAAATAAGCAGCTTTAATTTAATCATACTACGATTAAAAAGTAGAATTAAGATTAATTATACCAAGAATCAAAGGGTTAGAAGCACACGACTTTATTACTGAGCGAAAACATGAACGTATTATGAATGTTTGTGTTTATCAATCAAATAAATGAAGTAACAAGCAAAAAGAAATAAAAAAACAAAGATTTATACAAATCAAGAATAATGAAAATTAATGCAGAAATCACACTACACTGTATTACAAACTAACAAACACACATACAAACACACCCACAAGCTCCAGGAGATCACAATAAAAACATATTTAACATACCACAACCCAAGGAAAGACAGTCGCTCACTCACACACAAAAATAATATGCAAAACAGCACTCACACAGAGACACATTCCGATGACTAACAAAAACATATGGTACAGTAAACGTAAAATATTAAATGAGAAAAAATGAAACAGCATGAGGAATCCGGAATTTCATAGGGCCTTTATGGGCGATTAAAAAATTGTTCGTATGCGTATTGTGATGCATAAATTAGTGCGTAATCACTCAATACTTTATTCTGAAATTTCAAATTCTGTGTGTGATTTACATTTAAGAAAATGTAGTTCTTTATTTATTTATACCCAAATTTTCAAAATAAATATTAAAAAAAATCCGCCCATAATTTTTCAAGATTGTTGACAATAAATTACATTGTCTTACTTCGGAGGTCCCTTCAACAAGAAAGTTGAGCAACAACGCCAACCCCGTTGTAATTGCTGACTTCTCGTTCATCCTTTGGGGACTTTTGTTTTTTTAACATGCAAAATTGTTAAATGGAAAAAGCAAAATTTAAATTTTCTAATCATAACCTTGAGGCCACTATCAAAGGACATTGCTTATGACAAATGACTGATCCTTTAGTATAATAACTACCGTTTTGATGATATACAAATGACATATAAGCACTTTAGTGGAGTTGTCAACCCGGTTAATTCCTTTGCTATGAGCAGCGCCTGCCTAAATCTTCGCTAACTTTTTTTCGACTTTAATACTATTTTCTTTTATTCATTCTAGGCAGAGTACGCAAATCTTCTTTCACCGCTCAATCATGTGTGCACTCTAGATTCTGCTGCCTGTTTTTATATAAGTTTGGGACTCTAGAAAATATTTTGCATACATGTAAATAAAAGTGAAAAAAATCTGAATTTTTTTTATTGTCAAGGCATTCCACCAAAGCGAATATGGCTTTTGAAAAGTCTATATTGCTAATATATATATATATATATATATATATATATATATATATATATATATATATATATATATATATATATATATATATATATATATATATATATATATATATATATATATATATTCCCCTCTGTTCTATAAAGAGCATAGGGCCTCAATTGCTAATATACTTACAGATTACTCCATGAGAATAAATGATATCGCAAGTAAAACCGAGGTAAAACGGGGATGCCTTATGTCATCTTTACTATTTAACATCGTACTCGATGTTGTGATGACGAGCAGTTGTGTAAGAACGATCAGGGTCCAATGGAGACATTGACAACATAAGGGATACTTAGATTACGCCAGCGATATCAATCTTCTGTCATACATATTCAGTGATCTGGCTAAAAAACTATGAGCTTTAGAAATATCGACATCGAAAAAAATCGAAATTTTTTCACTCATGTGCATTTATAAAAATATTGTCTGCATTGTCAGGCGAGTTGTATCAATAGTTGGAGCGTGTGTGGTATGGGTATTATGGAAAAATATTTGCAAACTCTACAGACAGACTTCAGTTAATGACAGATAATTAAAATAACTACAAAAAACATGAAAGCGCATTAATGATAAAAAGCTAATTCGTCCTCCTTCATATATGCATTACAATGGTATTTTGTATCACAGTCTTACATGTTCTATTCCCAGAAAAACAATCATTTGTGATCGAATACAGAAATCTTATTTAGGAGAAATGTGATATTTTAGCATGCAAGTATGAAAACTTCTGAACTTTGCCTCCGGGATGGTCTTTCTCCATATGTCAATATTTTATCTTTCTACCCCGGATATCAGAAAGAGGTAATTGAGGTTGCACCCAAGCAATGGCTTATCTATTAGAATTCTCTTTGTTGATCTTGAACTGTCACATAAAATGTTTTTTATTTCTTATTTTAAGATTTATCTTCTTTGTCTGTAACATAAAGAGATTTTCGCTTATATAGAAATATGATGAGGGGTTTTTAAATTTCATATCAAAAATATGTTGAATAGAAATCGCCAAACCGTAACGCTGAAACAAATTTCGCAAATATTTTTTCTTTGAAAATATAAATCATTTTAAGGTAAAATAATAAAATTTGCATAAATCCAGGTCAGAGAAAATTCAAGGACAAATAAAATAAATTTTTGGATGTGCTTTCTATTAGTTCGCATATTTCTTCTCTTTGAGAACAGGAACTGACCTACAATTTCTCTTGATTTTAACAAAAAGGCTCAGGGAAATAACTGGAATATTGGGCCCTTAGAACAGGTCTTACTTGGAAGTTAAGCTGGAATGTATACAGAGTTTTGCGAAATGTGAAAAAGTCAACCATGGAGGTCTCATAAGCTGGCGCCTCGTGATAGAGGATGTTTAATACGAGAATTTATGATGCTGCACAATAAATGCACATTGTTAAACAGTCGACTCACATACTGACACACTCAACTTAAAAGGAATGCCAACAATTTAAATAATATTTTCTTGTCTCCTTTTTTTATGAAAATATCTCATTCATTCTTGCAACGTTTCTTCAAACTCCTTTCACATTTCGTTTCCAGTTTTACTATAATAACGTCAGAACATAAGAAGTGTATGAGGTGAAAAAGAAAACTATATCGGAGAATAAGAAAAAATAAAACTTAATGCCACAAAGTGACATGTGTCTTTTTGAAGTGTCGGTGCTTGTTATATTTTATCGCATTTAACAGAACAGGCATTAAATCCTTTTGTATACGTAACAAATACATTATTTGAATACAACTACAGAATATAATTTCGTAAAGCGCATTCTCGCGAAGTGTGTTCATCACATGAAATGTATTATTTTCCATATAAAGAGTGTCGTGTGATCGGCACGTGTATAATTTAAGTGCACAATATACATACTTATATAATATTTTTTCTATTTATGAGAGTCGGTCCTATTCTGAGGCGCCATAGCTCTTAAATAAATAGCATGAATTTAATTTCTCGGTTGTTTTCATTATATACGAGTACCAGCTATAGCCGCCCATCATGATGCAAAATTATTTCTGCCTTTTTGATAAACGTTCAGTCTCTTGTCTTAATGCAGCGTGAAGTCTGTGATTCGACCACATATGCTCGAACAACTAAGCGTTTGATTGAGCGCCGCATGCATACTGAGCCCACTACAGATGTCTAAAGAAGTGGGTGGCATCGTATTGCTCGTTTAAACGAGAATATCGCTGTTCTTGCAAGTAATGTCAGGAAGAATCCGTAAACATAATCGAGAGAACGATAAACAAAATTAGGCATCAGCAGACGAGTTTTGGAGAAAGACTTGAACATTTTCCCCCACAAATTGCGGGAAATGCTGATTTTTGACCGTCGGATAAGTTTAAACTACTGCCATACTCTGTTAAACTTGGTGAATGAAGAGGTTGATTTCATATCAGAAATTACAATGAGCGATGAAGCCCATTTCCACTTGCCGCATGCTTGTTGCTGCACTTGCAGTAAAAAAATTATTGGTCCTTATTTTTTCAAAGATGCCGATGGGACCGCCGTAACCTTGAGTGGCGAGAATCACAGGCAGAAACGAAATGCAATTTTGAAACACCAGGTCCAGTGATCTGCATCTTTGGAGGTTTTAACTGATCGTCCACATCATATCAAATCTAACACCATCAGATTTCTTCCACAACAAACCACGAATCCTACAAGTCTTGCAAGCTATCTTCCTTCCTTTGCTATCCCAGAAAGAATATTTATAAAAGAGTTGAATAAGAAATGTGCACCTATCGATCTGACCATCTCCCTTTGTCCGCATATATCAGCCAGATTACGTTCCTCACAGCAGGAGATGGAGATGTTACTAAGGAGCCATAGTATATATACTTTGTAGAGTCACAAAGAAATATCATGCAAAACAAGTATATGCCTGCATTTCAGATTTTTTTTCTCCATTACCCCTCTTGGGAGCATATGGCATATGGAAGCGTCTATCCAGTCTATTGTTATTTTGCCTTGTATCAAATTCGATAATCGGTTGTTGTGGCAGCTAAGTAGATGATTGATGTGCTGTAGAAGGTCCTAGAATAATGCGGCTGCCATCTGGCGTTGCATTTCATATATTTTTATAAAAACTGCCAATTATTATAAATATAAGAATTTTATAGAATTTCACCTTACATATAAATAAGTTTTAGTTTCCATGTCATCCTTTTGCAAATAATTATAATGACTCGGCGTGGGACATCAAGTAACTCATACGTTTTGATTAAAAGATGTATCCAGTCTCTTTATGTAAAACAGCACGAGGAACACCATTGTGGTATGAACATTTTTTGCCTTTTTTAGAAAGTGGGCAAAAACTCCATTTTGGCGGCCCTATAAATAGTATGATGAATGGTTCTAAAATATTTGGTGTCCCCAAACACACGAAACCTCTAAGTTATCATAACTTAGAATGCGCTTAATTAAGGGTTAATCTTATGAGACTAGTTTGTTATTTTACATTAAAATAATATTTATATAAAATGTCAATTTCTCTATATAAAAGAAAGGTGAAGACATACGAGTAACTTTTAATTTAGTACGAAATTAACCTTTAAGCTTATTTTAAGCTGATAACATTTTTAGTGTTAAAATTGAACTTAGAGCTTTGGTGTGCTTGGGGACGCATAGTAATTGCAATTGAAATTATTGCACTTATTTTTGCACAACACTACCGCCCACTAGAGAACCACCATAGGAGAGTTTTGGCCCCCTCAAAAGAGAGTCAATAAAGACACATTCCGCAAGGGGTTAGAAGGCTAAAATATTCCTGGTGATGTTTTACATAAAAGTACTGAATACATCCTTTAACTAAAACGTATCGCTTGCAAGATATTCTACGCCGAGTCATCATAACAATGTGCAAAAAGGAAGAAACTTAACAACCGCCCGCCCCCACCCCCACCCTAAACGTGTAAACGCGTATATTTGTTTCTTGCCTTCTACCAGAAACATGATATTTTCATAAAAAATTTTAGTACAGCAAAGGGGGGAAAAATTGGCTGGAAATACGATTTGCTTTAGACAAAATGTTTGTTTGAACTTTTTATAGACGTGAAATTCTTTGGAACTAAATATGTGCGAACGCAAGCCGCTCTGAGTATGTGCGGTGGCGGGATTCATATTTGTAGTGTTCGTTATGATGCATAATTTTTTCAATGCGAGACTTTTATTTGTGCTGTGCATATTTGTCTATTCATGATTGCAAAATTGCGATTCAATATTTCATCAAGTCTATGTTGCAGTTACAAATTGTTATTCTCTAGTCTGTATAACGTTTTATATCTTTGGCTTAAAGAATAATTTCCTTAGTATTAAATTTGTTTGCGAAAAACTGTTTTTAAGTTTAAGTTTAATTGAAAATCTTACACAAATGAAAAACAAATCCTGAATTTTGCAACTTCTGCTTAACCGAAATATGATTTCCTAAGAGAAACTTCTCTTTTATTATGCTGGAATAGTTTGGAAACTCTAGGTTTACTTCCATGTCCTTTATGAATGGCTCATAACATTGCTTTCCTTTATTCTAGAAATACAACCGAGCACCTTCAGTAATCCTTAAATGTCTATGTAAACAAAAGTATGTGTCTTAAACTTGGTAAAAAATTTCAAGCCAATCCTTCTGGCAGATCAGAGTTTCAAATGCTAAAAATATCAACAACAACAAAAACAGTATTAGTTTGAATGTTAATATGAAACGAAAAATAAATGTCAAGGAACATTTTCAAATACTACCAGCTGCCATGACACTAGTCACTTTGAAATAAAATACGTTTTATAGATGCAAACAGTTTTTGAAATAAAAATCTTTTTAAAACATGCAAACAAGAACTAAATCAAGGATATTTGGAGCTGAAAAAAGAACAACAGCACCAAATAACAAAACGTTGAAACAACAAAAGTGTAAAAACGTACAACAACATCGATAAAAAGAAACATTTGTATTCATTTTAGCTTCGCTTAAATATTCTGTTAGTATCTTCCTTATTTATGTTTATCCTTTTTGTGTTTATTTTTTCTGGTACTTGTTTTGTGTTTGTATTAACTGAACTCTTGCACACTTCACTACTGGTGAATGTGTTCCCCCTGGCATAGAGATAAGATGGTCATTTAGGAATTTTTGATAATTTTCCTTTGCACAAGCACCTCGTGAACGTGCCAACGTATATTTTTTGTGTTGAAGGGCACAAAAGTAACACCACCCAACTTCTTTTGTTTTTAGTTCAAAACCTCAAAATTATGAAGTGAACCTTTATGATCCTTTTGAAAACTTGAAAGGCTGCACTATCTCCGGCTTCTTTCCTTTGGAAGATCCTCACAAACAGCTACGATACGTTTGAAATGTATTTAGGAAAGGTTTCGTTGAGGCATTTTAATTGGAAACATGTTTTCTTTACAATAATGCAAACGCCATGGCGGAAATTGGTTGAAAACGTGATTTATGAGTCAGTCTTCGTGATTTAATTAAGCGCTAAAAAACACAATCTAATCTAGAGAGGAAGCATTAAGGATCTGGCGTAATAACAAATTTGAAGAAACTAATTCGCTGATGTGAAACATATTTGAACGAACAGCATACTCGGGGTAGCAAAAGTTTCTGGTCATTCGTTCCAAGAATAAAATATAATGATAATTCTTCTATTCCCACTCATTTACAGGATGATCACATATTCACTGACTTGGTAGATAAAAGGTTTACCTACTGGCTGAATTAATAGCAAGTAGTTTTAACTTGCCGAGTTCGGAGGGGTATTGTAGTATGGGTGAAACAGTATTGCAGATTTGATCTTGAAGCATTAGATGATCTTTTCAATACATTGTACTATACCTGTACTCTGCATTTCCAAAGTGATGGAAAGTATGGTTAGTTTCCATGTTGTGAAACACATCTAGAGTCCAACAATTTACGCAGTACCTTCAATATAGTTTCCATAAAATACCATCAAAGGGTGACCTGCTTGCCCTACTCTCAAAAAAATTTGTGTAATTCCGTACGTCATTTTCGCGAGAGTAAGTTAGTGGTTCTCAATATTTTAAGGCATTTGATTGGAGTATGGCATGATGCACTTTCCTCAAAATTTATTGTTTTTGGTATTGAAAATAACTTCTGTTAATTTATGTATATGCAGCTCTCTCAGGGACCCCACTACATGGATTTTTATAGATGGGATATCAACCAACGTGTTCAAGTTTAATTCCGGAACTCTTCAAGTCTCAGCTATATTTCCTACCCTATTTTTAATTTTTCTCAGTAGCTGGAGATGATATGCCATACACTGTGCACATTTTTCATGTCGTCAAAGAATCATTTTAGTGCTGTGTTTTTTTTAAAGCATTGTGAGCAATTATTCTCACCCTCTGAGCTCCTTGGTCGTGGTATCACCAATACCTATCCGAAAATGGGCGGTTGCTTCGAAACCTATTTTGCAATTACTCCACCGAGTACGGGAGAGAATAATGAATTCTATCGGTGATAGCAGTGTAGCGAACAATATCAAATCAAAGCATTGATGTTGATTGATGTAGTGTTGGAGGTATCTCGCTGTTCTCAGGAAATCTGGGAGCCTTAAATATTCCTAAAAATAAATTTCTTTAAGCAAAACAAATCTTCTAAAATCACAATCACTTAATTTATATCTTCAAGTAGCGACCACCGATCCTCAACTAATGGATATTTATTCTGAAAACAAAAGCCAGTCTTAGCATCCAATTAAAAATTACCTGATTCCTTGCGTATGCCTTTCTTTCGACCAGTGCAAAATTTTTGAATATATTGTATACGGCAATGCAGAAGCCCTTTAGAAAGCAAAGCTTTTGGACATGCCACAAAGAACTAAAGAAACTGAAATAAGTTTAAAATAATAAAAAATATATGCCAATTTTTTTTTCAATGAAATAACACAAAAAGGAATTTGTTATTTCATTTAAATTATTTCAATAAAATTAAAAAATTTGAAATATGAATGAAAAAAAAAAAATTAAATAGATTCCGAAAATCGGAAGTTTTTCATACGACAACACCTGCCAAATGTAAGCGTTATTTTATTTTTGGCAAAAATTAGTTCAAACGAATCACATATTGCGGATTGACCAGCGACGGACATCTGCCTGGTATGGTTTTCCACAATTAATGAATAGCATTTAATATTTGATAAATTAGAAATCATAACAACTAGAATATTGTATGATAATGGAAAAATAATAAAATTCACTTTCTAAGACGCGGTTTCCAATATGGCATCTAATATCGCAGTTGGTTGCAACTAGCAACTTACGAGTATGTCTTAATTCTAATGATTTTATAAGTTGTACAAAGAAGTATTTAAAAAATATATCCAACTATAGTTTCCCACTTTTTTCATATTTTTTTTTCACCCACACTATAGTCCCCACAGATAATATTTCCTGACAAAATGGTTTTTTATCGCCATCGATTTGCGGCTACGGACGAAATCGATTGTTTTGTGTATTTGAGCTGCAATTCGTTATAAAAGATCAGATGATGGTAACGAATTTTGTATAGGTGGTATGTCATTGTTGCCATTACCATTGGAAGATCTTGATACGTCATGATTTGTTGGTGTATGTAAAAGCACATACGATTTTCGGCAGTTTAGTGGGAGTATATTTAAATACGACTTTTTTTGACCATTTTCGCACTAAATCTGCATTTAGTGACTATGAGAAAATTAGCACGACTAGTAAATTATTAAAGAAAATATTTTCGCAATTTTATTTAGTAATAGTGCAAAGAACATTTCAATCAATATTTAGTGCAATACTCCATCTACGCTGAGGAGAAATCAGCTTTAAGCAAAAATTCTATTTATATATTTTCGGCATAATGAAGTAACTCGGCAGTTATTTTAATATGAGTACTTTGTGCGGCGCGAAAACTGGCGGTCAATATTTATATTTGTATTGTTTTATGGAAAATATTTGCATAAGAATCAGTTCTTAAACTTAAACATATACACATGCAAATATCAATGATTTTCGTAATATAAGTCAAATTTGGATACATTATAGTATCGACGTTTGTATTTTAGTAC
Organism: Germaria angustata; assembly: GCA_963681545.1. Taxonomy (NCBI): domain Eukaryota; kingdom Metazoa; phylum Arthropoda; class Insecta; order Diptera; family Tachinidae; genus Germaria; species Germaria angustata. Next base: position 30,875,264 of record OY812999.1, on the reverse strand, counting down.
CTGAATTAACAAGGAGAGAGCAGTGGAACACCTTATAGTTCGCCTATAATAATTAAAGATTAAGAAACGCTGAAAACCTTCTGCAGCTTAAGTCGCCAGCTGTAGCTTCAAATATTTAAATTGCACATTTGTGCAGATAATATCCAACAGAAGTTCTAATATTTTTCTTGTTGACATTTTCCGTTTGATACGATACCAAACAATAGCTTGGAGTCCATACGACAGTCCTTTTTGTCATTTATTTTGTGAAAGCTCCCATTGTGTAGTCGTACTGCACAACAATGCACGCACTAACACTGTGCGATACATTTCCTGCATTTAAAGTTGATTTTTTGTTTCAAGTCCTTTACTCTCCTTCATCCACAGTCACACACACATACGTTTGATTTTTGTCAGTTGATTATTGTTATTTTTCTGTTTGAAGTTTTATGTTGTTTTTTTCTTCCTAAATATGAATTCATTGAAATGTAAAATCAGAAGGAAAATATCTACAGAAATGCGAAGATGATGCAATAACCATTTATGTAAAATCTATTTACTTATGTAGACAATAAAATACAATGAAAATGGTATAAAAAGCAGTCAATTTTTTAAGTCCTTTATATGGAAGTGAACTTGCAGAGATTTCAATTTTGTGGTCTATAAAAACATTAAAAAACCAGAAATAAAAAAATTACAATAAATGCAATTCATATTTATTTATGTATGTGTATGTGTTTTGAAAAAAAAATCTGCTTTTATTTAACACATGAGTAGATGCCTTGATTAAAGTATAAAATATCAGTTTTGAACAATAATATTTTAAAATAATAAGAAATCTGTTAATGCTCAGACTGGAGTATATTTTTTTATTAACTATTATTTATTTCCTTGTCTTCCATATACTAACCATATGATCCAAAAATATTTTATTATTTTATTTATTTATTTATATTTTATTAACAATATAATTACAAATTATATGTTAATATATAAGGAGCAATGGCAACATAGGCCTACAGCTCTACATTAAAATATTTTTATATGTTTTTTGTACAAAGTATTTTTCTTAGATTTTATGGAAGAGATTTGATTTCTTTAAAAATTGAGATATTAATGTTATATTGTTTGGGGTAGGATTGGATAGGCATAGTTTTGGATCAGTGTTTAGAAAATGTTGAATTCTTATGGTATTAAGTTCTGGACATTCTATAAGGAGATGAAGGAGGTTTGGTTGAGGTATGTAACAGTTACAAGTGATCGTGTTATCAATTTTAAGTAAATGTCCGTGTGTCAGTCTAGTGTGACCTAGTCTGAGACGGGTAAACTTAATTGTATCTAGTCTATTAATATCAGATGACGTTAGATCATTTATTGTTGTGCGACTGTTGTTGATACTTTTATACCATGAAGAAGTCCTTTCAAATATTTGATCTCTGTCTATGGTATTGTAGTGTGTGTAAATGTATTTGTTTAAATCCTTGCGGTCAACGTTTGCGCAAGTGTACAGAGGAGAACTTATAGCGCTCTTGGCTTCCTGGTCTGCAAATTCATTTCCAACTATACTATTGTGACCTGGTACCCACAGGAGTAAAATATTCGGGTATTTATGTAATAAAATATTTCTTATATGTGTTGTATATATATTGTTGTTGTTGATATTAATAATGGATTTTATTGCTGATAAGGAATCGGAGCAGATAACAAATTTTCCGGTACATGTTTTTATGAATTGCATGGCTTTATATATATAGCAATTAATTCAGCTGTATAAATAGAGCTATATGGAGGTAGTAACAATTTTGATATAACTTCACTCTCCGTGGTGATGCTAAATGATACTGAGTCTTGGGTTTTAGAACCGTCTGTAAAAATAAATTTATATGAACTAAATTTGTTTTTTATTTCGTTAAAGAGGGAAATATATTGAAAAGAGTTGGTGCGTGATCTTGTGTATTTGGTCATAGAGACGTCAAATATATCTGTTTGCAATGTCCATGGTGGATGGTTTGCCGTTTTTGGTAATACCACTTTTAGTGGTATGTTTAACGATGTGCATTTCTGAATTATACGAAAAATTGTTGATTGAATTCTCGGAATTTTCTTTGTTCGATTTAGTTTTGTAACTATTTGTCTAAGAGGGGACAAGTCATCATATGCAAATGTTGTGAATAATTTCGTTGTTAAAATATCTCTCTGAGTTATGAGTGGTAAGATGTTAGATTCAGATAGAAGATTATTTGTTGGCGTTGTTCGAAAAGCTCCTAAAGCACTTCGTATCGCGGAATTAATGATGGATTCTATTTTTCTTAAAGAGGATTTAGGCGAATGACCATAAATAGGTAAAAGATAATTTATCTTGGATAAAAGTATTGATTTAACAATTGATATTAGTGTTCTTGAATTACAGTTGAGCTTAAAGCTGGATAAGCATTTAATAATATTGAGTCTGCTAGATAAGGCAGTACTTAGAAAAGAAATGTGATCTTTCCAGTTGTATCGCCGATTAAAATAAAGACCTAGTATTTTTAAAGTATTGACTTCGGTTATATTGAAAGTGCTACATTGAACTGTACAATGACAGTTTTTCTTTCTGCAGATATGTAAATATTTGCATTTTGTTTGCGATAATGTGGCTCCAGAAAACTGGCACCAGTTTTTAATATCATTAAAAATACTATTAAGATTTAAGACTGGATTTTTTTTATCCGATTTAATTAAGATATTGATATCATCTGCATATGCAGAAATGCCAATGTTCTTATGTAAAGGGACTAAGCCGTAAAGTTTGTTAAACGCAATTAAGAATAAAATCACCGAAATGGGAGAGCCCTGTGGTATTCCATTCTGTATAGAAAGTGGTAAGCTGTACTGATTTGATATCCTTACCATTATTTTCCTATTGGTCATAAAATTATATATGTAATTTATAACTTTAGGTCCTATATTCCACTCAACTAATTGGTCCAAAACGGAATGAATACCCACTTTATCGAACGCTTGTAAAAAATCAAGTGATATGATCGTAACATGCTTTCTCAAAGATAGGGCATTCGCAATTTGATAGTCTACATAAAGTAGACTATCGATTGTCGATTTTCCCCTCTTGAAGCCAAATTGGTGGTTATTGAGTAGTTTGTGAGATGTTACAAACCACCATAACCTGTTGGCTATAATCTTGTCAAGGACTTTTGAAATACAAGAGTTGAGAGATATGGGTCTGTAGGATATAATCGATGATTTGTCAGAATTTGGCTTGAGGATAGGTATAACGACGCTGGTTTTATATTTTTGTGGAATGAAGCTTGAAAAAATATCGTTATAATGTTTTAGAAGTCTCTTTTTTGTGTTTATTGGAAGCATCTTAATCATTGGATAGGAAATTCTGTCAATTCCAGGTGTTTTACCTTTTAGTTTATATAAAACTGTATTCAATTCAAATAGTGTAATGTCTTCTTCAATTCTGGCTGCACCTAGGTTTGCCACTGATGTTGGTGGACCTGCTTTATATCTATCTTTATTTAAACGAAAATCACTGTTAAAGTTGCTATCAGCGGAGTTATTGGTCCAAAATTTGGCAAATTCGTAAGCTATTTTATTTTCTTGTATTATATTGATATTGGGGTCATCGATAGAACTGATACTATGTATTTTGTGACTCGTTTTATATCCAGTTAATGAACGGATATTACTCCAAATTTTATCTACTGGTGATGAAGGACTAATAGAGGAAGTGAAACTTCTTATAGCCAGTTTTTTCGAAATTTTTATTTCTCGTTTGTAAACTGCATTTGCCTTCTTATATTGTATAAGATTGAACTGACTCATATTTCTCTTGAAAGAATGCCAGGCTTTATTCTTTACTTTCTTTAAGGCTTCCAAATTGTTATTCCACCACGGTACTATATGATTTTTTATTGGTCCTGTCTGTGGTATAGATGAATTAGCTGATTGCAGAATAATTTTTGATATATTTGCGCTCTCTTTATTAATATTGGAGCTAATTGGTCGAGAGATGTCATACTTAAGACAGTTATTTTGATATTTATCCCAATTGGCTCCTTTTACTATAAATTTTCGTTTGGAGTTGTTGGGTTGTACAGCAGATGGAAATAGATAAATTAAAATAGGAAAATGATCACTGCCGCGGAGACTGCAGTCGGTTTTCCAAAAAATATGTGGTGCTAAAACTGGGGAGCAAAATGATATATCTAAATAAGAGAATGTGCCATGTGTGTTCAAGTGGGTAGGAGACTTGTCATTCAGAAGAACATAGTTGGAATCAGTTATATATTTAAATATTGTATTACCTTTTCTATTGTTCGAATGAGACCCCCAACTATTATGAGAACCATTTAAATCTCCAGTTATGAGTGTAGGTAGATTAGTATAATCAAACATGTTTCTCAGATTGCTAATACTAAAGTCTTTATTTGGGGGTATGTAGGCGTTTATGATATTAAATTTCATTTTGGATGTAATAGAAAAACAAAGGGCGTCAAAATCATTGCTTATATTAACCTGGCTATAATTAAGTGAGTTATGGATTAAGAAGGCTACTCCTCCGTATCTAGTGGTAGACGAGTTAGTATGGTAAAGTGAATAATTGATTGGTACGGGAATATTGGGATAGGTATGAATGTGGGTTTCTTGTAATGATATAATCTTTGGGGTATGCTGTTTTATTAAAATTTGTAGCTCACTGTAATTATTGAAATAACCATTTATGTTCCATTGTATAATAGTCAGTGCCATAAGTTATTTAAAATATAATAAATGAAATGAGGTTTTGTTGTATTGGGTTTGGAAAATGATATGAGAGCCACATATGTATATAAATTCTAGCTTAAGTGTACATCTTATACTGAGTAATATGTTATTAAATTTTTGTGTTTGCTGAGAGTAGCTGCTATTTAAAATAACAATTAGAAAATAGAATATTTTTTGCATTTTAAGAGTTTTTAAAAGTTTTTCTATGTTAAGAAAGAAGAGTAGGATAAAATATTTGATAAGAGAGAAGAATGTTAGTATAAATTTTAATAAATGCATTATATTATATATATAATATGATAAAACTTATCAGAATTCCATTTTGTCTTCTTCATCCGCAGTATCACTTTTTTTTTGTCTGCTCTTAGATGTATTTTTGGGAACTTTTGCCGTAGCTTTGAGTTTATCTTGTAGCCTTTTAGAAGCTGTTCTTGGTAGGATTTTTATCTTTGATTTGTTGCTGGCTGATGAAGGGGTGGGTAGTGATATCAAATCTAGTTCGGAGTCGGTCAAAGAATCGTAGGTTATCAATTTTGGAGTTATCGTTTGAACTGTTGATGCTGCTTGCAAAAATATTGGCGTTGATGAAGATTTTTTGTTTTGTACCGGGGTACTGTGGTTGTTAAGAGGTATGTTTTTATTCATGTTTGCTACTGAGGAGTATAGAGAACCGTCGTGTTGATGTCGTTCGTTGTAAATTTTGTGAGCGGTTTTGTTGTCTACCTTTTCAATTGTTTTAATAGCTTGGAGCTCTTTATGTTTAATAAATATTGGACATTTTTTATCTTTGGAAGAGTGCTTTGTATCGTCCATTTTGTTATTTATACAGTTTATACAGTTAGCTACGTTTGTACAATCTTCTTCGACGTCTGGATTAAGATGAAATTCTTTTGCACAGTGAAAACAGACTTTTTGATTTTTGCAAAATCTTGCAATATGACCAAATACTTGACAATTATTACATTTAATTGGGAGAGGAATATATGGCCGAATGTTAATTTTTTGATAACCGACTTTGATATCACTGGGCAAGGTAGACGACGTGAACGTGAGAATATGGAGACCGGTTTCAATGTTTTGGTTGTTCATATATTTCATAATTTTTTTAACTTCACATACGTTTTGATCACGTAATTCTATAGTAATTTCGTTTTCTGGTATACCTCTTAAGTCGTTGCTGTAAATAACACCTTTTGATTGATTGAGTTTTTTGAGCTCTATTACTTCCACTGTTATTAAGTCAGAGAGTGCTGTAAGCGTTGATAATTTATTTGCTTGTACATAGTTTTTTGCTTTAATTAAAATATCACCACTTAGTAGTTTTTTGCATTCTTCTACTTCGCCGTTACAAGTATAGTCAATAGCTTTTTTTAATAAGAAGGGAGATATATTAGCTAGAGTATCATTACTGTTGGTTCTCTTCATTAATAAGTAAATGGGGCCAGGTTGAGAGAAATTTAGTGATTTTGTTTTATCCCAATTGAGAGTGGGAGATAATTTGTTTTTTGATGTGTCATCTGGAGGTTTATTCATTGTTTAATTTTTCTTCTGAATTTACTCTTTTTTAATTATGTAATTATTACCACGTTTTATTATATTTAATATTCACTTAATAGATGAAGTAATTTCCTATTTAATATATATTTTATTTATAAATGTTGTGGTTGAGTTTTATTGTCTTTTATTTATTAAAAGAAATATAGCCACAAAAATAATTTCTTCAAATAGACAGAAAAAATTTAATTTTTATTAATTAAAATTTCAATGTGCACTCGATGAAAGTTTGTACTCGAAAGGCCAAAAATATTTTAAAATAAATGAAACAATTAAAACTACATAAAAAATTTTACAAAAAAAATTATATACAAACATTTCACATTTGTTTGTTGTGGCTTTAGCTGTTTATATGCCGACACATCATTGGTCGCTAAACCAAATCGTTAGTGAAGCTTATGCCAAAAAAATCAAACACAATCGAGAAATCTATATCTTTATATGGACAGAATGTGGAGAGTTAAGTCCACAAGACAAAAATTATATTATATGAAATTATATTATCATATATTTGTAGTAAAGTACAATATGTAATGAAAGAGGATCAGTGCAGCTGAGACAAATCTCTTTAATCTCTCACAACAAACTCAACAGGACCGTTACCATAACAAGTCAGATGAGTGAATCTTTCGAAACTAATTCTATCTCTCTTTCCGATAATTCTGATAATTGTTTTCTCTAGTGCCAAATAGGACAGCAGACACAAGTAAATACAGTTGTGGCGGTAGATCACGAAAGCCGATTACTTTCAAATGTTATTGATTGCAAATCCATACATTTCGGGATTGTACCCAAAATATATATGAATAATAAACTATTCAAACTTGTTTGCTGTGACTTTATAAGTTATTGTATTATATGTTTATTATGAATAAACTCATGCTAATATAATTCAGGTGGCGTGGTTAAAGTACTTGCCTATGAAACTGAGTGCCCTAGGTTAGCTCCCTGGCAAAGGACACAAAATTTTCGCCATAGTTTTTCGGGTTTTAAAAATTAAGTGGTTTCAATCCCCTTTTAAAAATCCTTCCAATGAGCCCCCTGACCACTCCTTTACTTGGAAAAAAGGATAAAATCATGACATAGGTCAGACAGAGCCACCACCTTCTGGGGGAAAAATATAGGAACCAAGATTAGAGAGATTAGCGAGGTTCCTAGGCAACGGCAAATAGCAGCCCCATTATCTATCCTAAGACCTAATAAGCAGATCATTCAAATGCAAAAATAATTGCAACAACTCGTGTAAGATGGAGATGCTTTATAGAAGCCAAATGCTCACAAGAGGGGTAATGGAGAAAAAAATATAATTCGGACAAACATTATAATATATTTATGAGGATAGTTTACATAGTTATGATAAACATATTAATATGTTTGATAAAATTATTAGAGCACATATTAATGATAGCCTGCATTATACTTTGCAATAAGTCCACTTTGTCTTAAACCGTTTTTTTAATGATTAAAAAATGGGCTCTTTAAAAAACACGTCGAAACGTGGCCGGCCAAGCGGTTTTTATAATATATACATACGTGTTTGAATTTTATTTATAATAATTTTATTGAGAGAAGAATATGAAATAAAGAGAAACAAACATTTGCTATAACATATATGTATATAGTACAAAAATGTGTATACGTATAAACAATGCAATAAAAATAATAGGCATGTATGTGTGTATATACATTAGGTTGTTCCAAAATAATTTTTTTTGGGTTTTCATGGACGATCAAGCATAATTTGAAAGGATATGGCGTGAAGTACTTTTGAGATTTTTTTCAGAATTTTCGGAAAAGGTTTAGAGATCGCTCAAGTCGAATTTTCGGCAAAAATCGGTTTTGGCGGCCGTTTTTTTCAGTTTTCTTCATAACTTTGCCAAAAACTACGATTTTTCACTTTTGAGAACACAGCTTAAAAGAAAAATTTCCAGTCTTTATTTCTATGTGCAAAAACTGTATGTTTTCTCAAGGCATTTGTTTATTTAGGTACACCACATTATAATTTTTCATAAGTTTTCCATAATTTTCCATATAACTTATAAAATTTCTTCATAACCAACACACAAATAAAAATCAAATCTTTTGTTTTGGTTTTTTCGAAAAATCAATCAATTCTGTAAATCTGTTTCAGAAGCTGTGGTATTGATGTAAGTGTTAGCCAAAGCCACACCTCGTACTGCTACATCATTTACCACTTTTAAATGTTGAACTTTGTTCTTTGAATATTAAATTTTCAAATTTCAAATTCTTTGGAACCTATAGTAATCAGTTGGCCGATAAATTAGATTTAAAATCAGTTTGTGCATATAAAACTCCTGCACAGATCCTGGTCATAATATCCCAAAAGTTGCATGCTCAAAGAGTTCAATTTGGAGGGAACGTATAAAAGAGTGACAGATCGTTGCAGATTCCATTAAAACTCGTTTGTGCACTCAAATTACATAATAGTACATTGGAATGGAACAATAATGCCCGACTTAAAGAATAAAAAGAAAAAAACTTATCGTATCTCTATTAGTATAATCGGAAATTCAGACCCCAAGCTTTTGGGAGTAGTACCACTTTCGCCGGGAAGGGGAAAAGATCAAGCATATGCAGTGTTTAAAATGCCAGAAACCTGGGCATTTAAGTACATCGTAGGAACCCCAAAAAATTATTTCTGAGTGATATCTCGAAAATAACTTATAATAATATCATCAACTGAGTACAAAGCTAAAAGCGGGTATAAATCAGGAACGTTAAAAGCAAGTTCAAAAATTTTTGTTTCTAAATTATTTAAAATGAGTTTATCTTTCAAACTGCATCATTAGTTTTTTTTCAATTTTATAGAAATCTCAAAAGTTATAAAGCATTATTTACAAAAATTATGGAAAAATTGTAATGTAGGGTACCTAAATAAACAAATGCGTTGCGAAAACATATAGTTTTTGCACATAGAAATTACGCCTGCACATTTTTCTTTTAAGCTGTGTTCTCAAAAGTGAAAATATCGTGGTTTTTGACAAAGTTGTGAAGAAGGATGAAAAAACGACCGTCAAACCCGATTTTTGGCAAAAATTCGACTTGAGCGACCTCTAAACCTTTTCCGAAAAATCTGAAAAAAATCTCAAAAATACTTCACTCCATAAGATTTCAAATTATGCTTGATCCCCAAAAAAATTTTGTTTTAGGACAACCTAATATACATACATATGTATGTACATATGTACATATATATTAAAAAATTTGTAATTTTATATATAATTATTTTAATATAAATGCCTTCTGAATACAGCAATTTTATTTGCTTTATTTAAAATTACCTGCTGTATTCATGCAAAATAATTTGAAATTGGAATTTATTTTAAAATAAATTCTGCCGACAAAATTTTGTAATTATTTATGGTAAATATAAAATTATTGGATAATATATCTAATTACCTCTCAACACATAAAAAAATAAACATTTTTAAAATAATATGGAGTTGAGAAGAGAACATTTTAAAGGATTTTTGTTTCTGCTTATTTGTAATAAGACTGTATGTTGAAAGTACACGCGCTTAAAGTTCTGGTTGGACAAATTGTCAAAATGCAATTGAATAAATTCTGCTGCAAATAAAAATTCTGAGTAAATAAAACCGTCGCGTAATGAGGATTTTCATTCTACACTTTTTTAATGTCTTGTATGAAATCAAGCTTTTCGAATTTTCAATACATTAACCTGAATCATACAAATCTATTGAAATTGCTTTTAAAACTTTTGTATGAAACAAAAAACATAGTCTTACTTATTGTTAAACAAATTCACAAATAAAAAATGGTGTGTATGCTTTTCATACGAAATTTGACAAAAAGGTGAGGCGGCATAAATTATGTGCTGTTCACATGCTTATACTTCTACAAATACAATTTGCGTGCATGCAAAAACATGATAAAGTAAAAATATATGTAAATACGGCACTTCCGATAGAATAAAAACTTAAAAAATAAACATTTGAAGCAAACGAGTAATAAAAATTATTTTTGTTTTTCATCAAAAACATAAAAATAATTTTCTGCAAAATGGCTGTTGAGCGACACATAAGACCCGGTATGCCAAATTATTCAACAAAATATATTAAATGAAACCGGTTTATTTTCAAAAAAGAAAAAGCCGGTTAACCGGTTTTTTGCACTCTCCAACGTGCAGTTGTGGTTGTACCAACCACGATTATTTGCGTGAGGGGAAAATCCGTGATGCAAATCTACTAATGACTATAACGCGCCAGCACGTCAAGCACATTTCGTATGTTGACGTGTGCCAACACAATTTTCTCGAAATTTTCAATATTCATGCACCTTTCAGTAACTTGGATCATTGCGCCGTCACGGCCTCACTTTCGAACTCAGAACATCGTATTGTCTCGCAATCAGCTACAGAACTTTACGAAATTTTCAATATTCATGCACCTCTCAGTAACTTGGATCATTATGCCGTCACGGCCTCACTTTCGAACTCAGAACATCGTATTGTCTCGCAATCAGCTGCGGGACTTTTAGCGTATAGGAAAAGGGTTACCAAGGTGTGAGTTCAAACAGATTTTTAGACACATCCATATGAAATTATACATTTATAGTCTGTATTAGTCTGAGGGTCACAGGTTCGATTCCTACTTAACTAAATTGATAATGGCTCATTTATGGCCGCTGCCTGCAACAGCTTTTCTGATTCAAGTCTCAACTTTATGGAAATAGTAGCATAAATTTATGATTCCATAAAAAAACTCTAAAGAATTTTTTATTGGCTGCAGACAGACTAACTGAGTGAGTGAGAGATCAGGTAATTGGGTTTTTAGACGAAAATAAACAGGTATCAATACGATGCAATATTTATTAATGCAATTGTTTCTCTAATGACGCTTATTGCTATTAGATTTTAAATTTGTTGCCTATTTTTGTAAATCACGTCATCGAAATGAAGCAACATTTAAAATTTTTTAAATAAGTTTTTGTTTCTCACACAAATTCTGAAAGTCTGGAAAGACAAAGCAGCTCATGACTTTTTATATAATCATTCTATAAAAAAACTTGTACGGCAAGCAAAAATTTATTTAAAATTACTTCTTTTTTATTTCCCCAAACATGACTTAAATGAACAATAAGAAAATTTGTAACTATTTATTTAATATAACTTTTATTTCAAATTTATTTTATTTCAATATTTCGATGCCTCTTCACGACGTCTTCTTTAGAAATTTTGTTAAATTTTTTCTTGAAGAAGGCGCTCAGTGGTATCGAAATATTGAAACAAAAAATTTGTTTTTTTTTTTATAAAAGAACCTAAAGCTCCTTTATAAAATAAAACATATGTTAAAAAAGGTCAAACAAAAAGTGTTAATTATATTTTTAATACTTAATTGTAAAGTAAGATGACTTTTGTGTGGCACTATTTGAGCTTATGTCACATGTCTGTGCTTCATAAAAATAAAGAAATTTGAATTGAAAGCTTTTATATGATGGTTGACTCCAAGTGCGGCATCTAATTATTCCAGCTTTACTGAACGTATATTTGTAAGAAAGAAACATAAAATATCCTTTATGTAATCCTTTTAATTTATGGCAAAGGCCCCAATTAATTTCCTATAATAATATATTTAGTTCCTCTTTAATTACTTTTTATAAAAAAAATCAATATGTGACAAATTCCACAGAAATATTTCGAAAATTCGGTTAATAATAATAAAAAAAATAATGTGCAAAATATACTGATTTCCAATTAAAATATTGCAACTCAGCAAACAATGATTTGCACTTCCGTTCAAATATGAAAGAAGGCAACGAAAAGGCATCATAAGGAACTTTTAATAACTGCCGACATTCAAATTATTATATTTCCATTAACATTAGCAGGAGCCATATTTTTGAAATGACAATTAATGTCTACTACTTAAGGTGTTACTTCTTTGTGAAAGGGATGCTGTAGAGAAATCAGGTGGCGAAAGGCGAAGAGAGAGAGAGAGAGAGAGAGAGAGCTTAATTCTTTTGAAACTCTACTATTGGCTGTTTTATACATCCGTTTAGGCAGATGCGTTTCTGTGCATTATATATGCTTCTAAATTCGAGTTACATACAATGCGCTTTATGCTTCAATTTTTTATTTTAATCAGCCGTTGTGGGAATATTTTTATAGGGGCTTTTAGGTTTAGTTTTTATATTAGAATTGCAGCATATGCCTTGTAGCCATTTTATTAAATGTCTTCCCTCGCCGACGATTCTGCCGACATTACCGACGATGAAAGGCGCTGGCGACATATAACAGCTTAGTAGAATGTCAATTACTGCTGGTACTGTTACGTGACCTGTGCTATTTCCCCATCACTTAAACAATTCAACAAATCAGTAGAATTCATGATGTTGATGGCTTGTCCTGAACAGGGATCACTTACTACCTCAGCCAGATGATTCACGTTCCCAATACGTCGATTGACAGTTTCTAAGAAGGTTTCTATTATGCAATATGGTGCTTTGCCCTAACACTTAATTTATAAAACAATAATTTAAATGATTGCATGCAAAGATCGCTATTGCTTTTTACCAAAGTTACAAAGCAAAACACAGTAATGAAGAAGTTACGAATCGTGGTATCGAAACGCGTTCACAAAAGTGTATCAATTGAAATCGTAAGTGGACCTAAGGAAGCCACGTAGCCATTTAATATGTACATGTCGAGCCTTAACAGCGAAAAAAAAAACGTATGTAAATGACAAACACATAATTTTACAGGAGAAGCTTTTTTGTTAATTGCCTCTTCACTTTGTTGTAGGGATACTGTTAATTTGATTTGAATCAACAAAAGTTGATAATTGAGAGGTCGGTTTGATTAACGAGTAAATCGTCATGTGAAAAAAGCTCAAAGTTATTGAGAAGCGAATGAATTCAGCTAATAAGATGTCAGCTACTTTTTTCCTTTGTATAGGTAATTTCTAATAATAATAATAGCAAAGGATTCTTAAAATATAATAACTTGGCATCTCAATTTTCAAAAAAAAAAGAACATATGGGTAAGCTTTTGTAGTATGACTTTTACAAAAGACTCATTGGGATATTTTTTTATTTTTATATTTTTCACTTCAGATAAAAATTGTTCAGTTCAAAAGTTTTTTGTTTGTTAGTTACGTGATTTCACTCACCCAATTGTTGGTCCGCCTTAATTGCTGCTGCTGCAGAAGATGTTGCATGTTGTTGCGTATGATGTTTGGACTTTTTCAATGTACCATAACGTTGGGTGGGTTGAGGTGGCTGATGCTGATGTTGATAATGTTGCTGTTGCTGTTGCTGTAGTTGCTCAGAGTGTTTCCTTTCATATCTTTGGCTGTCATTACTGCTGCCCGTTGAGCTTGAGGTGGTGGAGTTAGAGGTGGTAGTTGCTATACTTAAAGTATTTTGGCTGGCACTTTGAAAACTTTGTTGACTGCCGGAAGCTACCACCGATGTTACGTGTGGCGGCGGTGGCGTCGGATACCCGACATAATCGACAACATACTGAGCTAGTGGATCACTGCCGCCACAGTTGCTGAATGCAGATGGTGGCCTTTCAATATATATTTGTGTTGCCGGATGCTGGTGTTGCAACTGCTGCTCTTGTTGCTGCTGATGTTGCATGGATGCAGCTGCATGTGCCGCAGCTGCCGACATCTTCAAACGCCATAGTGTGTCTTGACTACTGCCAATGCTGGCCGCTATACTATTTGGATTCGTATAATTATTTTCGGACGTTGGGTAATGCACTGATGACCCTAAAATAAAATTCACATAAAATGCATTAAAAACAATCATTGCAGCAGGAGGAAACCAAACAGACTCACATACATACATACACAAACGGAGAACAACAACGATTGTGCATTTGCCAGTATAAAGTGCAAAGTGATGGTATTGTTTAAGTACATTTTTTAAAATGAAAGCATTTTAAACAGATATATATTATTTTTTAAATAGCAATTGAGTAAACGGAATAAATAATAGTGTATCAATACATTTGAAGCCACTTATGGTATATTGTGGGATTTGAAATCCGTATTTTGGCTCAAACTAAAAACAAAACGACAAAAATGTGCTTTGAATATCCAAATTAAGTAACTTGTGTAAGGAACAATAGCAAAAAATAACAATAATGTAACTTGCATGACTTAAAAATGCCTTTAAATTGGACTTTAGGTGCAGAGTTTTCTGTTGTTGTAATTCATTTTATAAGTATAATAAATAAGAATAAAAGTAAAAAACAACAAACGATTTTAATTCAAAAACTAAGATTCTGTCATTGAATCCTTCCCAACAAGACAGACTTTGTGCAAATGAGTATTAATTTTCTTTATGGACTCGAGTTCAAATTTCACCAGGATCCATTGGAAAATTGTATTTTAGATAAGGCAGGGAAATGCCAACATTTAGTTGGAGTTCAATGAATTTTAAAAATTTAAACAAAGCGACAATAATCAGGCATGTTCTGAAATCACGGTGATTTTAAATCACTAACGATTTTGAAATCACGAGATTTATATTTTGGTGTTCTGAAAATCACGAGAAGTTTAATTTTTAGTAGTGATTTTCATGTTCTAAATCACGAGCTAACAGCTGATTTGCTTTGTTTACATTTAAAATTTTTTATATTTAAAAGATTAATCAGAAAAATATAACAAATTTAAGAGTTAAATTGTGAGTGTCGTTAGTTATTTCAGAAAATAAAGTGAAAAAATGCCTGGAGCAACCTTTTTAGAATACAAACAAAACTAAACAATTGTACACCAAATATAAAGCGTCTATCTAAATTTATAAATTTTAAAGTTTTTCTTTGTAAAATAATAGATTTTATTACTAAAACAAATAAAGAACGAATCATATTAAGTGTATGTAATCATTTTATTATCGAAATCAAACCAATATGCTAAAAAAACGCAAAGTGATTTGATATCGTCAGACATTAACCTGACCGGTTTTAAATCACGAGATTTCAAATTTTTTTGTGCGCAGAACACCTTTTCAGTGATTTCAAATCACTTTAGGATAAAGTGATTTTCAGAACATGCCTGAATAACCTGACAAATAATTAGTCCATAACAGCCCATTTAATGTGATAATATAAGAATAATAAAAATAATAGAATGAGTAGAGGAAACTTTTCCAGAATATGGAAATAAAAATATGGCTGCTGACCAAAACAAAGTTCTCGTATTCTCTTTTCGATGATGGAACAAAATCTGCACAAGAAGTGGACTGAAATGCCGGCTAGATGTGTAGCGGCACTAAAAACGAGTACATATTCCGCCAACCAGGAATCAAATTTACTTTTCCTGTCATGAGAAAAACATTAAAAATAGTCGTTCTCTAGTGGAGACTAATAAGATCTGACATGAAGCTCATAAAAGGAAATCATGTTCAATTGGTTAACAATGCATTAAGTTCAATTCATATACAACAAGAGTTTAAAAAATTAATAGTAGGACCTAATAATTTAGTTAGAGAGAGAGAGAGAGAGAGAGAGAGATAGAGAGAGAAAACGCATAGACATACTAAACTCAAACAAATCGCTTTCGTTTTGAATAGTTCGCAAATTTTACACTTTTTGCTTAATTTAAGTTAAATGTTCCTAAAACCAGAAAAAAATAAAAGGCTGAACTTAAAAACTATCCGTAGTTTCCTGTAACGAATTCCTTGTATTTAACGCAAAATATATAGACTTAAAATATGCATTTAATTTAAACCTTTTAATATACATTTTATTTCAATATTTCCACTCCTATTGGTCAGTTTTGTTTTGATAAATGGCTCTCTGAATCTTATTGTATATAAATGAATTGTTGTGCTCTTTGCATTAAACCAATCTAAACGAATTATGTTTATATATTTTGTAATTTTTATTTATGATAGAATTCTCATATTGTATGTAACGATTTTTGTATAAACATGCGAGGTTGTATTCTATGCCATCAGGCAACGAATACTGAACGAATGATGTGATTGTTTCAACATTTTGAATGTGGGATCATTCAATTTCGCGGCTTGATTTATAAAGGCGTCATAAAAGAGAATGTAAGGAAGGCAGCAAAAGAAAAACAACAACAAAAATATAAGTATATCAACGCATTAGGTATTGTTGTCAATTCCACACAATATAAAATCAACGAACGTATGAATAGTCAGAAAACGTGAATGCATTTAAAATTCTCTTTGTTATGACACTGACATCAATGGATGTAAGACTGCATCGATATTGATGCTGATGTACATCATTTACAGATTACAATTCTTAAATAATTTATTAAAATTTTCATCATTTATTTAATATGGTTATGGCGAATAACATTGAAAGTGTACTTTGGCAGGTGCGAAAATATATTTCTAAGAATTGGTTTGGGCGCTTCCCATGACTTAATTTTGGTACTTTTATTCTTATACAAAAGAAATAAAATAAAAATTACAATGAAATGAATATGCATTACAATTGATGTATAAATTTCTTATCAATAATATTACCATTAAAATGATTTGCAATTAATTAAAAATATATCACGTAATTGTTGGGAAGCCCCATACGTTTTTAAGGTTCCAATGTTTGTGCTGGACTCAAGCAGATGGAGCTGGAACACAACTCTTAATTAATCATCATTTTAATACAACGCTAAAACTAATGTTCTGCTTAAATTTGTATGTGTGTTAGAACAACACAGACTTATTTTATATGAAAAATTGAATTTCTATCAGACTACCATGCATTTGTATATTGTTATATATATTTACAATTGCATTGTAAACATTTTACGTAAATAAAGTAATAAATATATGAACATACATTCATTAGCTAAAACAACATGCCTTATACACGAGTAGAATACATCAACTGCTTAAGTCTAAGCAAAATTTGTTTTCATGATTTTTGTGTAAAAAGTGAGAACAGAAAAAAATAAATAAAAAATAACCCAATGAAATTTTGTTCAAAAATCCAGAAAATTGCAATTTTTCCATAAACAAATGAAAAAAGTAATATTGGGAAAACAATTACATTTTGTGGTAAAAGATAAATTTTTCAATCGTGATATAAAAATATAAAAAAACGTGAAGAAAATAGTTAGTGACAGTATAAGAATATAAGGTATTCTACACTATTTATAAAATTAGTCATTTATTTATATCAGCTTTTGACAATAAAGGAGATATGACGTTTATGCTAAAAAATACCATCGCAATGTATTTTAGACAAACACTTTCTTTGGCCAAAATGCATCATTGCTGCATATTGCTGTTCATATTGTTTTGATTATTAATTAATTTATGCACAAAGTAAAACGTTTTCGCTGAGTATGTTTTAATTGAAATGTAATTTTGTTAACCAAATAAAAGTATTCGTACATATCTTGGTGGTCTTAATTTAAAATCCTGTCAAACCCTATAACACTCAACTAAAGTTCAGTGGATTTTAAATAACTGAGCAAAGTGACAATAGCAACATTTATCTTGTCAGTCCATAAGAGCCCTTTTATTGTGATAATATATGAAAAGTAAAAAGAACAAAATTCTCGTATTCGCATTTCCTGACTCTTAGTTAAAATAATAATAATGGAACAAAATCCGAACAAGTGGACTCAGTTGCCGATTAAATTTTGTGGCGGCAATGAAAGCGTGCACATGTTCAACAGTTAAAAAGCTTGATTCTTCTTTTGAATACGACCACGTTGCACAAAAAGAGCATTTTTGATTTTTTGTTTGTTTGTGAATATTTGAATTTGTGGTAAGTTTTGTGCCATAAAAATATGCCATTTGGCAGATCTTTATTTTTCCCATACCTTTTATTTAAAAGCTTATTTCGAATTAAAGTCAATTTGTGAAAAATAGTTTAGTATTAATAAAACTTAGAATCATACAAAAATTATTGTTATACCCTCATATAAATTTCCCAGGCAATATTAAAAAAAAAAATGCAAAAACTATTGAGAATAAAATTTTAATCAATTGAATTCTTGTTCAAATCATTATGGCTTTTATTCAACTAAATATAACATCTCCATATCAACAGGTAGAACCTGTGAATCCATTTTTTATAAGCCATAAAATGCAAACTTGAGTGAATATTTTCATCACGGAAATTATTTTTAAGGAGAGAAGTCATCAAGATGAACAAATGTAGAACATTGTCAAAAGCATATTGTCCGAAGAAGAAATCCATAAAAAAAAAATCTGGTATTGTATAGAGTGAGTTTCTATGGCTACTGAACTGCTCCATGGCTAATATCAATAATAAGTCTACAACCTTCAAATGGTTACAAATTACATGAAACCGCTATAAGCAGCCTCCACAATTGATTAAAATATGAACAATTGGTTTTAATTTTAAATGATTACGTTATTTATTTATAAAATCTTTTGTTTGTTGTGGCTTTAGCTATTCATATGGCTACATTTCATAGGTCGTTAAACCAAATCGTCAGTTTATGCCAAAACAAAAAAAAAAAAAAAAAAATAAATAAAAAAATAAATAAAAAAACAATATGAGAATTCTATATTGTGATTGATGATTTCTACAAAATACATAATCATATTAGGCTTAGAATGCTTTTATACAAACAACACAACAAACAATTATACTCAACATGAGTCTATTTTATTTCTCTCGCAACATGTGTACAACTAAATGCCCGTTGTTCGGCAAAACATTTTATAAAAACTCTAATTGTTTTAGCAATTAATCCAGAAGAATATCCCGAAATTATAAATTTCAATATTAAGTCATTTATTTATATTAAGAAAACTTATTAATTTATTTGCATAATAATTATTCCCTAATTTTTTTTATTTGTTTTTATATGTACAATACCTGGTTTATATTCAGCTTAAATTTTATAAAATTGTGTTGTAATATCGTACGTATTTTAATTTTCATGACGCATTAAAATTGATAACACACCATTTTGCTGCAATTCAACATAAAAAAATGGAGCGTATAATTTTGCAACATAAATATTACGTATACGTCAGTTGTTGCATACATTGGCAAAGAACAAACTTTCAACAAATTTATCCCAAGATACTAGAATTCTCTCTGAAATTTAGAAAGTGAAAATGTGAAAATTTCGTCATTATTATTTTGACTTTTATCGGTGTCTACTTTTACTATTATTATCTATCATGTTACCAACAATCTTCGAAACTTCGGTGTCCTTACAAGATCCAACAATACTAATGCCGCCATTAATATTCTACTTAAAAATATTAAGAGACAGTTGTCAATTTTACATGCATCTGACACTTCGCTTAAAGCGCATATCGAAAAGTTTAAATAAAATTATTTCCAACAAATAAGAGATAAAATATACGAAAACTTGATGAAGACCAATAATCGCTTTTCGCTTTAATTTTCATTGTACACATTTGCATATTAAGTATCAAAATTTTATACTTTTTGTGGACTCTACTTGTAGATAAGCCGCAAGGGCTTCTCAAATTTTTTTTAATACTCTAACGAAAAAAATTTATATTAATAAATGGAGTTCAATTAAGAAATAAAAAATAAAATAATAATAATAATAAAACAACTAGATACAAGAAAAGCACTATAATTTTTGTACTTGTTGTTACTGATATTTTTGTTGTTTTTATTATTAGTTTATTGCAGAAAGATTAAAAAATATTTAAGCGAAATTGTATCTTCTGACGAAATTTTACTAGAAATTAACTCGAACACCATTGAATATGTTCACGAAATTATTAATACTATTATTATTATTATTATTATTATTATTATTTTTATTATTATTATTATTATTATTATTATTATTATTATTATTATTATTATTATTATTATTATTATTATTATTATTATGATTACTTTTATTATTATTGTTATTATTATTATTAATATTATTATTATTATTATTATTATTATTATTATTATTATTAATTTTATCAACTTTCTATTGACTATTGCCTTTCGCCGGTCAACAATATTTCGCTCCGTGAGCCGAACAAGATCTGGGTAGGATTGCAGAAACAACTGTCTTAAAAGTGGTTTATAAACATGTAATTCGGTTTCTAGGTTTGTTGCAATGAAATAACAACGAATTACTTCACGGTCCATTTGTGTTGTCCATTGAGTTCGTTGTCTTTGTAATCCTGTCCGGGTGGTTGAGACGGGGGTCGTTCTCAAAACCCTTCTGACATGGGTTGTGGATGTGGGTTGGTTATTGTTGATAGTTGCTCTTTCGGGTTCCCCGACCAGTATCCCATTTAACAACTGGCCACCATTAGTTCGTATGCTGTCGTCCCCATTGTTGGCTCCAGGCGACGCCCCGATGACCTCGGGCAGTGGTATATTATCTATATTCATATTGTGCCATGTCTCCATGTTCGATATAGGTTGTTGGTTTGCTGTTTTCCTTCAGATAACAAAAGGGCCACGTACATGCTTCCTGGCTGGCAGCTCAGGATGTAGGATTTTGTGTTGTTTGGTCCGCGGGTGGTATTTTATTTTTCCACCTACCCGGTGTACCAACCGAACACTCCTCTATCCGCTACCTGAGAACGCGCCCTCTAGGGATACAACACCCCCGACGGTTATTATTATTATTCTTATTATTAAATATTATTGGGTTGTTAAACCTTTCAAACTCTATGAGGATAGAGAGTAACTATCCCGGGCCCAGGGTTTGTGTACTAATGATCTTATGAAATATACTATATGGTATACACGTACAAGTCCCTAAATCAAGTATCAAAAGTTTAGGTTGCATGACCCGTCAAAGAGTATTGCAAGTCGCGAGTATAACTACTCTTTGCAGGCATTCTAGATTGTGCCAGTTTTCCCACTTTTTAAGATTTTCCGCAAGTGTATTGGGAACTAAACCCGTTTCCGGGTTTAGTTGGGCTAATTGTGACGTAGTTGGCTCTGCATTTTTTCTTCAGTTCTTTTGCTAAGTTTGTGTACTTGTTGATTTTTGAACTTATCGTGACCTGTATATTATGGTTCAGAAGGATCACAATGTCATATATTTTGATTCGATTCGATTCAATCTTGTTCCTTACAAAACACCTCAATATCAAGCCATTTTTCTAGAATAGTCCGTCACGTTATTATTTTTCTAACCCTGTAAATTACAGCGGCTGAATTTTCTACCGTGAGTGACGGCTCATATTTATAGTACGACATTTTCTTTGTAATAAACTAAAGGCGCATAACCAACTCCTGATACAAAATTATCTCAACGCTATTGTGTCTGCTCGTATAATGTGATGAGTAGTTTTTCTCACAGAACCACATCGTCTGCACTCATCACTAATGATGCTTACCCTAAAATTTTTTATTGGAATTACCCTATCCTGGGTCTCAGAATATAGTAGTGCCTTTTAAACCAGAGACTTGAGCTCTCCGTATCGATATGACTCTCAGCAAAGTTCCTTGGGTGCACGTCATGCGAAGCTTTTGTTTTCCAAGACTCTATTTGTTCTGTTTTGCATGGTCGGGTACAGGGAGGTATAGTTGTGTATAATTTTGTCCACTTGTGCAACGATTCTCATCAGTTCTCCGGGTTTGGATGTAAAATATTATTGTTATTGTTATAATAATAATATTAATAATAATAATAATTATTATTATTGTTGTTGTTGTTGTTGTTATAATTATTGTTGTTATTATTATTAATACTAGTTTTTGTTTATTATTGCAATTCTTATTTCTTTTTTCTAAGTGACATCTTCGGTGCGTGAAGTAAAAAATAATATCAGGAAGAAAAAAGTTTAAAATAAAATAAAATAAATGGATTGCAATGCAATAAACTATTTGTCAGGTGCATTAATTTATTTTTGCAATTTTGGCAAAGTAATAATATGTGTAACACCAGAGAATTGGGATAAATATATAAGTACGTGTATATATACAGTGATGAGCATATATTTAGATACAAAGTGATATAGAGAGAAAAAAAAGAAACTTAATAAACCAAAATTATTAATTCCCAATTTGTATTGGGAGCATTATAAATATTTTTATGATAAACAATTTTTAAGTTTAAGCATTTAATTCTTTTTAACGCTCACTGTACTTCCTTTAATACATATGGCTGTGTAAAGTAAATTTTGTTGCCAAACTAAAGGCAACCAACCGCATATATATAGAGGAATGACATGGTGTACAGAAAATAAGACGGCAGTTTATAAATGTCTGTCTGTGTATGTATATGCACTGTCAGTGTATTCATACACTCTTATTCGTTTATAATATTTACGGTTGTACGACTTGGGACTAAAACTTTTTGCCAAAACTGCTAGAAAAAAGTTCTGCTCTGATTATGGTCTTATACTCGTATACATTTGCATTAAAATTTTTGCTAAAGTTTTCATATAATTTCATCCAGTATCCGCGTGAGTTAAAGAAGTTCTGTAGGGTTGAGTGTTACACTAACAACTGGTATTGAATACAACATCAAGAAATTTACAAAAAGCATTCTACGTGATAGAAATTTGTCTTTCCAAGTATTTGTTTCATTTTTATTTTAAGTTTTGTGTTTAATGTACAACGACACAAATTTTAAATTACAACCAGAAAGAATTGAAAATGAAGTTGTAGTGAGAAACGGCGACAACAATATTATAACTTTTTTCACTGGTGTGTAAATAATTAGTGAAATGAAAAATAAAAAACTAGAAAAAAAAATTTTTTGAATCATATTCAAATATTATATTGAAACCCGTAGCGAAAGTAATTTAAAATTGAGTGAAACAAAAATTTAGCCAGACAAGTCCTTTAATCGATGATATTCCAAATAAAGCAGACACGAGCATTATATAGTTTTAAGTTACAAGAATATACTCCCCTGACGGGGGAAAAATCTCGAGAAAAATTAATAATGAAATACATATTAATTACACTAACATAAAAAAGGGCACAAAAAATACTCATGGGTTCTCATATACCAATTAAGGTTTATCATAGTCCATAGAACACGTAGATACCAAAAATTTTGCTCGATCATTTCGTGGTTTTTCCCCCTCGAGATCAATTTGAAAAAATCATAACTTTGTTGTCTTTAACTTTCGAACAAAGAAAACAGTCGGAATACGCCTTGAGTACCGTCTTTTTATTTATTTATTTGTTTAATTTGGGTCTATAGATCTAAATCCTTACAGACTAAAAATATAATATAATGCAATTAAATTAAGTATTTAAATGTAAAATAATTTTTCTTTTTAAAACTTCATTGCTCTCAGAAATATTTATAATATGATAAAATTTATTGAACTTTTCACATATACGGCGAAAGCAGTCATTGTTGTCATAAACAGATCTTTAATATTTTAAACTTAACAGCTGGAAGGTACGACTTGGTCTAGTTGGAACGCAAAAGTTAATTTTACCAAGCAGGAACTCAGAATCGACATGACCAAGTAAGCATTACTCGACGAATTTTCAATGTTTGTAACTTAATGAGACCAAGTCCATTGACATATGGTGGTAGCATGTAGGAACTCCATCCAAAACCTCTTAAACAAAACATCAAAAATGCTTTTGGACTAATTCAATAGTTTATATGAATGTTATAGTAAGGATCCCATATAAGTGATCCATATTCAAGAATAGGGCGAACTAAAGAAATATATAGCTGTTTCGTTATATATGGACCGGAAAACTCTTTGCCCCACCGTTACATAAATCCAAGAACGCCATTAGCTTTGTTAGCCTACGATCTAACAGAGTACATATATCATTAATACTCTGAACTTTTTCCAGTGCAACATTATTAACATAACAGATGGAATCTGTATTAAAAATCTTCAGGATATTTGTTTATTTTTTTCCAAATGTGAATAAAGAAATATCCTGAAGATGGTATTCAAGAAGTACCGAAATATCGTTAAAAAGGGACTTTAAGCTCAAATAAAATTAAGTTGATAAATTTGAAAGTTATAATTTTTTGTAGCTGGATTTTTATTTCGCGAATAAAAATGTCCCGCAAAGTGATAGAAAAAAAAATCAAAAAAACGTATACTCGGCATATTTTTCATGCAGGGCAGTCTTATACAGAAGTCTTAAGAATTATGAATTAGTTTAAAAAAGTACTACATTATATGAATATTTGCAGAACAAAAATAAAATCTTGTTGAAAAACAAGAAGGATTCCCATATGTTCTGCATTTAATTTTTTAAATCAAATTTTTCTTTGAAAACAGGAAAAAATAATGCAAATAAAATTTTTCTCAATAGTCTCATTATTAATGCAAAGATAACAAAAACAAGTTAATTTTGTGTGGCGACTGTTTATATGAAAACTCTTATGGTTGCATCGTTCAAACCAAAAGTTCTAGAGGAAAATATGAGACCTTCGTCTTTCTGTAGACTTGGGTCTTAGTTTCTGATGAATATAAGTATAAAATGTTATTGCATACAGAACAATTTTAAACCAAAAATAGCACTATGAGTATTACTATGGTTGGGTTATTTACTACAAAATTCTATCTATATTAAACAAATGTCAGAACTCAGTTCGGAAATTTCCAACCGCAATAAAACAGCATATGTGTTGTTAATTTAATGCCGTAAGCCGAGATTCCTACAATATCAATAGGAAAAAATTATTACCACTACCAATTAAAATCACTATAAATTTGACCATCGAACTAAATAAAAGTTATCATAACTCTTAACAGATAGAATTTGTTAGCGAAAACTGCAGCAAAAAATTAAAAACACTTTTCCGACGAAGGTAAGTTGTCATAAAACTTATTACAGAAATTTGAGACTGCTCGCAAACTTTGAAGAATTTTCAGTCGAGAAAGTTCACCTAATGTGTTAACCATTCGAAGAGTGTTAAAAAATGAGATTCTCGAAGAAAATAACAAAACATCAATTCAGCATCGATCTAAACAACTTTAAATTTCACAAAGCAGTACGCAGTGAATTTTGACAAAAGACCTCCACCTTCATGCGTACAAAATTTAGCTTGCTTAAGAGCTCAAACCGGCTGACCACGGAAAGCATCGGAAATTCGTTCAATGGGAAATGGAGCAAAGTGAAGTCAATGCCCATTTTACGAAAAAAGTCATCTTCTCGATGAAGCGCATTTTCACCTGAATGGCTTTGTGAATACAAAAAGTTGTAAAAATTGGGGCTCAGAAAATCCGCATGTCTGTCTGGTGCAGATTTTGGTCAAGCGGCATTTATCAGACTTACTTTTTTGAAGATGGGGCCAAAATTGCAGTGACTGTGAACGGCATTCGTTACAGGACCACGGTAACGGAGTTCTTGTGGTCTCAACTGGACGACATGGTTCTGGACGACATGTGGTTTCAGCAAAATGGCACCACCTGCTACACCGCGCATGAAATAGTCGATTGTCTCAAAAAATTCTGATGACAACTGGCCACCAAAATCATGCGATTTAACGTCAAGTAATTTTTTTTGGGTTTTTTGAAATCTCTAGTTTATGCAAATGAACCAGAAACAAATCCTGAGGTCGAATCCGAGATTCAATGTGTCATCGGTGAGGTACAAACACATATCTGTGAAAAAGGTCATGGGAAATTTAATGAAAGGAGTAATGGCCTGTCATTAGAGCCGTGGGAGCCATTTCACGGATATTTTATTCCAAACCTAATCAAAACATTTCTTTTTTAAAATATCACAACTATCTCAAAAAAAAAAAAAAAAAAAATAGTAATGAATAAAGTGAATTCTTACTGAGACACCCTTTATGAGATTTTGAAGGATAAGAACAGAAAATGAAGGCCTTCAGCAGATAAACCAAAAATTTAAAAAGTTTAATTATAGGGAACAAAATATAACATCTGAGGATTTTTAGTCACGCAATTAAAATCATAATAAAAAATACTTTTGGAGTTCGTTTAACAAATTTTTGATTCGAAAATTGTCGGCCAATTCGTATGAAAAAAACCGTGTACGAGAACAATTGGGTGCAATTTCGAAAAATTGTTATTTGCCATTTCCATATAAAAAATCCACACAACACTCTTTTGAATAATTTGGGAACATAAATGTTAAAAGCCTCGAATTATAATTTAAAATATTATTTTGTAAAATTAAGCTTCACCCTATCATTTCTTCAGGTCCTAGTAAAGCGTGACAGGCAGACCTTAATGGATAAAAAAGATTTTTTACTATATTTTTTTAGCCAAAAACATTTCTCATACTACCAAAATGTAAGCCAAGAATTGGAAGTAAGTTTTTTGATTTAATAAATCGTGAAATAGTGACCCATTAAGATTATTAGTGAAGTTTTGGCATAAAGGAATTCAAATACTTACTATAAAGAAATACTCATATGTATGATATAGATGTTTATTTGTTATTCCTTTTCTATTAAGATTTTGTTCTCTATGTATAATAGGTTTCCAAAAAATTCTAAATACACATTTATATCTCTTTAAATCATATATTATTTTGATACTGACACATTTCTTAATCCTATTTATAGACTATCAGACAGTATCGTACCACCGCGTACCAAAATTATTCGCTTCATCCTTGACTAACGTTGAGAAATACGTGTTGTTAACTTCTTTCAAGAGGGAGTACTGTGGTGCCCAAACTGAGCTGTACGCAAGAAAATCATAAGACTGACAGCATTTATCGTCTTCGTCAATGCACAGGGCGTAACGAAGAGAATATGGCCACTGTGGCCGAAAGTATGCAACTAAATTCAAGAATGTCGACTCGCCATCGATCTCAACAAATCGACATTTCACCAGCACCAGCATGAGCCGATATTAATCGTTTAAAAGATTCAATCGACTGATTGAACAAATGACCATCCATTTCCTTTACAGATTCTTAGTTTAGACTTTACAGAAGTTCCAATTGGACATCAGGTATTGCCGACAAATCATCTTTTCTAACGAAGCACATTTTAATATCGGGAAACATGTCAACAAACAAAATTTCTGCAACTAAGGATCGGAGAACCTACACGTCATTTTCAAGAGAGTGTATTAATGGTCCATGTATTACCGCAAATGCTGCTCAAAACATCATTTTAGCCAACGGTTAGCTCTACATAGCCATTATTATGTACTCTTAATGACCTAAATGGAGGATATATCTTTGGATGGTATACCATGTCATACAGCCCATCAAATAATCGATCTTTTGGACACTAAGTTCGGTAATCGAGTAACCAATCGTCTTGGCCATTTCAATTGGAAATGTTGGAACTGCGATCTAACACCTTTAGAATTATTCTTAAAGACCGAGATTGAACTAGAATCCGTCAACTAAGTCCTGCAAATTTGGACTAAGGGGACACGCTACTGCAAAGTCAGCTGCAACAGTTGCATGAATGAAACCGTATTTCATAAATAATCTGAATATTTGTTGTTCTAATAAAGACAAAACGAAATCAAATTGAGTTCATTTAATTTAGTTTTTAAAAAGATGCTTGTACTTGGACCCTTCCACTCCGTATAAGACAGATCCAGGACCAAACGAGATTAATTTTAATTATAAATAAAAAATCTTCACTATTAAAATAATGAATACTTTTCTTCTACATTTCAATTTTATTCGCCTACACACACATACATACATCTATATTAATGACTAAAAACTCCATCTTAATTTCGGTAAAATGCAATATTTTACTGTCGCCATCAACACAAAGTGCTTTCAGGAAAAGCTCATTCACTTTCACAGGCAACATTCACTTAAAATCATATGAAACATTAATTTTGTTGCAAGATGAATATTTACATTATCATGAGTGTGGATGTGTGAGTTGATCTTAAGGTACATATTGACTTTTGTGTGAGTAGTTTTTGTGAAATTATACGTGTGCATATGTTTTATAAAATTTTCTTAATTTGATTTTTTGTACAGGTGCTACAAACGTGCTTTCAAAATAAAATAGACAGGAAGAATAATTGAAACGTAGAAATGCAAAACGAAAAGAAAAGATAGCAACCATCATCTTAACTGTGACACAAGTAAGAAAAAAGAGAAGCAGATTTTCGAGTGGAAGTAGATTTGGAAAATAACGTTGCAATGAAGGTGTGCGTGAGTGCAACAAATTTACCTGAAGCTATGGCGGCTTTTGCATTAAGTACTAAGGCTGATGCACGTTCGAGGCTCGACATTAATGGAGATGTATACTCTGAATTATTTAACAAATAGCCTGTGTAGCTGGCCTTACTTTTACCTTGATTCTCTTGGCTGCTGCAGCTGCAACTGCTAGTTGTCTTACTGCTGCTGCTGTTATTATTGTTGGTTGAATTTTCGGTAGTATTATTTTCTGTACTACTTACTGTTGAATTTATACTTGTAGCACTTAATATTGTAGTTGCTGCGGAACATGCAGCGTTGGTGGCAAGTGTTGTACTCGTATATGTGGCATTATCTTCATTACAATTATTATTTCTATTCGGGCTAATGGCATTATTGTAGGCAAACAAAAGGCGGCCATTATTTGCAAATGTTGGATTTGAATTCGCATTGTTGCTGTCGCAGTTGTTGCTATGGCCAATGTTGTTCTTACTATTGCTGATGGTGTTGGTGATTGTGGGCTCCTTTATCTGTTTGTTAAATGTGTTTGTATTCAATTCGAATAGTCCTGCCACATGAAAATAACAATTAGAAAAATAGAAAGAAAAAGAACAAATGGAAATGGCAAAAAGTTAAAGAATAGTTCCTTCGTCTTTTTTTATCTTAATCTTCATCTTCATCTTAATCATCAACAGCAACTTTATTCACTACAGCAAAAGTGCAAATGCATTTACAGTGACAATAAGCAGCTGAGGATAAAGTTAAAACAATCTTTTTTATGTTCTTATAGTTTTTGACTTCAATAGAGAAACACTAGCTTATGACAATAGAAGAAAAAAAATCACTTTTAACTTTTCTAAAAATAATATGAGAACAAGTGCCACAACTAAGCAGCAGTAACCGCACAAATCCAATACTTTCACAACCACATTCACACTTTGTTTACAGTAAAGAAACTTTGAGACTATTATCCTTTTTTATTTGTTTTTGTTTTTGCTTTGGATTTCAATTTCAGATGATATTTCCATTTGATAGTCAATGAAAGTTTTAAGCAAGTGGCTACTTTTGTAAATACGTATATATGTACTTGTAAAGTTTTTATTTTTATCGGCACTTGCAAAAAAAATCTAGTTGTGGAAACAATAAAATTTAAAAAAATTATAATAAATTTTTCTCCTGGAATGAAAAACAGTTGGTTGTTTAAATTTCAACATCTACTCTCCATGAAAAGTCAATTGAGATTTGAAGTTTGTCTTAAAATTACGTTTTAGAGCGTATTTCAAGAGTCAAGCCAATAAGGAAATATATGATTAAAAGTCAAATCAAGATATTTAATTGCCATTAAGATGCCTTAAATAAGGCGCAGACAGTAGCAAAGCTTGGAAGATCCTACTGTAGTAAAAGCCAAATATTGTTAAAATTTATATTTATTGGGAACAATCTGCATACACAATAAATATAGTGTTGGAGGAAATTATAAGAGCACACAAGTGTTTTCATTTTACGTCATATACCTGTAGTCAAATAGAAAACCTTCTGCACGTCCTTCTAGCAATTAAGATTTGAATGGAAACTACTCAAAAATATAATATTATATGATCATGTTTTCCATGTCTGGCATTTGCCCACAATAGAAAATTTCGGTTATAAGCTGTTTGGGCGTCTTTATGAGTAAATAGGTCTCATTTGCTGAAGAGAAAATGTTGTTGGAAGCTTGTGCAGAATAATGATCCTGAGCAGCCTGTCAGGTATATGAAACTACTGTTTCTTTCAATCGATGTCTGCAATTTACTTTCATAAGAAACTTTTACCCATTTCTAGAAAAGTCAAATTATATCTTTTAAAATTCACAATATAATGAAAAATTTTCAGGACACTTGGGGCTTCTGTTTCTTCCAAGCTGCATTCTTATTTTCTCAAATTATCAAATTCCTTATTATTCTTTTAAGCTTTTTTTAACCGACTTTAAAAAATGCGAAGGTTATGAATTCGTCTGTATATTTTTTTATAAATATATTTGTGAACCGCTCTTCAAAACTCTTATTTTGTGTGAAACGGCTGCTTTCAGTTGGGTCCCATCTTAACCATTCGATAGGACCAGAGGGAAGGATGCCTCAAATTTATGTGATCCCTCTTGCATGCAATGTACTCAGTCCCATGAAAAACTGACTTGATAGGATCATGGAAAAGGACAACTTTCAGAGGATACCTTCTATTCACATTATATATCCAAATTTAAATATATAATTGTCATATATATGTAACTAGGACCAGGGGGGAGGTTACCTCCCATAAAAAGTAATACATAGTTATCGTATATGTTTAACGATACTATTGCAGCCTGGTCCCATTAAAATTTTATTCCGAAAACCAGATGAATAATTTTCCCACCCAAAATAGTGGTTTTCCCACAACTCTTTCATTTACTGATCCACTTTGAAACTACTCTTCTTATTTGAAATGGTTTCCTTGCAGCTGGATACTCATAGATATTTAAATGGAAGTCGGATCGACAAAGTGGCCACCCAAAACCATGATTACCGCAAAACTTTATGATTTAATTGTGAAGATATTCCAACTGTTCCTGGTGATGTGATGTATAAAAAAATTTGGAATAAATGATATTGAGTTTTGTAATCTATTCTATTTACTCTTTGAATTAAGGCCAGTTTTTTGCCAAAATTATTCTAATGCTCCTTGAGTTTTATCTTCATAAATAAATAAAAAAATAAATAAAAATAATATAAATAAATATGTGGACAATTTACTATGGCTCAATTATTATTTCCAACAATAATTTAAACTGATAGCCTAATAAATTATACCAGTCAAGGTCCTTTTTGTAATGACAACCATTTTTGGCTGCACCCAATCCGTTTTACCTCTATGGTTGTGTAAGACCAAATTCATATTACACCTTATTCGAATCACTTTAAAGGCCCACCTTTTGAGTTTGTCTGTGATCGAGGTGAAGAAGATTTCGGAATAAGAAAAACTCCAATAATCAAAATTGGAAAAAAGTTTTTCCAAAAATCCTTTCTTTTTCATACTTCTGGTAAAGGAAAGGCGATGTTTGTACAGCCTTGCTAATGCTGTCAAAAGTACAATGGTACAACAATGAAGTATTTGTGGAAAAATATTTCCAGCTTTTTGTAATTTTTCATATTGATATCGTATTGCAATTTCCTTTTCCAAAAAGATTTGCAACTTCAAATAAAATTTTACACTAGTTTATCGAACTTAATGGCAAAAAAATGAAACGAATATAAAATATATTTCCAACAGAACACCACTCATATGTGGACGAGAGTGCATCAAGTTTCCTATGTGCTTTCTTTAGGAACTGCAACATGTAACATCGTATATGAAGTAAGAAATATCCATGCAGTATTAATAATCACATTTATTCAAGAAAAGTAAAGGGGCGATACAATCAATCGCGGTAGAGTGAAAGCGAGACAAAAAGCTCTAGAATACAAACTTTTCTAAGTTTTCGATTTCTTAAAGTCAAAATCTGTACATCTGGTCCGTTCTGTGTGAGTGACTGAGTTTGGGTGAATATGTACCTGTGAGGCAATAACATATCAATCGTACACGTGCCGTAGTCTGCTTCTCACTGTTTTAGAATAAATCTTTCTTTGCCTCTTGGAAGTTCTAAATATTATGTAGAAAAGCAAATGCTTAGCTGAGGGTTTTGACTCTTGTTGTATATATCTAATCTAAAACAAGATCGGAGATTGTTCTGAGTTTTAATCGGATGATGTATTCATGCTCATACACTTTACATTACAAACACAACTAAAAATGTTTCGTAATTTTATTCTAGTAGCGTAGAAACGAGGAACTTATCACGTTACAGAGTAGCAGACCGCATTTAATGGTGGCAGCCACAGCCATAACTAGAGCACACTACTCACAAATACTCCAATAAAGCACCTGCGAGGAGAGGAGACTCACCCTTTAATTAGGCTAATTTCCCAATCCGTTTCTAATAGCTTTTCAATATTTTTTTGAAAACACCTCACATATAATCATTGAAATAGGAAACCATTCGAATTAGTGTATTATAAACATTAGAAAAATTTATGCATCATCTAGAATTTCTACGAGTTGCAATATTTTATTAAGTTTTCACAAATTAAGCCATAAAATCTGTTATTGCTTCCAATAAAATATTTCTGAATTCCGCTAATACGTACGACTTACACTAGCATTCAAACTTTTAGATGAGAATAATTATTATGAGTTTATTTTATATCAAATATTCAATAATTCAATTGCTAAAAAAAGTAACTTTACCTTTCAGCTAACAAACGTCTAACACTACAAAAAAAAAAAAAAAAAAAAAAAAAAACACACGAAACAAACGGAAGCAAATTTTAATTGCAAATTGAAAGCAAATAAAGCGGAAATTGTGTTAAAACAATTTTATGAATACGAAATTACAACAACAAATTCTAGAAGCTCAAATAGAAAATGTGTTAAAGAATTTCAAACCTTTTATTTCAGTTTTAATTGTCTCTATTTACGAATCCTCTTAATCGCCAATCCGGCAAAATTGTTGAGCTTTAGATCTCTCCTTGTTTTTTGTTTCATTGGAAACACTTCCAATACTAAAAACCATTTAAAGTCAACTGCGCTAATGACTTGGTTGGTAATATCAGTTTATTACTCAATATGTCAACAACAGAATACGATCCACCATATTTGGTGACTCTCGCTTTTTAGTCATACACTTACGTCGACACGTAAACATTTATTTTAAATATAATACTTTTGTTGTTTTTATTCATGTTAACATTAATTAATTAATTTACAAATGTATAAGTACTAGTTTTTGGAAGGAATTACTAATTTTAGCAATTAGCAATTAGAGTTTAAAAATATATAATAAATATAAAATTAAAAATAAAGCAGTTTCATTTATCATTTTATAAATTGTTTGCTGTGTTGTTTGTATAAACAAAATTTGTGTTTTACGAGTCATGTATTTCGTAATATTTATATACCACAAAAATTCTCATATTGTACTTGATTGTTTTGGCATATACACAATGGCGTTATATGTTTTTGAATTTCTTAAAGTTCGCTGATGAGTTGGCATAGTGACCAATGAAATATCGGCATACGAACAGTTAAAGCCACAACAAACACTAAATTTTTTAAACTCTAATTGTTTAAAATAAATAAATTTATTTTAATAATTGCTTATGGGTAATTTGCAACTCTATCGACCCAAAAATACAATTTGAAACTTTTGTAAAATTTTGACTTTGATTAAATTTAATTTATATACTGATATTTTCTGCTTAGTATATGATGCATAAGCCAGTGAGAAACCTCTTATGGTCCCAAAGTGAGACATATTGACAACTGTGGAACCCGTTTTAAGATTTAAATAAAATGAATGTGTTTAGTTAATTTTGATGACAAATCTTCTCGTTAAAATTCTAAAATTTATTTCATGCTTAAATATCCTGTAAAAGGATCTATCGATTTTTGATTTGACTCTTTTTATTGCTGAATAAAAATTTTTTATAATAAAAATATAGTATACTACGCACAAAAATAAAATCCTTGTAGTTCGTTTTTATTCGTAATTTTCTAATGCATCCACAGACTTTAAATTTATTACAAGCATTAGATTTTAGACTACGCTTCCTGTACAACTGATATAACAATATGTGTATATTTTTATATTTCACAATTTCTTTAATTTTCTTTATCTTTACAAATTTCTTTAATTGATTTCATTAGAAACTATTTGTTGTTTATATTGAATATTTTCAATATCTTCTGATTTGTTCCAGTACAGTCCCATTAACAAGGCGTCGAAGATGAACAAATTAGAAAAAGAAATCCTAAAGCGGGTGCTATACGGATCAATATTTGGCTCCAATCTTTGCGTTTGTATGCGCCACTCGAATGCATCTCGTGTAATATTGAAGAATATCAAATTACTTTTGATTTGCTTCAAAATAATATTGAAGCAGTTTCGCGTAGTGTGGCACTGTCAATCTTCACATTATTGTGTGTGACTGTCAAGTTGTCAAGTTTGGCGCAGGGAAACTTTATGTGATAAAAAATGGAGCAAAGAGCAAACTTTTTAATGAACTATGAGACCATGGAGACCATGAGATTGAGTTTGTATAAAATGAACGGCCGTCATAATTAGCTAGTCCAGAATAGAGCCTGTTGGTTAACAAAACTTTCGTCCTCTACGATATTTTAATATAATCTGGTTGCTCTTATATTTCAGAGATTTGGCAGCGAGATAAAAAATTCCTTGCTAAGCTGCAAGAGATAAATGGTTGGGTTAAGGGAAATTATAATCAAACAACAAACGTCCCTCGATTTCGGTAAAATAATGTATCAATGAAAATGTTGACTAACGAATCAAAAATGGGAAAATATAAAAAAAATTTACTAATTTCAAAAATACTTATGCCTGATACTCCCCTAAGGCAAGATATGGGAGTTAATAAAATGGCCTCTTAAATGGTTTATGTTATGATTTGATTTTCTATTCTCGAAGGTAAACTTCTACTGATTATAAACACCTCCTCTTCATTTCCAGTAAGTATAACGCTGAAAGTTGCAATAGTTGACGAGTTATTGAGAAAATGTTAAAGCAACACGTTTTTTCTCAAATGTATGACATCGAAGTGGAACGTCTAGCATAAGTTGTTTTATATATTCATGCACATTAGTAAGCGTAGCTTAGAAAAATTTAGATTCGTTATATTCGCGATCCAAAAGGAATAGTGAGCCAAGACCTTGAACTAATATGAGCTATACCAGAGACATTACTCAAATTCATACAAAGCTTTTTCTGGTAGTAGTGATTTTCTGTTTGGACCATCTTATATATTTGAACCCTATAATTCCAAATTAGAAGCTAAACGTTAAGAGGCTGTTCCCCTGAGTTTATAATTTAAGAATTTAGCAATTTCTTCTTAAGAAGCAACATTAAATTATTTAATCTTGTATATAAGACCCTTGTGAAAATTTTTGAAACAGAAAATTTCGGAATCATTTTATTAAATTAAATTCATCAAGTAGAAACGAACGAAGAGTTTTATTATTATTCATAATTTCTGGCCTTGCATTATTATAATATAGAAACTTTTCTAAAGAAACGCCTCCTACTTAGATCGTGATAACATTTCGTTTTGATCTCATTTCATCATATTTTTGCTTTGGAAATTTATTTTGACCCACAGTTAATTCCGTAAGTTCTCTAAAATCATTTTTCGGTAGTTTTGATGTAGGAAGATGTTCGCTATACAATTGGCGAGTAGAAAGAGCTTAACGTTTGCACTACACATTTGTGAGCCGTGTTATAGAAATCATTTCACGGGTGAAGAATTTCAACAACTGTCGTAGTAAATAATCTAAGAACGAAGAGCCTTACACAGCTCGGATAATGATGGAGTAGTCTCCCGTTTTGGATATTTGCACTGGCCATCCTGATTGACAGATAAAATAACAACAGACTTCTTCCTTTGGGGCTTTTTAAAATCTTGCGTTTACTACAAAAAACCCTGATCTCCAATTTGGGGTCGGATGAATTGCGAGCAACAATTTAAAATGCCGTAAAACGATCGTAGTTTTGCCATTTGAGCGATATAATTTTTTTTCAATTACTGTCATCAATTTTACACAGTCATAATTTTTTTTTTATAAAAACAGAGCTCTTTTCTTATTTATAAAAAAAATGGCAGCCAGTTCAAATTATGAAATTACTTTTGCGCCGCCACCTTGTACAAACAGTGACCCACAGTCATTCTATCATAGATGTTGCTTACGAGTTCGTTTGACTTTCTGATAAATCCTTCTTAAATCTTGCTGAACAAAATTTTGAAAACTTCTTAAGAGGCTTTTTGGACTTCGGCCTAAGCCTGAAGAGGATATCAGACTGTATTTGCTAGTAAATGGTCCTTGAAAATTCTAATAAGACCAATTTATTTCTGCTGTTGCTATTCTATATTCACTATTGCTATTGAAATTTCTAACTAGACTTCAAACCGCAAGTCTACGAGTACAATGCAGTCATTACCAATGCCATTCTAAGAAATTGTTCATTCGATGAAACTTTTGGCTAAGAGCATTCTGGCCAGTTATTACTTTTTGTTTTTTGCTTTTATTGTTGTTGACTCTTTCTGCACAATGATTCTTTAACAATATTTGTTATTTGTTCAAGTGGTACCCTACAGAATTTTGTCGACAGTAAAAAAATCTTTGTGTTCATAAATACTCCCTCATTTAGTTCAAGCTTTGTTTTTCTCGTTCTCCTTCTCTCTCTCTCTCTCTCTCACTCCCTCGTTTCAAGTTTTTATAAACCTTTTGGAAATGTTGTTATAAAATTAACAATTACAACTGAAATGCACAATGTGCAGAAGTATTATGCATGGCTTCATTATTATTGTCACCGGTTGTTGCATAATTGTATTATTGTTGCTTTTGTGTTTAACCAACAATTAAGATTGCTGCTACCGTTCTTGTTGCACAGTCGTTATTGTTGGCGGTTAAGTGGTTGCTTGCAATATGTACAACATTCTTTGTTAAATATTTAGCTAAAGTGTTGCCAAATGACTTCATCCCCATTAAGTTTTTAATATTGTTTGGTTTTTACTTAGAATTCCATTGTTTGGTTGTTTTGCTTGGAAATTCGTAGTATTTTAATAAAATTTGTAAAATTATTAGACAACAAATATAAAATACAAGGAGGAGAGATATTGGAAAAAAAATTTAAAATCTTTTTTTTTATTAGTAAAGGGTTATTCACAATGAGATATTATATCGCATTCGTTGACTGAAGAAGTGCATGCAAATCAATATAAAAAATATTTTCGGCTGTATGTAAAAAATAATTTTACTTTGACTTTATAGTTCACAGCAGTTAATAAGCACTTTAAGGCCAACAAACTTTTGTTGAAAAATTGTATGGAAAACACTATTTTAGCTTTATTAAGATTCAAGGATTTTTATTCGCATTGCAGGCGTACAGACTAAGCACTTTGTAAATTTATGATGCATCAAAACGATTACAATTTCTATCGGGTAGTCAAATATGTAAGGAATTATTTTTTATTTTGTAGCAAAATTAATTGTTTTCAATAATTATGGGTAAAATTATTGTTACAGCTGTCAATGACGTTATTGAGGATGCAATTATTTGAATATGTAAATTCCAAAAAAATTCAGTGCTTCCTTTTTATACCCTTCACTACAGGTGGAGATCATTTCGTCTTTAATTTATACAATATTCATTTGTGATCCCATTAAGTGTGTATATTTTTATTTCTTACAGATATGAGAATCGATGTAGTGCTATCCGTCTATCAGTCTACCCTTATCTTGGCATGCAGTTACGATCGCATAATGTGTCTGCAGGCGCTTTGAGTACATCAGAGAGGACATGCTACCTATGGGTCATGCTTAACGCTCGTATATTTTTTTGGACCAAAAACAGTACATTTCACTAAAATTTTTAAAAAAAGCAGTAAATCGATTAGGATAAACAGTACTTTTCGCAGTATATATTTTATTCAATATATAAAAAAAATTAACAATCATTTCCATCATCTGAATCATTTCCATCAGAATCAGCTTTTGTGGTTGTTTTGTATTTGTCGTTTAAAGCAATTTCGGCTTCGTTTTGAGGTAATTGTAGAAATCAACGCACTTGTACTTCAAATTACATTTAACGGTCGGAATCGCCTTCAATGTTTGCACATCTAATCGGGTTTTGTCTGACGTCCAAGTTTTGTTCACTGCAGAGAAGATTCGTTCCACTGATGCTGAACTTCCTGGAAAACATAAAATATATTCAACCATCTTTGAATTCGCAATCGGCGTTTTTGAGATGAATAAATATCTCCACCCACCGATCCACAATCGAAACATTGCCTTCTCTCCATTGCATAATTTTGTCACTCGTACAATAGTTTTTGATATATCGAAATTGGGTGTGCAAATTTACCCCATTTTCATTGGCATTGTACAAATTGTATTCGCTCAACTTGTTCATAACAGCTTCGACTTCATTCCATGTTGGTGTTTCTTGCAATGCTGCCCACGCAAAAATTTTCGGCTAGAGGCGAATCAGAGGAGAATGCTTATTTTTAAAGTAAACAATAATTTTGCATGAATTCGCTGTTCGCCGTTTTTATTTCTATTATGTATCGAAAAACAGTCTTTTGAGGGAGAAAAGCAGTACGCAGTTTTTGATGTCGAAAAACAGTACAATACTGCGAAAAACAGTACATATACGAGCCTTAGTCATGCTACAATTTTGTTGCTTTTTTTTATTGGTAAAATTGGATCTTAAATGGTCGAGATAATGCAAAATACCACTATATACAAAGAATAATTTTGCAGTTTTTGACCGAAATTGGAATCGATCCATGACTCCCAACATCACAATCGCAATCACCCTATTACATCAGCTGTTATGGCTTATAAAGATGTTTAGTCCTTAGTAGTCTAAGTACTATACATCCAATATATACATGTAATATATACGAGGTTATCCATTTTCCGGTTTTAAAAGAAAAAATAATGGTAATACACATAAGGCTGTGATTTTGATTAAACTTTTATTTTATTGTAATGCACGAGCCATGCCATTATGCACAAAATATGTCATTTAAATGACCATTTCTGAATTGATTACATCCTTTTGAGGTAGTTTCCGAACACTTTTCTGCATATTTCGGGTGGTATCTCAGCGATAACCTTACGAATGTTGGTTTTAAAATGCTCCAACGTTGGGGGATTATCCGCGTAGATGCCGTCTTTGCCGTATCCCTACAAAATAAGCCTAATAACGTTTGTAAGTTTCACACTATTTGAAAATTTTTTACGTGCCAATAAAGCGAAAAAATTACCTTAGTTTGACAGGAACTAAGTTTTTACATGATCTACACTGTAGGTATTATCTGTCCTTTTGAATCAATAAAAAATAAAATAAATTTTTGTTATTTATGAAAATATGAAATAAATTTATTTATTTATTTATCTTCAATGGATTAAACTTACGGTATGCATTGCGATATGTTTAACTAAATATTCTCGATTTATTCGATCTATTGAAACCAAAACTTCCAAGAATTTACTTTTGAATAATTAAATTCTTCCATTTTACTTGTAGACATCAGTTTTCTTAAAAATTAGAAACATAAAATATCAATTGAAGAACCGACACAAAAAATAACTGACTGTCATGAAGATAAAGTGTATAAAGGATCAAAAATTTATAAAAATAAAAAGCTCAATCTCAAAAAATATTTACAAAAAAATGTTTAGACTAAAGGAATTCTCAAATTCAAGGTTTTTCTCGTTTTCGCTTTAAAAGTTAATTGAAATGCAATAATCAAAAAGAAAATATAGAAAGAAAAAATCTGCAGGTTTGTATGTAGTAAAATCACTACTTCATTATATCGAGCTAAAAAAAAGCAACACATGCAGCTCAATTTGAGTGATTAGTGTCAAAAGAAGGAAATCAATTGGATGATGCCATCCAGAACCAACACTTTTAGCATTTCCAAAGCAACATTTGATAACGTTTGGGAGGCCATGTTGAAACTACTTAAATGGAATTGGAATATGTTGTCTTTTAATACTCTTTGTACATATATTTTTCATTAGATCAATAAATAAAACAGTGAAGTAATTCCTCTTACTTTTCTCTTAATTTTAGTGGGTCGAGAATAAGTATGACTCAGAAAAAACTATGGTTCAACAGCCAGTGAATTCAATCTTCCGCTTAAACTACGACTTATTGATTTGTTTTATATATAAATAGTGATCAATTAAATTATATTTACAAATTATATTTTCGTTTTAGTATAAAAAATTTGCACATGGGCACAAAAGTTATATGTGGGCAAAAAAAAAAAAATCCTTACAAACAAAGGAAGATTTCACAAAAACCTTTAAATGCGATTAAAAATTCTTAAAGCAAAGACTACAAAAAATTACATTCGTCGTAAATTCAAAAAGAAACGACTACCAGTGACGACTACAAGTGATTTGAACGAGTAATGCGTGGTAGAGGGTCTAATTATTTAACGAGTGTTGCTTAAATTTTAATACTAACAATTCTTTTGTTCTAAATTCCACACCCGCCCTCAATTTTGTGAAGGACGTTATATTCTGGCGAACATTTGATTTGATATTTTATCTTACGTTCAGTTAAATAAAAAAATCCTTTATTTAATCGTATAAATAGAACGTTCTTTTGTTACTATTATTTCCATTATTATTTTATAATAATTATTTCCAATTGCTCGTAATATTAATTGAGATTTCTCCTAATTGCAATTACATCCAACTGTAATTCTTTACACAACCGTGATATTTCATATCAAGAATTACAATCAAAATCACATGTAATTGTGCAATCATGTGTGAAATTACTTACACAATATCGCCTAGTGTGGCTTGTGGATAGTGTGCTCCTCTATCGATGGGATTGTGGTCTGCTTCATTACAACCAAAATTATCTGCATGCCATTGTGCTCGTTAAACTAATCTACAATTGTCTAGTAACATTTTACAAATAAATTAATTAATTTTATGTCTGTGCTTATCTATGCTGTTGTTCCTAACCCACACAATAAGGTCGTTCGGTCCCCAAACAAAAAAATTTTAGCAAGATTTCTTCAAGAATATTTACGAAATATTTTCTTTGCCGTACCTCTAGACAGCGCCCTTTTAGGTTTACTGTACACTGTGTCGGCATTTGTAGTCCGATCATAACATGTCACATCGGCCTATAATCATTTTTGACTCCGATATCAAATTCTAGTAGTGACTTTCACTATGGTGGAAACCGAACCATTATTCCAATTATATTTAATCCCAGATTGTGGAACTCACAGAGAGATTGTGGAATTTAAAGAGAGAAGTGGAAGTAACTCTTATAAAGCCATTGATAGTGATATGTTCTTAGCGGACTATCAGTGGTGACCCATCACACAAACAACTGAAAAGCGGTATCCAAGGGCGTAACAAAAGAACATATATTAAATTGCCTTCAACTAATCTGTAATCCTAGAGAGTCACTCGCTCAACATTTCAAACAAGTCGTTTTTCTTTGAAGTCATGTTTGCAGTCTTAAGAAAAACGATTTTCACTTCACAGCAAATTATATATTATAATTTTTATAAAACAAATCGTATTACTTCGATTTTGATTCATATATTTGATTTGTGTGTCAATTAGAGCAGATAGTTCTCAGAAGCAATAGAAAAATTAATTTAATCATGATCGGGTTAAAAGTCAACGCTCTTATGAACTGAGGCCATCATAAGCAAAAAGAAGATCACAGAGATGACATATGAGTACATAAATAAAGTTCCAGAGAGGGTATAAGAGAAAAAATTTTGTAACAGAGATACAGCAAAAATTATTTCCAAAGAAATCTCGAAAGTTCAGAGACTAAAGGCCTAACTATAATGTGCTTAATGCAACTTAAGCAAATGTGCGAATACACACAATCAAATGTATACAACTATAATGTACTTAAGTAACTTTTCGTCAAGTTTCGTCAAGTGTCATTTGCTTAAGGAAAGTGCGTTCAATTTCGCTCTTGCTTAAGCAAATGACTCGTCAAGAAAACATTATTTTTTCTGTCTCTATTTATTTCCTGTACTGAGCAGGAGCGTTTTGTTTTCTTCATCGTCTCTCTTATTTCTTG
Source organism: Germaria angustata (assembly GCA_963681545.1). Lineage (NCBI taxonomy): Eukaryota > Metazoa > Arthropoda > Insecta > Diptera > Tachinidae > Germaria > Germaria angustata. The sequence continues at coordinate 30,833,265 of OY812999.1, read as the reverse complement.
AAGAACAAATGCACAATTCATTAACTTCACTGTCTTCAGAAATTTCAGTTTTCTATCCATTTTTAAAAATTTTCCAATAAATAAATAAATAATAATTTTCCAATAATAAAATAAATAATTGTTTACAATTAAAAGATGCAACCACTGTTGCTTTTTTAGTACTTTTTTTATTTTAGTTTTCGTTTACTTTATAAATAAATAAAAGATAAACATGGATTTACTTGCTTATGGTAATATATTTATAACTTTTACAAATTTAATGAGATTTCGTCAAAAATATTACATTTTAAAGAAATAAAAAACGAAAATAGTTTTCTAAAAGTACAAATGTTTGCAACAAAGTGTAAAAAGTTTTTAAGTTTAATAAGTACAATATAGCCACCTAAAAGTCTTCAGTAATTTACTTAAGCATTTGACATGCTTTTCGTTGAATTTTGACACTAGCTTAAGTTTGGTTAAGCACATTATAGTTGGGCCTTAAGACACGGAAACAAAGTAAATTTATTTAATATAAAACACAGAGTAGCTGTGAGAAGAGACACATAGAATTAAAAAAGAGCTTCCTAAGAAGTCATGATTATGCAGAGATTTTGATGTAGATTAACAAAAGTTTACATTATTTTCAAATCATAACCTTGTTACTATAAATTTTTTTTTTTTTTAATTTAACTTTTTTGGGAAATTGAAAATATGCACAAACGAATACTTTTAAACCGTTGAAAATTCCATTCCTCAAGCACAATTTTTTCTTTTTATTAAATATTTAAATATTTTTGTTTTGTCAAACTTAAATTACAATGATGTATTTGGTAAAATACTAATTTATCTACAAATATTTTTGTAATGCCATAGAACTGATCAATAGCAATATCAATTGATCAGCAATTAAGGCCCATCACTAGGAGCAGAACTACTCATAAAAGCAAATTTAAAAATTCTGGAGAAATTCTCTATGTTAAGTAAAAAACAGAAGATTCAAAAATGTACAAAAATTAAATGGCTGAAATTACAAACGGTTTGAAAAATATGCTAAGCCAATAAAAATTTCTGAGATTCGACGAGAATCAAATTTACGTGATCTCAATATAAAAGAATCTCCTGGACCGGATGAAATCCCAGCACTGTTTTTGAAGCATTGCTATCCGACGCCAAATCGTCCATTAGTAAACCCCTTCAGTACGTTGTACCAGGCTGATGAATTCCATTATGGTGGAAAGTTGCTAATGTAACGCCGATACCCAAAAAAAGCTAGTAACACTGAAAATTACCGCCCAATAGCGATATGTTCGGCACTCTCCACAGTGATGGAATGTACACTTATGGTTAACTTCTATCTTGAGAGGTATTTAGGGTCCAAGAGTTTACTAAATGACCTGCTAGCACTACTCTCAGAGAAATTTTGTCATTCTATTCGACATTGTTGCGAAAGTAAGGTGGTGGCTCTAGATATCTCTAAGGTATTTCATAGAGTCTGGCATGGGGCACACCTGGCAGAACTTTGCTTTCGTGTCTTTGATGTCCTCACTCGTTTTATATCGAGCTTCCTCAGAGATCGCATTATACGAGTTGTTATATATGGGATCTTATCAGAACTTTTCAAGGTAAATTCAGGGGTACCACAAGGCTCCGTTCTCTCTCTTGCCCTATTTCTTATTTTCCTTAATGATCTTTTAGGTGAAACTTATTTTTTTTAAGACGGTGTAAGAGGTGTATGGGCAGGCGCTTCAAAGCCTAATTTGAAGCTACTGAACCGAGTACAGGAGAGGGTGAAAAGATTTATTCGTGACAATAGTGTAGCCAACTCTATTGACTGACTGGAGCATCGTCGCAATGTTACTACAATGGGATATGCTTTATTGAAGTAAGGAAATATATTCCCGAGACCCGCTCTTATTTACAAACAACACGTTCTCATTAAGAGCGCATCCATTTGAGGTCGATATATCAGTTAATCACACTACACATTACAGAAACAATTCATTCTTTGGTCGAACGGCTCGTTTGTGGAACGAGCGCCTACACCTGTCTTTCGTGCCATACCCAACGTGAAGAGGTTAAAATCGAATGCCCACAAACACTACTCCCTCTATCCTCCATATCATATCTTCTTAGTTCCAGCATAATAATCTGCATAAAGAGGAGTCATCCCCTGAGTACTAGTCCAATCGAAAAAAACCCTTCCTCTTTGACCTTTAAAAATTTTTTGATTCGGCACCAGGCTTAGTTTTTTAAATTAATTTTTTTAAGTTATTTTAAGTTCTCAGGCCTGTATTAAAATCAATGCCTAAATTTGTACACACCGTTTATCCGTCAATTCGTTTATCTGTAGTCTAATATCCTTGCATATACAGTGCCAATGAATTGTAATAAGAAAACAGTTCCAGGCAGCTTTTCGTCTAAATTAGGCCACTGAAAAAATAATCAGCAGTTTAAAGCAAAAGGATAAATCTGTGTCAAGCTTTAAGTCTTTGATAGATTTTTTGTTGCTTTATTTCCATTTTTTAATAGTGCTTATTTTGTTCTCCTTTTTACAGAAACACTCACACATACACACTCACACCGATGCACGCACACTGAATACCGAATCTTTGAATAAAAATGCAACTGCAATTTAACTAACAATGGGGCAGATTTTTGAAATATTAAATTTTACTTTGTTACTGGCAAAAATAAAATAAAACACTAAAAATATGTGAATATATTTTTAGTTTATCTTGCTTTTTCCGCCTGCTCTCTGTGCATATATTTGATAAAGATTGTGTAGGCATGTTTGCTAAAAGTGTAGAGTTGGCACATGTTTGTTCGACTGATGGTGTGTAAAAAACAAACACGGAGGAAAAACATGAATGAAAGGAATACAAATACAATACTTACACTCTGTGCCGCTTGCTAGTGTGTGAAGTCCAGGCGATGGTATCACTTGATAACTGTCCCCTTCGACTCCGGTGGCACTTGTCATATGATAACCGTATCCATTCTGCGTTCCGTACAATGAATTCGCAGAAGACTTTTGGGTTGAACATTGCGTTTGCTGCTGCTGCTGCTGCTGCTGAAGATGCAATTGGTCGTCGGTGTCCTGGACGGCAGTTAGTGTTAACTCCATGGCATGAGCGTCAAGTGTTTTACTATCTAGGCTACCCGTAGGGTAGTAAGGAGGTGGTGGAGGCTGTTGTCCACTGGTTTGTGCAACGACCGATGGTCGACCCGAATCTAGGTCGTATTCTTTGGCAGCATTTGTGACAGATTTCTTTGCAGATGTTATTGAACGCCTACAGCGACACAGCATTATAGAGAAGGCAGCAAAGAGCAGGAATGCAATCGTTGCTATGACAATTGCTATTATGCTGGATGTCGTTAGACTTGACGTTTCTGGTAGATATGATTTTCCAACTAAAAAAAAGATAATAAATAAGTTCCAAATGGTAAAAAAAAATAAAAACTTAAGGAAGAAAAGCAGACAACAGCAATTATTTGTTCGACATTGAAGATGCACGTTTATAGTAGTATTGATACCAGTTGAATGATGAGGGGCATGTAAAAATATATTCTATAGCATTTTACTTTGAAACGTCCACTTAATGGGATAAAAGTGTTTATTGCATCCAGCCTCTATATGATCAACCCAATTATGTGTATCTTCGCCACTATAAAAGCTGCATTCAATTTCGTTGTCAGCATTCAAATTTAAGCTACTTTTAGATTAGAAAATTGATAGCAGCTCTACAGAATTACTTGCACACAATCACAAATTGCTTCTTTGGCAAGTCTGCATGAATATCTGTTGTCATTTAAAGGACACAAATGAGTGCTGATGAGCAGTGTCCAATTTAAGCGCATCTCCACACTTATGTACAGAGATATAATCACACTTAATATTATCTCTTCATTTCAATCAATATCTAAAGGACTATTGGCCAGCTTTTGACTTCGTATATAAATTGGTAATTAGATAATTTCTGTTTAAGTTGAATTTAAATGCGGTTTGGGATTTTTAGTCATAAATTAAAACTATTTAATTTAGAGATTTCAAAAAAATAAAAATATATACAACATAAAATATAAAGAAAAATATTGCAGAAGACCATTGCAATTTAGAGAAAAATAAAGTGTATAAAATAAACATTTAAGAAACCTAGAACATTTAACTTGAATATTTTTATAATTTTAATTCTCTTAGGAAGTGCATACAGAAGCTTATTTTTTTGAAATGTGAAATATTTGTCGATGTCCCCGCACATTTGTTTGTCTTCCAAACAAAAAACAAACCATCAGAATCATATGGTCAATGTATTTACTTAAATGAGCAACGTTGACCATTGAAGTCGCGTTTAGGTTTCATATAAAAAAAGTACTGAAATGAAATAAATGACAAGTTAAAAACTGGCCATAAGTGCGTTTTGCTCATTTAACTTTTTTTAATAAGGGGAAGTAAGCCTCAGATAATTAATGCCTACTATTTACTTCTATGTGAAGGGGATAGTGTACGAAGGATACGCACTTTGTGCAATTAGAATTCTTGATTTTTATACAACTGTGCTGTTGCCCATTTTATACGTTTTTATAGCAGTGTTGCAACGTCTCTGCTGTTAAGTAGATGCATGAACTTTCTTAAATTGTATGTAAACCCATTAATCGTCTTACCTCGCCGATGATTCTTCTAAGATTACCATTAGCGTAGGAGAGTGTGGTCAGTGCTATGCGTTCATCACTTAAATAGCCCAACAACAACTAACACAATGCCACACTACTGCATATCAGAAATACTAATGATGTTGATGACTTGTCTTGGATAGGGTTCGAACACAGGCCTCAGTAATAATATATTTCTTTGTATTCTTCGCGATACGTGCTTCAGCCAACAGCCTCCTGTATTTAATTCGAAATTAGCATTTAATAACAAAAATATTATTACGCTAAAGCTCCTCTGCACTATGTATAAAAAGGAGAAAATCGTTTCTATTTACCACAACCAAATGGATTATTTAAAAACTAGTCCTTTATTGCAAATATCTATTTGCTTCAATAACATACGTATTCAAAAATACTTGGGTTATTTAATGCATATTTTCAGCTCATTTTTTAAAGTATTTATCTGGAAACTATTATGACATGCGTATATGTTACAACCCGGGTTTTTTTTATTATTTTCGGTTAAGCTGGTACGGAAGGAAACCGGTCGCCCGCTTCTATCACGTTTATTTTCTGCCAGACTTAGAGTACAATATTTCAAGCAAGTCAGTCCACTAGTATACCTCGCTGGATAAGAGAGAACTAAAAAGTATATTTAATGAGAGCTAAAACCATCACCGCAAGAAGCGCTATAGTTCGATGATTACCAAACTCTTTTATGCTGAATTGTATGATATGGACACCATATAGTTTTAGCATGACATTAACATTGAGATCATGATCATCTCACGCGAAGGTCATGTGAATTGGCAACCGAGATCGCCGATTTGAATACATTACACTTTTTCTTTTAGGGTTTTTCGCACGTCGTAGGTCTATGGAAATAAGCCTTAAGCTACAGCAGCCCACAAATCCAACATAGGCCACATTATCGGTCAAATTCAAACTGATTTATGGAACATGTCGTGCCGCGACAGGTATTTGTTTTAATCTGTATGTAATGACATTAATAGGCCTTTAAAATAAATAAAAATTAAAAGATAAGAAGCACTTAAATATTTTTGGCAAGAGATCACCACAAAAAAATGTTTGGGGAAACATTAAATAGAACCTAGATGAATAGTACACTCGAATCGATATATAGGAATAAAATAAAACCTCTTGTTATACGTTCATTGCCAAATGAATAATTGAATTATTTTTGATACTACATGTTAAAGAACTTAAGGTTAATAAAGTTTTTTTTTTTCTTTCTAGAAATTGAAAAAAAACAACATTCTTTTGAAAAAGTGAAAGTTGAAGAATACACAAATTTTGTAATTCAGTCGAATTTGGATAAACGGAATTAGATAATTTCTGCATTGACTTTTCGTTCGAGCAAGATTTTTCTTTAAATGGGCTTCGGATAAGAGAAAAGTGGTTCGCTTAATCAAACTCAGCTTTTTTAATTTTTTTTAATCGAAAACAGAAAGTATGAGATTTTTTGGTTTCATATTATAAGATTGAATTGAGCCGACACTGTGTGATGTTTCGTCGGGTATAATTAATTTCTTTCCTTAACCGCAGTTTGTTGCATATAATCTTGATCTTTTATATACAAATAAAATGTATTTTACTTAAGTGAATTTCATTTAAAGCAAACTAAAGCGATGTAAAACTAATCAAGAACAAAAGTAACAATTTTCGATTTCATTAAATTGATTTTTTTTGTTGTAAACTTCTCTCTTTCATTCAGCTTCGACTGTATATTGTACCATCTCGAGGACAGGCTTAAAGGTAATATTTAATACACTAATACCATAGCTTAATATAATTGACATAAATGAATTAACGACAAATTTTTGCAAACAAAATAGTTATACTTCTGCCTCCGAATGGTATAAAAAAGCGAACTGTGAAACAATAATCACTGACCGCTTTTTAAAACCTGATTTTAATAAGATGATGAAGCACCATTTGACTAAATTTGAAAGACTGCACTTAAAACTGTATAAAATATATCATAGGTTCTTGATCACTTCCTTCAGTACGTAATTACAACATTTTATTATCTATTGTCCTAAAGTGTGTATACCTGCTTCAAGCTGTTAATTTCAAAACCAACAATATGATACATTCTCGAACTCAAAAATCTGATTCTTCAATCCACTTTGAAAATAAATTTTCAATGTAAAAATTTTTAATTAATCCTATATTTGCTTCTTACGCTAATGCCAGGCATATCAATTATCAGATTCAATCATCTTCATTAATATTAAAGGATAACAAACTCGTTTTGAATATCGTCAACAAATTCAAGCAGTTTGACCCAGTATAGCATTATTATTGTTTATTTCTATTCTATTGTGCGTGACTGTAAAGTGAACATCATGAACAGAAAATTTTTTGTGGACGGAAAAATATGGGAACAAGAATTTCAAAACTTTCGTTTTTTAAGCCAGTCCTTTATCTGAATTCTCTTCTTTTTTATTTTTCTTATTTTTTATTGATAAGCTTTGTTAATAGGGCAATAATATACCTTTACTATTTAGGAACCACACAACAATTTAAATTGATGTGTAATATTGACATCGTCTGTCAAAAAGCTTCAATGCTGTTATTAATACAAACACAAAGATAAACATTCATCTATGCAGCAGCTGCTTTAAAGGCAAAGGTCTGGTTACCATAGTCCTTAACGTTATCATTGTTCTATAATAATTTTCTAATGCCATATAAATGAATTAATTTAGAAAATAAAATAACGAGGGGCCAAATACAAGTAACGTTTAAAAATTAAGTAACATGAACTAAAGTCAATTTCTTCTGATACATTATGGCTGCTTTTGAAAATAACATCATTTATTAAACTGCCGTTCGTATTAACGTACACAGTCAGTTCGATTTTCCCTAGACTTTGTTGACGGTTTGTGGCTCTATTTTACAAATGGATCGGAATATATTATCCTTAAGGGTGTAGATAATCTCCAGATTATTTCCATAGAGTCGGTCTTTAACGGTAAACTAAAACCTTTAAAGGGCTCAAATCGTTGTCCCAAATTTGCTTACTTAAATAGCCAAGATAGCTGATAACATGATTACCGAGCACAGTGTGCAAAAAATCGACTGTTTGATAAGCTGTTTGATATGGTGCACCATTCCGATCAAATTAAAGATTATCCAAATTCATACCTTCCATTTAAGGTAATAAAATGTCTGTAACTGTAACTCTGTAGCGGTCACCATTGACAGGGATGGCATTTAAAGAAGTATTTTCGAAAAAAATGTGCCAATGATGTATTGGCCTCTCGACAATGCCGTGCCAAATTTGTTGTACGATTGAAGCTTCTGTAACTACCAAGGTGGATATTCGTTTGCCTACATTTGTTGAGTAAGTTAGACCTTGTAGGCGAATAATCTGAGATCTCTGCGCAAAATTGTCATCATACAGCTGCGTGAAATGTAGAGTTGTTGAAATCGATTGGTGAGTCGATGTTCTTGTTCTGAGTTGCATACTTTCGGTTGCAGCAGTCATTTTCTCATCGGCACGTACCGTACGACTACGGGCACCACGTATGTTATGCACTTGTATGCCAATTTCATGATCTTTTTTGTGCAAACTTGTAATCTGTACACGTGGTGTGTAATTTATTTCGTCAAAAATGTATTTGTAACAAATAATACAGCACTTGAATTTGTAAAGTTTGCAATGTTTCCTAATGTTGTTCAAGTGTAAAGTAAATATTTTGGAGATATAAAACTGACTGATAGTCAATATTTCGGACAGAAATAATTTGTCAGTGTCAAAATTTTGATTCAAAAAGATACATGTATTTGGACCACCTGGTAAAAATTGTTTCTTGCTATAAATGCTGTTCCAGAATCATTTAAAATACTATTAAAATATTGTCACACATTTTCATATAAATAAAATATAAGTAGCGAATGAAATAATTTTGCCCATCACTGTTGCTGCTTCAGTTGAAAAATAAAAACAAATGCAACAAACACAACAAAAGATAATATCCATCAAAGTCAAAGCTGAAAGACAACAATTCTTTGATTATGGACCATGTTTTCCTTTTAGTTGCTGTTGTTGCTTGTACTTTTCTACTATTTTCATTTCAATCAAGTGTCCTACTTACTTTCAGCATTTGTATATTCCCCGCAATGATCGTGATTAGAACGCAAACACAATTTGACACGCACTGATGGCGACTGCTTATTTTCCGCCAATGCCAGTGTTATATCCTCAGCATGACTCAATGACCGACCGCCTGTCACGCTGTAGTGAGTTCTTTGTGCAATGTGATTAATTGTTGTTTCTTTGTATGTTGCTTCGTTGCCGGATGGCAATGCAACGGTATCAACAATTTCCCATGTGGCTATTGGCGATGCACGGTTGACTAGTGATTCGACAATTGCAATTAGAGACAGGCAAGTTCCATGAACGTTAATGCCAACGATATGTGAATTGGGATCATACGTGACATGTAGTGGAGTTGGTATTTTGTCGACTTTTGTTATGGCCACCACTTCATTGGAGTAGCCAGAGCTGCCTTTGGCATTAAGTGCATAGACTTTAAGCATATAAGACTGATACTGATCCAGAGGTGCAACTTTGCAGGGATTATCTCGAAAACAATCAAATTCAAGCCACTCTGGAGAATTGATGCCACTACTGGATGCATAAGCATGCATGGCGCCACAATCTGCAGGTGTCGCTTCACGGGGTGTGGGTACTCTGCGATATGTTACCAAAAACTTAGTACTTAGCATACCGCCATTGAAGCCAGGTATCCAACTAAGTATAACGAAATTGTGTGCAGTTTCTAAAACCTTTAAGTTTGTGGGCCTTTCAGGTGGCCCTTTTGGCTGCAAGCGTATCTGGGTGCGTATGGTGTCTAACGGGTTAACGGCACGGCAAGTGTAGTCGCCGTAGTCGGAGTGAGAAAGATGATTTATCCTGAGTATCGAAGTGTAAATATCATTGTTGTCCACTCTTGTGCTAATCGCATAATGGCCATCAGAAGACATGGTAAGGGGCGAAGGATTATTGCCGAATTGCCATTGAAATTCTGGTTTGGGATAGGCTTGTACCTTGCAAATGACTTCTGCGGACTCACGCACATCATATGCCACTTTGTTGTATTGATGCAAAACTATGGGCTCATGTTCTATGCGTAAATGCATGCTGGAATTGGCCGAGTTCACTTCATTTTCATACAGACAGGTGTACAGGCCACGATCTGATGGCACCAACTGATTGCCATTTGGGCGACCCTTGCCTCTAAACTTAAGAATGCTCTGTACTGTTATCACGCCATTCGTTGATTCGGTGGGAGTAGTACGTATATCATACATTTTGCGTCCTGGCAATATTTCAGTGCCATCTTTTATCCATCTTATAATGGGTGCTGGCTTCGCTTTGGCACTACAAGTGACAGCATAGTCTACATCGCCCACTCGTCGAGTCATGTGCTGTTGCAATTTAGCCAAAAATTGAGGAGGCTGATGAACTTCCAAAATTATGGTGGCCATTTTGCCAATGCCCAGTTCATTTACAGCATGGCAGTGGTATTTTCCTTCGCTGCCCAAATGAGCTTTAGGTATAGAATACTGGGGGCCTTGGGCCAAAATTTTCTGAGTATTGCTAAACTCTCCATCCATGTCGCGGAACCAACGATACTGCGGCACTGGCCACCCAGGAGGACTAGCCGAGCAACTAAGTGTTACGCCATTGCCCACATGTACCACCGGCTTATTTGGTGTTATATAAGCCTGGCCCGGTCTGTGGCGTACTAGAAGCGCCACTGTAGAATTTCCCACACCTTCAACTCGCTTGGTACCAGAGGGTTGCATCAAGTTAACAGCTCTGCAAATGTAATTTCCAGCATTTTCGGCTCTTACTGACACCAGTGTCAACAGTTCTCCCATGAAACGGAAATCCGAGGCACCTTCTTTTAACCACTCAATGGTTATGGGTGGAGGATTGGCTGTAACATTGCAGCGCACAATTACCGTTTCACCCTCCTCCGCTTCATGTGTTTTCGTTTCGATGATCACAATTGGTGGATACAAAACATCCAAAATTAGATCTTTTTCTCCTGTTTTGCCGAGACCATTATCGGCGGTGCAGGTGTATTTGCCAGCATGATGACGATTAACACGATATATTGTATGAGTGGGTGTCGTGCTGACATACTGACCGTTACGGGTCCATCGCACATTCGATACCATGGGCTTGGCATCAACACGGCAGTCCAATTTGGCTGCATGATCTCGTTCTACACGCAAGGGATTTTGAGGACCCACCTCAACTCGGGGATAGTCTAAAACAATAAAAACAGAAATAGAAAGTTTTAATAAAATTTTGAAATGAAGATAAATTTCCTTGAAAATTAAAGGAAAAACATCTCTTTTAATTATTTCTATTTTCAAACAAACGCTTTGTTTTCTTACTGTCCGAGACATGCTCTAATGAAAATTTCATATTTGTACTTCTTATTTCCGTTTCCTTGTACTCTAATGGAAGATAGAAGTATCTCAATTCTATAGGGATTAGTTCTTTGTCCGGCATTTGTGCAAACTAAATAGTTGTGCATATGAAGTCGCAACTTCATCACCTGTGGTCAAAACCTATAAAAAGTTTAACTAATTAACAAACCGTATGTGTATGTGCGTGTGGGCATGTGTGCATTTGAGAAAGTTTCTATTTTCATACATCAACATCAACATCAACGAAAAAGGATGTACATGAATATGAGAAACGTATGAAAGCACACAGATGCTCACGTATTTACAACATGTTCACAAGAAAAAATAGAAAACTTTTAATAAACACAAATCACCCCAGGACTAGAAAAAATAAAACAAAAGGACGATGTATGAAAAATTGTACGTACGAGTATAAATTTATGAACGCAGTACATTTATATGTGTACGAGTACATATGAGTATGTGAAGTCTTTTTTAGAATTACGGACTTGCTGATAATTAAAGTCACTTAAGCGTTCACATGAAGAATGATCACGGAATGGTTTTTTCGTTTTGAAAAATAAACTTTTATGCACCATGAGATTTAATAATATTTTTATTATTTGAATGTCCTTGTTTGATATAATCAAAGGTGCATCACACAAAACGATATCAAGAATATCAACAAAGTCTAACTGCATTTTTTATTTGAATTTAAAATTTTCACTTTAAGAAATTCAATTTAAGCTCAGACATGCAATGTTAGACGTTTCCGTTAACATGATTAAATTTGCTTTTCATAACTTTTTACTTTAAGAGAGTTCACTACGTTTCCAAGCTACTTTTAGTCGTCACTGTCATAAGCGGTATGAGTGCGTTCGTAGGACCAAAGCTGTCACAATGCCTGACATTGGAAATAATGTAAGTTTTCTAGTGTATATAATATAAGGAGAATTTAAAGAATTCCGAATTGAGTTTATCGTAACAAATGTTGCAAGCATATTCAACAAATGCAGAAAATTATTGCAAAAAGATTGCAAAAAAAATATCGAACCCAGCGATATGCGATTAAAGTTCTTGAAGTATTAGACTCCGTATCGAAACTTTTTGATATAAATTCGGCTCAGTTTCATATAAATTTTTTTATACATACTCGTGTAAAGAAGATATTGAACAATATTTCTTTATAAATAACTTTAAGAATATATATTTTTTAGATATGTTGCACTAACGTAGCGATATTTGTTGAACAGAAAATGTTGAGGTTAGCGCCTCTTGAATAAAACATTGAAATAGAAATGTTTTTTAACTTTATTCTTTTAAACTAGTGCTTCCATTTTAAAAAGCCTTCTGGTGAAACGCCAATGTACCGGGCATGCGGTAGCTGATGGCAACGGTTTAACAGTTTATAAAAGCTAAATTTATTTGCAAAAATATTCACATAAAAAGTTAAAAAGTATTAAAATTAATTAAGTTCGGCAGCGCTGTGATAAAACTGTCGCGAAACAATGTTGCAAATTATTCAACTTTCATTCCTTGCCGCTGGAGGCGCCATTGTGATATGACTAATGAATACACAAAAATTAAAACTAGCAGAAAACGATATATGTACTTGCAATTAAATTTAGTTATTAAACAATAAATTTTATTTCCGCCATTTGCTACTCTCAAAGATAACGCGTTTATTTACCTACAAAAAAATTTAAGCGAAAAATTCAACAGTTGATCGTAACCCGTTGACGCATGCCGCATACAAAGGCCTACCACCATTCAGGATATCAAATTTATATTATATTATTTTTATTTTTTTAACACAAATTGATGTAGATTAAGAGTATAAATGGATCACATTCAAAAATATATTTGTGGGCCAATTACGGGGTGTAATAATTTCGCATTAAAAGTAATTGGAAGGCCTTATGAAACGAATCGTGTTTTGTTTAACTCTGGAATTTTATAAAGGATTAAAGAGTAAAAGTATACAAAAAACAACATACGTTGATACAACGTTTATTCTGCAACCAATGTCAGGGCCATTATTACAACGTTTATCCAAAGTGAGCGCTAAACTGCCCTTTAACAATTTTTCGTCATTAAAACTTTCCTATAAAAAAAGCAAGAGTATGCCTATACCAAAGCGAATGGCTAAATAAATATTTTTAAATGCAACGACAATGTTGCACATTGATATATAAGCTTTTATTTTTTATAAAAAAAGATTTTTTGGTTAATTTAGTTCTTGTACGTAAAAAAATAGAGAGATTTTCAAATCAATCGGAAAGAAAGGGGTCCAAAAAATTATGCAGCTGTAAATGTGGCAAATGACAAAGCCTCACAATAAAAGTTGCAGGTAGTATGGTATGGACATTCTTTAACTTATCGCTCACTTTTAGGCTAAAGCAAAGTTTTAATAATGAATGGCCAAAATTTATTTTATTTATCTTCATCACTTGAACTAGATGATCAGTTCAAAATTATCTCAATACAAGTCCACAACAACGTCAAGCTCACCGAACACTCTGTGGGATCTAATTTAATTTAATTTAATTACCTTGCATGTTTGAGAAACACTCTAGGGTCCCAAAAGAAGCCTAAAAGTAACAAGACTTGCTGCAAGTCTGAGCGTCCATCAACATTAGACTAGAAGAACTAGACTTTTTGGTTAAATTCTGTCATCCTGTGGGTGTAATTACTATCGATTTTCTTCAAAAAAGGTGTGTGATAGAACTCCTTATGCTAAATTATCTGACATGAACTCTACAAGAATTCGCACGCAGCGCTAATCTAAATGCTTAATTGTTCGAGCACAATGAAAATCAAATTAATCTAGCTGAAGTTCGAGTTATAGATTTCACAGTTCCGTTTAATAATTTTTTCAAATTAGTTTTTATTATTGAACAGATTACACTTCTAAGTACAAAAGCCAACTAAAAAGTGCCCAGACACATCGACTGTCGAAAACAATACTGTGCCGTTCGAGCTACTAATCTAATCTGGTTATTTGAATTTTCAGTTTAGCCAACACAGTCGAAAAAACAACAACAAAAAAATTATATGACAATTAGAACAAAGTAAAGATTTCTATTAATTTGGTCGCTTACGATAAGAAATTTTTTGAATTTCATTTCCTATAACGTAAATAAAATTATGTTGCTTGTTTCGAATAGAATCTTCCAAAATTTACCAATTGATAGTGTTTATATTGTTGAATTTGCATTTTTCATTTATTTATCCTGTGTTGATAAATTATTAGGGAAGAATATAGATTTAAATAACACGTGAAAGTGATTAATTTCTTTGGTTCAGACAACGTTCCGCGCCCTTCGCCCATTTTGCGGTCACCATAATCTTACTACCGAGACAATTATTAGTAGTTTGGCATAAATTTAAATCGCTGGTTCGGTAAATAATGAAGCAACAGCCGCACGAAGACGCAACGGAAGCTCTATCGAAAACATCACTACACTCAACCGCAGCAGACGGCAACCTGGAAAATTTTGCTTCGTGTCTTGAGTCCTCAACCACACAGAGTATAACTGAACCAGGAGCTGAAAGTAATCGGGCATAGACAATGACGTGTGTTTACTGATTGGGCCATTGGCCAGTTAAAAACTAACCCTAACTATCATTCGGGAAACATATTCAGCAATTAGGCCCATTACTTGATGGTTGGGTAAGTCAATAAAAAAAAATTGTCGAATTTGGGGCGGTACCAATCCATATTAGATCCAAGAGCGTCCAATTTATACCGAAAGTCACCGTTTGATATGGATTTTGGGCTGGTAGTATTATCGGTCAATACTTCCTTGAGAAGGAAGTTAGCAGACCGTCGACAGCGGGCGTTATAGATTGATGACCACCAAATTTTTGGCCTGAATAGCTTACACAGCTAATACTGGACATTATGCACTGTCAGGACATGGCCATACCACGTAGTGGTGATGTGAATTGGCGACTGATATCGTGGATCGATTTGATACCGTTAGACTTATTCGCAGGTCTGTGTGAATTAGCAACAAATCACAGCAGCCATCGTTGAAATTCAGCCTGGTTTAATCCTCAGACGCGCGAAAAATTAAACATTTCATATGCACGCCATCCAGCGAAGTTCCGGCAGACAAGTATATAATGAAATATTCTATATATTGAGGGAAGAAAAGTTTGTTTATTTATTATTTCGTGCACAAACTTTTTTTCAGAAAGTAACAAATTTCTTGTCACTGATGCAGTGTAATATGCCGTCTAAGCTTTCGTTCTATGTTCTATGCCGTTTTTCAGACCATATTTAACTTATAACGTTTATACGTACTAATCGTATATGTGACTTTTCATATCGCCCAGGAACAACCGAGTTTCTCGAAATTATACGTACTTCAAGTGAATTCATTATATCGCTGATTATATAAAATGTGGCGATATTTTGCTGAAACCACATCTCTTCAGCCATAACGCGATAACTATTTTGAAAAGATTTTCGCTAAAAGCAAAACGTACATACCTTAGACTTCTTAGAACATCGTAGCCTATTAGAGGCCGATACTCGTCTGTAGGATTCTCAGTAAGATTATCTCATCAAGATCATAAAAACTATTTAATGTGAAGACTTTGTGCAAAGATGAAAACTCTTTTAACGGTTAATGTTAAATTAGTGTATGTGTGTAAAGATGTCTATACATTTCAAAAGGATTATATAAACAACCTTATGATTTTCATAATTCTTGCCCCATTTCCAATAGTCCATTATGATTGTGGTCATGCTACGGACAGGAAATCAGGTTGTGCTCACATTTAATTATATTAATGAAGTTGGTCATAAAATCACAGGACAACGCCTCAAGACAATCTAACTTTACGTGTGTCTATATGTCATTTGAAATGTTAATGC
This sequence comes from Germaria angustata, assembly GCA_963681545.1. Taxonomy (NCBI): domain Eukaryota; kingdom Metazoa; phylum Arthropoda; class Insecta; order Diptera; family Tachinidae; genus Germaria; species Germaria angustata. The sequence continues at coordinate 30,817,295 of OY812999.1, read as the reverse complement.
AGCGTATGTGTGTGTATTTACACATACAATTGAAAATAAAAGATGAAGGAAGAGGTTGTGAAAAATGATTTCTTTATCATCATAATCAGCCAACGTAAATATAATTCAATTTGTGATAATATTTAACCAAAAATTGTGTTTTGGATTGGAAGTTTTGAAGTGTATGAAATAAAAAGGTAATAAGTAGCAAGCTTTTCTACCCCGATTAATTAGAAAACCGAGAAAACCGAAAATTTTGTGAAAGCAGCCTGCAGGCGTTATACGTACCACCACATCATATGGGTGACTGGGCTGACAGCAACTGCCATCATTTAAATGTCTGTTATTTAGGTAAGCCCAGCCAGCAATTTGACCAAGTTAGTTAATTAGCTGAATAGATACAACCAAACAAAACTAAATTTTGCCTCATTCCGCCAGCAGGTAAATACCACTGCTCCACTGCTTGACCCCGAATGACATATTAAGTCTTACATGTTTATACCTTCATCCACAAATGCCATTTGTGTTTGTGCTTAAAAACATTTTTAGGTATTGATATTCATAGATGCTTTGGCAAATAAGGCAAGAACTTTGTATGAAATAGAACGTGAGTGCTTTTGTAGACGTCTCTATGCAATTGGTATTTAACAGAGATTTTCATGTGAATGTTTTTGTTTTCATAAAAAAGGAAGAATTAACGAGGTTCTCAAATGCTTAAGCCTTGTAATTGAATTAGAAATAAAATATGTTTTACAATTTGCATTCAACGCAAATTATTCAAATATGTTTTAAAATAATTTTCCAAATTCAAGTAGAGCGCACGAAAGTAATTTGCACAAGAAATTGAACGTCCCAAAAACAATTTTTCAAAACTTTTTGAACTATACAGAAAATGTTTATTACTGATTTTAAAGGATACCACTATTAAAACCAGTGGCCCTATGTAGCTTATAGGAACTACAGGTTATAATATATATACTAGCAACATTTAGTGGAGTCGATTAATAAAGAATCAACTGTTTACAAGTGTATCTTTATGTTGCAGGTGCAATTCGGATTTTTTTTTATTAACGAATGCCCTCCTTATTCAAAATTATTGGAAAATTTATAAAGTTTGAAAGCTTTTAACATTAAAGTCCATACAATAATTATTTTTTAATTCCATTCGTTTTACATATCTGAAATAAATTAAGGCTTTGTTATGGAATAAGGGTATAACTCTGTGTCTTAATCTGTTTTTCGATATTGGAAGTCCTTCTCCAGCACAAGCAGTAAAAAATCGCATTGATGTCAAAAATTAGACAAATATAATTATACTTTCTAGTTTTAATATAATTAATAAACTTAATTTATTTTTTAAGCTTAAGGTCTCTTAATTTTTTATTTTTTTATCGATATATTTAAATTAAAAAATATAAAAAAGACTTTAAGGTTTTAAAAAACATATTAAAATTATTGACTAATATATTTTATTATATTTATTACATTTATTAAATCATTAAAATATTCTTTAATTCTTGTTATGTTTCATGAAAAAGAAAATTAAGCAATTGATTTTTGATCTATTTCAACAGTTTATTAAAATATTTCACAATGTGGCATTTATTTGCGAAAAAAAAGTTGTCCTTTAATTTCAGGATTTTCAACTCACTAAGCGGATTTGCTGCTTTGCTGCCAATTTAAATTTATTTTTCCCTGCCTCCATTGAGTACGAGCATTTGGAAAAACATTTTCTGAATTGTTGTTATAAACAAATTTTTAATACAAGTCAAGTGGCAGCCTCTTGTAGTATTTAGTTGCCCATTATAAACTATTTATTAAAATGGCCTCAAAGCAACATGACTCGCTGTGTTATGAACTGTGTACATCCACAATGAAGTTCCGTTTTTATTTCATTTAAAAAAATCTTTATTGAAAACTCTTTAACTATAATTATGCTGCTTTAACTAAAGGTCCAAACTAATGGTGCTTACACAAATTGGCCAATAACAAAATTACTAGATACTAAACATGTTGAGTGTGTGTGTGTGTGTGGCTCAAAGCAATGGACTATAATAATAATAATATGACACACACATCGAACATTTGTGTATTTAGCTCAATGTGTATGGGTGTATACATGTGTGTGTATACATACGTTAGTATTTTTTTGTTTGCCTTGTAACATGTTGGAAAAATGGCTAGAACTTTTGTTGTATATAGTTGTGCTTCGTTAAATTCACATTAACCAGGAAAAATTGTCAGACTGTTTTGGCCATTCCGTCAAACTTCACTTCAGTTTTCTATTCAATTTTGTTTTGGCTGGCAAAACGACTAAAAAAGGTTTGAGCAAATGAAGGAAAATCTCATACAAATACAAGTCAACAACATTATATGGCCCTACATTGACAGCCCTGCATATACTCATGTATGGGCGGAAGTTGTCGTGTAAGAGCACGATTTTCTCAATAATTGCATTTATTCCTTTTACATTTAGCTCGCGATGATACAAATCAAACTATAAGGGATAATGTGTGAGGGAGACGAAATAAAAAGATTGGAATTTTGCCACACGTGTCGCTGGATATTTTTTGCTCAATGGCCGTGCATATTCTCCAAGTGTTTTCATTTGCAGCTTTAAACGTCTAAATTTGCATATGCTAACTACATTGTGTCCAATGTTGAATAAATGAATAATATTAGAGGCATTTAAATATTATTTGAATTTCTGATAATTTTATTGGAAGACCAATTGCAGCAAGGACCCTTTCTTCATCTCCCAACCTTTTCACAGTAACAAACAGACAAACTTATCTTCTTAACATTTTAAAAGCTATTCTTATACATTTTGATTGAACGACAGTAAATGAAAGAAATATTACGTTATGGGGTGACAAAGAAGTCGGTAGAATATTCCGACTCAATGGCTGATCCGAATTTTGAAAATTCGGGAAAATCATAGAAAATCTAAACACAAATCTAAATCTAAAATCATATTAATTCTAAGCCCAACTAGCTTTCGATATGATACTGCCACAGAAATCGCAGCGAACCCATTATTATTGGATTTTTTCAATTCCAGTAATAAATTTCAAGCAAAATAAATCTCGTTGATCCTTTCAAGTCTTTCAGAACAATGGTAAAATTTCGCTAAAGCTTCTGAAAATGCTAAAAGGGAATTTCAATACTCAATTTTATATTAGTGTTTTAAGCATTCGAGACATTTTCAACGTCCTCTAATGGAAAATAATGATTACGAATTCCGGAATCATATCTGCTTATCTTTGGGATCATTAGCGTAACTTATAAAAAGTCCAATCAAAAACCATCGCAAACTTTTGCATGCTTTCGAAAACGAAACAGATTTATTTCGTCGCTATAATTTCAAAGAGTTGACATTTTCATAAAAATATCAAAATGTCGTCAAGTTGCCATTATATCGAAATTAGTGAAGTAAAATATTATAACAAGGACATTGTAATTGACAAGTTGGTTGAATTTCATTATCTAAATGTACGTGCAATCGAACTGTTTTCCTCAAGTTTTTCACACTCATATTCAAAAGTTCCACTTTTGTTCTTATTGCCCGGGATCTTGATTTAATTGGCGATTTATTTTCTATCATCTTCTGGAAAAGGTTAACTTTTTTTACCTAAAGAAAACTAATTACTAATTAAATAAAAATATGAAATATTATTTTAAAATAAAATATTATTATCTTATTCAAACTTTTTCAATTGTTAATTTATTCATTTAATCAAACATTTACTTAAACAAAATGAGCACATAAACACATTATGCATGTTGCCACTTCTTACAAGGGCTAACTTTTCCGGTGCAACAGCACCAATACACTCAAATTTTAAGCATTTCAAATAAATGTCGTACAAACTTTTACATTTGTAAAATTAGTAGGATTTATTAATTTATTTATTATTATAATTTTTTTTTGTTTTTTCTACGGTAAGTAAATTTTCACAAATTTTCACTACAGTCAATACAATACAAGACACTTTATTGAATATTCCTGCAAAAAGGATAATCTATCAAGAAAACTTTGTAAGAAACTACAGTTGTTTGTTGTCCGATGTACTTATGAATAATTATACCCAATATACCACTTTGAGGACGTCTATTCCTGGTCGCCTGATTGCAGGTTAAATAAAATTTTACTTTAGAAAATATATTCTCTGTGTACACAAATGCCCTTAAACTAATACACCAACAGTTGCAAAATTTTGTTAATTGCATAAATTGAAATGTAATATAATCGTTGTTGTAAAAGTTTTAACTGGACCATGTTTTACTAAAAGTAAATTATACTCTTCAAAGGATCATATCAATAAAAAAAATACATTAGCAGTTGCGTACATACAACATATGGTTGCAAGTACTCGTATGTTATGCAATGTGCTGTTACCAAAGACATAAAAATGTTCCATAACAATAAAAATTGAAATTAAAACGTGCGGTACGTTTCGTATCACACAACACCAAACAAACAAACAAACAAACTGACACCTTACAGCAGCACAAATAAACGTAAACTTTTTCAAATGTTCATACACTCGTACAAACTGCAATACTCGTACATATAGATATACATACCCGTACATATGTACGAGTATGTATATAAAAATTAAATTTCCAATTTGTTTAAACGTAATAAAATTTCAACAAATCTGAGCGGTATGTTATTTAATGGGATCACATGATATAAGTGTGGAGCTCACGTACGCTCAACACATACACACTCACCTGTTTCGTGGCATCACCTTCTTCATATTCAGAAGAATTACGAGAAATATAACAAAATATTATATAAACCCGATATCCACAACGTGCAAGTATATTTCTCTTTATGTTCTTTTTTTAAAATATTTTTTAAAAGAAAATAACAATAGCACCGCATTGTATGGTATTGCTGTGTTGTGGCATTAATGACAACAACAATATTATATCATAGTTAACAAAAACAACACACATAAAAAGTCGTACAAATATAACAGCACGAAAATGTCTACTGTCCGAAATTGGAAATACTCGTAAGCACTTCATATTGACAGCCAGAATAAATGAAATTTTTTTTATATTTTGTGTGAGGAACTAATTCAACAAACATTTCTTTACACGAATACAAACTCTTGATCGCAGTTCACAATTGATCCTGTACGCAATTTGAAGGTCCAATTTGGAGACCCTAAACCGCCCCATTTACTGTAAAACCGACATAACTCAAGAAACAAATAATTTTTTAAATTAATTATCATTTCTTTTTTTTAATTATCTGAGGAGCTTTTTAATGGATTGTGTATGAAATGTAATGTTCTTGTAGCAAAGGACCGATAGCAAACGTTACACACCTAAAAAACAAATGCTTTTTGTATGGCGTTTAGCCATTTCTACAGGGATTAGGTAAAATTTTTAGTTCAAATGTCTGTTAATGGCTCTTTCAGTTTTTCATAATATCGCTAATAACATGAAAACGAATATCTAAAACAATATTTGCAAATTGATACATATTTTAGAAAAATTTGTTTATGAATTGATTTGCACGTTGGCGAAATTTCTAAATGAAAAAAAAAATTAATTTCTACGTTATAATTGTAAAAATTTAAATTGATGTCTCTTTAAAAGAATTATAAAGAATATAAATTTCTAACATGAAGTCCGCTTGTTCGACTTTTATGGTTGTTTAGTGCCAGCAAACTGTCAAATACTCTGCGTCCTGATGACCCCGATTTGATAAGACCGTACAACCCGGCATTTGTGTTGTGCTCAAGGTTTGGAATTACGAGAAATGTTTGAACAAAATTAATGCAACAGATGACGGATATTAGATGTCCTTATAGCGGTACAATAATGATCCAGCAGCTTAGAATCACCTGATTTATTTTCAATGCTTTTTATTTCGGTTCTTCTGTAGTGCAGTTTTTAACAAAGAAAAGGGGTCAGAAACAAGAAACAATATTTAAGTTGTGTTTATTTTAATTTTAACAAGAACAAAAAAAATCACAAATTCCTGTGTAAAACTTTTGCAATGAAATTGTTGTCGATAGTAAAAAAGACAGTAAATTGATGATAACGACCATCTTTACCTGTTTTAAATCCCTGGTGAGATTTACCATTTAAAAAATATTGCTTTTAACTCAATAAACATTTATTCAATAAGTAGCACATGAAGCAGACATACATTTAAAATAATTGCCGTAATCCAAAGCGGAAGTTCTGCAACTAAAATTCAATGTTGCAACAAAATCAGCAATGCGTTTGTTTGAGTTCCGGAAAAAGAGAAGCGAAAGTTTGTGTTGCAACCAAATAGTGTCAACAATACGCCCATTTTAATACATTTCTTTTGCATGTCGACTTCACCTGTAACAACAGTCACACAAAAAATGTACCATCCATCATATGACGTTGCTATATATTGCAAAAGTTTCATTTTATTTTTATCATTTTTATATTAAAAATGTTTGCAAATGCATATGAGTCGGTGTTCAATCAGAGCTTTCAAATAAATAATTCATGAGTTCCATTATAATATTTCACTAGTTGATGTTCATTTCCACGTTGAAATCATTTTAAAATGAATTTATATTCTGAAGGATCTGGCTGTGGCATGGAGTGGTGAGTGACAGGAAAGTTAGTTGGTTGCACTTTTGTTTTGTATACAGACGGCACACACGAGTATTTTTGGCGACAAACTGTCCAGCGAAATATATATAAAATAAATAGATGTAGAAACGTTAAATATATTTTTATATTGTGCCTGATGAATTTTTTTGTTCTTGTTTTTTCCGCTTTTGTTTATATGGGGAATTGAAATTTTATGTTTGTTTGCGGTAAAAAAAAGAAACGGATGCAGGGAAAACTCTTTTTTTTTTTGGAAATATTTCATTTAAAAGTATATTGTATGAAAACCAAGACAATAAATAAAGCTAAAACAATGAAATATGTGCAACAGTGCCAACACAGTTTAAACAGTTTATGAGACAAAAAAATATTTCATTTTGAATAATTAAATTGAAATTTTGTTGAATTAATTTCTTAATCACTGGTTTACACAACCGATGGACGACATTTATGTCTAAAATAAATTCTTAAAACCTAAAGTAGAAAGTTCAACTTGAAATGGAACGAATATAAAACAGAATTCATTATGCAAAAATTTATTGTCTTCCCTTTTGAGCAAAAACATCACAAAATAAAAACATCATTTCGTGATGACGAGATTTAAACTCGGCTTTATCAAAAGCTTTGCCATTTGATAATATTCACAATTCAAACAATAACTTAATAGTTCAACAACAAGTTAGAAGGGGCTTCACAAAAATATATCTATAGTTATATAAATAGTTTTTATTTATACGGTTAATAACTTCACCCTTTAATATTAGAAAGTAAATTCTTTTTACAACATGTGAAATTTTTTAAAATTTTGATTTTCATTGCTCTCGTTTGCTCATCAATCGATGCATAAGACAGTCCAACACCATTAATGGTTCCAAGGTTATAGGCTTTCAAATTTGGACATATCAAGAGAATTTTTGGAAAAACCGTTTAATTTAGACAACTTTCAAATTGATTCATTATAGCCCGAAATCCAAATTTGGAAGTCAGGCATTTAAAAAATTTATTTTAGACTCATTAGAGTGATCCTCTCCACGGAAATCTTTAGTAAAAGGCGAAAGATTTATTCGACAACTGAAGAGAAGCCAGAGTAACTTTAACCACCGAAACATGGATTACTTGTACCAAAATAAAGTTAAACCGAACGAGAAGTAAACACAATACTAAAAGCAAAATAATGTCTAAGAAACATACACACATATCGGGTCTCCTTAAAGCCAATTATAGGGGATGCAATGTCAACTGTAGCAATCTTATCGTATATGTATATACAGTCATAACATACATATGTTGCACATACGTCTATGTACACACATTCCATCATACATATATAAATACATAATGTAAAAGTAATCATCGTCCAACTGGTTTTAGTTTTGAACTCTAATTGTCATAAAGATACTTTGTATACTATTTGTATATTATTTTTCCAATAAATTATGTTCATAAATTAAGTTTTCATAATAATTCTCATTTACTTCCTAAACGTTTTGCATAAATGTGTAAGAAGGTCATTATGTGTTTTCCCATGTCTTCAAAAGGAATTGCATGGAACGAGAGGAGCCATAGAATTATTGTAATATCGTGATTCTGTATGGCAATCTTATAAAACATTTCTAATAAATTTAGGTCCAACTTTTTTCTGGAATTCCTTCATTATAAATCAAACGCCAACTTTTGTTATTCGAGATGTACCCTTGATTATCATACCTAAGGGTATGAGTTATAATCCTAACACAAGCCACGTTTATTAATATGTTCTTTTCACTCCTTCGGGAACAACATTTTCAAACTTCCAGAAGTCAAATAGTTAATTTTTTCAACTTCCTATGAAGTCAAATTTAATTTTTTTTAAATATTAATTATTTCTACAAACCAATGAAGTTTGATTTGAAACTATTTTATATATGATGAAAATATCTATTAATTAATATTATTTTTTAAAGTGTTATGTTTCATTATTTATGTTATTCAATAGTCGAGCTTTAAGTCTTTTTATAAAAAAAGAAACAAACAAATTTATTGTATTCAATACGAGTATTTTGAGCCTCTTTGGTCGTTTTCTTCTGGAATTTAAAAAAAATAAAATTTTTTCCATTTTTTCAAAACTTCTTGAGTATTTTTTACTTTTATTTGATTTTTTCAGATTTTTTTTCAATTTATTTATGTATATATGTAGGTAAAAACAATTTTAATTTTTTTTTGTTTTTGTTTTTGTCACGTTCATAAAACAAAGATTTTCTGTAGAAATCGCCCGAAGAGTCTTCGAAATATTAAATACAATAAATTTGTTTGATTAATAAACTTAATTTATTTTTAAAGCTTAAGGTCTTTTTATTTGAATTCTTATCAATATTTCCTGAAGATGGTACTCGATGAGTACCAAAATATCGATAAGAATTTAAATAAAAATTAAAAAGACCTTAAGCTTTAAAAATAAATTAAGTTTATTAGTTAAAATAAAACGGCAAAAAAAACTAGAACGTATATAATAAATAAATAAATTTGTTTATTTTTATTTTTTATAAAAACGCCTTCAGCTCGGTTATTGAATAACAAAAATATTTACTCTTTAAATTCACATGAAAACGTTATTTCCCTTCAATCTATAACGGAGGAAATTTCTTTTAGATAAGAAAAAAGGGATCATGAAATTTGTGCGCCTTCCATGTGGTGATACACAAATTGAAAAAAAATTATTTTATAAAAAAATTCTTTCGTTGCAAACAAAAAACCTTCTCAACATAATAATGACAGCTTCCAAATCAGTGAATAGGAATCAAAAAAGAAAATATACTGCAATGACAAGATCCCAATACGCACTACTTCTGTATCCTCCTCTCAGCACAAGCATGACTTTCCTGGAAGCTCTTTTTTATTGAGTATTAAAGCCTCACCACTCCTTTGGTTTTGTGCTTGTCATATCCATATGTATTTTGTATTTTCTTTAGATTCTGAGTTGATATAAAATTTCTATTATTTCTCATAAATAGTTTTGAATAGACTAAAAACTTTTTACTTGATTGTATTTGTTTATTCTTCCAAACGAGAAAGCAAATTATTTTGGCAAAAAAAGTTCTTACCTTAACACTGCAAGTTTGCATAAAGGACTTCATAATTACATTTCGAAATTGACTTGATTTTGTCTAAATAATTTAATTTAAATAATATATTTCAATAAATTTTCCTAAGGATTTTTTCTCTGCAACATGCCGTACTATCAAAAAATGTTTGTGTGCAAGTTTGGTCAATAAAGCAAACAATAAAATTATATACGAGTATATATAATACAACAAAGTATTAAGAAAAAAAGTTTGTCTAAGTTGGTCTGGAGTTCAAAGAAATTTGCAGCTGTTGTTACATATTTTTGGCTTTATTCCTATAAAACATAAAAAAATACGTGTTGAGTTTTAGGAGAAATAATTGTATGTAGGAGTGCAACACTGAAAGAAAACAATGTTCAGTGTTTCCAAAAGAATACAGAATCTTACTTTTACGTGAAAATAGTCTGCTGTTGCAGTTTCATCAAACCGACGGTTTTTCACCATCAATTTTTTTTTGCAAATTGTAAAAGCGGTGGTACCCAGTTCAAAATAAAACGAGGTTCGATGACTTAAATTTTGTAGCGATTCTCATTTGAAAATGTAATTGATAATTTTGGTTTCTGTTAATAAATTTAGCATAGAGGATACTAGGATTTAACTTCTCCCCCTCTTTGTGACTGATGCTTATTCATATCGGAAGCTAAAAAAAATTAAGCGTATAAAAGCTCAACAGAAATTACTCATCGTATGATTATTGCATAAAGAGAATTGGTTAAGTACTTCATGGCTTCATGGGATTACCAATTACGTGGCAAGTTTTCGCCTGTTGAGAGCTTCATGTGGGAGTGTCTCATGTGTATGCCTTCTTTTAACATGAAACGAATCTTCTCCTCCTTTCAACATTATCCAACCTATGTTTCTTCTAGCCAATAAAGCAGACAGAAAAAGAATAAAATTCCAGGTGAAATGCAAATTTTATTTTTCAGTGTAATCGAGAAACAAATTTGTTGTTATAATTGTACAGAATTTTATGAATATGAAATTAAAAAGTCCTGTAAAGAATCCCTCCTTAAGTCGACACATGCACAAACACACATACACACATGCTCTACTACACTTTAAGTATATAAAATCAGTATCAGGAAATTTAAGTTGCTTATTTTTGCTTAAGTTTTTAAGATCCTTTTTTGTTGTTGTTGTTGTTAATTCTTCCTTTTTAGAGTATATTTTCTTGTTTTTTCTTGCGTAGTCTTTTAAAGTTTGGACGCAACATTTCCTAAAGACATTGTTTCTATTGAAATATTTTGCAAATACTTGTTGGTCGAGTATGAGTAAAATGGTAGAGAAGTTTCTTGGTATAGTCTAAGGTAACATTTAATTTTATATAAATTTATTTATTATTATTTTTGTAATATTTTAAATCTTATAAGCAAACGCAATAATTCTTAAGGTATTATATGAGAATTCATGATATATGGGTATTTGTCGCACCCTATAATAGAATCTGGTCACTAGTTGACTCTTTATTTTGTGATGTTAAAAGAACAAAGAAATTATTAGAAGTTAAATTTTTTAGGAACTCACTTCAGTAGTTTCCGTATGGATAAGCCGTGATATTTTTCCTCTTGATTGAATTCTTGAAATTCTCATTTGTAGGCATATAGACGGCTAAGACCACCACAATAATAATAATAATTAATTAGGACACCATTCGGAATAACTCAAATATCCCGCATCATTGATATACCAGGATATATGATAAGTAGTGAGCAGCCAGCACGGTAGATACCAGAAGTGAGTGGACATAATTAAATTTTGAACGCACAATGTTAATAAGGCTTTTCATAATTCTATTGATACTATACACCTTTTGAATATCATTTGAAGGTACATATGGATGTAATACCAACATCGAATTAATTTTTCGTCACACTACTGGTGCTAGAATGTCTTTGATTACTGAAAATAATTGTAGAAAATAATATTCTTTTTTCCCCTGACAGCTGAGAGCATATGATATTTATTATATGAAGATAGAATTGTTGTATGTCCTTCCAAGGAATATTTTTAAAAGTTCTCTATGATAGGGATTTTGCATTAAAGTCTATCCAGAGTTCTTAAACATTTGATATCTAGCCCAGGTCACCACTCTTGAGAATCAAAAGGGAAACTCATTACAGGGATAAAATTTTCGTTTTTCAAATGTATAATTTATTGCTTCACATAAATTGTTTTATAATTTATAGTCTCGATAGGACTCTCTTGTTGTTTTATTAAATTTATGAGCATTAATTTAGCAGTAAAAATATTGAATAACTTTATTTTGACAAAGGCTTAAAGAATCAGATTTTCTCAGATATATATAATATGAATAATAGGTTTTTTTCAAATTCTCCAGTTTATAAACATTAGTTCCGAAGCAATAAAAACTAGTGTTTTTCGAAAATTAAAAGGCATGTTTTTCCACAGTTTTTACATTTTTGTTTTCAGTAATTACGTAAAAAATATGATACAATTATTCCCTTTGTATTTAAGGTTGTTTTAAGGAATATTTAAAGAAGTCAGGGAGGTCCTTGCAGCAGTTTTTTTTCCCAAAAAATATTTACTTGCCGAATGAGGATATATGCACAATTACCACGTATACTTGTGGCAAATTTTGTGTTTCTTTGTGGCTTCGTTAAATTACAAATATGACACGCATGGAACGAATGGCAGTTACAGCCGTTTTGCAAACAGATAAGATATGGCTGGTCCTAATTGTTGTTTTAATCAATCGTCTGTAGAAAGCTAAGGGCCTAATTTTTTAAATCGCTTGCTTCAAAAAAGAATTTTTATAAAAAATTAAAAACATAATTTTAAATGTTTTTTCAAATATGTAAGTAAGTTTTTCTCATCAAAATTCTTAAACTCTTAACAGGCAAGAGATCGCCTGAATTTCTACACGTTCATTCGTTGAAATATTCATATGAGCAATAAAAATAATTTAATTTATTTCTTAAATTTGTTTCTCTTCTCCATTGCTTGACAACGAGATTTACAAAATTAAGCCCCATAAGTCGTAACGTGACGCCCAAAGTGAACACTTAAGAAAAAGTAACATACTTCCAGAGTAAAGTACTTAATTTTAGATTTCAGGCTCATTTACATAAATTACCATGGCATTAGGGATAGAATAATGAAGAAAGAGTATTGGATATTCAGCAAAATAACAAAAGCGCTGTGTAAATATTTTTAAAGAATCTAAGAAATCAAATTTAGCTTCAAAAATGGATTAAGTCTCAAACAAATTAAATTATCACAAAGTTATTTGATAAACGGAATGTATTGGCCCTAATGGTCTGAAACGCATGTCCCACTTTTTATTACGTTGCGAAAATTACGGTTTGCAAGTCATTGCTTTAAAGTAAATTATCACTCGATTCTCACGTCATTGCAAAAACAATCTAATGGTTTGTTGATGTAAATTTTGTCATTTGAATTATCAAATTAAGGCTTTTTTTTTTTCTATGAATTCGCCTTAAAAATTAACTGGAAAAAATAATTTAAAGCAAAACAATTCATTTTTATACGAGTACTGAAATAAAAAAAATGCACGTCTGCATGCAAATAGAATGTGTTTTAAGAGATTATGACTACCATTTCATTGTTTAGGGCAAAAAAAGCAACAATATGAGTTATTAGATTCAGAAATAGAAAGCCATCCAGTTTTGGCAGTTCAAAAACAAATGTTGGTAGAGTGTTTGGTATACTGTGGCGCAACTGTTTAATGTAAGTGGTCCAACAATTAAAATAATTAAACATATATATTTGTAATATATATTTTAAGTCCAATTTTATTAATCAAAATGTATTTTTTTTATATAAAAATTACTTATAAAAAAAAATTGCCAACAATGTGGCCAAAGGAAAAAATTATTGTTTTTTTTAGCAGCAGCCACCACGACGTATTGACTTGACAACTCTTGTGACATGATAACATTTCAGCGTTTATTAAACATAATGTCGTAATGTCGTGATTCATAATATATGATATATTTTACCGCAACGAAATTACACAATTATGGCCATTACGTTATCAAGCAGTAACAAAAAAATTGTTTTATTATTTATCAATAAATTATTGTGACTTATTTCTTTCGTTTTGCTTTGCCAGTATAGTTAATACTGTAATAAAGCTGTTTTTCAAAAATTAGAAATGAAATTTTCCTAAAGTAGGACAAAAAGCCATCAAACATCTAGAGTAAATACCCCAGTTCTTTGCAACTGCTACAACGCAAGTGATGATATAAATAATTGCTTAAACCATTTTTTTTTTAAATTAGTTTTATAGACTATTAAAATTAAATTTATATACTCGTAGTCAGGCAATACAAATAAAGCCCTAAAATTTTAAATATCAAAGTGCTGTTTACGCAATCGAAGCCGAATAAAAAAATTTATATTAAAAATACTCAGTCATTACATAATTTTTTTTTCTGAAGTCGATCTCTAAATATTTCATATTTAGGCCAATATCAATTTTTTTATGGAAACATTTATGAATCAGGGTAAGTAGTCCAATGATTTTATTCATTGTATTGTTTATAACAATATAAAACTTTCACAAAAATGTTTATGAAGAAACACTAATTTTCTCTAACATAAAATTCACAAACTTTTAAAAGACCCTGTTTATACGAATGCAAAATTGCTATGTATGCGTATGTCTGCATGTGTGTGTTCGTGTGCGCTATTCCCCCATGTGAACATGCATGTACTTCGTATTTCATTGATGTACATGTATGTGCTTCAAAAGGGATCTAAATTGCATTAATTAACACTTAACAAATGCAAACAATCATGAAATGTATTTTCTGGTTTCTTGTTCTACAAATCTCCGAAGGATTCGTTTGTTGCTCATACGAACATATTTTTGCTGTAATGCAAATAGAAATTTTGAGATAGAGTGTAGATTGTGTGTTAGAAGTGATTAAGTATGAATAATTTGAAATGGTTCATTTTGAAAACGAAGCTGCTATACTCTATATAAAAATTGGAGATGATATAATATATTATAAAGATATTTCTTTAATAAAATATATACATGTCACCTTTTATCGGTGGGGATGTTAATTGAAAAATTTACATCTGTTTTACATAAAGAACAACTTTTTTTCTTAAATGATCATTACATTCATTTTACGTTTATTCCTGTCATATATAATTTGACATTCAAGTATCTCTACTTTACATTCAGACCCCCGCAACCCATTCGGGTGGAAAATATGATTTTGAATTACTGACTGAATTAGTGACTAATTTATTTAATTTATCAGCAAGTAATTAATTTTTTTCTCAAATTTTTTTCGTCTTTACTACACCGAAACCCCGGAGGTAATTAATTACAAACATACATACGTATACGTATATAGATTTGTTAATATTAATTTTAATTTTTTATTGTTTATAAATAATAGCCGGAAAATTCGCCCATGTGACAAGCCACCCTTTACATTATAGGCAGGACTGTCTAATATTTCATATTTGGACCTGGCTTTTGTATGTGCGATATAAAGCAGTTCTGCCCAACTACTTCAGAAATAATCGACGTCGCAATTTTTTTATACAACTTTCAGAACTCAATATACGAGTATAAGTAGTAGGCCGCAAGTGCTGGTATGTCTATCTGATGGTGAAACATAGCAAGAGGCCAACGTCGCGCTCCTCTGTATTAGTATTTTGTCTATTGTGTACTCTTGTAATATATTCTTATTTCCGTTCTTTGTATTCATCGTCCATAGAAAAATTACTGATTTATTTTTAGCGAGGACATAGGAAACTACTAACGTGACATTTTCTAAGAGACCAAAGAGGCTTTAAGCAACTTATACACAAATAAACATATATATTATAGGTATACATACATACATATTTAAAACACTTTTTTTTATTATATAACGAGTATAATTTTTTTTGTAAATTGGTCCTTCTTCCTCTTGGCGAATGTTGAAACAGTCCTTCAGCAGTTGATTT
The DNA here is from genome assembly GCA_963681545.1 of Germaria angustata. NCBI lineage: Eukaryota > Metazoa > Arthropoda > Insecta > Diptera > Tachinidae > Germaria > Germaria angustata. The sequence continues at coordinate 30,801,651 of OY812999.1, read as the reverse complement.
GTTATATAAATGCTTCTAGTAGTATTAAACTAAAACATAGCAGCATTACAAATTATTTAATATTTCCTTTTAAATATTAGAAAAATAATGTGCATTTTTTCTCACGAAAATCAAAGGACGATATCATAGTTGAATTCTTATATTTTCCACTTCTTTTTTAATTTTTCTATATCGACTTTGAGCGATCTGTAATTGGGATTTATTATAAGCTTCTTAGCCAAATGAACCAACAAATAAGGATATACAATTATTTTTCAAAGTAATTTACAATAATAGAGAACAACAATAATGATATACTTAATGTAGAAGAACCTGGCAATAAAGCATCCTTTCCTGCAAAAAGCCTGAGACTACATGACGTGAAGATGGTTCTCCTAAAAAAAGTTGCTATGAATTAAACAATATTTTGGAATAGAAAAGTCGAGCGATTAAACTTATGTGTAAAATGGGAGTCAAAACTTTTCCTTTAAGTATCAGTTTACAAAACTTATTGGAAAATTTATTAAGTTGATTGTAGAACCCTCACGAAGATGGATGCCATACAAAACAGTGGGGAAATATCGAAAATAATAAATATAAACAAATTATTTATTGTGAAATTGACGCAAAGCTCATTTTTATATTTATTAAGAAAATAAAAAAAAGGTTGTAAAAGTTGAAAATAAAAATTTATTAAACAAGAAAAAATCTAGAATATTTAGTTTCGCGCATAAGATTCGTTAAAAAGTAGTCATTTTGAAGAAGTGAAAAAAAAACAAATGATGCTTGCAACATTTCCCTGTGATATACCGCAAAATATTGAAGTCCTGTTCGAAATTGCTTTCCTATTTATAGTTCGATTTGTCACGAGAGTTCAAAAGAATTTTCTGCATGGACATATGACCAGTAAATTTAAAAAAATATGTTTAAAACATTTATTCTACTCACATTATATTTTATATTGTAGTCAGGCAATTTCTAAATTTGCAAATATTTGTTTTCCTCTATATTTTTCACCAGATTTGAGCCTTTGCAAAACTGCCAGTTCTAGGATGAAAACAGAATAGTTCGCCCCACTACTCTCTTATATGTTTTATCATTTCAAATATTTATTTACTTAAAAAATAAATGAGGTAATCAAATACCTTATTAAAATTTCGAGATCTCTAAAGAAATTGTCTTGAAATGCATTGAATCTACTTTGAAAGCCTTATTTTGGTCACTATTTTTCTTCGTGTAGAATCGTGATGTTTGACACCACGTCACCTTTTTTTTATTCACTTATTGCACGCAATAAATAAAATTTGATTCTCAAATTAAAATTATTTTTAACAAACTCAAGCTCTTTTATAGAATTTTTGCAAATAACAATAACGAAGATTTCGTGGAAAAGGTTTTAATGTTGGGTTTTTGGTTCGATTTTTGTTCGAGAACTATTAACCTTTTTAAAAATCTTAAACCATAAGATTTAATATTGTTGATCATAAAGAAACCCAAACTTTTTTCAAAACCTGCTAGAAAATTACTTTTTAATTAAATGCGTAGCAACAGCGTTCATTGTGTATTTTAATAATAAAATATTAATTAACAAGAAGCCACAGCCAAATTATAAAGTAAATTTTGTTGAATGATGCGGTAGAGCTTTCCTGATGATAAGTTGGAAAAAAATAAGGATATTTTACTCATTAAACTGTACGAGAATGTAACTGTGTCAATGCCTCACAAGGTGGTTGAAAATAAACTTATTGAAAAACAGTTAATGGACATTTTATGTGCCATGTGCTTAAATACATTCATTGAACGATGGAAACTCCACAATTTTTATTTTCACAGCATGATCTTTGGAAAAATGTGTAAGCAAAATATTCGCATAATCTTAACTAGATGTATAAATTACTAGTCATACCCGCTGTGCTACTCTAGCCCATCATCATAAAACCAAAATGAACAAAAAACGATCATAAGAAGAGGTGCATGCAGCATCCTATACCGGTAGTTTTCTGCCCAACTTTGTTTTCATTGCATGCGATGGGTCTGTTTTGTGGCTCCTAAATATGTATTTAACAATTAATAGCTACTTTGTACAGGGAGCCAATGTCCCCCGTTTGATCCATATGAAGAGGCTTACTATTGTAGCCCTCTAAACCCCCGGGGGGCACGGATTATACATCTTGTCTTGGTGGCTTGGTGTTGTGCTTCCTGGGGTATAGGGTTATTAGGTTTCCAGACCTTGGCCTTTTTGCTGATAACCCCTAAAACTTGTATGTTGCTACCCAATCCGTGAATAAACAGGGCAACGGGCGCGCATGCAAGTAAATTAAAGATAAAAGTGGGTTCGCTCGCTCGTGCGGGTGGATAACATGGTCTTTCCAGACCTTGACATTTGGCCAGTTACCCATAGAACTTAATATGTTACTACCCAATCCCTGAAATAACATGGCAACGGGCGTGTATATTAGTAAATAAGGTAGTAGCTTTGCCTATGCTTGTCTGGGTAGAGGTGCTACCGATACCTCAGGTTTGCACGGGACCTAAAATCGGAGGTGTTTTTAACACAAGGCCGACCAGAGATTCTATCTGTTGCCACGGGAACCAGTAGCCCCTAGGACTTGTCCTAGACTGGTTATTGGTGAGGCCCCTTCGGGGATCACGTGGTGGCTGTGGTTAAAACCCAAAGATACGCGGGAAGAGTTATGGGTCGGATGAGTGTGTCTGCAATATGGTGCTAGTCACCTGTTGTAGATGCTCTCTTTAGGCCATATATCTCTACGTGCTGTTGCTATTCGACAGAGCTGCCATGGTGGTTGCGGTTGGTGAGTGCCTATTAAGATAGGGGGCATCTTACTGCTGGGCCATTGGGGTGGTAGGAGGTTAGATAGCTCCAGCACTTTAGCAAGGTGTCTGTACATGGTTCTGCAGCCTGTACAGAATTTGCTAACATGTCGTCCCTATTAGGGGCACATATTGACCACACCCTGTATGTGCCTCTGGAAGGGACGACGGGGACGGTGGTGAACGGCTTTATTCACCCAGTGCGAAGAGCACCGTCAGGTTAAGTTTATGACAGGTACTGACGTAAATATTTGACATATTTGTAGCCCTCTAAATATGCTAAATAGTTCCTTTGGGTTTACCTATGTCATCCTCCTACCCACACATGTTTTTGCTCGAATACATCCTTCATTCTCATAGTAACGTAAAAAAATATTTGGAACATTTCACTACTGTAGTTGATTAGATGAAAAATAATAAATAATTATTTTGTATTTGTGTACCTGGAAAGTCAAAAGATGATTTCGTCTTTTAAAATTTTGTGATCATCACTAAGATGGCTGCAAAATTGCTAAATGATCAGCCTTGTCGTTTGCGTTCCTACAAGGTGAATGTAGAATTATTAATTTACAATAGAATTCGATTGTCTTTAATTGCTAGTTATTATCTTATAACGATTTTTCCAACTAAAAAATACAATTTTAATTAAAATTTTTACATTTATAACGAACAACAATAGCACACAAAATTTTTCTTTTAATTTTCTAAACCATTCAAAAAATCACTTGCAATAATTTGGCAAAGCGTTCAAAAATAATATTTAAAAAATTAGTGAAATATATAAATAGAACATATAAAAAAAAATAAGAAACAAAAGTCAGCCGTTTTGGAGTATTTATTCTAATCTTAACGATCTTCCGTCGGTGCTACGGATTTCGTATTATATGAATTCTACTGTATACATCACGTCATACGTTTATATTTGATCAAAATTGAGGAAACAATTGATTAAAACCAGTTTAAATAACTTAAAATTTGATTGGCTTTCACGCTTATTTGCTTTGCCTTTACGAACCCTGCTGTTTTAATTACCCATTTCGGGTAATTACCTCAAATATTTTATACCCAAAGTTTTTACTGGTTATAATCCTACAGACATATATTTTTACTGAATTACGTTTTTAAACTTGTGTAGTATTTTATGTCAAATTAATTATTACTATTTAATAAAGAATTTCAGTTAAAGCCCCTGTCTTATTTTTTGCTTTAATTAAATAGTTTTAGACATACATATGGAATAATTACCCAAAATTATTGGAAATTTCGACGAGCCTTTATTATTATGAAAAGAGAAGAAAATAAAAGAATTACAAGGTCTCATTATATAAAAAAACAAATTCGATGACATGATGTGAACAAATGGTGCAAATAGTCCTCTATTTGTGTCCGTAATTGATTCAGTTTAAAAAATATTCTTCTTATGAATTAAAAATAATAAAAAACATCAAGTGGGTCAACTCCCTCCCTCATTTCTTGCCAAATCTATGCAAAGTTTCATAAAAGAGGCCTTTTCACCTCAAGCGTACATACTAATATAATATTTTCTCAAAAAATTCTAAACATTTTCCACAACCCTATTGTATGAGTGTGTGTGTGTGTGTAGAAATAATTTTTCATTTGATGGTTATTTGCGTTGTTTAGTCTTTCAAAAAAAAAAAAAAACAAAAAAAAAACAAAAAAAAATATTAGAGTAAACAAAATTTCTTTCATGTACAAAACCGGAAATGAAAAAATCAAATTAAAATTTTTCCTACCGCGTCACCATTTTTTATTATTTTCAAACCAAAGATAGCCTAACGTGTTTTTTATAATGGAAAAGCTTTGAATTGGTACATGCAGTTGCCCAAAAAAGTTATGTAAATTAATGTACATGCATGTCACGCTGAGAAAACGGAAATGGCCAATTTAGATCCCAAATTTTCTAATTTAATTCCAACTGTTTATTAAATTAAAAATTGCAACGCACATCTACCTCATCAAATTCTGGCAAAAACTGGTAGACGCATAAACGACAGTACAGAACAACTTTGAGGTTCACTAAAGCATGCAAAGAGCTGTTCAAAAAGAAATTATTTTTAATATAAAGGGTGGTCCAACCATAGTGCACGATGCTAATTGTGAATCACACCTTAACGTCAAGTTTTTTGCCCAACTTAATTTGACATTTCTTTGTTCTCTGTTTCAGTGTTTGACAAATTCAACAATGGAGAGGTACACAATTGAGCAGCCTTTTACGAAAGTGGGCTTTGAATTCAAAATGCATTTTGTGCACTTCGTGATTTTTTCGCCAGAATAATCGAACAAATGTGTCCACAATCGCAAGAATTGTGTGCATGCTCGTCTAATTCGTTCTCCGGAAGACATTGCTATTGTTAGCGATAGTGTGGCAGAATAGCCGTCAACCTCGACTTGTGGTCACGAACATCACTGATGTGAATTTTAGATAAAGATTCAAATTTACACACTTACAAGATCCAATTGACCCAAGAGCTGAAGACTAATAACAATTTTAAGTGTCATCAATATGCCGCATATTTGGTTGAACAGACAGAAGTGACATATTGGCCATAAAAAATCGAAGACATGTAGTGGGATCTTAGCGAATGAACTGCTGCCTGACTATTGCCAGAAATTCCGATCTTCCAGCTACTACTCATATTTGTCAGTATTTTTCCCGCCTCTCTAATGATCAGTATCTTCGCATGAAAGAACACAAACACAAAAGCATATTTATCAAAAAAATATTTGTTTTTAGAAACTTTTATCTTTTAGTTGCTAAAAACTTTAAAACAAATGTTAAGCGAAATTGTTCGAGAAAATAAGCCTTATAAATACTTCATATTACGGAGAACTTACATGAAGCCTATACAGCTAAAAAAATAATATTTTTCCACAATTATCTGTATTAATACAAGACATAAGGATAAATGTTGCACCTTGAAATAAAGCCGGAAATATTAGATGCTGGCATGAGCTTATTATGTCTTCCATGTAATGGGAAATACCACCACTAGGTTATGCGATTGAATCAAATTCTGAAGAGGAAAGTGATGTAAAACATGTTAGTGATGAAAATGAATCTATGCGAATAGAAAAAGCTCGATATTCCAATAAGCGCTAAATTCTTTGGAGAATATTATATATTTGTTGCCTTAGTTCATATAAAATAAGATGTAATGTGAAAAGCACTTTCTAACGCTTTCTGTTGTGGATCCTAAAGCCGAGCTTATGTGTGTAATCCAACATCAACGACTTATGAGCATATAATAGCAATAAATACTCACAACATCGACAAGTTATGCGCTTGTCACTGCACTCGATACTCACTGCATTCGTATCATTGTACATTTGTATGTGTGTAACTTACTCAGCTCTACAGCACTACTACACCCGCATAACAACAGCTTCGACGCTTAGAACCACCGTTGTCGAAGCAAAGGCAACATAACTTACAGCAGCTAAGCAACGCTCGACATTGGAGTCAAAATCTACATCTTGTAAAACCAACAACATTCATACCTTTGAAACAATAACACAGGGGTGAGTATGGCAGGCTCATGTAAATGTTGTGTGCGTCTACGCCTCAAATGGTTCATATGATGGACCCAATTTTGGCATACTCTCTTCAACACATTGGCCGGCATCTCACGAATAAATTCTTTAATATTGGCTTCCTACATACATGAACCTTGACATAGTCCCACAAAAAATAGTCTAGAGGCATTCATTCGCACGATCTAGGCGGCCCCAAACGTGAAATTAACTGTTTACCGAACTCTCATCTCAATTGGGCCATAGTTTCGCGTGCTGTGTGGCATGTGACACCGTCTTGTTGAAACCAAATATAATCACCGCACGGTAAAGCTCGGCGTTCCTGCCTTCGTCGTTTTTGAAAAGGTACGGTCCAATGATGCCACCAGCCCATAATCCATACCAAACAGTGCATTTTTCCAGTTGCAAATCATCTGGCTGCTTGGTCTTCACACCAAATACGGCAATTTCGCTTGTTCACGTATGCATTCAACCAGAACATGACCTTTTTAAATAAAATTCAATAACCTGCAAGCTTTGTCCGTTTCTAAGTCGATTCATGGTTAAAATAAAGACCAAACTGAACATGTTTAACAGCAACATGTTACACGAAAACAGCTAAGCTGCCAAAAACAGTGTTGCCAAAAAGGAAGTTGCTAAAAATTACCCTTTACAATTTCCTTTCACAGTGTTTTTTAATCTTAAATAACTTATTTGTACATTAATCATACAATAAAAGTTTTTGTTAATTTTAACATGGACACAAATGTATTAGTTTTTGAATAAGAACGAAATAATAATCCTTAAGTCCTATACAAGGCACTATCTATATATGAAATGCAAAAGTCGTTAACGAAACAGTTGTTTGAACATTAAAATTTATTTCAGTTGATGCAAAATGACTCCATTAATTATTTTTACATCGCTGTAAATAACAATAAATTTCCAAAATTCCTTTTTAGCCGAGTTTCCGCAAACAGAAAACTGCTTGAGTTTCCGCATCCTTTTTTTACACACATTTTCTATGGGAACGTTAAATTCAGGTAGACTTTAAAATTTTTTATATTAAATTTACATTTAAAAAATGTTTTTAACTGGAAAATACTCCAGTAAAAAAGTTTCTTGGAATTTACAAATTTCAAATAAACGATTCCCAGCCGTTTAAAATCAATAATGATACTAAAATAAAAAAATACAAAAAAATATAAGAAGTGTGCAGGAAAGCTAAACGTTAGAAACATTTGAAAATAAGAGACATTGCTCACCTTAATCTCCTGTTTAAAATTTCCGCAGGCAGTAAAATTTAAACAAGTGTTACCATGAAATACACCAATCCTTGTTGCAATGATTGAATGATTTTTTACACGAGCCAGTCTGATAAAAATGTAAATTTATATTGATTCATATTATTTCTCTACAACTGAGCAAAATAATAAAACAAATTTCTATGGATGGAAAATATTAAAATAAAATGAAAAACTAACTTTGCTTTCCGAAAATATCAATCTGTTAAATATTGAATTTGTATATTTGCAAACTATTTTTCCAACACTTTGCGCAACTTCATGCATTCAATTGTTGATGAGAAATAGAAAAAAAGAACGCAAATATCCAAATCTATACAATCGCATACTATTTAGTTTGTGGCGATGAATTTCTTGATGTATGAAGAGTATTTTTATATAGAGTTGTAAATATGTTGTTGTTTTCGTTATTCATTCATTCCACAAACATAGTACAAAAAGATATGGAGGAATATGGAAGCGTGTTGCACACATACATTCTTACGTATGTGTACGTCTATACGTTTAGATGCACATCAAATGCATTTGTGAGTGAATGTGGTGAAATTCAAAACACATTGAAGTGGAATAACAAAATATCAAATCAGCAGCGAGATGCAAGTATTTTCCAACAGTCCTCTGCGATTTTGTAAGTGACCGCAGAAATGGTACGCTAATTCATAAATACCGCGTTTGAGTTGCACATTGTAGCCTCAAATTAATGAATTTGATGCTGTTTAACAAGACAACCAACATTTGTTGATTTCAGACCATTATTGGTTTTAGTTTGGAACTCTCAAAATGTATGCAGTGTTTTAATGTAGTATTTTACTTTAAGATCTCCAAACAATAACCAATTTATGTACAGCTCGTTGCGAGTAGAGTGAACATAATCATGAGTAGAGTGACTATAATCAGTGTACCGATCGGTAGGAAAGACATGATTTTCATATTGAGCAAATTTACCGGAAATTATTTTGTTAGAAGTTTCAAATTGAATTTTCGTTTCTAAACAATTTTTAAATACTGTAGTTGGATTGATCGGTTTTCACATTTACTGCATGCAAACTGTCGAGATGGGTATAAATGACCCCGTTTTGAACCGGTCGGATGTGATGTGCACAGAACCTGTAGCGGTCCTATGATTTGGAGTAGTTGATTTAACCTCTTGTTGCGAGATATCTTAAGAGATCAGTTATAATTGATCCAAATAGTTTGCAAAGACCGTCCAGTATATGGCCGCCCAGGAATCGTTGGCTTCAGAAGTGTTTAGAATTAATTTTGGTTGGGCATCTATTGATCATATAAAATAGGTCGTTATAACCGTTACATGTCGCCTGCTCAAATGAATCCATTAAAAAAACGTATAAATGCACAAAAATGTTGGATTTCATTTTAGATCTAGGGAAATAAGGAAGAAGTGCTCAAGTCGACTTAAGTTCAAAATGAGTTAATAACACCATTGTGATTTGCCACTTCAAAAGTGCCCCTCAGATAAATAAAAAGATTTTGGTCCATTTTTAAGGATAATAACTCATAAGAATGCCTAACTTATGAAAATATAAAAGGCTACAAAACGCATGTATGTAATACCCTGCGTTAAAGGACGAATTCGTTTTTTTAAGACAACAAGATCAGATTTAAGCAATTTTTTTAGTATAGTATACCTGAGAAAGCTCCCAGCAACTAAATGGCACAAAAAATCTGAAAAAAAAACAATTAATCCTTGACAGTCGCGAAGCAGCTCTGGGCCAAAGAGAATCCTAAAAACTCGTTACAGTTTTTTGAGGAATCTTTTCGATTGTAATGTGGAAAGCTTTTTTTGTGCTCAGTGCATCCTGTACTAGAGTAAAAGTCGACTATTTCGACTATTTTAAGTTTTAAGGATATACATAGATATTTATGTATACAACCAGGTGATATGAGTGTTGGATACACCGGCTTTTAAATCTAAAATAAAAAATAAAAAAAAATTCTTTTGTATTATAAAATTGGGTTGGAGCCGACAGTACATCAAATTGCCAGGCTATTTCATAAACAGGTACTTCTTTTGATCTCCATTCTTAGAGTATTAATGATCCTTAACAGTATATATAAACTCACTCGTCAATGAAGCAAGTCACTTACTACAACTGTACTCGTAGCATTCTATTACCAAGTGAAAGAGTAAAATTTAAAAACTGCCGAAGGCCCAGCAAACAGACGCTAGCCTGATTGCACTTAGAAAATAATTATAATAACGCGAGAGCTGCCCCTCAACCCACAGCTGCTTTGCAACTGAAATTATTTAATAAATTTCCTTTTTTATAAGAATTTTATAAGAATATAGTTTCAAGATATATAATTACAGTGCCTACACTTTTGTGACTCACTGTACATTGAAATGTATGACTGCGGAGCTGAATTCATTTCCATGGCGATTGTTCTGCTGTTTGACTCACTAGTCTGTTGGCTTTTTTCCTCTATTTTAATACAGATTTCGAAGAACTTTTTAAAGTATATTCACATCTATTTTGGTCAATCAAAATTTGGCATACGAGTCTAAAGGCCTAACTATAATGTGCTTAATGCAACTTAAGCAAATGTGCGAATACACACAATCAAATGTATACAACTATAATGTACTTAAGTAACTTTTCGTCAAGTTTCGTCAAGTGTCATTTGCTTAAGGAAAGTGCGTTCAATTTCGCTCTTGCTTAAGCAAATGACTCGTCAAGAAAACATTATTTTTTCTGTCTCTATTTATTTCCCGTACTGAGCAGGAGCGTTTTCTTTTCTTCATCGCCTCTCTTATTTCTTGAAGAACACATGTTCCATCAAATGCACAATTCATTAACTTCACTATCTTCAGAAATTTCAGTTTTCTATCCATTTTTAAAAATTTTCCAATAAATAAATAAATAATAATTTTCCAATAATAAAATAAATAATTGTTTACAATTAAAAGATGCAACCACTGTTGCTTTTTTTAGTACTTTTTTTATTTTAGTTTTCGTTTACTTTATAAATAAATAAAAGATAAACATGGATTTACTTGCTTATGGTAATATATTTATAAATTTTACAAATTAAATGAGATTCCGTCAAAAATATTACATTTTAAAGAAATAAAAACGAAAATAGTTTTCCAAAAGTACAAATGTTTGCAACTAAGTGTAAAAAGTTTTTAAGCTCAATAAGTACAATATAGCCACCTAAAAGTCTTCAGTAATTTACTTAAGCATTTGACATGCTTTTCGTTGAATTTTGACACTAGCTTAAGTTTGGTTAAGCACATTATAGTTGGGCCTTAAAGCTGCACGAGTTTGACAGATGGACATACAAAAGGCAGTTACAGAAATTGTTTGCAAAAAATAAATTCAATGTAATGAAATCTTGTTTGATTACATAGTGCGGTAAGACCTATGAGTTTTAAGGCCGATTAAATCTGTAACTGGAAACGACGTATATATTACATCGGGTGATTTGTTTTGCTATTTGTTTTCACTGTAAATTTTTTCATAGTAAACAAAGATTCGTGACATCTGGAAATGCTAAAAATGCTCAATCAGGTTTTTTATTTCACTATAAACACACCCACAAACGAAAGGCGCTTGCAAATCATTGAATTTTATTATCGAAATTCGTGCTGTGCGAAAAATGTCTTTCGTAAATTATGTCCAGTTTATGGTCGTCACAATCGACCCTCATTTATGGCTCAATGGGTATGTCTATAGACAGAATAGCCGAATTTGGATTTGCCAATGGCATAATTCTTCAAGAACGATGAAAGTTGCAAGGTTACAGTCAATGGATCAAGGTAGCGTGCGATGATTACCGATTTTATTTACCGAAAATGGAAGAATTGGACTTGGTTGAAATGTGGTTTGAATGAGACGTTGCCATATGCCATACGGCATCCGATACCATGAACTCCTTAAGAGGTGGGTTTGGTGAGCAATTAATCTCCATTTGATCCCATAAGAATATGTTTTTGGGAACACGTGATCTCTTTCGCGTACAGGAAGAAACCATCTATAATTGGAGCCATAGAAGACAACATTACCGCTGCCATTAATGAGATACCGGCCGAAATTATGGAAAAAGTATGCGGGAATTTGGGGCTCACGGCAACATTTACATTAAATAATCTTTAAGAAGTAAATGTGAAGCATTCCTTTATCGTTCCGAATACATATTTTGTTAAATTTTGGTATTTTGTATTATAGTTTTTGTTAAGCCTGATCGGAGAATATTTTAGCTTTTGTGAAGATTTACTTCCAGTCTAGTTGAACACTACTCAAGGGATTACAAGAACTCGCGTTTCTTAATAATTTTTTTATGAATTAACAGCAATTTTCAGAAAATCTTGCCGCGAGCTACGGACTGCAATTTAATTATATTTAATAAAATGTAATTCCTTATATTTTATATGTATAACTTTTGGCATTTATCAAACTAAATACTCTTGATATTTCCATACAACAAATAAAAAACAATAAATGCTACATGCCACAAATTGTACAGAGACAAACGTACTCAGCTATTTAAGTATTGAACTTTGAAAAAGCCTTCTCAGTCGAACTACGAAAAAGGGGCAGATATATGAAATATGCTATAACTCCCATCGACCGTTTGAGATCACATAGACTGGACAAGATAATCCAGTGAAAAACTTATGCTGAAACTAAAAGGTACATCATGGGGATCATCGGCATTTATGTAAACAGTCTCGTCACAATTATGATCTTTATTAGAAGATGGCCAATTTGAGGATTAACTTGGAATTAATTTAAGTCCTGCCTCAATCATGACATCGAAATTGGTGATAAATTAAGAAGAGCAGCCTTAATTATCTTGAATGGGTAAAGAAATATGTGTATTCTATATGTCTGAGTTGTCAATGAATATGATATGGCGATGATCTGAAACTCCCACTTCTAGTATATCCCGCACTCTTTGCAACTGATGGACTAAAAAGTTTTTATGATTTATGTGCAGGCTGCGTATGTGCTGATCAAGGTATAAAAAATAAGTCTTACATCTTCCTGGATCACAAGGAGTATAAAGGGTTTCTTCAATGCCCGAACATTCGCAGGTTTTTAGCAGTTGGACATCACGTTGTACAAATGTCCTGTTACTATTTGTATCATACTTTCCTAACTTACGGATCTTTTTGGAGAAATTTTAATATATTAAACAAACAATAATTTATTTTTTTGTTGAGGTTTTTAAACCTAAGACTTCGCGCCATTCGCGACTTACGCCAATTTATCAGCAGATGAAAAATCTGTTCAGTTTAATATTTTACTTCAGCTGCTTCGACTGCGTATGAATATGCCAAACTTTGTATGATTTTCTTATTCGTTTTACTTTAGTTTTAAATTAATATAAAATAGAAAAGTCGTATTTAATATGGATGTATGAAGCTGCCGTTACCTAAACAGTGTGAAATGTTTGTAGTAACTTTGATTAGTTTTTGATATTTAGAAGTCATAAGATGCTAATGGTCTAGAATCATTACACACAGTAGGCCTCAATTTATTAACTCTTTCAAACTTCCAACATTTCTAGGTAATTTTGTAGAAAAAGCACTTAAGCGAATACGCTTAATTACTCTCAAGGCAGCAATTATGCGCATATACTGTATGAATGTACATGGGCGTAGCTAGGTATGGGCCAAGAGGGCCGTGGCACCCACCTAATTCTATAACAATTTTTTTTTACATGCATACAATATAAAATTATTAAAAAATACACAGGGTATTGTGGACGGATTACTTTTTTCTATTCAAGAAAACACAGCCAATTTAGGAATAGAGATGTCTGTTCCAAGGATAGTCTCTCGTCAAACGCATCGTTCAAATCCCCCATTTTCATCACCTCCTGAATACTGCAAGCGATCTATATACATTCCTTATATAGATTTTTTAATTTCATCACTGAACAGAAGATTTAATGAAGAGAATAGGCCAGCGTTTGCAATTCATTGTTTGCACCCGTCAAACATGCTTCCTTTGAATCTGGAAGAGCTTAAATATGCCACAAAAACGTTTCAGCATTTTTATAAGTTGGATGATTTAGAAGGAGAAATTGAGCTTTGGTATAATTCTTGGCAAAAAAAATGGGTAAAGACGAATTAGCCGACTTAGAGCTGGCGAGTATTTTGAAAGACGCTGGATTATTTTATCCAAATATAAGGAATGCTTTATTAACTGCAACTGTTGAGCGGTCCTTTAGCACTTTAAGGCGAGTAAAAACATAGTTGCGCTCCACAATGACTGAAGCTCGTTTAAACGGTAAAATAATATGCAATTTTGCTTATTAAGAAAAAATAAGCATATTGTATATTGCAGGACTATGTATGCTAAGCGTCGACCGAAGATTGGTAACCGAGAAGAAGGACGAATTTTTTGAAAAAATTCTAGCAAAATTTTCAGAAGATCCACGCAGATTACTCCTCAAATAGATCGAAATTGTAATAACCATAAAAAATCATAATCATAAAAAATCGTAATTTTCGTGGCACCACCCTATTTCATATCCTGGCTACGCCCTTGTGAATGTATGTAATTACATCAAGGAAGCTATTTAATGAAATAAAATTAAATTAAAATAGGGTTAAATAGGATCAACCAAAACATTATTACACATTAATAATGCATTTTGTATAAAATTTGAAAAACTATAAAAACAAAAATATTTCCTGTAACCAGTACTTCGAACGATTATCCATCATCCCACGTTGCATTTGGGTAATTAGACGAAAGAAATTTCAGGCAAGTATAAGATATTTCAGGCAATTATCCAAATGGGTTAATTAAACGAAAGTTAACAAACCATGTTCATTTGTTAGAAATTGAACATGCGTTAATTAAGGGGATTATACTTCCATCGTATATTTTACCGATTGATTCATGTTTCAGTATCTGTATTCTCTATTCTAATTCATATTCCAATAACAATAGCAAGACCCGTTGACTACATTTTATTATGAACAGCCAAATTTTATCAAAGTTTTGCCGCGAAATAGATTTTACTTCAAACTACTCGCATTTCATATATTTTCCTCTTTTGTCCTTTTCATTTGAAAAAAAAATCAATTTCTGTTTTATGCTAAAAACATTTTACACTAAAGAAATTAAAGACAAACGAGAAAAGTCGAAAATAAATGAAAAGTGAATTCCTAATGATGGTGTCTGCATTAGCATTCCGACGATTTTGAATGTATTTGATGTTTTCTTTCGCGTAACCTTTTCTTGTGTGTTCTTTTATCTTCAAGCGAAAAAAAAAATTGAATGAAATTTGTTTTAAATCAAGGTGAAAAAGCAAGAAAAACAGAACAAAATGCAAATTATTCAAATGTCAAAGAGAAAAACTATCGCAGCCAGAAAAAAAATTAAGAAAAACAAGTAAAATTGTTATAATTTTGGCTGAGATGAATTTTGTGCATCCTACGTCATCATGAAAAATAGATGGCATCTGCAGATTCTTATGTACATAATCAATCATCATAATTATTAATTGTTTTCTTTTATTGCAGTAATGGTTGACGGAAAATAATCATTCCCAAGATGTCAGGTTCAGCTCGTATAAATGGACCAAACAACATCACGTTCCCCCAGTAGGAGTTCCAAGTTTGTATACCCAACGTTTTTATGGCCACCACGAGTATAAAGTAAATTTCTGTTAAAAACTGGGTGCCGAAAATTAAAATTACACGGAGAAAAGGTGACTCTGTACAGCTATGAATGACGCCAGAGCTGGTCCCTAGAGCTGTTCCCAGAGCTTTTGTTTATGACTGGTTTTAAAACTAGTCGAATTTAGAATTTTTTGAATAGATTTCGTTTAATTAAAATTCGTAACGGAATAGTTAAGATCAATAAGACCAGGTGGAAAAAGGTAGTGCTACTGCAGTGTGAAAAAATAGTGAGAAATACCATTTTAACGGAATACTCTAATCAAACAATATAAACGCCAACTTGAATATTTAGGGAGGGAGTTCTGACATCATTTATACCCGATTGTACCGCCGGACTTGCGGATAAATCTAAAGAAATATGTCCACATACCCCTGTTATCGTAGACCACTTCCTTGAAAAGTTTGACATATCAACGATTATGATTTTATCACTCACAGAAAAATTAATCTCTAGTTTCTAATTTAAGCATTTGACACTTTTGATTCATGACAAGAAGGCTTTAGGTGTTCTGCAATAGCAAAGATTACACATAAATAGATATTTAGCAGTTCATAGCGGGTTGCGCAAACCGGCTGCCAATTTGTTATAAATGAAAAAAAGAGATCTGTTGCCATAAAAAGTTTATTCTTGAGGTGTGTAGCGCTTCACAGCTTATTGAGAGCTAATTCTCATCTTAAATATTAAATGAAAAAATGGCAACCACTTTAAAAAATTACATTCGTTTTACCCCACTCTGCATAAAGCCACAACTTATAGAGCCATAAATTAACATATACAAAAGGAAAAAGTTTTAGTAAACAGATTAAGTCAAGCAATAAGGGTTAGATTTAGCTTTAGGACTTTTATAAGAAACACTGCCTTTAAAAATATGCCTTTTGTTGGAAATGAATGGTTTTATGAGTCCTTTTAACAACAGTCTTGTGACAAGTCACGAAGGCTTGGTGATCTTAATTGCAATCAATAAACTCAAAAACCGAATTCAACTTGCCTGAAGTTTGTAAAAAATGACGGTTGATCCACCATTCACAATTTCACTATTATCTGAAGAAGATTGTCAGGTCCAACATAAATGCGTTATAAAGCTCAATATACAAAAATTTAGGAACATTTCAGAAGACATTGTAAACTGAAGGTTAAGGTGAAAGTGCCAAATTCAAAAATAAGTCCGAAAATGAATGAAAGGTGGACATGGAGTAGCTCTTATATCTAATATATCGCTACAGGGAAGACCTGAAGGAATGAATGTAAGGTTGTATTTAAATATATATAAGGACATTCTAATAGTAATAGCCAAACAAATACACAAACAGGATGATGTGCAAGAACTTCAATTTCGTCATTTCTAATAAAAATACAAGTGGAATTAAACCCCATTGCATACAGGATTTCTTTATTAAACTGATAACTGGCGATGAGCATTAACGACCCCCAGTTTTAAAAGACCATTTGAATTGCAAAATTATCAGCCACATATGAAACAAAAAGCTTCTATATGTTGTGGTGTGTTATTTGATACTCTGGAATCGGTGAAAATGAGAACACCATCAGATTCACTCAGGTCCATTGTTCCTTTGTGATACCACGGAAAGTCTGCTTAAATGGAGCTTTTTACAAGGCACACAAATGCTGTCTTATAATATATTCAATACCGGATGTATTCTTGAATCCCAGAGAGCTCAAGTTAACCCTTAAGATTATTGATTGTCGTGGACATAAAAGAAATTTTCTGTAATTCTTCTTCATTTGCATTTAGGTTCAGCTTTTAGCCTTCATAATGAATGACTCCTTTAGGTTATTGTATACAACAGCGTTGATAACTGTCATTTGAGGACAAATGAAAGCGGAAAATTATGTATTTAATGCCACATAGTCAGGCAGTGCCAAAAATCTTGATGCAAGAAAATTAGTTACTGTGGGTTGTGTTTCAACTCTTCGCCAATATGATGGCAGCGTTACCATGAAGGCCATGCAAAATATTAAGAAATTTATGTCTCAGTAAAATGATATCTTCATTAATATGTGGAACAGAAAATGGTATTTTTTCAACTCCATCAGCACTCGGGGGATGATCCCTACTGTTGCAATGTATAGTGCTGTAATTAGGAATATCAGTTACGGAGTGGAGAACAAAAGGATTAGTGTTTGTGGATAATCTTCAATTTAAAACATCCACATTAAAAATGATAGGAAAAACCTCTTAAAGGAGATTAGTGCAACCATCTATTGCTCGGAAAGAGTCTTGACTATAATGATTACATTAGAGTACATTTCATTTCAGTAACAATAAAATAAACACTCCGCCTGCGTTGATGCTCCAGTGGGTCAAAAGATGTTGATCCAGTACAGTCACCGATGAGCTTTTTCGCCATCTTCTGTTCATGGTCGATTAATTTCAAAACAGATATTGGAGCAATAGGCCATTCATGAGAATTGTATTCCATTTTACGATATATAAAGCTGTTATGAATAGTAAAGAGACAACAAGGAGTGAAGTGCCTCCTACTCTTACATCTATAGAAAGCAGAGCACTTGAATGCTTCTTTAGTGACATGAAAAATGTATTCAGTCTATCGGACACTCACTGGATTATCACATCACGAATATCGAGAGCAGCATGATCGGTTATACGTTTGGGCACTGAATTTTTTGGGCTTTTAAATTTATCGTATTCACATGATTCACAAGATCGTGATTTTATTTTGCCTTATGGTCGTAGTCACCATCATAAGAAGCTGTAGACATCATGTATTAGAATATCGTTTTGATAAGAACAATTTAACGCAATAAATGGAATAAATTGGTGTCACTGAGAACACACAACAGAGCAGGAGAAGGTCACTAAATTCAATTAGTTATTGATCTAAATCTAGTAGCCATTTGGATACGTTATGAGCGATCGAATTCGCTCAGTAGCCTAATGATCTGCTCAAGTTTAGTTCGCTGCTAAAGTTTAGTTCTTTGTGTACTACAAATGTACAGGGTTTAAATTGCAACATTTTTTAAGGGACCTACACGTGGGCAAATACTCTTCTCCTTTTCGGACGAAAACCGTATTAGAAAATATTATAAAAGAATAATAATTTAAAAATTTCTTTGATATTAAATGACTAATAAGTCTCCATGGCTTTACTCTCAGAATTTTTAATGACTTTGATGAGTTTTTTATTTATTTTATACCTAAATTTAGTTAAAGTACAACCAGAACTTATTTTACTTAAAACTATTTATGAAAAAATGATGGAGACAAAGTTTGCTGCAGACTTTGCTAAAAGCTTTTGAAGAGAGAGTTCCCCGCAACTAATATGCCTTTAACTTATTGGAAGCTTAAAAGGTTTATTAAGATGCCATCTAAGGCAACCAGACTACTACTAGTTTCATACTTGAAAAGGGATACGATATAAAAAGGACTTTTCATATTTGTATAGTATTCATGATTTTTTTAGTTATTTCCTTTTGAAGAGAATAACGTGGTTGAAGTTCCTTCCCTAGCAAAACAAAGAAAAAGTAAAAAATTTCGTTTGATTTGAAATGCAAACACATGAACAAATTTTATTTGCTCAAAGAAAAATTCGTTGAATGAAACAAGAAATAAAAACTAAATAAACAAAAGTGATAGTCAAGCAAAGGTGTTGCAATTATGCTAAAATAATAAAAGTTTTATACGTGTGATTTATTTGTGTAATAAAATATTCGTTATTTTCAAATATATTTCATCTGAATTTTATCTCGCAGCTGGAAAAAAAATCTTACAAAATATGAAAATCAACTACATTTGTTATCGAGAAACATGGATTATAAATTGACAAAATTTAAATCGTGTTTCTCCACAGGTAAACACTTGCAAATATTTGAAAAAATCCTCTCTGAAGACTAACTGCCTGGCCCACAATGTCGAACGACATCGTTCGCGTGCTTAAATATATTCAAACCAAAAACAACATTTTAAAATTTGTTGCTGTTTCAAACGTATTTATGCAAGCGAACGATGTCGTTTGACATCGTGGGCCAGGCAGTAAAAATAAAAAATTTTTAATCTCCTTGATATCGTTGCACACAAATATAAATAAATTCCGTAGGACATATTTAATTCCGGAGAAAACGTTACGCGGATCAAGATGATATTAAAAAAAAAAGATTGAAAATTGATGTACATGTATCGCTCGCTAAGATTTTTAAAAATTAATGGCCCATTTACAATGTATCGTGAATTTGTTTTAAATCATTCTGAAAATTTTTGTATTTCCATACTTACCTAAAGAACACATTTTTCCAATTTTCAACAAGGAAGTCAAAGTTATTAATAGTTATCAGGCATTTGGAAAGCTAAAATAGTGAAAGACTAAATGTGAAGTCAGGTGAAATTCAGATGCAGCAGGTGCGGGGAAGAGGTACTCCCCATACAAGGCAATTAATAATTGTCTGGCTTTAATATTAAGACTCCTCAAACTTAATATGGGTTATTATGAGAAACAAGTGACACAATGTGTGCAATGAAAAGCAAGTATTAATTATCCGGAATCTGGACAGCTGCAATAGGTTATAGTCTTCAAATTTGTTGTGAAGAAGGTGTTGGAAGTCTGTATTCCCCACACAAAGTAAAAATTTACTGCCTTATTAGGGGTGATTTTTTAGCAACTTTCTTTTTGGCAACACTGTTTCTGAATCGACTTAGAAACGAACAAAGCTTGCAGATTATTGAATTTTATTTAAAAAGGGCATGTCCGGTTAAGAAAGTGCACCGTCCATTTTTTTATCGGAAATTGTGTTCAGCGACGGAGCTCACTTCTGGTTGAATGCATACGTGAACAAGCGAAATTGCCGTATTTGGTGTGAAGAGCAGCCAGAAGCATTGCATCCGGAGAAATGTACTGTTTGTTATGGTTTATGGGCCGGTGGCATCATTGGACCATACTTTTTTAAAGATGACGAAGGCAGGAACGTTACTGTGAATGACAAGAGCTACTGTGAAGAGGCGTGGGCGAGAGGTATTCCCCATAATAAGAAATTATTAGTTATCTGCTATTCTATAGAGCAAAATATTATGAGTTGTGAAATTTCATATAAAATAATTTGAAAACACGGTGTGCAGTCAGGCAAAGAAAAGTAAACTCTAGTGTGAGTTATTTTGAGTATAATTGACATTGTCAGGAAAATGTGAATACACTTTCCCCATCTTAGTGTTTACACAATTAGAATTTGCTGTGGCTTTAGCTGTTCATATGCCACATTTGATTAAACGCTAAACGAAATCGTCAGCGAACTTTAAACAGTTTGAAAGTAGTCAAGCTCATATGTTTATGCCAATCAAATCAAATACAATATAAAAGAGAATTTTCGTGATGCATTTGAATTGTTTGCCATAAACATCCGAGGTTGAATTTTTTCAAACTTCTTAAAGTTCACCGACGATTTGGTTTAGCGATCAATGAAATTTCGCCATATAGAGAGCTAAAGCCAAAACAAAATATAAATTTTTTATTATATATATATATATATATATATATATATATATATATATATATATACAAAATTTATAAAAATAATAAAATAACAAATTTATTTTGCATCAGTTATAGTGCAACTGCATATCCGTTTTATCCTTGTCAATTACTTAAGTAAATTGTGCAACAAACGTAATAATTTTTTTTAAGAATACGTGGCGTATGATTGATATTAACGAAAGTTTCCTGTGGGTTTGTTTCATTTTTCACACAGAATGATTCATTCAAATGATAATAATGATTTTAGTTTTCACAAAGTGTGTTAGCAGAAGGATAGTATATATCCACATAATTAGAGTGTAATTTTGACTAAAAAATTTAAATTTTCCCTAATTTTACACCTTCTGTTTTTTTAATAGATAATATTTCCGTTGCTGCGAAAACGTGCAAAGACTTGTTATCATATTATATTTTTAATCAATCGATGCAAAGGTGTTGCAAAAATACATAAAATTTTGTATAAGCCGAGGCAAGTGCACACTAATTAATGGATCTCCTTATGCCTTTCAGAATTATCTTAATTAGAGTGAAACTTGAAAAATTCATATAGAAGAACATAAGCTCTGGTATAGTTTCAGCCGTACAATATGTTACAAGCATAGTAAAGTACATAAAAACGTTTGTATCGCGACTGAAGCTTAAATTTCGTAAATTTTCAATTTTTCTCGCGTTGTAGTTAATATGGGGGTTAATCAGCCGCACTTATAATTAGTTAAACAAAGTCAAAAACCTTGATTAAAGCTTGCAGCAAAACTATTTTCTATAATTTTTTTATATATTTATTTATTGTTATTTAGATCTTGTATGATTTAGTAGATATTTTGCTTAAAAAAATGAATTATGAAAGTCTGGGCCATTCGGTGGGAAAGAATTTTAAACCTTAAGTTTGTTTTTATCCAAAGTCGTTAAAAACTAAAGATCATCTCAATAATTCCCAGCTTTCATTAAAAAGCTTACGTCCTTTTTATGATTATGGGAACCGTTCCGTTTTTTCTTTATTTGCGATATTTGGGAATTAAAATTTAAGAACTTGTTGTAGATCTACCAAATAAAAACGGCTGCGTTTCATACTATTCGAGGAGCTTGCCCATGATTTACCCTGTACTATTTTGAACGACCCGTTTTATTCTTAATCTCTTTACAATAAATTCGAAAGATCTATTGGGACGTTCCTTAAATAAATAAGTTCTTCTAAATAATATAAAGCCACGTACGTTTGTATCCTAAACGTTTGTATCCTTGTTTAGAGTAAATTTGTCGTATTCGTTGGTATGTGCTGCATTTTTCTCCGAGAGTTTAACACACCCGAATTCTTTTTATGATTATATTGAATAAAATTTTAAATAAATATTCCATTAAATTTCCCGCCTCCCAATCAAATTTTCTGCTGAAATCGTTTGATTATCCATTGTTCAAAAAGTTTAAGTGCTCTTCACTTCCCGTTTTAAATCAGCTAATAGCTTGAAATGCGTTTTGGCAAAATAAAGTATATGAAATAAAAAGAAAGCAAAACAAACCCGTGAATATGCTGAAGAAATGGTTTTTTTCTTTCTTTCTTTCTTAGTATCATTTATTGTAATGCCGTCATAAAGTTTTACGAGCACAATTTTTTTATTCTTTGGCCTCTTGGACATATTTTATTGTAAGGAAATCATTTAATTTTACTTACAAACTTTTTAAAAAGGATGCAGAATGTAGGAATAAAAATAAAAATAAAATATTACAAAGCAAACGAAAGAGAGAAAAAGTAGGAAGTAGATATGGAAAGACAGAAAAAGGACACCAGCAAAAACAACTGTTGAGAATGAATATAAGAATTTCTTTGGGCTTGAATTTAATATTTTACGGTATAATGTCCTATAGCTTCCCTCCCCCTTTGCCGACACCATACTATTTGTTTATTTATTGCTGCTCAGTTATTTTTTGTTGCTCTTTCTGAAGAGACTGTCTGCTTCTGCTACTAATGGATTTTAAATGAGCATAATAAATACTATTTAACAGCAAATATTTTCGAGTGGGGGCCTACGAGTGAGTGAATGAAAGAGAGAGAAATACTGAACAGTTAATTGCACTTCAAAAATTTAGGGCGAAATATTAAACGAGTAGTTTCAATGGATATTCATAATTTTCATTATGTAAATTAGATGCATCATTTGATATGAGAATGCACCTTCAGAAATACTAGTTACATATTGCTCTTTTGTGCTAGATCTAGCTCCATTGAGCGTTTTACTCAAATCTACTACTTTTCGATCAAATCTACCATTTTTTTAGTTTTTCAAATATAACGCTTAAGTATTGTTACCCGCAATCTTTTAGCTAATCCAGTCTGGAAGTTCAACTTTAATTAACTTTTTAACAAGGCGTATGTGGAAACAAGGCCTAAAATGCTGCATTGATTATTTTAATTGAAAACTGTAAAAAAATTTAGAGTGTTAAAACGCTACATTGACTACACCATTGAACAGCTGTTTAAATTGTTAATTTAAAAAAAGTATTTTTTTACTCAGAATCACACATAAATAGTGGATAAAGGAAAACAAGTGCAACTGGAAGGTTAATGAAGACTTTCGATTTCTCATTCAAGGAAACAGACACAGTTGAACATTTTCGGTATCATAAAAAATGTAAAAGGCAATAATGCATAAATGTTTAATTTACTCAGCCAACTTTTGTGAAAATTTCTCATTCAGCAGTTAATTGTTTAAAAACGATCAACTTATAATTTTAAAAGAATGCTACACTCTAAGCGATTTATCAGTGCTATCAACGGGCAACCTCCAGAAGAACATTATAAATAATATGAGAATTTTTTTTAATTAGAATTATTAAATTTTTTTTCCTCAGAGAGCACATGAGACTAGTTAGACGACGATGTCATAAATGAATTTTTAAATTTATTACTTTTTTCTTTCAATCACAATTTTGGTTGCTAGTGATACGTATTTGAGACTTATCGTAAGTTCCCTTGTAAAAAATCTCTAGCCAAAATAAACACCATTTAAAGCTGAAAAGGTAAATCTTTTTTAAATGTATTTAAAATACCCTATTACTTTTCAAAATTAAATTTGTTGGAATCTAATACTTTTGTAAAATAATAGTTAACTCTAAGATAGATGAGCATATTTGTATTTATTTTCAGAATTTAGAAAATAAATAAATAAATAAAGAGTTAATTAAATGAATGAAGAATTTCGGTATTATATTTAATATTGTATTTCATGCTACAAACGAATTTTTAGTTTTACTCACATGATAAATTTACAATCATTAAGGAAAACGAAAAAAATATGTACCCATAATAGGATTAAAAAACCTCTTATACAAAAAGCATAAGAAACAATTTTTATTCAATCTTAAAATCTAATATATTATTTGGAATTTTTAATATCATGCATGTACATGAAAAAGAACTGAACAATTAATCCTGAACAATTTTTCATAAGAAATATTTTCCAATTTTGGACTTTCTACGACGCTTCAATAATTTTTTTTAATAAAATTGAAATTAATAAGTCCAACGACTTTCCTTTCAATTGTCCAAAAAAACTGTATCCTAAACATGTTGTTTGTTGTATGTAACATTCCATACATTTTTATTATGTGTATTTTAAGGGTCACTTTTGGATTATCCCTGCTTGTTTCCCTCTCATAAATACGTTTGCTTTTCTTTCCCAATTTTCTCTGCCTTCATTTTAAATCTTTGTATAAAGAATAACAAAAGTCTTGAAACAGATTATTTTTTCGTAGTCGGTAAGTCAAAACACCACAAATTCTATCAAAAAAGAACAACATTTTGAGTTTCTTGCCACAATCAACTCCGCAGTTGAGCACAAAAATTATAAAATGTTCACCCTTTTCACTAAATTCAAGTAAAAGGTTCAATATTCGTAAATTTGAACTATTTGACAGGAAGTTATTTAACTTTTTAATAACGTGTTGTTTCAGTGAAAGCTGCTTAAAAAAGGGTCGTCTACGTAAGAGTTTAAAATTTTTAATTTTAGGGATTTTATCCAGCCATATTTTTTTTCAAACAACAATACAATATCACCAAAATTATGTTAAGATAAGTATATAAGTATACATGCATTGCATAAATACATATCGTTCCTCTAATGCAACATAGACGCCTCTCAACAATCAATGATTTTGGCAAAATATGAAAAAAGTTTTTTTTTGAATAACTTCAGTTCAGCCCAAGATATAATTCTGATTTTTCTTGAATATATAAAGAGGATATTAGAAAGTACTTCTTCCTGGGTAATTTAAATATCTTGACTTTTTAGAGTATTCTATGTGACATTTAAGAGGAGCTCAATTTAAAAGCCATATCGAAATTTTTTGGTATAAATGACTTCGGCTTGGCTGCAGGCATGATTTTGACATTTCTAAAGAACATATTGGGGCACATATTTTCTGGGTAATTTAAAAAGTTTTAAGTGTTTGATATAAACTGTATTTCATTCAACTTAAGGCCATTTGATTCACCTTCAGATATGATATTGACTTTTTTTCTGCATATAAAAGAGAATATTGGGAAGTATATTTTCCTCAATAACTCGAAAAATTTAATTTTTAAGTTACGTCCTTGTTGCTTTAAAGGAGCGATAGGCATGTTTGAATTATATTAAATTTAAAATTTTTGATTAATAATCAATTTATTACGGTATGATGACCCCTAATTTACATATTTATATTAATTTTTTCTTCCATTTTTAATGCTGTCCCGATCCATACAACATAAATATTTCCAATTTCCCTTTTAAAGTAAGTGTTATAATGGAAAGCATAACAAGGGTCATAAATAAATGCCTTGGAGTATATTTTTGTTGGCTTTTAGAAAAAGTTTGCAAAACTAAAAAAATAATAGTGTATAGTCTGACTCTCCCAACACATGTTTTTGTATTACGAAATAATATTTATAAAGAAATGTATATTTTTGTATGTGAAATAAAATAAATGTGAGTGCGGTTTGGAAGACTATTTGAGGCCCCTATCGAAAATATCGAAAGAAAATTTTTAAAATCAAAATATTTTTTTATTGAATATGATTTAAGTACAATATGACTTTTTTGCAAAAATAACACTTTTAAAAAGACGTACTTGTATAAATTTTCCTTCGAAACATAAGTTTCGTTCAATTAATAATTTTTATTTGTTTATATTTTATTTTATTAAAAAAACTTGCACATGACTACATTTCTTTTTGAAGTTTGTCAACACAATTTTCTATTTTAATATTTATTTAAAATATAAAATAAATAACACAGAGATATAAGCCGACATTCAATACTTAAACTAAATTTTTGCGTTTGTTATTTTTAAAAAATAATTCGTACTAATAATGCATTTACAATACCTGTGCGAAATCTGGTACGTTGGAGATTTTGAGTAAAATATCCTGCTTTTCACACTTGGTCACTGGATTTTGAGAAAATTTTTTAGATAAGTTAACATTTTTTAAAGGCCCTAAATCTAAAATTTCATATGCCGCAAAAAGAAAGATTTTCTTGAAAGCTAAGGACTATTTATGTTGTGCATGTATAAAATTTTTTTATCAAAATACAATGAAAAACAAAAAATGTATATGATTTAAATGCCAAAAATTTTCCGAAATAAATTTATTTCAAACTGATTAGTGAAAAAGCACATGTTACATCCCCCTGTTGCAGATTTTTAGGCTCCTAAGTGTTCACTTCTTACAGGCGAAAAACACTTTCAAAGTCGGTGTTTTCAAATAAAAATTTTTGGTCGAGACTTTTAGCAGGCAGTTCGCGAAATGCCCCACAGTATACCGACCTAAAAGTTGAGCATGTGAGAAGCAACGAGATCTCAAATGAATTTTTGCGAATTTTAATGTTTGGCGGTCTGGTTGGTTTGAATGACTACTCTAGAAAAAACCGCAGAATCTTAAATGTAAGTATCGAATTCTTAAGGATAATTAGGAATTGCTTCCCCGTCAATCGGCAAAGCTAAGAGTAGTGGCTTGTATAATTTCCTTTCCAAGATCTTTGAGGGGCAGCAGTGTGCAGTTGGTCAGCTCGAGTTTATGGGTGGGAATGTTTTTTTTATATGCTGCCGTACATATGTATGTCAATATATGTAAGTTTTAGAATCGCCGACTAATTTATCCAGTTTTTTTATATTCTATTAAAAGATTTACTCCGCCAAACATAATATTCTGACTCGACTGGGTGACAAAATTATTGGTAAATTAAATTTTACCATTTATTTCTATTTATTGTAGATCCTTTCTGATTGAAAGTCAAGTGCTTTTCCCTGTCCCAGTAAGACAAGTGATCATTTCCAATGAATATAAGCAGCATGTCACTGCAAGGTATCCCTATTTTGGATTCCTTGGAAGGTGTCTTCATTATGTTGAGAAAATCTGACTTCTTATTTAATTTTTTTTTTTTTTTTGCAGAAAAATACATTCGTATTAAATTAGGATTGGTCAGGCGTAAAAATTTGCCATTTTGTGTTCCATATGTTAAAGTAATTTTATCAAACATTGATTGAAGAAAAATAATGCCTTCATAAAAATATGAAGAATAAGTATTTTTATTTAAAATAAGTGTTTGCCTTCGTGCCTCTGTAGACTAGTATCTACAGCACTAGCCTGTAGTCTGGATGACTCAATTTCGATTCCTGCTGCTGTTTTTAGGTGATTCTGCAGACAAAAACACTCAGCAGCTTGAGTTTGTTAAAAATAATAAAAAATTGGGACTCATAACTTTGTAAAATAATACTTATTTTTAATAAAAAAAATTTTCACCTTAAAAATTGCACTATTGGATTTTCGCAAGGTAATGAAAATGTCGTTAGTTACGAAGGACTTATATTTCTTTACCAACTTCTTTTCTGCTTTAAACTATAATGACGATGACTTCCAAAACGCATACATCTCTTCGGCGCACCAGTGACCCGATTATCTTTCAATTTACTCGAATAAAAAAGTTTTACTGCAAAAATCTTTTTCATTGAGGTTGAAATGGCATAAATCGCGTCTCTTATGAAGATGAGAAGAATTTAATGCAAATAAGACCAGATAATCTTAAAAGGGAAATTTTATTAAAACCCATTCAGCCGCCAATCAGTGGATGACAGCAAAAAATATAAATTTAAGAATTATGGTATGAGTCCATAAGTGATACGCCCAAGTCCAGGATATAAACTACCCGTATGCAATCAGCCTTTTTAACGACGGTATAGAGAACGTGAAGCAGACTTTACATCCGTCTTATTGATAGGCTTAACAAATATGTTCATTAAAATGGAA
Organism: Germaria angustata; assembly: GCA_963681545.1. NCBI lineage: Eukaryota > Metazoa > Arthropoda > Insecta > Diptera > Tachinidae > Germaria > Germaria angustata. The sequence goes on along the minus strand of OY812999.1, from coordinate 30,773,564 downwards.
TTAAGCTCACAATATACATTTTCATTAAAATAGACTTGCGGATTTGCCCTTTAAAAATCTTCCCTTAAAATCTTCTTTTTCAATTTGAATGACAAATATTGCATTTTCAGTCTGTCATATGCCGGAAATTAACATTTTATGAAAAGTGATCTCATAGGGATATTTAAGTTTTAAAAAGATGTTTAAATTTTTATGTACCAATTTTATGTACCACTCGCACCAAAAGGGTTAAAAAATGTGGAAAAGAAGATAACGTCATGACAGAGGTTAGGCAGGTAGCTACCACTCTTGAAAAAATAGGTAGGAATCAAAGATTAGCAATGTTCCTCTGAGCCAATTGGGCTTTTGCGATGTCGCAAGTCAGTTGACCAGATGTTTTATTGTAGGGTATTCAAAAAGGAAAACATAGTAGTACATGCTTACATACATATGCAAGCACATCCAAATACATGTGTATTTAGGAGAAACATATGCATGTGCTTTCACATAGATATTTGGGGAATCTCAGTGGCATATGCAGTTGTGCGGAAACAAATCCGGGGAGTTTAAAAATAGCTGCAATTTATGCTTTTCTTTGAATAATATTTTATGCATTTCGTGCTTGGTATTCTCTATTACTATTATTATATATTTTTTTACTGTCGTTTCTTTCCTTTATACATACATACATATATTCATGCACATTCATGTTTGTCTGTTTGTTGATGATGGTATTTCTGTGCTCTTTGTGTCAACTACTTTTATATTCCCATTTTCTATTATTTGTTATTTTTGCTACTCTTTTGGCTGTCGCCTGTTGTAATATATTTTACTTTATTGCCCTCAAGGCACAATATTCGCACACCCATACGTGAATATGTATTTTGCATAAGCATACATATGCTCGTACGCGTATGTATGTGTACATACATATTTGCAAGCGTTTTAATTTATAACATAGATAAATATTTAATAAGAATATATAAAGAATCCCATATGAAAGAAGTCTGAATGCAAAAAATAGGCAGGACATTATTCTATTGAATGAACTAAAATTTGCCTAAAATTCATTTAACATTAAATTACATTTAATTGAAATATATGCATATTTATGCATAATTTTGTATGATCTTAAGCCACAGCTTCATTTTACTTTACTTTCTCAAAAACTAGTTGCTCTAAAAATACGGAAAATAATATCGTTTCTTATTCGCATAAATCAGTTTCGAAGAAAATATATTAGTGCCAAAACAGTTTAAGCCAAAAATTATTGCGAAACAAATAAAAAAAAAAACATTTTGTCCAAAGTAAATTTAATATTCAGTCAAACTTTTCTAATTATTATTTGGTATTCTTACAATACGGGAAAAACATTTTTTTTTTCAATTAAATTTTCACATGTGATTAAAACTTTGAGAATTCTTTGGAGGTGCGCATTTACACTGTTTCAAAGAAATTTACTATTATTCTATCTAGACAGTTCTGACGTAAATTTCACGTTTGGATTTTTATTATTTATATCATAAATTTAGTAATGCACTTGATATGAATTACAAAGCATTTTTATGCAAAATGTTAAATATTCATTAGTCATGACACTCCTGTTATGGGCAACAAATGTCTGAAGCTCCGTGTACATTTCTTTTCGAGCTAAGCAACAGGAAATAGAAGGAGGCTTAAGAAATTAACCAACCTGAACTACTTTAACTCTTTTTTTCACACACACACACACACACACATCTTATGAGAACGTAGGTTTGAGGCGGAACTCCGTACTAAGATTTAAGCGGAGACACTAAAAGCCGTATTCCAAAAAACTTATTGCAAATTTATGTGAAAATTTTTAAGTAAACACACACCCATGTCAAGCCTATTTTAAGCCTATAGATCCAATATTAATTTTTTAAGCTCTAAATATCTCCTTTAATAAAACATATTATGACTCATGTTGCATATTTAATTAAAGTTAGAAATCTTGAAAAATATATATTACAAAAATCTATTAATGATTTATTTCTAATCAAAACAAATGCTCTTTTTATTCGAACAAGAATTATATTGAGAATTCTCCTTTTTTATTATATTTTTGTTGAATTTAATTCATTTGAATGATGGAAATTCATAGCTATTCAAAATAGTCTATAATACTTTACAATAATAAATAATTTCTTTCATATTCGATAACTCATTTGAAATTGTAATCGGGTTTTGAATACAATAAACTATAATTTACTCAAATCACAAAATATTTAAGATTGTGTTTTGAATACAATTCCTTCAAAAACGTTTTTATGTATGTAAAAACAACTTTATTGTCACATTTGTTAAAAAAATATTTCCCAAAATCTATACAAAAACAGCTTTTATCAATCAATAAGTGAGAAAATGTCTTTTACATTAAGAAAAAGATGTCGTGTAGTCCTGGCAAATTACTACGGTTTCCTGATCATATTTTCCCATTTCTACCACAATGTATTGCATGAATAGGGGACATCCCCCGATTACTGATACTATTAGAGTAGTTAGGTTGAAAAAATTATGATTAAAAATGTGAACTAATTCTACAAATCTATGAAATTAGAATTTAAAATACTTTTTTTCGTAAATGTAAATACTTCTTTTAATCTATAGAAAAGCATTATCCTTTTAATCAATATTTGACAAGACTACTTTGACATAAAGAAAAATAAATCACTCACATTGTCAAATTTGTACGCCTTGCAGATGTAAAATGATCCTAATTATAGAAGTAGTTTTTCGGAAAAAAATTATAAAAAGTTAGTTTTTCTCAGCATAATGAAGATATTTACGGAATCGGTAACAAATCTACATTAAAATCATTGAAAAATGATCCGAATTCACACTAATTTCGTATTCTTGTCTAAGGATATTGATAACTTTTTGGCTGTTCTTTTTTTTTTACTCTGATATGTTTTTTATGTGAAAAATATCATTTCAGATTTTTTTTATAGAAATTTCAGAGACTACATTTTTCAGAAAACACTAATTCACAAAATTTATTCAAAACCGCTCGTATACTATGATGACCGTATTTACAGAATTACTGGTTTTTACTGCAACTCGCCTCGTAAGTTTGTATCAAATTTCTTGCAAAGAGAGCAATTGAATGCGGCAAAACACTTACATCGAAGCCTATTTCAGGATGAAAGACATTCGCAAACTTGCTTTAAATCCAAATAATGTCGTTAATATTTCACTGAAAACGACGTTACCCCTAATAAAGCTCGTTACAGGTCAAATATGAACCCACTTCTTACGCTTCATAGACCTGAGTGGCAATTGATTACATCAGTATTGTGTTACTTGCCATCACTTTCAGTCTTTGTGAATTATTAAAGATTATTATTATCGCTTGAAGAGGACACATAAATCGAGCAATTTTATTCTTTATACTTTTTCTGAAGTTCCAGGTCAAGACCAATAATTCGAAACTGACCGACGTAATATTATATACTACTCAGATCATTTCTCAAAGTCCTCTAGATATACGCGGTAAGTCCATTAAAATTAAATCCAGCAGATTCACGGCATAACAAATCGAAGTCAAATATCATGAAAAATAAAAAGCAGAATATCGATCAATTTTAATACCGTGCAGCATCTATTGGTAAACCTCTTATAGCAATAAGAAAAACAATTTTTTTAATAAACCAACTGCTGTCATAGACGTGTACATTCTGCCATACAATATTTTGATATAAAAAACCCAAACAAAATAACTCCAATGATAAACAGGAACTCAAAGAGTTTGCCAAACATTAAGCCACTACATATTATCAACAACATAAGGACACAAATGTGTGGAAAGTTACATTTGCTACAAGGAAATATTGAAAGCTTGTTGCTATAATGTTACAGTAGAATATTCTATTATACTTTATAAGCTTTACAAGAATTTTCATTAATATATATAAAAATATACACAGCGCAGCCCGGCTGTATACACATATTAATATTTACACACACACATTTTCGTATACATAAAAAATTCAGGGCTTAAAAGTGTCAGGATATTAGCTTCAGTTACAAGAAAAACTAAATTTATATATACATATATATGTATATGTGTATATATTATTTAATACATCTTTGCATGAGTATGCAAATATAGATGAAGGAGAATTCAAATTGTAAAATAGAATTCTTCAACAATCTTATTAGACGTCCTGTGGGCTGTTATATTAGTGTTTGTTGGGACGACTTTCTTTCTTGTTAAATTTAATTCATTGTGTTCTTACGACTGAACTTATACAAAAAATGAAGTTTTGAAAATTTAATATAAAGTCCAGTTAAATCTATTACATTGTGTGAGTATGTGTAAGACCACACATTAAGCATGTCCTTAATTATAAGGAAATATTTTCTAATAAATTGTATTTGATTATTAACAAGACATACAAAATGAAGGAACATCTATGGCTCCATTTTATTGTCGAACTACGAAACAAATTTTTTGAAATGTACTTCGTTACAGACAAGGATAATAATTTTTTCAATAAAATTTGCTTAGAAGCTAACCACTGTACATAAAATTCCAGCAAAGAAAATAGTTTGATACCATCCCTCAAAATAACTGAAAGATATCCCTGTAACAGAAAAACTTGAAAATATATCCAGAAAGGTCTTACAGGCTTCTATTTCCTGCAAGTGAACATGCTTCTCTTAGGAAAACTGAAACACATAGAGGACCTCCTATATTTTTCTTCCTATAGAAAATTTAATCTATTTGATTGTGACTTTTGACTTCGATTTCGAAAATATATGGCGTTAAAAAGTGTAATAACTGAAAATTTATACCAATTCTTAAAATTGTATTTCATTTAAGGTTTCGTTAGACCAGCACTTAGAAGACATTTGTAATACGACAATTATTTTATTTCGCAAAGGACCTCTATAAAATTTATACAAACAGTATTCATTTTATGCTACGCATATATTAACATTCACCTCTATATAAACTTTATTGCTTTTGAATTTGTTGTGGAAAGGTATGAGTCAAAGGACCCTTTCAGCCCTTCTTGTTTAATTGAAAATTTTTTTTAATTTTTTTTGTCACACAAAAAGAACACAAAAATGCTAATTATGAATAGTTTAAAAATAAATAACAATAGTTTAAAAAGTAAGGGTCAGTATGCCTACACATACGTTTCACCGGATGTCAGAAGGACTATAATTGAGCGATAAATAACTTTAGTTTTTTTCGAATCTACGGAACGGGTATATTAAATCCATTTGATCCTTATACAAATATTTATGAGGCAAATAAAAAGTTAAAATGCAGCAATATGATAAAAAGATTTAACGCTTTTTTTAGGTGTAAGTGTGGCATTCACACACTATGGTTTGTTAAGGTTTAAAATCCTCTTTTCGAAGACCCATTATATATTTACTTAAATCAAGTGAGTGCGACTCGTCAGGGCATAGTAGTATGAGAGGCCTTAAGTCTTTTTCAAAATCATTACGTTGAATTGACTTCCAATGATTATATGGACCAACGGAATTTATTCTAAGGTTTCTTTTCAAATATTAATATGATTAATAATGCATTTAGTAGATTAATAACGCAGAGAGGACAAGAGATAAAAATGCGGAAGAAGGAAATTTTATTATGCTTAAGAGCAACTTAGTAGCGCCTCTGGTGTTAAATATGCGCATTAACTTTCTTAAGCTGTATGTATGGCCCATTTTGTTAATTGTTTTACTTCGCCGATGATTCTGCTCACATTATCGATGAAGGGAGGCGCTGCGATGATCATTAGTTCAGTGACCAGTGCATTATGCCTTCACTACCTAAACTGTCCAACAACAATTAATACAATGTGACACTAGTAAACATCAGTGATGTTGATGTTGATGATTTATTCTGAACAAGGATCAAACTCCAGTCTATGTCGCTTAGAGTACATTAATCTATGACAAGAGACTGCTTGGGAGTATACAAGAATTCCGAAAGAGTATCAAGAAATTTGTGAACGTATCAGCAATTCCATTAGTGTGTCCTTCGTTATACAATACAATACTCTCATCTAGATTGGACATTCATTATTTAAATTTGAATTATTTAAACGCGTGGTCCATTGAAACTGAAGAACTCTGATTCTAATGGATATAAAATAAAATATATATGCACCCATTGATATTTGAATGCCTGATGCTGGGCAGTCAGACCGTTTTTAAAGGTTCTTGCTAATACAGTTTCTGCTATAGAAATATATTTAAAAAATGTAGGCAGAACGACTAAACTACCGCAATGGTGGGCATAAGTGGCCTTCATTTGATAGACGTGGGATACACGATCTTAAAAGATTTAAAAAAGTCAAATACGATAATTTCCAACAGGATTCATAGGACAGTAAAATACTAAGATTCATGGCATAAGTATAGATTTATAAATAATATGAAAATATCACGATTTAATGTCGAGGGAAGAATTTTCAGTTCATAGATGTACTTCTGAAGAAACTACGGGGAATCAGCATTAAATCGTTCATTGTCCATTGTATATGAATGCATTTTTTCCATTTTGTTCTCAAATCACGCGGTTATCCGCTATCAACGGTTGTCAAAAGACACAACTTATTCAAATTGTGACAGGACTTAACTGACTGTGTCCCCATCGTAAATTGTGTGAGCCTTGAAAACAAAATGATCGGCATATTTTTTCCTTTTGACATCGGGAAATATTACTGTTTAATGTTTTTGGTGCATATTTAATGGAAAGAGTTTTATATGAAATCGGAGAAGCAACACAGTGATGCACAAACTAACTTCGTTGTGCTTTGATGCAAAACAGACTTTGTCACAAAACAAGTATATATGGAAATGGGTCACTATGAACTCAAAATGTTTGTTATAGAGGCACCCTACTAAAAAGGAAAATCAATCTTATAAACTCAATGTGCCATCTACACATATATATATCTTTCAAAATATACTTTGTATTCTGAAAGTATGCGTACGACATCACACAATGTATGGAATATCAATACCGAAAATATTACAGTCATTGTATTTATTACTTAAGAAAACTTTGTATTTTTTATGGTGCAAAAATAAAACATGTGTGTATGTGTTTATGTGGAAAAAGAACAGAAGGAAAAATTAAATAAATCATACTTCAAAGATCTGTTACAGCATGTTTTATGCAACAGCAGCAGCAGCAAAATAAATCTTTTTTTGTTTCTTTAATTCAAATGAATGGATGTTGATTGTAGTTGGTAAAAATGTGTCCATAGAAATTTATGTGTTAAGGAATGAAACTTGTGTAAGTTTATAATTTTTAAAAGCATTTTAGTTATTTGGAAATTATGTTGAACAACCGAGTTGTACCTTAGGAAACTTCAAATGCAAAATACAATAGCACACAGACCCAAACGTATACTGGTGTTTAGACATGACCATTAAGGTTTGAGCCTCATGTACACACAAAAGCATTTTGCTGCACTCACACACAATTCACTTATGAAACACACAAACATACACACTATTCATTTGAAACTAATCTTTTTCCTGTTAAGGTTTATTTTCCACTGCTTCCCCTCTCACTAGTTGGTTAGTTAGTTTTATGTTTGTACTTTAAAAGCAATTAATTTTCCTGCGTACTTACAGTTCACATTCAGGGCGACAGTTGTTTCCAGTGTATGACCCTCGGTCATGGCACGATTCCAAACGACGCATTTGTATTTGGCGCCATCATCAACCCGCCTTGGTAGTATCTGCAATGTAGCATTTGTATAATGATTCTTCGAACCGCCTTTCAAAACGTACGACTGTAGTGGAACTGTGCTGCCCTCACGATACCAACTACATGAAAAGAAAAGAGAATGCAAAAATAACAAGTGAAAATTATTTCATTATTATTTTCTTGCTTTGAAAATTAATTATTGGAAGTATGAAATAATAATAAATATGCTACAAATAAATGTTGTATTCAACACACTTTAAGTTCAACTTATCATCATGACTTTCACAGAATAGAATGAACGAGTTGTGAGTGGGAAAATAATTAGATTATGAAAAATAAAAAAGTTATTTTAGGAGTGCTACAAAAAATGTATGTGTTTAATTTAGTTGTACAAGCAGAAGCCAGACTGTTGACTGAAGTATTTAACGCGTTGGCCACAAAGCAATTTATAACCGAGAACCTGGGTTTGATACCTGTTCAGGACAAGTCAGCAACATTATGGTTTTTTTTATATGCAGCAGTGTGGCATTGTGTTAGTTCTTTTTTTACTATTTAAGTGATGAAGGCATAGCGCACTCTCTACGGTAATGTACACTACATTACGGCAACCTCTTTCATTGGTTTCTTAGCAGAATCGACGGCGAAGTAAAACAATCACTATACAGCTTAAGAAACTTAGTGAGTTTCCTTAACACCAGAGTCACTGCAACTCTGCTATAAAAAAATCGCGGAATAGTAAGTAGAGTTGTGAAAAAAGAGAATTTAAGCTCTCCCTCTGTCTTTTTATTTCAGCGCCTGTCCTGTACATGTGGACCTATATGAGAGAAGTAAATCAAATCGACTGAAGGTTTCATCCTAAATTCCAAAAGTCAGATGACTTTTTTAACATACTTCTCATTTGATTATATCGGGCATGGCAACTAAAACAGTTTTGTCAAGCTAAACAATGTTCTTCTATTTTTGTACTGAATCCTCTTGTGTATGCCAAGCGTATGCAACCATTGCTTTAAAATATGATAAAGATCAACAGTTAAGAGAATATCGTAATTCAATACCAAAAATTATAGGAATTGATGCCAGTGAAACAATAATATGACACAATGTGATTGCGTGGAAGAGAAAACTGGTGGAAATTATTTTTAAATGTTCAAATCCAAAATTGGCCCTTCTCTTCAAAACAAGTACAAATTCCTAAATATGTATATAGGGTTTCAAGACCTGCGGTCTAGCAAGGCTGTGAGCTTTTAAATATCTCTCATCTAAAATTGTATTTATTTAGGGAAGGGTTTTCCATATACAAATATGGATTGTTTAGCCACCAAAGAACGCGTAAAATAGTAACAAACACGTTGGTTCAAATATGAGCACTTTTCGATCATTGTGTAGGTGGCCATAACCGAACTTCTGTGCGGTAAACAAGTGATTGGAGTGGTAAACTATTAAAAAGAAGATTGGCGGTTCAAAACCGCCGCCAGATAAGTTGTAAAAAATTTTATTATGATTTTTTTATCGCATTCTGGCCTTAATACAGACACTTTTTCCAGTGATGCATTCTTCTTCCAAACAAAAAATAGTTCACTTGGGAAGATAACTTAAGAAAATCCATGAAGTAGAACTTAACAAGAATTATCGGAATCGATTTCTCTTATTTTTTATTTCATTTCTTCATTCTTATTTCATTAATAAAACTTATCCGTAAGTGAAATAAAATGTTCTTCATAGACCCAATGAAGAACTTCGTTATCTCACTTTCAATGACAAATTTCATTGACACAATGAAAAAATTAGTTGTATGAAGTAAAATGCAGGGTTTTCTTTCACTGTAGAAAGCTGTGATACAGCAAACAACAATTTTAAAATGTGCATATTTTCTATTGATATCAATTTAATTTGTTCGTTTTACAAAAAAAATAAAATAAAATAATTAAGGTGAAATTATTGCATTTAGTTAAAGAGCCAAATTGTGAGTTCCACATATACATCACAAAAAACCTGCCTTAATTGTGTGTGACACTTTGAGTAAAAGAGAATAATAAATCTGTGAATTCTCATATTGTATTTGATTTATGTGGCATAAACATCCGATGTTGAATGTTTTCAAACTGCTTAAACTTCACTGACTAATGAAATGTCGGCATATGAAGAGCTAAAGCCACAACAAACAATACATTTTTTTCATTTTTTTAATGCATATTGCAAAAGCTCTAATTGTTTCTAACGATTAGTTGGGGAGAATATCCCAAATGATAAATTTCAATATTTAAGTATTTAAAAAATATTAATTCATTACAATTTCATAAAAATTTGCTTAAACTAACATGACATGATCTGTGAGAGATTGGCACCTGCACCCGTAATTCGATTTATTTTAAATGTTAATGTTTTCTTTTGGAATAAGCAGATAAATTTTAAAAAGAATAATAGTTCTACAAATACTTCTTAATATTTGATATTTGAGGCCGATTTATAAAAATTCTTCTACATGATTGATTTTTTTACTCCCTTTAAACTCTTATGAATATTTTTACAGGATTTTTGAAAAAGTATAATCCTGTACCTTGTTTTCCAAATTTTGCTTAACAAATTAAATTGTTTGTTTTCTGCCAACAGCATTCCTACCTTTTATGAATTTTCGAAAATAAACAAGAAAATCCCACAATTTTTTTCAGCAATTAATTTTAAGTTTATCTTGTCTCGCTTATTACACTTTACTATTCTTAACTTGGTACATTTTTCATTCATCTTTTGTTATTTTTTGGCATCCTGTTGTGTAAACATTTGTTTGCTACTAAAGTGATTGTGTTTCCATTTTCTATACTCGTCCATTGTATGTGTACGTGTGTATATGTATATTTCATTCTCCTTCTGCTTCTTTATATCCTGGTCATATTAACTTACGGTATGGAGGAATGAATGAACGAATGAATAGTTGTATGAATGAATGGATGAATATCACAAATAAAACCCCACTTAATCTGCATCTAAACAATAACACAAAAGCACACTGTAAAAACCACACAAAAACACACACACAGAAACACACATACATATACATACATATAGAAATTTTTATTCATGTATATATAGATTATATCCTGATAATCATAACTCTTAGTCTATTCAACAAACACACACACACACACAAGTAGACGTTGAACAGTTTTCGGGATAGAGGGAAATTGTAATGCCTTGAGAAACTTGTGTATACAGTATCCTACACAGATGGTAGTTAAATCCAATTCGATGGAGGACGTTAAATCCTCCACTGCTTTAGAGTGAAGAATCACTTAAATACAACTAAACTCTCATCACCGCAATTTACTGTAACAAAAGCATCATCACTGTCGTTTCTCTTTTTTTTTTTGTTTTTTTCTTTTTGTTATTTAAATTGTTTGTTTCCTGGCTCTTATTTGATTTTTATCCTTATATTTTTACTTTGAATACATAAATTTACATTAAAAGGAAGCCAGAATAAAACTGAAAGGGCGATTACTTACGTTATCATTGGATCTGGCGAACCGCCAATACTACTGCATGTCAACTCAAGCGGTTTGTCTTCAGTCGCAATGGCAATATTACCGGGCGATATGATGGGCGGATGGGGTGGTGTCAGAACTGTCAAATTGTAAAACTCTTGATGTACATCTGCACCTGTACCTTTGGCCTTGATGCGGCACTCGAAACGTCCATTGTCGCGATTGTATGACGTATTTTTAATTTGCAAGTCATAAATACCACGGCCAGGTCGGAAGTCCAATCTGTTAAAAGGGCGACACAAAAAACAAAAGGATGATGTTAAAACAGTATAAAAAAAGGTAATAAAAAAAAACAAACAACTAAATTTATTACAAATGCTAGAAAAATATTTTTTGCCAACAACAACGTCGTCGGCAGCACTTGCTTATCCCATAGACCTCTTAAATGGAGGATGTTGAGGGATAGTGATTGCTTACAATCCAAATGAGGAAAACATTACAAAATTAATTATAAATGTGACAAACTTTTTATTTAAGGGTAAAAGTTGAAATAAAAATATGCAGAATATTCGAAGAATTTTTTTAATTATTTTATTTTGTTTGGGACCCGTTAAAACTTTTAATAAAATTAAGTTTTTATAAAAAGAAAATTATAAAAATATATTCTGAAAAATTGTAATTATATGAAAGCTTTTATAAAGTATTTTAACAAGTTGTAAATTTCTTTTGCTGGGTACAAAAAATTAAACTACTCCTTTTGATGAACAATAATACCACAAATTGATTGTGGTAAGAGATGTGAAACACCTGCTGTCTCCTGGGATTAAATGAAGGTGGTGTTTGGTTAGTATAAGATAATTTATTTTTAGGTATTGAATTATATCGATAATTTTTAAAAGCAAGTGATGAGTCATAGAAAATTTAAAAGATTTGTAATGCTTAGTTCAATAATTTTAATAACATTAATTTGGATGCCAAAAATAAAGAGACCCAAATATGAGGAGGGTAAACTTAATTTTGATTTCTTTCCTTTAAAATATTGCAAAATTTTTATTTCAGAAATTTTATTATTTTCTTGCGAAGCATTTAAACTGGTCGAAGTCTTCCAATACAAATAACAAATTTTTGACAAACCAATTTTTCAAATAATTATTTGGTAGAATATAACGAATAAATATATTATTTTTATTTTAATTTGTCCAAAAACGATAACATTAAATTCTGGTGTAGAAGTTTGACCTCTTAGAAGTATTGCTTAGATTCAATGAGCACTTAAGTCCTTTTCCTCCTAGAAAGGAAATAAAATGTTAAATTTTGTATACAACCGAACATAATTTTTCCTACAACAAGTATCATCAGATTTCTTTATAGATTGATTTTTATGAATTTTTAACCTGTTTCACGATTAGAAATTAAAAGAAAAGTAAAATTGGACTATGCGCAACCGAGTGCAAAACTTGCTCAAATTTGTTTAAATGTTTAGGTCAGATTCACTGAAATAATGAAATAGTAAATAATTCAAACACCATGTCCTAATAGTAAAGCTTTACTAGGGATCCACAAAAACCCTCAAGAAGCATGTTATAAATTGCAAGAATACATTTTCGTATTGAAAATATGGCTGAGAATATGGAAAGTGAACGTGACCAAAACGCACTGAAGTAAAATATTCATAAATATGCACTGAATATCGTTTAACACGGAAATCGAAAGTTGATCTAAGTTGGAGGAGAACTCAACACTAAATAAAGATTTCAAACTTCTTATATAAAATGTGATCCTAAAACCAATATGGTGTTATGGAATGTAGTTATAGGCACCGCTTCAGCATCTAATAAAGAATATATTCGAAGATGGTAAAGTGATATCTTTTGTATGATTACATCCACTCCCTGGTATGTTAAAAATCTATAAGAACCTAAACGTTCCATTGGTTGAAATTGCAGTTTTAATATGCATAGAGACACCAGAGTATCAGCCAATCGCACTAACCTACCAATGTGGCATACATTTGACTGGGAAGGAGGGATACTCGTGTTCTTAGCCGAATACGTGAGATGTGAAGAAAACACAGAAGAAAGAAGTTGTGTTTTTGTCTGGAATTGGCTGGGCTTGAACAATTAATAATATTACATTTAAGATTTGATTAATTATTGTTCGAAATAAAATTCAACTAAGATCCACTGAAAGAAGAATTTTTGCTCCTCATCAGTCATAATTTTATTTACAAACAAAATTCAAACCTTCCTCTACTTATTATATATATATATATATATATATATATATATATATATATATATATATATATATATATATATATATATATATATATATATATATATATATATATATATATATATATATATGTATATATATATATATATATATATATATATATATATATATATATATATATATATATATATATATATATATATATATAAACTCCAAAATTAAAAACGTATCATTTTTTATATTTATATTTGAATTTAAAATTTAATATTTTCTTACAAGTATTCATGTTGTTTCTGTTGCCAGGCGATTTTAAATTTAAGGCAACGCGTTTTTTCTATGAAACTCAAATTTAATTTTTTATTGTTAATATACGGGTAGAGTATATGCCGCGTTGGTTAAATTTAAATTTCCAACTTTTTATTTCCCGTCAAAGCATTGCATCTCGCTTTTTGCAAGAAGTCATACGATACTGAATATCTTAAATCCAAACAAAACCAAGATAGAATTTTAATTGAATTATATCGTATATTTTAACGATGCATTAAATTTGTTATTCTATGTGTTTTAGCACATGAAACACTTATTTTTAAATTAATTCTATTGAATTTTTTTTTTCAATTTTATGACGAATAAATTGCACATTTCCCATCCAGCGATTAACTTAATACGAGTATATGCATGTATTAAACTTTAAGATGCTCCGAGTTTTTATTGCTTAAATTAAAAAGTTTCTTACGGTTGGCAAGCAAATGATAAATTTAATTTTGTTTAACATTCTTGTGGGTGAACATCACAAGAAAACTGAGAATTGTGTTTTTTTTTTTAAGAAATTTATGAACTGTAAACGCAAAAGTAATAGAATGGCTGATGGATGCAGTTAAAATTTGTCCTTAAACCCTCTCTGCAATATGTAACATAATCTTTTCGATACAAGATACCCTCCCTCATCCACTAAAACTCAAACTTAAATTATATGTCGCATGTGTGACCAGGCAATGACAAGGCTTCTCGCCTTGTCATAATAATCAAATAATCAAATGTAAATTAAAAGTTTTTAATTAAAGGCTCATGACAACTAAAAGCAATATACAGGAAATACTTAATAATACAATTATATGCTTTTTTAATATTATACATCTCATGTAATCCATCTTTATTTTACGAGAAGAAAAGGAAAGTGATAGTTTGCAACAAGAATTTATATTTGAATATAAAGTTCAGCACATTTTTGTTTTAATAAATTTTTCAGTCCTTTTTTACACAATCAGCCGGTAGAATCTTGTTACTTTTCCTATAAAATTTTTGAGCAACATATTGATTGGTAAATGCGAATTTGAGAAAAACTAAATATAATATTTAAGACAATATATATCTTCAAACAGAATGCGGGAGTGCACATTTCAAATACTTTTTATAAACGCGCAATTTAATTTGTATACGTATCGGATGGAGTTCGATCTTTTAGGAACAGGTTTTACGTATTTACAATATTTTAAGTTTGAAATTTAGAATTATTAATTATACATGATGTTTAGCAAAAAAAATGGGTGTTTTTTATATCAAATGGTATCGCTACGTATGAGCGATATTCGTATCGTACAAATTATCATACGCAGTGTTGCAGTGGCAAGTAATACTTGCTACAAGCAAGTTTGCATTTGATTCGCTTTCACAGTTACGATTGCGAATCATACTATTTGCACGATAGACTAATTTCAGCATTTTCTGTATGTCGATAGCCATACATAAGCGAATAGTTTGTACGACTTTTGTTATACTATTTTATTTTCCATTAACTTTTTTTCAATATATTTATTTTTTAACTTATTTTGATTATATATTTTTCATTCGCTAATAATGGCTTATGGAATAAAATTATTCACAGCACGTAAGGAATCCAAATCTCCACACAGAAAGTGGTTGGTGCTCACTACTATAAAATCCCTTAGAAGCCAAATGCGCGAGTCAATTAATGCTCCACAAAAATAGCTCTTTTAAGTCACCCGTAGTGATTCAATAATACTTTGGAAACTGATGAGCAAGACTCCCGAAAACGGCGCATGGCCTACTCTTTGTTTTTGCATACCCCTTCAAATGGTAATATTTACCGAATGCAAGAAAGACTTGCTTCAAATCTACAAACATAGTAAAGCGATAACAAAATCAATTAACAGGAATTAAAATTTTCTATGCAATAATCCGATCGCAAATCTATTTCCTAATAGTAATTAAATTAACTTTAGAGTATTAGACGAGTGAATGCATAAATTGTGAAAAGCACGTGGTATATTTTAGTATGGTTCGACCCTGCAGTCTATCCCTGGGACTTACCGCTAATATCAATACCGGAAATGAAAAGAGTTTTCGGTGTAGTTAGAAAAAAATTAGTTTTCGAAAATATATAGATCCAATTGGCCAATTTAAATAAGCGATACAATATTACATCGTTTACAAATTTTCTAGAAAACTTATTCGAGAATTATTTCGGACTTTTTCCGAAGAAACACACTTTTTGAAACTTCTCCTCGACCAAATCAAACGATTTTAATAAAATTTAAAACAATTTTCCTTGTTTTCTTAAGTCGTGAATCAATTTATTTGTTACTTTTCATTTGAACGTCATTTATATTCAAGTTTTATTTATAAATTAAATTCGAAATGAAAGGAAGTGCCTTTAAACTCTATTTACGGTGAACAGCCAAAGCATATGATTTTGATGAATTCTTATTGTTTGACAGGTAAAAATTACTATCATTATATATGTAATTTTATGATAGTGGAGAACAAATTATTTTTGAGCTACTTTTTATTTTAGGCGAATTCATAACAGATGAAAATGACAGCACAGCTGGTAACTTTTTTCAAAAATTAATAAACTTAATTTAGTTTTCTCTCTCTTTTTATCGATATTTCTGTACTCATCGAGTACCATCTTCAGAATGTTTGTACCGAAATATCGATAAAAAATTAAAAAATTAAAAGAGACTTTAAGCTTAAATAACGAATTAAGTTTATTAATTAAAATAAAACGATCAAAGAACTAGAATGTATATTTATTCCGAAATATTTTCGTTGTTGAATTCGCCTTGCTTTTTGTCTTTTTAAAATTTTAATTTCATTTTTTTTAATTCTGTCTCTACTATACAATCGTCTCTTAGAATATTCCTTTATTTATGTCAAACATATGGTTTTGGAAAAGTGTTTTTGGAAACTTTATTATATTGGCTTGTTCTTTAAGCATTTGAACTTATGTGCAACTTAAATTTAAGTGGCAACTACATGAGTGTTGTAAAACAAAGTCAAAAACTGGCCCTAAAAACCGATAAGATTTTGGCTTCTATCGCAAGACTATAAAGTTAATCACAGCTGGTCGATATATATTCACAAAACGTCATAAAAATGCCGCAAGTTTTTTTCCGTCTTGCCAGCCTTTCAAAAGTGGCAAAGACCCACATGCACATGTATTTGTATATAGCGACAACATGAAATAAATTTTGTGTCCATTTTTTATATGGCATGATAAAAATACTAAGTTAATGGCGCAAAATTGGATTTAATGTGATATCTTTAAAGACAATGGATGAATATGTACATTACTTTTTAAGGATATATTGCCTACTGGCATAGGCACGAGTATAATGTCAAAGTTGAAGCTAAAACTATTTTTCATACTGCAGGAATCTTACTAAAACAAATTATTTGAGAAAGTTGCCTGATAATAATAATGTGCTGCCTAGGCAAAAGGGGTATTATGAGAAACACCCTAACCAAAGAACTGGAGACTATTGTATGTGTCCAATCTATGGATACTGTTGCCTGAAGTAGTTAACGCTTTGACCACAAAGCAATTTATGACTGAAGAACCTGGGTTCAATGCCTGTTCAAGACAAGTCATTAACAATTAACATCATGAATTTTAATGATTTACTTAGTGTGGCGTTGTATTAATTGATGTTAAATTTTTTAAGTAATGCAAGCATAACACAGGTCACTTGAACAGTAACAGCGATTGGATACTCTATACACTAATGTCTATAGCACCAAAGCGCCTTCCTTCGTTGGTAATATCAGCAGAATCGTCGGTGAAGTAAAACAGTTAATAAAATGGCTATACACATACAGCTAAAAAGACTTTAATACGTATACTTAACACTAGATACGTTGCATCTCTACTATAAAAAAATAATAATAAACAAGGAGGAGAAAGACAGAAACTAAGCTCTCTCTCCCTATCTCTCGCTCTTTTTTAAATTCAAAGCATGTCCACATCTGCCCTATCCCTTTCACAAACAAGTAACACCTTAAATAAGTATGCAGTAGTCATTAATTGTCTGAGTGTAACTTATCTTTATAAAAAAATATAAAACTCCCTATAAGAGTTAAGCGGCTCACTTGGCGAAATATCTACATGTGACCATATATCAGATCAACGAGACTATTTTGTGCAAACTTCCAATATGTCTGATCAAATATCTGATAATAGGGTGACATCCTGAACCGCAAAACCACTCCTGGATCAATCGGCTCCTATTACAGGCAACAGTGGGCTTATGTTGCTGCAGGGATGATTTTTAGCTATAGAAAAGCAACGGCTTGGATTTCTTTACAAAAGAACTAGAGACCAAAATTTACAACGCTGTCTTCCAGGCAGAAGTTCAAGTAATTACCAGGTCCGTGAAATAGCTGAGTGTAAACTTAATGTAATGCGGAGGTCAACATTTTTAGGGACAACCAATCGAAAATAAGTGCAACTGGAACTAAGAGGTTTAACACAAGGACGATCTTGGAATACAATGACACGACTTCTTTGAGTGGTAGCGTACCATAGCGTAATCGGAAGTGAGCGTGCAAATAGCCTGGAGACCAGTTGCAGAGCATTTCAAGCAGTGACTCTTGTCAATGCGAATCGCATTGACACAGTATCCTGTGGTAATATGACCAAGGACCTATTGAAAGATCCAGACGATGTTAAAACCTGAAGATTCTTTAGGATAAAGAAGCCACAATTAAGTTTGGTGATTGACGATTTGACAACGCACGTCAACTTACAAGTATATGTGCACCAGCTTAGCGCTGTAGTCTAGGACAAATACAAGGCATGTAAGTAGGAAACTGAGGCAGTGGAATACTTCCGTTTTTATCGCCCAGCTTTTGTACGGGCGACATATCAATGTTTTCCGACTGACACCTTACCCCAGACGCTATTTACCACAGAGGTGTTAGAGTAGAGAGAATTGAAAGAAAACCTTCATGGCATGGAGTTCTTATATGGAAATAAGTTCTCGTTTTTCCATGTGGAAGCACACAGCAGGTCATGATATACATATATATTCTCCTTTCTTCAACCTAATTTATTCTACCCTTAATCTATTTGTAATTTAAAAAAATATAAATGCCAATTATAAAAAAACCATTCCTTTGAGTGTCATCACAAACAGAGGACTGTGGGGTTGGGGCATACTTTTAAATAAAAAATATGATATAAAACAAAATTACTTTTTTATTTATACTCTAACAATATTATGGCTCAATATACAATTGAGACAGAAATGTATGTACTTCAGATAATATCATGATTCAATTTTCAAAAGGAACATAGATGATGATAATGACAATAATTTTGTTTGCTGGCTGAAGAATGTGGATGATTCCTTTTATCGTAATTGCAGGCAATTTGCATAATAATCCAATCTGCCTGTTTTACATAATACATCTTAAATAAACTATGGCGACAGCGATTGAAAATATAAAGAAATGGAACAAAAAAATTATATATATATATATATATATATATATATATATATATATATATATATATATATATATATATATCTTACTTGTGCTTATCATACACATAAATTCTAATCTATATGTGTGGATTCTTATAAGAGGATGAGTTTTGAGTAAAATATTTAAGAAAGATTTAATAAAATTTAGAATTCATAGAATTTGAAGAAATGCCAATTTAAATGTTTATTCTTCGTAGTATAAAAAGCAATTAATATGATATTTCGTTAATGGTTACTAAATAATTTAAAACATATTAAAATTGAATTTTATATAAAAATATTTTTTTAATGTTACGGCTTCCAAGCAGTTCCTTGAGAAATATGAAAAGGGTCACAAGAAAAAAAATTAATTTTAAATTCTACTGTGTGCGTTATACATAAAGAGAAATTTGAAGAATATTCCTCTAAAAAAGTTTTACGGAAATAATATAAACGATGAACATTTAGATATTTTGAACAAAAGGTAAGTGTAAAGATATTAACTTGAAAATTTGCCACAACAAATGCTTCTATAAGGCACTTAAAATTTAAAAAAATATAATTGCATGTCTACATATAGACCATTTTTAATCAGTTACATAAATTAAATATGCCAAATTAAAGAGCTTCAATGGGTGTAATCTAATTGTTTTGTTATAGATACTATATGGGAAAAAGTATGGACAAAATTTTAGAAGAAATTCGCTCCATGAGGAGGTAAACAATTTGTAATCAAATGAGCCATGCTAATGTGCAGAAAAAATTAGAGGTAATCCTCGGCACTTGTCGTACGAATAAAATGTCTAATAGATTAAATGCCTTAATATTATGAGACGTTAGAAAAATCCGATGATATCATTCAGGACTGTTCCGAAAAGACTTCCGGTCTTAGGGAAAATAAATACCCACCAAACATGCTTACATCTGCCATCATGAAACAACAGGACAATTGAATTTACTTTTTAACTTTTACAATGAAAAAGTTTTAAACAAACTTTAAGTTTTCTCAATTGAAGTTCGGAATGGCAACATTAAGCTATAAAATTAAAAAGGTTCTTTGCGCTAATGAATTTTTAATTCGAAGCAGTTCATACAAAATATCAAACAATTAAAGTTTTCTTTCACACCCAGTGAAAAACTATGAAAGTTGCTCTTAAGGAATGATGTTCTTATTGTTTTCGAAATATTTGTGAGGGCACTTATTCGACTCACTGGAAAGTTGGATAAAGAAAATCTTGATTAAATTTATAAATAGTTACAATTTCCATAGATTTACAAGAAAATAATATTTTCATTGAATTTTTAACAAACTTTCTCAATCTGTTTATTGTGGCTTTGACTTTTCATATGCATTTTCGTATGAACTTTAAGCATTTTGTAGACATTCAATCTAGATGAAATTCAATGAAAAATACTTGAACTTTTAACCGAAACTATTAATTTCACATAAAAAAACATATTGTAACTATTGACAAGTTGTTATCCTTTCAAGTCTTCTAGCTGTAGTATTAAATAGCTAATTTGTTACATAATATGAAATTATTTTCTTAAAAAAATATTCCTGCTCTTCTTAGTTAAGATCCTTAAAAGGAGAATATCGTACTTGCTACGATTTGCATTTTTCACACAAGAAAATCTATGCCTTTTTAGAGAGCTTTTTTGATTCTAATTCTGGATATATATCCGTAATGCCATTACCATTATATTTGCTTATATGGATATGTCTTGACAAAATAATAGTCCCAAGTCCTACTGACAAAAATAACTGTATAATAAGGATGACTTTCACACACAGTACAGTGTTAAATATATTCCGGGATGAATAACTTTTAAAGTTTTAAAGTCACTCCATGAATTAGTTTTTCAAAACATCTTTAACATGACTTTAAATCCAAAGAACTGGACCCAAAAGAAAGAGTACCCTATATTAAAAAAAGAAAAAAAGAAAAAATTCAAATTTCCACTACTTCCTAATTACAAGTTGTGAATATTGTCGAGCTTTTTGAAAGTTCTCTCTTACCGGGTAGCAAACCTATTTATTTTTTATCACATGCGCGCATATAAATGCCTCAAGCAAAATTTTATTTTTCTAGCATTGCCAGCAAAAATATATAATATTTTTATTAAAATAAAATTAATAATTATTTTAAAATCAAATGTAGTTTAAAATTAACATCCCTATTCAAAAGTAGATGCGAATAAACGGTGGCATATGGCACCGAAATCACATGCCAGTCAAGTCCAGCTCTCGATCCTGCCTTCGTCGTCATTGAAACAATACGGCTCATTGATATCACAAGTCCATAATACATAACAAACAGTGCATTTTCCATGCAACCAGCAATGAGCTTCGTCGCTGAACACAATT
This sequence comes from Germaria angustata, assembly GCA_963681545.1. Taxonomy (NCBI): domain Eukaryota; kingdom Metazoa; phylum Arthropoda; class Insecta; order Diptera; family Tachinidae; genus Germaria; species Germaria angustata. Next base: position 30,752,033 of record OY812999.1, on the reverse strand, counting down.
TTCCGATGGACGATGCACTTTCTTAACCGATAATGAATTTTGATAATAAAATGCAATAATCTGCAAACGTTGTTCGTTTGTAAGTCGATTCATGGTTAAATTATAGACCAAACTGGACATGTTTAACAGTAACATGTTACACGAAAACAGATGAGCTGCCAAAAACAAAGTGAATAAAAATCACCCTTTATGTATCTGTACAACCATTACCACAGATGTAAAATGGTAATTTGATATTTTTATTGGAAGTTCAAAATCATATTAAAAAATAAGTTTAAAAATAACGTAATAAGTATTTAAATTGAATCAGTAAAATAATCTGAAGCAAAATCTTAATTGGTCTTAATAATCTCATCATAAATTTTATTTTTAGAAAAAATAAAATACTTTTATTTTCTTTAAGTTTTCCTCTAACGTTTCAATTTGTATTTTTTTTTTTATTTTGTGCCTTGCAAAAATATAATGTTACTGCCTTTAATGTATTCACATGAACAGCAGTCAATTATGTGCTTCAAATGAACATTTCTCCTTTAAACACTCTCACACATACGGGACATATACGTAGTTACATGTGTGCGTGTGTGTGTTATGTTTCCTTAAGTACGCATTAAAGCACAAATATAACAAGTTAAATAAGCATTCTTATGCGACGACGACACCCAACGAAACACACGAAACAAATCGTGAATGCATGTGTTTCTGTTGAAAGTGTGTGCATTTCGCAACAGTAAGTGTATTAAAAAGCACCGGATATGCGGTACTAGAGTGATTTAATGTGAATAAAAGTGCATAAAAATATAATGGATTCATGTATACGAGTATGTCTAACATTAAGCAAAAAAAATATCCTTCTTCCATAATTCTTATCAAAAAATTTCTTTCAAAAAATTTAAACTTGCAAAAGTAAAAGAAAACGGTGGCAAGTCGTATATAAGTTGTTTATTGTATTATTTGCATTAAAATGTTCAAAGTCTACCCTGGTTATATAAATATTTTTTTAACAGGGTGCAAAAGTAATTTCAAAATTTGAACTGGTTGCCATTTTATTATAAATGAAGAGAAGAGATCGGTTTTCATAAAAAAAATATTCCTGAAGTGTGCATCGATCCATGGTTTGTTGAAAACTAATTCTCAATATATATACGCCATAAATGTCAAATGCAAAAATGAAAGCAAATTCAAGAAATGACATTACCACTGCGCCACCCTGTTGAATTATCCAAATTTTTCATATTATATTTGTATGTTGACTGTCTTGTAAACAGGCTAAAGTCTAATGATAAGTGGGTTAGCACCAAAAAAACGTCGGACATTTAGGCAGCTAAGCAAACAAGAAGTAACTTCTTTTTTTAAATTATTGATTGAGATAAAATTTCGAGCTTGAATTTTGAGTCGTGCCATTTTCTGGCGAATCTATTACTCTTTTCCCCTTTGAAAACAAACCGGAACTAAACCTTCATTACTTGAAAAAGAATTCAAAACGGAAAGAAATCAAAGTAAATTACTGTACATCCTTCTTTACTTTGTACGAATTTATTGCAAAGGAATGAGAATTTTTCGACAATACTTAATTGTATTTTCCAAGCAGCCACTTAAAAATAAGCTGAGGTCTTCCAATGCAGATATTCAAGGGCAATGGCCATACCCATAGTATCACAAAAACCCTCCTGATTTGATAGTGTGATATGCCTATATATATGAAAATATTTACTACGCATTTACCTGTAATCAAGCTCTCAATTTAACTTAGTGTGCAGAAAGCGAAGCAAGTAGAAAAAACTTGAGTGCCACCTAGACTTCAAATATCAAAGGAAAATAATGTCGTTGAAATATTGAAATCTCTCTTATCCACACAGTTAGTTCGACATTCCATCATAATTCAAATCATATACATATTTCTATTCTGCATTCGTGCTTCCAATGATTTCCTTGTTGGCTGTAAGTGAGTCAACGTACAACGTATTAACGTATGTCACAGAGACGGGAATGTCGCAGCGATCTTTGCAAAAATTCATAGACTAAAACCAATTTATATAAGTTGTTACATTAAATGAAAACTTGGTCTTTCCAATCGATATGCTTAAATTTTTGCGAACAAAGGAATTCTAAATATATCAGCAGTTATGGGAAGTTGTGATTAAACAGAGAATATAATTTTATCGGCTTTTTACTTTTTATAATTTATAATAGACTGGTGCCCCATAATTTTTATACACTTTGCATCGCTGGGGATTTTCTATACTAAATGGCTTAATGTTAAATGCCTTGTATTGTTGCCATAAAGTTTGATGATGGCTCCGCATTATGGTTTAGTGTATCCTCTTATCTTCGTTAATTATTGTCTTGTAGTATTTTCCCAAAGTTTCTAATTAAACTTTATGCTTGAAAATAAAATTATGAAATAAAAGCTGTGCTTGTGGAACTCCGGCTTCATTTGATGACTTGAGAATCAGAAATCATCTTATTTAATGATAAATTTTAATCCAGTTGGAGTCCTTTTCATTAACTATTGAGTGTTTTTCGGCCAATTTTGTTTCAGTTTATGAATTAGTTCCAATTTTAGTCTAGTCTAACAGCTTTCCATTACCTTATAAGTGCATCTGTCTACAGTTAAATTCTTAATAAAACCCACATTACTATTCTATTCGCATTTGCAGGTGTATGCACATGTTCTCTTTTTCCTGATAATGGGTCATTTATTAAGGCTGAGGACCAGCAATGAATTTGTAGAACTACAGCAACAAAAACCTCAAATGCAATACAAAATAATTCTCAATGAAATGGGACCAAGAAATCAAATATGTCCCAACAAAATTCCATGAAGTAATTCACAAAGAAAATGGAATTGTTCCCTAATCTGAAAATGAAAGGAAACCTAAATTCTTGAACTTTTCATAACAAAAGTGCTCCCATGTAAAAAAATTGCATAAGTCCCAATGGTATAAAGTCCGAGAAATCCGAAATAAGTCCAACCTGCAAAAATACTTTAGGAAGTTTAGCTGCCCACCCAACCGAAGTAGAGTTCTAAAAAAACCTTGGAAAGTAATTTTTTATTAAATTTTTTTTTTTATTGAACTAACAAGAAGTATTCAAATCTATAGTAATCATCGTCAAGTTTCTCGTGTCCGGCTAAGAGCAAGGGTGTTCCCCTATTGCTAAGAATATTGCGGGCGAGCGGGTGGTACTCAAGTTTCATAGTGTTCGTTGTCATATGGTTTGAAAGCGCAGTTTTTACAAATGGAACGTTTAAATCTCTATAATGAGGAATTTCTTTTATATACAAATGAGCGCTTGTAATCGTACTGAGGATATTATTTTGTCGCCTTTGAATTTTGTTATGATCCCGTAGAATATTGGTTTTAAAATTCAATACGTAACGTAACGAACGCTTGCTGTTGGCTAATTGTGTTCATAGTCGTAGATTCTGTCTAACGGTTGCCGGCAACAGCAGCGATGTTCTTGGTCCAAGGAGCAATACAGGCAATTCGTTCGAATTACTCGTACATCAACTTTGGGCCTTGTTATACTATGGGGCCCTTGAAATCAGTTACTGCCAACTACGATGACATCCGCATCCATATTTTTCTCTTTTTCATGATTATTATTTTCCAGGCAAGGAAAATCTATCATATCAACCAACACTTCAGCTTTGTTTGAGTTTAAAAAAATGTCTAGAATAATATTCCAAGATTAAGGCAAGTTATTGTCCTGTTGTTTTTGAAAATTAATGGCATTTTAATTTTTGAAAAAAGAGCAACATTTTATTGCTCAAATAATAAAAAAAAATTAGCTTATCGGTCTCATTTAAAATCTTTAACTTCCTTTTTATAAAAATCCCTTCTTCCTTTTGAGAGGGCACAAAATGTTACACTTTTTTTTTTAAAGCGAGAACTTAATTACAATTTTAATTCCCTGATAATGAAAGTCACTTTATTGAAATTTTTTTTATAAATCATGTATACTAAAATTTCCAGCCCTGTCTCCATCTCTCAAACACACCTCTTATACCCTCTTTTTCTTGGCTGTCACACGTCAGGAAATGTGAAACTTTTTTTCTTGGAGTGAAATTTCATTAATATTTTTATATTGCGATTTTGCTTTTGAAACATTTGCTGTATATGAAATATATGGCTTTGAAAATATTATTTTTATAAATGTTGAAAAGTTTTTCTGACGTAAAATTTTCATACATACATACATAATTATAAAAGTTATGAAGCAGTACGTATGGTAATCTATTAGATAAACAATTTTTGTATCAAAGAAGTCATTGCATTTAAAATTTTGTTGTTTTAAATTGGAATTTTTATAAAAATAATTCATATAAATGCACACTTATTTTTAAGCAAAGCAAATTATTTATACTTTTTAAATATTCTTTTACTTCCCTAAATTTCATTATTTTCTTATTTACACAAACAAAGAGGACATTTGCATACATTCTAACAGCAACCATTCTTCATTTAAGGGGATAAACCTATTAACCACGATTTATTTCTAAGACAAACAAAAAAATAAGTGCCATCCTTTTCATAAGGATAGGATAGGAATTTACTCTTTTATTTTAAATTTGCCGTGAACGCTAAAGGATTTGGACGCTTCATTTGTATTAGAATTTTTAAGAAAATTTGTGCATTCCTTAAACGTAACTCTCTTAATGCCGCAAATCCTTGGGTTATATGATCATTTATGTTCACATTTTTCAAATGTGTTAAAATTTTTACTCTTATTTTTACAATATATTTTTTATTTTTATGCATAAAAATGTATGTATGTCTGAATGTGCGCTGAGGATATTATCGATTAGATTGGAATTTGCTTTTAGATGTGTCATTATCATTCCATTGTCACAGGCTGATTGTTTGTTAAGTCAATTTTATTTCCAAACCAATATACTTACATACGAGTTTATTTTATTCAATGAAGGTAATGTTACAAAAGTAAAGTCGACCATGTTGTTATAAATCAAAACAAAGGAGATCTGTTTCCATAAAAAGTTTACTTGAAACTTATATCGCTTAAATTTCCACCTCCCGTGTTGATGCATAATTGCGCTCGTTTTATGGCATTTTGAATTGTTACTCGCAAAACAACTGGTTCCAACTCGATAGTTTCGTCTCCAATGATGGATCCTAAGAGGTTTGTGGTTTGTTGTGGTAAACGCGAGATTTGAAAAAGTCCTGCAGGAAAGTATGTTAGCGAAATATAAATGCAAACATATGCAATACAATAAAGTCGTACGAGCAAACATACTCGTATCTTAATTATAAAAAAATTAAAGTTTTTAAACATTAGCTGAATGGAATGGGCGTCATTATCAGTTATAGTGTGTATATTTGATAAACTTCTTGCACCGATACAATTCGCACTGACAATCGCTTGGAGAGGCGCACTGTGACACATTTTGCAATGCACGCGTTCAAAATTACTTGTTGCATTTTCACCAATTTTAGATTTTATCAAAAATGGTATGAATCTTCATACTTGTCAAGGTGGCTTTCCATTATGCAACAAGTATTTAAATTAAAAAAAAAAAAATATGTGCAGAGTGAAGTAAATCGTACAGTGTGAACTTACGATAGATCTAGCGATCTGGAAGGACAATTTAAATTTCCAATACAAAAGATCACTTGGCCTAAAAATTATTATTTAATTATTTAGCACAAACCAGAAAGTGCGACTTATTAATTGTATCGTTTCGTTATTAATGTTTTAGTTGATGACTTAAAATTGCTCTTTCGTTGGATTTTAAAAACTCAAATAAATTTAGTAAAAATAGAATCACTTTGTTATTACGCTAATAAAATATATTCACTTGTTCGAGCTTATGTTGCAAAACCGACTCTATTTATTAATTTTTTTTTTTTATTTCAATAGACAATTTCATTAATTCTTTTTTATTATTATTTTTAATATCGCCGATGTGCGGAATAAAGCTGCCTCTAATACCAGCAAAAGACTTTTTTTATCAATGAAAATAGTCGAAATTACAAAATCCAGATGCCCGCTTGCAAATAACGCACGAAATGTGTCCTTAATTATTAAGAAGTTAAGGAAAAACGAAAACTTAAAAAAAATTAATATCTCGCTCGTTTATTTCGAATTAATGCAAGTGCTGAAGTTTACAACTTTAAAGGAAAGCAAATGGTACGAGTTTATTCCCACTGATAAGTATTTTATAATTAATGGAAAGTCATTAACAGGCTTTTGCTGGAATGATAATGCGAACACGTTTTTACTTTAATTCAATATAGAAAAGGAAATCATGGCCATATACATATGAACATGCATAAAATATGTTCAGGATTATTTCTGCAATTTTAACATTTCATTCTCGTGAATTCGCCTCAACCACACCATTTTTACTAAAGTAATTAATAATCGATGAATCAAAAAAAAAAAATATCCTTTTTTGTACAACGACTGTGATATGTTTGAGCAAAAATGTGTCTACTGTTTGGGCTCATGTGTTTGTTTCATTGCGTGAGAATATCACATTACGGATACTAAAAATAAATCATAAAGAAAATTAATGAGCTTTATTTTTTATTTGGAATATTTATTGTTAAGCCAAAGCAATTACGATTATAATATTTAAAACTTAATTACTGGTGATGACAAATTGCTCAGTATTGTTTTTTTTTTGTTTCTTAGTTGATATACAGATCTATTGTTTTATTTACTTGTGTAAACTTAAAAAATTACAATGTTAACGCTTTTACATTAGTCTAGATTTTTGCTAATTAATGTTCACTTTGTTGGGGGAAGTGCCACACAAGTCAATCTTGTTCTATAGGACAAGAACTTGGGTGACCTCTCATGTCACATCATGAAGGCATTAATAACGAAACTAAAAAAGAAGACGCTCCCTTTCGTTAGTGCTAAATTGAAACGTGATTAGCAAAAATAAATTCATTTGGTGTGTTCTTTTCTTTAAAAAAGTGTAAAAAAGTTTGCCCTTAAAAAAATAAAGGGAACTTAATGTTCGCTAATATGTGCTCGGACTTACTAAAAAGAAACATACAACCTTGTGATACCTCTTTTTTTAATTGGGGGACATGGTCCCTCGTTTTACATTCGGAATAGAGTCCTTTGAGAGTTTTACATACGTAATAAATATTTCTGTAAACGGAATTATAAGCACATATTCACGTACCTCTTATGCACATAATTGAATATGGCTACTTTGATGCAACATAGTCATAACTAGAAAAAAGGCAAATTTGGCGTTCGGCAAGTAAAGTTTTTAAGGGTTTAGCATCCGTTTCGAAGTTATTGGTAAAACTTAGATTTAGCTTCAGATATAATATTCGCTTTGAATACATCATATTGAGCATTTTAACAGCAACTGTCAACTGAAGTTATAACTATAAAAACTCTACTTAAATAGGGGTTATTTTATTATATTTATTATAAGTATATGACAGTGATGAAATCAAAATGAGCGTAATGAATATTTTCAACAATATTTTTTCTTTGAGTGTAATTTTAGCTGTTTAGTGTATTTTGGAGTTTTACTTACATGTCTTAGCGTTTGCAATCCTGCAAAAAATATCGTCATAAAAATGGGAAACACGTTTTATATATAAGCGACATTGCCGCAATGTGATGTCTTTTTCTTGCCAACAACAGAACAAAAATACTTGCTTGAAATACGTAATGACCATTTATTCTAATTTATTTATTAATTATAAAATTTTCACACAAAATGGAAATAGAACAAAAGGAAATCTGTGCAAATAGTTGACCATATTTGAAAAAGGGTAGTACTAACACTGAAATAATTACTGTCAAAAAAAGGGATAGACATCTATCATATCGAAAGTTTGGAAAGAACTTAATAACTCGAGAAAATAATGCAATTTCATATACATTACTTCACAAAATAAAATTTTAACTTGACTAAGTTCTAATGATTGATGTCTTGTAGAGAGGACTGAAAAAATATACGTGTATCGACTTTATACTGAAGGACTGATTATGTAAATGTTGCTGTAAACGTTCCATAATGTCAGAACGCTTGGCGGTAACAAACAAAGAACTATTAAATTGTATTCTAAAAAGTTTAATTTCCATGTAACAATTTTTAATAAATTTATTAAATTTATAATATTTATTTTTGGCTTTAAGGTTTGCTTCTTTAACGATAAGGCAAAGATACCGCCTTAGAAAGTGTTCGCCAACGGTAGGTCCAATATTTAACTGATGTAGCAAATTTGGCAGTTTTTCGACTGTATTGACACCTTTATTGTTGCAACGGTCACACGGTTCGGTTTACAGGGTTCTACTTAAACATTACCTTGGCTCATAAGCATTTTATTAATCAGTTTATACCAAAATTTCATTAATGCCACGTAACAAAACCATCAAGCTTTATTCTATGAAGATGGGTAAAATTGCTCAAGCAAAAACAATCAGATGCTCCCCTTAAGAAAATCATTATTTTCTTTAAGATAATATTATTTCGTAAATAATCACAGCATATTAAACTCTTAAACAAAATTTATTTACAACTAAGATTTTAATCAAAACACACTTTTAATTGAACTAACAATTTGACTTCTTAGTATCAAGATCATAAGTTTTTCTATTTCATTATATACTTCTATGTCATTTAATTTAAAGAAAAATCATAATAAATACGAGAGAATTAGTTACTTGATTAGAATGTAAGTAGTTCAAGTACCATGGAACAGTTTGAAGCAAAATATGAAAAATAAAACGCACGAAAAGTTTATTACTCATGCCAATGCATTGAAACTTTTCAAGGAATAAATAGAAAGAAAAGAGCAATCGTGGATGCTCTTCATAAAAATGATTGCGAATTTGTTGCAAGAACTACTTTTTTCAACAGAAAACAAATTGATGAGCTGAGTTTATTATGTACAATAAAAAATGGTAAAGAACACATGGTAATAGAAAAATACAGCAGCAGGAAGATTTGAATTTTGAAGTTGGATGATTTTATTTATCTTGTTTTTATTGTTGCTACTTTTTATATATGTTAAGGAGCAGTGAATTCTTTACAAGTTCTTGTTGAAATACTTACGTTAAAAGTGGAATACGAAATCTGCGTAATAAGGTTATATTATGAATTACGTAGTCATATATACGCAAGGAACCTTTCCGCAAGTAGTTTCTGTAGTAGTTTAAATTTATGAAATGACACTGATAAAAGCTTTTTCAATAGTCAAATGGCTTGCGTTTTGTAATTGTTAGATAACGCAAGGGGACACAGAAAACTCTTCCAAAACATTTACTATTCTTATAATTTATGGTGAAGTAAGAAGGGCTGATTATAACGGCCACATTAGCCTTTCACTAGGAAGTGTAGTTTTTAAAATATCTTAAGATAGAATCTTACAGAATTTTTAGCACGCCCTCGCTTAATATTTACGAATGGTCCTCCAAATAATAAAATATTTCATGGATTATTAGCCAGTAAAAATTGTTCTTTAATTAGAGTGGAGACATATTGGTGTCAGGATATCTTACTATTATTGCAAGGATATTAATTAATTTTATTGGTCTAGTCCTTAAAAGCTATTTTGTTGCTATTGTTCCTGAAATCAATGATTCTGTTTCCGCAAATGGCTTTTGATTTTTCTAAACATCTCTCGTATATGAGGTGCTTTAAATTTTCAAATGTCATTCAAAATATATTCGTTTCTAATCATTAATTCAATCCCTCTGAGAAACCAATGTTGCACGAACAATTCAGAAAATTAGGTTCAACAGGCAGCTTTTGGACACTTGAGTCCATAATTTTGTACCTTTGTGATATCCGAAATAAATTGAGAGTGAGAAATTAAAAAGAGAAGGGCAGGTATCTAACATGCATTCTAGTACATTAGCCACTAGTCTACGAGAGCACCTTACAATTCAGAAAATCCTTGTTATTTTGTGGTGATTATATGGGTATGGTTAAAGGGTATAGTAATAATCCTATCGCGTAAAAATATTTAATTTTTGTGTAAACAATAGCTACTTTGAGTACGGGGGACGGTTCGATAGGTCCTTGACTTTTGGAATTTTCCGCCTCTTTTGCTGAAAAGGCAACTGCTGCCTAAAAAAATCATCACCAAAACCAAAGCTGAGCTTGATAAATACTATGGAAAATCATCAATTTTAATGGTATAAGTGTTTTTTTTTTTCTTTCGGAAGATGCCAAACGTTATTGATGCCCAATTAAGATCTCGATGGATGCCCAATTAAGATCTCGAAAGTGAGGGAGATTGTGGAAGGCACATTCATATAATATGGCTCAGCAGCTCACAATCGACCACAAACACAATCGTGTGACAACTTCGTGGGATTGTTTGGCGTTGTTCAACCTCAATATGGACGAAAGTTTGCGCCATTTTGTAACCGTAGGCAAACCGTCGATCCACCACAACACAACAGAGAACAAACAGCGTTAGAAACAGTCGTTTTCTCAGGGTAAATCGGCGTTAAAGATGGCTAAGTTGGGTTTGTCAGCCATTAAAATCATGGCGACTGTCTTTTTGGATGCAAGCGGTATAACTCACATTGACTGCCTTCAAAAGGTTGAATAAGCCAATGGCCAACTTGGGGGATTTTGAAACAAAGGGAAACATATTTTAGTACTTTTGCACTGAATCACTCATAAATATTATGTGGCACTATCACTATTGCTAGAGACCTGAGATTCGGCATGTAATCAATAAAATAATAATTAGAGAAAAATCACAAAATAAGCACATTTTCTAGGGGCACTAGGGTGCATCATATTGGTATAGGATACCTCCATTATATCTAGAGAGCTAATAAATTAATCATAAAAACCAAAATCAGAACTTTTAGTATAAGGGCACCAGTCACTTCTGCTATAATTAAGAAATGTAGAATTTGTATACAGTAAAAAAATGGGAACTTCTCACTAAGGATCACAAGAATGTCCTTTATTTGTAGGATTTTTACTTTCTTTATGAATTGACATGCATTCATGTTACGAAGGGTTGGAGGGTAAAGTTTTCGTTCTTTTAATAGTTCATTTCTTATACGCAATTTGTAGCCTGCATATAGAAATTACAGTTTTCCAAGGACTCAGGGAGTACTATTCCTTTTTACGACTTTCCAAGTGACGCAGTCATCATCATACTAAATAACACAACCGCCTGTAAACTTTAACTTAAAAATAGTTCTATACTTAGATGCATATATATACTTAAAAAATAATAATAACCGTCAGATTTGCACAAAAGCTTAAATGTAACAATGAACCTAAGTCCCTCTCCAAAAATGTCGGCCAAGTTGTTTAAAAGTAAAACACCATTTCATTTCTAGGCAGCCTGTTTGCCTTGCAAAACTTTTCTCCGGGATTCTTTCTCATATTAGAAACGTAAGAAATAAAAATAATTAATAATTTCACTTTTACCGGCCGAAAAGTTTTATTACGAACTTGAAATTATTTTCTCATTTATGATTTTGATACATATTTAATTGATAACTTTTGAGGCAATGAAAATGTTATGCCTTAAGAAGAATAAAAATTATAAGAAACTTAAGCAGGTGTGTGATAAAAATCGAATGGAAATGAAAAAAGTTGTTAGGAAAACCACCTCAAGTCCAATTCGATTTAATTTTCCATTATGTTCCAAGATATTCAAATAACAAAGGGTGTGTAGAAAACGAGATTTAAATTTTTTTCATCATATTCAAATGTGGTTGGAATATATATATTTATGTATTTATTTTCTCTAATTTTCTTGATAAATTTTTTTCTAATCCTGCTAGTGCTTTCTACAGCTTTTGTTACCAAAAATGCAAATTCGTACTGTCCCGCAGAGCCGACTTAAGTACTTGCAAATTATCTCGATGTATTTACATGATATTTTTGTGATTATACACTTTATCCGTGTAGCAATTTCACTCATGTGATTAATGGTATTTATGCTTAAAAGGAATTAGAAGCAGTACTAATGTTTATTATAAACAGCTGCTGTCCAAAGGCAGATATGAATTTAGTTTAAAGATGGTAAAAACGATATTATATAGTTTAAGTTAAAAGTAATTTGTTTTAAGCTGAGCAGAGTACGTGTATATAAACCTCATGGCATTAAAAAATAATATAAACAATCACATGTGCAACAAAAAAAATATCATGGGAAATAATTAAATTTTAATACTTAATATTGAAATTTATTATTCGGGAGAATATCCCCACTAATCGTTAGAAACAATTAGTTTTTTTTTTTGCAAAATCCATTGAAAAAATATTTGTTGTGGCTTTACCTCTTCATATGCCGACATTTCATTGGTTGCTAAAACCAAATCGTCAGTGAAGTTTAAGCAGTTTGATAACATTCACAGACGATTTGGTTTTAGCAACCAATGAAATGTCGGCATATGAAGAGCTAAAGCCACAACAAACATTTTTTCAATTAAATTTTAATTTTAAACGTAATTTCTTTGTCGTATGCCATGATAGTTTCAGACGTTTGGACAAAATTTACTTTCGCACAAGTTAGAAGTTTCAATGGGGTTTCATTAGCCGGATGAGAAACTCCAGATAGTTCCTTGTCTCCCAATATATCAAGAATATTTTTAAAATTGCTATTTGAGCCTGTAAATGTAACAAATCCGCAATAAGACCATATAAATATCGCGCCTTTACTGCCACAGCGTTATAAATCAAAAGACCCACATATCTTTCTTTATATTTTGGCCACCTCTTGAGAGAAAAATATTATTAGTTCTTCCATTTAGTTGTGTGTAAATTGAAAATTGTACAATTATTTTCTTTAGAATTAATTTTTTTGAGGCAATACGTTATTGAAATGAATGAGCTATACTTTTCGCATTAGAGGAGAAAATTCCAAATTTCTCTATCTGCCCCTGTTACCCTTTCGATCGAAACATATATCACGTATATACGTATTTAGCTTCAGCAACCTTCTCTATCCTGGGAATAGGTCGCTTGCACTTATGATTATCATTATCATGGAACACTACGCGATCGACCGTGTGTCGCAGCATCTACTCATATGCCTGGGAATATGTTACTCCCTGGAGTGTCTCAGATAAGTGCCACTAAGGAATTTATTGAGTTTTGTGAGAAATTCTCGGGAACTCGAAGTCCGGAATTCTGCGGGGGAAATATAGGGTGTCACTTAGTCTTCTAGCCGTCACAATGAGCCTTATGGCCACCGAGTGTACTCGAAACACCCGTTAAGAGCTGACATGCCAACCTAACCTACACCGGTAATCCAGTGTAATTTTCAAGGAAAATAAAAAACAAACAAATGCAATTTTTATAAGATTGAATGGATCTTCAGTTTCCAGATGTGGCAGCAGTTTTTGGTTTAAAAGTACAATGCTTAAGAAGTTTTCAAATATTATAATTTTAATACCCAAAAATTTTGTAATGCGACTCCTCAAACTCACATTAATAACTTACGTCTCTATAAATTATTAAAAGTTTTCTAAAACACGAGTATATGGAAATGCAGAAGTGGTGAACAGGTCTTTATATACATTGTACTGGTTGCTTAGGCCAGCTCGCCCAAAATGGTTGTAAGAGTTAGAAATATCTTTATAGCAAACACTCATTATACTTAATGAGAATTCCGACAAACAGTATCAAAACCAACAGGAAATTTCTTAATATACCATGTTTTTATATTATTTTACTTTGCTTAACTCTAAACAGATCAGCTTTCTCCAACTCCAATTGTAGTTGTAAGGGGTGTTCCACAATAAAAAAAATTTTATATAAAGTGTTGCCGACAAGTAATTTTTAAGCGTACAGTCGCATATAAAAAAATCATTTGTTGGGAATTTTTCATTTACAATTCATTCAGGACTTGTAATATGCTTTTTCCAAACGATATTGATTGTACTTTAAAAGACACGAGAATTTTCAAAGACAAAAGCTATTTATATTAAATCAATATGATTAGTTAATCGCACCAGGAAACAACTGTTCAATAACAACGTTCAAAGTGAACGCTTGAATGGATTAAATATTGCTAAAAAACCAATCAAAGGAATATATATAAGTTTAGCTTAATGTGAAAAAAAATTGTCCAGCCGTCCAACTGACCAAGGCATTATCCATCACCTGTGTGAAATTGCTAACAGCTGCAATTCTATTGTTTGTCAATTGCTTCCAACTATTGCCCACACAAAAATTTGTGAAAGACGCGCGCTGTACTCAAGTAAAAAATTTTCCCACAGAATTGTTCAAAATTTTCCTTAATTTGAACAAACTTTCCCTAAAACCGGGTTAAATATACTTGCGCAGATCTCGGAAAAACCACACTCAAGAATAGTTCATATGGTCACATAATGAAATCCTTATATATAACGAAAAAGAGATTGCCGCATATTCATAATCACATCTTTAATTTGAAACTAGTTAAGGTGAGACTTAAATTTAGCAATCAACTTATAATTCAGTTCATATTCGTAGTCACTTTTTACACAATAAGAGAAAATTATCTCTACTATTTATAGATAAAAGGGAATTTTGTGTAGAAATACCGATACCTCTTATGAATAGGGCATAAAATTTAAAGTTTTTATCGATTAAATGGAATCTTATTTTCAGTTAATACTCTTTAGGAGTTTTAAATGCACAAATAATTTCCTTTTCTTGTTTTCAAATACATATATGTATATATTTTTAAAGTTCAAAAATGTTTGACAATATCACATTGTATTTAAAAGAAGCACATCTCTAATTTGTTCTTTACTTAGCATTTACACATGAAAGTGGAAGTTGAAAAACACTTAATTACTAACACATTGGTATTTTTGTTACTTTAAGCTCAGATTGTTGGACATTTTCTGCAAGAAAAATCACAAAGATACAAACAAAGCTGCCCATTGCAAAAATTATATAAAATATCGGGATTGTGATATAGAATGATGATAATTTTAACTTCTTTTGCGTATACACATGAATAATTCCAATATAAACAATACAATTTTTGTTGTTTTAGTACATACATTTCATGGAAATGTATACAAATAAATACTAGTTTCAATGCTTTCCCTAAATATCAACCTGAGTAATGTTCTTGGCAACTCTGAATGGCATTCTTCTTCTTATTTTCCAACTTTTGCGAGAAGAACAGTTTTAGCAATAAGTGGTCCCTTTAACGACATTTTGAAAATGAACTTTGACTATCCTGTGTAAACCTTCAAGAAATTTTCATCGCATTCCATTATTTCTTTGAAATTTTCACTGTAATACGTATATGCAACTTTCACGAAAGTACTTGCATGTGTAAATGCAGTGTTATTTATATTTATAGGGCTGTCAAATGTGTTTTAAAACTACAATTTAAAAAATCAAAAGTTTGTTGTGGCTTTAGCTCTTCATATGCCGACATTTCATTGGTTGCTAAAACCAAATCATCAGTGAAGTTTAAGCGGTTTGAAAACATTCAACCTCGGATGTTTATGCCACATAAATCAAATACAATATGAGAATTTCAATATTGCATATGAATTACAACAAATACATAATCACACAACAAACATATGAAGAGCTAAGGCCACAACAAACTTTTGATTTTTTCTATGCATTTTGCAAAAGCTCTAATTGTTTCTAATCATTAATTGGGGAGAGTATCCCAAATAATGAATTTCAATATTAACTACAAATTAAATAAAAAATAAATATTTTAAATAAACTCCTTTAAATACGAGTAAATATGTTCATGTGCTTGTGCATTTATATATGATAAAGAAATAAAATTTATTTAAACATTTCGATTAAGGAACAGGCTTATAATTGCTCTCCAACGTTTGCTTCTCTGGCAACTATAGAAAGGTTTCATGGCATGCAAAGTCCCTTAATTGCATAAGTACCAGAAAATATGTATGTATGTATGTACCATATCTAGAAGCACGTATGACAACTTCACGCAGGAGCATAAACCTAAAAACAAAGTTTATGTCTTAGGTAAAGCCTTCTGCTTTTGCACAGACACAACAGCGATTACATCCTTGGCGATGGCATTAGGAACTAAACTCGAATCACCAAATTAATTGTTATTTTTACTCAGAAATGCCTTTAGTTTCAGCGTAATTTCAGCTTTTATTTTTAAGCTTGAGCATTTGAGCAATTAAAAAGAAATTTATGAAATAGTTTATAATAGTAATTGTAGAAATAACAAGATATTAAAAATGTCTGCATTATAATGGCTTATATCCTGTTTTTGAAAACTAAGGATATATGGCGAGCATTCGTTTTCATGCATTTTTTTATCGACAATAATATTCTGTTCTTGATACTGTAATGTTTTCTCCTTCACTGTTGTTAAAGAATTTGGTTTTTGAAAAAGTCAGTAATATGAATTTATTTATGGGGATACATGTGCAAGATGGTTTATGCAAAGTGAAGCATATTTTTTTCTACTAAATCCACAACAGCAATGCAAACAATTGTAATCCATGTTGCCACATCTTCAACTGAAGCTGTTGCTGTCGCTGTGGTTCTTTTTATATCGAATTTTAGCTAAAAATAAATTTTAATACACACTGACAGTTTATCATTGTCATCAACATGCAACATCATCGCTATCATTCCTTATACGAGGGAGAGATAAACAATAAACAATGAAATGAAGAAAAATATCAAATTTTATACAAACAAGCATAAATACATAAACAAGTACAAAGTACGCACACAAACGTAATACTGAAGAGTAAAAATATCCTTCACTTTATGCTGAATACAAAATAAATACGTGTGTGCACCTCCTCCCTATTGACACACTCCCATTCAAATGCATACACATCATAATACGTTTCGAGTAGTTGTGCATATTATTTGTGAAACTAATAAAATAATCGTACTGCTGCTGTTGTTGTTTGCATGTTTACACAGCGATATTAAATAAGTAGAAAAAAATAACATCTCACAATGTTATCATATGCTTGTAACTTATGTACACATACAATACATATGTACATGTATTTTTATTTTCATATATAGGAGTAACAACAAAGTGTCAAGATATGCATGCCACAAAGAAGCGAAATAAAAAATCAGGACTTAAGAAATATCCTCCAACTTTACTGGATAATTTGAACAACATAAAGTGAAATTTATTTCTTTTCCGGTAAACAACTGAATGAAAAGACTAAACTTTTGATTCGTTTTGAAATATTCCTGAAAGCAAATGCTACTACCACCACCAGAGGTTTATTAAACAATATATACATATGTCCTTTACAGGACTTCCGCCCATTAAATATTTTCACATATTTAAAATGAGTAAAACTTTATTATTATATTATTTTACGCTAATAAGCCAATTATGAAAAACAAGGCTTTTTTGCTGACATCCATTCATTCATAGCAAATACAATATTAATTTATATTTGCTCAGTTCACAAGTTATTGCATGAGTTATAAGTCATCGGATGCTGCAAATGTTGTTGATACGTAAACACTTGCTAAAATACGTAAAATAAAATGGCTGCACTTTCATTAAAACTTTAATTGAAAGTGTAAAATTAATAACTTTAATTGTAAAAAATCAGATCATATAAATAAAAAAGAGCTCATGAAAAAATTATTTAATAGTGTAGAATTGATAACACTAATTGGAAAAAATTATATTGATCAAATAACCACCTCCCGAGTTGATGCATAATTGCGTTCGTTTGACGTCGTTTTCAGTTGTTAGCTTTCGCCACTTGCAACGTTCAAGGGATCTATCACAACGCGAGGTTTCAAACAGCCGCAGAGCACGAAGTCTGGTGCTGTTAGATCCAACGATCTGAAGGGCCAGTTCAGATCCCTAAGTGAAAGATCGAAATCTTCATCGTTTCCCGAGCTGTGTGAGCAGTTGCTCTGTCCTCTTAAAAAAAACAATGATCGATACTCAATGCAACAATTTGTGGCAAAAAAATTCGTTTAGCATCTGCCTGTTACGCTCACCGTTTGCAGTTACGATGGTGCCATCGACGTCTTCTAAAAATATAACGTCCAATCACTTTTTCACTGCAAATGCAGTGCCAAACCGTAACTTTAAGGGCATGTAATGACTCTCCCTTTAATTCATGTGGACACTCTGTGCCCTAGAAACGCAAACTCTGTTTGTTAAGTGGAAATGGGTTTCGTCGCTCCTTATGATTTTTAGACTGACCTTCGTAGACTAGTAGGTAGTGTACTAGACTCATAGTGCGAAGGTCCCAGGTTCGAATCCTGCCGCAGAACTCTGGCAATTTGAAAGGGAGCGCACAACAAGCCTTCACTGGCTTAAGTGTATGTCGTATGACATGGGCTATCACACCCCTCCTATCAACCTAACCTAACCTAACCTATGATTTTTAATACGAAATCATTCTTCTTTTATGTCAAGTTTAACAGAGAAGGTCAGCAATCGGAAATTCGTGAGCAGTTTGCACTTTGTAGGGGAATATTTTCAAATTCTAATTATATGCATCATTGTCTCGTTCAGATTCTCTTTGACGTGGCGCCAACAGAAGCAATATTCTCGGTCAAACGGGCAATACGAGGCCGCCTATTTGTTGCGACATCTTTAGTACACACAATTTGTATAAGGTGCTCACCGAATATCTTAATTGTTCGAGCACTAGGAATACGCCGACAGAGAAAACCAGGACGAAATTCACGATGTAGACTAAAAATTTGTTAAATAAGCAGTAGCAATATGCCCAAAGTTTTGAGTTGTACATCATTTCACGACTTCTTTACAACAAATTATCTTGTATTTCTGTACCATAAATGTCAAAGCTCAATGACATTTGGTACCATTTGCAAAAATGGCAGCCAATTCAAATTATGACAGATTCTAAAATAGTAATAGTTCTTTCTTTTAAGAGCAAAGGAAGCTAGAAGTAACTGGAATGGAAAATGTGTATTTCCATTTCTAATGACACTCTAGTGAAGAGTTTTCAGTGAGAACAGAAAATTCTGTACAATGACGAAATTATATTTTAAAAAGAAATTATATTTCAAAAAATATACTCCTCAGAGTAGTCTTGAAAAAATAGTAAAATATATTTTCTGTCGTCCTATATAATCTTTTTGTGTTGGGGCCTTCCAAATACTATATAAATAAATAAATAATATTTTCATCTGTAAAAAAAAAATTGTGCTCAGAAAACCACGATTTCGCCTAAATTTTTATTTGATGTGAAGAGCAGCCAGAAGCATTGAATCCCAAAAAATGCACTGTTCGGTGTGGATTATGGGCCGATGGCATCATTGAGCCGTAAGTTTTCAGAGACGATGAAGGCAGGATCGTTACTCTGAATGGCGAGCGCTACCGTGCCATGACTACAATTTTTTGCCCAAAATAGAGGAGCTGGACTTGGCTGACATGTGGTTTCAAGAAGATGGTGCCACATGCATCACATCACGCGAAACAATGGCCCAATTGAGAGGCGAGTTCGGTGAACAGTTTATTTCAAGTTTTGTTCCTGTCAATTGGCTGCTTAGATTGTATGAATTAACGTCTTCAGACAATTTTTGTAGGCCCATATTAAGGCTCATATCTATAGGGACAATCCCGCAACGGTTGACGCACTGGAAGCAAATATGTATGTTGGAGATATTATACCAAAATTGGCCCATCTGAGGCGTTGCTGCGGTCAACATTTACATGGAATCATCTTTAAACATTGAATTTGATACATTTCTTTAAATTTTATGTGGTTTTTGTAATCACCTCCGAACGCTCTTAAAAAAATCAACCTATATATCCTGTGGATCAGTGAAGTAAGGATAAATTATTGCAACTAATTATATTCTGTTTTTTTTTCTAGTTTACATTTCCAACATTAATGCTGATTTGGCAATTTTTTCCATTTTATGCCTTCCACTGTTTATCTTTGTTGTTTTTATTGCGGTTTCAGTTTTTCATTTTGTTTCTGTATCACTCTTTGCTTGAATAAATAAATAAAATGGAACTAAACAATGTATATAATTTTTATGGTCCAGCCATGAGGCATCATATAATTTTATTACTAGACAAATAAAACACATATACATTTAATATTTTATATATGTACATATGTACGCACGTTCTTTTTGTCCAGCAGTTCAGGAAACTTCAAATATCGACAGCGTAAAGTCCTGAGAACTACTGCAATGTTTTTAAGGAGGATAAAAGTTGCACAGTGTAATCAATCGAGCACCCAATGAAGTACGATTATTTTGATCCTTGCAAAGCTTTTGTTAAATCGAATTAAAAATTTTCTGTTTAAGATGTAAATAGTAGTCCGCTTTTGCTAATTTTTCGTCCGCTGACTCAAATTTTTAACATTTAAGGAAATCTTTAGTTACATTCTTTACGCTGTGAACATGCCTCACAATGTGTTGCATTAATATTTGATTACTGGGTAAATTTCTTTTCATTCTTGTCATTGTACTACTTCGTCTAAGTGAAAGTTTAGGTCTGAAGGAAATTATACATGACATGGTTAACACTTGCATAAATATTTCAAAATAAAATTAAATTTTATGTTCTTATCCAACTACATTATCGCTATATTAACACATACAGTGGCTCAAAATAAAACTGGGACATGTTGAATATCTGTAACTTAAAAACAGAAACGAAAGAAATTTTTAATATAAATAAAATATATACTTTTGAGACGCTTTTAAAGAAGATTTTAAGAGCAGAGGTAATATCATAACTTAAATGGGGTGTCATTTTTGTTGCGATCAACAGTTCAAAATGCCGTAAAACGAGCGCAAATGTGCATTAATTTAGGAGATGTACATTTTAACAATATAATTTTGTCCATTTAATATCAAAAAATTATTGCTTTCAAATAAATTTTTCTTGAAAACAGAGCTTTCTTTTAATTTTTAATAAACTTGCAAACAGTCTAAATTAAGACATAACTTTTGCCCCACATTATGGAATTAAAAAATTCCAGAGTCAATTTCGATCTCGAAATGGAACACTACATCGCATTATTGTATAAAACTTTTGCATCCCCTTGTCTTATTGACGTACGTATCCCCAAAGAAAAAAATCCAATGATTATGTGATTTGTTATCGTTGGATTTTTTTCATTGGGGAAATTAAAAAAAAGTGTACATCAATAACACAAGAACAATTCAAGAGCTAAAGGATGAGACAATTCTGCAAATTAACGACATTTGACCTCAATTAAGTCTCAGAGTAATTGAAAATATGGACTATCGGATGCAGGTATAAGATAATTTTCTGAAAACTTTTTGTTTTATTTACAATAAACATCATACGTTTTGGTTGGACCACCCTTTATAATTAGTTTCAATTTAGAAGAGTAAAAAATATATTAAGAAGACTTTCTGAAGATTTTTCATAATGAAATGCTGATATTGCAGATTTTTCATTTAAAAAATAAAGAATTTGCACAGACTGTACTCGATTTAATTACGGGATTTATTTATTTGACAGTGTTTTGACAGAAGCTGAAGAATTGTGTGTGTGTGTGTGTGTGGTAGCTTAGAAAATTAAATTATCAGACTCTGAACTGTAAATACGCCACTTGTCCTGAGGACAACAATAGCTGAGGTCTAGTGATGTCATATTTTTTTGTCCGAAATTCCCAAAATGAAGGAATATATCGGAAACACGTTTTTTGAAATAAAATTAAATCTAATAATTTCGATTTAACAAAATATTGAAGGGTGAGGGGAATAATGTAATATCTACATTAAACTGTTTATAAGTACCGAGTACAGACGAGACCATCACTGATTAAATGTGTAATTAATAATGAACAATGAACAATGAATAATTAACGATGAACAAATTACGACCATCCAAACGAACGAAAATCCAAGTACTTGTTTTTTTTTATATCAGATCAAGGTAACACGTGTGGCCTGTTTAAATGACTGCTTTCAGTGTACTTGAGAATTTGTTGCCACATGTACGCATATATATGATATGAGTACATATGCAACATACCACAGATTATGATTTATCTCGCCATAAATCAAGATGCAACCGCAACATCAAAAGTATACATGTATTGTGAAAACAAAATATTGTTAATTTATTTTTTAGACAGGCTTATCATTTGCTATGAAAATACAAGTAAATTTAATAACGTTTTCAGGAGTACTATTTTTGAGTTTAAATACATTCAAATGTACCAGATTTATATGCAGGTAAATGAGCATAATCGTGATAATAAATTCCATTTAATTATTTGATTTTTAAGCTCGTTTTAAGCTGCGTATAATGCATAAATATAAATCTCAAGTACATCGTGTTTCAATCTACTTGGTGCGTTAGAAACTAATTTTAAAATTAGTTCTTGATTTACCCAGTACTTCAACTAATTGATTTACTTTATAAGACACGACACAAAGTTGGTCACATTTATTTACAAACACATGTGAAAACCATAATGCTAAGAATATTTAATATCCTGGTGAAAAGAGAATTTCCAAAGAGGTCTGTAAGGTCCACAACTATCGGTCCAGGTGTAATGAAAATTCCGATGTTTTCCATTAATTTTATTGTAGGCTTAAAACCTAGAGTTAAAATATCAATGGAATTAAGTTGATATTTATGTATATAGAATAGCAGCAGAAGAGATCAAGAAATTAACGTCTACAGAAGACATGAATATTCAAAGTATCAAGGAATTTTCATTAAAAAATTATCTTTTGTAATGCCGTCAGTTATTATAAGGTATCTTCAACAAAAACTACAAGGTGGCGCAAAACAAGCGTCATAATTAAAATGACACCAAATGTCACTGTGCTTTGACATTGATGATATAGATGTATAGAAAATTAGCTCTTACAGCTTATTTCACAAATTTTTAGTCTGTTGCTATAACGCAGCGTTAATTTCGTCGTCTTTATCCTCGTCGCCGTGTTCGATGTGCTCGAACAAAATAAGCATATCTGGGGCACAAAACATCCACATAAAATGCATTAATAGCCCTTGCCTCTCCGCAAAGTAAGTGACTGTTTGTGGCGGCATTTGCAATGAAAAAATTATTGTCCTTTATTTTTTTTAAGACGCCACCGTGGCCGTAAATTGTGAGCATTGCAGGCAAATGCTAAACGACTTTTTTTGTTACAAGTTGCTGCATTGGGCCTCTATTGTTGCTGATTAGATCAGGACAGGGCAACTGCTCTCATAAATCGGTTTTCGTTGGTTGTTAGTTTCAACAGGGCGGAGCAAACGCTCGCACAGCTCGGTCAGGGATGGACACCAGTTTCCATTTCGAATGATCTCCTGTTTTGGAAATTATATCTGGTCGTCTAGATTGCCAGATCTAACAGCAGCAGATTTTTTCAATTCAGGCTTTTTAAATCTCGCATTTTTCACATTAAACCAAGTGTTTAAGTAGAAATTAGATGCTTTGCCAGCAACGATTCAAAATACCGTAAAACAAGCGTAATTACGCATTAACTCAGAAGGTGACCATTTGATCGATACAATTTTTTAAATTTTGCACTTAAAAGTAAAGTTTTTATGAAAACCAGTGGCCTTTTTTCATCTATAAAACAAATGAAAGCCAATTCATATAATGACATTACTTTTGCGCTACCTTATTCAATCACAAAATATGTAACAAATGTGCTAGTAATCTGATGTTCTGGTAAATTCAGAACGTCCAACTTTGACCACCACCACCTTTGAAATTGGTTCAACAGTCAGTCGTAATTGCTCCGTAATAAAATAAATAAAGACAGTGTCTACTTTAAACTTATTTCGACATCTTTAAGAAATTTAACTGACAAAAATTTATAGGCGACAACTTCGGTTACTGCAATGAATGAGTTTTCTCTGTGGGGCGATAAAGCCCAGCGTTCAATATGAAATCATTCCTTAAAAAATATATAAGATGTTACAATATTGTAATTATACAAAGATTTGAGTATTGTATTTGTTCTAAGGACCTTCTTCAATTTAGAATCTTTTGGCAGCTAAATTTCTATTCAAGTACATAATGAAACGGCTCAAGGAATTATCGAGGAAGTAGAGAAATTGTTTGTTAAGAAATGGTATTTCCTCTAACTATTCTGGTGTGTGCTAATTTCGACGACACATCTAACAACAAAAATTACAATTTTACTCCTTTTTGTCTTTAAAAGTTGTGATAATTAAGGACTACCTGTAGCCACAAGTACTAAAAAGGTTGTCTGAGAATACTGAATCACTGATGCAACAGCAATTTGTAAAACATAATTTTTTATACACGTATAATTATCTAAATCCGTTTTAGCTGACTATACATCTGCTGGGTATTTTATATCTATATAAGAAATAAATTTTTTTGTAAGTACACGGTCGTTAAGTACCATGAACTTAGCCTATATTACATACAATTACATTAGGGCTTAAGCAGCAATATGTAAAAAATAAAATCCATGTGTTTAAATGAAAACGATTATTTTGACGGCTGCACAGCAGCACGACTGCACAACAGCATTTGCTGCTGCTGCCAACTTAGGCTATTTTCTATTTTGACGGGCAGCAATAAACAAATATAGTGTTGCCTTTATATATGTAAATTGGAAAAATAAAAACAAAAACTTTTTAATATTAAACATATTAAAAGAACATTACAAAAATACAATAAAGAAATAAATTAATGTGCTTTTATAGTTTTTCATGATATTATTACATTTTTTATCAATAACTTTAATTTTATTCTTTATAAAATATATGTGCGGCATCCCTGAAATTTGTATTGCTAAAATACACATCAGCTGATTATTATGCTGTTGCCGTCTTCAAAATAATTATGAAGCTGACTTCAGAGCAGCATTTGAGGTTGGCAGCATTTGAGGCCGTGAAGTCGTGAAGTCTGCTGTCGTCTATGTGTTTAGAGCTTTATACTACTTTAAATGATTTATTATTTATAATATAATGCTCTTGCGTTCATCAGCTTGTAGTCTATTTTCGCAACTTTTCGTTAGTGTTAATAACTGACCGCAAGCTGCTTTAATTTATTGTTCAGTTTCTCATACCATTCAATGCGTTCGCCAAAGCGGATGTGCGTCGAGCGTATACGTTATATTTAATTAGAGGAAAATAAGATTTAATACGCTTAGCGAGCTGTAGAAAAAAGATCACTAAAGGTTGAGGTTAGAAGTGACAGGCATTGAATTTATTTAAGACAATTTTCAATTACATTTAACCTCATTTTCTATGGTTGCAACGGCTGATTTTTTAAGAGTTTTAGAATTTTATTAAAAAAAAAACAAAATTTAGAGAAATGTAGGAAATCTTTATTTGAGTCGATAGAACCATTTATATAATTCAATGTTTAAAGATGATTTCATGTAAATGTTGACCGCGGCTACAACTAAAATAGTTAATACGCTGGGTCCAATTTTGGCATACCCTCTCCAACATCAAAGGATACGGGTAGCTAAATATTCATTATGTGCGTTGACCAAAATTCTCATGTAATAATTATTATAAAATAAATATGTTCTATTTAAAAAAGACCTCCAGACCAACAAAAAAGAATAAATCAATAAATTAATTAAAACAAAGGTCGAATAATAACATCAATTTATAAAAGGGAAATAAAAAATTAAAAAGTATGAAAAAGGGAATAAGTCAAGTTAATATATTATTACATCCACTTTGAGAATACTCTGGGTTGAATGATATTTACAGCACTTCCTAAAAATCGTTTTATTTTAACAATGCAATGTTAGGAATATACTAATGCATCGAAAACATGAGTTTAAGTGCAAAAAATAAGAATCACAAAAAAACACCATGTATTGACAGTCGTGCCCCTATGCCACGAACTCAAGTTTTAACTCCTTATAGGAGGAAGGATGTTTGTCAGCTTTGTTCGGTTTTTTTTTTTAATTTTTAGCTTTATTTTTTTTACAAAGGAAAGTACTATTTCAGGCTATTAATGCCTTCTACTAAATGTGTTGCCTTTTTGGGAAAAGGATAGTACAGGGGAACAGGTGAGGTGGCTTAAATGTGGAAGTTAGTTTAGTTCTCTTTATGTGTAACTCTGCTATGGAGCGTTTTATTAATTTTTACAACAATGTTGTAGCGCCTCCGGTGTCAAGTAGAGGCATTAACTTTCCTAAGATGTATGTAAGTCCATTTAGTTAATTGTTTTACATCCCAACGATTCTGCCAACTTTACCGACGAAGGAAAAAGCTGTGATGTACATTAGCGTAGAAGAGTATCGACAGCTGCCGGTACTATTCAGTGACTAGTGGTGCTATGACTTCATCACTTAAACAGTCCTGAACATAAATTGCTCTGCAATCAACGCAGTAAATTTTTCGACCAATACCACCCTCAACTGGTATATTTGTAGCATCTTTAAAATCTTTTGGGAGATGCCAGAGCTCAAAACATGAACTGATTACTCACGTTCTATCTTAACAAAAGTGGGAATTTTTATGCATTTCAGTTAATTTACTTATGATTTCGTTAAATAATTATGAATATCATTTGAAATATCGTAACAAAATTTCAAACCTATTGACATTCCCACCAATTTCCTCATACGACATTTGAAAGACATACTCGCAGCAAAAGAGAAGTTGTACGTGTTGTAGAAAATCTTTACATAGAAAATACCAAATACGAATACATGTGTACAACCATTGAAAACAATAACTTTTAAATTGTGCAAATATACACGTATAAAGTCGTTTATTCAATCCATTAATATTTAATTAAATAAAAAATTCTTTATTAGAAAAAATGTATTGGATATATGTATGTACGTTTCTATTTGCTACAAGTTGTATATGTTTACAAAAAGTTTGTTAATCCTGCTGGCATCGTTCGGGTTAGAGCTTAAACATTTACAATCACATCTCTTACTCTGCTCATGCCTGCAAAAACAAATGTGCGTTCCACTTCCAAATTATTATGGAAGGAAACAAAAATAACAATAAAACACGAAACTAATTTGAAGCACGATGTTGTTGAAAAAAAATTGCTGATATAATTTTCTGTGTAATACGATATTAATCTATGAAATCTTTTATCGTAATGATAAATTGCCGCAGTAAATCTTGAATCATGTGTAAATGCAACACGTAAAAAATTAATAAATTTCACAATTTTCTCTTGTGTGCTTTTTAAGTATAGTAACATATAAAAATAAATTTAATTTATGTTTTGTAATAAATTATACAATATAATTAACAAGGAAGTAATTACATGTTTGAAACAGGAGCGAAACCTGCATCTTACCAATTTTACGCCTGACATATTTCACAAACTTGACTTTAGGAATAGATAAAATTTCAGTTTTGTCTAAAATGCGAAATCAATCAATCGATTAACAACAATAAGCGAGGGAAAGTCCTGGAAGGTAGAACCAGAGAAAAGTCATCTTGATTCTAATAAAGGGGGATATTTCATTAAGCAGCTAAAAAGAAAACTCAGCGATGACGCTGAAGTGTCATCTAATGTGAAGTTTACGGCAACTGTATTTTATTGCGGGAAAGAAAAAAAATATGACTTTTTCACTTTCTCTTCATGGTGACGACTGTAATCACATTTTATAACGAGTATCGAAATCGGAGTTCTTTATAACCGTGCCCATAATTATCCATATTTGCATTCTGGAAAAGTTTAGAATTTTTAATATATAGTTTTTGTCAATCTCAGGCCACACTGTTGTCACCGCTGAGTCTCTTCACCCAGAGTGTGATGTTATTTTAACCTGCTCCCAAAGCACTTTGCTAGACACAAAGGCACCAGGACAGGTATGTAGGCTGAAAGTTTCTACCCACAAGCGCCTTTTTTAACAAACGTATTTCGCATCTCTGTACTGGAAAGTTTATATTTTTCTATTGCTACCAACGTAGCAATACCTTCGAAATAGTTCCTGTATAGGACATAGGCCATCGTACAGCCCAAGGTAATAGAAGAAGTATTTTACCTCGAGAAGAAAATGATTCAAATGTGATAATCTGCCGCATAGACAAATGCAGGCCTGTCTAAGGGAAAGAGTAAGCATCCCATAGAAAAAAATTTAGCACCCCCAGAGATTATTCCTTCTTGGGGAATTTCTTATAAGTTTAAGTTTTGTTAATGCCTCTGGGGGAAAATTTTTAGCGGCTATAGACCTCCTAGAAAATTTCATAGCTACGCCTATGGCCTTTAATAACAGACTAGCTTTTGTACTAATCTAATGGTAGTCTTACCAATTATATAGCTTACATTATATTCTGAATACAAGACTGAGACATATGCTTACTGAAATTTCTTGTTCAAAAGCTGGAGATATCCAAACTCTATCACACATACAATATTGAGCCAACTAACAGAGGTCTGAGACAAAAACACATCATGGCATCAGCTCAGAAATATACCGGTGTGTTAAGTCAAACAAGTAACGAACTCAAGCAGTCATCTCGCTAACAGCCACCGTGAACTAGCCAGCGTCACTGGAATATAAATCATTCGTAGTTCTTCCATATAAAATGAATCTTCAGCGGTTCCTATTGTGCGGTAAGAGCTTCTAGAAAATCGAATCCCGTCGAATCCCTAAAACATTTACAAAT
This sequence comes from Germaria angustata, assembly GCA_963681545.1. Taxonomy (NCBI): domain Eukaryota; kingdom Metazoa; phylum Arthropoda; class Insecta; order Diptera; family Tachinidae; genus Germaria; species Germaria angustata. Next base: position 30,723,546 of record OY812999.1, on the reverse strand, counting down.
GTTACAATGAGCAAAAATCTTTTAATTCTCTTTTAAAACTCTTTTAAAGTCTTTAAGTTTTATGCCCAGTTGCAACGCGAACACCGAAATTGTAAGATTACCAGACAATTTCTACTGTTTTTACGCCACCAAGTGGTTTACTGGCCAGCCGTCTTCTTAAAGTTTCTACAATTTTGGGTGCCATGTAGTCTAAGGTATGATTAATGCCTCCATAGTTTAGAGTGGAATACCATAAATCCCCATCTAAAATGTTATCTGTTGCCTTTACTTGCATGGAGGATCATAGGAGTAACGAGGGGGATAGAAACATATTTGGCCAACGTCGAATGCTTTGGTTTCGAGGAATTAGCCATTCCACTGCAGACAGCACAACCTAGAAAGTGGGTGTTATTCGCCAATGAAAAGGATAAAAAATTAAATGTAAAATTAAGTATATTTTTGTTTTTGTTGAAACTTACAAACTTTATGCGTTTCTTTTATTAATAAATATTTAATTCCTCCATATTTCACTTAAACGGTGTCATCTGTTCTTTAATGATGAATATCGCCAAACACAAAGCAAAACACTAAAGAAACAAAAGTATTTAAATATTTAAGTTGTGCGTGACCTTTCGAAGATTTCAGCAATAATTTTACTGTTTACACGGGCAATTTTATGTGGGCGTTCATGTACTGACAACTTTTAAAATAAATCCAGCTGGAAAAAAACACATTGTGTGCCATCAGACCTCAACATTTATGATAAAATAATGGAATAAAAGAGAAAATTGGGACAGGACAACAATGAGATTAATAAATCAATAAAAGTATCATCAACATTTGCTGATAAGGACAATAATGGCGCTGATGATGATGGTGGCAAAGGCGATAATAATACTGATGAGTAAAATTGTTTTGATGATAATGATGATGATAATAAAGGAAACATAAGGTTGACCTTTCATGGCATAAATTATTGTTTACATTATTTGCATACAACAGCAATAAACATGTTGAAGAAAAAGAAACACGACGCTGATGCCAGCCACAGCAGATTGTTAAAATTTGGTTGTTTGCCTCGTTTTGGATGTAATAACAAAAGGATTTCATGTAACTTTTATTGAAAAATTTTCATGTTTTCCTTGCCTTTGCATATACTTATTTTCAATGTAAAGGCATAATGAAAACGAACAGCAATTGTAATAACAAAATAAAATATATTTACACTATATAGTGTCATATATATTTAGACTTTACAGGGACTTGATATTGGCACACGGAGTAGGGATTTTAGAATTTGAATTCCCATTACAATGGCATTATGTGGGATATAAATTTAAAGAAAATATATAAATAAAACAAGAAAAACACGAATACTGTCTTTCTCATAATCAAAATATATGTGTACTCTTATATGTGTAGTCAGTTTCCATTAGTTCGAAAAGGTATTTAAATGAAATTGGTTGTAGTTGTTTGTATAAAATATTAAGTGTCTCTTAATTAAAAATTATACAACAAGACTGATGAAATATTTGTCTACGTGAAGTGAATTTTCATCTGTCTTTAACACTTTTGAAGCAGATCTATTACGTATTTATTTTCAAAATAATTTTATTAATTTTTCTTTTAAGTGATACAGTAAAATTAGAATGAACGAATGTTTAGTTGAAGGCGGAAATCTCTTTGAAAATTAAAATTCTCACTCTCAAAAGAGAAGCTAAGGGCTCGATTATGGAACTTCAGTTCGGGTGGCAGTTGTGAACTGCTCAAGTCTCTGCTAATGCTTCTACTGAAAATGATAATGCAGAACACAAAAATTTAAGGCATAACAAGAAAATCTGATAGAACAGTCTTCACAAATGAGAATGCAGATGGTTTCTGGCACCTGAGACTAGCAAATACAAATCTGTGGTTGCCGAATAGCAACCCAACCGAAGTTCGCTTGCCATCCATATTCGACCCATAAGCCAAATGTACTTGAAAACCATCCAATATGGTGTCGAAAGTACGGTAAGTGCAGGCTTTATTAACTCAAAGAACGGCTTTCATATTAATTTCAAGCAAAATAAAAAAAATTTATGCAGTGAAAAGTATTTTCGGTATATACTCAAGCCATATCATACCTAATAATTTTTTTCTATTAAAGTCCTGGAACACAATTGATAATCCATTTTATAATACTTAGATTTTTCATTTATTAATTTGTATTTTTATTTCTTTCTATATATATTAGAAATTTGTCTCAAACCCAGGCCTCCCAATTCTGTCACATGCTTATAAGCAAGAGCTTTTACCATCTCAGCCGCAACAGCATTACAAATATACATAAAATAATTTCTAAAAAAAAGATAAAAAAAATTTTACTTCTGCACTTCGTACCTTTTTTCAAACACGATTTTTACTAAGAGCAAGAAGAAAAACTTCAACCGGAAACATGTAGAAAAACAAGAGCCCAATGAGAGCATCAATACATGCTACACATGATTTTTTCGCCTAAAGGGGGGAAACATCAGACAACCACGCGCTCACGTAATAAAATAAGAAACACTAATATATAGGGATCAATATAAAAAAACATGGTGAGAGAGAGATAGAGAAAGGAAGGTAGGTGGAGAGATACAAAACCAAAGGAGAGGGACTGACACGAACCAGATCGGTAGGTATACAGCGACACCGGAGCGGATATGCGCAACCGCAAGAACTATATGAGGACAAGCAACACTTAAGATGGCACATATCCGAAGCATGTCTTTTTATAAAACAAATTTTGACGAGGGATCATTTTAAATTCCCAAAAAACTCGAATTTAGAACCAGGTTTTCTTTCAAGTTCTTTTCTTGTCTGTTCTCAATGAATCAATATCGCAAAAACAATAAATATCGATACAGACGATGGAAGTACTCAAAAATAGAATTAATAAAATTAGGTGTTTGAGGAATCGAAAATGTAACAACAATTTCAACAGGAAACATTGATACACATGAGGGAACATTAAATGGAACTTGCTCTTGTTTCTATTAATGTTTCATCGCATTGTAGCGCCTTTTCCCAAAAACCGTGGGCAAAAATACAAAATTTGATGAAATAATTTTGTAAAATGAATGAACATATCATATAAAGACCATTTTACTGATCAGAATTCAAAAACGTTTTTCTCATATTGGATAAAAATTATAGCTGGTGGAGCTGCTTAAAGTCGACAGTTTTTTACAAAGTCCAAAAAAGGTGATTTTGAGAAAAAAAAGACATTTTAGAATTGAAGTGTCAGAAATATTGCCATGTGATCACTACTTTTTTGGTATTGTTTTAAAGGTATATTTATTGTTTATTAAAAAAAGTAAGAAAATTTCCACCAGATACCCTACTTTTTCGGCAGTTGCCGTTTTTCAGACACCCTATATTTAGGGTAAATGGCAAAAACGGTCACACCCATATTTTCTTAGCATATTTACTACACAGTACTTTAAATAATTTAGCTAAATTGGGCCACAAAAAACGACAGGTTTTCTTGAAATTGGAAGAAAGATGTTACAATCTTATAGCCAGCCAAGATATTTTTGCAACCAAAATTAAAAAAAAAATGCCAAATAAGGAAAAAAAGCTACCGAAATTTTAATATTTTTTATATTTTATGTTATCCTACAGCACAAAAATGTATGAATGACATATTTTAGTTAATGTATGCATATGTGCCTACTTAAAAATATGTATGTAGCCTTATTGCATTGAAATATATATAATCGTATAGAAAGATCAAATCTTAGTTTTCTTTTTTTTACAAAAATAAGAGAAAAATAACTTGTACTTTGTTATAAAATGTATTTTATTACTAAAAGATAAAAAATTATTTTATATATGTAACAAAGATGCGTTCCAAATATGAAAAGAAATTATTCTCTCTATACAATTGTTTTCACTGCATCACTTTTTACTAATATTTAGTGCTTCTCGCTAATACGAAATTTTCGCAGTGACTTTGTCCTACATTTTTCTTTAATTCTCTTTTAAGTTGATAGCCTTTCTACACCATTCGTCAGTACAGTCTTAAAAGTCACCATAAAAAGTCATAGTATGAATCCCATGTAAATGATAAACAATATTTTGCTGTGTCAATCAGGTAGGCATAATTATTACAATTTGTTTATTTATTTAAATTTAAGAACACATTATGTAAATAGGCAGTTTTAAAACTTGGTTTTTGTACTAAGTAAAATAAAAACTGCAGTTGTATATAATCCAGTTAATTGTGGCCTAGATTTATGTTTCGCAAATTAGGTAGTTTGAACCTTTTTATTTTTGGAATTGTGTAATGCAATCAGTTAAGGTTTTGCTTATCAGAAGTAGTGATCAGTACCAGAACTCATAATGTCATTTCAAAATTCGGAATTGTTCGAGTTATTTAGGAAATCACATAATGAAAATGTATTTAATTTGGCTATTGTTGATTTAGAAGGATACCACGGAAAGGATGTTAAAAACAAAAATCACTTCGTTTTCTTGGATATTCGTAAAAAATGGCTTGCCTCAAACCGTACGACAAAAACCTTTATGGAAAAGTACTCAGACTGGCTAAATGGAGTAACAACTTTTGAAAACATCGAAGAAGCGCATACATCTTTGGACAGCAGAAAAGGATGACCTGCTAAAACTATAAACGAGTGTTCGAAGTACACAAAAAAACGTAAACTTCAAAATGCTACAAAAGATATATCTACATCAAATCTGTCAGAAGCATTAAGTCTTAAGTACGTAAAAGATAAAGATAAATCAAGGTCTGATATTGCAAAAGCTGTGGAGCTTGCTAGCCCAGATCGACTACGAAGGATTAAAGAAAGTATAGCATAGATGGAGCTTTAGCGTTATTTATGGACTTGGGATTGTCAAAGGAGAAATATAATATTTTACGAAGCTCTTTAAAGAGTCATAATGTGAATATTCTTCCTGGCTATAAAAAGGTTACCTCTGCCAAAAAAAGAAGCAGTACCATGTAATGTATAAGTTACTGAAGTATCAGCAGAAGTTGCAAGACTTAATGGATCATACATCTAAACGCTTAGTTCAAAGTTTTCCTGAAAAAGAAAGAGCATTATTTCCAGATAGGCTTACATTGATAAACAAGTGGGGATGTAATGGGTCATCTGGTCATTTAAATGTCATTTAAAGCACAAAAAGTTGTGTTTTAAATGTTTGAGAAATTTTAGAAATATCATTACTTCAAAATATATGATTTTTGCGACAAGAAAAAGCAAAGGTGTTATCGTGTCCAATGCCTATCAAAAATTATGATGTTTTCAACAAAAAACCACTGTGCATAGTTCCTCCACAAAGCTATGGCCAACAATGATACTCATTTTTATTAAAATATCTTTCTTACCTTAAAAGTTATGATGTTTGTAATAAAAACAGTCGAAAACAGACACTGTGCACAGTGCCGCACTTAACCTATGATCGTGCAAATCATGTATATTAAAGCTAAAGGAGTTTCCTTTCAAATCCTTTTTAAAATTTTTAAATATCTTTATCAGTTCAAAAGTTATGACTTTTGCAACGAAAAAAGTCAAAAGGCCGCACTGTGCGTCGCATGGGCATCGCTCACAAAATATTGTATGACGTTAACGACCATCCAAATTTGCTTAAAAAAGTCATAATGGGTTTCGAATTCTGGGTATTTGGTTATGACATCGAAATTCCAATCGTCCCAATGGAAGAACCAAGACCAAAATCGCCGAATTGTAAGAATTAAATTTAGATTCTGGTAATCAAAAAATTAGAAAATAAGATAAACAATTAAGGTGACTAATATTATTTCTATTGGTTTGTTTAAGAACAAATTTTTCTATAAAAAACATTATGGAAAAATATTGTGTTTTTACTTTCCAACTTTAGTGAATTACATAAAGTTTCCAGAAGAATTAATGCAATCCCAGCTTTCGATCATATTATTTTTCTAAACTATATTTACCTTAAAATTTTATTCTTTTTTTTTAATTTCTGTAGGACCTTGGAATATTGATTTGCGTAGCCATTGGCAAATTCGTTTTCATTGATAAAGAATATATGCACTATATGGAATCGCAAAATTGATTGAGAACGATTGCGAAAGCCACATGGCATATCAAATAGCTCAGTGGTCTCAATTTTGAATGGTCACTTGGTTATGAGAAGGCTTTCCGCAAGGTGGGTGCCGCGTTTGATTGCAATCGACCACAAACGCAGTCGTGTGACATCAACGCAGGAGTTTTTGGCATCGTTTAGCTTTTAGCCGTGGACAAAACGTGGATGAATTGCAACACACCAATAATCAAACAGCAGTCAAAACAGTGGGTCTCTCTGTGTGAATCAGCGCCCAAGAAGACCAATTTGTGTTTATCATGTAATAAATTCTGTGTATCCGATTTTTGGAATGCATACATTACTTACTTAGTGCATGATTTAGTACGGATTTAAAAAAACAAACGCATTTGGCCAAGAAAATTGTTATTTTCCAATAGACCAATGGACGGGAGCACGGATGGCCAGTCTTCATTGCAAAATTCTATGAACTAGTTTACCAATCGCTCCCATATCCAACCTATTTCCCGAATTTAGTTCCGGGTAAATATTTGTTGTTTTCAAACCTTGAAATGTGGCTCGACAAAAAGAGATTTAACTCCAACGATGATATCACCTAACAAAAAAATACCTATTTTGGGGATACAAAATTGGAGAAACGGTAGACAAAGTGTATGGAGTTCAAATTAGACTATGTGGAAAATAAAATGATATTTTATCCAACAGACTGTATTTGATTTAAAAGAAATCATGGATTTATTGATCTGCCCTCGTGTAGGTGAGATCGAAATGAAGATTAGTAGAATACTGGATTTTCCAAAATCGGACTGAGAGCAGTAACTTCCTTCTTCCATCTTATTCTTGAAAATTTTTTTAAATAAATCATTGGACTCAAATGAGTCCAACAGGCAATCACTTTGATACCTCTCGTCAAGGAATAATCATTCGCATGGAAGTCCCGATAACTATGCAAAGGATTCTTTATTTTTGGTTGCTATTTTAGGACTCAATTGCAGCATTAAATGGAGCTGCACCGTTTCCACCAGACTTAGCTGCTACGAAAATTAAAAAAATTTAATGTCAAGGACACGTTAGTATGGCATTATCATTAAAGAAAAACATAAAATCACTGAACACAAGAGCTTGGAAAGATTTTTGCTGTCTGCGGCTTAAATTTATCACTCATTTGAAAGTATTCCAGACTTTGTTGTTGCTGTATATTATATTTTAGTTTCCTGTTATGGTTGTTGTACATAATTTTTACTTTCAGTTGTCATAATTTACTGATTTTTCATTCCTCGTCCTTGTACTGGTCTTGTTTTTGTTGCTGTTTTTTTTTTGTGTGTTTATAAATACTCCACTGTTTGGAGCTGAGCAAAGTGGTTGTAGAGGGTCAGGAGTTGGATCAGATGAATTCAGCATATGGCAAAAGAAATTACAGAAAAAGAAACATCTCCATTGAAATGATTGTAATCGGGCGTAAAATACTCATAATAATCATTTCAACAAATTATGACTGATTCTTTTATTTCGCAAAACTTTTTTGTTCGTGTTCATTTCCTGACACGCTTGTTCATTCATTTTTGTTAATCGTGCATTTAATATTAATATATTGAATGTGGCAGTAACAAAAGAGAATTTATTTTACAAGAAGTGCGTTAAATAATAATAAAATTACACAATCAGAATGTTGCAATCAACAAAAACAAGACGTGGTCAACTCACATCGGTATTACATGTACAGTGAGCAGTAAAAGTTAAGGTACTTTTGTCAACATAACCTTAAGTTATGGAGAACTTAAAATAAATCTGTAACGACAATTGCGGCATTTATATGTGATTTGATGAATTGGCAGCAAGTCGACATTTTCCAAAACGAAATTGAAAAAATTAATACCAACCGGCTTCCGAAAAATTCTTAAAAGCGGGTTTGACAACTCTTCATATAATCTAAGTATATGAAAGGCTCAGCAGAAATTTGCTTGTTATTACTAACTTATATAATATAATAATAAGGCTAAAAGAAAGTCTACGAGTTTTGCAAATGAATTTTCACTTGCAGAAGAGAGAAAAGTGACTTGGCGCAACCCGAAAATATTTCTTGAGTAAAGTAGTGCTAGTGGGATTCTTAATTGTCATAAACTTGGATTTGTGTAATATATGAGCCGCTCAGTGCACACATCGATTAACTCCATAAAACGAAAAGTTGAGAAACACGATGATGTAATGTATATTGTTTTTTAAAATTCCTCTGATAATATGAATTCAAATATATAATGTAGAATGCATAATTGCAGATATAGCTTTCATCTAACGGTAATAAGAAAGAACAGCCAACAAACAATCGTTAGTAATGTTACAGTTTTTATGTGACTGGTGGAGTTAATCGATTTGGCAACTGAAAAAAGTAATAAAGTTAAATTTAGTCTTTACATTTTTAAGTTTTTTATTACAGAAAAAGTTAGTTATTATACATTTTTATCACAGGTTTTCCATAAAAATGAATGTTGGCAGTTCTGTTATAATATAATTTTTGTAATTAATTCATAGCAGCTTTATGTTAGCGGCACTATTCTTTGGGATGATTCAGCAATATTATAAATAATGTCTTCTTCATCAGTATGCAAGGATTCGTCATTTCGATTTGTTGACAAGTTCTTATAGTAATCGTGTTTAACAGGAGGAATAAATTTAGGCAGGTCCATCATGTCTCTCCATTTTTTCCTTGTCACAGTTCTACCTTTAGGATACAATAAAGGCTGATCTATATTTTTTAAACTTTGCGGTCTACCCACTAAAGATTTTCTTATATTAATGGCTTGAAATTCTGTATCTTCACTATAGTCACATTTGAATTGTATGAGATAGGGTTTGGAACTTTCTAACTTTATCCAGCATATTTTAAGCCAATTTACTGGAAGCCCTGTGACGGTTACTTTTCTGTTAATGACAGACTGTTCTAAAGGTTTTGTTGACAAAAAATCTTGGTGAGTCATTTGAATTAGATGAAATGGCGCTTTCTTTTTACATGTTTTGATTATATGGTACCAATTATCTGGTAAAAAAATGTTTTGATTTTTTTTTCGCACATGACTCAATAATAGCAAAATCTGAGTCATTTGGCAAATAGCTGTGTCCACTTACCAAAAATTTCATGTCAATTGATTCAGCTTTGATTTCCGCGCTTTGAACAAGTTTCAATAAACTTAAGACTGTTTTAATATTTCTGTTTTGCCCGGTACACGAATCCGAATATGTTATTATTTTTTCGAAGTTTGCAGCGCAAGTCTTTATGTACCTTATTAGACAAGATGAAATTTCTTGAGACCCACCAGATCCTTCAGTTTCTGGCAAACAAACATGTGGCTTATATTTTTATTGAATTCATGACATCCAAAATTATAAACATATAAATTTCGCTTATAATAAGCTACGGATGTGGTCAACTTGGGAAAGGCTAAAGCATTTTCCAAGTCAAAAGAAAATACGAAAAATTTTTCCGATGTTGCCATTCGATCGGCAGCCATTTGACTACGAGCCCATTCAGCCTTTTCTAAGTGAGTTCCCTTTTCAATTTTTGCCATCTTAATTCCCTCATCGTCTGAAGATTTAATTTTTATTTGAAAAGCATCACAAGTTTAACACGTATCCTTTGATGGTTGTTTAAAATATAAATTAAATTTTGTAATAATATTTTTCTTTCACTGGTGCTACGTTTTCCTTTTCACATTCTGTGACGTATAGTTCATACATCTTCTTAATATTTAAGTCGGAATTTAAATATTGTCTTCTTGGATTATGAGCTCTGGTGTAGTGACTACTGTAGGCTGGAAATGACTTTATATGCTTTATAACATTTGTATCATCTATTTTATTGCTTGCAACGCGCCCTTTGCGCTTATCAACCAAAGATGTAACTTGTTCTTTAGAACAACAATCGTATATCCGGCCGTCACTCACATGATAAGTGTCTCTAAAATATTTTTTACAAACGGGAATATCAAGTCTCTCTTTTCGAAAGTAATATGTAAACGAACGTGATCTTCGTTCTATAGTTTCATTCGTAGGGCGCCTTCTTTTTATTTCGTTAACTTTGATACAACCTCTTAAGAAAATATTTTGGTCAAGTTGACTATGTAAATTATAAAATGCTTTCATGGCAGCCTCATGCGAGAAAACTGGTAACATACAAATTAGTACAAATAAGCGCGAACAGATCATAGTGGGCGCCAAGCTGGTCAGAGCGCAAAGCTGATTGAGTGCGAGAACACTTGCAAAGCGTATTTCAACTTGTTTGGAAAACATAAAAAAATTAAAAACAAATATTTAAGAAAAGGTAAAAAAATGTTTTTCCCTTTTTGTCTATTGCATTTCGGTTGTTGTAATTTTGGGTTGTTGTTGTTGTTGTTTTCTTGAAAACAGTCGTCTGTTTTGGTTTATTTACTGAAACGATTTACATTAGAGTATGGAGTTAATCGAAATAGCTTCTGAAATAAATTACTTATTATTCAATGGCCAAAAAAATTTGCCATTTAACGGTGCTAATTTTTATTATTCAGGAAAGTTATTATAAATATTAAAAGTTATGACTATATCAAGGGCTTTGATACTTAAATTTAAGATTTTTCAAAAAGTGGAGTTAATCGATGTATGCACTGAGCGACTCATATATGTAACCCTGCATTTAAACCTGAAAGTGCCTTCTTGAAAGTTGCATATAATTATTATCAGAAAAAACTTTACAGAAATAATAGAAATTCAAGAAAATGTGTTGAAGCTTTGCAGAGGAAAATTAAAGTTCAATTTCAAAATGCCGCCAAAGGGAAAATTTATTGCTAAAATTGCTTTCTTATGGAGTTGAAAAAGGCCACGAACATCAAAATTCAATCAGATTACCAAACTTAGTATGCAAAATACCGATTGTTTAACGAGTTTGAGTCACTTCAGGTGTAGAGATCATTGTTTTAATAATAAGCATTATTAATAACGATTTTCTCCCGCCTCTTAATTAAACGGGCAAAACAGCTTCTGTCAACAATCATTTGAGTAGTGTCAAAATTTTAGCATGCTGTGTCATTTAGTTTGTGATTGACAGCCATTGACAATAGACTACCGCGTGATGTCAGAAGCAAATTTAATTGATTTTCGAGTGCTAAATATTTTTTGCGGAAAAAAACATCACCCAAACCCAGGCCAAGCTTGATAAATACTAAGGGAATTTTACACCATAAATTTAAATAGTAAACACTTGTTTCACTGAATTTCGTTTTGGTCGTACAAGAACGGGAGATGCCTAATGCTCTGAATGCCTAGTTTAGGTCTCTATATTCCAAACAATAAAAAAAATTACGATATGACCGATGGGAAATTGAAGCTGAGAGAGATTGTGTAAGCCGAAGGCATATTACGTGACTGCATGGTTTCAATTTCGGGTAATAACTTGGTAATTAGAAAGCTTTCCGTAAGGCGGGTACCACATTGTCCCACAACCGACAACAAAAGCAATCGTGTGTTTGGCGTGGTTCAATCATAATATGGAGTAGTTTTGACACCCTATCGTAATCATGGACCTAATGTGGATTTGCTACAATATACCAGAGACTAAACAGAGACAAACAGTAGATTTATTGGTGCGAAGCAGAACCAAAGAAGCAACAAGGGCAAATCAATCAATCGGGAATATTATGCCAACTTATTACGTTGACTTAATGAGTATTTGAAAAAAAAAACAACCACATTTGGTAAAGAAAAGTTCTTTTCTGTGTGTGAACACATGTGCAATTTTAATGAATAATGCTAAGAATTACTTCCTTATCCACCCTTTTCTATGGACTTAGACCGAGTGACTATTGCTTGTTTACATATCTAAAGAAATGTCTCGCTGGAAAGAGATTTAACTCCAAGCATGTAATCATCTCACAAGCAAATAACTATTTTGATGACCTTGACGAATCTCATTTTTTCATAGGGTACACAAATTGGAGAAACGTTGGACAAACTGTATAGAGCTCAAAGGAGATTATGTTGAAAAATAAAATGGTTCCACCTCTAAAATCAAACACAGGTTGTTTCTTTAAAAAAGTCACGGACTTATTTACCCGAAAACTATTTGCGAGCTTAATAAGACACGTTCGTGAACTTCGAGAGAATGATCACCACCATCAGCCGTTTAAATAAAATAAAATTTTGCTAACAAAACTTCACGAGAACTTGAAAAAAATATTAGTTTATGCTCTGGGTGCAATGGCATTACACTTTTATTTTATTGAATGTTAATATTACTAGGTTTCATGGGGAAAATAGTTTAACAAATATTAAATTAATAATATTTCAAGCATGCCTGGAGAGACCTGCAGGATCGTAAGAAGTACTTATTGACACACTTAATCAAATACATATCTACGTAACCATCTCTGTACTTTTCCATACATACACACCACACATACCTGCTCGCACATGACTATAAATTCAAAACTCCTGTATGTCTTGATATCGATAGAGTTTTTTTTTTCAATGGCATAAATAATAAAAATTATTGTCTGACATCAATCAACTTGACGGTTGTTTTTTTTTTTTCTTCTTTCATTGGCTTTATGTTGTTATATTTATTATCCTTTGAGTTAAATCATTTTAATATCTTTCTGTTCCATACAAGAAGTGGATGGATTGCTTTAAAAAACTATATTTATCGTGAACATTTTTTAAGACGTTATTCGTTATAAATATGGTTATTTTATATTTTTTTTTCCTTTATTGCTTGAGAATTCGTCTTGTGTCTGTTTCAATTTATTTATGATTATAAGAATCTACTTTAAAAAAAATAAGCCTCCTCTTCTCTTGCAAAAGTGTGCTCGTTCGTCATCAATTCCAATCATCAATTTATGTTTCTGTTCGTTTCTTCTAACTTTTTCATAAGCATTTTATTGACAGGATAAATGCATGGATGTGTGTGTGTGTTTGTGCCGGTGTGCATGTATTTCTAAACATGCTAGTAGTATGAAGTATGTAATAGGCTAAACAAAAGCATAATGTATAAGGATCACTTCAATCATGTTCGTTCACAACAAAAGAGGAAAATGCTCAAAGTCTGAAAATTGAAGAAAATGAATGGAACGATTTCCCAAAATATACATGATTTCTCGTATCTCTACACATACAGCAGTAGTTTATTTTATTTTATTTCCATAATTTTTTTGTAAATTCTTTGAAATTTTTTTTGTTGTCAATTTTCCTTTTTAGCAGAGGCTCTCCATTTTCCAAAGTTCACAGAAAAGACTTAAAAACTAAATGACATACACATTTCACATGTCAAGTTGGATATCATCATCTTTAGATTTAGTAGCATATTAAAGCAGAAATTTATATTCATATGAAATACAAAAAATTACCTCTACCCATATAATAGAAAATATGTACTTACATACATGCAACATAGACGTATCTCAGAAACAACGAACTTGGTGAAGTGCATTTAAGGTTTCTAAAGTTGTAAGTTCGGCATCGAAGTTTGATGGTATGACTTTAGCTACAGATTCGATTATGGTTCTTTTTTTATACATATAAAGAGGATATTACGAAATACTTTTTTCTTTATATATTTCAAGTTTTTGAGATATTACTATGTCGCATCAACAGATCCATCACGGCATCACCACCACAATTTCCATACAATTTGACATAAAAATTTGAAGCAGAAAGCAAACGTGGGAGAGGATTTTAATTCAAGGACTATTAAATACGGTTCACATACGTCAACTTTTGTCGCTCGACTTTCAATTCAGCTGTGAGAAAGAGATAGAACGTATCTCTATATTACTCATAGCTGAATTAAAAGGTGCGCAAAAGAAGTTGCCGTGTGTGAACTCTTTGTTAGACGGTCTTACTTGGTATGTCAGCAAGGTATGATGAACACCATCGTGCCCGTCAAATAGCCTCATTATTCTCACTCACTCCCTCAACAATATTATGTCTGATTCACCCTCGTCAAGTTTTTTTGCTCAAGATTTTATTCAGCTACCAGAACGATAGAGAGAGAAACAGACACTTTTTTATTTTTTTCCACCGGAATTAAAACTTGAGCAAGAAAAATTGTGGTGTCGCGTCTTTTCCACTCGGAAATTTAAGTTGCACAAGTTTCAATGCAGCTGGAAGAGAGCTAGAGAGAGGAATACATTTCTTTATCTTTCTCCCAGCTGAATTTAAAGTCGCCCAATGGTTCGACACCTTTTGGTGTGACTTGGGCTTAACTTCTGATATGATTATGATTTTTTTCCTACATATAAAAAGGACACTGAGGAATATTTCTTCATCAATAGCTAAGAAATTTTAAGATACGTCGTATTACATATGTATGATTACATATTTATGTATGTATTAAATATTTGGTTCATTTCGTTTTAAACCAATTCCTTGCATTTTGAATATTATTTAAACTAGCAAATAACATAATTTTCTTTAGTCTTCATGCATATACAAGATATTTGAGATATTGTCTTTGTTTTTTATATGTTGCATTTCATAAAGGCCGCATTTTGCTGCTGCTTGTGACATTACACCCTCTTTTATGTGGTAGAGAGTTAAAAATAATGAATCTTAATTCAAAAACACAATAATTATTAATTACACGACACTCATAACATTTTAAAATATGGCTGGCGATCTAATGAAAAGCTACTTCCTCGATCCAGGCTGTTGACTTGAGTGGAAAATTTATGTGAAAATCAGCCAATTTTTTTAAGAGATTTTCATTAAAAAATGTTTGTCAATCGCTTGGGTTGCAGAAACCGCACTTTAGTTCAAGTCTAAATATTAACAAAAAGTTAATTTTTAATGACTGTCCATAATTAGTTTTTATATGTCCATCCCTTTTGGTGATGGAGTGAGAACAACAGTGTTCCAATCAAACACCGAACACAGCTGATAACATTAAAGATGATGCAAGTCAGGGAACTTAAGTAGAATATAATTAGTTTGATATGTAATGCTAAACATTTAATTCTCTAAATTTTGGTCCAAAACAGCATTAGAGATTTATTTATATGAAAAATTATCAAGGGACGACCAGCTCTTTCGCTTTAGTGCCATTGAAACTTTTTACGTTATAATTGAGTCCCATAATAACGCATTTCAAGGTTGAAATTTACAATATAATTGTACAATATAATTTTTATAAAAAAATCGAACTTACTTTCATTTCATCTGATTTGACTTTGCATCGACTGATTCAACTAGGCATCGATCAAGATATAACCGAGATGTTCTACTTGACAGTGTTGAGGCATTAATTGGTAATAGATTGACTGTATGCTTTTCTGGCTTGCCTAAGTGTTATGTAAGTAAATTTTAAAATTAATGCTTTAAAATCATTTACCAAAATTCGGTGCAACGAACATCTGCTGACACCCAATGTGTGGGTATCGTAGTCTGGTTGACGCTTGTGATTTCTTACTGACGTCGCGGGCAACAACAGCGATGTTCTCGGTCGAACAATTCATACCATGCCGCCACTTCTTCTGACTCATTTTGCATTGAGCATTGCTTGAGCACATAGGATAGGACGACGAAAAACACGACCATGAAATTTATCCCGCTTTATAACAATGGACAGAAGATTTTTTTAAATAATTAGTAACAATAATTCCACGTCCTTAAGGTGTTAATCGTTCTATGACTTGTTAACAACTAATTCCCTATATATCTACATCGTAAATGTTAAAACACAGTGACATTTGGTGTCATCAGCAAAAATGACAGCCAAGTTAAATAGAAGCATTACTTTTGCGCCAGCTTGTTATAGTTGAATGATCAGAGCCGATTGAGGATTATACAAATCCATTCTTATTCCTGGGAATTAAACGTTTTACAGGAAAACAGAAACTCTATGACTTATACAGAAGCATTACTATGCTCGTATTTGTACAAATTTAATATACAGAACCTTTGCAACGGGCAAAAAAGTAAAGAAATTTTGATGTAAATATTACTATCCCTCAATCTATTTGTTCATAAGTGAACTACAAGTAAACCATTCGCGAACACATGCTCAAACATAAGTTTTTGCAAGCAAAACAATAAAAATGATGATGTGAGTGACAGGTGGTCTTGTCGTGGTGTTCATATTGTTTGAGCGTGTTTACTTACGTTGACATGGGTTTGTTGCCACACAAAAAATTTTACCTTCCAAGTGTAAATTTATTCCTTCCGTCAATAGAATTTTTCGACGGACATTCACTTTCATAGTGTATTCACATATTTTGGATTCCTACAATAACAACCAAAGGTGGTTCAGACAGACATCGAAAGTTATCACCATAAAACAATGAATAAATAAAATGAAAAGTTGAATTTGTTTCTACAAATCTTTATGTCTCACAATTTTTGTCGGTGTTTCAGATGGTATTTGACTACAAGTATTTACTTGGCGTGACTTTAAGTGCAAATACTGGCAGGAGTGTGAATTTTCGATCGCTTTTACATTCAGACATTCACACACACACACACAAACATACACACATTTTCATTTATTCTAACGGAAGTTGATTTGAATTTGATTAAAGAAACCACACAACTTTATGCAACCAAAGCATATTTTAGGAACAGTGTAACTTAAAGTAAATAAATAAACAAACTCCTAATGAATCAGTGTGCGTTTACCGCAGCGGACGAATATTGTATTTTGATAATCAAAACAATCACACAAGAAATAGGTATAAGACTTTAGTATTTAATATGCATATATTCACTAAACTTACGGATTAAAGTTTAGAGGCAAACCCAAAATTACCCAGCCAACAGTAGGAGTGAGTGGTCTTAAAACTGAAAGTTCTGGTGCCAAAAAATGTTTGCTCGTTACTTTTGTTGGCTGTATGATAATCTATGGGAACAATAATGATGCAATTAGAAACTTTATTGTATCCTTTTTCGCACTTAATCATCAAGGAATAGTTTTGCTACAGGTACCAAATAAAGCAGAGCATGGTTTGTTCATAAATTCCGCGAATAAGAACCCGACAAAATGAATGCAGGAAGAAGGTACATACATAGAGAACCTCTTAAAAATTTTGAATATTATTAACATGAAATAAAAATTGCTATGGATAGGGCAGGCCGAAATAGGTCATATCAGGATTCTTCAGAAGTAGTAATGATTTAAAAAAGAAATATCCTTAAGTGATCCGTAAGTTTGTCAAAAATATATTTAATTTCTATTACACAGAATAGAGATTTTTTTGCTGCAAACGAATATTTACACTAAACATTTTGTTAAGGTTTCTCTTTTAAATTTTCTAAATTGTAGCTACGGAAGTAAAGTTGTCCCACGGGAGACTGACGTGGAACTGGCTACACAAATCTTGTCATTTTAGTAAACTTGCAACAACTTCAAAACGTTCTTCGCATTGTTTATGTATAGTATATATACATGTGATAAACTTTCCAACAGTTTCTCACAAAGAAAAGTTTACTTCTAAATTTAGGATTTTTCTTTTTACTTTTGAAAATTGTTCTTAAAAATTTAAGTGACTTTAAGTCTATCCTCTAATTCTTAACTCAAGTACGAAAAGTACCAGATATTTTATATGTATATGGACTTTGAGCTGCTGCGGCTGAGGTAGTAAAGGCATTTGCTTTTGAACGTAAGATGTATGGGGAGAACGGGGCTCGAGACCGGATATCAGACCGAGAATAAAAGTGAAACATTACAAAGTAACCAAACAAAAGAAGGATATAAAAATTTAATTATTTATTTAAGTGTTACGAATACAACTACAAATTATTTTTTAACTTGGGTTTAACGAACATAGAAAAAAGGACCTTCATTCGTTTGTAGTGAAACAGGGCAGAGTCTCAGTAGGAAATGGAAACCACAACCTCCGTACTGATAGGGTAGTATACTATCCACTAGCCCACAGAGACCCCCATAAAAGTTTATTAACAGCTTGGCCCAGGATTTCTAACGCAAATAAAAGCGAAAGAAAACCATTCAGTCATTTTCCTTTTTTAAGTGACCCACTATCGTTAGACTTATCGCTCCCGTTTGTAATTCAGTTCCACAAATTAATTGCCTATATATAAGAAAAAGTCCCTTAAATGTATAAATTGTGTTACGAAAAATGCAGCTATAAAATGTTTAAAAATAAAAATAAAAACTATTAAAATTTTTTAAATCAATTCTCTTCCAGGATTGAAAAAAAGGAAAATTACATCCCGCATAATATAACTTAAATTATAGTCCAAGTCACTTTCCAACCCAATTTAATCAGTTTTATTTTTCATAAATTCAATATTTTGCTTTTGCTTTAAATCAATACCAAATCCATTCATGATTTAAGAAAATTCCTACTAACCACAACTTTGACACCACTATGGCTTAATTTACGAGTCATTTTTCTTTCAATTGTGCTCGTCCTGTGAAAATGAAAGCGAGACAAAGTCATGAAGATAGACATATCACTGAAATATTTTCATAAATATTGACTCTAACTTGATCTACTGTTCGAAGCTGCAAAGTTAAATCCAAGACCTCTCATAGATTATCTGCATGGAGAGCCTGCCATGTCAATACCATCTCTGTATAGATCTTATAATTATTAGTTCTGTGTACAGATGTTATGTGATCTTCTGATATTTTTCGCTACAAAAAAGTCATATTTTCTGAATTCTGAATTGCTTACAATGTTCAATCTATAGAGAAGTGGATCTAGAGACCCAAATCGTGAACTGCTAATGAAAAATTCTTTTGATGGTGAGAGATTTCCAATATTAATCGATACAGATCCTCCAAATAAAAGCAGATCCTAGATGTCTAGGATGGACACAAGAACAATGTATTCACTATCAAGGTTTAAGCTTGATGGAGCGTTTCGTAAAAATGTTCTTTTGGTCACGTTTATAGTCCTTTAGAGCAAATACCAACATTTCTAATCATATTGCCGCATTGTCACGATAATTCAAAGTTTAAGCAAAATGTCATTAACATCGTTTAAGTAGAAGAAGGTATTAAAGAATTATTTAATTTGTATGGTCATCTCGCAGAAAATGTTTTTCTAAGAAATTTTCAATGAATACAGTATAAAACAAGCCAGAGAAGAAGGAGGTCACAATAAAGTTAAAATGGTGATATTAGGGTCGCGAAGTAGTACAGGCTTGTCATTACAGCATGTTTCCTTTTTTGAATCCTAATCAGCAGTTTGTAATATATCTGCATTATGTCGAGAATTGTAAAATTTTTATATAATTTTATGGAAAGAAAATAATTTTCTATGAAATTAGCATTTACAGGAGTGGGAGTAAACTTCACATCTGCAAGGAGTGCAAATTTGCCAGTAGCTATCTCCTTATTTGAAAGAAATTCTATCACTATTGATTGAAGAATAATAATGTTTTTAAACATTTAAACAGATTTAAGGAATAAATATTGGTTTTCATGCAACAAATATTTTCAAATCAAATCTGAGAAATTTTTTGTATAAATATTTACTTCATATTTTTGCTTCATTTACTTTATGTCCTATTGGACTTGTGGAACGAAATGAAAGTGTTGTTGCCTGAAAATGACTTAGATTTTTTTTCGACGGGAATGTATTAAATCAATTGTTTTTCCTCAATTAATTAATATATACTATTCAGATTTTATTAGTAATACTTATTCAATATTTTTTAATATTTTTATATAAATATTTATTAACGAACTTCATTTCCGGGTTCTTTATAAAAATAATAAACACGACAGGCCATGTGCACCTTTTTGAATAACAATTTAGGAATCATGAATAATAATTAACATTTTATTATACATATTACTTTAAGTTAAGCTATATATTCATAAAGTTCTGAGGAACACAAATAAGGTTAGTATTTGAAAAATTGGATTAAGAAAATTTATGCTTTTTGTAAAGAATTTGGAGGTCACGCTCGTTTTTGATGATAAAGTTGAACAAATCTGTGGTGAGGCAGTCCAAATATGCAACTAAAATATAAATAATAATAAACGGCCTCTCAATATTTTCATAAAACTTATAAAAGCTTTATGATTTGATACAAAAAATTTTGTCTTAAGAAGTCATCTATCAAAAGCGGACAAGCATATCCTGGAGCTTAGTTCTCTTTTACAGCAACTGTCACTGTAACTTTTACTTGTGGAATGAATTAAGTTAAATACGTATTAAAATTTGAGTTTTTCAGAAATAAAAGGATTTCTTTTAAATAGAGAAAAAGCGTTGTAAAGTTTATACTTAATTTTACATTTTTTTAGGACAAAGCAACTTAAGGAAAGAGCTTAGTAACATACAGTTTTTTAACTTCTTGTGCGTTTTTTAACACAGTGACTCTTCCCATGAATATTTCCATCAAACGCAAGCAAAGTCCCTGAATCTATAAAGTTAAAGTTTATGTTTAAATTAAACATACTTAAGTAATAAATAACAATATTTGCATTCTGTTTGGAAAACAATTTGAATTAGATGAGGTTGTGTTTATCACCAAAAAGCAAATACTAATTATTGTATTAAGGCATTATTTGCTAATACTTGTATAGAAATAGTTTGTGGAACTAAAAGTTTGATGATTGTAGGACTTTAATAAAGGGATTATTTAGTTTAATGAATTACGGTCAAATTAATAAAGACTTCAAACAGCTTTGGAAACCATTATGTAGTAAAATTGCACTAAAGACGAGAAAACCTGCGTCAAACTGCATTAACGAATCATATTAAAATTTCCTTAGACTTTTGAAAAATATTTTTAAGCTTTTTCTTTATATCATTCTTTAATCCACTTCTTATACGGCTTCATTGGGTAACGCTTATCCTTTATGTCTAATTGTCCATGACTCTGGCGCATACAACATGCTAAATTTTATCGATGGCATTGGGTTTTGTTGGTCTCGTCTGCCGTTAAGTTTCATCGCTTATTTGCACAGATTTGAATTCCCCAATCCCTCAAGTTGCTCGTACAGATTGTCAAATGTGGCATGAGTTGCTCTGCACGTAGCGCCATCCTGTTTAAACAACATGTTTTTGGTGTTCACATGATCCCATTCAGACCAAAAAAGTTGGTAATTATCAAACTATGGCGGGTAGTCATTGATGCTGATGGCCCGCCCAATGTGGTTCTCCAGGAAATAGCGACCGATGACGTCGCAAGCCGCAAATCCACACCAAACTGTGACTGTGGAATTGGTGTCATCCGAAATTCTACAATTTTGTTTGTTGATGTATCCGTTCATCCAATAATAGGCCTTATGTAACAAAATGATTTTTTTGATGAACATCAGGTGCAGTTTTCAAATGCTCCAGGGCCCTTTCACATTCACGCCCAAGTCACGAAACTAAATTCGCACAATTATGTTGTGCAAAAGCCGAGGGCCTGTGAGCAACGCCAAATCAACTGCCTTGAACTGTCCCGCTCACTCTCACGGACAGCGAGATCTTTCGTTTCGTCATCCCACGAACACAGTGGACACAAATTTATTTACCGCATTTCGAATAGTACTCTTGATAGGACGATTATGATGACCGTGAAATGTTGCACGAACGGGTAAATCAATTCTATCATTTGTACGTGTTGTTAAAAAATAAAACCTTCCATGGTGAAATAGCCAAGCAGATTGAACAAATACCACCCAATTAGTCAGATGTAGTTTAAAAAATATGGACGCAGTCAACTTTCTAAGTTCAAAAGTTCCTGTTAGTAGACCCGATATATGTAAGATATATATAATGGGCAAGGACGATTCTTTTTTCCATCTTTAAAAGAAGAGCATTTTAGCAATAACAATTTAAAAATGAACTTTCACTTTCCTTTGCAAACCTTAAAGAAATTCTCATAAAATTGGATTTTTTTTCAGTTTTCAAAATTAGAATCCACTTTGAAGTTTAAATGGAAAAATATAACTTCCTAATTTGAATAATTTAATCTGTCCGACTCCAAATTTATGAGCCGACTGCGATTTAAAAAAGCAATAAATTTACATTATTCTTAGAGCACAGTTGGTAAGCGCTGCAGGCAAACGACCGGGCGAGCCTCGTTATATGTAGCGGAAGTTATCGCCAGCAAAAGTGCGACTTGTCAACGTGTACTTCCTTTGCTCATTTATTGTCAGTTTAACTGCCAGAAATTTATAAAGCTTTTGTTGTGAAAAACTTGCAAGTTCTTATATTGCGTCCCTTCTTCAAAGGAACTGTTTTATGTTGTCATGGTCTAAAGTTTGTTGTTGTTTGCTGTTGCCATCAATAGAAAAAAGTTGTTTATTTGTTGGCTTCCACAAACACGAGGAAAAAGTTCATAAATAATTCAAATGAGTTTTTGAAAAACTAAAAAAAAATTCGTCTGAAATCCTCACAAAAGTCCACCGAACCCAAAAGTAAAAGTTACTTTTAGAAATCCTGCATTGCTGGAAGGACTCATATGAGAAATTGACATTTTTCAAATATTTTTGCTTTGTGTGTTTTTAACAATGCAAAGTTTTTCTAAACAGTACAATAGATGCGTAGTGGAAAAGTTGATATGTATATACACATGATGTTATAGTTGGAAAATCCCTATAAGTGTACTTGTATGTGTGTACATATACCATACACATGCACATTGTAAATAAAAATACCAACATATCTAAACGTTGACATAACTTTGACTTTTCATACAATGACAAATCAATTCCTTAGGAAAAATATCTATTAAACATGGGTTGCGTTACGAATCATCTGTAGGAATTGAATATTGGCCAAAAGCTACATGGGATTGAATTTGAAATTGTGTTGCAAGAAATTGCGTACATTTTATTAACAAATCTTTTTATTCAAAAAAAAATTATTATGTGGTTTTTCAAACTCATTCATTTCTTTTTAACTAGATGTTGCATATTGTATATACTTTGTTGGCAATTGTTATTTATTTTTTCCTGCTTCTATATGAAAACTTAAAAATAATTGTAAATAGAGAGATATATTGCCCACACTGGGATGACTTTGCCGCCCTAAAACTTGTGAGAATTGAAGTTTAGAAATTAGTTTTCAACAAATTGTATTTTGAAAAGTAGTATATCAACCGCTTGTGGATATTTCAGGTATTAATTATTAATATTTAATATTTAAGGTATTTAGAAAAGAATTTTATACCATTATTTGATGTTCAATGAGAACAAAAATTCGCCAGATATTGTGGCACCTTTTTTTAAGTCGAAAAATTCGGTAATCGAAAGAACAGAAAAATCGCCATAATTACGAGAAATCGCCACATTTGACAGTCCTGCCTGGAAGTTTCCGAGCAAAATGTCAAAAGGGCGTAAAAAAGCCACTTAGCGATATAACTTTTTCCGATTAATGTCATCGATTTGACACTTTCAATTATACTTTTTATGAAAATAGATGTTTTTTTTCATATATCACAAAATGGCAGCCAGTTTACATTTCGATATTACTTTTATGCCACCTTGTAAATTGAGGATTTTTATGAACTAGACTTTACAAAAATTACTCGTAATTGATAGAAAGTCCGATATAAAACACATTGATCCCGTACTCGCCCATCCATGCTTCCTCCAATGAAATACAATACGAAAATGCAAGAGATCTTGAGCTAGAAAATAAGAGATCTTGAGAGAAAATTTGCTAAATTTGAGTCCATGGTCATAAATTAAAGAGATTTAAAATTTTTTTACAAAGAAAATTTTATTAAAAATATAAAAAAAGTCAACAATTCCGTGAAAATTTTACTAAAATTAAGTTAAATTTTGTAAGAAACAAAGAATCTTTTATTGATATTAAAAGGCTTTTACTAACAGCAAGAAAATTTTTACCGGGTTCCAATGAAAAAAACGACAACTATTTTGAACTCAAGTTGAGTAAAATTTCCTAAATTTTAGGACATTGTTAATCTAGTGTAAAAAAATTCATACTTTTAATAAAATTTTTCAGGCTTGACTTCCTAGGAAGTTTAATAAATGCACTATTGGATTTTCGGAAGCGATGAAAATGCTGTTCCTTGAGAATGACTTCTCACATTTTCTTTACTGGATAATAAACACAATACCTTGTGGAAGTAATGTCAAAGAAGACTGTTATAAGTTATATGTAGGATCTATGTAAAATAAACTTAAAATAAGAGTAGGAGGACATAATTATGATCTACACAGAAAACACTATTATCTTCACACTGTGAAAGATACTCGTTGGTGGCTGCTCTCGCCACAGAAGAGCAATCAAGTATTTCCCCTGTTAACTCCTCCCAGTCAACCCGTCAATGTCAGAACTGAAGGTCAAGTCCCATGAAATTGCATTAGATCTATTAAAAAGTTTACCAATTTGTTGCAAGGAAAGCCATAATATGCAGGAATCCAATGAAAGTCTATTGGAGTTATAATATATAGTCGGAGAGTTTTCTTAAACTTGAAGGGATTTGCTCTAATACTATAGCGTAGCAGTGGGTCCTTGCTATCTAACGGCTATAAGTGGCCAATCAAGCCGTACTGCAGCTGGAGACGGAATGTTTTATACAAGTTAATCGTAAGCACGCCCAATATAACATTCAAAGCTTCGGAGGGAATAGTGTGTAAACCTACTGATATACTATTGAAAGCAGATCGTTGAATCCTGTACACCTATAATTGCTCTATTACATAGTTCCTTCTTATAGAAATCCATCATGCCACTAATCTGTAGGTCAAGATTGGAATATTTATTCGAATAAAAAGAGTATTCGAATATCGGGACGAACTGTTGCTCGCTGATTATTTGGCTCCAAATTGATGATTTCTTCTCCATTGTTAGCTTTCAAGACTTGCAAGGTTTGTGGATTGTTGAAGTATATGCAAGATTTTAAAAAGCATCAAAGGAAGAAATCCTGTACTCTTACATCTGGCTGTCTGGGTGGCCAATTCGAATCTCCAAAAAATATAAAATTTTCCACATTTTGATCAAAGTTGTTGTAATGACAAATGTCCTTTATATGTGACCGCATAGATAACATGACTTCAAATGTTTGCCGAAGAGGTTATCAGTATTAGACAACTGTTTGAACAAATGATATGGGCAAATATATGCACACAAAAATTATTTGTTAATTTTTGAAAATATTTATATAAACATAAACAATATTATTTCTTCAATCTGAACAATCTGCTTTAAAAAAATAAAATTTTTTAAACATATTCGAGATCATAATTTCAAACATAAAACTAATTTTATGAATTCTGTTGAATTTTATGAAACTTGTTTTATTTAATAATATTATAATGGAGCTTCCATTTTAACTTTTTAGTTATAATTTTCTTTAATAAAATTAATAATCTTTCCTTTGTACCATAATTGTACTAATTAATGAGATTATTTGTGTACCATTATTAGGAGTTTTCTTAATAAGAGCACGTATTATTAATTACTTTATTATAATTTTAAGGAAACGAAAGTTTTTGATTACATCCCATGACTATATGCAACTTACTACAACAATGCCTTTTCCGACATAATGTAAATGTTACCGCTCCCTGTGGAAACATGTATTAATGTTCTTATTTGCTTTTGGTCTTTTTTGAAATAAATACAACACCTGGTGGACTTGTTATTCAGACTAACTCTAGCAACACATTTACAATTATTATCCTTGTTGAAGTTGGTTATACAAGTGATGACACGTAAGCCAGAAGTTATAGCGATACCTGTACAACTCTACATAAACATCAGAACAGGAATATGGTAGACCTTGCGGCAAAAGTAAAAGTATGTGAAAATTGTTAGTAACATTGCAGCAAACATATAAAAGATTTTTAGCTATATATAGTTTAGTGATATTCGCCAATTGTCTTTAAGAAGAAAATAATTAAAGTAATACTATGTTCAGACATGCACATCAATTTTAAATTGAGTTTTGTCTTTAGTGTTCACATATGCATATACAATTTAGCTTGCTCAATTAGCATTTGACAGTTGAAAATGTTTTAATTAAAATACTTGCACTATGCAATATATATTTCAGCAAATTTTCATATAAAATGTTTTTCCAAGAGGTTTGTTTTTATATATTTAAAAAAAAAATATTTTTCATGCCATTTAATTTTGTCATTGCACTGAATTTTCCCTTCCCACTGAACAGACTTCACAAACTTTGAATGGGATGCAATTAAGCGCTTATTGCGCAATTCAATAATTGTATTCTGGTATAGTAAATTGAGTACAAATTTAGTTGCAATTGAGCGCAATTAAGCTTCATATAACACAATATTTTGTTTTATTTCTTTTATAAATTTTAAAAACCTTTAACAATAAGGAACATGAAAACATATCAATTGAATAAATTCGTAATTAATAAATTTACTTGGAAATTTGTTAGTACATATTAAGAATATACGAAATAAAAGCATAATTTTTTCAAAAATAGAACAAAAGCAATTATTTACAGGACTACATCGATGAAAGGAAACTTAAAAAACACATGCCTCATGAGAAGTCCTTGTATGGGCGGTGTCATTAACTGGCTACCGTATATCCAATCTCTAACTAAGAGTGCCACAGAATCTACTATGACCGATTATATCTCCTATTATTATTCTTGCACATATCAAATCGGCATTCTTCCGTTGTATAACATTTCCCATCTAATCAACTCTAACATTGATTTCCTACACCAAAGAGTTCAAATTACTTGCACTGGTCGCGTTCATATGTTTCTTTCAAGGTCCTTATCATGCCCGTAGTACTCTACTTGTCTGTCTTTTTTGTGTGCATGTCATACAGAATACGACTATTTGTTACAACATGTGCAAGATGCCACTGTATCAAATATCCTGAAACCATCGGTTGTTTGCAAAAGCCCTTCATCTCTGGATATATGATTGCGTTTTTAGATTTTATTTGACATTCAAAGCTCCACAGCCGAATAACTAAAATTTTCTGGGAGTAAGTCCAGAGAAGTATATAATATCCGAGTATCCTGAATGGGAATTGCAGTAGCGACTATTAAAATATCGTAATATATTGCAGAAAAATTTGTTTTTTTAATTTTATTTAAATATGCCAGTATTAAGGGATTTCTGCAAAAATCTTAGTTTTTCATGTCAGCAAATAGAGGACCGCTATTTTACTTTAATTTTTATTAATTAAAATGTCACATCCATAACATTGCATCAGCATCAGAGCAACGTGTTTGTGTTCCCACAAAAAAAAACAAACAAAATTATAAGAATTCAATTTGTTGCAAAATAACGACAAGTAAAAACAAACAAAAACAATCCGTAGTGTAAACATTTTGTTATAAAAACGTATCATCAACAGCTCCATCAACATCATGTTCATCATCTTTAAATGCGCTGCAGCCCGTGTCGTCATCGCAACCAATGCCACCAGCTATCATCTTAATTGTCAACTAGACATTTACCGAAAACTTGGAAACACAGCATAAGAATGTGTAAGTAGTTCACATGGCGGAGCCCAGTTAATCATATCAGGCTGAATAATGCTGTCTGTTGTGTTGAATTTAATTCTATTTTTCGCTTTTAGCCCATTTCGTCTTTTCAGACATTTAGCACACTCCCCTCCCTTCCATTTGTCCATTTGAGTCCATCACTTGAATACGAGTAGTAGTAGTAGTTTGCTCTCCATCTTTTATTTTAAGCTAGGGCAAGGTTTTTTATTTTTCTGAGGTCACACATAACAACTTTGTCATTCTTTTGCTGCATGTATATTTAATGATTCTTGTGACTGTCAGTTCGCTTTCAGTCTTTCTCTATCCTGTTGTATGTGAACTTGCTATTTTAAGATTTTTTTATTTTATTTTGGCATTATTGCTGGAATTTTTGCTCACATTAAGCATCGTGCCTTAAATTTCTACTATTTTATTCCTCATCGTGGATACACCTTCGCGTGTGAGCGCCTTTAGGCTTTCGCCATTTGAGGAAAGGCAGCAAGAAAGAATTAAATTTTTTCGAAGCGTGACATTGTTTCCCACACTCTCCTTTGGCAGTTGCCCTAGCAATTCAGTCAACTTGAATAAACCAGTGTTTATTTTATTGTAGTTGTTCTTATTTCAGTAGCAGCTGTTGGTTAAGACGGTTTTTTCTTTAAGCCTTTAGTTGTTTACTTTCATGTCATGGTAAACAACGTTTAACACCTTCTTTTTCCCATTAAACATTTGTTCCCTTTATTATTTAGCAGAGTTGCCAGGATCTAAAAAAAAAATAATCGGACAAAATCGACGATGGCAAACACATCGCATATGCCTCCTAGCAGCGACATTTCTAGAATATATAACGTTCAATGTAATTGGAAAGTTTCTTAACACACCTTCTAGACATTGATCCGATATACATTCATACGATCCATTAATTCAAACTTGAAAATTAAACTTGAAAATTTTCTTTGCAAGAAATAAGAGCATTAAGAATTATACATGTAATCATACTGTCCGTTAAGAAACTGCAGATTTATTTCCATTTTTTTATTGTTATTTGTTTCGAAATTTCCGTTTAATGATTTATTGTTTTCCACATGTACGTGTGAATGTTGGACCATTGATGATGCTCTTGATCAATGGATATAACACTGACTATGTGAGAAACAAACGGTTTCCAAATGATGTCCTGTTCGCCCCTGTGAACTTATCAATGGTCATAGTAAATGCCAAATTTAGTGTGAAATTGAAGCCTCTTCTAGAATATTGACGACTCCGGAATAAACACGCTCTCTTCTCTAGGTCCACTTAAAATAGTCGTCTGTTTGATAATCTCTCCCATCTTATTGATACGTAGCCTTGCACCGTCGTTGCACAGTAGCAGTGCATGAAGATTGCGTATCAACAAGAATGGTACGACAGCTTTTAGGTCGAGTTAATATAAAGGACTTTTTTTATTTCTTATATATTTCATCATTCTAAGCCTCCCAATATTTTTTCGTTTTTCAAGTTAAGAAAAACGTTTGAAATAAGTTCACCTTCTATCGTTACTGCGTGAAAAAAGCCATTTGTAAATTCAATTGTACCTTTTGTGCCTGTTTCTAGCAGATGCTAGAAATGCCGATTAATAGCAGCTCCGATGCTTAAACACCTGCTTAAAAATTATTTAAAAACTAATGAAATTTCCTCTTAATAAGAAGCCATAAGACTCTTAAGAATTGTGGCACCGTCCCAAAATGGGTTAAATGTGTTTTTAATGGACACAATTGATGCCAATTATCATTCAAATCTGTTCAGCCATTTTTGCGCAGAAATTTTGCATAAATCTAAGCAGTTTTGAAATATTAAGCGTTAGAAACTTTACACTTTTTTTAAAATAACAACCAGCTAAAGTTCTTATTTATCTCAATCAAAAAACTAGTCTTTATCGAATCGTTTTTCATATTTAGGCAAGTAATTAAAAAGTGTTTTTGTAGCTATTTGCCTTTATTGAGTTGCAAACGTTGATATAAATATTTCAATATTGAAATTTAGGATTTGTTTCCCTCCAATTGTAAGATTTTTATCAATTAAAAACAATCTTTTAGTATAATAAGCAACAATTTGTCGCTTATATTGCCTTGGCCATATTCTCATTATTGGTTTTTAGTAAAAGCCATCATTATTAAAATTCCCACAAAATTCGTTTAATTGAATTAATTTTTAAAGCCTTTAACTTGTTTCCTTAGGTCTTGGTACACAACTTTATAATGAGTAAAATTAAGTGGTTTAATTTATTATGATATTGGAAAAGCTTTCTGCCAGGACGATAATACTTATAACTTCAATTTTATTGCTTTAATTTTCTTTGCTTTTAAGTGATTAAAAATTAGGGAAATAAGTTTTACAACATTTATCGACTTACCTGTAATTCGAATTTAATTGAACATCCCCAATGGCAACATTTTCAAATTGAGTCGGACAGCACGTCCAGCGTGCCCAATAGAATGTGAAATCCTTTGAGTCGTAGTGCTCCGTAAAACGACATTTAAGTATTAAATCAGCACCTTCACGCGTATCTATGGATTCATCAGCTTCAGAGCTGGATAGTAAAATAAGAAAAACTGTAACAGAAAAGAGTGTAAAGGAAAGATCAGATTAATTAAAGAAATTTATGAGCAAAAATGCAACAAAAAAATTAAAGGAGCTTAACGTTTATTACCACTTAAATTCATCCATTCAACAAAACGGAAACATTAAAAAGTAGAATATTAGCCCTACTGAAAAGGGCGGCGGTCTTAAGATTAAAAATTTTAAGGCAAGAAATGTGAATCTATATAAAAATATAAAGGGTGGTCCAACCATAAAATACGATGTTAATTGTGAGTCACACCTTAACGTAAAATTTTTTGCCCGAGTTAATTTGAAATTTCTTTGTTCACTGTTTCAGTGTTTGACAGATTCAACCATGGAGAGGAACACAATTGAGCAGCGCGTTAAGATGGTTGAAGTCTTTTACGAAAATGGGCGTTCAAATCAAAATGCATTTCGTATATGTTTTTTTTCTGGTTAGTATAATCGATCAAATGTGACCACAATCGCGAGCATTGTGCACAAATTTCTGCAAACAGTCTCTGTAGGAAATGCGAAAAAACGTGTCCATGCTCACCCAGTTCGTGTTCTGGAAAACATTGCTGACTCAAGAGCTGAGGCCTAATGGGCATTCCAAGCGTCGTCAATATGCAAAAATGTTTGTTGAACAAACCAAAGTGAGTGGTGACTTTACAGAGAAAATCATCTTCAGCGACGAGGCGCACTTTCACCTCAGTGGATTCGTTAACAAGCAGAATTGCCGCATTTGGGCAAATGCGAATCCACAAGTGATTGTTGGAAAGCCGATACATCCACAAAAAGTGACTGTTTGGTGAGATTTATAAAAATCTTTGGCATTTTGAATTGATTTTATTATACTTGAATCGTGTTTGCATATTATGATCGATAGAAAAAAAATTATCAAAAATAAGCTTAAAGTAAGTTTAAAGCTTTTATAAGGTTCTTGTTAGTCGTTGTTTAAAAATTCTTTGCATTCCTTCCTTCTCACAAAAAAAAAAAATAGTTGTACTTCCCCGAAGTTTGTAAAACATTCTGAATTATCCAGGTGTGTTGCCCCTGATGACGCTGCCGATCTCGTATTTTAGCTCAAAATTTGTTTCCGATTTATTCGCATATGCCCTAAATATCACATATAATAAAAGACCAGTTTTGAAAAATGGACATGTGTTATAAATTTTTTTGTTGTTATCTACACATGTCGGGAGCCCCAAGTTCCTCTAGCAGAAGCCATTTCAGCAAATTTGTTATAGGTATACGCGTTATCAAAATTATAATTATATACGTAGTTATATTTATCAATAAATATCGTGATAATAATAATATTGCGCCCGATGGAAATTTAAATTTTCAATAACATTTAATTAAAATTCAATTACATTTAATTAAAATTCAATTACACAATGTTTGTAATTTTTATAAAATTTTCATGTCTTTTTCAAATGTTGATATATTGTTATTTGTCTCTTTTATATAAATAATAATTGTATTTTTAATATTTCATTAATCTTTCCTGACGATACTGTCAGGAAATAAAATTTTTATTTATTGACGATTGGAAAAATATTGCAAATAAAATTATTATTTATTTAAAAAATACTTAATGCTTAAGAAATATAACAAAAATAACAATCAAATGGTCAAATAAAAAATTATATTTATTGACACTGAAATGTGTTAAAAAATCGATTGATGTCAAATTCGACGTGTTTGGCACCCAGGCAATGATGCCCTTCATGCTATTAGATTGTACCAGTACCACTTGGATATTTCTTTAGACAACAATTCCAAATAAATTAGAAATTAAGGTTTTCTATTCAGATTATTTGTCGATTAGTAATTAAATAAAAAAAAAAAACAAGTGTGACACAAAAATTAGATTCTTCTATACTTTTGTAAGTTTTATCCTGCTGTTCTTAATTTAGTACAAACACCGTTTTGTTCCATAACAAGTTTTAGCTAAATTTTATTTCATTGTTAAAAACTAAAATCTCTAAATAAAATAATTAATAAAAAATAAAATCTCTAATTTGAATGACCATTCGAAGAAAAATAATTATTATGAACTATATGAAACTATTAAAATTTTTTTTTTTAAGTTTTATCGTTACTCCAATGTAATGTGCTCCAATGAGATTAGGGACCAGGTTCTCAAAACCCGCTCTCTTTACGAACTATACGTTCTACATCGAGAGCTCATCCATTAGTGGGGTCGATGTGACAGCAAATTTCATTTCGAAGTACAGAGAAATTTCGTTCTTTGGCCAGACAATTCGTATGAGAAATAACCATCCTGCAGAGGTCTTTCCTGTCACTTTCAGCAAAAGTTCAAATTGAATATCCACAGGCTCTGCTTCCCCTATACCTCTTCCCACACCTGTTGTCTTAGTTACAGCATAAAGCACGAGTAGAGGCCATCCCCTGAGTGTTGGATCATTAAAAAATATACACTCAAGTATATCTAATAAAAAAATAATGTATGTACTCTTACGTATATGTAGTTTTCTTTCAAAACATCTAATTTTGGTGTGAAGAGAAAAACATTAAAAATTCTGATTCTTTTTATTCTGTTACACTACATCAATGTTGTAAAACATTTTAGACAACTCTGAAGTGACAACGGTCGAAATCCATATCTGTGAAAGCAATGCGTGTAAAAATCTTAATACGACAAACTAGTTAAAGAGGGTGTTTAATAAATTCATACCCTCAAAGACATTATGCGGTTAATTAGGTTATAAATGTGAAAAAATTTAATGTGTATAATGCTGTCATCTGTTGTGTTTTGTGTTTAATATTTTAGTACTATTTTATGTATGAGGGTGTGGTTTTAAGAGAAAATGGAAAAATGTTAATTTCGTGTAATCATTGTGCATTATTTTTGCCGAAAAAATTATCACTCAAATCAAGGATAAGCTTGATAAATACTATGGAAATTGGGCACCGTTTACTTAGTGGTAAAACAGTGGTTTTCTTAATTTCCTTGAGGCCGTCGGTACAAGCACGGAAAATGCCGAACGTTCTGGATGCCCAGTTGAGGTCTCTGCACCCGAAAGAAATGAAAAAATTTAATTAATTTAATTCTACCAATACATATTTTTTTAAATTAAGCTGTCTAGAAAAATAATTAAATATCATCTAAGATAACTAAAGAAGCATTTAAAATTAAAGCTGGACATGATTCTTACTAATTTATGTTTTTGTTCATTAGCTTTATTTAAATAGTCCTGAAAGCTTTGCTTGATTAAGAAATTATTTCCCCCTCCTCTTTTCTATTTCCTTTAAACGAGAGGAAAACTTGATAATTTATCTTTAAAAAGAACTAAGTTAAAACTTTAAGAGGTTCCACATGATGTATTCCGTAAGTACAATATTTTGTTGTTAATTCTCTATCTCAACATTTCGTGTAGTTGGCTTGAAAAAAAAGAAACACAGAATAACAAATAAGGAAAATAAAAGCACAACTTTATCCAAAGTACTTTAATAATTTTCACAAAAAATTAATTTCACTCAAGTGTAGCTGCCGAATTTGACTAAAGCTACAATTAATATTAATACTGCTACTTAAACTTTATAATTTTTCCGAGCTGTCAAATAGAAAACAAATTGAAAACAAAAAGTTTAAAGGAGAGGAGTCATGTTTTGTAAGGATTTAAATTATAAACTCAAATAATAATTGATTATTCATGTATATCGCATCACTCAAAGTAATTTTTTGACAAACGAAATATATTTTAATTTTCTCTATGAAAATCCTCTTAAATAAAACGAAAAATTTTACAAAAAATAAGCTCACCGCAAGATGCTAAATTTTTCCGGAAGTTCAATGCCCAACCAAAAAAGGAGGAAAGTATCCTTTTGTGGTAATTATATAAACGCCGACGGCGACTTGTTAATTTTACTTAATATTGAATATAGACTTATATTCAGAGCACCAATTTCATTAGAATTAATTTTTAAAAACGAAACGTTTCTTAACGCTTTGAATTTATAAGCGAAAAACGCCAATATCAAAGGAATTCCAAGGATTTTTCATACATATTTTAAACGTTTGAAAGCATATCCTTTACAAAACTGAGTCCCAAATATTATACACAATCTTACCGTATTTGCTTAATTTTTTTATTTCATACGGATTGATTTTATGAAAATTAAAAAACAATTATTATTTTTACAAAAGAGAGGAAATGTTTCATTTTAAAAAATGAAACCTTAATTCTACACGGCCACACTGGAGAAAGATTTTAAAAAAAATTGGAAAATATTTACGGAAGCTCCACAAGAAAAAGTCTAACGGATTCATATTGAACGATCTCGGTGGGCAATTTACATCATCTCCGTGAATGCGATAACAATGCCTTCAAATCGCTCGTGCGTAATGTTGAACATCGTATGAGCTGTGTGGAATGTAGCACTATCCTTGTGAATCCACTGCTGCTTTCCACATCATCCAATTCAGACCAAAAGAAGTTGGTAATCATCGACTTATAGCAGTCGCCGTTGACGGTAATGACCTGGCCGACGTCGTTGGCAAGGATATATGGATCGTTGACGCCGCCAGGCCAAATACCAAATAATGACTCTGGATTTCATGTGGATTGGCATCGTTATATATTGGACAATTTAGTAATTTGAGGTACCCAATCCTCCTCCGGAAAACAGCTTCATCACTGAGAAAGATTTTTTGATGAAAATTCGGTTCAGTTTCCAACTGTTAAATTGCCAATTGAGCGAACGCACAATGTTGCGTTTGTAATTTACCTTTGGCTCCTGGGTCAGTTGAATTCTATACAAGTGTAGGCTTTACAAAATTTTTAAAGTTTTGGACTACGAAAAGCCAGACTTTTGTAAACGATGCGAAATCAACTGCCTAAGAGTATCCTGCACACTCTCATGGACTGCGGCGATGGTTTTTGCAGATCGCGCTATTCGTCATCGCACGGAGCTGGTTCGTTGTTTACTGAACCAATGGACTCAAATTTATCCACCTCATTGCGAGTAGTTCTCTCTGTAGAACGATTATAGTGACCGTAAAATGGGCGAATCGCTCGAAACGTTGCTGAAACAGAACACCCACTTTTGCACGTCCCGATGAACCGTCGATGGTAATTTCGCAAGACAAATTGAATAAATGACAGTCAATTTGACAGATGTAGCTACAACAATATGGCCGTTATCAACTATCAAAGTTGGAAAGCCCTACCGGAAGACCCGATAGATTAGAAGTAAATATTGTGTGAAACTCTCATATGTTTTCTGTATCCATCTGTGCTATTTATAATAAAATAAAATCATATATTTTTTTTATTTGAGTGAGCAATTACATTGTGGAGGCGGTTAAGAAACTATACGTCAGTGTGAAGGCACTATGCCAGTACAGTGAATGAAACCACCATAGGGCTTGGCGTTCTAAGGTCAAACCTTTTTATGACCTTTTATATTTTTTCCATATTCAATTTTAAGTGAAAAATGGAAGTGTCAAATTCGATATTTATTGTTTATGTTATTTTTGTACTAAATAAGTACAAAAAACATGAAGAAAAAAGAGAAATTTCATTGCAGGTTTTGTTCAAACCTGCGAGAAGTACTTCAACCAAAATGTTAGATAGAACAAAAATTTAGTGTCAAATAAAGTTGACAAAAGATCGGAAAAGTAGAGGACGATAAATCTTTGCAATTCAGTATTTCAATGACTTAAACTAATGCTGAAGACGATGACGCATGTACGAATAAATGGTCCGCATTGAGAAAAACTATAAAAAAATTTTATAATTACGCTGGTGTTCAAAGACCATTAACTCATGCAGACTACATTCCTGTTACAAAATCTTCTAGCCCAGGTTTTCTATCTTCAGTAACTGCTCCGAATTTTTAAGAAACATATGATTCAAGTAACTATCCCCCATAAAACCCGGAACCATTTGTATCCAATCAGCCTATCTTAATAAATTAAAATCACCTTGATTCAATTTTTGCCAAATTAGAATTGGAGCGACATAAGCCAGAAGAGCTAGTTTAAATTTTCTATCACCCGCTGGCATCGTCAGTGATACTTTTTTTAGTTCATAAATAAAAAAACATTTCTTACGATGCCAGTCGAAGCTCTGGCAAAATGTTGGAATATTAAAAATATTTATTTAAATTAAAGAGATCTTCTGCCAGAATAAACAACATATCATCCATTTATAAAAAAAATTTCATTGTTATAACGTAAAAAATTCCACTCCTCAACAAGATTGCGTGCTTGTTCATAACAAGTTTGAGCTTATTAAAGAACACTAAATTTTCCTTTTCCTTTTTTAAGAGGAAAACAAACTTTGCATATTTTCAGAAACGAAAGCGTTATTTTTGTAATCTCAGTTATTAGAGAAATTTCGTTTAAAATGAAATTTTCGCTTTGATTTTTTTTTTTTTTAATATTTTAAAATTTTTTTAAAATAACAAATATTTTTTTTAATTTCTCTGAAGCTCTTCTAACTGCCTTTCAGAGTATTCATGTCCTTCTATAATAAGGCTGTTAAGATTTGTTTAAAAAAATTTCAAATTAAACTGGCGACGAATCGATTTGTGAAAAACTCATTATTATAATACGATAGAGAACTAATTTTCGGTTTACGAAAACTTATTATTGATTACTTTTAAAAGCAAAAAATAGCTTAAGCGAAACATTGACGTATATCCATTTATCTTATAAAACATTTTTTTTTTAATTTTTTTGAGCAGTTGCATTGGGGAGTAAATGATTTTTTTACAATGGACCAGTACTCAGGAGACGACGCCTACTTATGCAGTGCATTATGCTTGCACCAGAAAAATAGCATATGGGTGAGAAGATAGAGGGAGACAAGAAAGACATATACAAGAAGCTCGTACCACATGCGACCCATTCGACTAAAGAACGACTTTTCTCTGCTATGCGTAGTACCTTTCACTGTCTCATTGAATACAACTGGATGTGCTCATAATGAACAACTAGATGTTTGCAAATAAGAGCGGGTTTTGGAAACATTTTTCCTAGTTTCCATTTATAGTAACTGTAAAATAGTGAAATAAATCGCACATTGCGTCGATGCTCCAGTGTCAGTAGTGCTGGCCACACACCGCCATCGATCTAGTAGCTTCAAAATAGATTATAAAGCACCGCCCCATGCATGAAGTTGTCTCCTATTTTAGGCCAAATATAGGTGATATAAATAGTAAGGAGAGCAGAAAGAGTGAAATATCTCTTACGTAGTCTTAATAAACCGTGGCTTTTTTAACGACCTGAAAATGTACTCAGCTCAATGAAGACTGGATTTTCATGCAAAGAACATCAAGAGCTTTTGATACTGCAATGTTTATATCATCTATAAGTACAGGTGGAGCAGTATGTACGGTCATCGCACCAATTTCGAACGGACTTGGCTTGGAAAGAGAACACAACTTAGTGATGGCAATAAGTTTTTGTCGAAGTGATCCAGCCAGACTCTCTCAAACGTCTTGGAAATATCTAGAGCAATACCATTACTTTTCCGAGAGGAGTGCTAGCAGGTTACCAGTAGACTGGACTCTACGGAAATAATACTTAAGGTTTGTTAAGCAAACTCTGGATACTTCACAAGATGGAAATTAACCGCACTTTCCATCACTTTGAAAATATTCAGGGTTACTAACCTCTCCATTTTTTGGGATTGGCGGTATATTACCCACCTTCGAGAACAATGGAAATTAACCAGCATGCACCAATATCCTGAAAAGTTTTGTTAATGGACGGGCTAGCATCGAACAGCACAGCTTCAAAACCAGTTTTAGAATTCCATCCGGTTCTGGAGATGAACTTAAACCCTTTTAACTACAAGTGCTAAAGAGAATATTTTTGGCTTAGTTACAAATGCGAGTACTCTTTCGAATTCTGGCAATGGTGGACTTCTTTCCGGACAGTTACTATGACGTTTTCATTTATAAAAAATAAATATTGCCATAAAAAAATTGACACGATGTTTTGCATGTTACCAACACCCTCGCGAAGGTATCACGAAAATGTTCCTTTTGTTTTTGAAAATTTACAAGGATGCATGCACCCTTTGCAAGTCCTTCAATGAAGAGTATTCCATCTCGGGGAAATAAAATATCCCCGAGATGGAATACTCTGCTCGGTTTATTTCAAACACACTCTCACAAACTAGGCATTTCAAATTTTTAATTTAAAGTAAAAATGTCATAAAACTTGTTTGTGCCTCAATTGCTCAAACTCTTTTTTCACTCTCTTATTACAAATTTTTCAAGTAAATGAACACTTTCCCGTAACAAGTATTAAAAATCAGATCTACTACGACAAACGGCAAAAAATTTATAAATGACTTCACGAAACGAATTTGAAACAGATGTTGAACAAATTTTTAAAAGTTGTAGTATTTTATGTTATTTTATTTAAATGTTTGCGTAACTTTAATTACTAGTCGGCCACTTAAGTGGGCACTAGAGCAAACTTTAAGCAGCACAAGTACTTTAAACAAATACGCCAAACAAACCGACATATCAAACGAATCTACCCTTCACAAACGAGGGCAATTGCTTGTTTGTGGGAGTAAAAAATGGCGGCATTTGAGCTGTGTAGCAAAAACAGGGCGGAAAGGAAAATAATTTTAGCAAAATGGCATAAGGCACGTAATTTACGCGCGAGTGCATACGCTTAATTTGATACTTAATTTTTGCTGTTGCTGCTGTTGTCTTTTCATTGTTGTTGTAGCTGTTGAACTTGCTACAATTATTGTTAAATATTTTATGAAATCCTCTCTATGTAGCAAGCTAGTGTATGTGTGTAAGTGTGTGTATGTCTTTGCGAATGTTTGTTAACAGCAAACAGGTTAAATATCCACGTTTGCACTGATTTTTGCTGCCAATTTCAACAATCGAAAGTGCTTTGCTGAATGGCAAGGCAGCATGATAAAATATATTCTGCGAATTGTTTTCTTTATTCTCCCTCTTTTAGGATTGAAAATCAGTGAAGCAAATTATTGTTCTACGAGTTTAATCAATAAAAAGTTCATTGGGCCAATCGACTGAATAGCTTTTTATTTCTCCTTCGTTTATATTCGTTAACGATATCTGCAGTGATAGCTTTTTGATTCCTCAGCTAATAAACGTTGATTGGTCCTGAGTTGTGTTCTGAATAGTAATTAAATTTCTATTACTAATAAATATTTCTTCGCTTGTACGACAAAAAATAAACAAAAACCAAAATCAAGAAATAATATTATGTAACTCATGCAGTTCTGTAAATGTGAGTACGTGTTAAATTACCCCCGAAATTGTGTAAAATTCTTAATAGAAATGTATGTACATTAGTATATGTACGTATGTATGTATGTATATGAATGTAAATGTAAATAAAATTTTTTATAAATTAAGCCCAGTTCCAATATGTTGGCTGCATGGGCAATCAATTGATGAAGCAATATGAAGAAGCAGATAAATATTTTTAATATTAAATTTTTATGACTTTTAAAAATGTCATCAGCAGTTCAGAAAATTAAATGCACGTGACGCCAGTTATCTATTAATTAGGATGAGCTTAAATAGTGTCTTACGTGAGAGCAACTTTGCATAACTGCGATCTCTGTTTAAATTTTAAACTTAAATTAAGAAATAAATATGCTAGAATTGGGAACTAGAATATGCCGCTCACTTGCTCAAACAACGTCATAACTGAAAAAATTTATTTTTTTTAATCTAATACGACTAATTGCCATGCTGTTCTTTATAGAGTTTGAAAAAAACCTCCTTAAAGATTTTATTGCCTCATCGAGTTGTATGTAAATTAAAAACCTTAAAGTCGTTCTCTGTAAATCCAGTTTGACAAATATTTAAAAAAAAACATTATAAAATTAATCTCTGAAAATTACTAAAAAATTGGTTTCGTATACAGTCCAATTCAGAACAACGAAAGCTGTTTAATTGAAAACCCCACTTAAATGAAATAAAATATTCAAAATTATTTTCTATGAGGCACTTTAGTTCAACTGAAAAATGCCCTTTACCCAAAAATATTTTATTTGAAAAATTTTTTCTTGGTAAAAGTGTAAAATTGTATGAAACAAAAATTGCCACAAAATAATTCTGGCAAAAAAAATAGACCGACTTCAATACAAAGAGCTAATCGATCAGAATACAAAACGAAAGCAACTATGGATAGGATTAAAATTTTCGATAAAATCCATCTTTAATTTATATTTTACTCCCAGGAAATATTAAAAGGGATTCTTAAATAAATAAATAAATGGCGGAGCTACAGTTATAATCGTTGTTTCGGGCGGCCAATTTATCGTACCCGTCCGATTTAGATTTCTGGGAAACCAAACTGAAAGTTACATTTTCAAACTAAAAACGGTTTTTGCAAAATCGGTCCATATATGGGTGACTTTTACGATAATTTATATTTCGGGGCAGGTAAATCGGCAATCAGATTTTCAAAAAAAAAAAAATTAAATTAAAGCAACAAACTACAAGCAAACCGTCGCAAGTTTTTAAAATCAGTCCGGAAATGGGGGAGTTTTGCGATAATCGACATTTCGGGGCGCGAAAATTGCCTGTCTGATTTAAAAAAAATAAATTATGGCACCCACCTGCAAGCAAACCCTTTCA
Organism: Germaria angustata; assembly: GCA_963681545.1. Lineage (NCBI taxonomy): Eukaryota > Metazoa > Arthropoda > Insecta > Diptera > Tachinidae > Germaria > Germaria angustata. The sequence goes on along the minus strand of OY812999.1, from coordinate 30,682,926 downwards.
AACAAAAAAAATTTAAATCACTTCACAAATGATAAAGTCATGCGTGTATAAACATTGAAAAAAAGTTAAAAAAAATTCAAACGAATTTGCAACCTCCTCCGTATTTAACGTCGGTTAGAAAACAGGTAATACCTTTTACATGTTACCGAAATCCTTGCAATATAAAGCCTCCTCCGAGCTCCCACATCTTTCATGTTCACATATTAAAATTTATTATTTTTCCATAAATTTTTACACAAAAACATACGTACCATAACTTAACATGCGGTCTACACGAGACATAATATCTCAGCAACCGAATTCAGCAGATTTGGCCCCTTGCGTCTTTTTCTTGTTCCCAGAATTAAGAAAGGGCGGCGTTTTGCGACGATTGAGTAGATAAAAATCGAATCGCTGAGTGAGCTCAAGGCCATACCAAAACGTGAATATCACACAAAATAGAAATTAATGAAAATTAAACTTTTCTATCGAACAGACCTCGTATTCCTGAGTAAATCGCAGTTGTAGAGGCTACGTAGTGAAATCAAAACAAAACGAAATAAACCCGTTATATGTTTAAACAACGTAGTTGTCATAGTTGAGGAAAGTTGAGGTACAATCTAACACTGAATTAAATTTGAGTGCCAAACATGTTACGCATTTACACTTTTTTATGTGCACCATAATTAGAAATGAACATGTTTCTTTGCACTAATACTTATACAAACAGAACACAACATGGAAATATATAAGGGGGGGAAATATTTTAATATTTTTGTCAGGAACAAAACCGCAACCTGCTATAAGCAGAGGAAATTTAAACAAAATAAAATATTACATATGAATTTCTTAAGAAGTCTATTTAATAAATGTTTTGTTTGTTGTGGCTTTAGCTTTTCATATGCCGATATTTCATTGGGCGGTCAATCAAATCGTCACGGAACGTTAAGCGGTTGGAAAACATTCAACCTCGTATATTTATGACAAAAAAAAACACAATATAAGAAATCTATATTGGGGAGAATATCCCAAAAGAATAAGTTTTTAATATTAAATATTTAAATCTGTTGAATTCCACTGAATCCTGCAAGGAACTTTGACTTGCTTTTTGCACAATTATGGAATACTCTTCAATAATTTTAAATATTCTCCATAGTAAGATGATATTTTTTAGACTTCAAAAATGTGAAACTTTCTATACATAAATATCTACATATGTATGTATGTATGTGCAAGTGTATATACATACATATATATTGAGATTATTAGGAAAATTTCATAAAAATATAAAAGAAATACATGATTATTTTCAATTGACAGAAATTTCGTGGGTTGGCTCGTTTGAGCATGTAAATGCCTTTTCCCTTTGTAGATATTTTCCTTTTATAAACAGATATTAATTTTAAATTGATACAGATATTAGGCGTAACAATTTCATAAGGTTGTTGTACACATAAATAAATATAACAAAGAAGACAAATTAAAATTTACACACAGAAAAAAATCCTGGTAAGAAACCGGCGCGCCGCGGCGGCACTGATTTCTTCATTTATCTTTCATTCAAATTAAAGAAAATTTAAAAACGCAATTAATTGCTGTTATTCATTTTTATCATAATAATTTATTAATAGTGGGAACCTCCTTCCTGAAGCCATAGTATTATTATTTAAAGTGATTAAATAATTAGCGGCGCAAAACTAATTTTGAGTTTCGGTTGCCATTCTCAAAAAATAAAATATATATATAACAGGTCTTACATTAAGGGTTTCGTTTTGTTTAAAGTGTGTGCGACTTAACAGAAATGCTTCTATTCATTTGGGGAATTATTGATGCCATTATGTATGGAATACACATGTCCACAGCCGCTTTCTGGATGGCGACCATCGAAAATGTACAATATTCCATGACTCTGGCGATAGCATGGCCGCTAATGGCTGGTAGCTTATTTGCACAGACGTGCGACTTAACAAAACGGCACAAGAAAAACTGTAACGAGTTCAAAATGCACAATCTCGTTGAGATGACCATGCTCTTGAATCGTACAGAATCGTACAGATTGTCCAATGTGTGGCACATGGCGTCCTTATATTGAATCCTCATGTAGTTCTTGTTCACATCATCCATTGGTAATCGTGGATCTATAGTGCTCGTCCATGAAGGTAATGGCCAGGCCAACGTCATTCTCAAAGAAATATGGACCGATGACACCACCACCACAAAAATAACTGCAAAAAGTAGTCTTTCGGTATGCATTGAATGCTTTTGGAGTTCATGTGAGTTGGTATTGTCCAAAACTTGACAATTTTGTTTGCTGTTGTACCCATTAATAAAGATGTTGGCCTCATCACTGAATGAGCGAAGCGTGTGCAACATTGCCCGAACAGAAAGCACATCCTGATATAATAATAATTTCTACGTGTTATTGAACGCTGTATCCACTATTAGTGATTTAACAAAACATATTGAATTAATGACAAACAATTTGACAGAAGTAGCTAGAACTATATGATCCCTACTGATAGACCCCGATAGAATGTTCAAGAAAAAAAATTTCTTAAATTTAAACCACCAATTTTGTGTAGGTTTTTAACTGTTTCTTCGCATTTTTTGATTGTTAAGCGATCCATTTATGTAAATTCCATATTTCTAGACAGGCGGTTTGGAAACCATTAAATGAATAACCTGATATAAGTACGTGCATTGGGCATACACACATATAGTTTTTGTTTCTTTCTTAATTATTTGCTTTAGTAAAATTATTCAAAATAAAGCCCAAATGCATACATTTTAAAGAACACTATTAACCGGGTTTTTCCCGAAACCGTATTCGAAACCGGGTTTTAAACAATCTATTTTTCGAATCATTTGAAGACCGGTTTTTGAGAAAGTCGGTTTAATACATTGTCCAACTGCATCCATATAAATCATAAAAAATTAATAGAAGAAACTGCATAAAATATTTGATTTCATTTTATAAATGTGCGATTATTTGATATTTTTTTTTAACTTTTAATTTTTTCTGGTTTTCCAGTCTATTTAGTTATTTGCAGTAAATACATTCAGTATACGAGTAGACAATAGAATTTTGTAATAACAATTGCAACTGATCGAATTCGATTAGTTATAAGTTCGTTTTTTCTGTGTATGCAATATGAAACCGGAAACAATTTGAGGCATGTTAAATGGGATGGAAGCGACCTGCTGAAATAGCGTATACATTAGTGAGAAGGCAGTTATTGTCTCTTTGAATATAATTAATTTTATTAAAAATAGAAAAATATTTTGGCCTAGATATGGGGACTCAATTACGGAAATGACACATGGAAGTTTTGCTTCCATGTGTTGCATCTCCATCTATTTTTTTTTAACAAATTAAAGGTTTCATTGTAAAATATCATGGTGAATCGAATCATGTGGATTTTTCCAAAAAAATAAACTTCTTCCTATCGAATGATGTGTCAGGCTGTCAGCTGAATGATAGGCCTGGCTGTCACAGGCAACAGTAAATTCTTAAATTAAATTTTCCCACCTCAAAAGAACACCTTTTTGTAGTATTTATCATAAGCAAAAAGCAGCTCCTGGCTTTTAAACCTTAATAAAAATCTAAGATGCACCCCCTCAAGTATTGTCCTTAAAAATCCTTCTATATACTGGCATGTAAAATATAAATCTCGCGCTGCTTTCTATGCCACAAACACAAGTAGACTTTCGTTATAATTTTTTCAAATGGATGATGCCTATGTAAACATTTTTATTATACTCGTGCGACTAGTACAGACATGTACATATGTATGTTGTTTTTGTAAAAAAGAAAAAATTCTGTTATTTTCTACATGATTTGGGTTCATTTTAGAGACTTTGTAGAAGAAAAAATAGATGAAGTAGAAGAAGGCCCCAAGATTGCAAACAAAAAGTTATTAAATATTTTTCGAAGAAGTATCGATTATCATACAGAAACATTCCCCAAGGTATCTTTTTGATAACGAATACTATTAGAATGTATGTATGTAACTTGTTGGAAAGCAAATTGCCATATAATACTCAGATTGTGTGAAAAAATTTATTTACATTTGCGTGCGTGCATGTGAAATGGGACTTCAAAGGCACCATTAAATCTTAAACATTTGAATTATTCTATTCTTTTTGGTTTCAATACTTATGCCTGCTTTATATATATGTATATTTTTTTTAATTATAATGCGTATCTATTAACGTTAAAGAACTCGAATTGGCATTGATTTTCATGTGTATATGTACGACTGCATTACAGTATATCAATTTTTCATGAAGTTTATGGCATAAAATTTTATCTATTTGCAAACGTAAGGTAGAGTGCAGCAGTTGGGATTAAAATCGTTTTAAGACATAGAAGTATATTTTGTGTGTTGCAAGTTTTGCCATCCTGTTTGCTTCAATATCCCTCCTATCAGCGAATAGAAGAAGTTGCATGCAACGAATTTCTTGAAAAAAGCGTATTGTAAATTAAAGTAAAGCAATATCTCTTATACGAAAATGATCGATAAATATTTTATAGAGGGTAGTTCATTATGGCTTTTGATCTTGGAGTTTAATTAAAACTAATTTTGTGTAAGACATTGATATAAAATTTTATGCATTTTAAAGGCCGTTATACACGTATGTGTCCGCCGAGTATTTGCTACAAGTAGGTGGGGCGCATCCAAATATAAAATTTTCTTTCACTTTGGCACATACGAGTACATCAAGCAGAATTTGACCGATGGCCTGGGTTATTCTGCATTGAAGGCCGTTGTGGATTGTGGCTTAATTACAATGACCTGCGAAATTATTTTATTTGGCAATAAGTGAATCAAAAAAGATCTTTATACCGACTAGAGCAAATAATATTATATTATTTTATTATAAGCGTCATGAAGCAAAAAACCAACTCTAGTGGCTAAAATAGAGAACCGAATTACCAGGCGAGCCAAACCATCGCATGTGGGTAGCGGAAGAAAATTGGCAAAACTGCCGGAATTGCTTTCTTATTTCAGACCTACCGAGATTAATTTGGCTGAAAACTCTCTCTACTTCCGCACTTAACTATGAAATAGATATCAGCTTAAAAGCGAAATCAAAAATTGCCTCAAATTTTTAAATTAAAATTATTATCCTCCTAAGCCTCTGTGTACTCTGTGTTCTGCTTTTACAGCCGTTTCATTGTTTATATTATTCAAAATAATTTTTTTAATATTAAATTACTGCTTTTGTACGAGGTCTGTTCAATAGAAAAAGTGAATTTTGAAATTTCTCGAGTTACGTGCATTCAATTAGCGATTTTTTTTATGTTGGCACTCGATGATGTGTTCTTAGTTGAGTTTCTTTGTGAATTAAGTGCTCAAAGGCACTTGAAATGTTGAGAATTGCATGTGGTGATTGTCAGAAAAATGGGTCAGAAAAATGTTTACAAGTGGTACAAGCTTTTTAAAGATGACTCTCGTCGTGGAAGCTCCATCACATAGAAATTCGAAAATGGTTATAAAAAATTGTCAAATCACTATTGCAGAAGTTGCAGAGAATGTCGGCATATCGATTGGCTCATGCCACACAATTTTTTTCAAGGCAGTCAATCTCGTTCAAAATTGCTGAATTTTGAACAAAAAAACTATCGAATGGGAATCGCTCATTAAATGTTAAATGACGTTAACGATGATCCAAATTTGCTTAAAAAGGTTTCAATGGAAGCACAAAAGAGAGCCAAGATTAAAAAAGCACTCCAAGTTCGATCAAATATCAAGGTTTTGCTCTCTCTTCTCTTCGATTACCTTGGCTTAGCGCGCATGAGCTCCTGCCACTTGCTCATCCGGAATTGCGGAAAAACAATTCATGTCTTTTGTATCACGGTAATGCACCTCCTCTCCCGTCATTGCTTTTTCGCTATTTTTTGACCGCAAAGAATACTGTAATCATGCCTCAGCCACCGTATTTTCCATATTTGGCCACACTGCAACTTTTTCTTGTTCCTGAAATTTAGGAGACCCATTAAAGGACGGTATTTTGCGACAATTGAGGAAGCTCAATGCCATACCAAAAAGTGAATAACAGAACTGATTCGAGGATTGGAAAAACTCCGTACACAAGTGTATTATATCTAAGGGGAATACTTCGAAGGGACAAAATAAAAATTGATGAATAAACATTTTTGGAGTAAAATGAAAATTCACCTTTCTCATTGAATAGATCTCGTATATTTCAAACTACTCGTACCGCGAAAAAAATATTTAAGATGTCATATAAAATAAAATAAAATGGCTGAAACAACATTGAACCATGTCGTTATTGTTATTAAAAACACAAGAAATGTCTGCTTCTTGTATTATTTTGCTATACAAAATCGATTTAAATATTTAGCTGATATTCCTCTATAGTAGTATCCACCTAAAAAGTTGTAAGAAACAGACACCTGAAGGCTGATGATGATGTGCGTGTGTGGCAACCATCGAAAACAGTACTGTACCGTTCTGCTACTGTGATGGGCTTCACTCATTTCTTTCTCAATAAGACAAATGTGAAGCAGTTATTAATCTAAATTAATAAATTTAGTAGTGTTCAATTTCTTGCCAGAATAATTCATTTAAATTTGATAACCAATGCAGTTCGAAGAATTTTATAAAATTAGATTTTCTTAAATGTTCCTTGAAGGTGAGACTTTGGTGAATGTTTTGGCTTGGGCCGAATTTGTGGATATGATTGACTTTGAACTTTGAGTTATATCCACTATTCGTTACTTTTTTTACTTGTCCTTTAATTTCATCATTCCATGGTGGTCTGCACCATAATCTGTCAATGGCTCTATGAATACTGCATGGCCAAGTAATCCTCTATTTATAATCCTGTAGTTGAGTTGCTTAAATTAACTAAACTAAGCAACAACAAAAGTAGATAATTAAAGCAAAACTAATCCAACTATTGAATTTGTATTAGTAAAATTCTACTTCAAATATAGAAATAAAATATATTTATGCAAATTTATTGCATTGCTTATAGCCAAATGCGTTACCATAACTTATAAAACAATTAGTGCCATCGATTTTAAGCAATTAATTGTTTGGTTTTTCAACAAAAAATTCACTTTTAAATCGTAGTCATTTGGGTTTCGTAACATTTTTAATGATCTCTTCTGCAGTAACCCACAAATATGGGTAAAAAGGAAATAAAAAATTCAAATGTTTGTATGTACCCGTATGTTTTGTTCATAAATTGCCTAAGGATGGAAGCCATATATTTGTGGAAGGTTAATAAAATAGAGGTTTAAATTAAAGTTTTTAAAAACAAAATTTTTAATCATGAAATAAAAATCTATTTTTATTTGTATAAAGAAATGTATTTTTTTCATTCTAATGCTAAACCAATAATTTAAACAATTATTTATTTGTCTACACTTGTGACCGCACTGTACATTACATATACACAATGTGGTTGTATCAAAAAAAGATTAAAATGTTGCAGGATTCTAAGGAGAGTGAGTGCCCACATGAAGTTAGGGCGTACAGTGTTTCAATTAATTTCGAATTAAGTCTAAAATTTATAATTATGGTAACGTGTTGCAATTAAACATTGGACTTGAAAGCTTGAATGGTTTCCTTATTGGTTAAGGATATCTAACATATTATATAAAGGACACCCTAATACACAGGAGCATATAAAGAAATTGATAAACATTTCAACTAAAACTAAATATTTTTGTTGGAAATTACAAAACATTATTTTGTTGGTTTCTGCTATTTTTTTTCTAAAGTAAAATAAATGTTAAACAATTAAGGAGAGCAATTTATCAACAGTAACATGAAAAACACACACACGCAGATAAAGACTATTAATTAAAGAGTCATTTTAAGGTTTGTCTTGCATTAATGGATGTTCGGCATACACCGAATTGATATTGTGCAACTTGAAACTATATTTTTGAAAATTAGTTGTATTAAATATTAAAAAAAATATATATATTTTTATACAAGTTACGATTTTTTTAAGTGTAAAATATATATTTTATTAATTATATATGTAAGATATGTGCATAGAATGAAAATACTTGTTCTAAATATTTTTTTCACTTTTAACAAACCCATTCTTTGAAAATTAAATACAAATAAAATTTAGTTAATCCAGGAACTCCTAAATGAATATCAAAAAGGCTCAATTATTTGAGGTGTATATTGTCTTTTGCTTTCGATATTTAAAGTTTAGTTGTAACTGAAGTGTCTATGGCTTTTTTTTAGAATTAGGTGACCTGGGTTCAAGGCTCACAAGAAAAATTTTTAATAAAAATATGTTTTATAAGATTAAAATGAAAGTTTAATTATTAAAATTATTAAAATATAATTATTAAAATTTATGAAATTAATCTGTTTCAGGATTGAAGTAGAAAAACTAAACCCTCAGGTATCCATTCCAAGCCATTTCTGCCTTACATTAACCCTGCCTTCCTTGAACTTGTAATGTCTTTTTGTTTAAAATCGCTTTGGCTTCATGACTTCATGACATTTTTCTTTTAAGTATAAATATGGAATTACAAAGACTGACATTTCCAAATTACATAAAATAAATTTGATGAGGTACAGTGTAAATAATTTTATCAAATAAAAACGATTTTGGTAAAATGGAATGTAAAACTGTGATTTCAAAAGATTGTATGGAATTAAATGAGCTTATAGACATAATATTTTGGGCCTACGAAAAGCTGCTAAAGACCACGAAGCGGAAAAAGAGTGGTATTTTTGCAGCTTCAATAAGAGGTGACACTCAGTAATTGATTGTAAATGTATTCTATTATTGAAAACAGTTGTAAACATTTTAAATGCAAAAGGAAGAGAAAATTAAAATCCTTCAGAAATTTTTTTTATCGTTATTACAGATAATAAAATATATTTTTTCATCCTTGGCTATCAAAAACTGCTGACCGTTTTTCATACGCATACAAAAGTAGAAAGTAAACCCACTTTATGCGTTCTATGCGTCTATACGTTCTATGCGATTTGCTCTGTAACTTGTCACATACAATCATTCTGATTCTACGTTTTTGACACATGAATAAAACGCAACAACGCATCGAACGAATGGTATGGACTTGCAGCTTTAAAGAACAGCGTGTCTCTCACTTTTCGATTAAAGGTACCTCCAAGTTTTAAAAATGGCCCTAAAAACTTTTTTCTGGTAATACTAGATCTAACATTTTTCCTATTCCTAACAACTTTGCAAAATATTCTTATACTCCCCAATTTTTTCCCTCCAAGTAAATAAATATTTTAAATGTTTTTGCAATTTTATTCTTGCAAATTTGTGTTGCAAAGGACATTAGACTACAGCACTGTTTTCTGCCATCATTAATAGACTGTATTTGGATATTGTTAACATTTATTTTAACTTGAAAAAGTCACAAGGAGATCTTTAATCAAAGCGAATTAATGTGCATTTCTTATGATGTTGCAATATCATCACATACTAAGAGCTCGTTTATTTTGTCTTGCGCAAGGCCTATATTCACATATAAAAGCATCACTGGTCAGCTGTTGACTTGCATTGACCATTAACAGACCTCGGACTCGCGTTGGCTAGTGGGAGGTATAGAGAAGCTAGTCAAAGGTGCACGTAATGAAAATCGTGACAAAAGTTTCACTACTTCCTTCCTTCCAAGGCCTATTAAATAGGGTCAATACAAGTCAACAGCTGATCGCACGTGTACTGACGTGACATTGCCAAAATCCATATGAAAGAATATACACGAAATTTTTCATGTAAAGAGTTTGACAGTTTCATGAGTTAATGGATGATTTATGCTGCAGAAGTACACAGACTTTCCTATGGACGCTGTTACCAGCTCGGCTTATTTTTCATAAAATTAGGAGATCGATTTAAAATTTTTTTCACAGAAAAAGCAGGCAGGAATTTTGTTTTGAATTTCTTTTTTATGTGCTTTTAAAAATTGTTGTTATCGTTGCTAATAAAGCATATTTCTGCTACATTTGCAAATTACAATTGGCGTGAACAATCTTTAAAAATGAAATGTTTATAATTATGGGGATAAGGAATTAAAGGCAACAATTATATGAATCTCTTTATTATTTATTACCAAGAATAAGTATTACGTACATATTTGCCTGTTGAGGTATCCGTTGTATTTTAGTTTTCAAGTATAAATAAACTGCCTATAAAGGATCTTTCATTAAGATCTTTCTACCTTTAAGAATATACATCACCTTCAAGTAAAATGAAAATACTCTCAAATTTCTCATGCAGAATTTTCAATGTGCCAAAAAACCCCATGTCGTCGGTTTCTAAATCATCCAATTCATGCCAAAAATATTGTTGAACATCGACCTGTAGCGCACGCCATTGATGATCAAGGCCCGGCCAATATCGATCTCAAAAAAATATAGACCGACGATGCCGCCAACCCAAAATCCACATCAAACAGTGACTTTTTTGGGATGCATTACATGCTCTTGAATCTCATGTGAATTGGTATTATCCTAAATTCGACAATCTCGTTTGTTTTTTGACAGATGTGGCTTCAACAAAATGGACGCTGTTAACTTGCAAATTTTAAAAGGATCTATTGGAAAACGTAATGTTTGAGTAATTATAAATATTACAGAAATAAATACAGATAAGTATGAATTATGTAAATAAAAGAAAGTACATTAAATAATTTAAGATGTACATATCATGCGATTTAAGGTAAATTTAATTATAATGGCACTTGTAGTTGTAATCCACAATTTAATTTATAGTCTAAGGACAGCATTTATAACTCCAATGTTAGCGCTTTAATGATCTAAAGTAAAGTAATTTAAGTGGCTTGTTAAACGTAGAAGTGTAATTAGGTTTTAAATTGTCAGCTTCTAATTTTCAAGCCTTAGGCTTTTCATATTTAGTACAATGTTGTCTATTCTAAAGCTTTTTTTAGCTTTTAAATATTTGCTGATAAATTTGCAGGTTGCGGAGTGATCCTTCATGTCATATCTCATTAAAAAAATGGACATACCTTTATGAAGGAGCACTTAATTTTATTTTTCTTCAAATCTGCCGCTAGGATGCATGTTTTCTTCCATTCCCAGTAAGTAGGGGTCTCAGAATAGTAGCATGTAGCATGTTGACCAAGATATCCAAGAGTTAAGAAAAGAAATATCATTTCTCAGTAATTAAATTTATATTTATAATTTGTTAAATATTATAACTTACATTTTAAACTTTTAAAATAAATTATAGAATACGCAAAAAGACCATCAAATATTCAACATACTCGTAAGCAAATTATCGCACTACGTAATATAATAATAATTATAGTTACTGCTCATATAAGTATGTATTTATTGCAATTGTATTGTGTTTGTATATTTAAATGCATGTGCATTATGTTCATGTAAAACCGCAGGATTTGTAGTGTATTTGAACAAAATATTTGCCGTTTGCAAAGTTTATTTACTCCAAACATTAATGCAGCTTGAACATATAAGAAAGGACTTGTTAAACAGGTAAATACGCCAACACACACATACACACAAACTCGTTTATGATGTCTAACTTGAATTTGCAAATCTGTGTAAACCTAATAAATTTTAGGTAAGACATTTGAAAGATATTCGTTTTGCATTTTTTCCTTTTTGATCTATTGGTCTATTTTTTACAAAGTCACTGAGTAAAAAAAATTAATTAATTTATTTATTTAATTTTAATTTTTATATTTGAACTGATAGGGTAATCCAGCTAGTGTTAATAGGCATCTGTCATTTGACTCCTGTTAAAGTTAGAACAAGGTGTGTCATTTAGCGTGTGTTTGACAGTCATTGGTAGCAGACTTCCATGTGATTTGAGGACCAAAAGGAATAAGTGAATTTGGTGTCTTCATTAAGCATTAGTTTTTGCGGTAAAAAAGTGTCATTCAAAGCAAAGCTAACCTTGATAGGGACTATGTTTATCCCTAAAAAAAAATTTATTTCAAAAGTCATCATCCGCCATTAGGCTTGAATGGGTACGTCAACGAATAAAATGTTTGAATTTGGGACAATACAAGCCCACATGAGATCTAGGAGCGTCCAATACATCTCGAAAAGGTCACTGATTGGTATGAATTTTGGGCTGGCGGCATCAATGGCGGACAATATTTCTTTGAGAATGACATTGGCCAGGTCATCATCGTCAACAGCGAGCGCAACAGTTCCATGATTTCCAACTTCATTTGCCATCGGTCGAATTCGGGCAGATTTATGCCCCAGAGTCATGGAAAATTAGACATTACAGCTGAGCGGCACATAGCGAAGACACGGCGGACATTTATACGATGTTACACAATGACATTGACAGGCTTGTTAAATACGTAAAAAAAAATTGCAATGTTGTCTTGCACCTTCAGTGTTGTTATTTAAATTTAAGGATAGAAATCTTTTAATTAAAGACCCTTTATATAGAAAAAATAGAAAGACCTCATCAGTTCCACGTAAGGTAACGAAAATCTTCATTTAAAAAACATTGAATAAAATTCAAATTTTAGAATAAAATTCCCATTTAGTACTAAGAATATCAAATTAAATATCAATCACCTTCAAATGTTTATCATTTTAGTTAAAGTTTGGTATAAATTTAATCCTAACGTAACGTCCAACATATTTGTTTGTTGGGAAATGTTTGTGCGAATGCTCGTATATGTACATACATATGTATGTATATAACTAAATGTACATGTATGTACATAAGTATGTCAGTGAAACGTAATTATGCAAACATAAATTTTAATTGAATTATTATGTGATATATTTACCGCATACGCAATTTGTTATTGTTAAATTTATTACTTCATTTTCTATAAAATACGTTTAATCAATTTCTACGTGAGTGCGAGAGCGATCTTAAAATTTAGTAACTGAATATAAGAAACACAAGGAGTTTACAGCAAAGCGGTATATTCTCGAACAAGATGCTTTTAAGCACACCAAGGCAATAAAGGAATTTAAATTTTAAATATATTACAAATGGAGTGGGGAAGGCTGACCCCCACAGGCTTGCAAAGAAGCTGTTGACGTATTAATAAATTATTTAATAACTGTAATGTAGGACTTGAAAAAGGGATATCACCAGCGTTACGGTTGAGAATTTTTAGAGACTGTCACAAAAATGGAATTTTATATGAAAAAGTGTTACGAAAAGGGTATTTAAGAGAAACAAAGGAACAATTTTTTAAAGACAGGATATTAAACGTTTGATTTCATTCTTGCTGTAGAAAATAACAAACAATTAATAACGATTTGATTACAAAACAAATGTGAAATGCATACGAGTAAATAAAAATTATTAATATTAGTGGGAAATTAAAAAGCTAAGCACTTATGTACATATATAATGTAAGAAATTTATTACCGTAAAGTTGTTTCGAACTTATTCTTTTCTAAAAATATTAATATATAGTATACATATAAAAAATAAATTTTCTGGTTTCTTAGAACTATTTTTATAAACTTTTTCTAATTTCTTATTTTGCTTCCCATTTAAATTATTATCCCAAGCGCACAATGATACCCTCGTGCTGTTGCAGCATAATGAATTTAACTGTCATTGTGTACTTTGAAAATATATTTAACTTGCAATTTGCGATATAATTTTTTATAAATTTCTATCATTTTAGTCTTTTAAAATTTGTAAGTAATTTAAAAATTTTTTAATTTCAATTAAGCAAAATTAAATTGACCACAAACAAATTAGTTTGTGGTGGCGTAATACCCCTTGGAGTCACGTGGAGTCAGGTGGAAATTGTGATGTTAATCCAATATTTGAAGGTCTTCTAGATGAAGCCAACGAAAGCAAAGTTGAATAAAATATGGGGAAGTTCTTACTTACAATTAGCTATATCCTGTATAAAACTACTAGAAATACTGGACTCAGTTAGCCTCCAGAACTGTGCTAACGTTTAATGACAATAGATTGATGTTTAAGATTGTGACAATTTTCTGCCCACAAATTTAAAACAAAAATTTTACTTTTATTATTTAATCGTGATAAAGGAGCGAAGTGTTGGGTTTCCGACGGAGTTTGTCTGAAAAGTTTTTCACCATAATTGGCGTGCGATAACGGAAAATCATTTCAAATGAAAATTGTTCTTTACGCATGACATTTTCATTTCTTGCAAAGCATCTGTTTCAATTTCGTACAAAGTTAAATTGAGAAAATCTTAATTACAATGAAAAAAAAAAACATTTATTTCTATAGATCCATATAAAAAAGCATATTTGTTAAACTTTTGACTGAAACTGAAGGCACATAAAAAGGCAAATAGTGTCTATTGGCAGGTATTTATCCTTTGACGAATTTTATTCCTAATATTTAGTAAACAATATGAAATTATATTATTCTCAGTTTGTTGAAGATAACTTATAAATCGGTTAAGAGCATTAAAAAATAGAAATTTGTATGACCAGCCTTGGTTGAAATTATTTGGGAATGTTTTTGTTTCCATCACCGCATTTTTCTGACTTCATAGGTTGCTCTTTTTAACTGTGTCTCTCTCAAAACTTTTACTCTCACAGCTACTCTCTGTGTTAATTATAATAGCGCCTCTACCAAAGTCTATTTTTGGAGGTCATCGCAGGAGCAGGTGACAGTTTTTGTTTACATTATATATATTTGCCAGAATTATAGTTTAAGACAAATAAATTCAAGTGAATTCAAAATTATTCATTTTCCAAAAAAAAAAATTATTTTCAATTTTAAAGACCGTCTAAAATCAAAAACGTGTAAAACGAGGTAAAGGTGTATTTAGTAGAGCAATACAAAGCCGACATCTATCAATGGCAATTACTTAATGGTTAAAATTCGTTTTTTCAAACAGCTGGAATATTTATTTATGTATATAATAATATATTTCCATTTTGTTTGATGCACACGTAATTCAAAATTTATTGGAAATTAATTTATTTTAGAACTCATTGTTTTTCAGGAATATAAGTATGTACATACATATGCATTTCAATGCAAACGCGTATGTGAAAAATGTTGACAAATAAATACATATGATATTTATTATATTTGGCTTTTTGCACTAATTGAAATAATTGCAAAATAACGATACTTCAGCTTATGTTGAAAAAATACAAAATAAATTCTTTTTGTTGATATATCGAACATATTGAATGTCATACTTTCTATGCTAAAAACGGAACATAACTTGATTGAAGTTTAATGTCAAATCTTATTGCAATAAAATATCTTGTTATTCTAGTACCAGATACTTATATTTAATTTGAATTCATCAAATTAAAGAGGATTAAAAAAGTAAAATATGCAGTAATTTAAGTTTACTTGCTTTTCAATTATCTGCATTTTGCAATTAACTGCAGAAAACTCTTATAAAGGAAATTTGAATTTAAGTGTTTTCCGCTAAAATGTTTAATGCTCATTTCAGCACTTTTTTGTTTGAATATACATATATTTCATACAATATGTAAGAAAAAAGAGATCACAAAGTTCGTTGCTACGTTTGCAACAAATAGAAATCTAGTTTTGTATTTTTATTTATATTTTTTGTACATCCTACGCAAGAACATGACGAAAAATTAAATACATGGTCGAGCATGGTCCTTCAAAAGGTTATCCGAAAATAATTTTAAATAAGTAAATATATATATATATATATATATATATATATATATATATATATATATATATATATATATATATATATATAATTATATATATATATAATTATATATATATATATATATATATAATATATATATATATATATATAATATATATATATATATATATATATATATATATATATATATATATATATATATATATATATATATATATATATATATAATCTAGTATTGCAATTCTTGTATAAAAACGTATGTAAAACATCAAATCCAACAACACCAAACATCAAGTTGAATAGTGAGGATAGAAAAGCAAAACAGAATTGCAGAGAACACGAAACTGTGTACCCCTCCCCTAGCATCTTACCTCTCTCTCCTAAAACAACCAAGAATTGCTGCAACTAAATTGCTGGTGTGGACAGTGAGATAAGAGAATTGTAGAGAACATGAAACTCTGTACCCCTCCCCAAGCTTCTTACCATTCTCACCATAAACAACCAAGAATTGCTGCAACAAAATTGCAAATGTGGACGAGGACTAAGCAATTTTTAATGAAACGCCATTGGACTTTTTGGTCGTAGTCAAATGAAAAAGGCATCTTTGAGAGCGGCAATTGTTAAAACTAGATTTTATTTCATAAATTTTGAAATTTAAAAATAAAATCAAATTATAAAAAGAGTTTTTCGTATTCCACGTAGTAAAATTTGTATCCATATGTATTTGGTAACATCTTCACAAGTGGAAACGAAAAAACTTGAATAATTTTTAACTTTGCCTGGCGTCTGCTTTTGACAGTCTTGCCTTGTCTAACACGACAAATTTTTTATGTGAAGACTTTTGCCACCAGCTGCTCCATGGCGCGTTCATTGGCCAGCAACTACTTGTTCTTGTACATAACATGCCAATCACTACGCACTTCAAAGCAACTGAATATTATTGAATACTTTTCCTATACTCTTCTTCACAATAGTCTGTAGATTTCCTTGCAATTTATAAGTTCTATAACTTCAGGAAAGGTACATACCTGTACTGCGATTCAGCAAATTTATTTGGACTGTTGAGTTGAATAAAAAATTTAAACGCAAATTTTACGATTTTTCTATTAACATTTTGAAGATGTGTACTGGCGCTATTTTAACTTTAATAGTTTTTGTGGTGTCACTGAAATGATTAGTCTGCTGTTCAGTGGATGCACGTATCATTTTGCCAACAGCATAATTTTTTGATTTCCAACAAAATAAAAAAAGCACATTTGACTATAAGCAATATTATTTTTATTATTTATTTTTTATTATTTAGTTATACTATTTTACTTTTATCGATGGTAATTAACGAAATCCGTGAAAATACTTATATACATATGTATGTATATTGTTTCACACCGTTTGACCGACACACATTCTCTTGTTTTTTTTTCGTTCCTCTTTGTACTTTTCTCTTATTTTAACAGTGATGCCAATTGGTATGAAACTATAATAAAGTTGATATTGAGCAATTCGTGATATTTTTAGTTACTGAGTGGTACTAATTAACTTTATTTTTTTACGTACTCAAAAATATATTTTCTTTGCTTTCTCTTTTCATTACACTTAAGTGCATTTTTAGGTAGATATGCTAAGTAAACACTAGTTGAAAAAATTTTCCGCGTAATTGCTTGCACAATTTGTATATGCAGCTAAATGAAACATACTGCATATAAAAACATTTGCTATAAAGTGCAGAATAACATCTCATATAACGGCAAATTATTATAATTTAAATACTGCATATTTCCAAATCAGTTATTTAATTATTTATATCTTTCTTTTGTTCGTTCAAAATGCAATAATGGGTTTTTTTACAAAAATTTTCTTGTTATATTCTTTATTTATTTCGATACAAGCTTCTTGTTATAGACATCCTTATATATATATATATATATATATATATATATATATATATATATATATATATATATATATATATATATATATATATATATATATATATATATATATATATATATATATATATATATACATATATATATATATATATATATATATATATATATATATACATATATATACATATATATACATATATATATATATATATATATATATATATATATATATATATATATATATATATATATATATATATATATATATATTATTTTTCTTTATTGCGTTTTTTATTTATCGATTTGAGCTATAAAATTTACGGCTTTTAGAATAGAAATTTGTTGTCATTCGTTTTTTAATACGTAGGTTGAAGCACATTTTGTTGCTTCCTCTATACGAGCAATAAAAAAGAATAGCATCTAAATGAGCGTGTATATAGACTTATTCTACATAGACCAACAGTTAAGAGAGATTCATAAAAATTTATGCAGTAGAGAAAAAGAATAGTATGAAGTCAAATTCATTATTTCTACCAATGAAAGCTATTTCGATCGTATAATTTTTATAAAACCTATAAAAAATGTTATCCCTTAAATTACTTTACTGTTTTAAACTTCTTTTTTCTTTTTTTAACGCCCAAGTCTTGCAGAGCCTTGAATCAGATCAAAAATTTTTTTTTTAAATTTCAAAGGAATATCATACAAATTTGAATTGATTAAATGACTATCATCTTACAAAATGTTGCCCAAAATGGCTATAACACAAAATTGCAAAAATTTTACATATGTAAGTACAAATTATATACATTATTATTATATATATTAGATTTCAGTTTTTCAGGATTTTCATGGAATGCAATTTAAGGTCCTAGACATAAAGGTATTTGGAGACTATTACTTTTAATAGACTTGGCTTATAAATTAACTGATTTTCTTAGTTTAGGAACTTGTGTAAATTTTCAACAACAAATTTTGAATATCTAAGTTTTTTTTTAACTTCAAAGCTTCTAAGAAAGTCAACTGTAATTAATTTGTTGTTATTTTTATTTTTCGGAATTTTCTTTTTTCAGTTCAGCATCTTCATAAAATGTACGAAGTTTGCATAAAATTTTTGTAAATTTTTGTTTCGAAAGCTTAACGTATTTAAATACTAGTAAGTAATTATAAACAACAATTCCCAATATCGTTTGAGTTATTCACGACACGTTAAAATTATGGAATTATGGATATAAAGTTCACCGACGCAAAACAGTCATTATGGGATGGGAAATTCACCTATCGCAATGGCTTTACTAAGCCAATGAATACGTAAACATTTCTATGCTGTCTGAATTCGTATTAGGCACTCCGATTTCATACAATTTTCAAACACTTTGTAATATATCAGTTAGAAGCTTTCACAAAATTTCAGAAGCTTCATTAAGCCTTCTTTATTTTTTACTATTAAATTAAATATTTATGTTCAATTTGTAGTTCTAAAGTACATAAAAATAAAATTTTTATATCGAGCGCAAATCCAACCCAATTTACTTTAAAATAGCTCAACAGGAGTGCTCGTTACACTTTATCACAATCACGTGAGTTGCCAAAGTGGCAAAAATATTGAAAACTATTGATGTGTAAAGTCTTAACGATTTTCATACTTTAATATAATTAAATAAATAATTAATAATTAAATAAATATTTAATAATTAATAAATAATTAATAGTTAATAATTAAATTTCTACACGCGGTGGTTTTAATAAAACGCTGGTTACGCTTCTTTTTCATATTCTAACTGTAAGCGGGTCCAGTAGTGTGATAAAGTAACTATTAAAGATTTGACAAAACCTAAGCTTATCGCCAACTGCTCATACTAACGATTTTGTGTTTCACTAACTTCTCGTTATAAACTATGTTGCAATTTGATATCAAGTGGCATCTCTATTAAAATAAGAGAAAAGCACAAAATGGAATAGAAAAAAAAAAACAAACAATTTCTTTAATTACTTCAATGAAAGCGAAAATATATAAGAAAACAATATTGATAATGATATACTTCCATACATACATATGTATATACTAATATCTCTGTTTAAATTAGTACATTGTTGTAAAACAACATCTAACGCTATTGGCGAAGGAAGACGTGCTTCCACAGATCAGCTGACTTTACATAATCATTTTAGTAACACCACCAACAATTATTGGCGTTAAAAAAGCACCAGCGCATAACCTAAAAAAGTTTGCTGTTAAACTACCCAGTTTTTAAAACTGAATACTTTTTTATTCAGTAACAAGACTAAAATAATTGCCTTTTAGATGACAGCATCACATATTGTTTGAAAGTGTTATTGAATAGCAAAATCTAAATTTTCGTTGTTATTCTTTCTAAAAGACTCGATTGTTGATTAAATTATTTAGTGGATCGCACTACTAAGTGGGTAATGCGCCCACAAGAACCTTTCTTCCGCACTAATGTCCATCAAAGCGATAACAGAGCTTTGTAAATATTTGCTTTTGTGATACGAACTTTGTTTGGAAATATCCAAAATGGCATCTGAATATTTTGTCTCTAGACATTAATTGCAGTGTTTAGATAAATTTCTGTATGAGCCATTATAATAGTTTTAAACTTATTTTCGGTTGTTTCAATTATACTTACATACTTATATTCTTGGAAGTATAGAAAAAGTGGACAAATTATAATGTTGCAAGTATTGTGTATTATTGCGAGTTTAAAATTATCGTACAAATCATAAAACAATTACAGTGTCAATATATTGTTTTCACATTGGAAAAATTGTTTTATTTACTATTTGAACGAAAATTTCGGAATTTTATTTAATATCAAAAAATGCTTTCTATGTAATTTTATTGCTCCTACACTTCTCTAAGAAGCTTTCCAAATAAAAAATCCGATAATTGTTGTAATAAAGAAGCACAAAAAACAAATACTAGATATATGTATGTACATACGAATTTGTTTAGCTGTCAACATTTCTTTTTGGCAAATTAAATTTTTTTCCCAAATTCTTTGAGTTCTTGGAATTTTGGAATGTATTTATAGTTAATCAATCCTCATTTTGATTCTTTAGAAATACATACATACATAAGCACCACGACAAAATTTAATCTTTTAGTCCGTAAATACATATGTACATATGTACGTGTAAATGTGGATTATAATTTAACTTCTACATATTTATAAGACATGCCAGGCAAACAACATCAATGGATGAAATACAATTGATTCATTATAACAACCATATCGGCAAGTGTCCGCGAAATTGTAGATGTTTTCCTTGCTAAGGCAAACTGTTTATAACATATTAATGGAGATAAACCTGATAATTACTGAAACGACTTCATATTTTGTCACGGAACTAAAATCATGGTACACTACGATGATGGGTCAAAGAAAGTGTGGCGGTAGCCTCTAAAATCCTTAGAAAATAGAGACATTAATCCAGACGTAGAATTTGGAGTGATTTCTGTTATGGTGTGAGGCTGTATTTCCAGCTAAAGAGAGTAGTTTTGATTTTTAAAGGAAGTAAGATGGATGTACAACAGTATTTGAATAATTAAGGGCTCTCATAACACAAAGTGTCATTGGCAACCATACAATATAACAGTTTTATCAAGATTACGACCAGAAGCACAAAGAACAGCCAGTGAGAACGAACGTGGCTATTGTTTAATTGCAAAAAAATTTTATTTACCCCAACTCATAGCAGAGATTTGAGCCCCATAGAAAATGTAAGGGAATGTCTGAAGAAAAAAGTTGCAAAGAGGCATTCAAAAAAATGCAATGAATTAAAAAGTGTAATATTAGAAGAATAGAATAAAACTCCAAATAAATATGACCTAAATATTTTAATCAGCCATTATAAACGCCGACGGCCATACGAAGTATTAAATCCCAATATACCTTTTTATATTAGAAAACATATTTCTTGACAGTAAAATATTGAAATATTTTTAGATTTTGTTTTTAATTAGCAAATACAATCTTTAAGTCATTTGATATATGTATGTATGTTTTCAAGGCAATTGATGAAAAATTTTTATTTTCCTTTATTGCAAAAATATATTCTTGACATACAAGTACGCAGATAATATTTAATTAAGTTTATATAAAGGAAATTACAAAATTTGATTAAAGCGAATTCAAATGAAACCTGTCATTTGGAACGATTTTCCGTCATCCCACGTCAAATTTGGTTTATGAATAGACCGGTTTCGGCTTTGTGCCATCTTCAGTATTCGAGAACACTGAAGATGGCACAAAGCCGAAACCGGTCTGTTCATAAACCAAATTTGACGTGGGATGACGGAAAATCGTTCCAAATTCAAACAAACCCCGTCGGAAGAATATCACAAAAATCGAAACCTGTCATCTTGCCACTTCGAAATAATCCTACTTATATGTTAGCAAAATACATTTAATTCTGAGTTCGAATCGTTATATCCAAAATCGTGCAGAGAAAATTTCGTCATACGCCAATCAAATGAAATTAATGATATTAGCACGTACGATTGCAAATGTATCGTAATTATATGTTGAATTTACAAAAAAATTTAGTGTGAATAGCTTATTCAATTCACAATAATTGTAGAAAAAATTTGCAATTTGTATATTCCTTACTTTTAGCTGTAGTTCTGCTAACATCGTGAAGTTTCTTCTCTTTTATTGGGAGCAGTTATTTTGGATTTGTATCAATTGGTCCATCTTATGTGTGCTGGAATATTTGGGTGGAAATCTGTAGCTGCTCTAATGCTTTTCTGAAGTAACAACCATTATTGATCGCCATTTCTTTGGCTCTACTTTGTTTTTGGCTTTTGAAGAAGATTTCTCCAAGACAATTTTCATGAGGGAAGGTACATCGGCACCCAAACTGCAATCACTCGAGATTCCACACCCATATTCGGTATTTGAAATCTATGTTTTATCAAATATAGGATCCGATTTGCTACTTTCTGCTGTTTCTGGCCCGGCTGCCTCAATTAAAATCTCCTCACAGAGCGTCCACATCTAAACATCTTTAACTGGCTGACCGACCCTTGGAACCAGATCCCCATGGGGATTCATTGTTACACGGATGGATCAAGGTCGAGAGGGAAAACCGGACTATAGTTTTGCAGGCGGAAGTTCGGGCGATAACGGTGTGTATCAGGGAACTCAATGTAATGGGGAGGTCAGAACTTGTGAATATATTCACAGATAGTCAGATGGTCATCAGAGCAATCTCAGCGGAACGCACTAAATCACGTACAGTTTGGGATTGCAAAAACGCTATTAACAGTTACTCGACACATGGTGAACTGCGCATCATATGGGTGCCAGGGCACGCGGGGATAACTGGAAATGAGAGGGCAAACTCACTTGCTTCTAGCGGAATAGAGTTAGGTAATATAAGCTTGGAATACGCGAAACCTTTCGATGCAGATAAAGACTTGGACACATAGAGCCCATTCAACTCTCTGGAATAGCGGAACCATGGGAATCGACACAAAAATTCTATGGAGAGATCCAGACGAGAGAAGAACGAGGGAGCTGCTAAGACTTAGCAAGCCCGAACTAAGTAGAACAATGGAAGTTTTCACAGGGCACTCTCAACTACTGGAACATCTTAAACGCATGGGAATAGCGGGAGGAGATGAATGTAGAGCATGTGAGTAGGAGAGCGAAACATTGAAATTGGAGGAAATGAAGGAACTTTGTGAGTGACACGGAGTTTCTCTAGACCTTTGGGTCAATATGTTATGGTTAAACCCAAGGGAGCGCACAACAAGCCTTCACTGGCTTAAGTATATGTCGTATGACATGGGCTATCACACACCTCCAATCAACCTAACCTAACCTAACCCTTAACTGGTGGTACTACTGAATTGGGACACTTCGCAAGCTCATCCCACAGTCGGTTGGCAGTAGCTTTTTTCGCGCACAATTGAAATGTAAATTTATTTTAATTTTGCTATTCGTTCATGAACTCTGCCAAATACTCCCCTTTATTAAGGATTGAGTTTTCTTAAACTAGTGTTAAATATGTATGTATGTAATCATATAAAATTATTTATTGCAGATAATAATAAAAAAATACATTTTTCTCAAGCTGCAATTTTTTTTTTATTCGAACATAAGTAACGGTTGACAGTTCGTAAAAATCATACTCGTACGTTCAGTCTTACGATAACGATTATTATAATCTAAATTATTGTGAATTGCAGCACGTTCAGGTAGAACATACGAGTAATCTCAAGCAAGCATTTTTACGTGACGAGTCTGTTCACGGATGTAACGATTCGGCCCCTGATTATACTAAGCATCTTGCAAAAAAAAAAAAAAAAAAAAATAGTGAAAACTTTTCACAAATTAGTGTGAGTTAACAATTGTCAAACTAATACACGTATGCATGTTGTACGTTAATTTAGTTTTTTTTCCCTCATTTGTAAATACATATTCATACACCAATAAAAAAATATCGCCAGCTCTAAGACGAGGAACACTAAAAAATGAGGAGTGTAAACGTAAATGAAACTTTAAAGGATAAAAAGAAAGTTTTTATAAACAAAAGTCGATATTGTAAACTGGGTCTTACAGAACACAGGCACCGAAATTTACAACGATTAAATTTATATTTCACTAGTTTCTGTTGCCTTTTCACTGTTGTATACGTAAGTAGATATATTTTTTTTAATATTTTGTAAAGTGCTTGTACATTCATACATACTTACAAGATTTTAATGAAATCTTGTATGTATGTATGTAAAAATAATTAATTTATATATTTAAGTGGTTTAAATTTCAGTCAATTTTTCAAAGGTGGAATCAATCATTTGTATGATTTCTATACAATTATGTATGTATGTATATAAATCTATACACTATTTTTACGCGGAGTTCTTGGAAGCATGTAAAAACAGATTAAGTTGTACTTGCTAAATCTTTCTGTATCTTTATGTTTTAGAAAATAGTTTTTTATCTTTTTTAACCAGTTATTTGTTCTACAATTGAAAAAAATCATATCTATCTTCCTTGAATTAATTTGCACTTTTTTCACCTTGTTTTGCCCCAAAGTGCTGAACTATTTTGATATCAGGTATGGAATATGATCTACTTTGTGTTTCGCAAATTTATAACAGATGATCTGTTCAGAGACGTTAACATTTTTAATTAAGAAATCTCGTTTCTGGTTTTATGATTTTTGAACAGCTGAACAGACAAAATTAATGGAACTCGTATTGAGTTTAATTAAAATTTTTTACTCAGATTATTAATAATTACAGAAGAAAGTTCTGGTCCTGTCAGAGTTCTGAATTTAGTTGCTCCCTTTTGTGTTTGAAATGTAAATAATCTATGATTTCTTAAAGTTAATTCTTTAGGGAAGTATTTTTAAATTATTGCACAACAATTCTGGCAAAAAAAAAAACGGACTACAGTACACAGAGCCAATCGAACAGATTACTAAACTTAAACAATTATGACTTAGTTTAAAACCCGATGTAATCCTCTAGACTATTTACATAATATTACTCCAAGATGGACCAGAGATTAAAACTCCTTCTTATACAAAAATTTAAAATAGGTCTTTAAATGGCGGAGTTATGTTTTAATCATCATTTCAAACGGCAACTTTGTCCTTTCGATTTCCATTTAAATTTCTGAGAAATCAGACTATACTTTCAAATAAAAAAAATATTTTTTTTCAAAACCGATTTATAAAGTGGGGAGTTATGCAATAATCAATATTTCAATGGGCGAGGCAAATCGCCGGTATGATTTTCGAGAAAAAAAATTATGTGATCATACTACAAGCAAACGCTTTCAACAAAAAAAAAAAATAATAATAATAATAATAATATTAATAATAATAATGATATGTAACAATAATTTCGAAAATCAGTCTATAAATGGAGAAGTTATGCCTATACAAACATGAAAAATAAAAAATACAGACAAATTGATAACCTCCTCCTTTTTTGAAGTCATTCAAAATAGTACAAGAGAATAGAAATTTTTTTTACAAAATTTTAAAAATCCTTTGTGAGTTACGATGCCATAGACAGATATATTAGTCACGAGCATTTCAATGTAACATAATTTTTTCATCGCTTGCTAAAACAAGGATACTCGTATATGATTTTTTTTTTAACTTATACTCATAAAAATATCATACTAAATGGATTCAAAGTAGGACTCCGACAGATTTGATTATAAAGAAATATAATGGCACAAAACTTTCCATCCCTGATTACTATAGTTAGGATATAAAAGCTGTATGACTACGATTTTCAGTCCTACAGACTTGCTCAACTGTAGAATACAGCAATGAACCTTCTATAGTGAAGTGGAATGTATATATGTATGTGTGTATATCCTTCATTTGATCGATCTACGAGGCTTTCAGGGATAGTTTGTTAACAACCAAGAACGATTTCCGCTAATAATTTGAAATAAATAAATTTATAAAACAATATGACAGAACATTTTTTTCAAAGTGTATTGAATTTCGTTTATTAAATTTTCATTAGCTTTGCGAAATAATGAGGGATAATTATCAGAGACATATTTTTAATTATTGAACTTTTCTTTTATGGTTGATGGTAATGGGGCCAATTTTTTAAGGAGACGAATCAGACATATTAAATATTTTTAACGTTTGAATTTCCTTATTATTTTTTTAGGTGATATTGCATTTTCTTCAATGTATCAACTTTTTAATTAAATTTTTTTTTAATATCGAAACATCAATCATTTAACAAGCGATTTTCCTGTTAAACGCAAATCATGATTTATAACGAAAGCACTGTCTAATCTAATGTTGGTTGTTTTATTTTGTTGTTGTTGTTTTCTTTCAATGGAATTTAGTACCAATGGGCTTACCTATGTCGTATACGTGTATGGATAGTTTAATATGAAATAGACTTTGTTCCCATTGTGATTACTCATGGCTAAGTCCTCACTGGGATTACACGAACAAAATCCGTGCATATACATACGTATACCAAATCCACATTGCCGTGATTATAAATGAATCGCAGTAAATTTTCATATACAGTAGAGGAAAATGTATTTTAAGCTTCTGGGTATATAATGCTTCTTTTTATTTACTTCCCTTTTTTAGTGTGTATGGGAATGTTTGTGTGTGTGTATTAATTTTTATTGTGCTTGCCCAGCGAATAAATATTGTTTATCATATATCAAATGATAGCAGTATATTTCAAAAATGTGTGTTTATTGGGATATTTCAGTATCCATTTAACGTTGTAGGCTGTTAGAAACACACTGACCGGGAAATGTCACAGCTAAAGTGAACTCCTAAAAGTGGCTGAAGGCAAAAAAAGGTGTACAAACACAAATAAAAATCAATATGTCTAACAAGTTGGCATACACATGAATGCAGTTGAAGGTTTGACGTTAATTCATAAGTAAACTTGAATGTGCATATGTACATACTTACATACATGCATAGATAACTTGTCCGAACGATATTGCATTGCTTGCTGGTGTATTTATAAACAAACATATAGGAGTCTGTATAATATATTTTTTTATCAGTAAATGTACGTATGATTTTATACCCATTTAATGATGTTGTTGGAGATATGATACTCGTATATCCATAACATTTTGAAAATGTCTACCGGAAATCGCAGCAGAAGCAATTGATTGCAGATTTTCGTTTTCCATAGGAAAGCAAGTGATGTTTTTACTTGCAGTTTTTCTTAACTATATATACTCACACACATACACACACATATATATATATATATATATATGTATGTACACACATACATACATACATAGTTTCTCAAAAGGCTTTGATATTTTAGATCAGCGGTTCCCAATCGGGGGTCCGTATTAATCATCCAAGCGCACCGCGTGAAGAGCCGAAAAACAATGTTTTTAAAAATAATAAAATTTTTTTATCTTAAACTGCAGTGTGACGAAAAGAATGATGTTTCTCACTCAAGCCAGCTTTTATTTTATTGTAGTATATTGATGAAAATAAAATAAAGGATCAATTTCTATTTGCTAAATCATTATCTTCAACCTCGAAAGGCACTGATATATGTCAAGCGCTTTCCAAGTTTCCACGGGATAACAACATATCGTTTTTAAGTTTATTTTAATAACTATAGTATGTTTTATTAATAGATTTTCAAAACATATTTATGAACTTTTATAAAAAAAATATTAATCAAAATTAAAAATATGTTTTTGTTTTTTACTTTTTTGCATTTTAAATTCAACCTAAAAAACAATATAAATTTTAAGCTCCAAAGGGGGTCGCCGACAAAATTTTTTTACAAGGGTTCCATGAACAGACATTTGGGGGGAACCCCTGTGTTATATAACAGACTTATAAACCTGTATTATTCCACAATTGTATGGTGTTTTCCGGGCATACTGATCATAGTAATCACCGACACCTTCCATTATGCCGGAAAGATAGTGCTGAAGGCGCAAATTAGAAGGATAATTTGCTTGCATCTGGATGCAAGTTTAGCCCAGTAATACAATTTTCAATCTCACGAATACCAAAACTTATTGGAAAAGCTGCTTCAGCAGCAATTAGTTTCAGCTCGACTATATCAGCGGATGTATTTTGTGTGAATACTTTACTTAAGTGGTTTACGTCAATACTTGCCCCAGTGTCAGTTAAGACATAGTGCATGGCGGCTTACTTATTGTGGGTCCTCAAACCCTCTGGTAGCTGGGCATTGTGAACAACCTTTTTGTGGTAAATAATTCAAATATATTCGGAGGGTTCTTAACAGCTAAATTGGCCATGGATGATGCAATTTTATTTAAGTATATGCTTGCAATAGTTGGTGAGTGGTCTGAAAGCAAATATAAAGAAGCCTCGATGTGAATCATTTCTCTAGACATGTGCTTCACTGCTCCAAATTCAATAGCATTAGGAATTTTTGTCAATCTGTTGGCCAATATGTTGCCTGTCCAATTGAAATTTCATTTTTGATCTTGTGGCAAACATAATACGATCCTACAGAGTGATCAAACATGATCCCCAGAACGTATGTCAAGCGTTGCAGTTGCAAGTTGCCAGAAAATGTGGGACCAGTAATTCATACAAAGAGCTGTATTGACTTCAATTACTGAAAGTCTGGGAGGCAATAAATGGATAAAATCGGAGGGTCCTGTTGGAAGCCTGCAATAAAGAGTTTTTGTTCAGAGTTGCTTGAAAATAATCTTCAGAAAAGTCACCCAATAAATAGTATTTTAATCGCTATTTATTAAAATTGCGAAGCCGCCACAAGTTCTACTTCCGGGGTCCTTTGTGTCATATAAATTAAATCTATTGATTTTAAAGTATCCTTAAGATATCAGATGAGAATCTAGATATCAGCATTACGTCAATTTATTTATCCAATAGCAAATATTTCAGTTCATTTTTGTGTTACCGGCTGCCGTTTGCACTCTAGAATCTTATAGGGCGCCCAGAACGTTCAGCATCTTTCGTATTTGTATAGCCAAACGAAATTCAGAAAACCACTTTTTTTTATCGAAAATAATATTTAATGACCACAATTTCTTCCATATTTTCCTCAAAACGGTAACCTGTCATTCGTGGCTATCAAATACAAACCAAAAGAAGTGGCTTGCTAAAATTTTGATGGGAGTCAACTAACTGTGCCTCTTGCCAAGAGCAGTCTTTCCCTTTGAGTTAAGAGGTGGGAAATTCAAAAAGTATTGACTGTTGTCTTGATAAGTGTTTTATAAGAGTATGGAAAACAATAAATATAATTGATACAAGTTAACGCTGCACTTGTTAACAGCATGAAAAAATAACCAAACGAATATTTTGCTGACTACATGTCTACCAAATTTAAGCGTGTTGTGTGAACATCCGTTATTGCAAAACAACTGATCCAGTTACCTGAAATTCCGAGGTCAGGCGATGTTTGTTATGAGAAAATAATAATTTTAATATAAAGAATATTTCTGTTAATTTTAAGTTAGTTCTAGTTTGGCATTTAAGGAGGAAACTCCGAATAAATAATTTTTTTTTATAAAAAATCTCGTAGAGATTTAATTTACATTAGCTCTAATATTATAAGCTCTACATATTTACGAAAGTTTATTACAATGTAATAAAAAGCGCAGGCAATTTATGACTGAGAACCTTAGCTCGAACCCTGTTTTGAATTTTTCTGATTTACACTGGTGTGGCATTGTGTTAATTGCTATTGGAACTGTTTAAGTGATGAAGTCATAGCACTGGTTATTAAGCTCTCTCTCTCTCTCTCTCTCTCTCTCGCACTCTGTCTTCTATTATCACCACCTGTCTTCCCTCTACTCTATTCCTTTCTCAAAGTTAAGTAGTAGGCATTAATTGCCTGAGTGTAACTTCTCTTTAAAAAATGCATTAAATGAAATAATCCTTGAGTTCCACCTTTAAATAAAGAGGCCTTGTAAGTGGTCTTAGCCAATAATGACCATAGACCAGTCATACATACGAAATTCTGATGGGCCTTAAAGATTATTTCCTTGATTTAAAATGTGAATCTTTTGAAGCACGTCATACTAAAAAAAAAGGTTTACAAATAAATAAAAAGTGCGAGTAAAATAGTAATAAAAACACAGTTTTTGAAAATGTTTTTCCAGAAAGCTTTTTCATTTGCGCCTTTAATCATTTAACTTAATAAAGTTACTTGGTATGGAGCAATCAGAAGCGTTTAAATTTAAGCGTTTTTTCGTGTTTTATTGCTTTTTAACATAAAATAGTATAAAGTTATATATTCCAAATAATGCCACTAAAATGTAAAACTTTTTACATTATAATAAAATTTATTACATACAAGAATAATGATGTGATTTTGTTATACTCGTATTCATTTGCTTTATATTTGAAAACAAGTACGTGAAGCGCTTTTAAAAAAGTTTTGCTGAGCAGAAACAACTTTTTACTTCCTGGGAAGATGTTTAAATAGATATCTGGTGTTGTTTCCTTTAATATTTTAATTTACCTGTTTTCTTAAGTAACTTCCGGGCAATTCACTTACCTGAAAATAAAGAATGAAAATGTACTTTTAAAAATGAAAATTTAAATAACTTGAATAAAATATTTACAGAATTTGTACTTTATTGCTGAGAAGCAGCAACAATTGCTCTAAATTATTTCGCCCAAATTTGTAATTTTTTCTGTTGGAATTTTATGTCAACTTTTTATTTTTTGTTGCAACTGTGACTGGATGAAAATCCGATGGCTAAAACTTTTATGGGTCCTTTGAGTAATTTCTTAAGAGCGAAATTTCTGTGTAATTGTGGCGCCGAAATGCTGTAAATACCTCAACAATATATGAACGTATTGCTGTTGTATTAACAACACACTTAGTTGGTTCATTTGTGCAATTAAGCAGAGAAGAGAGGAAATCATTAGGGTAAATATTTTATTTAGTCATATTCCTTTCATGAATAATAGATACGATGACTTCTTATTTGACTTGGATTGGCGGTTTTGAAGACGTTAAAAAATTTGTTGGGTATATTCTATATTCTATATAAATATATTAATTAACTTTTTAAGTTAATTATTAAAAAAAAATTAACAATACGAATTTATTTAAAGGTTGGTCTATATGTACATTTTACTGGAATCTTCCTCATTTCCGTTGCAATCAACTTTGAAAAGTAAATTATTAGTATAGAAAAAAATATGCTAAAAGTCCAAATTAAATTGTAAATAAAATATATATTTTTTAAAATTAATTAACACTATTTGTTAAAGGGATTTTCTTAGCCCCTTTTTAGAAAGGTACAAAAGAGATCCATAAGTTGAAGAGTTTCAGGCTTAAAAAACTCAACAAAACATATGTAATTGTTTGAAGGCTCCAAAGTTGAAAATTAAACTTTAATGCCTGAAATAACCCTAAAAATGTAATGTGTTTAAGGGTTAAATATGTATTTTGTCCTTCTGGCGAAATCAGTTGTCTGACACTTTTTAATTATTTTTTCTTGTGTTGTACAGTGTAATCAATCACAGGGCCATTTTTGAAAGTCCTGTTCGTCACTTCTTTGTGGATCGTAGACGACAATAATTCCTTCAACGTTAATTAATTTAAATAATTAAAAGAACTTCCCGCAAATTAGATTGTTTAGAAAAATTAGTCTTACTTTTTTTGCTTAAAGGAATGTAATAGAATAATCTTGTCAAAGCAAATCTATTTATACGTTCACACACAATTCTTTGACCACGTATAAGTCAATTCACATAAAGATGTATGCGTATGTGTTTGTATGACTGTAAAAGTACAAGGACTATCTATGTATACAAAAATGTATATTTTTATTGCCACATACATTTATGCAATTGAACGCAATTGTTTTCTTTCTAGTGCTTAAATGTTTGTTTTGGCTTTAATTTTACGTTTGCTCATTGTCCTGTTGTGTCCTTTGTTTATTGTTGGTGAGTAAGTGTGTAAGAATAAAATGGCTTTTGCTCCTTTTTATTGTTGGTTTACTTCTTTAATAATATTTGCTACTTGTTATAGTGACACACATATAGAATTGTGTGATTTGTATTAATAACAGCGTATGTCCACTCTTGTTTAATTCGATTTTTTAATTTTTGCTAGTGTGTTCAAATTTACTTTTTCCATTATTTTTGATCTTGAAACATACTAATATTAAAAAATTTAAAAAACTTATTCTCTAATAGAGTCTTATGATATTTGAGCTTGAGCCCATAAAGGAAAAGAATCTTCATTTGGTCAACAACATGCAGTTCAACAAAAATACACTCAACAGTTTAACAGTTTAAATCAAGACATGGCAAAAATATAATTATGGAAATGGTAACAATCACTTGGAAATGAATGAATTTTATTTATTAACTGAATAATGTAACGATAATCTCGTTTTTATCCTACAGTTCCTTATGTGGTTCTAAATTCGTAATGCTTTAACAAAACCTGCCCAAGCGATGGACTCCTGTCCTAATGAGATGTGTGGCGACACCAAAAAAGTGCACACTTTACCCCACCTACTAGTGAAATTAATTTTGTCTGCCATTTCCAATCACTAATCCTATTAAAAAATCATAAACAAAAAAATTATGTTCATTTGTTTAATAATTATTTTCACTTAATATGATAATCCGTCATAAGATATGCCGTCTGCTTACACCTGCAATGAACCATCGCAAGCATAAGTGTGACAAGCCACAGCCCTGAACAAATTTAAAATTTTCCAGAGTAGCGTGTGTAGCCTAACTAGTGTCATCTCATCTAGTGTCATAATTGTAATGGGATAGTTAATGCGATAAAGTTTATGGAACTCCATACCAAACCAAGAGATTCAAAGTGATTTACGGACTTAAGCGGTTATAGGTAAAAACAGTGTTTACCTGCTGTTAATAACCATTTACTAAAAAACGATTGCATGCATGTATAAAATGTCATTTGTGTGTGTTTAATGGAATCACTGAATGTATTTTATATTGTGCTGTGCTTTTTTATTGCAACTTTCTTACAGAAAGACTTTTCCATGGATAGTTTGTTGCATTAATGCTTATTGTATGTGCAGCGCTTGCTATTGACCATAGATGCACGTAAATGTTATTGTTTATATGTGTAATTGCTCGTTTCCTCTTAATGCAGTTATTGCTATTTTGCTTGTACTTGTTTTTGTTCTTATTTTCATTGAGTTTTTGAATGAGTTTGAATTGTTTTGCAAATATTGATTTTTATGTTGCGCGTCATTAGATCTGAATTATTGCTACGATTATCGCATCAATAATGTACTCAATATTTTTTTATTGTTGTTTTTTATATCCCATCGTTCTTCCTACATCCTCATAAAATTACTTCGTTTTTATGGCCACTTATAACTTTTTCGCTCTCATATTTCTTTCCGTTTTATATATGTATGTATTTAATTTTATGCTGGCGCAGTTCTTTTCAATTGGTTCTAATCGAAAATCCATTATGATTGTTATATTTTGACCATAATAATGTGTAAATGAAGGTTGGCTATGAAGACATTTAGGGGCCCATAAATTATTATCAATGGGTAGGGCGACATATTTTCATTTAATGCGAGTTCGCCCTAAGAAATAATATAATTATTAAATACCATAAAAATAATTTTTTATAAATTATCTCTTAACAAGAGCGTGTAACTTTGTAGCAATATGGCTTTGTTTAATTTGCATATTTATATAAGTGTCCAGGTCTGGTTGAATCTGTTATCATCGTTAAAGCGGTTTTCACAAATTTTTTTAATTTTTAAGTAAAAAATTGGTTGAAAATTAATTGTTAAAAATAAATTGTAAATAAATAGCTTTCCTTATATAGTTAGCACAGATCAGGGAGTGCTACTCCAGAGAAGGATCTTTTAGCGATATTTAGCTTATCGTGGTTGTTTTCTTGTTTGAGAGAGAAACATTTAAAAATTTCTCATGATTTGTGTACAAATTAAGCAATAAAAGTCAACAAAATAAATTTATAAATTTTATAATTTGCATAATAACTCATATATGTACATACATATGTATGTACTTATGTATATAAAGGTAATGTTTTACAAAAATTTTGACAGTTTTCTTACTCAAAAGCTAATGGCTGCCTTTCTTTAGAGTACTATGTTCAATGCAAAAGCGTGGGTGACAAATGTTTATGCCATTTCAATTCACTTTTCAAACCACCTGCCAACTCGTCCGTACATGCATTATTGTAAGTATTCAGACTTTGTGCAAATTATTAATTGCAATATAAAATAACACTTGAAAATAATGCCCCGAGGTGGTAGTTGTAATCAATTTTGATGTACATCAAACAGAAATGCAAAATTTAAATTATAAAAATCCCAATTACTCCTGGACATGCAATCATCACATAAAAGCTTATGACTTGCAACAAAAATCTTGCACCTACATACATCAGAGGGTATTTCATAAAGAGGGATGACGAAAAACATTATAATCAGTCTAGAAATAGTTTTGGAACATCATTGACATTTTATTCATGATATAAAATGAGTCTGTGTTTCGTCTGTTCATGTGTGTGAATGATGATTGCCCATCATAAATTATTAAATATTGTATTATTGGGAAATACGTATTGTAAATAGTTTTAGTCAATTTGTGAAAGCATGTTGCAATAAAATTTGATTTCATTTAGTGTGCTTTAGAAGACCTTGAGTGATTTATTAATTGGCGAAGACTTCTGTAAAATTAAAATAAAACTAAAGTATTTTTGAGATAATTATTCCTATAATTAAATATACTATAAAAAAAAAAAAAAAAAAAAAAAAAAAACTAAAAAAATTATAAAAAATAGTTCAAGAAATAATAACAATACAGAGATGTCGATTGAAATTCACATTTTACTTGAAATTATATTCACCACAAGGGTTATCGTTATCATTTCAGCAACCATCAAGCAAACTTTTAGGTTAGGTTAGGTCAGGTTGATTGGAGGGGTGTGATAGCCCATTTCATACGACATACACTTAAGCCAGTGAAGGCTTGTTGTGCGCTTCCTTTAATTATCAAACACAACTGCCAGAGTTCTGCGGCAGGATTCGAACCTGGCATCTTCGCACTACGAGTCTAGTACACTACCTACTACTCTACGAAGGTCAGTTCAAATGAAAAATATATCAAACCCGTGCCGTATTCTTAGAATTAGTGGAACAAACAAATATTTACTTTATAAAAATTTTATTAAACATTGTTATAGATTCAAAAAATATTACATTTTGATTTTCATATTCAAAAAAAGTCATCAAGATTGCCGCTTTATTCATAAAAAATATAAGTTGCAATTAATATACTCAATTGATTTTAATATCTTTTAAAAAAATCATATCGGGAAATTTAATACTCGCAAGAAACACATTTTTTTGTTTATTTTTTTACATAAATCCAAATCTAATCTATACCAAACTAACAATGAAAGAACAACCATAAAATCTAAAATTTACAATGAATTATGAAAACGCTCTAAAAGTTAAAAGTTTCTAGAAAATGAAAACTTTTTAACATCTTGAAAAAATCTAAATTTCGATACAATGTGCAATTTTGATCCATAAACAAATTTAATAAGATGCCAAATTTAAAAAGACGAAAGCGCCACACAAATTTTAGTTTAACAAAAAATAAATAAATAATTTATTAATTAGAGGAAGAAACAAAAACTAAGAACACACTGGAACAGAGTGACCCAAAAAGGAAAGACTAGAAAGTTTGTCTCGATTTCAAAACTAAACAGAAAATTTGGCTCTATTTGATATTAATTTGTTTTATAAAATATTTATTATTATCGTTTATTAGCGTATTCCCTCAAAAACATAAGGCGTTTACATAGCATCTCCATTCGTTTCTGTCGCTTGCAATTTGTCCAACTTCGTCGAAAGATTTTCCTGTCTCAAGGAAAATTGTGCGACTCCACGTGGCTTTCGGTCTTCCTCGCAAGCGTGCGTCTTGTGGGTTCCATTGAAGGATTGCAGAGCATATTTCTTCGTATGGCTTATGGAGAGTGTGGCCTAGCCAAGTGTATTTTCTTCTTCTGATTTGAGTAGTGATGTCTTCCTTGTAGTAGTCGATCCTTTTTAAGATATTGCGCAGGCATCTGTTTGTAAAACTATGCAGTTTACGTTTAATGGTTTGCTTTATTATAAACATTTTTCGGAGCCATATAGAAGTATCAATTTTATACAGGCGTTGTATATGTATATCTTTGTCTTTGGTGATGGGCCTTTACATGTCCAGACGTTTTTCAGATTGTGAACTGCTGCCCTTGTTTATGTACTCGCATATCTACCTCTTCAATTGCGCCGCCGTCATCAAATATAAAATTCAATTAAATTTAAGTAAATTTTTTGCATTTGACATGAGAGGTACAATTTTATGAGACATTTAAGACTAAATAATTCTGGAAAGCCTTTCTAATTTCGGTAGTAAAATTGGATATTAGGAGTCGATATGTCCTTGTATTTAAAAACGTTTAGGGAGAAGAATCATGTTGATAGATGGGGTAGAAAGTAGACTAATGCTTAACCCAAATGTTAAGAAAATCTTTGAGCTATTACTTCAAATAGTCACTTTTGGCCATAATATGACTTCCGTTACAAATAACTTGGCATTTGGGAGATTTACTTAATCAGTATTAATTATATATGAATCATAATGGCTCCCCTAAGTGATTTTTATATATATTTTTACAGACTAATAAATTTGTAACAACTTATAAGACAAGTGTTATATTGAGATTATTACTGATAACACAAAACACACACTCGTGCATACACATTTGCACCCACCAACTCACATTTAAGAATACAAGATCTTGAAGTATTAAGTTCATTAGTCAAGTGATTTACAGGGCTAATAAAATAGAATATATACAATAAAGCTATGGGATACCAAGTAAGCTACGGCTGTTAAAGAGTTTATAATAAATACACTTGTGCCCACAATCTCCCATTTTTAATCTTGCACTGAGTTACATCAACATAACAAAATAAAAAATATTTACTACTATTGGTGTATACCCGTATCAGAGATGGAAAATTCGGCATTATTGTATATTGTCACATGGAGGTACTTAGATGGAAAAGTTATCGCAGTGGAATTTAAAGCAGTTCAATCAAATGGTTTTATTCTATTATACACCAGTTTAAAACTTGAAATTAAAACCAATATGGTGCCATATGGTTCATTTATGGGGCACCATCTCGACATCGTATATGGAAATTCAAAAGTAACAAAATTACAGCAGCTCCGTTAGTTAAACAAGTGATTGCACACATAAAGTAGCTCGAGTGCCATCCAAACCCACCAGTCTGAGGACTCATTCATATAATATTCTTAGATTAAAACAGGAGGCTTGAAGGCTGTAGATGTTGCATAAATAATATTTCTTTAAAGCTTTATGTTATTCAAGTATTTGTTCAAGAATCAATTAATAATAGCAGACGATGAGAAAATTATTATATTGTATAATAACTATATTATAATAAACAAAACATCGCTGAGCGAATCCAACAAAAAAGACATTTTATGTCAGTATGTATAGCAGTAAATACAGATAGTGATATAATAAGACTGGCAACTAATGACGATGAAAGGTTTTACAAAGTGTTCAAAGTAGACTATGTTGAAAAATAAAATAATTTTTTACCTGAAAGCCTGTGTTTTATTCAAAAAGTCACGGACTTATTGACCCACCCTTGTATATTCAAAACGCCAGATTTGATCGTTGTTTTTCTAAATTGATGATTTCAAAACCAGACGTTTTACCTATTAGTGCAGCAAATGTTTAATATATTTGTGTTCTTTGAATTGTTTAAATAGTTTTTATTTTCTGACAGATCCTAAAATAAAGATATCCTAGTTGAAGTTTAGCCGTTGTAGCAAGATGCCTTCAATAAGGCAAACTCCTTAGTATAATTGAGTCACGACATATTGTTCTATATTTTTAAATTTTGCATTAAAAAACTTCATAATATAAATTTAATTGTAGTTAAGTGGGAAATCTCTTATTCCTGCTTCAGTCAGTTAAAATTTGGATCCAAATGATTTGACGATGCTTTCCACGTGTAAGATTTTCCCAATTATCTGAGCACAAAACAAACAAAAAATTATCCTTATTGAATAATAAGGAAGCGTTCCATGCAGAATGTTACCACGTTATACAGGACAATGATCCTAACCACTATGATAGAGGAATACAGCCATGGGTTTCCAAAAAATATAATATTTGTAGTAGATTTGAGTTCTATAGTACAGAGGTCCATTTCATTAAAAAAAACTTGCGGTGTATATATAAAAATTTTGTATAATATTTTTCTATGGTATTTTATTACTGGAAATTATACGAACACATACCAGAGTGGATCAAGTCAACTCGTATGTAAATAATAACCAGGACAATTTTTTATCCTCCATTTTACGCTCACATTATGCAACCATGTTGTACAGCGTTACCATATATTTTTTTAAAAAAAACTTCTTATATCTGAAAAAAAAACTTTTTTTTCCAAAAAAAAACTTTTTTTCTACAAAAGTACCTAAATTTTAAAACACTAAAATGTATTTGGAATTCATTTTATTTAAAAATATAAAAACGATTAAAAACAAAAATATAACATATAATAAAAAAACATAAAATAAAATTCATATTTAGAGATCTTTCATTGGTCTTGCCATTTTTCATTAAATATTTGTCCATGTTTTTTAAATTTTTTTTCACCACAAACACAAACTGCCAAAAGTTAGTTACACATTGCCAATGTATAAAAGCGGCATAGTTGTACTTAAGACGGTGTAAACACAATGAGACACTGTTGCAGTAATAAAGGAGTGAGAAAATATAAGATCGTTTCATTGCATACAAACATCACTTAATATTTTCATCCAATATACTGCAATAGTTAAATTATGTATTTAAAAAAAGAACTTTACAAAACTTTATGTATTTTCCAAAAAACTTGTTTTTTACCCAATAAATTTAAAACTTTTTGGCATCTCAAAAAACTTGCAAAAAAAGGGAAAACTTGACAAATGGCAACGCTGATGTTGTATGTAATTAAACATTGATGGACATTTCTTGAAACAATTGTTTAAAATTGACGCCTCTTTTTTTCTTACTCTCTTTAAGGTGAACTCAGTGATGACGTAGTTTAACCCATGCAAGGGTTGCCTATTCTATGTATTTAAAAATCATTTAAGGCTGTATTTTTATCTTGTATGATTAATATCTTTATATTTACTTACTAGTGTAATTGGATCAGTGTTCTTGTTAATAACCAAATAAATTTTGAAATTTGGATTTTCGTTGACAAAAAAGCGTTTTGGTAGATTTTTTTTATAATTTTGGTGGGAAAAGAATTTCTTGCGCGGCAACGCTGCTTTTAAATTTTGCCAATAGTTTTACTTTGTGGGAGCGTTAAACAATTTAAAGCAATTTTAAAGGGTTTAAACAATTTTAAAGGGTTTTCTTATTTTTGTAAACGAAATGTCTTAAAAAAATTGTTTGTAAAAGGTATTTAAAATATATTAAGCAGTCTTTACTCGTAATGTTTTATAATTTAAATTTATATGTGAACTTCGATAATGAATTATAAGAGAATGACTTAATTAACTTTATTTGGTTTTAATGTTTCACAAGTTGATTTGTGTGGCCTTATAAAGTATATCAATTACTTCCCTAGTTGACCTGTAAGCCTTAAAAATATAAAAAATAATATAAAATACCAATGTTTTCTTTTTCTTTTTGTCAGGAAAAAACCTTTAAAAAAACCAGCTGCAATAAACTGCAATGTAGGTCTTTTTCATCATTGTAATCTTATAGTGGAAGTTACAAGGGCTTGATGTTTGAAACACTGTTTTTGAATGCACCCTCAATAAAACGATTTCGCAATTTCTTAATTCCTGGAAAAATAAATTTAAGCAATTTTTTAAACACCCTCAGTGAGTTTTCATGGTTTGATATGAAAATAATTTTTTAAGTAATATCAGTCGTGTTGTGTCTTTCAAAGCGAATTGGTGAATTTTAATTCAAAAATAAAGATAATAATAAATAAAACAAACCGTTAATCTTAAAAAGTGAAAAAAATCTAAATCTTAGTATATATAGTATACACAAATAAATAATTTTGCCCGAAACTTTGTTAAGTCTAATGTGAGACTTGGCAACCCTGGAGTTCAAGATTAGTTTTGATTGGTCGAAACAAATATATATTATATTTCGATAAAAATCAGGATTTTTTAATTAAATTTAGTTTTATTTTATAAAAAAAAAATAATCTTTATTATAAAAACCGTGTATAAAGTGTTTAAAACAGCGGTGGACTTTTTATCAAACAATTGTTTATAAGAAACGCCTCTTTTTTTCTTATGCTCTTTAGTTTAATCGTTCAAGAGACTTTGGCGAGTGCACATTTTTTCTCAATTACAGTGTTTAATATAAATGGAAATGCATTTAAAAGTTTTTTTTATGATAAACAATGCTTTTGGAAATGTACAATGCCTTTTATGTCACCAAATATTTAAAAGGTATAGAGAAAATGTTATTAAGAGGCATTATGATTCTTTCCAATCTGATATGAATAAATATAATGATGTGTTTCGTGATGTGTTTTAATGTGGTTCGTTTTGCTTGTCACTGTACCCTAAAATTATCTCACTAACACAAGTGCAAAACAATTTTGTCCATCACTGATGTAATTCGATGCAGACGAGCACAAACTATATTTTCCCTGAAGGAAATGTCACTAGTGATTCACTAGTGACCCTGAAGGAAATGTCGCTAGTGATTCACTAGTGATTCACTATTGACAAAGTCACCAGTACTAGTGACAACTTATACCCCAGCCAATGCTTTTTTCTGTTGACATTTAACATGCACTTGTCATTGAAAATCCACTAGTGACGTTGGAACTAGTGACGAACTAGTTCCAATGGGACCATATGGCGACCGTAGAACTAGTACTTCTCTGTAGACATTGTCACCAGTATTATTGACATACTCTACACAATACTTCTTTCTATTGAAATTTAAGATGGACTTATCATTGAAAACCCACTATTGAAGAGGTCGTTCTAATGGGTCCATGTAAACAATTTTTGATATACATATATCCCTACAGTTTTAGTTAAAATAAATGATTAAAGGTTCACCATAGAACAAATAAACGCAATTAAAAAATGAAGAGGCATAAGCGTGCTCTCAGAAATTTCTCTGCTCATCAAACAAAAACACGTTGACAACTCCGTTGACGATGTCTACATATGAGTCACCAAAATAGTCGACAAAACTGGTGACTTGGGTACACTTGTCCCCATGTTTCCTTCAGGGGATTCACTATTGACAAAGTCACCAGTACTAGTGACAACTTATACCCCAGCCAATGCTTTTTTCTGTTGACATTTAACATGCACTTGTCATTGAAAATCCACTAGTGACGTTGGAACTAGTGACGAACTAGTTCCAATGGGACCATATGACGACCGTAGAACTAGTACTTCTCTGTAGACATTGTCACCAGTATTATTGACATACTCTACACAATACTTCTTTCTATTGAAATTTAAGATGGACTTATCATTGAAAACCCACTATTGAAGAGGTTGTTCTAATGGGTCCATGTAAACAATTTTTGATATACATATATCCCTACAGTTTTAGTTAAAATAAATGATTAAAAGTTCACCATAGAACAAATAAACGCAATTAAAAAATGAAGAGGCATAAGCGTGCTCTCAGAAATTTCTCTGCTCATCAAACAAAAACTTGTTGACAACTCCGTTGATGATGTCTACATATGAGTCACCAAAATAGTCGACAAAACTGGTGACTTGGGTACACTTGTCCCCATGTTTCCTTCAGGGTTACTACAATTGGTTCCTTATTTTGAGAGCTATAATAGTTACCAACACATGCACACATACTCGTATTGCTCATGCATATGAGTAGTTGAAACAAAAACAAAGTTACTGGGTTTTCGTCCGATTGGCTTTGCAAAAAAATTATAAAAAATAACACTCTTGATTTTCTGTTTACGACAGTGATGTTAACTTTTATTTTCAAATTACCATTCAGGCATACAAAAATTACCTTGTTTTGAACAAAATTACCATGCTAGAAGAAAACGCTTAGTACCCTTTCACACTTTAGAAATTGAAAGACAGGCAGACGAAGTTTGATGGTAACGTATCAGTGGGGGAAGTATATAATACATACATGTATCACAATGTATGTATCACAATACATGTATGAGAATGCATCTGTTAACATTCTCTGGTTTTGCATCGAAGATGAAGCCTTAAGATGACGTTCACTTGAAGCGTGTCTTTTTACCTGAGAGAATCCAGCGCATCCATCGAAATCACAAATTTTGCAATGATAGTAAAATTTTCCTTTTTTACTTTTAGTAATGAAATTATAAGTTCTTTCTCATGATGAACGAAAAGTTTGCTTTTTACATATTGTGGTTTGGCTGCATTCTTCAAGAGATGTATCGGAGTCGTCGGTATCCTGAAAGAAATTATTGCATTGTACAAATACATATTTAAAATACAAAAACTTGAAATAGGTATCTCACCATCCTTCAAAAATATTTTATTTTTGCGAAATTCAAATTACAATCACAGAATAATAATTCCAATGATACACTCGTCGGTTAATATTTACTTTGTGGTTAATTGTTGTAGAATTGATGATGATGCTAGTCATAATATGATAACATACGGCAGCCACAGTTGTACAATAAATACAACACCTAATATATTTTGTTGGTAAAATCGCTCGGTGGTCTGTCAAAATCCAACTATTTTTTGTTCACGCTTGTTTGTTTGTTTACAAACTTTGAATTATAGTGGTACGTAAACAATCGTCAGCTATCGAAGTAAGACTACCTGGTTTGAGCGAAATTGGAAGACACAAGCATATTCGCCGCAGCTTAAAGTCTCCAATTTAAGCTGTAGCATTGCCAGTAATTCATGTCGCATGTACCGTGTTTACCACAGAATACATTATATCTGTTATATCTGTGGTGTTTACAAAAGAGAGATTGGCTTTCTTTAAATTACCATATAAATAATAGGATTACCTTCCTACCTTTTGGAGTCTAAATTACTTCAAAATATGGTAATTACTTCACGGTTAACATCACTGGTTTACGAGTATATTGAGAGGAAAGAGAGGCCATAAAATACATTTAACTCTTTGAAGGGTATTTTGTTTTTGTACTTAATGGTTATTTCTTATTTTTAATCGGCTTAAAAAAGGAGGTAATCATACTGATATATGTACATATGTACATAAGTATGTACAATGTACAAAAAATTTGTCTAGATACAGGAATATACCAAAGGCATGTATACTTACATAAATACATACATATGTAAGTACGTAGTTTTAAATCCCAATGCCACACGTGTTAATATTAAAATATCAATTTGAAACTTTTACATAATTTTAATGCTAAAAATAACTTTTTGCATCTCATTATAAAATATCTTCAAAAACACTTCATAACATTTTTAATTACGTCTTTTACATTTAACTTTTTACATTTTAACTGACCTTCGTAGACTAGTAGGTAGTGTACTAGACTCGTAGTGCGAAGGTCCCAGGTTCGAATCCTGCCGCAGAACTTTAGCAGTTTGTGCCTGATAATTAAATAGAGCGCACAACAAGCCTTCATTGGCTTAAGTGTATGTCGTATGACATGGGCTTATCACACCCCTCCAATCAACCTAACCTAACCTACCTAAACCTTTTTACATTTTAAAAATTCAAATTTTCCACTATAGACATATATTTTTATACAGGAAGGACATGCAAAATTCACAAAAATTATGAATATTGCCTTCCTTTGGTCTTTGCTTTAAAAAATTCAAAATTTCTTGGCTAAAAACCCTCAAATCTGTATTTTGATATTTTAGGTGTATTAAAACTTTAAAATTTCAATAAATCTGAACGTCTGGCAACAGAGATTGCATTATTATTATTCGTCAATGTATTTAACTGTTTAGATAAATACTACGTTTGAAATCGATCGATAAAATATTTCGATATGTAATACACTCATAGTCGAACAATTCTTCAGAGGACATTTTTAAAGCAATAGCGGTTGGTTCTTTAAGCACATTCTAACTTTAAATAAAAGTAAAAATTTATGAAATCA
Organism: Germaria angustata; assembly: GCA_963681545.1. Classification (NCBI taxonomy): domain Eukaryota; kingdom Metazoa; phylum Arthropoda; class Insecta; order Diptera; family Tachinidae; genus Germaria; species Germaria angustata. The sequence goes on along the minus strand of OY812999.1, from coordinate 30,638,812 downwards.
TAACATTTATGAAATCATAACGCCCCTACCATGTCTGCCGGGGTGTTGCTGAGTTGCAGGAAATGCCCAATTTCCATGAATTTTACTGATGGCATAGATTATGTTGGCATTGTGGTTTGTAGCTTATTCACATAGGTCTGCGATTTCAGAAAACCCTACAAGAAAAAGTTTAACGATAACAAATGGCACGACCCCGGTGTCCAGTTCACATCACATTCACCTGATATGGCCTCAAATCGCTCGTGCGGAGTGTCCAATGTGGCATGAGCTGTATGGCAGTAGCGCCGTTTTGTTGAAACAACTTGTCATTATCATCTAACTTGTCCACATCATCTAATTTAAGCCAAAAAAGGTTGGTAATTAACGGCCAAAGCCGTTCTCACACAATACAACATGTGGATTGGTTTCATACTAAATTCGAGAATTTCGTTTGTCATCCAGAAATGGACACCTTTGCTGAATGAGTGAAGTGAGTGAATAGAACACCCATTTTGACGAAATAATTTTATTATTTCCATGGTGGTTTGGCAAATCAAACTGAATCAATGACAGCCAATTGCAACAATATAACCAATATCAACTGTAACATTTTTAAAACTCCTGTTGGCAGACCCCATAGTTATTTTACAAAGAACATACAACACGCAAAACTAATTAGAAACAAGTTTTCCTTTGTATGCAGTTACTAATTATAGTTAAAAATAGTTTACCCGAAATAAAAACCTTCACCATTATTAATGAAGCAGACCAAAAATGAACCCACACATCCAATGACGTTATACACCACTACCATCAATTTAATGGTGACATGTATTATTTATATCATTCCTTTCTGTGGTAACAACTGAACTAACTGCTCCATTTAAAAGCTTATCTGTCTTTGACTGAGATCATAATAAATATCCAACTTGCTACTTTAAGCAAGATGTATCAATATGCACGCTGCTCTTCACTGTATGCACAAGAGTATGTAAGTTTTTTAATGTCACATAAAACGTAATTCTTGTTCGACGCTTATGTGTTATTGTGGCAATTTTGTTTAAAAAGTTTTTTTTAGTGATTAAAAGAAGTTTTCTCTTAAAACATAATTTTATGCGTTGATATAAAAATATATGTCGAAAAAAAACAGTGCCATTCATGCAGCAGTCACACGTACTCGTGCGATATAACTTTTTCAAGCAGACGCTTAATCAGATCTTTAATTGTCTTAAGCGAAATATGACTAATTTAATGGCATCAATGCGAGACAAGATCCCCATTATTTTTTTAATAAGATTAGTTTAATGTTTTTAATTATTCTTGTTATTAGGATATGTGGAAGAGGGCAACGATTGAGTTACAGATGGTACCCCAAATACTTTTTTTGGTATTTTTTTAAGAACCGACTTATTCTAGTCGATGTGTACCCACTTTGGCTAGCTTATCAATTAGATTTTTATTTAATTTCCTAATGCATATTATTTGTAGATGAGGCTTAATATACTCGTGTGTAAGAGATATTATAAAACATTGTCATGTGCATTAGCCGACTCAGATAAACTTATTTATAAAAAAGAAGTCGTTTCAGGAGCAATAGTGGCGTTTTGCAATAAGGTACCAAAATATAAACCCCCAAAGTCCAAAATGATAAATGGGCCAAGAAAACAAAAACAATAAAATTTGGGTTAAATTTTCTTCATATCCTGTTTGAGGACAAATCTCACATTTGGTGAATTGAAATCTAACCTCAAAAATGGCAAATGAAATGAGACCCTACAAGACTTTAAGACTTTTTTCTTCGGGATATTTTTTGAAAGACTCCACTATACAGACGAGTATATAAAATAAATAGATATATAATGCAAATAACCAAAGAAAAATTAAAAGTTAATAAAGGTTCCTCATGAAACTGGTTTAAATGCTTAACAAATTGTAAAAGATGTATAAATTTACACTCTAGTATGTGAAATACGAGTATCAAAGAAAATTATGAGTATGGAAAAAGCATCACGCAGTTCGCACTAACACAACTTTACCAATCTGTCAAAAACATCTGATTGCAGCGCAATAGAAAATTGCTTTCAATAAGTCGTTCAATAAACGTGTCGAAAGAAAACCAATAAATATTATTGTCAAATTAAAAAATACAATATTGAATTTATAATAGATTCGTAATGAGACACAGTCTGCGAGTACATATCATCGCAATATTAATGTTCGGCTACAAGTTGTGTCGAGCCAGACGTGGTTTTTGTAATGGTAATTTAACGGGATGATGACTGTGTCAGGTGAAAAGTCATGAATCCCTTCGTTATTAATGTTTAATAAGACGAACTGCCTATAAACCTATCAATCTCGGCTGTGCTCATCTTTAGGATTATAAATTTTGAATCATTTACAGAAACTATTCTTTAAGTGGCTATAAAAAAAATTATTTCTAGGAACTGAGAAAAAACATAAATAGGAAAGTGGCAGATGGCAGGTGGTTGAAATGTAGTTCCTGATAAAGTGCACTACACTTATACTAAGCCCTCCAACTTGCTGACTAAAATGATGATGTCCTGGTCAAGCCAATTGAAAAAATTATAACTAAAATCAAAATTAAATTTTTTAAACTGTTGTACTAAGAGGAATGGTCACCATAAGTATTAAATTAAATGAAATAGTAAACAATATTTTAGTTTTGCGTAAGACTTTTGTTAGAATTTTGCAAGTGATTTCGTGTAATTGATAACACAATTTATTTTGCAATAAATATTTAAAAAATATATATTTTTATTAAAGTTCATATGCTCAATTGATCCGAAATGAATATATTTTTCGAAATGAATATATTTTTCTTGCTGTACACAAGTTCAAATTGAGTTTAAGTTTTAGCATGTGTACATTTTTGGATTCCCCACGCAACTTATTATTATTAATATTGAAGGGTTAGGTTAGGTTATGTTAGGTTGATTGGAGGGGTATGTCAGCCCATGTCATACGACATACACCTAAGGCAGTGAAGGCTTGTGGTGAGTTTAACCATAACATATTGACCCAAAGGTCTAGAGGAACTCCGTGTCACTCACAAAGTTCCTTAATTTCCTCCAGCATATTCCCCGTAATCGGCTTATGTCCGGTAAGATGTCACCCCCAAGTATCGGGATCTTATTTGTGAGAAGGCGGGGCATTGGCACAAATAGTGTTCCAATGTTTCGCTCTCCTCCCCACATGCTTTACATTCATCTCCTCCCGCTATTCCGACGCGTTTTAGATGTGCCAGTAGTTGAGAGTGCCCTGTGACAACTCCCATTATTCTACTTAGTTCGAGCTTACTAAGTTTTAGCAGCTCCCTCGTTCTTCTCTCGTCTGGATCTCCCCATAGAATTTTTGTATTGATTCCCATGGTTCCGTTATTCCAGAGAGTTGAATGGGCCCTATGTGCCCAAGTCTTTAGCTCGGATTTAACTGCATCGAAAGGTTTCGCGCATTCCAAGCTTATATTACCTAACTCTATTGCCCTAGAAGCAAGTGAGTTTCCCCTTTCATTTCCAGTTATCCCCGCGTGCCCTGGCACCCATATGATGCGCACTTCACCATGTGTCGAGTAACTGTTAATAACGTTTTTGCAATCCCAAACTGTACGTGATTTAGTGCGTTCCTTTGAGATTGCTCTGATGGCCATCTGACTATCTGTGAATATATTCACAAGTCCTGACCTCCCCATTACGTTGAGTTCCCTGATACACTCCGTTATCGCCCGAACTTCCGCCTGCAAAACTGTGCAATAGTCCGGCAGGCGGAAAAACAGTTCTGTGGTGTTTTCTATATAAACACCAAGTCTTGTTTTCCTTCTCGACCTTGATCCATCCGTGTAACAATGAAGCCCCATGGGGATCTGGTTCCAAGGGTCGGTCAACCAGGAATAGATGTCGGGGATCAATGTTCCGCAGTTGGCCTCTAGTCTAGTCTCCGGTATGCGGTCATTTGCAACATTTTCCGGTATGGACTCTCCTATGGCCGTAATAATAATATTGAAACTAATATTCAGTGGAAAAAGAAAACGAGAATTTTATATTCTTCATCAGTCATATATATTTTTTTCAATTATAAACGAAGTCTGTGACGTACATTTCCAAACAGCGTGCATCAGGATGCATGATACGACAGTGTTTTGTCCCCATGAATCGGTTCAAATAAGAGGATAAATCGTAGAGAGATTGAATGAAAGATAATATGTGATATCTTGATTAAAAAATATTAATTTTGGCGAAACGTCCTGAAAATTATTCCCATACATGTGTTTGCTTTTTAAGAAATTCGTTTATTTACATATAGATTTTATTTACTATATAATTTTCAGGATAAAACTAAAATATTTGAATATATAAGAAATGTAATATTTCCAATTTCCGATATAAAATCTTAATTTTGTTTGTTTTGTGTTTAACAAATTGAGCCTTGAACGTATCACTTTAGAGGAGAACCTTTTCTTATTAAATGCCTTTGCAATAAGTTGTAGGGTTACTATAAATTTAATTTTTTTGCAAGTTTCTGAAACCAAATTTAATGGTAGAAAATTATTTCAGAATTAATTTCAATGATGGTGAGTTATCGATTGCGAGATAAAACCTTTTTTTATGTTTTTATGGCGGTAGGGGTACGATATGTAAATACCTATTTTAAATCTACAAGGTGGTGTAAAATTAATGTCATAATATGAATTAGCTGCCAAGTTCGCAGGTTGCGTCAAATGGGACTGTGCTTTGACATTTATGAAGTGGATTATTTATTTATCGCTGACGTATCATAGAGCAGTATGGAATCCTTTTAATCGTATTACCGAAACGTCTCAATTTATTACTTTATATATATTTAATTTTCAATATATATTTTCACTTCTCGATTGAAGAACACTTTTTAAAGTCTTGAGTTCGCTTAATTGAAACATGTTGTCTTTGTTCGAAGTCCGTTTCATTAAAAATCTGGCTGAAATTTTCCATTTTCATTTATCCGAATTAGACTCTAAGCAAATTATGTCTCTTTCGATTTTAGTCGTTTTTTGTCCCGACTGCTAAATCTATTTATATTCAGTTTTACTTTAGCATTTGTATATAAAAAAATTCAACCCACATTTTTTCGTTATTTATGAAACATTTTTCACCGGAAACAAATGTTAGGAAGCAACAAAAGAGCCATAAACCCAAAAAGTATTTTTTTTTCAAAATATTATACGGAAGATTTCTATAAAATATGACAAAGGATTTATGTTTTAACAACATATTGTACATTTACTTGTATTGTTGTTATTATAATACTATTATGCTGTTCAGTGTGTCTAATGTGGTTTTCGCGTAAACTCTGCCAGAACACAAGGATAGTAAAATATACATCCGCTGTACAAGAGCACAAACTAATATCCTTGTAATATAATTTCGTAAAAGAGTGAAAAATACATTAACACATCATTTTCAAAACTCACACTTTTCATATAGAATACACTATGGAAAATAGATAAAATAAGATATAATTTGTAACTCCATAAAACACAGTGATGATTTAAATAGAAAGAAATGCTTTGAGTCCTTTATAAGGCACCACAAGTTTAGCAAACTGTACATTAAGTTTCGCAGTCAATTTATGTAAATGTTTTCGAGTAATTGAGATATAAATGAGATGTTAAAAAATACATGTATCAAGAAAGAAAAATAAAAAGTTTAAAACATTAACGACTCCAGAATATTTGAAAGTACAAAAACATTATAAAATTCAAAATTAAATTAACAGTTTTAAACATTCTCAGTATGATCTATAAAAAAATCTCCATTACCCCTCTTGGAGCCATATATGGCCTTTCACAAAGCATTTATTTGCCTTGTATCAATTTCCTTAATCTGTTGTTGTTCCAAGTGCAGCAGGTCCTATGATAATGGGGCTGCCATCTGTCGTTGCCTAGATACAATGTCCTCTGTGCATTTAGTGTAGTGGTGAGGAAATCTTGCTAATCTGTAATTCCCACCGTTTTTCCCAGGGTTGGTGGGTGGCTGTCTGACCTTTGTCATGACGTTATTCTCTTTTACAGGAGGAGGGGAGGTCATTTGTTTCTTGGATGGTTTTTTTATAGGGAAGTTGAAGCCAATCGAAAAACAATGGTGAAAAAATTATTTTCCTCTGCCAAGGATCGAGCTTGGGATACTTGGTTTTGGAGCCAAGCCCACTAACCACTACACCACACATATTAGTATAATATATTTTATTTAATATTAGTTATTTCCAATTTTTTTTGAAGTCGGTAATATTTATGATTTTTTTTACTTTTATTTTTAATAATGAATATGATCCTCATACTTTGATTTGAGTTTAGAACAAAAAATAATAAATATTTCTAGTAAAAATAGACCATCCAAAACTGTACTTTAAGAGCCACAAATACTTTCTAAAGTTAATTGTTGGATGCCTATCTCAGATATTATTATATTTTTGTGTACGATTTTCTTATTATATATTTTTAAAAATTTATTAAATATATGTTCTCGGAGGACCATGTCCAAAGGAATTCATTTTATAGAGTTGAGGTCAAGTCATGTTTTTCGGCACGTTACAATTTTTTTTTTTAGAAATGAGATGATATTTTATCATCAAAAACTTGCTCCTCGTTTTGAAATGAGGAAGTTTTGGAATATTAACTTGGCCTAAATTTCACTTTTAAATTTTTCTAAAAATTATGTTGGCTTCAACGATATTAATATAATATACATTCTGCACTAAAGTTTGTCAACAGCCACTGAAGCCAAAGAGAAAATTGACAATCAGTTGGAGAACAGAGAAAATGTTTCTGCAATCTTTTGTTTTATTCGTGCCAGCTTTTTTTAGTACTCCCTGGCCTTGTGGGCAATACTAAAGCTACATATTGGCATTGTGTTACCTATAAAATTACTACAAAGCCGGGCGCAGTAACCACGACTGATTTAGTTGGGATGTGTTTTGATCATACGCTTTGTTGTATCTTGATAAAGATGAAATGACCACAAATGTTGCCAATTATGGAAGGCAAGAAAGTGATTTGTTGTCAGTTTATGTTAATTAATAATTGAAATTTATTATTCACGATATTCTCCCCAATGAAATGCCGGAATATGAAGAGCTAAAGCCACCAAAAACAATACATTTTGCAAAAAGCGTTAATTAATAATGTTGAATAGTAATTTTTTTTCCAATTTATTGTTATTAAGTGTGTTTGACTACTTTCCCAGTAATGAAAATATAAAATAAAAATATAATTTGTATTTGTTATAATTTTCAAAGTACGTAATCAATGATAGCCGCTAAAATTCTGTGATAATTTTTTCAAATTATAATGTATGCAATTGTTGACGCAAGAGAATTCTTTTCAATTTAATTTTAAAAAAAGGCTGTCAGCTGTTTATTATGTGTCATTTAATATGCTATTTATTTAATAAAAATAACTGAAACTTGTTACAAAAGTGGTGCTTCAAAATTAGCAGTATTGGTCGTCATATTCGACCTATTGGGCAAAGAATTTGTAAAATTATAAAGAAATGTTTAGAGATTGGAAGCGTTACAGATGTGGTAAAGCCTGAGCGTCATCGCAATTTTTGCACTGTCGAAAATATCGGTTCTGTTAGTGAAAGAGTCCCGGATTAACCAAATTTTTCGATTGTACGGCGATCTCTGCAATGAGGCATATCTTTTGGCTCATTATGGCACATCCATCCCTATGGAGTCTAACTCATGCAACACTTCAAGCCGGCTGTTTATTCACAACGTTGCATATAAGCTGATTGGGTTCTAAAGCAACAGGCTTTCAATACTGATTTTTCAAATAAAATTTTCTTTAGCGATGCAACGCATTGCTCGCGAGTTACGTCAGAAGCAACTTCGACTCCACCAAAAATAAATGTAAATTGGCAAAAGTAATAAAAGGTCGATAACCCAACTGAAGTTGTGCAATCGACACACTTATGCCAATTTATCATTCCCAACAAAAGTATGTAATCCGACCCTTTTTAATTTCAATAAAAAATAACGAAATACATAATAAATTAAATAAATCAGCAGTTCTATTTTAAGAAACAATTTTAATAAATAATAAGGTAGACTAAGCACTTTTGAATTCCAATCTTAGTTAAGCTAATAAATAAAAATTGTAATTAAAATTTAGTAATAAAGTGATATTAAATAAAGTAAGAGCTAAAGCTCTTAAAAAGAATTTTTTTTACTCCGTATATAATATATATACGTATATAATACATATACGGTGGTTGTATCAACAAGCACAATTGTTGCATATGGGGTACGGAAAACTCAGAAGTGATTGCGGAAAAGCCATTGGGACATATTTATTCGAAAACGACTTTGGAAGAGCCGTTGCCATCAATTTAGAGCGCTATGGCCGTATAATAACCATCTGTTTTTGGCCTGCAATTGAAGTTTATGAAGTGGACGATATGCGGTTTCAACAATGCGGTGCCACGAGCCACCCTACACTACAAATATTGGCTTTATTGCATGGGAAATTTCTAAGACGCTTATTTTTACATTTTGGCTACGTCGATTATGCAATTCGTTGACGTTAGACGTTTTTTGTGACACTACGTCAAAGACCATGCGGATAATTCATTAATATTGAAGCATTTGAAAACCAACATTCGTCAAGTTATCGCCAAAATACCGCTCAAAATGTACGAAAAAGTAGCCCAAAACTACATCAAAATTATCCACTGCTGCAACCAATCTAGAGGTGGTCATTTAGATTTCAATTGTATTTCGTATGTAATGGCAATGTAGAAGTAGAGAAATGTTTCTAAATTTTTAATTTAATATTCCCATTCGCATCCGCGAATACCCAAAAATTTACATTCATTGCGTTACAGTAACATGCTCTACATGTGTCTAATATATTTTATATGTGTGTATGTATACTATATATGTAGGTACATTAGTGTCCTAATATTTCAGTGGGACCCAAGTCATTCCTTTAAATTATTAAATAATTTTTCAAGTGTATATTGTTTCTGTTCTAAGATTTATATGCCTACACTTCGAAGTGTGCAAGTTGAAAGGTATCTTCAAAGGATTGTTAGTGTACACATACACACGCACACACACGTATACAAATATGAATTTATGTACACATTTTCATATAAATACATGAATTCTTATCTCTACTGATGTATGCAGTCAAAAAGTGCATTAGAAATACAGAACAAATACATACATTATAAAAAGGTCCTGTTGTATTGAAAAAGTATTTTACGTGTATATACTTGCATACATATATGTGTGTGTGCGTATACGTGTGTATACATTATGTTTGTGCCTGTGTAATGCATATTGTCATTGTAATCATATTTAGAATAATAACTAGAGAGTATTCAATTTGATATTATTTCTTTGCTAAATTATGTTTTCTTTATTTTAGCGTATAATTTTTATATTTATAATATTTCTTATGAGCTTAAAAGAATCAAAAAGAAGTTTGTATTTGCTAAAATAAGTGCATTTATATGTGCATATGAACGAGTTGGTTGGTCCCTGCCATGAATATATGACATCAACTCTAGAAAAGAAAATTATGTACTGAAAAATTGTTGAACAGAATAAAGTCGCAGTAAAATTATTATAAAATTTTTATGAAATTATTTCATATGAAATTTATGAAGTTATTTCAGTTCAAATGTTGTTAGAGAAAAGCCGTGTGGAATAATTTAATCTGTCAGCTGACTCATTCTTGAAATTTCATGGCAGCTGTTTCTGATACATTTTGTGTTTATCTGAAGAAAATCTAAAAAATTTTATAGAAAATTCTGCGTGCTAAAAATAAAATTAAAAATTAATACAGAAACGCTACAAAAATATTTTATGTCAGAGAAGAATAAGCATCTCTTATTACCAGATGGGATATGGGTGCCAAAAGTTTAGTGAGTTGTACGTTAGACCCAGTTTGTTCCACATATTGTGAATAAGTAAACTTTAGTCCAATTTTTTACTAAGCTTTTCGTGGGTAAATAAGACTGCTAGTTTATGCGCTCGCTGTTCGAAACCATGAGAGAAAAAAATCACGGTCTGAATTTTTTCAATTTGACTAGTACTCATGCATCGTAATGTGCTGGTAATAGGAGGATAGAGGGAGTAGTGTTTATGGATAATCGACTAGAACATTTCCCTCTGTACTGCATAGTGCGATTCATCGAGCCGAAAAGCTTCAAGAAAGACTTTGACGCACCGTTTATATTTCCATTTGCAGGAGGATATATGTATGTAGAACATGCAATAAGAAGTGTAGTATCTCTCACATCGTCTTAAATCATCGAGACACTTGAATACTTCTTTAGCGACATCGATCATCACGAACATCAAGACAGTCTGATTCTTTAATTCGTATGTTCCCAATAATTACAGGCTCCGCTCAATCATACATTGTGTCTTACGAGAATTAAAATCGACCCGATTTGTATGACCCTTAACGATAGTTAAGCCGTAATATATTTTGAATGATTACTTGCGAATGATAAAACATATTAACAGAGATCATACTATAAGGTGAAAGTCTCTGAGAAATTCCACAGCCGCCCTCGTATATAAAGTTAAGCTTATTTGTACAAGCATACACAATTGTTATTTTTGCTTTTACATGGAAAACACATACAGCACTAAGTTAAATATCCTTAACAAAAGTCTCTAAAAATGTTTATAATACTCGTACATAATAAAAACAAAAATAAAGATGATAAAAATATGTATAATGAAATTAAAAACGAAATAAAACTTTTCACCACACAATGCGTTCGCATTTTATATCCTTAGATTATGGTACTTCGTCCCGTTCCTGTGACCTTTTTCACCTGGAAAACACTCAGCGAACAAATAAACATTTTAACAAGTTTAAAAAAAAGTTGAGAAGTTTCAACATTTGTTTTTTTTTTCTTTCTCGCTGATGTTTGCTTTTATTATTTTTAACTTTTTCTTTGTCTCTCTTGGTTTTGCTTTCATCATCGGATGTTTCTTCTTCATATTTTGGTTGTTGCCAGTCTTGTAAATGCACTTAAGAATGACTTTTTACAGTTTTTGTTGTTGATTTCCTTACGAGATTTTTAAGTGTTTGGTTTGTTTTAATAATTTCTCTACATTCCCTTGTTCTCCCAGGAAAATGTGTGTGCGTGTGTGTATGCACATCTTTTTCCGGTTAAAAGTATGTACCAGTATGTTCGTGTTTACGTGTGCGTGCCTATGCGTACACATACATATAGAACATCCTATTTGTACATTAGTTTATTTCATTTTAGAATAATATTTATTTATGTATGTGTGTGTATAAATTAGTAAAGTTGTCATCATAACTGTAATATATTGTGCGCAGGTAAAATTTGTCGTAGTTGTTGGTGTTTTTAAAAATTTAATAGATATTATTGTTGTTATTGCTATTACATGTTTCTTGAATTCGCCAGGTTGTCTTGTTTATATGCACGTATGTATGGCATTGTACGCATGGGAGTGTGTATGAATATCTATATACATTTACAAAAGCTTTAAAATAAAATCTTATTGTTATGATATACAAACTTATGAAATGTAAAGAAGTATGAAATTATTTTTTTTACATTTGCTAAGAAGATTGTGAAATTAAAAGAGTTTCTTTTAAAACAAGTAATGAAATATATTGTAAATATAGCACAAGAACACAATAAAATGATATGGTCTGTATAACTCGTACAGTTCTTCTATCAATACTCGATTTGTCATTTAGTTTGTATATTACAGCCAGTGATAGCAGACTGTCGACTAATTTAATGAGAAAATTTCGTTTTCTCATTAAGCATTACATTGGGGAAAATCGATCACCCAAACCAAGGTTAAGTTTGATAAACACTCTGGGATTTTCGCATCATCAACTTCAATGGTATAAAAGTGGCTTATTGAATTTCGTTTTGGCCGTACAAAAATTGAAGACTCCGAACGCTCTGCGCGGCGCACTTGAAGTCTGTACACACGATCGGAGATTAAAAATGCGAGTGATTGTGGAAGCCATAGGCATATCATACGGCTTAGTGGTTTCAATTTTGAATGATCACTTGGGTATGAGAAATCGCTTGCTCACAATCGACCACAAACGCAATCAGGTGACAACCTTGCAGCAGTATTTGGCCTTGTTCATACGCAATATTGACGAGTTTTTTTTCGCCATTTCGTAATCGTGACAAAACCTGGATCTACCATAGCACATTAGAGACCAAACAGCAGCCAAAACAGAAGATTTCTTGCTGCGAATCGGCGCCAAAGAAGGACAAGCTGGGTTTGTCAACCAATTAAGTTACGTCGGCCGTTTTGTTTGGAATGCACGCGGTAGAATCCACATTGACTACATTCAAAATGGTAAACTCATGTATGAGTCGATTTAATGAGGATTGGAAAAAAACGAACGCATTTGACAAAGAAAAAAGTGCTTTTCCATCCAGACAATGCAAGGGTATACATAAAAAGAGAATTGTCATGAAGATGATACTCAATGAGTATCGAAATATTGATTGTCATTTTTTAATTAAATTGTTTAAAAAATAAAAGACCTTAAGCTTAAAAATTAAAAAAAACAAATTTATATTGAAATTTATTAATTCATGATACTCTCCCCAACTAATTGTTAAAAAAATTAGAGTTTTTGAAAAATGTTTTGTTTGTTGTGGCTTTAGCTGTTCATATACCGACATTTCATTAGTCGCTAAATGTTTTCAAAATGTTTAAAGTTCACAGACGATGTGGTTCAGCGACAAATGAACCACATTACAAAATTTATAAAATTATAATAAAATATAAAATGAGTAAAATAAATAAAATTAAATTTAATATATAACAACAGTCGTGCAAACTATTTGCGTATGTAAGTATGTCAATCAAGAAGTATTGTCACAACGAAGCATGACTTTGTCGTTTGGAAGGCACGTTCGTAAATGCAGTACTGCACTAAAAGAGAACAGCAAATATTATTTTCCATACCGATACAAATCATATAATGATCTTTTATTATGTGACTACGAGTATAATTAATATTGAAATTTATTATTTGGGATATTCTCCCCAAATATTCGTTTAAACAATTAGAGTTTTAAAATTTGTTATTGTTTGTTGTGGCTTTATGCCGATAATTGGCATAATAAACATTTGAACAATATCATACTTCGTACATAATGAAATTGAAAGGATTTCTAAATAAATAATTTTTTTTTAATGTACAAAGAATTCGTCGGTAAGAGATCGTTGTGTAAATTCGCCGTCTGAAAAACTTCTATATAAATTAATCAAATGCGCATTAGAAGAGTTGTATAAGAATTAAGCTTTCTCATTTCACTGCCGATAAACTAAACAATATCCCTTTCCCAAAGAAGTGACACTTTCAGGAGTAGGCATTAATTACCTGAGTGTTATTTTTCTTTATTTAAAAGGTTAAGCACGTATAAAGGCATGAGATAAAGAACACTTCCTTAAAGCAATGAGACTTACGGTACGTAAGATTATCTTTACATATAGAAAGACTACATCAATACTGGAAGAAAATTTAACAAAGTAGTAGTCCAGGTTATTTTCTGTGTATAAATAATAAAAAAGTCTCTTGCATTTGAAAGTTGGTCTGCATGCCGGGCATATCGAAATTTCTTTTTATGAAATAAAAAATAAATTTTACTACAATCGTTTAATAAATTGCCGTAAGTTGCATATTATTTGCGCCACATAATATTACCAGTTCGTTAAGCAGTAACGAATTTATACAAGGAGAGATAAGTTTACATGAAAATTTTCCTTAACATCGTATCGGCAGTCCAATCGACTCTAAATAATGTTCATACAATCGATGGTTAAAAAATGGAAGTTCAAACAACGAAGTTAACGACAAAATATTTAATAAGAAAGGGTTTTACTGCAAGTCGCGCATTTGTTAATTGAGGTGTTCAAATGCTTTCTATGTTTCTGTATGTAAGTAAATACAGAGTGGCGAAAAAGTAATGTTATAAAGGACTTGGGTGTCAAATTTTTTTCATTCGATATACGATACACACCTAAAGAATAAACTTTTTTTAAAAAGGGTGCTCTTATTTTTCGTTTGTGACAAACTGACAGCCAGTTTAAATTATGATATTACTTTTGCGCCATGACAATACTTTTACGCCAGCTGTTATTGTGACAAAAGTCCATAATGTTCTCTTTAGTGATAGACTTTAATCTATGAGTGTTTAGAGAGCAGCATCAAAACGTAAACGGATTAATTTTTATTTCTGTTTAATAAAAACTCGAAAACAAGTACATGATGAAAAGATCAAAGTACAGAATGTGCGGAAATCCAACTTTAACCCTTTCACTGCCATTGGAATCATGTGTCCTAGAAGAGTTTAAAAAAAACCTTTAAATTGCAATTTATATTTTATTTAAACAAGATGATATCCTTTTAGTAACGACTAGTGTAATCAGCATATTTGATTGCATTTAATGCGTATGTTATGTATTGTTCCATCAGTTGATATCTTTTCCGGGAGACACTCACATATTTTCCAAATTATCTAGGAATATAAAAGGCTGGTTCTTTTGCTTAAAGTTAATTTTTGTTTTGTATCATGACCATGTAAGCAGGCAATAATAAAATTTACGTATGTTATCTCATGTAAGTTTCTATTTTCCTAAACGTAGAATTTTACGGATAATAGATCCCATTGGCTCAGATATCAGGGATGGGATACTTTGTAAATGTGCACTCTTGTAATTTAGCTTACTCGTACAACTAAAAACTATGGCACCAATGGGATAATTGGATACATCTTGTCTCTGAAGAAGAATAAATAAACAAATAATAATTTATGCTTTTGATATACTCAATATAACGCATTTAAAAGTGTATGAGTTTGCTGCTTACGTTAGTGAGATTTAATTATAAATTAATTATATTCGAACCTCCATTACTACAACTTCGTATTACCAAAGGGCAGCACAGATCACTATTTACATTCCTCTAATTGAAAATAAAATACATTTCCGCAAATAGATCTGCCAAAAAATATGTCTTATAGAAACATAAGCTGATCTTTAAATAACCAATTGGTAAATCAAGCTAAGAAAAATGGAATTTATAAATAATACAGTCTATTTATTTCAAGTAATAAATTTTATTTTATGAATTACGATGTACACCATGTGTACAAAGTGTGTCTTTTCATATAAAAATATAGACCTATTGGGCAAAGGTATGTAGTTAAAAGTGAAAGCGAAAATATTTAATAAAGATTTAATAAATGTACACATACACATGCATCTCGTGCGACAGTTAGTACAATCTTGTGAATACTTCTAATATTTATGAGCTAAAAAAAAAACCTAAATAGGAAGAAAAAATAACTGGCGACACATAATAAATCATGTAGCGATTTTGTGCCGCATTCAGGCGTACATTCATACATGGACAGAGTTTTATAATGCAGACACACACATAAACACCGACATACATATACACATACACATATATAAATGTTGTACGAGTAAAAGGAGCATTAAGAAGGGAGACGAATGTAAACTTTTTATTGAAAACTACATAATACATAAAAACGAACAAAAAATAAATAAATAAAATAAAAATCTCTGCAAGGGCACAAAATATTTTCTATGCTCAGGCCGGGTTTTTTTTGTTTTGGTATTTGTAGAATTTGTGAAATTTTTAGTAAATAAATGATAAAGAATTTATTAATTTTAAAACGAGTAGCAAAATTTGTTTCTCATTTATTTGAGCTCAGCCGTTTGAAAACGCTTTAATACATAAAAATGTTATCATGGCAGCAATAACTTATAAACATGACATATTACTTTTATTCTTTTTGTGTTTATTACTTTATCCTCTTTTTTATGAAACATATTTGTTTCATTTTTATATACGGAAATACAGTGCAAGTCAGATTTAAGGATACGGAATTTGTATACAATTCCAGTAACCATTATTTTTTATTCCTTGTAAAGGTTTGGAAATCGAAAACTTATTTCAAAACTTTCAACTGCTATACATAAATATTTTATTAAATCATACATATATTCGTATATACCAGCTAGAGTGTCATCCAAGCCTGCAAAATTCTACATTACAGAGGCCACACTCGGTTGAGAAGGAAAGACGCTCTTGCTCTTAGCCGTGTGGCATTGGCTGGGCTGAGATAAGTAATAATTTAGATTTAAGATTTGAATACTTATTGTTATATATATGTTCCCATCGATCCTTTAAGGAGCATATGGCCTCATTGCTAGTTCAATTAAATTTAAGATTGAATAAATGTAAAACTGTTCTAAAAAAATATATTTATATATACTCGTATATGTATGTACTCGTATACTGGAACAGAAAGCAACTGACTTCGTACTTTTCAAGGTAAAAAAAACAGTGCAAAATATTTGGAGACTAACAACGGGAGACCCTCTTAGCAACTGAACCGCTTTGCTATCAAAATCATATTCATTTCCATAAGATTTCCGAGAGAGCTCTAGATATTTTCCAGGGCGTTATAATCCTACATCACTTGCACCAACCGTCTACACAGGAAGTATCGGGTTGTGCAAAAGTAATATCATATTTTATAGTGTCATAAAACAACAGACTGAAAATTAAAAAAAAAAACAGTACAAATAATTCCACGTCCTTGAACTGCATATCGCTCAGTCGCTTGATGAACAATAATTTTTCTATCTCTCTCTCTCTCTCTCTCTCTCAACCTCTAGCTCTCTCCTTCTCTCTAAAATTAAACTCGACATTTTGTTCAAAATTGCATGCGAAGAACTGTAAAAATGGACAGGAACAACTTTTAAAGTATAAAATAAAATAGACCAACACGTATATTTAGTATAAATCACATCAGTGTTTCTCTTTATTTACGGACTGATAACATAAAGCAACAAACACGTTTATTAACAGAACACCTTTAGAAGGTCAACACAATACTGAGATCAACTCCTTCGATGTTAACTTTGTCACACTTTACATACAGCTGAACATCTACTGCGGTATTTGGATGCTTTAAATGCCAAATCGATTAACTCCACCTTCAGATTTTTGGAAATTCTAATTTGAAAGCACCGCTCCAACTTTTAATTGTTATCATCTAAAATAAATTTCTAAGATAATGATTTTAAGATATTAGTAGAACTATTATCTGTGGAATTTATTTCAAATGATAAGCGTTAAGAGTGGAAGCAGTGCTTTAAAATTAGCATTTCGGAATAATCTCAAAGTGGAGTTAATCGATTTGGCATCTATTGCATTCTATGATTTTGGCATCTATGCATCTCTTTGTTCATTACCTTCCTGCTTAAGAAAGACTGAACTGCAGCTGCCTCAACAGTAGAGCTTTTGTAGTAATCTTCTGTATTCCTCGAAAGCTGTGGAATGCACAATAAATGGCGGTTAACTTTTAATGTTTATTTAACCAGTAACGGAGGTTGCGCCGCCGGGGCCGATGTCAATCTTACAAAAATCTTTCTTACTTTTTTATATGGCAAAGTGTTTTTCGCAACCAAGGGCGTAGTCAGGATATAAAATAGGGTGGTGCCACGAAAATTATGAATTTTTATGATTACAATTTTTTATTATTATTACAATTTCGATCTATTTGAAGATTAATCTGCGTGGATCTTCTGAAAATTTTGCTAGAACTTTTTCCAAAAATTCGTCCTTCTCGGTTACCAATCTTCGATGGACGCTTAGCATACATAGTCCTGCAATATACAATATACTTTTTTTGATAATAAGTAAAATTGCATATTATTTTACCGTTTAAACGAGCTTCAGTCATTGTGGAGCGCAACCATGTTCTTACTCGCCTTAAAGTGCTAAATGACCGCTCAACAGTTGCAGTAGTGCACGGCTTTGACAATGAAATTAATAACGCCTTCCTTATATTTGAATAAAATAATCGAGCGTCTTTCAAAATACTCGCCAGCTCTAAGTCGGCTAATTCGTCTTTAGCCATTTTTTTGTTGCCAAGAATTATACCAAAGCTCAATTTCTCCTTCCAAATCATCCAACTCATAAAAATGCTCAAACGTTTTTGTGGCATCTTTAGGCTCCTCCATCTTCAAAGAAAGCATGTTTGACGGGTGCGAACGATGAATTGCAAACGCTAGCCTATTCTCTTCATTAAATCTTCTGTCCAGTGATGAAATTAAAGAATCTATATAAGGAATGTATATAGATCGCTTCCAGTATTCAGCAGGGGATGAAAACGGGGGTTTTGTACGGTGCGTTTGACGAGAGACTATCCTTGGAACCGACATCTCTATTCCTAAATTGGCTCTGTTTTCTTGAATAGAAAAAAGCAATCCGTCCACAATACCCTGTGCATTTTTTAATAATTTTATATTGTATGTATGTAAAAATTTTTTTTATAGAATTAGGTGGGTGCCACGGCCCTCTAGGCCCATACCTAACTACGCCCATGTTCGCAACTGTTTGGTATTGTTCAGCTTATTGTTGTATGTAGGTTTGTATGTGTGTCACTCCAATATTGTTGCTATTTGTATGGTTTTTATTATTGCTGTTGTTTGTGATTTAATGCATCGTATACTGGGAGTTTTTATTTTGAGAAACAAAAATATTATTTTATATAGTGGCACATTTTCGTAAAAATATTAGTACACACGAAATTAAAATTTTCAAAATAAAGAAACCAAATTGCAATCAATATAATTTCTTTCGTAAATAAAACAATTATTCATAACCAGAAGCAAAGCGCAATTCCCGCTTTAAAGTAATAAAAATCGCTAAATCGCTGGATGTAAAATTTTTAATTAATATTATTGAACATTTTTCACAAAATCGAACAGAGCAAGGCGAATTCTTCCCACGTAAACTCAACGATTTCATCTATTATGAATTTGTCTTAGTACAGGCTTTGGATTTGAAAACATATATAGTTTTTCAAGTTTTGAAATACTTAGAAATTTGCCCTCTTACCCTCTGCCAAGAGCTTAATGGAGGTATAGCATCATGATTTATTTATTTTAATTTTTTGTTATTATATACATGATCTTTTCTTGAAAAAGGCTCTCAAAATTTCATTTCGATTCAACGTGTAAGGAAAATTGTATCAAGCTTGGTCTCCTTCCTTTAAAAATGGTCGCCTTTCAAAGTGCAAAACATAAACGAATTGCTGCCTGCTGACCGTCTGTTAATGATAACTTACTCCCATAGTCCGTTAAACTTATTGCAAGAAAAGCATGACTTCATGATATAAAAGATCATAATTAGCGGCGAAGTCCATTTCCATTTCATTTCTTATTTTAACAAACAAAATTTGCGTTTTTGGGGCACAGAGAATCCACATGAAATGCATGAAGACCTATTGCATGTATTCAAAGTGACTGTTTGGTGTGGCATTTGCAGGGGAAAATGGGATTGGGTCTTATTTTCTTGACTCATCTGCCGTTTTGAAGATTTGAACTAAACAAGAAATCGCCAATTTGGAGCCAGATGTTTTGCGACCAACAATTCAACACCTTAAAACGAACGCAATTATGCATCAATTCGCAGGTGGCCATTTAAGCTATATATCTTTTATCCAATTAATGTCATCAAGTTCAATTAAACAGTTTATGAAAACGGAGCTCTTTTTTTCATTTATAACAAAATGGCAGTTGATTTTTATAACATCGCTGCTGCGCCACCTTGTATCATAAGGATTTCTTCTTATCATTGTGTGTGTGTTCAACATGTGAAGCATATGTATGTATAAGCCTTTTTGTAATACACTGAATGTGGCCATAAATTTTAACTGGACTAAGTGGAAAATATTGTCAGAAGTACACCTGCTGTATGTTTAAGTAACATACTCTTGGTAGTCTAACATAAGCAGCGTATAATTTACACATTCACATGAATACGTGTATGTACGTATGTGGCTGATCTACGTTAATACATACATAGAAAAAAACTTATTGGTAAAAACCTTTTTAAAGATAAATCTTGTATATCGCCGTGACTACCGTGGCTTATATACGAAAATATATTTAGATTTATAAGATTAAGATAAAAACTGCAATTTTATTAAGAATATATATTTTTTAAGGGGTTGTACTTTAAGACTTATGAAACATTATTAAAAATTAATGACGTTTTTGATTTATACATTTAAAGAGGGATACTGTTTGTTGTCTCGCAACCCATCTTACGAATTTCTGTTACAAAATTGTATGTGTAAATAAATAGATAGGGGAAATCACTCTTGATACTATATTTCCAGGTCTGGGATATATGCTAGAGATTTTTGTAGGAAGCGTGACTGTCGTTGTTATTTACTATTGACGTATAAGAGAAAAAAATATTTTATTTAAATTGAAAAATAAATTACTTTTCGGAGAACATCATGTTGACGCAGGCACTCAAATATTAACGTCATGAAATAATCTGTTTTTTGAATAAATTTTTAAATTTAAGTTAATTGAACTATTAAAGTTAAATTTTAAATTAAAATTTTTACTATTTTAGATATATTTATTTAAGCATTCTAATATTTGATTTAAAGCTGCCGCTGCTACTTCCAATGATGGCCAGCGCTGCAAAATATCATGAATGCTGCTTCCTAGAATGTTTTCACAAATATAGACTGAATTGTATTTTTATCAGGGATGGAATATGTTACTTTTTCATTTAAAAACAGCTATAACAAATTGTGAATAGAAAAAAATAAATAATAATACAAACTTTAAAGTCTTCATTTTATTTAAATTATATTGGTTTAAAAAATATTGACGTTATGAATTAATTATAAAAGCCCTTCTCAGATAACTACATATTATAAATTTCTAATTTATATAATTTTAGTGTTTAATAGATGAAATATGTTTGCATATATAAATATATAAATTTTATTTTTTCAAAACTTATTTTACTAAAAATAATACAAAAAAACACTTCGTAAGTTTAGTTGAAAACTTACTAGAAAAAAGTTTGTCCTGTAATTGGAGGGCTACAATGCCTCAATAAACAAACAGACATGCAATAATTATTATACATATTAAGCTTATAGTTTTTTTAAAGTATTTTTTCTTAACAGAAAACAAAAATTATTGTATTGAATGAATGCAACGCCTCTTTTGGGTAAATAAAACGATAAGGCCAGTAGCTATAATTTTTATTACAAAAGGTTATAGCGAAACACCTTCTACCTTGTCTTTTTACTATTTAATTTGGAATAATCAATTTTAGTTTATTTTTTTAGCTTAAGGTCCCTATTATTTTATTTCATTTGTTGATATTTTGATACTCTTCCAGTACCATCTTCTGGTTATTTCTTTATTTTATATCAATTTTAAATTTAACATTTGAAAAATACTATTATTATATTTTTTTAAAAGTTAATTTTAAATTTTCAATATAAATTGTAAAATATTATTATAATATTACTTTTAAAATAAAAATTTTATTATAATATTATTTTTGTAATGTTAATTTTAAAATTTTATCTGAAGACGGTACTCGAATAGCATCTAAATATCGATAAATAACATACATTTTAGAGATGTTAAGCTTAAAACATAATCAAAAATTTTTTAATTATAATGATATAGACTTTTCCATCCCTGACATATACAAAGCCCCTACGATATAATTTTGAGCCGTGTATATTTTTTAACTGTAGGAAATTGAAAATTCATGTATTTTATTGGTATGGTCTTGGAAACTGTAGTACATATTCCAGGCTTACTAAATCCTTAAGGTCTACAAATGTGTTTTACATTAATATAATATAAAATAAACTAGGAAAAATAACTTTTAACGCAAATAGTGAATAGGCCATACACGCATGCGAGAAATATTCTTAAATACTACTCGAAATACATGATGTAAATAAACATTGTCCATCTAAAATTACGATATTCCACTAGAATAGGCTCCTATATTAAAATGATCTCAAAGCTATTCCATGTAATCAGCCAGTGGATAACCCGCATAATACCGATTATGGTAGCTATTGTTTTATAAATCTTCGAACACTAGTAGCTTGTGTACCGGACTAGTAGTCCGAAGGACTTAGGTACGATTCCTGCTCCAGACTTCGGGCGTTTATACAGACAAACCAAGTACGTTCGCATTTTGTGTTTGCGAATTAAAAAAAAGGTGTATAAAATTTGTAATTTTATTTAAAGAATACAACTTGAGATTTGGTATTATAATCTTAATCTTAATCTTAAATAGATGACATTCCCAAATACAAGCAGTAAAAATGGAAACTTGAACGTTGATAATGATGTTAAGATGACTATCAAAAGCAATACTGGTCCGTTCTGCTACAAGTAATCGACTTCTCCTTAGTTCTTCCTTAATAAAAAATAATTTGTGCAATTCAAAATTTGTACAAACTGTCAACTTGAATTGTAAAATTCCGGACTCGAACTTGAGGCAGATTAACAAAAATTTTGAAACAATTAATTGGGGAATAAATTGAGTGTATGAAAATTAATTTTAAATGTAAAAAATATCTGTAACATTTTTAGCTCAGCGTTGCTCACGATCTAGGCGTTGCGGCGGCGCATGTTTAGGCTGTGATTGTAAAACTAAACATTTTTCTTAAGCAGTATTAGATTAATATTAGTCCAAATTTTTTGAGAAAATTAACTTTTTCAGCTAAAAGTTTAGCCTAAAGAGAATTGAGAAACTAACGAAGAAGGCATAAAGTTTAATTCAAGAATATCCAAGATTATGAAACAAAGTGATTTGATTTAAGCATGAACTATATTCATTTTATTTTTAATTTATTTAAGTAGCAAATAATTTTCTCGACTGTATTATAATGTCCAATATAGTGCAAGGACTTAAATGGCGTCCACAAATGTTGAAAGGCATAGTGACTTTCTGAGGATTTCTCCAACTTGCTGCAAATGTTTTTATATCTTTGACACACATTTCTTTTTTTGGTTCTAAAGCAGATGCCAGAAAGGCAAACATACATTAACATGATTCTCAACTCTGAAAAATAATACAAATATCTTTATCTCAACCTTCGTATTGCCTTCCATTAGCAGCTGCCACATGCTTTAAGACATAAATTGAAAAAAATATTAAAAAATTCTTTTACAATGTACTCATGTATGGACATATTCCCATGTTCTTCCTTTGTGAATCATAATTAAAAGAAAACAAGCTTTAAGTTTCAAAGTATCATGTACTAAAATTATTAATGCCCCATACTCTTACGGACTTGAATTTTTTTTGGCATGTGGCTGTCACGTTGAGTTTAAAACATGTGATAACATTTATTCATTTCATGTTGAACAATTTCGTCAATCAATAACTTTTTCAACAAAATGATAAATTATTTAGTTTATAATTTTAATGCTTCACATTACTACATTGTGAAGTTTTTTTGTTGTAGACTAAAAATGTTTTGAAAATTTTAGACATTAAAAATTTAATAAAATAAATAATGGACAAACTTTTTTATCAAAGCCTCCGTCATCTGTGTTTGAGGAATCGTAGCTCCGAAATGGAAAGAAAACCCTTCAACTCAATAAATAGTATAAAATTTTAATGTAATGCGCATGAACATACTTAGGAAAGAATATAATAAAACGGACAGACACTTTTCAAACATAAAACATCCGTCATTTCCGCTCAAGTTTCAACAGATTTTGTTTTTTATAAAATAACGACATACGGATTGTGCTTTTTAGAGCTTCTTTGCGACTGTAAGAATTTTTGTACACAATTTTTGACATCGTATCACAGTTCGAGGAGCGAAAAATTCTTAAAGGAAAATATTTTGGACCAGGTTTAAAAACTATATTTTCATACGTCTTTCAGGCAAAACTGAAGCTATTCTTTAAGTGTAACATCTGGCCTGAATTCAAATTACAAAACTATTATTTTAAGAAATAATTTATGCTGATAGTTGAAAGTTGATTTAGGCTGATAATTGTTAAAAAAGACAACGGCAAAGAAAAAACTGGTCGATAAATGATTATTACAATTATTTTTTGTTCACAAGAGCGATATATAATTGAGGGAATAAAATTATTCTTGTGAAAACAGAGGCTTGGCATTTATTTCTTGTTTTGAGCACTTTGATGTATGACTTGGTACTATTGAATTACACCCAATTTTCACGATGATTTTTTTACTTGTCTTTAAAACATGTTTTTTTTGTTTGTTGGCATATTAGGTAGATAAGCAAGGGGGGTAGCAAAAAAGTCATGGTTTCTGTTTTCGTGATTTTTTAACAACAGCAATGAAGAAAAATACATCTCTTCTTTTTGCTCTCATTCGCAGTTTTGCTATTACACATACATACATACATATTTTACATATTTTGTTACAACAACAGTGAAGAAAAAGACATGTTTTAAAAATCATCATGAAAATGTGACATGATTTTGGGAGCAACTTTAAAAGAAAATAAGAAAAAGACATGTCTTAAAAAATCATCGTGAAAATTGGGTGTTACTCGTATCATTACAAGTGAAATATTCAATATTATTGTTTGAACAATATTATAGTTTTTTTTAATACTGCTTCTCATTTTATATCCTTTTAACAGAAATTAAAAAAAATCATTTTTAGTTTTTCTTAAAATTTTAAAGTGTCAGAAAATTACACAGTGAAGAAAGTGAAGCGTGATCTATTCTCTTACAATTTCGATCGGCAACGGTTGGATCAACTGTTAAAAGAAAACAACAAGAATAAAATATTTTTCTCTGCTTTGAACTGTAAGAATTATAGGAATGGCATGAAAATGAAATAAAGAGCTGTGATTTAATGCGCTTAATTCATTGGAACGTTATATTTATTTTTTGCATATGTTTCATATATGGCATGTCCCACACATATCGTGTATATTAACTGACTGTTGATAACTGAGATTTCTAAATTAAAACTTTCAAAAATATCAGCTGTTTTCAAATGTCGGATATTAGAATCTTAATCGATATATTACTATGTGCGCTGGAGCTGGAGCCAATGAAGCTGAAGCCCATGTATTTATTTTGGGTTTAGCTGGCCAGATATGAAAAGCAAACAGGTAACATACATAATATTACTTTAGTTATTTCAGAAAATTTCCAAAAATTTAAAGCCCTTTAAATTTGTATAAAATTTTATTCAGATTTGTTAATGATATTTTATACCTTTAATAATATCATCCTGACTAGGCGATTGCACTGGTGTGAGTCATATCTAGGGCAAAAAAGGATACAGACCTACAAGTCTATAAAAGGAAATCTGTTGAAAAATATGATGATGCCCTACTAAGCCCCAACAAATGCAATAAAATGCCTTTCGGATCTTCTATTTCACTTTGTCCCGTTAAACACACTTGTTCAATTGAGTGCATGTGGCTCAATGTGAAGGCTTAGTACATAAATTGAAGCAAAGTTTACCTAAATATGTTCCTTCCTTGTTGTTGCAGTTGTTTTTGCACTGTTATTATTTGTTTTTTTTTTTTTTTGCCTTGTATCAGTTTCGGTAATCGGTCTAGGATAATGGGTCTGCCATCTGTAACGACAGATGGCAGAAACAACGCCCTCTCTGTATTTTGGTGTAGTGGTGAGGAACCTCGCTAATCTTTGATTTCTATCTTTTTTTCCCAGAAGATGGTGGCTCTGCCTGACCTTTGTTTGTCTTTATATTATCCTTTTTTCCAGGGAGAGGGGGTGGTGGTCAGAGCGATAATTGGGTGGATTTTTAGGAGAGGGTTGAAGGCACTTCATTTTTAAAACTTGAAAACCCATGGTAAAAAATTTATGTCGTCTGCCAGGGAGCGAACCTTAGGTACTCGGTTTTGTAGGCAAGCACTTTAACCAGTACAACACGTCACCACAAAGTTTACCTATAAATATTTACAAACATGAAGCCAAACCTGTAGATCCGGTCAAAGAGTCGTTAAAAAAGCTGTTTTTGTAATTCTCTGTCAGTTGCTTCAGTGCTTCAGTGTTCTTCAGCTTATCAGTTTGAGTCCTGTTTCGTATTAAATATATCGATCGGAAATATCAATACTTGACGTACTTCCACCTCTATATTTGCTTTTTAAGCAAAAGTTCTTCGATTCTTACAGCAGCACACTTTTCAGTTAGAGGAATAGTTAAAAAGCTTCGTTGTGCTTGAGCATTCGTAAGTATGACACATATTGATGGGAAGCCAAAAATTACATAAATAGAAGCTGGCCAAATGAAAACGAAAGTTGTTTTATATTTTGGGTAGAAATTTATCCGAAAAATTAAATTGTATGGTACTGAATCGCTGTAATCAAAACTGAAGAATCCTATTCACGTATTCATGCCTGTATTTTACTTTCATCTATAATCTTGTGGAATTAGATAATCTATTGAAATTATATCAAAAATTTATATAGAAAATAAATATTTGTAATCATTTTGCACTACCAGAAAAATCTTTTATTTTTTATTTGTTGCCAAGCAAAAAAGGTATTCAATGAAGCCTTTTATTTACACTCCCATACGATGTATAATGAACTCATCAATTGTAAATTGAAAAGCCATGTAGAAAATAAAAAAAAAACTTACAATTCATATTCTCAGTTTCGTCATGCCTTCCCTTGACTTGGTATTATCTTGAAATTATTCAAACAAGAAATTCAAATGCTTGCCTGATTTTAAGGTTTTGCTATTCAAATTTCTGAGTGGAAGCAGAAATGGCAAAATGGGAGATGTGTGAATGCCTCAGTTTGTTGGTTGAATTCATGAAACCACAGTTAATTGTTTACGTGCGGTTAACAATGTGGAAAAGTCAAAATCAACCCAAACAAAGGATGAATTGTTGACAGGACTATGTCCAAAATTTACAATGTGTGACTGTAACATGTGTCTGCATATGCCACATACATGCATACATAAACGCTCACACATTTACAACATACTCAAACTGTTACTTTTGGATATGTGTGTGTATGCATGTGTGTGTAGTAGGGGATTGCCAATTTAGTATATTATTGTATTTCTTCCTTCACACTTGCTTATACGATTTGATAACCCCGTGTCCAGCCACCTTTATTTACCAATCCCAAACCCCTCTGGAACACATCCTAAACTATTCATGTGCATTTACGCAAGAGCATGTCTGTCATTTTCATATGTTTTCATTACGAGTGAATACATCAGGTAATAATTCAATTCATCCTCCTGTCTAATTAATTTGAGACAATGGCAGGTTGTACTCATTAGAAACGGTCTCTTTTTCTATCATAAATAATTAATGTCTAATGTCATTTACTTGGATGTGTAATGCTTATACACTTAAAATAAATTTACTTTAGCGAATTGTAACATATTTTTAAAGTTTTTGTGGGGTTAGAAATTAATGGAAATTTTGCATTTTGGCAAGGATATGTATTTTTTATTCTTTAATTTTTTGTAAAACAGGATCCAACGAAGTCAATAATCCTTTACAATAATTGCAACACAGGCTTTTTTGGATCCTGTTCATTGGATCTGAAGTCATGTTTACGATACTATTATTATTTTTTTATATAAATACTTCAAATGCTATTTAAACTACAATATAAATTATATTGGTACTGTAAAATGAAATCACCTTCATTACAAATTTAGTATTTGTTAACATGATTTCATGTTTCTATTGATATATAATTTGACTGGACTTGAGCTCTAACTTGGGAATATTATTTAAAATAGCAACGGCACTAAGTTCGTATATGTAGAGAGTAGGTAAGAGAGTTAATGACTTTTCATGAACTGAACAATGGGTAATTTCTACAAGAAGATTCCACAAGCCACACAACACGACCGATTTTGAATTTAATGAATGGAAAATTTTTAGAACATCTAGTTTCACGTTTCGGCGGCATCTGTTGGATCCCATGATTATATGATTTGACACCGTAAGCCGTTTTTTTGTGAGAGAATTAGTTGGAGAATTTGAAAACCATCAAGTTATCGCCGAGATTCCGACTTAAATGTGCGAAAAAGTGTTTGAAAATTACCTCCAAACAATGCACTGCCGCAACTTATCTAGAGGCGGGCATTTAAATGACATTTCGTATTGAAATAAAGGTTTCATTTAAAAATGTGTCCTATTTAACTTTACTTTTGAAGCAAAAAAATGGATAACCCTGTACATTCATGTATTTAGCAAAAAAATTTAATAATGCTTAAAGACAAATTCACGTATCGTAAATAAAATAACTGGAAAACTACCCAATGAAATAAACTGAAAGGTGTTCTTTAGGAATAACATTTTCGTTGCCTCCAAGGTATCATATAGTGTGAGTTGAAAAAATCTTTTTTAAATAGAAAGGAAAAAAGCTTTTTTTTTAAGTTTGTTGTATTATATGTTGATTTATTGATGATGTTAAATTCTAAGAAATAAATTTTTTAGTGTAATATAATAATCTTGTATTACGAGTCCCTGGATAAAGTGAACAAAAATTCTCGAAACGACGGGAAAATATGAAATAAATGAGTTTGAAATTTATTGTCATAAGAACATATTAGGCCTGATTAATCAAATCTAACTTGGCCAAGGAAGAAAAACAACACAACGGATAAACTTATTTCCAAAAAATGCGTTAAGAATGTATTTTTGTTAAATTTTTAATTGAAACTGTGTATTATTTTCTCACAACAAATTTTTGAATTTTATTAAGTTTTTAATCCCATCAAACGATTTTCGTTATTTAAGACAAGTACTGCATTAATTTTTTTGCACATAAAGGACAAGAAAAACATAATAAGTTTCTTAGTCTTAATATGTTGAAGATAGATTTTAATTAGTTGTAGGCGTAAAGAAATATAAATTTGCAATGAGAATCCTGCGCTAAAGTCATTTGAAAAAATTATAAGACTGAATTTTTTCTGCATAAAAAGCTTTGCATATTCATGACTTCATTAGAGGCTCTTTTTACTGAGTCTGGTCAGCCGAATTTAATTGTTGCGTAAGTTGGATTTTATATAAATGGAGGTGAAAGTCCAAATATTAAATACGCCAAAATAAGCCGAGGAATCGACAAATTTAAATTATCCGCCACACTTTCTCTAACAGAAGCGATATTTTCAGCAACGCAATAATACAAAGGCCTGAACAAATCTCTAACGCTTCCAGTTTCTTCAGATTTCTATACAATTTCTATAATTCCTTGAACAAAGCTTTGGCTTAATAAATAATGTTTAAAGTGACAGGCATTAATTAGTTGACAGCCTTGTCAGACCAACAAACTTTGAAACTATTAAATTGATAACTGACCTTCCTAGACTAGTAGGTAGTGTACTAGACTCGTAGTGCGAAGGTCCCAGGTTCAAATCCTGCCGCAGAACTCTGGCAGTTTGTGTTTGATAATTAAAGGGAGCGCACAACAAGCCTTCACTGGCTTAAGTGTATGTCGTATGACATGGGCTATCACACCTCTCCAATCAACCTAACCTTACCTAACCTATTAAATTGATAATCTGATATCCATTATAACGTCGGTTAGTATTATCATTCTCTGGGAAAGTGCCTGTTTTTGTTATATACAAAACACAAAAATCAACTAATATATCTCACTTTTCTTAATATGATGTATCTTTAAATACCAAAATCATGTTTTCTGTACAAATCTAAACAATGGTTACATTTAAAGTCCATTGTTGTCAACTGTTTAGTTTCAAATATCGCTAAAATCAGAAAAAAGCACACAATATTCCGAAAGAAAATGGAGTTTGAAATTATTTTTTTGCCAAACGAAGATAATTTTACTTTGTGGACTCGAGCTAAAACATCAGACCATTAGAAAATGATATTTATTAATATGTTTCATGATAGATGGGAAAAAACAAACACGTTTTTGGTACCGCCATACACTTCATTATCATTAATACTCAGTAGAAACAGAAGAAATTAGAGTTCGGATAATTTTCAAAAACTTTCACATGGGTTGGTCATTGAAGCATGTTCTCTTTTTTGATATCTATTCACCGATTTGGAAGTTGTCTTCATATTGTTGAGAAAAGTATTTTTTTTTTCAAAATTTAATATTCAATAAGGAATAAGTTTTAAATCTGGAGGACGCACAAAGGCTCCCATTCCGCCCGATTATTCTAGCATCAGAAATACTTCTGGCTGGAATGTCTTCCCAATTTATTTTTAAACATCAAGCATTCTCTTACAAGTTCAGATGTTTTGCAGACACCTGAACGCCTTATTGTATATTTGCTGTCAGTGCAACCTCGGATTTTTTGAAGAAATAATTTGCAGTGCCATACACATTTAGGACCACTTTTTATTTTCGATAACTCAGATTGAATGACATTGTATGAACCGTGATACCCACAGTTTCTTTTTTTAAATTATTTACAATTGGGGAATATATGCGCCTTCCTTGTAGAGAGTGCTGTTTCCATAGCGAGGAAGTTCGCATTGTCGAAGGCACCCTCAATGTCCATAAACGCACACAGGGCTTTTTCCTTCGACTCCATGGCCTTTTCAATATCCCGAATAATATTGTGCAGTGCCGTGGTAGTTGATTTGCCCTTCTGGTAGGCAAATTGAAGCCTATGCAGAGGTCTGCGCCTTCCTTACTCTGGTATTTGAATCCAGTTCTTTGGTTCAATACCAAATCCTGTCGATAATATTCAGAATGTTTCTGAGGTGTTTATTATGAATCTTTTGTCTAACAAAAGATTGAATGAGCAGTATTCAGGGGTACTTAAGATATCGGTCAAGTCATGCTATGTTTTACTGGCCAAAAATCCTGATAGCGAGATTAGCTGGGAACTAGTTTAGCCCTAGTTTGGCGTGGCTCTCTCACAATTATCAAAATCGATGTTAATATGATCTCCTTAGTTGTAAAATAGATGACTATGTCAAGTCACACATGGGTATAAACTTTTCAAGCACAATGACACGCTATTTGTGCTTAATCAGTGACTTTTTCCTTTCTTGCTTTATATTTAGTATTCAAGATAGTTTATACCCAAGGATTTAGTCTAAATACTATGGCTGTGCAATTGTAAAGTGATTCCTTTTGAAATTTTTCTAGGCAAAAGATGCCGCCTTCTCCTTCTTCTAATTGAAGTTCAAATTACTTTTTCTGATACTCTCGGCTTATTGCGAACACTCTGTAAGATTTGTTAAATAATCCGCTTCTTCTCTAAGACGCTGAATAAATAAAGTGTTAGAAGGATCAGATGCAAAAAAGTAAATTTTCAACATCCATGCCACATTAGGGAAGCTCAAATCGGTTATTTCTTAAAATAAATTTTCTACGGTTGTCTTATTAAATCTATTTAGTTCTGTTTCACACCCGTCAAGTTTTCTTGCTCAAGTTTCAATTCAGCTCGAAGAGAGAAAAGAAGAAGAATATATATTCTCCCTATCGTTCTCCCAGCTGAATTGAAACTTGAGCAAGAAAACTTGTCGTGTCTGAACCAGGACTTATATTATATAATGTCAAACTTATTTTGATTTTTTTCGCTTGGGGAAACTTTTTTCTCTACTCTGAATGAAACACAAACTTCTTATTAATTTGAGTGTATTTCTCCCTGTCTTGGGAAAAGTGCAAATGACTTTGTGTCTTAACATGGACATGATCTGTTTTGTAATATATTGTCAATATTCATTGATTGCATGCTTAAAAGGACACACGTTGCTACCTATAAGTCAGACTTCTCATTGAAACATGCTACACACACACACCCCCACGTATACCTTCAAGGCTTCCATCCACATACACACATACATACATACATATGAAGATCAAACACATTAACAACTATATAAATAAAAGTAAATACATGTCCTTATTGACTTGGGAATACTAAAGTATTTATAACCCTAAATCTAAATGAATAAAACAAAACATCCTTGTTAATGGAACACGTACACTCATATACGAGTCCCAAAGTATTTTACATATTCAGATAAATTTATTACTTTCGCCCCATATACTAAAGGTGATAAGGGTTTTTGTTGGGTTCTATGGCAAAATAAATGCTCAATAACAAATGTTCAACATTAACTGTAGCGGACATTAAGCGCTACCACAATTTGTTGCTGGTTATTAAATATTTTATAATGGGATTATAAGTCAGGCAAATTGCTTTTTAAATTAGTTCGGGTCATCCACATACATATACTCGTACATTAATATAAAAAGTAGGGTCAGCTGGATACACTAGTTGCTTTACTCTCCTCTCACATTGGGTCTGAAATCACCACCAACGTTCATCCTATTAGATAAATTATTAGATGTTTACTTTGTAAAGTTATTAGCCTTAAGGAAACTTGGAATAAAAGTTTTTTTTTCAAATACTGATGTTAATTTTTATTCTCCTACATTTCTCAAGTGTCGTATCAAGTTATGGATGGATAAATGAATCCCTAATGCCCCAATGATTACCTGAAGAGGTGGATAGGAAGTATTTGATATTTGAATAACATTTTCTGTGGTGTATTGGCACTTGTTCTAATTCCATATTACCGAACGGCAAATGTATGTCCAGTAGTTTGATGAATATTTTTTTCTTCTGCAAAAAAATTAAATTTTAATTTTCGTTGAACAAATTCATTGAATCAGTAAATGTTTTGTGTGAATGTGGACAGACAGAGAAGTTTGTAAGCTTAGACGATAGTTTATTTGAAAAAAAAACTTTTTTCTTGTAATCTCAATGTACTCGTAATAATTAACTGTGGCAATAAAAAGTTTGACTGAGAATTAAATTTTCTTTAGACAAAATGTTTTTCCCAAAGTTTTTCGCCAATAGTTCTTTTTCTGTGTAAGTTTTAAATTTTTTATTTCTTATTAAATCTTTGAAAAGTCCAATGCAAACAAATATGCCGTACATATGACAATGAACAATATTTTTATTGACGACTTTGTCGGCAATCAAAATTTCGAGTTTGATGCTGCTTTTCGTAAGGAATGATATAGCGATCTATTCAATACTTCGTTAACTTATTATTATCTATGGGTTCTTGGAATAACAAATTTGGGAATAATTCAGAATCTTTGTAACTTATCCCAATGTTAAAAATCACCGGCTGCATTTGCCAATTGTAGTGATTGCAAGTTCTATTAGTTCACAACTGGGCAAATGGAGGATAAAAGTTAATAATGTGTTATCAACAATAACCGAGTATCATCAATTAACAGAAAAAAAACTTAAAACCAAAAACAAGGGGAGAGAAAGCTCTTGACTTTCAAATGTGGTCCATAAATATAATAAATACTATGATGACAAAACAATGTTGCACGAATATCTTATGGCAAATGCGTTACTTTCATTTAAAATCCATGGATTTTAAAATGAAAAAATGTGCACTGAGTATGAAAATGAAGCAAACAAATTGTTGCAACAATGCGTGTTAGAAGTTGGCCACAATTTCACTAAATTTATTGCGGCGTTGCGAAATAATAATTTGATATCGGTCAAGCAACTTTGAAGTTGAAATTCTCCCGAAAACTCAAATCTTAACAATTTTCCCATTCACTACGTGTGAAAAACTTAAAGAATCACCACACTTTTAGTAAAAATCGTTGTTAAAAATTTAAGTACGAATAATTGTAAATTTATCCAGGAATTCTTAAAAGCTTCGGATCTCTTGTGTCTATATTGAGTTTCTGCTGTCGATATTTTAAATATTTTGGTGGCAAAAGTAACAGAGGCTTTTGCTTATGAAAATGAGATGAATGGGAGGCCTGGTCTCAAGACCAATATAAAATATTAAAATTAATCTCTCACCAAAAAAATATTTTATTGTTTGTTGTGGCTTTAGCTGTTCATATGCCTACATTTTAATGGATCGCCCAACCACTAAACTAAACTAAAGCCACAAAAAATTATAAACAGCTAATGAAAAAAAGAATAAAGAATAAAAAATATTATATATTAAAATTTTTTAAATCATATCTTGAATGAATATGAGCCAAAAATTTAGTGCGGTGTTATTTTGCGAGGGCGGATCAATAAGTTCGTGACTTTCTATATGAAACACAAGTTTTTGGATAAAAAATTATTTTGTTTTTTAACATTTTCTTACCCAGAAAATGGTCGCCATGACTTTATGGGCTGAGAAACCCACCTTGGCCTTTTTGGCGCCGATTTACTTTAAGAATCTCACTGTTTAGAGTGCTGTTTGCTCTAGGGTGTGATGTAGAGGATCCACGTTTTTCCACGAAATGGCGCAAAAACTGGTCCATATTGAGGTTAAACAACACAAAGCACTCTCGTGGAGCTTTGACACGATTGTCAGAAAATTCGGTACACATCCTCCTGAAAGCTTTCTCATATCCAAGTGATCATTCCAAATTGAGACCACTGATTCCATTCTTCTATAAATTCTCGCACTTTCAGTCTACGATAGGCCAACCACATATCGTGAATTTTTTGTACGGCCCCAATGAAATTCAGTAAGCCATGTTTCTACCATTGAAATTGATGGTGCAAGACTCACTTATTATTTATCAAGCTTAGCCTTGGTTTGAGTGAGGGGTTTTTTAACAAAAAATAGTACTTAGTGAGGAAATGAAATTCACTTTTTTCCATTAGGTCCTGACATCAGGCGGTAGTCCATTATCAATGGTTGTCAAATCACAAACTAATTTACGCAGCTTGTTAAAATTTTTACAGGAATCAGCTGATTGATGTGTGTTAACAGAAGCAGTGTTACGGTTTCAGTTAAAATGGGGGAAATAGAAAAAGTCTCAGATTTATTGACCCGCCCTCGTATCTTAAATCAAGTCGATTTTTCTTGAAATGTGTTTCTTATTTTTATAAAAATCAGTCCCGCATCTGTAGTTGTGTCCACCATTTCATATTTTATTGAAGCAATTACTGTACTTTTGGCACCGTCTTGGCTTGATTTATATACGAATCACAATTTTTTTTTGGAGCGGACAACTTTAGAAAATTTAATACCCAAAATATAAAAAAATTATGAAAAATAAAAAAAATGCTGTTAAGTGTTATTTTTTAATATCTATATATTTAACACAGTTTATAGATACAGAAGGCAAATTACGACATTCGATATTGATCGAAATTTTAAGAAAATTTTGCTTGAGTAAAAAAATTTAAAATTGAAATATAGAAATTTTTTTATATATTATTTTAAATAATTTTAAGAAAATGAGTTACTTAATTCTAAATTATTTGAATAGAAATTAAATGAAGTCATATATTTATTTAAATAGTATTTCCAAGACGAAGTTTCTCTTTCAATGTATGAATGGAAAAAGTAATAATTCCCTCTTAGTATTTTACCTGGACTATGAAATTTATTAGATCGCAAAATAACACTGTATTGGAAAATAAGTTAAGACATTGATAGCGCCATAGGAAAAAATCTAATGTTGAAATAATGCGCCTTTCCATTGAAATCAAAGCGCATTTATCGACAGAAAGCGGGATTAA
This sequence comes from Germaria angustata, assembly GCA_963681545.1. Classification (NCBI taxonomy): domain Eukaryota; kingdom Metazoa; phylum Arthropoda; class Insecta; order Diptera; family Tachinidae; genus Germaria; species Germaria angustata. The sequence continues at coordinate 30,603,463 of OY812999.1, read as the reverse complement.
ATTCAATCAGCCGAGTGCAAAAGATTCAATAGTGGAAAATCATATTTTATACTTTTTATTTGAATTTATTCCATGCAGTATTTTCATAAATATGTATATGAATTCAAGCGTTCCAAAAGAAATGAACCATATTCTAATTTATATTTTCCATACACACATTAAAGTTCTCTTGTATACCAATTTTATTTTTTATTTTTTGGGAATCGTTGTACAAAAAAGGTCCTTAACTTGACCCAAATAGTATACATCCTGTACTGAAAATATAAAGGAATTTAATTCGTTTTATTTTTTAAACTTCTTGTCTCATATCAACAAATACACAGCAAAGCAATACAGATATTTTCTAATAGGATCGGACACTCTACAAAGGAGGTCCTAAAAGTTATTCAAGCCTATACTATATTTGAAATTAGCCTTAAGTGTATTGTAAATGTATGCAAGGACAAACTATTATTACAACAACAAATATACAAATGCTGTTTTTCGTATTATTGTATGTTGTTTAAATATACCTCTTGTAGTTCTCTGTTGGACAAAAAAGGAATAGATACGGTTAAAGTATAATATACGTCTGTGCAATTCCAAAGCTTGTCGACCCAGGCTGAACTTGGTTATCCTCCTAAAAAAAATTTCCCTTTATATGCGAATTATATTTTGCAAAAGAGTTCGAAATTATAGTCCTCCGAATATAGTTGTATTAAAAAAATTTTAACATTAACATTTTATAATTTTTGAAGGCATCATCACGTTCAAAGAAAATTTGGTATCGCAAGAAGGCTAATTCTAGTGACTATGCAAGGATATACAATTTTTATAATTCCTGAAACAGGATCTATTTACAGAAAATATATAATTACGATATTATTGTTTGATAGAAATGGGTTCTATGGTTCAAAATTTATAGGAAGTTTTTATTACGAATTATTATTTTCAAATATATACTGATGGATACAATATTCATTTTAAGATCCCGAGTGTGCTATAAGATGGCTCAAAAGTATTGTCATATTTTGTTATAAAAGTGGAAAATTGATTGGAAGAAATTATGCCTCTCAAATGGCCACCTCCTGAGTCGATGTCTAATTGCGCTCGATTTACATTATTTAGAATTGTTGTTAGCAAAACATCTGTCAATTTAAATTTTGACATTACGTTTGCACCACCTTGTATATGTTTCAGACTACAAACAATATTTTATAAATATTTGGAACATCACATATTGCAATCGAAATGTCAAAATAAAGCAGTTTATATGAATAAATGTTAATTAACAGCAAAAACAGTCATTTTGCAACATTTTTTAAATATTTGTATGTATACATGTGTACTTTTTAAACATTTTAAAAATGTCATATATGCCAAATCAGCCCCATTAGCTAAATCCGCCTCTGGTACTGACTGACTATTAATTACACTGTGTGTAATTTTTTAAGTCGTGGCAAAATAACCATATACGGACACCACTACGTGATAAAAGACTAAAAAAAAACCCGTGTCTCCTAATTTTTCCCAAAGTCATGCAATTTTTTTTATGGGCTGCCAAAGATTTGGGGCCTCGGTATCATTTTCGCAAAAAAGTGATCATTTTCTTTGATTGTTTTTGCATAAGCAGATGAGGTTGAAACTGCTTAAAGTTCATTGACGATTTTTTAGCGCCTTTTCAGAATAAAATAACTATCATGCAAAAAACAAAAACAAATTGATAAATGAATTTCAAATGAAATTATAATCAAAATATACAAAATAATTAAAGCAAGGATTGGACATGCCTCAAGGGAGAAAGTCCTTGGGCGTAGCAGGGGAAGCCGATTCTGGACATATCGAACAAGAGAAGATGCTTATTTCCGCCCAAAGACCAGTAATGCTTAAATGTTTGCATATAAAATTTTTTTCTATAAGAAAAAGTAATTCAATTAAGGAAAGTGAAAGAGATCACAGATAAAATAAAATAAATCCAAAATTGTAATGTTTGTAAAATGAATCAATTTCAAATGGCAAATTAATATTTTCCTACAAAACATGCAATAGATTCGAGAACTTTTAGATTCGATTAAAAATAAAACATAAAATTTAAAGAAATGTATAAATTCTTTATTTGAATCAATACAACGATCTATAAAATTCAATGTGAATGTTGACCCAGGCTACACCTAAAATGGGTTCAATTTTGGCATCCTCTCTCCAAAATGTCGGTCAGTATTTCACGAATAAATTCTTTAATATTGGCTTCTAGTGCGTCAATTGTTTTAGTTTGGTCCCCATAAATATGAGCTTTAGCATGGCCCCACCAAAAAAATAGTTTAAAGGCATTGAATCGCACGATATAAGCGGCTAATTGAATGGCCCCAAACGTAAATAAACTGTTCACCGAACTCGCCTTTCCATTGGGCATTTTCCCGCTTGCTATGTGGCATGTGGTAGTCATCGCACGGTAGCGCTCGCCATTCACAGTAACGTTTCTACCTTCATCGTCTTGGAAAAGGTACGGTCCAATGATGCCATCGGCCCATAATCCACACCAAACAACGCATTTTTTGTGATGCAATGCTTCTGGCTGCTCCTCACACCAAATACGGATATTTTGCTTGTTCACGTATTCATGCATCCAGAAATGAGCTTCTTCAATGAACACAATTTTCCGATAAAAAGTGGACGATGCACTTTCTTAGCCGAGAATGAAGTTTGATAATAAATTTAAATAATCTGCAAGCGTTGTTCGATTTATGGTTAAATTATAGACCAAACTGAACATGTTTTACAGTAACATGTTACACAAAAAATAACTGAGCTGCCAGTATTGTTGCTCTAAAAAGTTGCTGAAAAATTTCCTTTACATGAAAATTGCGTTATTGCTTCGGGCCCTAATGCATACGACCAAGAGAAAGTACATTTGATGTAATTAAAATTTTTACGTTGTGAAATTAAAAATAAGTGGCTCAATAATTTATGGCGAAATCGTTGAAATTCGTCACAAAGTTTTTCAACTATATTTAATTAACACTCAATGCAATAAAAACAATTAAAATCGACACAATAAGAATTATTGCTTAATTGCTGTCAGTTATTAATTAAAAAACCGTAAATAATATATATATAAAAATAAAATATAAATACATTTATTACCGTTCATGTCATATGCTGAAGGTAATGGAAAACAAATAATTTAATTAATGTTTGGCAGAGAGTCTGCAGCAAAATTTACAATCTTTAAAATAGTTGCTAATAAATAAAATCGAAAACATATTAAATCAAATCGATGTTTTATACAAATAGACATTTACAATCGCTTAAATAAAACAAAAGAGGAATTTTAACTGAAAAAGACGAGGAAATGTGCAGGATATTAATAAAAATGAATGTTTGCATTCTAGTCTCCATATAATCTGACACTACTAACGTTATAGATGACATCATTCAGAGCAGCGCTTTGCTTGGCATGTCAATTTGTTCTGCTTAATCTTATGCTTTTTTCTTTTCCTTTTAGAAAACAAAAGGACAAGGATGATCCAAAAGATGGAAAATGAAAGAACATTGTAACATCGCGACCTTATAAAGGATAAAGGAGCGCAAAACAAAAGGACTACGATGCAGTTTTAGCGCTGAAACAATCATTATTCTTCGCTAAACTTTATTTTTTCCTACTTTTATTTAAATTTTTTTTTTCCATTTACAAACAACAGAGAGTTACATGTGCTTTCGCAGTGGAGTACAGAAATTAAAAATAAAAAAATTCAGGCACATTCTTTCATCCATCCATCATTGAATGGCGTGCACACTAGCACTGCCAGCATGAAATTGTTGACCCAAATGTTTTTTAAATGAGTTCATAGTTTTGGCAAGTGCTTGCTGCAAGTATTTTGGATTTTCCTTTCTCATCCCATTTGCAGTGTTAAAAGTCAAGTTTGAAAACTGTTTTCACTCGTACTTTCTTTTTCACATTTTCGTTTGTTTTTGTTTTTTCCCCCTTTGTTTTTGGGGAAACAAATATACTCGTATACGAGCATAGAAAACTTCAATGGGCACAGCTTTAATTTATTTGTTCAAGTTTTCCCTTATAAATTTTTTCATAAAAATAATAAGCAATAACAAGGATTGTACATTTTCTTTCCGTCGTGATGCTCTCAAAAATGCCAATATTAAATGTTTACAAAAGATCTCTATGGCCATTGAGGGCCAACTATTGAAAAAACAAAAGATAAAGAAAATAAAATTCCTCTGAAAAATACTTCTACATCTAGTGCATGCAACAAAAAAAAAAAAAAAACAGAATTCCTTAAAATAGTATTAAGTGGCACTTGAAGCAAGTGTTTATTTTTAAAACTAATAGTACACCGGACGAAAGTCCTCAACGTTCGTTCAAAGCAAAAACATTGGAAACAGTATTATATTTCAAAATATTTTAGTTCGAGTTCAGAAAAATAGATTCTAAGTTTAAGTAAAATAAACTTTAATTAAAGATAACAATGAGAAATGGTCTTCAAATACATCACATTTTGTGTGTGAGCAAAAAATTGGATTATATTTGGCCATGGCGACTGTTGTCTACTCTGCATTTAAGATCTAATAATAAGTGTGCACTAAAGGAATGCTTCACTTGATATAAGATTTTCTCTTATCAAATTTTTATTTCCTAAACTGACCAAGAAATTAGATGTTATTCGATAAACTCAGGTATCTATAACTTAACCGGAATAGTTATACGAAATTCTATTCATTCTCTATTCGCCAGCCTACAGGACATACAATATAATTTAAATCATTGCAGACATATATTTGTAGTTTTTGCAATTTTCGTTTTATTCCTGAATGCTATTTATAAAATTTTTTTCACTAGCACTGCAATATTCTAAAGAAACATGGCAGATATAATAGACAGACCTACAACTTTGCTAAACTTTCGAAACTGGTCCGCTTGCAAATCAAATTTGACGTAGAAAGACAAAAAAAATTATTCTAAAATCAAACGAGACACGTCGGAAGAAAATTGTAATACTCAAGAATTTATCACTATTGAGATCTGTGGTACAATTGTACCACTTTTGGTACCATTGAAACTTGCACAGTACAGCAACTGGTACAATCACTACTGCACTAATTGGTCGTTTAATTAAATGCGATCAATAACGATAATATTAAAATTTGCTTCAATAGATGGCTTTCTCGTTAACCTGGAATTGATAGAAAACTAGAAAAATCGAAATATTTTAGCGGGTTCCTTAATCTTCTACAACGTGGCGCAAGAGTAATATCAAAATTTGAATTGGCTGCCAAATTTGCAGATGGTACTAAATTTCACAGTGATTTGACATTTATGATGTCGATATATATGTCAAAGATTTTACGTCAGTACCTGCCCGAAGGCCTTACCTGACCGTGCTCTTCGCACTGGGTGAATAAAGCCGTTCACCACCGTCCCGTCGTCCCTTCCAGAGGTACATGCTGGGTTGAGGCAAACAACATGTGCCCCTAACAGGGACGACTTGGTAGCAAATTCTGTACAGGCTGCAGAACCATGTACAGACACTTTGCTGAAGTGTTGGAGCTATCTAACCTCCTACTACCCCAATGGCCCGGCAGCAAAATAGTGCCCCCATCTTACCTGAGGCTTCGCCCACCGCAAAACATCAGAGTAGCTTTGTCGAATAGCAACAACACCTAGAGATATACGGCCTGAAGAGAGCATCTACAATCAGTCACTAGCACCTCTTGCAGACACACTCATCCGACCCATAACTCTTCCCGCGTATCTTTGGGTTTTAACCACAGCCACCACGTGATCCCCGAAGGGGCCTCACCAATAACCAGTCTAGGACACGTCCTAGGGGCTACTGGTTCCCGTGGCACCAGATAGGACTCTGGTCAGCCTCTACCCAGACAAGCATAGGCAGAGCTACTTCCTTAAATTAAATATATGCACGCCCGTTGCCCTGTTATGTCCAGGGATTGGGTAGTAACATATAAGTTCAAGGGGTAATTGGCCAAAGGTCAAGGTCTGGAAAAACCAGATTACCCACTTACCGGACGAGCGAGCGAACCCACTTTCACCTTTAATTTACTTGCATGCGCGCCCGTTGCCCTGTTGTTTCAGGGATTGGGTAGCAACATACATACAAGTTTTTAGGGGTTATCAGCAAAAAGGCCTAGGTCCGGAAACCTGATAACCCTATACCCCAGGAAGCACAACACCAAGCCACCAAGACAAGATGTATTGACCGTGCCCCCCGGGGGGTATGATGTCGATATGAAGAGAATTAGTTGCCAACAGGCCATGGAGCGTGGAATTGTTGTTTCTGTTTATTTGACGAATTTTTAGTGGTTTTTTTTAACGCGGCATGAATTTTGTCACCATTTTTCTCGTCGTCGTGATTCAAATGTGTCCAGTACAGATGTCGCAAGAAGTGGCCGGCATCGTATTGGTCGTTGGACCGAGAACATCGCTGTTGTTACTGACAACATCAGAGACACGATGATACATATAATTAAGCATCAGCAGTCGATCGTAGCAACTAAGTGGTTCTTTTTTTCATTCATAGGAAAATGGCCGCCGACTTAAATATGACATTACTTTTGCTCAACGTTTAGCATTTGTTAAACTTTTATTTTTTTATTGAAATTATTAAGGATATTGTCATTAAAATATATTACTTATTGATATTCATATAGTAATGCAATAATTTTTAGCTGTTTTCTGCCACTTGGCCCAAAAAATTGTTCATATTTTTTTTTTAATGAGGGCCAATTAAAGAAAAAGGCTTATTGTTGCATTTCGTATTTAAAAATGAATTGATTCAAAAAAATTTACTGTTTTTTAAAAGTCGATAAAAGAATGTATAAATTTTAAAAAATTTTAACTGAATCTGGACCCGTGAAAGAATTTTATAAAACCAAACAACTCATTTCTTTGTTGTTGTTTTTAGTATAGGTAAAAGGGCCAATCAGAATCAATCAAAATATCTATAAAATTTTAAAATAAATTTTCAACTTTGTAAGAAAAAAATTTCCTTGGGAAGCAGCGGTTCGAAAATTATTTCGGAAAATACTATTTGAATGAAAAACAATATATGTTTTCAATATTATTTTCTTAATTGGCTGTAAACATGTATTAAATGGCGACTAATATAAATTGTAAAAAAATGTTTCAGAATACCAAGCAAATAATTTGCAATATCGGGAGTAGAAGATATAAGAAAGTTTGTTCTTTTAATTTATTTATTTGAAGTGCAGTTAAGAATGAGGTATTGACGTCACCCCTTGAAATTTTTAAAAATAATCTAATGAAAATAAAAATAAATTACAACTTACTCGTACTTTTAATTACCCTTTTGGATAGTTAAAGAAATTTAAAAAAATATTTTAATATACATACATTTTTTTCACTCAGACTGACTTATCTGAGCAATTGTAGTCATAGTAAAGTGGATCAAGTTATCGTTGTTAAAAATATCAATACAAACTCAAAATCGCGAGGTTTCGATATAGACATTTATTTGACTTCAATTAACTAATTTCTGCACCGATTGCAAATTTGTAAAACAGAGTCTTTTATATAAACTTTTTTATATTGAAGACCAGTTTGTATTGAAAATATTAAAAAAAAAAAAAAATTTTTTTCACTTTGGCGGCTTTTTTACTTTCTAAATTCAACTGAAAAGCGCATTTATACTGATAATATCAGTTAATAAATTTTTTCAGTGTAATTTGTCTCAATTTTACCATTAAGATGTATAAAGATTTTCATTTCCCAACAGCAGTGCGCATGTGTACCGGACATAATGAAGAACGTAGGTAGTTGCTGGGTAAAGGGTACAATAATCGAAATTTCTTTTTTCGAATATTTTCCACCTTTTTTCTTCACTTCTCCTTTTACAGCCATGCACTTGGGCATCTACGGCAAACTAAAACCAAATCATTTGTTACAAACTTAAACTAATTTGCAGTGGTTTGGAAATTTTCGCTCAAGGCCATTAAGTTGGGCCAATTAATGATCTCATTAATTTAATTTTGGTGCAGCTTTTGGAAACTAAATGATAATCCATTCATACACACAAAATACCATCCGCTGCAATATGTTACCGGTGAAGCAAGTAAAGAAAAACCAAGACCAAAGTTAAAAACTGCACCAACTGTTGCAAAAACTTTCTCTTCAACGGCTATTGAACGACAAATGAAGCAATTACTTTAAATAACATTTAATTAGTTTTGAATTTAATCACCTCAAAAATATTTTGCTTTAAATCTGTACAATTTCATTAGAATGTATATTAAATACAATTTTATTTTATATATTCAGTTTTAACTTCGTTGAAGTTTATCTTTATCCTACATGAAACGTTTACTGTAAAGGGGAATAAAATATTTAAGAAATATTAAAAATTTTAACAAAAATAATTAAAAATACTTTAATAAATTTTATAATAAAGATCTAATTGGTTTTTTAGCTGGAGAAATGGGATTTCCTTCACAGCTGAACTTAGTGCGGAAAGGTTTCTGGCTGACATACTCTTGGGAGTGACCAGAAGCAATTCCTTTGTTTGACTGTCCAAGCAGCTGACTACATCTGCTCTTGGACCAATTATTTCACGGGCAATGGCTTTTCAGATTCCTCTAATAGCAATCTAGTGTGAGAAGGCACTCAGTCATGTAGCCTGAACGGCTGCAATACATCTTAACGTCTTAGGCAAGTCAGTAAGTCGTGGTTGTAGTGATTAAATCCAAGTCCACTGGTAGCAATATTCGATAAATTAAGTTCACATATTATATGCTCACCGATTGCTTTGGCCATTCAATTATCAGCAACGTTTTAATAGAGGTCAGCTCTTAGAATATTAAGCAAACTTTCATTCCATCTGGAGTAGGTAATGTGCCAGCATTGAATAAAGCTCCCAAGTGATTAAACAGAAATTATGAATTAATTATTTTAAAATCTTTTTTTACTTTGATTCTGACACAAGTTATCGTAGGTAAATTATTTTTAGACGTTTTCAAAACGCAAAAACAATACCAATTACGCTTTTCATCAAATCTTTAATTTCACAAATTGGATTTCAGCCAACGATATGTTTTTGTGTAAAGATACGAATTTGAGTGTTTATCCGAACGGTTGAAGTTCACCGATGAATTCCTTAGCAACAATTAAATATGCGGCCCAATGCTTCTTATAGGAGCCAAAGGAACCAAAATATACATATACCAATATGTACATGAACAGCTAAAGCCACAATAACAATAAGTTTTTAAAATACTATTTAATCAAATAATTATTTTTGAGAACATTATTGCGAAAAATTTCAATAATATCGCTAAGTCCTTGAAGTAACCATTTCAATAGCAGCATTCTCGTTCAATTATTCACTAAGGGCCAGACTGTGTACACATGATTTTGACTGGCAAAGATCTTTAAAAATTTCTTTTACTTTTAAAAATTCCAGAAGCAGCTGTGATATAATTTTTTTGTACAGAAATTAATAACGAAGAAATTCATGTTTCAATAAAAATCATAAGAAGCATGTGTCCTCGTCTTTTATATTTACCATAAAGAAGGATTCGCGCTATCGTTCTTAAGATTTTATAAATGGAATCAGTTCCTTAACTCTTTTAAAAAAAGGTGCAAAACATTGATTGTGGGGACAGCAAGGATTCCATTAGATTTACTTAGACGATTTTGGTCCATTGTGATCAAGATTTATTAAAAACTAGCTGATCCGGCAAACGTTGCTTTGCCTTCAAATTTTATTTTTATTAGAAAGGTTTCATGCCAATCGGTCTGCTTCCACCAAAGATGTATAGTATCCAGCTAACACGGCAGACGTTGTCTTGTATAATATTTCAAGCGATTAGGACATTAACCAGAGTATGAAATGAAAGACAAATAATAAAATAATTTCATTTTTTTTATTTTGAAATAACATTAATTTTTCTAATTTTATCATAATGCGATTTTATGGACAATATTTTTAGTTAACTCCTGCGGAGTATAAATGAATAAACTTGATGGTTTACCCACGCGAGAACACGCCACATATGATTGGCCATGTGAAAAGACCGGATTTTCTAGATCTAACCCACAAATCGACATAGTTTGCCCAAATACCGTTATTAGGAGCTGAAATAATAGATTTTTAATTTGTGGTTTGTATGGGAGGTACCACGCCCCTTTGTCCAATTGGAACGAATTGTAAATTTAAACCACCCGGGGCGCCACCCAAACGCATACAAGAAGATTTATGCAAATCGGTCCAGCCGTTTGGAAGGAGTTCTGTCACAACACACGTACAGTAGAATTATATATATAAAGATTACAAACCTTTAAAATTTTTATAAATTCAGTAGCATATGATATTTAAGAAAAATTAATAAATGATGCTACCAGCAACATCCAAAACAGAAATAGATTTTAAAAAGAAACATTTTTCCATCTCAAAATATTATGAAGATCAAAATAACGCAAGATAATCAAATGGTTTTGAAATGGTATAATTTCTAGGATTTACAAAAACAAATCTTCAATTTTGGCGCTTTATTGTTTTAAACACCTGCGGTATGATTCAGTATACAATTAAAAAAATTATAAAACACCATTTTAATGTCATATTAAAAAAATCATCTTCTAACTAATTTTTCAGAAGCCTTTTTATAAATGTTCTTTTAAGGATAAAGATAATGCACGTAACATAATGAATTTATCCGAAAACCAATATGCACCTTATAAAGTGTGTGTGTGTGTGTGTGTTCCACCTTGTTTTGTTGGTATTTCGCATAAAATGTCACCAGAATTATAAACTTTTTACATGATAAGAAAATTTATTACATACAAGGATATTGACGTGATTCCATTTAACCTGGAAACATTTAAGCGAAACATTTTCATAAGGTCTTGCTTAATAAATAATTTCTGGTTTCTAAAAGCATTTGCAAGTAATGATTTCTCACTGTTCTAACAACTTCTGTGTAATTTTTTTCAATTCCTTGGTCCCTCAACTTTACGTTTTAGAAAATAGTTTGAAAAAGGTAATTGTATAAAATTGAAGAATGAGTAGATGTTTTATTTCCTTTTCTTTTGCTTTATTTTTATGCTACTTTTTATAAAACTTGTCTGGTTTAGTTTTACAGCAAGCAATTAAAATAAAAAGTGTTTACTATAAACTTCTTTAATTACTACTCTAATACCTGGTGAATTAACGGAGTGACCCTTGTCAATATGCACTAAGGACTTGCCATGTTCAGTCGAAGAATAAGAAGGACAAAAAAAAAAGAATTAAATCCTAAATGCTTTTAAATATGTATGAAATGTTTCTTAAAATTTTACCATAAGGATATGCCAGAAGGTTTGGCCGGTTGTCAAATCGTATTGCACAGTGGGGTCAAAATTATTTATTCATATTTATTTTTAGTAGTTACATGAATTAAAGTTATGCGGTGAGTCATATACAGTTCAAACGATATCGGGCTTACACGTGGTGGCTGTAGTTAAAACCCAAAGATACGCGGGAAGAGTTATAGATCGTATGAGTGTGTCTGCAATATGGTGCTAGTGATCCTGTTGTAGATGCTGTCTTCAGGCCATATATCTCTATGTGCTGTTGCTATTCGGTTGCGGTTGGTGAGTGCCTGTTGAGATAGGGGGCATCTTACTGCTTAGATAGCTCGAGCACTTTAGCAAGGTGTCTGTACATGGTTCTGCAGCCTGTACAGAATGTGTTACCATGTCGTCCCTATTAGGGGCACATGTAGAACCGCATTCTGTATGGAATGGACGACGGGGACGGTGGTGAACGGCTTTATTCACCCAGTGCGATGAGCACCGTCAGGTTAGGTCTTATGACAGGTACTGACGTAAATCTTTGACATATGTGTACTACTATCTATCGATGGTATTTCGGAAGTAAAAGTTTCGTTTATTGAACTTATTTACCACATAATTTATTGCATATATAGATTGCCACCCCTTGTTCGTGAACCTCTCCACTGTTCAATGTAACAATAAAATATTGAGGAGTGAGTGGATGTTGTAACATTTGGTGTTCATCCACAATGTGCGAATAAACTGAAATAGAGTAGTTAGATGATTGTCAAAGGGAAGCTTATTACAAAACAAACAAACTGTCATTCAAACACTTTACGATAACAAAAACAACAAAGTCTAACGTGTTCCAGCAGTAGTGCAGCAGGTGTAAAGGAAGCTTAATTAGCTGTTGTCATTTCACAAACATCTCATCGCTAACAATGTCTGTAATAAAAAGTGTTTTAAGCTTCCGGTCCCTATTAAAGATAAGGACTCTTTTCAACTACAGCATATTTAAAGGGAAAATGACTCGCTTAGTTGAATAAATACCGAAATTAACGTGTATTTAAGAAAATTTCATTGCTCCCACCTAAAATCTATCACTTTGTAACTTAAGTGAAGTAGGGGTGAGAGAAGGGATAAACATCGGGCAATGAAAAATTAAGTTTGAGTAAAAGTTTTACCTATAAAACGAGAAAGTTTTATTTTTTTAATGAAACTGAAATTTAAAAACTTTGTTCTAAATTATCATTATTTACCCGTTCAATGTGCAAGTGAATGCAAGTAGCGTTAGACTTGTATGTGTGTGTGTGCAAGGAATATATCATTTATCATTATTTTTATTCAAGATCTTGAAACCGAAATAGTTACCAAAAGCAAAGGAGGAAGAACATACCAATAGTGAAAGAGTAAGCGAAATAGTGAGGAAAGACAAAAAAGTAAAGTGGAGCCGGAATACGGATATAAAAAAAGGAATAAACCTATGAAACTCCTGCTAGTGTTCATTCTTACTTAATATTATCAACTAGTTTATACTTACAAGCCACATTATTAGATTTCCGTTTCCTGTGCCTTTTTTTCTTTCTTTCTTTTTATTGTATTTCTTAAGTCTATAGAAAAGTTATTTGCTGGAATATTGCCTACGGCTACGATGAACACTGACTAAATGCAGGTGGTTGGTTTGTTAAAAGTTAAACTTTTTAATGATGAATCTTGTGGATTTTTATTTTAATGAATTTATTTACCAACTTTGTTGGAATTATTTGAAAAATTCTTGACTATAAAAAATCGTTTGAGGTTTTAGCAGTCCAAATAAGTTTGACCGAAAAATTGTGCTAAAACTACAAAAGGATTTGGCGAAGAAATACAAGGAAGTATAAATGATATTTAGCCACAACATGAAAGTGTAGTTTTACTTAAATATCACAATGGCTCGGACTTTCATGGCATAAAATAAATAAACTTTAGCCGTACAATTTCTTTTCCAGGCCATTTTTTCCTTGATGTTTGAAGGTACCAGGACTATTATATTCGAATGTAATTAGCCCTCATTGACTTTTACACTTTTATTTCTTATGGTTGCATTTTAAGTCTGCCAAACGTTGGTAGAAGGTAAACTAAGAAAGTAAATTTGGCAAAAAGAAATAATAATAAAAATTAGGGCATTTCTATATAAAACTATGTTCGAGCATCTATATTAAAAACTCAAAGAAATGTTTGGTTTTAATGCCATTTTCAATGTAAATACTACAGAAAGATTTTCTATGTGTTGTGTAAAATTAGACCCAAAATCGTTGTAACTTGATTTTGACGAAAAACATTTTTTCTGTTTGATACTTTAAAATAATTTTATGTCCCTTATTTTAAAGTTGTGAAAAGCATCTGAATAAAGCTTAGAAAGTAGACTTCACACACACGGAAAATAGATGAGCTGGAAAATAGGAAGAACTATGGAAATTTCACTACTTGTACTACATTCATATGCAATTTTCATAAGTACTGAATATTTCATAAAGTACAACTAAGTTTGTTTAATTGTTATCTATATTATGGTCATGTGTTTCTTAAAAGGACATCCGTTCGAAACAACGTCAGTAACAGCACTCAATAATTATTTTGTAAATTCAGTTGATAAAATCAAAATTTTAATTTTGTGTTTGTAGACGAAAATATCTCAATGATAATTAAATGGTGTCTTAAATGACATAAAGAATCCATAGATAAAGCATTAACCGGTTAATGTCCACCGTAAAGAGTGGACACTATTTCATTTTTGTGACCAGTGCGGCTTGTCTCACAGTAGCTTATGCTGTCAGTAAAATTTTCCAAGCCTCTTTCGATGGTTTCTAGTTCTACGTATGGCTCGGAGGATATTAGTCTTAAGTGGATCGATCTAGGAATTTTCTTATAACATCGATCTTTAATGGCACCCCGCAAGAAGGGGCGAAAATGCAACTGTGAGGAGGAAATTAGTGCTCAAAAAATTTATTGTTTTATGAGCAGTGTGATATGATGAGCCATCCTGCTGAAACCAAAGATTATCCGAGTTCAGATCTGGTTGTCCACTTAATGATTTCAAAACCGCGGGTTCAATAGGACTGTCAGCTGTTAAATATATGTCACTTATTTTTCTAAGACTTTGACATTTACAATATCCAACCGAGAAGAGTGTTAAAATATTCAAAACTTACTATAAAAAGAATTGATTAAAATGCGTTCACTTTTCGAGCATTACAGGGTGAACCATCATTACAGGGTCATAATCGACCCATTGTATTGGGATTGGCACAATTATAAAGAAATCTGGAGAGACTGAAAGCGTTACAGATGTGGTCAGGACTGCGCGCCATAGCGATGAGTCCACAGCCGAAAATATCAATAAATGAAAGTGTGGCGGACAGTCCAAATTTGTCAATTCCACAGCGTTCTCTGCAATTGAGCCTGTCTTACGGTTCATTTTGACGTATTTAACAATTGGATTTGCACAACCATTTATATAAAGTCCAAGTCACGTGGCAATGGATGGGCATTCCCAATGCTGTAGGTATGTTGATTGGGTGCTAGAGTAACAAGCTTCAATACTGATATTTCCAATAAAATTTTCTTCAGCGATGCGGCTCATTTCTCACTCAGTGGTTACGTTAACAAGCAAAATTATCGCATATGGGGCTCCGAGAACTCTGAAGTGATTGTGGAAAAGCCATTGGGTCCATAAAAAGTGGCTATTTGCTGAGCATTATGGTTTGGGGCCCTATTTGTGAGAAAATCACGCTAAAGAAGCGTTACTGTCAATTTAGAGCGCTTTGGTCATATGATAACCGACTTTTCTTGGCCTTCAATTGAAGATTATGAACTTGATGATATGTGGTTTCATCGAGACGGTACCATGTTCCACACAACATGATCGATTTTGGGTTTAGCGTATTGGAAGCTTCCACAACGCGCAATTTTATGCTCTGACGACGTCAATTGGCCACCAAGATCATGCGATTTTATGCCATTAGATTTATTTTATGGGGATACGTCAAAGACCGTGTCTATGCGGATAGTCGACCATGAGCATGCCGGTCTCATGAATATTTCTGCACAAACTTGCGTACAGCTCTTGGAGAGTCCTTTACTTCGGATAAGACTTCTTTTAATGGACGTACATTTAGTGCAACACATCACTTACTTTCGAATAAAGTTTGCAATATTTCCGAACGTTGTTCAACCACAAAGTAACTTCATTTAGCTTACGGAGTTATAAGACTGACTAATAGTCTATATTTTGGAAATGTATCTATGTCCAAATAATATGTTTTTGGAAAATATAATTGTATTGGATCTATTCGGTACGTTTTTAGTTTTTATCGCCTCTACGTTTTTATTAAAACCAAAATTTTTACTTCGCAGAGAAATTGCATTACTCATCATTTTTTCATTCATATGCAAAATTCGTTCGGAAATGCATTTAGCTTGCAACACTGCAAATATCATGAGTTCTAAGATGCATCATTCAAATATTAAATGTGCCATGAAACATAAAAAGCGTTTCATAAAAATGTCTGATGCATTCTCGTAGTGTAAATTTTTTTAAACGTTAGATTTCTATTTTTTCATTTCAAGACCTTTTGATTTTCTCAAATGCATAATTAATTTATCCATTTTTAGTGTTCTGTCGTTCAAAATTCTAAACAAATGAAAGCTTTTGTCAACGCATCATATTCGCATCAGCATTAGTTAATTTGCATTAGCATTGCAAACTAATTACAAATGGGCATCAGATGCAGCACGTTACCTTTGAGAAATTTTTAATAAGTGCCACATAAAGGGACGCAAAAGCGATATTTAGGAGAAAATATTATAGCAACGGTATTGAAATGCTGAAATCAAAATAGAAATAAACTTTAATAAGAAATATAATTCTCCATTATAGTTTGCACCAATAAAACTATATCAAATAATATTGGGCGCATACATATATACAACATTCGAATACTCTTCTAATACTTAGATTTCTAAAATATTCTCAACATTTTATTTCAAAAGTTTATTTTCCATTTTAAAGTACATGTCGTAAATTAATTTATAAAATACGTATGTGACACAAAGAAAGAACTATAAAATATTATAAATATGGTCTTGAAACTACACATATAATACATTCAATAGAAGCCTTAAAATACATTTTTTATAGTACAAGAACTATATAAAAAAATCTTTATGTTTTCATTTCTCTGTTTTATCCTTCAGCAAATAATTTCGAGATGTGAGAAAAGCATATGAGCATTTGAAGTCAAAAGTTTAAAGAAAACAATTCTAGTGAGTGTCTAACTTTGGATTTACTTGAATTTATTTCTACTTAATTCTAATTGTGGTAACACTTGAGATATATATTTGTTATACTATAAAAATCGGTATTTACGTATTTTGACAAAAATATAAAAAATGAGAATTCAAATTTAAATATTCAAAGCACAATTCTATATTGATTGTAAGCAACAGAACGAATTTCATCATCGTTAACATTTTTAAGAAGAGCCAATCTTCCGCGAAAAATGGGTAATATGTGTGTTTGATTTATCATTATAAATGGGGGATCTATATGAAACTGTTTATTGAATTTTTAGTTGGAAACCAATCATCTCATCTTAAGTCTATTCAAAAATTTATATTGCATTTATGTTGTAGTATTGAAAAAATTTCTTCGAAATAAATACGCCGCTTATGCATATATATACGAGGGTAGGTTAATAAGTCTGCGACTTTTAAATGACACATATTTCATTTAACAACGTAGTCTACTTTAAACTTTTTACACTTTGTGCAACGTTTCTCGGATTTTTGTGTCATTTTCAAGAAGGAAAATTCGTCGAATGATTTCATCATTCCGTCAAATCCCTTTCTAGCCAGCCATCTCTTCCGTTTGGAAACAAGAAATAGTCATTCGGGGCTAAAGTTAGGAGAATAGGGCAGATTAGTTATTAATCATATTCAGAGTGTGTGCACTCTTACATTGTCCTTTTGGAAAAGAACTTTTTTCTTGGCCAAATATGGTAATTTTTTCAAATCTCCATTAAACCGAACCAATAAGTTGTCATAATATTCGGCATTAGTTAATTTACCCTGTAGATTATACGGCGTGCATCCCAAAAACGATCTCATTGATTTTATTGTCCGACAAACCCAATTTGGCATTCTTTGGTGCCGATTCACTACAAGAAACCCGCCTTCTTGACTGATGTTTAGTGTCTGGTGTGTTGTGGTGGATCAACGTTTTTTCCACCATTATGAAAGGGTGCGAAAATTCAGCCATATTGCCGTTACACCAAACACCAAACACTCCAGCGAAATTGTCACACGATTGCGTTTGTGGTCAATTGTGACTTAATTAAAACTGAAAACACTGAACCCCGTCTATGGCTACCACAATCTCTCTCAGTTTAAATTCAGATCGGCCAACTCCATATCCTGATTTTTTTCAATTGCTTCGAGTGTGGAGGCCTCAAATGGGCGTCTAGAATATTCGGCCTCTGTCGTACTTGCACAGTCACGACGAAATTCAATAAACCACTTTTTTACCATTAAAATTGATGGTGCAGAATTCCCACAGTATATATCAACAAAAAATAATGCTTAATGAGCACACGAAATTCGTTTTTTTT
Source organism: Germaria angustata (assembly GCA_963681545.1). Classification (NCBI taxonomy): domain Eukaryota; kingdom Metazoa; phylum Arthropoda; class Insecta; order Diptera; family Tachinidae; genus Germaria; species Germaria angustata. The sequence continues at coordinate 30,585,535 of OY812999.1, read as the reverse complement.
CCATTTTCTCATCGTTGTCGTGTACAAACTTATGACACAGATTGTTAAAATTTTGATTGGGGCCACCTGACCGATGCTTTTTGACAGGAGCTGTGTTTTGCTTTCAAGTAAAAGGCGGGAATTTAAAAAAATCATAGAATTATTGAGCCATCCTCGTATATTCCTTTTATATAAATATCAATTCATATAAAATACAATCGATTAGTTAATGCAATTTTTCGGAAAGGCATGGGAAACGTCTATGAAGAGAGCAGAACGATATTTTGTTTTCTTCGAAAGCTGTTCTAAATACATACAAAAGTGTATCTGTTTGTTCAATAGAGCCAAGTTTCCTCCCAAATCCAAATTGGTGATCCGGTATGCAACCAGTTTCTCAAAAAGATTTGATATTTTACATAAAAGACCACAGTAGTAGTAGAGACCATGGTAATCATAGGACGTAGTAATCACAAGGACCTTTCATTATGGAGAATAGTCTACAAAAGGTAAAGCAGCATTTGAAATTAGAAGAATAATTGATTTTTATACACCAAGTACAAGCATCTTATTACAAATTTTATCAACATCTTGAAATTTCCTCTTGTTCGGGCTGGCACTAGTATTTTCAATCTCAGGAGCATCCAATCTTGGCAAAACAGTGCCCTCAGCGGCCTCTGGTGACAAAAATTCAAAAAAATTTTGTTTTTTATTTTACTTGAGAACAACTCAGAGGAGCCATGTATCACGTTTAAATATTAGCGTCCGTAGGCTTTTCCTGTCCAGTCTTAGAGCCAGATCCGCCCTCCCAGTGATCTTAGACGGCAGATCCAATCTGTTGCCCTGGGGTTTCTGTAGAGCGATTGACTCTTCATCAATCCCCTAACGTCAAAAAGGATGTGTTTGTGATCCGACATGGAAAACTCTTCAGAGACCTTCCAATCACTGATCATATCAAGAGATTTGTTAGTTATGAGGGTCAGATCGAGAACCTCTTCCCTAAAACGTTGGGCTATTCTCGCTATTTGCAATCCCCGTGTTAGTAAGTAGTAGATATTCTAGGAGTGACTCACCTCAAAAACTTACCGGATTACATGCGTTTTTTATATTTAAATTCCTTTGTAATATTTATTGAAATTTATTGTTGGCCATATAATTTTTTTTAATTTGATATCAACATTTGTTACTGTGGCATACTCTTCTCAACGAATTGTTAAAACAATTAGAGCTTTTACAAAATGTGATGTCAGTGAAATTTAAGCTTCTTCTTTTGTGCAAACGACACAACAACGCCCGTTGTGCGTTAATAATTATATTTAATCAGACGCTTAATTGAAATAAAATAAACTTATGTTTAGTATAGTTGTTTAATGGGTTGTTTGTATAAAAACATTCTAAGCCTACTATGAAAATGTTATTTTGTAATACAATATAAAATTCTCATATTGTATTAGCTTTGTTTGGCATAAGTGTACCAGGCTGAATGTTTTCAAACTGCTTTAGAAAAATACTTACAACCCCCTATTTTTCCCAAGGCAGTATATATTATGCAAATTGTAATAGTAGACATAAATATAAAGAATATTTGATGTTTATTTTCGTATCTCCATTGTGACTCTGGCCTAAGCCAGCCTACGCATGTAATAGTCCTGCCTTTAAGAAACTTTATGAGTCACTGAATGAAGCGTATTGACTACGGAGAATAGTAAAGTGTTAAAATTTTCTATATTGTGATCTTAAGCAATTTTTTTAGTAACTTTTACTCGAGTATAAAAATTTCAAGTAATTGTTTCAATTATTAATTAAAATCTCTTGTAATATTCTTTTAGCCGAAATTTAATTACAATTTGCTTTTCCATTAGCAACCAAGAAACTGCATTAACAAAAAAAACAAAACTTAGCCCTTCGAACTGATGCTTTAAGCATCTTTGAAATCAGCTAAAGTTTCGTTATTATCATTAATTTACCCATTAATACAATTTGAATCTATAATCAAGTTCTATTTTTACTTCTTAAATCATTAGTTAAAATGTATTCCCTTCTATACTTACGAGTACTTGCATGAGATTCTGTTTAAAATCCATTAAGAATGAGTTTTGCTGCAACTGCAGTAACAAAATGTTACTATTGAATAACTGCACAAGGATCAAGTATCTATTCGAGGCAAATGCATGTAGGGAAACACCCAAATACTCTATGCCACATTATATAAATGAAGGAATTCAGTGCACTGTTTCACTGTTAACAAGAAAAAAATCTAGAGTAAGAAAAGTTTATATTAAGATTATGGCCTTCGGCTCATTCTGCTGCAAAAGTATAAAATCACTGTTTCACAGTAGCGGCACTGCTTTCCATGTATTTAAATGAAAGTAATGGCTGCTCAATGCTTCCTATACATAAATAGATGCCTTTTTTATGTTTCAATAATTTTGATTAATGGATTTTTCCATTGTATTCTTTTGTTTATATAAATGAATGTAAATTGGTTATTTTTTCAATATCTTTGAGGTTCTATCGAATATTTTGCATTCGTCTTAATTTTCTTGTGGTCGCAATGCAGTATCTCCCCCTTTCGCTGACGTTTGTCTATTTTGATGATGATAATGTCGATAATGATGGTAGATACCCTTACAAATACATAAGCGATATTTAATATTTATACAATTATTTCACTGGCTGGAAGTTTATCTGTGCGGTGAATGATTATGCTGGTTGCTCATTATTGTAGCAAGTATAAGTATGTGTGATCGTACATTTAAAAAGGATGATTTTTTTAAAGAGTCTTCTGATTTGTTTTGAAAAAAAAACACATAAAATTAAGAGAAATGTGTAAAATCTTTATTGGAGTCGATAGAACGATCTATATAATTCAATGTTTGAAAACAATTTCAAATAAATATTGACTCTCTCCAAAGTATCTCACCAATAAATTCTTTAGTATTGGCTTCCAATGCGTCAACAGTTGCGGGCTTGTCCTTATAAATATGAGCCTTAAAATAGTCCCACAAAAAATATTCTAAAGGCGTTATATCGCACGATTAAAGCGGCCAATTGACTGGCCTCAATTGTGAAATAAACTGTTTACCGAACTTGCCTTTATATTGGGCCATTGTTTCGCGTGGTGTGTGGCATGTAGCATCGGTTTGTTGAAATCACATATCAGCCGAGTCAAGCTCTTCTGTTTTGGACAAAAAAATTTCGTAATCATCGCACTGTAGTGCTCGCTATTCACAGTAATGTTCCTGCATTCGTCGTTTTTGAAAAGGTACGGTCCAATGATACCACGCATTTGCAGTTCTTGCAATACTTCTGGCTGCCTGCTTTTCACACCAAATACGGCAATTTTCCTTTGTTCAAGTATCCATTCAACCAGAAATAAGGGTTGTCGCTCATGCACGATGCATTTTCGTAGGCAAGCATGCATCTTGATAATAAAATTCAATAATCTGCAAGCGTTGTACGTTTGTAAGTCGAGTCATAATTAAATTACAGACCAAACTGAAAATGTTTATCAGAAAAATGTTACACGAAAAGAGCTGCGCTGCCAAAGACAGTTGGCTGGGTTACTACTAGGCAGCACAAATAGTCGTCGTCGTCGTAGGGTGCATAATGAAGAGAATGTAGCTGCTGTGACCGATATTGTACAACTCAATGCAAGAACGTTAGCGCGTCATCTAAAGCAACAAGTCGGCATTTTACTCATCAGCATGATGAGCTTTTTGCAAAACGATCTCGGATTTTCCAATTGACTCAGCAATTGATAGCGCATGACCCTCAGCTTCGTTAAGGCATTTCAGTTTGGGCCTTACAGAAGCTTCAGTCGTACATCGAATTTGGCCAAAACATCATCGCGAAATCTACGACAGCACACAAAATTGATGCATCTGCCGAACAGATAGTTCTTACAATATTGTCAAGAGGCCAATGCAATCTACAAGGAGTAACTTTTGGGTGTGAACTTTGAATAGAAGGCATCATTGTTTCGAAAACTCTAATAAAAATGCCATTGTGGTCCACGTTGATCGCTACAGAGCCATGATTATGGATTTTTAATGGTCTTTAATGTAATCATGTCACACTAGTCAGAATATAATCGATAGCATGGACACCAATTTCGGCAGTCGTATTATCAGCCGTCAATTGTCCTGTTTGGAACTACAATTTGATATTTTTCGATTTGGGGAATGGCGTTAAATACCAATACAAACCAAATAATACAAAAACTATTCATACCTCTACAATTAGTGCTGTCTGAGTCATTCGCAACATAAAACCAAAAGCTGTCAAAAAGTTTGACAAACGGCTACAAAGTGGGCTGCGGCACTATTTATCTTTTTAAAAATATACTTGCGTTTAGACCACCCATTAAAGTAATTACAGAAGAGCACCCTTATTCGAACCATATTAAATTCATAAATTTTAATTGGAAATTTATATTGATTATGTACATCCAATTATGCTCAAAATACTCAAAATTATACCTCTGACAGAGTCTGATCTCGATATAGAAAAATTATGTTCACTTGATAGCATCAAATGCTACATTTTATCAAAAAAATTGTATACTGGGATCGCTTTTAGGAGGACATTCAGAACTATTTTAAGAAATTCTTTTTATTTATATGGTTCCCAAAAATCTGCATATAAAATTTTATCCTTGAATATCCGTGTAATTTTTACTTCATAGTTATGAGAAGGAATATTTTGTAACACAACGGTTTTCGGAATTAAAACTATTTTAAAGAAATCACCGAATAGGAACTCAATTGAAGTTACTAGAAATCACAAGGGTTTATTAAATTTTATTATTGCTGTAAGCGACATTGCTTTTAAGTCGGTTTTAAGGGCTTGGTGCGTCCCTTAAAAGCTATTTAAACTTTTTTAATAGTTTTATATGTCCCTCTGATTTATATTCACGTGTCCTAGTTCTTAGAAAGCCTAAAATTTTGTTCCAAATTGTACAGCCGTTCGAAAGTTATGACAACTTTACATGCAAACAGATATCTTACATCATACATATAGCCATCATCACGAATGTATGCCATTAGAAAGCTTCCTGGTAACTTCAAACATGTTGGAACTTATTTGCCCGAAATAAAAAAAATCTAACAGCCTACTGGTTCATCAAGCTCTTACATAGTAGAATATTAATTTATAATTATCCTAGAATTGTACAAGGATAATAAGGATTAAGTTTAAGAAACAATAAAGACCGTACCACTCGGTGTATTGATCTCATAATGTTTATTAAAAAATCAAAATTATTTAACCAAAAATAAAGCACAAATGAATACCAAAAATAAGGAAGTACACAGCACACAAGTAAAATTTTAATTAAATATGGCTGCCATTTTTCCAATCGACATTTTTGATGCAAATATACAGAAAATTATTTGTCAATAAGGCATGGAGTGACACACACCTCAAGAATTAACTTTTTATGAAAACGGAGCTCCTTTTTTCATTTATAACAAAATGCCAGAAAGTTCAAAATAATAAAATATTACGTTTGCGCTAAAGATAAAAGATGTATGAACTAAATTTAAATGCAATAAAGTACAAGTAAAAACAACAAATTTAAAGACAAAAATAAATAAATAAATGTTTATGGAAGGCCAAACAGCGTCCATTCTGATGCAGAATGGAATGTGCTGACGTTGCACCACATTATTTTCTCACACGTTGAATTGGTCTGAATAAATATTAATTATTATATTTTATTGTGCTTGGAAAATAATTTTTAATAAAATTTTATTTTGTGTGAATAAATTTCTGCTGATCTATTGATTCTCAGGTTTTGACCAAAACGTGGAAAATAATGTCTGCCAATTTGAATAGGAAAGTTCAAAAATAAAAGAATAAAAAAACGTATATATTTAAATTTTAATTCCACCAAAAACTTCTTTCAAATTGCTACCAAAAGAAATGTACCATAAACAATTTTTAACTCGAATTTCCAATTTTTATGCAAATTAATATATCAAAAGAAAATTTTTGGTTCCAAAAAAAAAAAATTGACTTCAATACAAAGAACTAATCAAACAGATCACAAGGGCTAGTTTAAATACCAATATGATCCATTTCTAGTTTATATTTTACACCCAGGAAAGATGCAAACGCCTTCAACGACCAAACAGTTGATTCATTTAACACAGACGAACATTTTAACACTTCCATTGAGGATTATGAATATTTATAGCCCTTAACGTAAAAATATGGATAAATAGTTTATAAAATTTTCAAAAAATGTGAAATAGTCAAAAATATTTTCGAAATCCAAATCGAAACAGATTGTCCTTACAACATCATAAATACACCCACCTGACGGTTAAATATGCAACAAGGAATACAAAAACACATCCTTTCAGAAGCTGCTTTTATTATCACACTGGTAAAAACCATAGTCCTTTTTCAATATAGTAAAAATAATTTTGAAAATTATTCTACAAGTTTCGGACTTACAGGATCATCGGCGAAGTGTCTGTTCGATTTTCAATATTATAATCATTATTTCAGACGGCGAATTTAGCAATCTAATTTCCACATCTGTAAAATCCAACTGCAAAGTTTCTAAATAATTTTTTTTTCAAAATTGAGCCATAAATGGAGGAGTTTTGTGGGAAAATTACCCGTCCAAAACCTTTCAAACAAAAAAAAAAATTAAAAATATAAAATAATTATCAATCTCCTCCTTTTTTGGTGTCGCTTAAAAAACAATGACGTACGTGTAGACAGTATTAATATTCTTAGCAGTTGCGGCTTAATTTTTCGTTCACGACACCAGTTAATTTTTCACAAAATATATCGAGATTAATGAAATTCTAGTTCATATAGCGGTTAGAATATATTTTATATGTATTTTTCGTTAAAGCTCCCCCTTCCTGGAATAGCACTCCCTGACTTATTTTAACGATATAAATAAACAAGCATGACAGCACACAAACACTCGTACTTACAGGTATCTTAAGGATCTAAGCGGACAGACAGACTTACCTGTAATGAGAGAAAAATAAAGGAAATTTTAAGACATAATTTAGAAGAAATGTATTATTTTATAATAATTGGAAAAGTATTTTATGATTTTTGAATATGTGCCATACAAATTATAATTATTGTCGTGTTGTTGGTATCACTGTCAAAGGAAATAGAAATTTTTAAAACTTTAGAAATAAAAGTAAATTTTTATATGCTGATTACAAAAATATTTCTAATTATTTCCTATCACCTATTGTTGAGTTTCCAATAATTTCAATAGAAAATTATTAAAACTTTGGTAACAAGATTACCACAGAGCAAATATGAGTGAATTTTTTTTCCATAATTTATCAAAATTATTCACTTTAGGTTCCCAAATTTTAAGAAACTCAATTTTTTTTTCAATTTTTGCAATTCATAGCACTCGACGATATCTCCCTTTCAAACATTTTGGCTAAAATGTACACAAAAAGATGTTTTCTCATAAATACTCTTTTATATACACCAGGCACTGCAAACTTAATAAAGAACTTAACTTTGAATAATATATTAACAAAAATATTATGCATAAAATAAATTTTTGGCTTCAGCTAAAATTATATTTTTGCATTGAAGTTTAAATAATTAAATTCATATTCCGCATACTTTTTCCATATTTGCTTTTCAAATTATTCAAAACATCAACTAAATACACACACTTACATACTTCCACTAATAAGCAAAAAAGGATGTGTGTATATGAATGTGTCTGCATTAGAAAGTGTCCCCTTAATATTTGAAAGTTTAACGATCACAGACGTGTCGTCTAGGGCTCTTCAGAGTGACAACAGAGAAAAATTATTCCTTCTCGATCATAATCGATCTGCTCCCGCTCAGTTCAGGGTTAACTTAAGATATAAATGAAAAATTATCCTTTAAGCATTACAGAGTCGAGCTTTTGTAAGGATATGTTAGAAAATCTTATTTATGTCCAGGACACTATTGTATGACGAGGATTTAATTAGAGAATTGTCCTGCTGCATAATGGAGAAGACATAAAAAACTTATATCAGGAACTACATTTTCTTTATTTTTATTGGCGATGCGACCAAATACTTTTAATTCTAGGTCAAGCTGGAATAGATCAGGCTTAAGCTTTTTAAAGGCGAATTATTACTTAAATAAAAAATTAAGTATATCTTTACTTAAACTGTGGTTATTTTTAATCAAATAAATGTATTAACTCGAGATCAAATCTCTATCTAGTTTCCCCAGTGGGTAGAACAATATATTCCTTCTGTCAAATTTAACAATAAATAATTATCATTTGAATTCTAATGTCTAATGATATTGAAGCTGGAGTCCATAAGGAAAAATCATATTTATTTGGAAATGTAAAAAGGCCAAGCAAAAAATAATAAATATTGCGTAAATATTAGCTGGAAAATACACTATTTTCGCTCGTCTTGGTCCATGCTTTCATTAATGACAAGGAGCAGCAATTGAGCAATTGTTGGATGCAGGTCCACCAAAGAAAAAATTATTTATGGAGAAAAACAGAGCCTTTGATCACTTAAGGAAGAAAAATCAGAACTGCTTTCTTTTTGGATATTTTTGGCAAATCAAATTTGAAAAGTGGATGAAATTAAAAAAAAAAATATATATATATGTATATATATATATATATATATATATATATATATATATATGTATATATATATATATATATATATATATATATATATATAAAATAAAAAAAATTAAATCAATTCTGAAATATTTGAATTAATTTCACTTCTTACCAAAAATCATGAAATTTTTCCGAGATTCCAAATTCTTAAAGTATATACACAAAGAAGCCATTGCAAGATTTTAATTTTTGCAATAAATAAACCGATAATATATCGGCCCCCAAAATTTAAACAAATTAAAAATTTATAAAAAAAATATCCAAAATTTTTCTTGAATTTTTTTTTATCATTTTATTTTATTTTTCATTTCTATTTATGTATATATGAGGCATTAAGGAACAACAGCTTAAGTCAACTTAATCCCGTAATGAGTTAATGGCACTATTTTGTTTCTAAATTTCAAAAGTATACGTCAGTAAATGTCACTAATTTGGCCCAAGAGCTTTTTGAAATTTTTGAATTTCTCTGTGCACTTATCGAGCTTATCAAGACATCCAAAAGGTCACACATTGTCCTCGTCGTAATATCCGCCACTAATTTAAATATTGCGTTAAATATATAAAAATTTACTTGTGCGGCAACTTCAAACACATTGTTTTCAATTTTTCACTTCTTCCGCAACAGCAAATGTTTGCTGGGTGTTATTATTTCTGTGTACATGTGTATGCAATTCTCTTTTTCTTTAATGATTAATAATAAAAGCCACATTAATTTAATAAGAAATCTAATTAAAGCGTACAAATACACAAGAAACTTAAATATCTTGCGGAAAGGCTGTATGCGATTTTCCAGCAGTTTTTTAATCAAGTAAATTTTTCACTCTTTCCAAGTGCCGGTTTACTAAGACCAGAGCAGGAATAGTGAGCGACTTTTCATTTGCCATCACTTGCGTTCACGAGGAAATAAATTTTCTCTTGTTTTGTATTTATAATGCTGATTTTAATTTCAGTATATAAATAAATTCAATAAGTCCTACATCCAATTGTTTTTAAAAATTTGCAACTGAGCTTTAAAAAATTATAGTGGACTCAAACCTAATCTGACATGCCGCAAACATATCAGAAGGCATTATTTAAGTTGACAAGCAGTGCCTACAGGAAAGGAAGACGACTTTTCAACTTTTTATGTGGTACATGTAGTAATTGCTTGTACCAGGAAATTATTATTTTCATAAGTCAATTACTGGCAAATAAAAGTGTAAAAACAAATTTTTAATTAATTTATTTTTATAAACAAGTTTTTAACCATTTTTGTTTTTTTAAATTGAAAAAATTTGCAAAAGTGATTAAATATTTATTTAGGGCGATAAATAAATGCCTGCCATTTACTCTTTCTAGATTATTTCAACTCGGTGGTGCTTGCGACTACGATGTAGGTGGTCTAATGCATGCACTCCAATTTCGGCATAATTATTCCAGAATTTCGGCCGGTATCGCACAAATGGCAGTTGTAATGCTATCTTCCAGGGTTGGAATTGTTGCTGGCTGATCCCTGTACAAAAGTATTTTACGTATCCCCACGAAAAAGAATATATAGTGGGGTCGACTCGCATGTTTTTGGCGACAAATGGAATGCTGCAAAATGTGATTTTAATTGCTCACCAAGCTCTCCTCTCAAAAGGTAAATTGTATCGCGTGCCGTGTGGCATACAATACATATATCAACCAAGTCCAATTCTTTGATTTTGAGCAAAGGAAATTTTGGTAATCATCGCACGGTACCTGGATACATTGGCTGCAACGTTGCGATTTTTATTCTTCTTGAAGAAGGCAGCTCGTGGGCTGGCTTTGCTATTCTTTACTCCGAATTACCGACAAACCTGAGCTCTAATTCTCATGATATTTCAAGAGGATTCTAGGTCCTTTGTCAAATACATGAAATGAAATTGTATTGTTGTATCACACTCTCTCATTGAAAGTTACCAACACAGGTATACACTACTGTAAGAAAATACAATATCACAACTTATACAATAAAACAGATGGCTTGTGAATTGAGCAAATATTCTTATTTTCAAATAAGACATATGAAAAATTGTGGTATGACATTCGGTGCAATAAATATCATATAAAAGCAAGATGAAAAGGTGTGATTATCGAAAACTCAGCTTCAAAGACTTTTTAAATGCTTCCCAATATCGACGTGTTTTTTCAAAGATTTCATATCGTAACTTTTATGATAAGTGTATCTGATTATAGTTCCTAAGCCATTACTAGCATAAAATTTTTTGATTGGAAATTATTAAAAAAAACAGGATAATTAACAATCAAATATAATCACGGTGACACATGATTGAAGTCAAACATCCTTGAGTTGCCCATCTCTAAAAAATACCAATTGTATTGGCCATGTGTTCCTATGAATATGTATGAGTCAGTATATTTTGCACAGTGGCATGTAATAAAAGAGTTCAAAATCGTATTTCTGTACAGGCAGGGCACGAAAGCCTTAAAATGAAAAGAAAGTGGAATATTTTCTGAATAGACTTCGGTCGGATGGAGGGAGTTCTTTTCCATGGTATTTTGAAAACAAACTTAGTTTACTAAGGATTAGATGACATTTTTAATTTTTACGTTTAGGATCATTATTTGGTCAAGCAGAAGAAATTGCTCCAAAGAAAAATTCCCAAAATGAAAAATGGCCCCAAAATTGTACAATAACAAGATTTTGCGCTGACTTTTTTTTACTTTCTGAGCAATTAATCATTTTCAGATTTTTTTGTGACCATTTCTTCTCCTGTTTTTATCTGTTTTTTAATTTGTTATGATTTTTTCGGTATGTTGGACCCTTTTTTCATTTCAGAGTCGAGAACAGGAAAACAAACAATGGGCCAAAATTTTAAAAATGTTTTAAATATGGGAAAAATCAGCTCAAAATAACAAATAAATAAATAAAAATGGCCACAAAGTTCGTTTTGTTGTTTTCAATATAAAATTTAAGGGTCATACTTAATATTGAAATATATTATTTTGGGATATTCTTCCCAAATAATTGTTTAAACAATTGGAGTTTCACTAAATGTATTGTTTTCAAACTGCTTAAAGTTCACTGACGATTTGGTTTAACGTCCAATGAAATGTCGGCATATGAACAGTTAAAGCCTTTAAAAGAAAACATTATATTCTTTTATTTTTAAAGCTAAATCAACAATTGTTGGCAACTGAAACCGGCAACCGAATTACAAATCATTCTTACGCAGCAGAAAATTCTTCACACCAATATTTGTATAAAATTTCATTTATAGTAGACCAGTCTTTATTCATTGCCACTGTGCAGTTGTATGCTAGTGTGCTTCCGTATCTGTGTGCGTGTAAATGTATTTCTATAAAAGCATATTAAATTCTTCTATTAGAAAATGAATCAACGTTTTGCTTGGCTCTCTTCTTTATTTCTTATGGGGCTTTTGAGTATTTTTTAATGAATAATTAAATTCAAACTAACATTAAATAAATGAAAGACTGCTTGCATACAAGCGCAAAACATTTATACACACACACACACACACACACCAATAAAACAGACAAAATTTCAAATGTATTCATAAGTTCATCTTTGTGCAACATATTGAAGTCTTAAATACAAGCATATACATGTACATATGTATGTATCTATGTGTGTGTGATTGTTAAATTAAATAAAATCTAGTGCTGTCAAAAATATTTACCACATTCACAGGTGTAATAAGCTAAATGCTAATTTCCACACAGGCTCACTCACACAAACACACACACATACACACACAAGTACTCAACTGCAAAACTATGCATAAAGTATTATTTCTTTTTGAAGAAATTGTATAAAATTCAAACAAAATTTTCATTTGAAGTGCCCCTGAGCAGTCATTTCATTAGAAAAAATAGTGTACAACATAAAACAAATATACGAGATTTATGTCTGTATGAGTTTATTTGCAAATTCGCAGCTGACACTTTCTTGATTTATGTATTTAAGAATTATTTGTTCAATAATTTATATATGAAAGTACTGCAAATTAAATATCTCTAGTGTTTCTATACTTTCGAAGGGCTTAAAATTGCTATGATCGCTAGATTCACTTTTGGTTCTGAGTTGACTATGACACTTAAGGTAGTCATTGTTTCTCAATTTAAAACTTCGCGCAGAAGCAACTGCTTAAAGCGAATTGTAGTGCACAGTGGAGTTCGGTTATAACATAAGCCGGTTATAGCGAACTATAGCGGCTGTTCAAAAAGTTTTTTTTATGAACTCATTATAGTGCTAGTTTTCTCGGCCGTTAAACCTTTTTAATAATAAACAATAAATATTTAATAATATTTCTTATAAACTTATCAACCTGTTTTAAAGCTTCGAAATCTTAAATTCTTGAAAAGCGAACCGTTTGTTACGGTTATAATGGACTTCGTCTCATAACGAACTAAGCTGCCCGGTTCCGTGTAGTACCAGAGTACGAGTATATATGTATATTTCATAGTCATCTTTACGTTTGAAATTACAATGAACAAAATTAATGGAAGGAAGATAGAAAAGAGAAACTGGTAAAACTGTTCAGAAGTCAATATATGGAATAAAGGATCAAACTTTTTACCGATACCAACTAATAAAAATTTTGTTTAATTAGCTGAGCAGCGATTTCTGTTTAAATTTTCAAGGGAAAATTCTATGAAAAACTTACCGTGGCGCGAGGTAGAATTTATAACGAAAGCATTTTACATGTGAACTAAAAGCTGGACGAAATTAGAAATACTGATTTAGTTTATTAAATACATGCAAGTAGGCCAGAAAGATCATAATAACTTTTAAAGTATGTCCTATCATATCTAAAATCTTTTTAAGTTAAACCTATATTTCAACTGTTTTACTTATCATAAATAACTCTGACAATGATAAACCTTTTTGTCCGAAATATTTACTCTTATTCTGTATCACATTTCCGCTTATAAAAATGAGTCACTTTAACATTTCAAACTTATTTCCAAAGTTTTGTCCGAAATGAAACGCTCACTGCATGTACTGTACGCAAGTTTGTACAAAAAGTTCGTAAAACTGGCCTGTAAGTAAACCTATAGATCTTATCATCATACGGTGGGTGCCAGTGAAAATCTAGTAGCTATCGCCAAAAGTGTGCAACTGGTTTACAAATTTCGAATTTCGCACAAATATATTGAATTTTTAGGTTACAATTTGCTATCTATTCATTGACGGCCAACGACCATCAGCTTCGTTAATGCTTCCTACCTTGGGCTTTAGAGAAGCTTCAGCCGTATATCGAGTTTTAGGCGTATTTTCATTGCGGTGGGAAACAGAATATCAACATTTGGAAATCGAAAAACCTGAACTATATTATCAAGAAGCCAATGCATCCACCGAGAGTGACAGTTTGGTGTAGATTTTGGAGTAGCAACAGCATTGGCCCATTTTTTCCGATAATGCTGAAAGCACCATATCAGGCTACGGCTAGTGCTACAGAGCCTTTTTGACGGACTTTTTATGGCTTGCAGTGCAAGGCATGAACTTGTGTAGTCCTTATTTTCTGCAAGAGGGCACACTGTGTCACTCTACTTATCAAGCAATTGATCTTATGCCCACCAAGTTCGGGAAACGTGTCATTAGCAATCTTGGTGATGTGAATTCGATGCATTGGAGCGGCAATGCAATTTGATCCCTTTACAAATATTATTATCTTAATATTTTCTAGACACGATTAATTCCTTCAGGCTTATATCGTCCTAGACATTCGTGATATAAATATAACCGAACACACTCAACAAAGTCTTTGGAAATTGAACTGGAAAGGTAATCTTTTACCAAGCCACCCATAAGAGTCACATGATAAATAATGGGAACCTATTTGTTTTCTAATGAAGCCATAATATATCGGAAGAACTTAAGTTTATTTAATTTTATTTAATTTGTTTTTAATTTGATGTTTTGACCACCCGTCATATCAATTTATTAATCTGCTTATATAAATTATGCACAAATAAATATATTCTAAACCATGTAAAATATGATTTAAATGAAATGGATGACTTAAATATGCTGTAAAACTACCCACTATGTTTTTAAAATAATTTGAAACGCATAAGTATTCTACTCATGTCCCTGTAAATTTCATTGGAAATAATATGAAATTGTTATTTATTTTCTTAGCCATTTATTACTGCGTAGATATATTAAGCGAAAGGCTTCTTTGGCTTATACTTTATGAAATTGTACTCCTCTATTTACTTCTATTACTCATTCTATTACCATTTACTTCTATTACTCAGTAGTGACAATTTTCATTTTTATAAGTAAAATATTGAAATGAGAAATAAATATATAAGTAATACTTTCTTTATCCTATTAAGTCAATCGAGATTTAATGTCCCTGATGGATCATATTCTCGTAATTTACTTGAAACTTTAGATTATGATGATTTTCAGTTTGTTTCACTTCCTTAGTAGACGAAAGAAGAAGAAGGTGGCATATAATCGCTTATTCAAATCCCTTAAGAGATCTTTTTTATTTATTTTATTGTTAGGAATGGAAAGTCTTTTTAAATGTAATTGTCTTTATTGTTGCAAATTTTCAAATACATACAAGAAATCATGCTAAAAGGCAATTGGATTTTGCTAACTTTCTTTTGCATTTATTCAACCTTTTGCATTACCGCGTTTACTTAACAACATTAACAAATGCCACCCTCATGGGGCTACTGAGCAAATTTTCCTGGTTTCTTCTACTATATCTATATGTTGTTTTTGAAATAATTTAACGATTTTGTTACTGTTGGTGATAAAGACAGAATCGAAAAATTGTAAAATTTTCTTAAAAGAATTATTAAAGTGACACTTCCTACCTTATTCGAATTTCTTTTACGTACGTGAAATCAGTTAAAGTCAAGATATGATGTCAAATATACTTCAACTCTTCTTTTAAAGTCAAATATGTTAAAATCAGCAAATGCTTAATATAATGTGAAAGAAGAAAACTTATATTAACCTTATGACTGAACCCATGCCATGCACTTCCTTTTATGCGCTCATAAGAAAAATATTTAGGAAAAGGGCATTGCAAAACTGGTGGCACACGAAATGTTTTTTATCCTATCTACGCCACCGTACCTTGTGGTACCAAATAAACAAGCTATATGTAACAAATTTATTAAAAATACCCAGTACGAACTTATACTTTAGTTTAATGTAAATAAGGGATATGGGATGATAAATATTAAAAAAATCCTTTTAAAAATTCAATTTCCACTGTCGTTTTAATGTAAAACAATTACATAAGGGATGAATATCAAATTAATTTATATTCAAGTTTTGATGTGCGTTAAATATTATTTAAAAGGACTGGGAATTTAGTATTGTTGAGAAGATATATATGAACTATCTACAAAAAGTAAATTCAACATTTGTTGACAATAGAGGTTTGAAGTTTGAAAAACAGCTTAAGTATAAATTCATGAGCGTTTTATATGAAAGTCTTTTATATCGTCAAGTTTCATTCAAATGAAAGTTATAGCTTATATAATTAGCTAGATTATTAGATTGGACAACATTTTTACACTTCATGAAATGCTTTTTTAATTTATTTTTTTTTAGCTCCCTTTCAAAGCATCAAAACCTGCAACAGTGCACCATTAAGAACAACCACTTTTGCAACGTTAATGATAAGTTTTCAGTTTCAGTTATTAATTATTTTATATGATTCCCATAATTTTGACCCCCTAAGCTTTTGCAAACGTTTAATGCAAAGATGTTAAGTTTTGATAATTTTTCAAATAGTGTTCTACATGAGCAACATCAAACAAATGCTCTTTCAATGACAAAGAGCGTTAACAACAGAATTGGTATTTTGCTCATCTACTTGCCTTAATATGTTGGCTATAATCGCAAACAAAACTAAAGAAGAAACGTATTTTTTGCACGATTGATTTAGTTCGTGATTAATTTTTGCCAATTTGAAAAAATGTAAAATTAAATCAAGCGAAATTTTAAAACATTTTACAATTCAATACTTTTCTTCCTTCTATATTTTCTCTTTTTCTTTTTTTAATTTGAACTTTAATTTTTTGTATTGCGTTTTATTTGTTTCTGGTTTTGCGTCTAGTCTATAAAACCGATCAACAAACGTTTGCGATAGGTTTTTTCTGAATACGTTTTTTTTACTTTTCGCTGCGTACCTTTAAATTAATATACATTTTGTACTCACGAGCAAAAACTATACAAAAAATGTCACAATCGCTCTTTTTGTTTATTTTTTCAACTGCAAGTAACAAAACAGAAACGAAAGAATGCCTCTCCTTTTGTTTATTTTCGTGTAAAACGAATTATCCGTATGAGGAATATTCAGGTTGACATGAGGAAATATCACTCATACGTAGGTGTTAAGAAGCCAAAAATTATTGCATACTTTTTTGGATTTCAATGGTGATACAATTATTGTCACCCATAGCGTATGTGTAATTTGTATGAAAAATGTATTTCATCAAGGTAAAGCGTTGGGTTATTTAAATAAAATTGTTTATGTTTTTCATTAAGACAAACAATAATTGACATTGAGTTAACGCATTAATTTAATTAAGCCCGTAATACTTTTTGGAGTTTTTTACCAATTCCTTAAAAAAAATTTTTGTGCAAATATTATGCAAAATAGATTGAGAATTATTAAAATTATTCATAAATTGGACTCGATTTAATTTAGATTTTCATTAATGCTATATACTAAAGGTACATTTATATATACAATAAGTTGGCTAAATTTATATTCTATTGTACTGTTTGTTCACTTATTTTTCTTCTCGTCAATTTAAATATTTTAAATACTGCGAATGTTTCCTTTTGAATTTTTTTATGTTTGATTTTTTATATAGTGCCTCAGAATATTACAGCTCTTTTTTAACATACATATATAAATAAATACATAAAACTATTACAGTTTTTTATATTTTACTTAAATAATAATAAATAGAAAATAAAATAAATAAATTTGATAACAATTTTTTGATGATTCCTACTTTATCTGCAAGCTTTATTTTCTAGACAAATTTTCAACATCCATGTTGTCATTGAATTGGCAAGATGAGAAACTGGCAATATATTCAAGTTCAAATACTATTACAAATATTCTTAACAAGAAAGATTCTTTTTATTTTTAGTCTCATCGACCAGATTCTTAAAAATATTTGAAATTAAGGCACTTATATTCTCCCGGACATAACATTATTGAAGAAATAAATGTTTCTTAGGCGTTATATTATAATGATTTTAAAGTTGTACTCGTAAAATGAATTTTGTTTTTTAAATAGAACTTATAGATAAATGACAATTAAATCCATAGTCATAAAATTTTCAAATTTAATTTAACTGAAAGTAAGTTGTTCAAATTTGTTTTCAAATTGTGCTTTCAAAATCTCATGAAATTGCAAATTGCACTATGATCTATTTTAAATACTACAGCGCAGTGAATTTTGCTATTTTCTTAGTGATGGAGACCAGAGTCTTTGAACCGCCAATCAAGGAACCCAAAAAATACATTATAGAAATATAACTTTAATTTTCAAAACACAAATAATAAAAAGAAGAAAAAGAATAGCCAAGATATCATTTAAAATTTTTTTTTAACTTCATACTTTGGAAATGTTGTGTAACCTTCAGCGCCTTGAAATATTTTTCTTCGTTGTACTTGTATCCTCTATTGACTAATGTAATAGTTTCTTCTTAATTGAATGTTATTTAGTTAAAATTTAAATTGGATTTTGTCTACTTAATATCAGAATCCTTTTGATAAAGCTCTTGTTTAGTTTACTTTCACTCGAAATGGATCCAAAAATTTTATTTCTGTTGCATATCCAAATGTCTAAAAATACTTCCGGAAAAACCTTATAGACAATCAAACATTAAAAACAATCACATGGAAAAAAATCCCGGACGAATGTAGTAGTTAAAGATATATTAATTGTTGATTATAATAAATTTTCAGCAGAACCATTTGGAAGCTTTACGTGTTTCCACACAAGCTTTTCTGTGTAATTTTTATCACAGCAGTAATCAGAAGAGTAGTATTTCCAAAGCAATTACATCATCTGCCAGAGCTTGAATACAATTGCATAAGATAATTATTTATTCACACAGTTTGGTAAATTTTTCTAAGGCAGGTTTGAAATATGTGGTTTTAACTTAACACCAGATAACGAATGTCAGTCAGTCCTTATTTTTATTATAACCTTTTTTCTCTTTTAATATAAGTTCTCTTTTTGGATCGCAAACTCTCAAATTAAGACTAATTTAAGCAATATTATTTAAGTTCAAGATCTTATTTAGTGGTTAAACAATTTTATTTGAAATTATTGATATTTCGATACTCATTAAGTGTCCACTTTAGGAAAATTCTGTTTGTTTTAAAAAATATATATTTTGAAAATATTTTCCTGAAGATGACAATCAATGAGTATCGGAATACCTTTAATTTCCAATAAAATTGTTTGATCAACCTTGTGAGCTTAAATAATATTTTAATCAAAATTGCTATAAAAAGTTAAAAAAAATATAGAGATATTCTTTTCAATACTCTTATTTTCAAATACTTTGAATAGAGTTTTATTAGAAAATCTGATTTTTTAAGATTTCGAAATTGCCAACCAGATTTAAGAACAACGAATTCAAATGCCACGAAATTTTCAATGGAATTCTTTTTCTGTGTTTTGTATTCTTCTCCAAACCAAATAATCACCAGTTCGTTGTATTGCAAGAGGTGGCTGTCCAAAAAAAATATATATTTCTCAGAAATCTTCAAATAGACTTAGCTTTCCATTTCCAAATTTCAAAAGCTCCTTAGAAATTCATTTTTATAAAAAAACCTATTTTGAGGTTTAGTGAGAAAGCCAATTTTTTCCTCTTACAAATGGTTAAATAAAATGTTTCTCCTTTTATTTTGTGAACTCTCTATACCTCTTCTGTTGCAAGTTTGGTTGGTGTGATAACTTTTTGTTAATTTACTTAAAACACTTTCAAACTTCACACAAAATCATAATAAAAATGTTGTGTTGAAATACGTACGTTGCTGCTAAACACCAACTTTTGGCACCCGCATTTCAGTTGCCATTATGCAAAAATAAATTACAACGTGCTTTGGTCTGCTGTTTCCTCTATCGAAGATCATTAGTAAAATTTTTAAATTTTTAGTACGTAAGAATATTTTTGCAAGAAAATGGTATAAATAAAAATTCCTTAACCGCCATAAGAATTTTTGATGATGGAACTCGAAATTATGGCCTCTGACCGATGATGATGAAAAGAGTTGCAGGACTTCTTTTAAGGTGTATTTAATTCCACACAAAAAAAGTAATTTCAATGATAATAATATAATAAAATTAATTTATTTATTTTGAAATAAAACTTAAAAAAAAACTTATTTTTTCACACATACAACACTTTTTAAACCCTAACTTTGTTTCTCAACTTTATATTCCTTAACACTTTATTTTATATGTATGTATTTGACACCAACTTCATAACTGAAATTTCAACTTATGGCTGCAGTTGGCCAACTCTCATGTCACTGTGGACCATACCTTCATATAATGCAGACTTGCAATTCATTGAAAATTCATGTAGTCGTCTTACAAATAACACTTGAACAAACATAATAAAAAATGGATTATCTTAAATTGTAGAAAGTTCTATGACGCTCTTATATCAAAAGGAAGTAAAATTCTATTCTAGCAATATAACGCAAATAAATCGGTAATTCAGTCTGGCGTTTGAGCCTAAAAGTTTCAAATCCAATTTGTTGGTACGATCGTGGTCACATACCACATACATATTAGAATATATTGAAGATCTTAAAAGTTTTGTAATATCATTTTAATCCTTTAAGTCTGTTTTTAATTATTTAATATTGATTATGAAAACGGTTTTTGTTTTTTAGCATCTCTAGTGCATTGCTAACAATTTTCCATTTTCAATGTCATCCACTTTTCCATTTTTATGTCACACCTGCCAATTTGCTAGTCGAAGAGAGTTCTTTTGTGATGATTACGTTTTCCCACCGTATCAAACGTTTATCATGTAAAAATATTTAAATTTTGTGTGAAAAGAAACATTTTTGTTGCCATCTTAATCATACAGAAAATTAATTGGAATGTGAAGTTCTTTTGTAAATATTTTCCATTTTGTTTTTTTATAAAAAAATTTAAACGCTTAGTTGGTACACACTTTAAAAATACCAACAAAAATTATGATTTTCTTAAATTTTGAATATCCTTACAATATTAGTAAAATATACTGAAGCACACATCGATATGACTTTATTTAATTGAAAGGAAATTCTGTATATATAAATTTTTGGAATATCGTTCCTAAAATATTAAATGAATAGTTGTCGTATAAGGATATAAATTATGCAGATATTAAATTTCACTACATATTTTTTCAACTAGAGCTGCTAGAAATAAAGAACTAATGATGCGATATTGATCCACTGATGAAAATGCACAAGGATCATCTTTTTTTTACAACCGAAAATTTTAAAAGTTCCAACTTGTTTCCCTACGTTATTTATAATAATAAGTTTGTATGGAAAATCAAAAAAGGAATACGCATTCTGTTCTCCAGAAATTTATATAAAAACGTAATTCTTGATTTGATATTATAGAAGCATGTACGTCACACGTTCGTTTTAGCACCACTTTGAATTGATAAACTGTGCATATATTTTTGCACTGTGGGACAAAATGAATTTTTTTAGTAAAATTTTTGAAAGCAGTTGACTCATTCCAATTTAAGACTGCTAACCGAGAATTAAAACATTAATTTTTTGTAGCACGCACTATTTGAATGCCGTGAATAATTTGACTTTGTGCAAATATAAAGAAATTTACATTTTAAGTGGTTGTAATGGTTGTATATATGGTTTATATTTATAATAATGCAAACAGCTCTTAAAGGGTTAATAAGTAAGACAAGTAATTAGAGGGAAAAATGCAGTTGCTGTCAAAGTTATTTCAAAATAATTTTTTCATACTGGAGAGGGAGTATGATGAAAGAAGGGAACGCTTTCACTAGAATATTATGCGGTTAGAAGGATATTTTTAGAGGAGATGGAATACCCAAATGTTGGCAGATCCCTGCTGGTATTTTGTTCAAAACGATTTTATAATTTACAAGAGGAAAAATTTAGTTTATTCTAATTTTCTTTCATAAAATGTGGCTGATTTTTCCATTACCATTCTGGTTCCCAATTATCAAACACATGTGTGTGCAGTATTACTATTTTGGTATTAAAGTTCTAAATTTAGATCTTAAGATTTCACACTGGCTTTATCAATTGAAGGAATTAAAATTTGAATTTAAATGGCACGTATTACAAAAAAAATAATTTTTATATTCATGTGTGTAAAGTCCAAATTGAAGGCAATTTCATAAATGTTATGAAACAAATTATTTTTTTTGGTCTTTGAAAAAATGTCAAAAATTACACATCCAGTTTGATGAATAAATTGAATGAGCGAAAAATTTTTTTTGGGAATTTTTCATTTCAAACAGCGCAAATGAAACATTTTTATAGAACCCTTTTGTTTATCGATATTTTTGACTCATTTGATTTTTAATTTGTATACAATGGAATGCAATAAAACATAATTGTACTTAAAATGATTATACCAAGTATATTTACACTTGAATGTCGTTTTCCCTAAGGTGTCATTGTGTGGCAATGACTAACGGCCATAAACTTAAACCGCTGTCATACGTACGTACATTTGTATGTTTCATGGAAGTGTGTTACTTTCATTTACAGTGAAAAACAATAAAATTTATGGCAATAACAATAATGCTAATGGACAATGATGATGGGGGACGTTAAGAAAAAGAAAAAAAAAAAAGAAATTTGCCCACACCTAGTCGAAGCCCTCAAAAAGTAAAATTATTAAAACAAACAAAAAGAGAAGAAAAAAATTTCCAAATGATAATAATACAAAAACATCCCATGTGATGCTGCTTTAGGTTGTGGCTTTTAATAAAAAGAGTCATCAGCCATTTGCTTGAGTGGTGGCAATGGCATTTCATCTAAATTTCATGTTAATAGAAAAACCATTTTCATGCAAGAGTAATCATCCAAACTGATGTTCTCCTTTTGCTGGTGTTTTTCCTGCGGGTTAATGATACCACACATTTTACGCATTCAAATATTGAGCTTGAAGACCCTCAACAGCTTATTTGTATGTGCGGGACAAAGCAGTTATAACTTAACGCTGCACAATGGGGCAATTTTGAACGAAAGCAGAAATTTTCTGTTCCATGTTTCCCCAACATTAAGGCACTTGCTGTGTACAACTATTTCAATTTTATATTTTCAAGTTGATTTAGGATTTTTCTTGGGAAGATCTATAAAACCTTCGATATATACATAAGCATGGTGGATCTCTTATAGGTTAAGATATACTGTAATTAAAAAAAGTTTGCAAATTTTTTCCGCTTAAAGTAAAAACGAATCTTTTAAGATCGAGAATTATAGTCCTTTTTTGACTTAAAACTCGATTTAAAATTTTTACAAAATCGATGTAAAGTCAGTATTATTTAAAGTTGAGTCAAAAATAGGTCCAAATGGGATAACTCTTGCTCCCACAGTAATACAAGTTCTGAATTTATTACTCCTTGTGGACAAATTTAGCGATGCTTACTTTCAGAAAACAGCATTTAGTAAAACTTTTATATTAAGAAGAAATCGATTTTGCAGTTTCCTCAAAAAAATTAAAAAACAAAAAATTTTTTCCAGTTAATCAAAATATTTATATCTTTTGGTGACCGGTCGAAATAATGATTATAACAAAAATTGTTTTTTTAGAAGGGTATGAAAGGCTAGGTACTAAAAAAAAATTTTTGGAAAGGACACTAAGAATCGGACAGACACTTCGTCGATTATCCCACAACTCTCCCTATTTGTAGACTAATCTCTAGATTATTCTTCATTTGAATGCTCATTCTTGTAGTGGGACCCCATAAATTTTACTTGGAACTCGAATGAACAATGTTTCAGTTAACGCAAAACTCCATAATTTGCGAGTCCGTTCCAATATTTCTTTTAATAGCTTTCATATTTAGAAAAGACTTCAGTGCGGCTCCATATCCACTGCATTAAGCATTTAATTAACTTTACGCTAAATGGTGTATTATTCATCAAAGGACAAATTTCGTAGCCTTGTTATTTCAATTAGCGATCTTTTGCTAAAAACATTTTATGATCTTTTTGTTGTTCTATGATATTTTTGCATTTTGTAGGGGTAATAAATAATCATAATCTTTAATGGAAGTATAAAAATTTTTACGTCTGTGATAAATAAACTAAAAATTCTTAACAATTGTCTCGCTAACCAAATCGTAAATTTCGTACAATTTGTTTAAATTTTTTCAGAAGGTATTTAAGATAAAATGTAAACTAGATGTGGATTATATCGCATTTTAACTAATCCGTAGCTGCTTCGGTTTTGAATTACTCCATTTGTGGATTACAAATAAGGATATCTCGAATAGTGCATTTATTAATTTATTAATTTTAGAAAACCCTTTTACAAACTCAACACAACAAACAATTATATTCGGCTTGCGTTGATAATGAATGTATTAATAAGGCAAAATAAAAAACAAAATCTATAATAACAATATTTGTTGAATACATTATTCGAATACACATTTTCCAAAATAATTATTCAAATAGTTTATTGCTTGCTGAGTGTAAATTCCGTACCATTCCTTCTATGCATTGTTGCGTTTTGTTCATGTGTCAAACTCGTAGATTCAGGGTGATTGTATATGACATGTTTGAAAGCAAAATGCTTAGACCGTATAGACGCATGGCACGCATAAAGTAGGTTAAAAAGTTCAGCTGTTTCCAAGGATCACAAATTGTATTCTATTTTCAATGATATCGATAAAAAATTTGTGTGGTGGATTTTAGTTTTCTATTTTTTACATTAAAAACGTTTTCATATTTTCAAGAATAGAATACATTGAAATGAGTTTTAAACACAGTTTTTTCATTAACAAATCGTATATTCTAGTTATTGATTAGTTTTAAGTACTGTGTGTCACTTCTGTGTGTCACTTTATTAATGGAGTAGAATCTTATTGAGGCTTAAAAAAAACAACAATCTCTTCCCATTCTAAATACAAGAAACGCAACCAAAATCGCCTCGTTGCCTTTTGTGGCTTTTCATAAGATCTTTCCACAAAATATTGAAAATAATGAATTCCATAAATAAGATCACAATTTCAATTTCCATTATTGCCAAAATTAATTTTGTTTGGTAAGAATATTTACACTGCAGCTCATCAAACACATTGTATGTAACTTGAATTTAGAAACGCATAGAATGCACAGAAACGCATGTGCATATGTGACGCGCAAAACAGAAAGGGACCTAAGGGTAAAAATCAGTTTTGTTCAGGAGAGCCATTTTAAAGATTTAAATACGTGTATCTTTGGTGTACCATCACTTTCATAAAACCCGCATATCACTGGGAGGGAACACTTTTGGGGCATGGGACCGGTCTCATTCGATGCTCAGATGTTGTCCACATGAAAAAAAAGTGAAAATTGATTTTTTTACCCTTAGGTCCCTTTCTCTATGCGCTGTCACATATATGAACTTTCAGCTAAAGACAAGCGTACAAGTTTCCAGAACAATTATAGTCGACCTTGTATGTTTTGCGAATCAGAAGTAGCAAAATATCACTGAATTCTATTGATATGAGTTTGAATGCAACATGCAATACATTTTTAAATTAATTATTTATTTTAAAAAATTCTCGAGTAATGAATATAAAATATCTATTTTTTTCTAATTTTCCACTTTAGGACAATTCCATTATCGAGGTTGCATTATTGATATGCATTTAAAATTTATAAATAATAAAATAAAACTACATTTTCTTTGGAATTGCTATTTGAAGGGCTTCATCACAATGTGTTTTCCTTTAATTTAATTTAAGAAATATTTATAAAATGGAATAAACAGTAATAAAAAAGGTTCAGTGTATAATTGCAGGTCCAAGGACATTAGCTCTGCTTTTTAAAATCGTAGTACGAATTCTCTAAAATCTCTTAAACTGAAGGTAGACTATGATTTTTTTTTTGCATAAAACTTATTGCATGCAACTTCTTTTATTCACTGATTTAGGTTGGCATAGCAAGGATGGCAGCAGATGAAATTTCAATTCATTTCTTACAACATTTTATTATCCCAACAGTTTCTTTTCACCTTTTATTGGCAAATAGATAAAGTCGGGTGCATTAAATTTCATGAAAGTATACATAGAGTAAATACAATCTTACTATGTTCTAATTGTTATTTAGAAAAATTTTAATTCGGCCGACCAAAATAATTTCAGTAATTATAGCAGACAAAAATTGACAACGAAATAATTACTTTTTAGCCAATTGAGGTTGCCAAGGCAAATTATTGCAGGTGCAACATGTCTAACTCAACTGACTTTAAACCTCATTTCGAACATACTTATGTCAAAAGAAGCAATAAATTACCTCGGCCACTTAAAGTATTTATTTCTTTTCAAATATTCCATTCTTCACCGAAAATCGTTTTAATTTGTTATGGCCATCAATCTGATTCTCTGGCGCTTCAACTCTTGCGATAATGCTATTAAATTAATATTCTTCATAGACATTGTCGGAGATCATCTCAGTCGGTGTAAATTTCTTAAACCAGCATTTTTTCCTACTAATTAATAAAAAGATGTTGTGTATATAATAAAATTAAATTAATTAGATTAAACTACTTAAAATGTAATTTTTGTTAATCAGCCCGAAAATTTTTTTTTTTTAATTTGATGATTTATAAAAGCATTTCTTTTCAAATCATAAAGAACAAACTTGAATTTCCAAAAATTCTGCTACCAGATAGCTGAATTAGAAATGAACATTTATTTCCAACTTGCTGTCGCAGTTCTCCCATTGTGCAATGCTTGTACTGTGAATTATTAACATGTTATAATCAGTGTCTAGTGCTACATTCACACGACGCAATAAAGCTCTTACTTCGCTCTCTCTCAATTACGATGGCAATTGATGCTGGTCGCACGATGGTGTGGTGCTTTGTTTTGACATTTTTCTTCGATTTATACACAAATTTAGACAAGGATATTGCGCGAATTCCTTTAAGTAATATTATATATTATTTACCTTATACCTTTTTGTAATTATTTATTGCTGATTATTCATATTTAATTTATATTTAATTGGTATTGAAATTTAATGTTTTTATTTTCATACTTCCACGCACACTCATCTATGGTTTTTGTTTGTGTTTGTCCCCACATATTTGATATTGATAGATAGTTCAGATAAATTAGCAGTACGTCGCAACAATAATTAGAAAGGAAAGTAATTTTGTCATGCCTCGCAATTGAATTAAAAACTAAGAAAGATGCTTCGCTCTTAAAACTTTGTATAGGGAAGATTGATTGTAGTGCGAAGCATAAATGAAAGAGCGAAGGACAAATTTACGTGCCCATGTGAACACAGTATTTTATGATTGTACACACACACAATCGCAAAACTCGTAATGAAGACTGATGACAACACGATGACTGATGATGACATAACAGCAATGGAAAAATGGTACCCCCGTTGCTTTTTAACTGCAGCATGTAAATATGCGGGTGTCATACGAGCAAAATATGTGTTCATATTTGGATACAAAAAAAGAAAATGTTAAAAAAACCAAACAAAAGAAGATAATAAAAGTTACAATGCAACAGTCATATTTATATAAATTTTAAAAATCTTACACAACAACATCATAAACATGAGACCAAACAAAAGTTACTGATGAGTGCAATATAAAACATGCCTCCTTAAGGGGAAACATTTTTGGTAAAATACATAGACATCACAAAATATAATCGAACATTAAAAGAAAATCGCGCAATAGAAGATATATGCAATAGTGATATAAATAAGGTTTTGTTTGTGGATTCTCTGTGACGTCGCACAGTGGCTGAAAATCGTTTTTCATTGGCCAAAATTCTGTAACTTTTGAACCGATCAAAATATTGAAGTAATTCTTTTTTTAATGGATAGATATTTAATTCAGCTTGACTCAGTTTTAATTACATTGAAATTGATTGAGTACTTCTTAAGGACTTCTAGGTCAAAGTTGAACTTTTGATTTTTTTTTAACTTTTGGAGTGAAATATGGGTTTATTTTTTTTATTTGCATATTAAAAAATTTTATATTTTGATCTTAATAATAATTATAATTATTTTTTGTGATAATAGAATTTTTTTAATGTTACACTCAAAAAAATTTTTTACACTGAAAAAAATTTTTTACACTCAAAAAAATTTTTACACTCAAAAAAAATTTTAAAATTAACTGGAAACAAGGTTTAAATCCACTCCTGTTCTTTCAGATGCTGTTTCTGGATCTGAAAAGAATCTTCGTGCGGTATTGCCATCATTTGTATTGCCTGACCCTTGTTTTGGCTGATCTATAATCAATCCAATTTTGCGATATTCATCTTGAACATGTTTCTTTTTTGAACTTCTTAACTCTTTGTTGGTTTTATTGTTTCTTATGGATCCTGAAGACCCGAAATATAAATCATAATTGATTTTTAGTATATGTTCCATAAGTCGTATTCTTGCATGTAGTGGTGATAATCTAAATTCATATGCATCGGTATTATCTAATGATTTTGTCGGAACTTGGTTTAATTGGGTTTATGCTGCTTGGCATATAATGCAGCTGGATGCAGCCTTCGTGTTAGTCAAAGCCTGACCTACATTTCCATTTATCATTGTAAGGACTAATTGGTAGCTTACTTCAATTTGCTGCCCATCTAACTGTAATTGTAATGGCTAATGGTAGTGTTGCAATTTGGGCCTTGATATCACTAATTTCTTTGTTAATGGCATCACGAGTTTCTTCTTTGAATTCAAATTTGATTGGCCTGCAGTATTTCGTAGAAGATGGTGTCTCATTTTTCCAAATATCCATTGTTTGCATTGTACTAGTCGAAGGCTCTGAATCTTCCAAAATCTTTTTCAATCGCAATGGTACAATTGATACCATGAACATATCCGAGTCCGAAATATTTTCACATACAACTTGTTTGTATTGGTTATGTCCCGAAGAACCATCACATCCCCACTTGCAAAAAAGAATTAGCTTTGTGTTTCCATATTTCTTTAACGCATTTCCTGGTATTGATTGTAGCAAGCGTTCGGCTGTGTGATCAAGTAGAGATTGTAGTTGTACCTCTGCCGAAATTGGTGTGTTTGGTTAGTATCCTTTGATGGAAAACAGTCCATTTTAGTAGCAGTTATGTGATGATATGCTGGATAGATATTTGAGCCATTTCAATCGCACGCAATCTGAGCTTAATATATTGCTGTTTTGTTAATTTCAAATCCAGAAATAAGGCCAATGCCTCCTCATTTTTGTACTATATTGCATCCCTCGGAGTTGCTATACTTTCAAGAATTCGTTTTGTTCTCACTGGACTAGCTTTAATAACTTTTTCAATGATATCCACTTTTGTTAATTGGTTCTGTGATCGTAATTGATCTTTTATATTTGTACAACCAATTGCATCGTTAATATCTTTAAGTTTCCACCTCTTAGATCTATCGCTGCAGTTGTCCAATGATTTGCGTGGTCTTCCAACCTTATCTTGCTTTGCTGTTTCTGCAGTGACAGTAAGTTGGCCTTCTAACCACTTTTCACTTTTTATATAAAACTTTTGTTTACTGAAGCTAACTTCTTTGTAGCGTTTTTTTAGTACTTTTACAAAATTAGATAATTGCTCTTGTATTTCGGTGCTACACGAATGTAAGCTTAATTTTATTTTAACGTAAGTAAGAACATCTTCCTGGTTTTTATTTCTAAAATACTGTTCGGCCAGTTCTTTATAACCGAAGCTCTCCATATTTTTCTGAATATTTTTATTTGAGTCTGTTATGATTTATCACTTGCAAATATACGTACGTACACGTAAAGGATTAACTTATTGTGTAATCCCTTATTGAATCCGTAGTTTTATAAATTTTTAGATACATGTTATTCACACATTGATCTTCAATTTCATAGCAGGTAGTATTTAATTGAACAAAACTGCACGTGTTATCCAGACCTTAATATCAGGTAAAACTAATTAGTATCTCGCCAATATGGGGTTCTTTTTATCTTTAGTTGTTTAATGTCGCGATTATTATTATAAAATTGTTTATGACTTTGGCTGACCCTAACAGTTATATTAGAAAGAAATCATATGTTTACTGTAGAACCTATTGTGATATTTTTATTACTGATTTTTTGCTGATCAAAACAAAGGCATAAAACCCTTTCGCAGGTATTATATTTAATTATTTTAGTTTTAGGTAGTCTAAAGTAAAAAACATAAACCTTTAGGCAAAAAAGTGAAAATTTAATACACCATTGTATACGAGTAATTATAGGGCTGTTTATATTAGAGTAATTTGAATTTTTTTAGAGTAATTTCATTAAAATTAAAAAAGTGTTCTACCGGCGGGTCGTGGCGGGTGCAAAAGTATACATAGGGTTAAAGAAGACACCTTTGCCTTTCTTCGGGTGGTATACGTTTCTTGTTCCCTTTTGTTCCCTAGAAGTTCTATTCCACTAAAATTTAAATTTCCGAAAAATATAGTAGTTTCATAAATATTTCATAACACGTCTAATATTAAACGCTAGAGCGGTAACCACTTACAACAACTAAAGACTACAATCCTACCAATATTATAAAAAAGACTGCAGGCCATTATCGATGATAGCTTGCGAGTAGTGACCATTTATTTTTGACAAAAAACTGATAAAAAACACCTTTTACTGAAATAACAAAAAACAGTTGAGTTTGACAGCATGCCACGCCCACAATTATCAATAGTTTAACCTAATTTTTTGGCTACCTTAATATGGATATATTAGCTCCAAAATGGCGTAAAAATTTTAAAAATCGGTGACAAAAAAAAATTTGACTTTTGGCCAATGAAAAACGATTTTCAGCCACTGTGCGTCGTCGGCAACAGCAGTGATGATCTCATTCGAATGAGCGATACGAGATCTGCCACTTCTTGCTACATCTATTGTGGATCCAGTCTGCACGAGTCGCTCAGTTAAATGCTTAATTGTTCGAACACATGGAACTCGCGTTAAAACAACAGACTGAAAATTTGCTAAATAATCAGGAACAATATTCCATATTCATGGACCAGTACTCAGGAGATGAGCCTATTTTTGCAGTGTATTGTACTGGTACTAGGAAAAAAGGATAAGATATAGAGGATAGATGGAGTAGTGTTTGTGGACATTCGATTTGAACTTCTCTACGTTGGATATAGCAAGAAAGACATCAGTAGGGAGTTCGTTCCACACACGAGCCGTTCGATCAAGAACGAATTGTTTCTATAATGCGTAGTTCGATTAGCTGATATATCCACCGCAAATGGATGCGCTCTTAATGAAGAACGTATTGTTCGCAAATAAGAACGGGTCTCGGTAACATATTCCTTTACTTCATTAGAACACAAAACAGGATAACACTTCCCACGTTGCGACGATGCTCCCGTGAGCGAATAGTGTTGGCTACACTATTGTCACCAATGAAGCAGCGTCCCATACATGAAAGTTGTATTCCTTTTTCGGTCGGATGTAGGTAGCATAAATGATAAGGATATTATAAGGAGTGAAAAATCTCTTACAGCGTCCTAAAAAACTAAAGTCCTTGATAGATAGTTCAGATAAATTAGCAATATGAATGCTTCTTTAACGATATGAAAAATATGATCAGTCCATCAAACATCACACTGAATTTTTATGCCAAGAATATAAAGAGTTTGCACGCATGCACGGTCATAGGTTTATGCGTCATCATACAGCACTGCATCTGACGAGCATTAAAATCAACTCGATTCGTATAACTCCATTCAGAGAGTATTACAAGTTCTTGATTGAGCGTATAATTCATATTTTGCCTCATCGCCCTAAACACCAAAGGACTTGGCCTACGGTCAAGCTGTCATCTGCAAAAAAGTAGACAGGGTTGTACCTTTTACATAAAAAATCCTTGGGAAAAATAAGAAAAATGGTAAGAGAGAGAGGTGTGTATCAGTCCATCCTGCCGACTAATTCTCTATATATCTAAACCATTAATGTCAAAGCAAGTTGACATTGGAGTCGAATTCGGGTAAATGAACTCCATTTAAAGAAATAGTCACTTAATTGAAAACGAAACTTTAAGTTGTATTTGATTAATTGCAAAACATTTTGATTCCCTTAAATTTTAGAAGAATTATAATTTCTTTTATTTTTAGCAAAAATTTAGATGATTCTCCATTACAATTGCCAAGAATAAAACAAAAAATTTAATTTCATTTTGTTTTGTTTGCATTTCAATTTATTCAGACATTCATTCTTGGTATCAGTTTCTATTTCATTCGATTTCATAAATTCTTATTGGTAAATATGTAAAATTCATGTGTATGTGGACAGACAAACATCGTTTATAGTTCGTGGTATTTCCTTTGGGCGACAAATTGTTATGTTTTGTTGGTTGTGGCAAAAATATGTTTGCAAATATACATTCACAAATGTAAATGAAGTTCTTCCAATTACACCAACGTATGGATTGTATTCGCAATTTTTAAACAATGTTATTCTTAATTTTATTGCCATAAAAATTCTGTTAACTTTTTACGTATAAGAAAACTCCTGGTATATATAAAAGTTCCTGGTCTTAAAATTTTTTCGGAAAATATTTTTAGAAAAATTTTCATTCCCTCTTGTGGGAAAATTGGTTAGAAACGATTAAAAAATGTGTTACGTGAATTTGTATAAAAACTTATTAGAAAATTGTCTGAGTCCTGCTAATATCCAAGGATTTCAACTTTCACTGATTCGCAAGCTTTTTCCAATAAAAAATTGGAGTTTTTAAATAAAATTTCCCAAGTGAATGACATGGTGGTGCGAAAATTTCAAACTTGCTCCAACTCAGAATTCCTTTTGCATTATATAAAAAAGTCTGGACTTGAAATTGAAAGATTACAAGCTTTATGTGAAGAATATATATATATATATATATATATATATATATATATATATATATATATATATATATATATATATATATATATATATATATATATACGTATACATATATATGATTTAATGAAACTTAAGTTTGGATATCTAAAAAAAAATTCAAAGAGTAGTTCAATGAAGCAACTTTTTAAGATTAGATTTTTCTAGAATTTGTCTTTTTAATAAATCACTGTAAAACAATAAGATTCTTAAGATCCTGATAAAGGGGACCGAAAAAATATACACGTGTAACTTCTCTTTTTAAAGCTCATTTAAAAGTAAATTTAGGTTCTCCCTTTTGCAAGTTGTTGCAGATAATCATCATAAAAAATCTTGTAACTCTTGCATTTTGATTGAAAATATTCAGCAATTTTGTGTGACACACAAGGAGGAACATTTGCACGAAATATTTTTGTTCTCTAGCACTTCGAGATATGGGTCGTTTTTCCTTCTTCTTAAGCAGAAATATGGCGGTTTAAAATGTCCTAAAAATATATTTTATTATGAAATTCTACTACAAGTCTTTTAATACACCAATGTTAAATAAATGTTCAATTTGAGCGCCAGAAATGTCCTCAGGTATAAATTTTGCACTTATTCTTATTCAGTGCTTAAATTTCTAATGAAATTGTATGCTGGGA
This sequence comes from Germaria angustata, assembly GCA_963681545.1. Classification (NCBI taxonomy): domain Eukaryota; kingdom Metazoa; phylum Arthropoda; class Insecta; order Diptera; family Tachinidae; genus Germaria; species Germaria angustata. Next base: position 30,552,193 of record OY812999.1, on the reverse strand, counting down.
AATTAGCAGTAGGTTGTATTGTTTCCAAAAACATATATCAAGTAAGTGCTATACTTCAACCTACATATCCTCAGATAATTTGTAACTTTGTGTAGTTCAGGTGGTGTTGTAAAGGAGCACTCATCATTCATAGCAAAGGATACAGTTGTCTATGTGGTCATAATATAACAGATAGACTCTCATAGTAACAACAAATTCTTGTAGACCACTCAAAATGTAAAGCCTTGTAAATAAAATAAATACGTTCAGCCTGGCTACCAGTGCCACGAGCTGGTCAACATGCAGTGCACATTATCGAAGTCCTACTCAACATTTGAATATTGTGATAATGAGTGCAGTGATTAATTAGGAAGAAAAGCAGCTCACAAAACCGAGTCTGTCTAATAATGAATCATAAATTTTAAGTATGAATTTGAAAATTATTTATCTACTTCAACCTGGCGTTGATATTACGGATATTTGTAAGCTCCAAGGCATTTCTTTGTGACACCTTTAAATTTCCTGCTAGATTTGCTAATTGCAACAATAACTGAAATGAATATCGAATCGAGTCCCCGAGGAATGGCAAATACCTATCGATTCATCGTAGAAAGTATGAGATGCACTCCTTTAAGGTGGCCTTACATTGTACCACAAGTATTTAGATCTGTGAAAAATCTATGTATGATTAGTAAAATAGTACAGCGTAAGTATATCAGTAGAATAGAAAAATAAGGCAAGCGGTTGGGAAATGTTTATTTTCTAAACCATTTCAGACAATGATTGGCTTCCATCACATCAGAGCAGCATTTTCATGGTATTTATATTGAAGGTGGTGGAAATTCTACAAAATAATTACAAAAGCAACATATATATCATCTTAGCTTGCTTAGCACAAGTCAAAAAAATTATATGTTGTTTTTGTAAATGTTGTAGAAGTGCTACACCATCACACTTTGATTCTATTTCACACGAATAGTGTTTTTTCTTAAATACGGAGAGAATTTTGTTTTGTTTTATTCTACAAAATCTTATTACTTTTAATAGCTTGCAAATCCACCTTTACTACGATAGTTCCACCAATCCTTTAATGCTTATGGTAAATTTTTTCACGGGTTCCATCAAAAAATAGTTAAATATTGATAACTTTGGCCACGATAAAGAAAGCCTATTCAAAAAGCTTTCACCAATTGAGCTGCCACATGAAATTGTGTACAATATTCCAGGAAAAATCATTTTTCTAGTCCTTATACTATTTGATTATAAAGAGTCGAATTTGTTTAATCATTTTTAATTCATATTTTAAACTCAAGGTCTTTCTTATTGAGCTTTACTTATCGCTATTTGCATAAAACATACAAATGTCCTGAAAATGGAATACTCAAATATCCATGAGTAAAACCAAATGAGAAAGACCTTAAGCTTAAGGAATAATTCAAAATTGATCAATTTAAATAAAATAATTAATACATTAGAATATACTCGTACTCATATATGTGTTGACTTGTCTAGAACTAAACGAAATTTTAAAAATTATCAACAAAAAATTATGAATTTGTAAACGATAGTAAAAAATTATTCTGTGATATACGTCTCTGAATAATTAAATAAAGACTTAATACCACGGACTATATACACAAAATAAGCAAACTGGGAAAATTTCAATGCGGCAGACCTTCGCATTATGTTGCATCCCCGTTCTACGCACATACATACACTCACTGTGATACAGTTCTACAAGAACAGGAACTTCCTGAGGATTACGATGTTTTATTTACATACAAACATTCGTATTCTTTATATCGGTAACATTTTTTAATTTTGCTTTGAATATTTAATGAAAAGAAAAAGAAGTTTTCATAAGTGTCCCTCCCATTTCCTGTTCAAGGTTTTATATTTTCCATAACTTTAATGCAAAACGCATATAATTGCTTACGATTTCATTTATGCACCTATTAATTTTAATTTGAAATTTAAATATTCATCGATTTATATTTTAAATTATTAAATTAAATAAATAGATCAAATGCCATTTAATAATAAATAGGAAATAAAAAGAACTTAGTTTAAATGCAAGATTTCCAATCAGGACGTATCATGAAAACGATGACATTGTCATTCACTTATGTCAAGTTTAAAAAATATTTTTTTGTAACAGAATTCAACAATTGCTTTAAATATAGGTCATCAATACTTCCACACACAAAAAAAGCTTAAAATATTATAAATAAAACAATTGCTACTCTGTTCTACGGTAAAAAAAAACTTCTAAAGCACCGTGTTTGGATTTCTGTGAAAACCGAAATTGATAACAGGAAGGAAAGAAAGGCTACGGAGTGTGTGGTGGAGGAGAAAAAAACATATTAACCTCTTTATTGAATGTGTAATTTAGTACACCATCCCTAATATGCTTATGCCACACAAGGACACTGAGGTATATTAAAGCCTTCGTAGTTGGGACAAAGTGTGGTTGCCAATTTTGTTTCAAAAAACTTCATACTCGTACATTGATTTGGCTGCCCAATTTATTTTAAAGTTATTAAAGTTCTTCAAATCGGGCTATGGCTACCAATGTTCACAACATTTCGGCTATGATTTACCATCTTACAATTGTTCATCCAAGGTTGTGAATATTGTCTTACGCTTGAATTAGCACTACAACCTTTTTATAATTGGCCAGTATAATTTGACCCAAACATAAAAAATATAATGTTTTTGTAATAAATGTGAAAATGTTGGATTAAGAAATGAAATGATACGATATTTGTTAGTTTCAGCATATACGAGTATATGTATATCAAAAAAAAAATAAAATTATTACACCTCAAGATGATTTCTGAAGCCATTTTTTTCGTTTTTGGTATTCTTGTCTCCTGCAGATGACTGCAGATGACGGAACTGTACTTCAATAATACAAGGTGATAGATATTAGATTTTATAATATCGCTAAGCTAAGCTTGATAAGTACTATGGGAATTTGGAACCATCAATTGCAATTGTATAAAAGTGGTTTGCTGAATTTCGTTATGGGCGGGCGACACAATTGAAAACGTTCACGATATGGTGTGGGGCGATCGGTGGTGGAAAAATCCGAGAAATTGTGGATGCCATACGAACATCACATGGCTAAAAGGTTTAAGTTTTAAATGATCAGTTGGGCATGAGAAAGCTTTCTACAAGATGGGTGCCGCGTTTACTCCCAATCGACCACAAATCCAATCGTGACAACTTGTATAACAACGCGTGACAACTTCACAAGGGTGTTTGGCGTTGCTCTATCGCAATATGTACAAGTTTTTGTACCAATTGGTAGCCGTGGATGAAATGTAGAATCAGCACAATACACCAGGGACCAAACAGTACTCACAACAGGGGATTTACCGGGGTAAATCAGCGCCAAGAAAGGCAGAGGTGGGCTTGACATGGCGACCGTTTTTTTTTTTTTTGGAATGCACGCTGTATAATCCACATCGACTAGCTTCAAAAGAGTGAAACAATCTATTGCGAATATAATTTCAACTTAATGAGTCGATTTAATGATTGCATTAGAGCAAAAAAAAAAATATCCATTCCACCAGGATAATGCATGGGGGCATAAATGTGCAATTTTCATGGCAGAAGCCCCGAGTATTACTTCTTACTTCACAACTCAAAAAAATAGCGAAGAAAGGTTTGACTCCCACGATTTAATCATCACACACACAAATGCTTATTTGGATGACCTCGATATATCTTATTTTTTGGAAGGAATAAAAAAATTGGACCAACGTTGCACAAAGTGTATAGGGAAAAAATGAGAATATGTTGAAAAGTAAAAGGGGTTTTATATCCAAAAGCCTGAGTTTCCTTCAAAAAGTCGGGGACTTATTGAGCCACCCTCATTTTAGATATTTGATAAGGGTGGAGTCTAATAAAAGAAATTTTCTTAGATTTATTCGTCGTAAAAAAATTGCTCGAAATATTGTTAAGGACAGAATAAAATTTCAGATTGATACAAAATCATTAATGGGAAAAACAATTTAATCAAAAAACAAAATTAGGTCAAATAATATTCCATTAGTTCAGTCCTTATCGTATCGTCCATCTTTGACTATGAGTTAATCAAAATCAAATGAAAAAAATAAATATGTTTTTTCCGTAAATTTATATAATGAAAAAAAGAGGTCATTAATTTCATATGCTTCAAATAATTTATTTGGTTTTATTAAATAAATTGGCTCATTATTATTTTTGTTGTAATGTTGTTTTAATTTTATTCGACTATTCTTCGAATATTCTTTTCTAAACTGTCAGAGGAAATCATAATCCTCAATGAATTATCCTCAACGAATTGATTTTCTACCGCACACAAGATGATCAATTGCAATGCGCAAAAGGCTCCAAAGGAATTTATAAATCTGTTGCTGTTAAGTCTGGTGAATTGGACAGCCAGTTTGAATCTCCGAAATGGTAGATCACCAGGACTAGAATTTGGTATCTTATAACACCCATATTCGCCCGAGCTTTTTGAGTGGTTGATTCATCCAAAAATCAAAGAGGTCCAATGCAGCAACTTGAACAAAAATAACTTGTTTAACATCTGTCTGTAACGCTTGCCATGTAAGGTTATAATGGCGCCATCGGCGTTATCAAAAGTCACATTGAAGGGATGAAATTGTTCTTCATGCATTTCATGTGGAGTCATGTTGTCTGCCAAAAAAAATTGTAAAACTAAACAGAATTGACCGTGCACCTTCACAATTAAGTTGACTTTCGTTACAATTAAGTTTCCTTTTTCTTTTTTAAATGCATGTTTTCACACTATCACGTTTGATAGTAAACAAGACTTTATTTATAAATAAAATTATTTATAATAAAATTGTTATTTTTAGGCCGACGACATCATTGGACCAAATAAGGCTTGGTTGACATGTAGTTTCATTAACACGGTGCCACATGCCACACGGCACATGATGCCATGAACCTATTTATAGGCGAAGCAACTATTATCACGTTTTGCGGCATTTCATTGGCCGCCAAGATCATGCAATTTGACCCCACTAGGGTGAAGAGTCAATCGCTCTACAGAAACCCCAGGGCAACAGATTGGATAAAATACTCGCAGGATCTGCAGTCCAGGATCACTGGAAACACATTTTCCATTACATCACCTGAGGAACTGGATGCATCAGTCGAGAGACTAACTGATGCAATCATATCCTCATTTCAAGACAACTGTCCTGTCAGGATAAAATCCTCCACGAAGAGGGTACCTTGGTGGAACAGAAATCTTGGGAAACTGCGAAGAAAGGCAAGACTGGAATTCAACAGAGCCAAACAAACTGGAAATTGGGAAGAGTACAGAGAGGCCCTAACCACTTACAACAAGGAGCTAAGGAAGTCCAAGAGAAAATCATGGAAACTTTTCTGTGAAGATCTTAAGGACGTCCCGGCCACAGCCAGGCTGCACAAAGCACTTTCGAAGGGGGGCACGAACCCGATAAGCACACTGAAGGGGCCAGACGGCACCTATACAGATACTTTCAAAGGGACACTAGAGCTTCTACTTAGAACTCACTTTCCTGATTGCAGGTTTGGAGCTTCGGACGCTGAAACTCCAGCGGCATGGCCGCATGCTCAGCGAAGGGCGACGAACCAGGTCATCAGGAAAATAGTGACCTTTGAGAGGATAAAATGGGCTGTAAATTCTTTCAGACCTTACAAATCACCGGGGCCGGATGGTATCTTTCCGGCCCTGTTGTCAAGAGGTGGTACCATCCTCTATCGGAAGATGGTTAACATATTTCGATCAAGTTTAACAATAGGACATGTCCCAAGGACTTGGAGAGCGGTAGGGGTTATATTCATACCCAAGGGTGGAAACAGACCCCCAGAATCTCCCAAGTCCTACAGACCAATTAGTCTATCATCTTTTATGTTGAAGACGATTGAAAAACTATTGGACCAATACCTCAGGACGGAGGTACTTTCCATGAGACCTCTGCATAGGCTCCAATTTGCCTACCAGAAGGGCAAATCAACTACCACGGCACTGCACAATATTGTTCGGGATATTGAAAAGGCCATGGAATCGAAGGAAATAGCCCTGTGTGCATTCATGGACATTGAGGGTGCCTTCGACAATGCGAACTTCCACGCAATGGAAACAGCACTCACTACTAGAGGAGCTGATCCTGTGATAGTACGATGGGTCAGCTGCATGCTGAACCAAAGGTCGATTAGGGCCTCACTTGGATCCACGGATCTCACAGTCACCGCGGTTAAGGGATGCCCACAGGGCGGAGTATTATCTCCCCTTCTATGGTCTGTATTAGTGGATGACCTGATCGGGCTACTTAACCGGAGGGGACACAGAACCATCGGCTATGCGGACGATATCTCCGTAATAATCAGGGGGAACCATGCAGGGACGATTACGGACCAAATGCAAGACGCCCTAGACAAGATGCATGAATGGTGCACTTCGGAAGGGCTATCTGTTAACCCAGCGAAGACGATCATTGTACCATTTACCAGGAAAAGGGTGATTAATTTACCCAGTCTCTGGATGGGTGGCATCGAGATAGTTCCCAAGGAGAGGGTAAAATATCTGGGTCTCATCTTGGATATGAAACTCACTTGGGAACCGCACCTCGAGTCAGTACTGGGAAAGGCCACGAGGAGCCTTTGGACAGCGAGGCAACTACTTGGCAGATCCTGGGGTCTGAGCCCCAAAATGACCTTCTGGATATATATCCAGATGGTGAGACCAACCATACTGTACGGGGCTCTGGTATGGTGGAGGAAGACTGAGCAACGGACAACTATATCGAGACTGTGCAGGTTACAAAGACTTGCATGCCTATGCGTCACAGGGGCCATGAAAACAACCCCAACGTTGGGTATGGAAGCTCTTCTGAACCTTGCACCGCTCCATCTGGCTATACAAGAGGAGGCAGCTATAAGGGCAATCTCTATCTACGGAAAAGAGAACCTTAGGGCGGGAAACCTAACTGATCATCTGGCTATCCTCAGGGGAATCGGGGACATACTTGATATGTCTCAGGCGGGCGACCATATGGACCCGGTATACTGTTTCGACAGGAAATACAGGGTCCTCTTCCCCACAAGAGAAGAATGGTGCGCAAACCCAGGATGGCTAAGAGATGGATCGCAAATGTGGTACACGGACGGCTCAAAAACGCTCCAAGGAGTTGGGGCGGGAATAGTGGGGCCTAGAGCACACAGGTCTATAACATTGAGCAAGGATACGACAATTTTCCAAGCGGAACTTTACGCGATACTGGAAACTGTGGAGATCCTATCCGAGAGAGGACACAGGGGAATACGGGTTAAGATATTCTCGGACAGCCAATCGGTTCTTAAGGCCCTGAGAGGCTGTACGTACATGTCCAGATTATTACTGGAATGTCAAAACAGGCTCAATGACCTGGCGACTCATAATCAGATTACTCTGATATGGGTACCAGGGCATCAGGGGCATGCCGGGAATGAGATGGCGGACATCTGTGCGAGAAGAGGGGCTGAGGGGAACTTCATTGGACCCACCCCTTCTTTTGGTTTCAACAAAAGTCTCCTTAAAGGGGAGATTTCGAAATGGACATCGTCCAGGATTGCACAACATTGGAATGACATCAATGGATTATGTCACTCCAAGAAATTCCTACGCTTTGACGCTGGGAGGGCGGATCTGGCTCTAAGACTGGACAGAAAAAGCCTACGGACGCTGGTAGGGGCGCTCACAGGCCATTACACCTGCAAAGCCCACCTATACAGAATGGGCTTATCTGACACGGACATCTGCAGATTTTGCGGTGAAGATGAGGAGTCGATGGAACACTTGATAACAAATTGTGGGGCATTGTGCCACAGGAGACACAGGACTCTACATGCATATACGCTGAGTGAAGAGGATCTGCTAATGCTCCCACTGAAGGAGCTGATCCTATTTGCGAACGTATTAAACTGTTAAGGACAGGGGAAGCACAATAGATCAGCAATGGTCGCAGTGCAAAAGGCTATCCTGGGCCAAACCCCATTTCATTACTTACTTACTTACTACCCCACTAGACGATGTTTGGTTGCGCTCTGTGAGATTTTTCGTGAATTTTTTCCGCATTAAAATAATTTACATCATTTACTTGAATTTCGAGAATAAATTATCAATTGAATTTAAAAAAATATACTTAATTTTAACACTTTCAGAATTCAGAGAAAATTAATTTGTTTTGTTAATTTTCAACTGATCAATTTAAATCTAGTTCGAATTCAATACAGAATAGGACAACTGACTATCGCCAACGAAATCATTGCATACATAAATAGTAAGTTTCATTAAAAGTAATCCATTCAATCAGTTTTATAATTTCTTAATAATTAATATCCCATCATTATTCCTTGTAACTTTTCGTTTTCTAATATTTATGTGCTATAAATTTGTATTCGCTGCCGCCGAATATAAATAAATCGGTGTGGCAAGTCACACCACCATTTTTAACTATTTCTGTACATTTTTTAACATTTTTTTTAAATAATTATTTCAATTATAATTGATTCCAACTTTTCCTTGAACCTTGAATAATTTAATGACTTAATAAAAATATATTTCAACTTTAATTCTAAGCCAACAGCTTTATGCTAAAAACAGGCAAATATATTTAAACTTAAATACACTTTTAATAAAGCGAATGCATTTAAAATTCGTTCATCAAATATTTTTTGCTTTATTTCATGAAACCTAATTGAGTTGCATTTTTTTAATAACATAAAAAATTGAATTACCTTTTAACTTTGTTTAAATATTTGCGTTTGTAGTTGACAATAAAATTATGCTTTATGCAGAATTATCGAACCCTAAGAGCCATATTATACTAGAAGTCAAAACATAAAATTCGTAGAGATGTTTGGGTAACAGCCATATTCTTTGGTTCGCGGTATCTCTGGCCTTAGTAACCAAATTGACTTAAGAAGAAGGACTTCTACAGCTCTGAGTAAAAGAGAAGAGATGTGATTGAAGCTGAAAGACTAAATTTTCTATCGCTGCAGTGTGTTGGCTGGACTATAAGAAATAAATACTTACCATAAGACTCAAACTATAAATACTTGTTGTTGCGTTAGAAAATATTGAAGATATAAAAGCAGTTTCGAAATCCTAATGCTGTAAGCGCAGCAGCAACGAACGACGAATCAGTGTGATCTGTGTGACTCTTTTCTTTTATATTTTTAAATAAACTAGTAAAATAAAGGTAGTTTTTTCTGTAAGAACTGATTTATTTTATTTATAGCCCGTTAATCAAACAATTTCTAAATCCTCCCTTAAGAACATTTTTTATTTTGTTTATAGCATATTTATTAAAGAATCTCCAATTCCAATAATACGAGTTCTGTTCAGCAGAAAAAGTGAAGTTTAATTTTTCTCAAAAATATCTTGTCCCCTTCAAAGTATTCCATCTTACATATAACACACTTGTGCAAGCGTTTTTTCCAATCCTCAAAACAGTTCTGATATTAACTTTTTAATATGGCCTGGAGCTCTCACAGCAATTCTGTGTTCATTTCTTCAATCGTCGCAAAACGCCGTCCTTTCATGAGTCTCTTTAATTTTTAGAATAGGAAAAAGTTGCAGGTGCCAAATCTGGTAAATACGGTGGCTGAGGCATAAAAACGACATTCTTTTCGAAATTCCTAACGTTTTTTTCGTATTGCTTCTCGTAAGCGGTGCATAACTTAAACATAATACTCCTTGCCAAACGTACAACCATCTGGCAAGAACTCATGATATACCATGACATTTGATCGAATTTGGCGTGCTTTTCTTGGTCTTGGCTCTCCTTGGGTCTTAAATGGGGACGACTGTACTTATAACCATATACCCATGATTCGTTACCAGTTATGACCCTCTTAAGCAAATCTAAATCGTCGGTAACGTACATAATTCAATATTTCTGAGCGATTCTCTTGCGACGGTTTTTTGCTCAAAATTCAGCAATTTTGGAACGAGTTTCGTTGCCACACGCTTCACACCCAAAATTTGCAACAAAAAAACATAGTGACTAAACGATTCTCCATAACAATTTTCCCCACTTTCTCAACATTTTCATCGGTTTTTGATGTGATGGAACTTCCAGGATGGGCGTCGTCTTTGAAAGTTTATAAATATTTTCCGACTCAGAGTACAATATGTCACTCTCAACATTTCAAGTGCTTTTGATCACTTACTCCCATTTTTTACGCAATGTTATGCAAATTTGATGCATTTTTTCCACAGCCGATCAAGCAAATCACGTCTAACTGTTGTGCTTCTTAGAAACAAACTCAATTAAGGACATGCTTGTATGTTCGAGACAATTGTGCCAACATAAAAAATCGCTAATCGAAAGCACGTAGTCCGAGAAATTTCAAAATTCACCTTTTCTATTGAACAGACCTCGTATATTATAACTAATGTACTTTGTTATTACTTTGTCTCTCCAAATTAATGTTTTCTAAATATATTGTTACAAAACATTTCTACTACGTGTGAGCAAAAATTGATTTTCGTGTAACTATTAATGGAAATTGATATTATTTGTCTATAATTTATGTCATAATTTATTAATGAGTTGATAATCAGGGAGGTAAGGAGGAGTGAATGCTTGTTTAATAAAACATTTAAAGAGGAGGAAAAAGGAAACAAAGATTGAGAAGGCGAATATGGTCAGGTTATGCACAAAACGTTGTTGAGAGTCCGTGAAATTAATAAATGAGCTGCCAAACTTTGTTTCAGTATTAGAAAATAATTTTTTTAGGGTAAGACTATGAAATTACTTCTAGTTCTTATGCTCTTAAATATGCCGAATAGAGGCTACTAAAGCACTACAATTTTTCTAATAAAGCTTATACCCACCACTTACATGTTTATTAAAGAAGTACTTAAGAAGTACTTAAGAAGCACTAAGCTTCTTGATAAATGTTTTTAAAATTATTTGTACTATTTTATAAGTAACTTCAAAATGGGAAGACACTAAACGCGTTTTCACGTTTGTATTCGATATAATCTGATATATGAATGCCGGATATCTCTAAGCGGAATAGCTAGACATTCAAACTGAAAGCTAGTCTGATCATAAGGCCACAGTTGGGTGACAGGAATCGTTGCAGCGGACCTACTAGTCAGAGCGTATCATATCCTACATCTGCTGTAAGGAGCTGACTTGGCAGAAATATTATGGGCTGGCAGTTTGGTCCTACAGGATCTCAAGGCTGACCTGACTTCAAAAGCATTCGTATTGGACATTTCTTGCATTAGCTGCCCAAACTCTTAGCATTTCTAACTGGGAACTGCTAATATAGAAGTTGACACCAGAAGATTAAAGGTCCCTTACAACAAATTTTGTAGGAGCTGGCAAAAGGAGGAAGATAAGAAAGTCATACATATCCTCTGTTATTGCCCTGCTATTTTAAAAAAGTTGGTAACGTGAATGAGCAACCCGCTGCTTGCAAATCTTGCAGATATATCGGGTTGTGATATCAGAAAGACAATGTCTTTTATCCAAGCAATAATGTTATTTAATACCGTATGGAACATCAGAATTTAGGGTGGAGGATTGAAGTACTTCCCCTACTTTGCACCTCTTAAAAGAACTAGCCAGGACCAAAGTATAGGCGAGTTCTTGTCTTGAGATCCACGAGCGGCTTTAATAATATGAATTATTATAGTACATCATATTTTAACGAAGCGGTACTTCAAAAACCACTAATGTGTTAATCAATTTAACTGTCAGACACTGACCTTCGTAGACTAGTAGGTAGTGTACAGAACTCTGGCAGTTTGTGTCTAATAATTAAAAGGGAGCGCACAACAAGCCTTCACTGGCTTATGTGTATGTCGTATGACATGGGCTATCACACCCCTCCAATCAACCTAACCTAACCTAACCTAACTGTCAGACGATTTTCAGAAAAATCGTCCATTTTCAGTTGTACACATTTATTTTAAGATGCAATGTTGCAATTTTGGCACGTTTTACATCCCAGAACTCACAACAAAAATTTCAGTTGTAAGGAAAAATAATATTATACTATGTCCGCGCAGTATTTTCTGGGAAGTATGCCTTAGTACGGTCATGCCCACATAAAAATATATCAGGTATACCGGCATGAAGCGAGCGCTTTTTATGAAAATAAAACACTAATTTTTAATAAGAAAGTGAAAACATTTTATTCAAAGTATTAGCCAATGCTGGCTATACATTTTTTCCATCTTTCAGGCAATATGTGGATTCCACGCCAATAAAAATGATCGTATCCTCGAAGGACTCGGCCAATGCGTGTCCCATCGACGAAAAAAAAATAGTAATTAGAAGGAGCCAAGTCTGCTGATTACTGTAGGTAGGGCAGCAAATCACAGGCTAACGCTTTAATTATATCCTGAAGCGGTTTTGCTTTGTGTGCAGGTACATCGTCATGTTGCAAAATCACCTTGCCGTGTCTTGTGGCCCATTCTGGTCGTTTTTCGATCATTGCATGATTCAAATTGATACCTTGTTGTCAGTAGTGATCTGTATTATTGGTTTTACCAGGTCTTAGGAGCTCGTGGTATGCCATACGTTTCTGGTCCCACGGGAAACACAGCATTGTCTTACTGTTGAATCGATCTGGTTTTGCAGCCGAAGTAGATGGTTGTCTCGGATTAAATCATGATTTATCCGGTTCTAATTCTTCATATAAGTCCATTGCTCAGTGTTACTAATAATTCGATGAAATCGTGTCTTTGAATCCAAATTTCACAAGTGGTTTTTCGCTTTTCTATCTGTCTGTCATTTAACTCATGTGGCACCGATTTTCCAAACTTTTGGATCTTTCCCATAGCTTTTAAACGGCCAGCATTTGTTTTTGGTGCAACATTTAACATTTCTGCCATTTGTTACTGCCTGAAAGTGTTATTGTCATCCAATATTGTTTGCAATTCGACGTCTTCAAACTTTTTTCGTCGCCTTCCACGTTCTTCATTTCTCACATTTCTTGCATGTTGCTTCTGATAGGACATGATCACCATATGCCACGACAAGCATTCGATGGGACTCTACAGCACTTTTCCTCAAATGAAAACAAAAAATTGGTGCTTTCCGCAAATCACCATTTTATGGAACAACATTTGCCATCTTTAACACGATGAATAAATATGATGTTGTTTGTTCACTGATTTGATGTAAAACTGAATATGTTTGACAGATGTGATTTCCAACACAAAAATTAAGGCTCGTTCGCAATACAAGTTCCCTATGGCGATATTTGTATCATGACGCTCACTTCATACCAGTACACCTGGTAAATATTTGATTGAATCATTTTTATCTTGCTGGGAATTACGTACTCACTTCTCTTGGCAAAGGAGGACATAACTACCCGTATCGACAAATAACACCAACAACTATGGGTGATGGTGTCCTGGCGGAAACTAAAAATTTTCATATTTGAAATATTAAGAAGTCTTACTCTTAGTTCATGTAAATTTGAATGTAGTATTAATAATTCTGTTTAAAAATATGATGCAAGAAATGCCAAAAAAACATACTGATGACACAATCAAAGCGGTAGCAATTCCTCCTTTCAATTACTACTCCTTGCAAATTTCGAAAAGAAAAGAAAAGAAAAGAAAAGTATGATTTTCATTTTAATATGAAACAATAATGGAAGCTTTATTTGTCTTACAAATTTTATTCAAATTTATTTTCATTCAAAACAGAGAAACATGCAAAATAAAAATTAACACTTGGTTAACAAAGAACAAACAAAGCAGTGAATGTTTTTCAATTTACCTTTTCAAAGGAAAAACTAATGAAAAACCTTAAGAAATGAAAATTGTTGTGGTTTTTTTTTAATTTCTTAATAAAGGGTATAGATATACAAAAGAGAACAATACCACAATAATAGAGCAAAATTATTCGTTTTCTATTATTTTTGCTTCTAAATAGTACGAAGAACGTTAGAAAATAATAAAGATGCCTGCGTTTTTTTCTCAACACCTCTTGGTGCACATTAATAACTTACAAAAAGAGCATTCCCAACACATGCCTGCAATTCAGGCGGCATTTTAATTATGATTATGATGACAATGATGTTGTTTCCCAGAGTGACATGAACAAATACTTATTGTCTTCTTAAACACGTTTCCCACAAAGCCATGGGCTGTATTTTTCTTTTCATTTTACAAGTATGTATATCTTCTATTTCGCCTCGGAAAAGCATAAGAGCAATCATTGCAACAAGAAATGGTAACACCTCTCGATGGAGTTTTATTTCCATTTCGTTTTCACTTCCTTAATCCTAGCTTCCATTTATTGTGTTTTGTGAAATGTAAACTCCTTAGGGCTTCGCAGATGTAAAGTAACTTATTTAAAAATAAATTAGATTTCCTCCAATTCCTTTTTCTATCCTTCTAATTAGCGGTAAAATATGAGCATCTGGCATTATTAACTTAATAGGCATTTTTCCGTCAGGCCTCTTTAGAAAAAAAATACGCTTTTTATTTAATTAGGGATAATAAATCTGAACAAAATACTATAAATGGCAAATGAACAACAAGACAGGAAAGGCAAATGTATTGCTCCCGATTTTTTTTCAAATACTTCTTGCGTAAAGGTTAAAATATAAAAAAACAAGTCATTGATTTGTGGCAACAAATCCAAAGTGTTTGTTAATAAACTGTTGTCCACGAAAGCATTAGGAAAACAGATTTATCAGTTGCTGTTGACATCGATGTTGAATTTAACACACATGGAATTATTTATTGACTAATTCAGTGGTATTTCTCTCAAAAATACTTCATTGAATCTAATTTTCGCTAATGGCGATTTTGGTTGCACAACAATCACGTCAATATTAAAAACAGGCAATGAATAATTTTGAAGTCAAAGCGAACTAAGAAATTATTAATTTAATTAGAAGTTTCTTGCAATAACTTATAAGCGACCATATTTACGTTTAAATAAGAGGCAAAACAGAATTTTTGGGCTCCAATTAGTCTTCGATTCAGTCTATTTGGGAAAGGGGAAGGAACCATTACAAAAAAAAAAAAAAAAATATATATATATATATATATATATATATATATATATATATATATATATATATATATATATATATATATATATATATATATAATTAATGCTGTTGTGTAAACACAATGTTGTCGTTTGGGCTCTAATCAAAAAATTTTCATATCGATAATAAGCGTGAATGGAAAACAAATATTTACACTAGCGGAACTCTTCATTTACAAAATATCGTACCCTTTAGAGATGTAGTGATTTTATTCAAGTTAATCAGGCCAATACGATTTTTTTTAAATAAATATGCCTTGTTTTATTACATATTTTGCCCGACTTTTTGTCGCCCAGTGAAAAGCAAATGGAAGTTGTTCTTTATTGCTTCAAATGTATACGCTAGTGTATTTTTCAATTTCTTAGAAAGTTAAGTCAAGCCCAAGCTCGAGTCCAAATTCATTTGATAAAACTATCAATAGAAAACTTAAATTGTGCAGATAAAAATTTAATATGTTAGTGATGACATTTTGCATACGTTACAAAATATAATATGGTTTGAGATGAATATCATTTGAAGTACTTTCAAAGAATTATTGTTTCATCAGATCTTAAACATAACCTTAAATCCAGTGAAAAGGATCCAAAAAAGAGATTATGTTGCAATGACAAGACAAGTCTTCACTATTTCCGGATCATTAGTGGTAGTTCCTATGGACCTTTTTCAAAGTTCTATTTTTATTAAAGGATTTTATATTCATTTTCTAAATCGCACTCTCAACACATTATTTATATACCCAAGTCATGGACTTGATTTTAACAGCATAAGAGTCTTGGATATGAAAAGTAATGAGAGTAAGCGGTTCCTAACAGAAAGTCTACAGGGAACATAGCGTAACGATAAATAAAGAGGAAGATAAAACTTAAGCATCTAATAAAGAGTTGTAATAAAGAAGAGTCAACATTAATATTTTTATAAAATTATTATTTAAGATATTTATTCCAACTAATCGTTTAAACAATTAGTGTTTGAAAAATTTATTGTTCGTTAAGGCTTCAACCGATCATATGCCAACATTTCATTGGTCGCTAAACCGAATTGTCAGTGAACTTTAAGCAGTTCATATGTTTCTGATATTTTTCATTTTAATTTTTGCGCAATGATTTTACAAGCATAGTTGAATTAAGCTTAATTTTGTTTTCAGTTCCAAAATTTTATTTTACAAATCAAAACCAAATAACACATTTTTGAAATTGCAGCACAATTTTCGTTGCAATAACACATTGAAAAAAAAAATATAAATCATTCTTAAGAAAGTACTCCCTAGGAAATTAAGCTTGACAAGCATTCATAAAAATTATAAATTACTTCCACTGATCTGTGAAACTCGAATTAAAAATGTTTTTTTTTTAACTTATTTATTTAAATCTACGTAGAGACTTTATTTTCTCCAATCAATAATAATACACAAGTATAATAATGTAATATTATTTTCACGTAACATATTACTAATTTTTACATGATATTATTAAAAAAATGTGTACTCCTTTCACATGTAAAGGATTATATCCAGCTATAATAAGCCAATCCTTAGAAAAGAGAAATATTCTTTACAAAAGAAAAAAAAAAAACATTAAAAGTGTACTTTTCTCAAAAAATAATGAAGATGGTTTCCAAGTGGGTGAATTTGAATCATAAAACAGATTATCCTGCCCTGAGAAGCTTTCCCAATCTCATTAAAATGCATTAAATCTTAGAAAGTAACAAGAAAAAATATGTAAGATGGCATAAATAATCATCAGAAATTTCTTACTCACCAAAAATTCATATAAATTGCAAATAAATATAGTAAATTACACTACTACTCGTATTCTATTTCCTTAAATGAATCGAGTAAATAGTATCCATATTGACAAGTGGTAAAATTAAAAAGAACGCTAATGGAATCATGTAACAAAGCAAAAATTTTGTGAAGCATCGTAAAGCTTTCTTTCATTTCCTAAGAAAGCTTTTAAGTTAAACCATTGCAAAGATTTTTATTCAAACTCCAATATTTAAACAATAAAAAACATTCCTCCCTCAACTTTCAACATCTTTGAATGCAACTAAACAAATATTTGCGTGTACAAAAACACTTCAACTATCCGTCGTAGTTGTTGTTGTTGTTGTTGTGAATGATGTTTATTTATTGCTGACATTGTTGTCACTCTGGAACAATAAAACCACCCAACTAAACGATGACAAGAGAAAAGATCTCATGACAATGGCTGCACCGCAGCACCTCGAAAAATAATGGAGGAGTAGAAAAAGTACAGAAATAATTGAAAGAAAGGTGTAATTTACAGCACTTATCGTAAGAAGATAGAAATATTAACAACGACAAAAAACTAAAATGGTATGAACATGAACCCCAACCGTTGAAGAAAGTTCTTGTGAATATAAATTGCTCAGCATCTTTCAGTGAAAAAATGCACTTGGCAGGACACTGCAAAGACCATATTGCATGTTGCAACTTGGGTAAGAAGAAGTGGATGAGGTGGCAGCCTTAGCAGTAAATAATTAAAATAAAACCAACAACAGAAGATAAGTTATAAGTTAAACAAAAGCTTGAGATATTACAAAAATGTTTATTAAAAGACAAGACTAAAGAAAGGATAAGATAATACGAGGGCAGATCAATAATTTCGTGACTTTTTGAATATACCGCCTATTAATTGAAAGGGTAAGACTGCTTCTTTTAAGAGGCATCTGTCAGTTGACTTTTGAATAAGCTGCGTCATTTAGTTTGAGTTCAAATGCCATTGATAGGAGACTTCTACGCAATTATAGCAGAAAATAGAAAAAAATAATAATTTCGTGGTCTAGTTTCGCATAACTTTTTGCAAAAAATACCCTGTCTCAAACCAAGGCTAAGCTTGATAAATACTGTGGGAATTTGCAATCATTAACATCAATGGTAAGAAAATTGTTGATTGAATTTCTGGGCGCCCAGTTGAGATCTACACCCAAAACAATTGAAAATGTTTACGATATGGAGTAGGCCGATCAGAGATTGAAAGTACGAGAGATTGTAATAGCCATAGGCATATCACGTAAAAAAGGGCTTATATTTTTGAATGATCACTTTCGTATTAGAATGTTTTCCACAAAATGGGTGCCTCATTTGCCCACAATCAATCACAAACGTAATCGTATAACAAATTCAGAGGAGTATTAGTAGCTGTTCCACCATAACATGGACGAGTTCTTGTGCCATTTCGTAATCGTGGACCAAACGTGCATCCAACACAACACCCCGTAAGCCCGTCAAATAACTTTGTTTTCTTTTCTCTTTTCTCTTTAATTGAGTATTTAAAAAAATTACAAAGCAAAAGTTTGTGATATGAACCCGTGTTTTTTATATATGAACTACAGGTACATTGTACATATATTTGAACAAAATTTTTTTAAAGTTTTAGTTCTATGAAGTTCACTGTTCTTTATAAATATTAAATTCTTGCTCGCTTTATTCTGTTATTGTCGTTTGCTATACCAAGATAATCATTAAGGTTCCCCACTAAAATTTAGTGTGAAAATAAAGAAAGTTGCATGCAACAATTGTCATGGCATAATTCACAGTGTGAATCCACTCAATGCAATTCATCAAAAAATTTGAAATGTTCATATATTCTATGAATTCAATCCCTATTCTATGAATTTCAATAATAAGTATTTAAAAAAATTTAAACAGAAAATTTTATCGAATGTTTCACAAACTTTTGCTTAAAATAAATACCTTCTGAACACTATTATTTACATTTGGCGGTATTATTTCTAATTCTTTCGTTTTCCAACATCGAAAACAATATTTTCAATTATCAGGACAACAAGGAACATCTAACGATTTCAGGAATTTTTACATTCAAGTTATTACTCAAAATAATTTTGATGATGAAATGAGTTTTCGTCGTCCATCATCAAATTTGGGTTCGACTATGTGCCACCTTCGCAATTCCTTTTCTAACCAACGGGATGTGGCCATTTGAGCGACATCATTTTTTCCAATTATTTCTGTAAGTTTTACTCTTTCAAATAAATTTTTTATAAAAAAAACTCTTTTTTTATTTATAACATAATGGCAGTCGGTTGAAATTATGATATTACTCTTGTGCCACCTCGCAGAAAAGGATATGGCTCTATAATAAATTAATTCCAAATAAATGACATGGAAATAAAAAAGGCTAGTAATTTAATGTTGTGACCAAGGAGTAGGTTGGAATACAAAAAATATTCTTATTTTGGTATTTAACTTTAGAGTTTAAGACAAAGCAATGCATTTTATGAAAGAAAAGTTATATATCAAGTGTCTATAATAATTTATCTTCACTTAATTGGAAGATATCTTCATTTTCATGATAAAAGAAGATATTTGACTCTTTTTGGCAAAGAAACTAGTTTTATATTAAACAAGGATTGACTGTTTACCATTAGGAATACACTTTACATCTCTGAGGTGTAAAAATTTCCCTGCAATCGCATTTTATTTTTCCTTATGTGAAACTAATTTTTCCACTTTTTGATTGAAGAATAATGATGATTCATATGGGTTTAAGATCTCTTTTTTATATAAAAAGCATTATCAAATCGAATTTCACAGCTTTGTATGATTAATTCATTACTGTATTAAGAATTTTGTCAATTTAATTTCCAAGGAATTGGAAAAAATGCACTAATGAATTCTTGGAAGCAATGAAAATGTCATTCTCTTTTATTTTGTCATAACTTTTAATTTTTACTAAGACGTAACCTTTACTGCTTATGGTACTCGAACATTTAAATTGTTGCAGTATAATATGTAACCATTACTCGGATATCTTATACGTTCAAAGTTATCAATAAATTTAACATTATATAAATACGAACTGTGGGCACGACCATAAAATTTTAATTTCAATCGAGATTTTTTAAACAAAATTTCCATCATTCCATATGCATCCTGCATCACACTTTTATAAGCTCACGAAAAAAAGTCGAGAGAAATGTTAAAAAAAGTGGTACAATATTTAATACATACTGTAATTTTACAGAGAAATCAATAGTGCGAGAGCCTGTCGGTAAGGCTGGTATGATTTCAAATTCTAAGAACTACTATCTGGTGTCCTTCACTGAATTGTTATAAGGAATCTCCTGCTGTGCTCGCTTAATTAAATTAAATAATCTATAATTGGACTTTTTGTAATTCGTTAAGGAAATGTTGTTCAATAAGTTACATAATACCCTTACAGAAATCCTGAGAAATTTTATACTATTGAATATTTATTAATTTTATTTTAACCCTTTAGTGTATTCAGTTCCTTAATAAATTTTTTTTTTGGTTATTTATCTGTTCATTGAAATATCTAGTATTAAATTATTCACTTTTTTGGTGTCTCTTAACACAAAATAATGAAACTGAAAACTGCAATATTTAGTTTGAAAAAAAGTTAAACGAAAGTATAACAACGTCCCTTAATCCTTTAATAGTCATGATGTAATTATCTTTATATACAGAGTTTCTGTTTAAATGTTAGACATTTTTAATTGAAATAAAAGAACTGAGCTACAATTTTCTTATGAAAAAATCACTGCATACCAATTAAGTGAGAAATGCAAAATTCTCATACGAATGTGGAATGGAAAAAAAGAACGTAGTCAGTAGCCAGAAGCAGCAACGAGAAAAAAAGGATAATTTTTGGAAAACTTTTTCAACTTTCTTCTATTATATGCTGTGCTGCTAAATGGCATGACCCAAAACGACCTAAATATCATTTAAAAATGAAGAAAGTAGAAAAAATTCCTATGAAAAAAGAAGCATTTAAGGATGAGGAAGAGAATACAAAAAAACGGAAAGAGGAAATACACATAAAATTTATGAAATATTCATAACATATAATGAGTGACACTAGTGCGAGCGAGTGTCAACTTAAGGTTTATTTTCACCGACAAAATACCGGAAAAATAGACATTTTACGAAAAGGGTGCGTTGCATCCTTATGCAAAATGTGTGTAAACACATACAAACGAGTCCCTGCAAAAACTTACCACCAGATGCAACACACACTTATTGCCCGTACTCTTGTCAGCAGGTATGAAATGGCAGACCTGTTCATAGTTTATGTAAACTTGAGTTGAAGAAATATACTGCAAGCCAAGAAAAAAAATTAAATAATCTGACAGTTGAAAATTGTGGCGACAGGGCAAGACAGGTGAAATATGTCGCGTAAACAATGAGTGTAGAAAAACGGAAAGACGCTAATTAAAATGTAATAATACACATTTCCATTCGTTTATATATATGTGTGTATGGTATATACATAAATATATGTGTATATATGTGTTTCCGTCTGCTGTGTGTGTGCGGTTGAATGTATGAACTATTGTTATAATGAAATTAAGAAAATGACAGGAAAAAGAAATGAGTCCAGAAATAAAAAAAATTATAAACATTCTTAAACTCATTCTTATTTTGATTCTTAAATAATTTCTTATGAAATTCATATCACTTGCACCCTACACTAGTATACAAATAACTGCTGATAGAATTAGTAATTCTACCAAGGATATTTACGAGGAGAATTCAATGAGCCCAAAAAATAAAAAGCATAGAATTTGTTTAGAAACAGCTGTTGTAACATTTTTAATAGCTGGCCTCGTGATGGAGAACATTTCGAATAAATTTTAAAAATAAAGATTGTTAAATAAGAATTTATTTTTCTTGCTTAAAAAATGGCACCCAAAGGGCGACATGTTGTTTATATGATGAATGAAAAATACGAGTATATTCATGTCGATTATAAATTGGTTTTTTTTTGGTGTTTGCACCACACACTTTAAATCTACTATGCTACCGGTCTCACTTGTCTTAAAAGCCTAATATTGTCATTAGATATAAAATACAATATTGTGAAAACAACCGCCGTGGCTTTGTTAGATTTTGTAGCTTTGATAATATTATCACATATATTAGCTTTGAGAGCCGCTGTGGAATGTGGCTTATTCGCATAGTCTTATGAGGTAAGGTAACCTCATAAGGTAAAGTCTAACGGGATCAAATCGCACGATCTCGGTTTCCAGTTCACATCGGAAACAGACCCTTTGGCTAAACAAGGGGTATACAAATTGAGCTGTTCATATATTTACAACATAAAGTATGACGAGTAAATGTATTTGAAAACATGGAAATATACAAACAGAAACAATTAAATGAAAGAATAATGAACGAACCGATAAGTACAGCAATAGACATGACATTTGAACCATTAAAACTTTTTTAAACGAAGAAAGACAGCAGAACAACTGGAGCAACAGAACACAGTTAAAACAAGACAGGAAGCCGGAAGTGAACCATTGCAGATCACTATGCGAGAAACATCAGGCAACTAAGCGCTCACGCAATGAAATAGGAAACACAAAATAGGAATGAAGAGAAAGGGATGGTGAAGAGACTGAGAGGCACAAGCACGAACAATTATCAGAGAGCAACACCAAGTAGATCGGAAGATATACAAGGACACATGAGAGGACATACAGATTGGAAGGAATTATATAAGAACAACGAACAACCGGAAAAGCATTTAGTAAAAAAGAAAAGGAATGCCGAAGGTGGCATACAGTCGAAACCGGTCGATATACAAACCAAATTTGAAGTGGGATGGCGAAAAATCATTTCAGCTTAATCTACGGAAGATTACCATATCGGCAAATCGCTCGTACAGAATATACAATGTTGCATAAGCTGTGTGGCACATATCACCGTTCTGTTTAAACCACATATCGTTGGCATCTATACAATCCAATTTACCCAAACGAAGTTAGTAATAATCAACCTATAACATTGGCCGTTGACGGTGATGGCTTGGCAAAGGTAGATTTCACCAGTATGAAATCCATATCAAACAGCGACTTTTTCGTAACGCATTGGACGCTCTTGAATCTCATGGGGTTTGGTATTACCTCGAATACAATAATTTTATTTGTTGAAGTATCCATTCATTAAAAAAATGAATTATTGATAAAATAATTAAACATTTGCAAGTGTTGTTGAGCTTTGTATAGGCTAAATAAATGACAGTTAAGATGGAACTTAAATAATATGGCCGCTATCATCCTCTAATGGAAGATCCATATATAATTCCAAAAAGGCAAAAAATTGCAGTTTTATATAGAATTGAAATTTTATTCTGTTTGGTTGTGCATTCGATCACTGACTTAAATTTAGGCCTTTGGGGTTTATTGGACTAATATAATAGAACTATCGTGTCATTAGATCCTAAGTCCTAAGAATCTAACTGTTGGTAGTAAGATATCTCGGAACCCAACCACAGGCTTTAAAAACAAATTTCTTCTCATAATCTTAATTTCAGCCACATCCACTATATGATAAGTCCTGGAAATACTGGCTCCCGTGGCACCAGATAGCTTTGTGGTAAACCCTGATCTCAGAACCCTTAAAAGTTCATGAGAAAAATTGTTAACAGCTCATTCTAGGATGAGTAAGCGAAGTCAAGTTTACCTTAAATTCTTAATATATGCGTGCCCATTGCCCAGTTCTTTCAGGAATTGAATAGCATGTAACACACAAGTTTAAAGAGGCTATCACCAAATGGAAAGGATTGGAAATCTGAATAGCGCATAAGTACATCTCAGAAGGCACTTCGTCAAGCTACAAAAACAAGTAGTAAATCCGTGAAATCCGGGGCAATAGTTGCAAATACGAGTATAATGGAATTAGCAAATTTGCATATTTTTTGTCAAAAATGCATTTCAGTCAACAGCGAGCGCTACTGATTCCGTCCTTAATTAGAATATATGAACTGGGATAATCTCTGAATTTATTAGAATTTTGCATCTAATTTTTAAAAAGATAATTGTATTTGGACCTCTAAAACTATAGAAATGATAGTAGCGGCCGTTACCTCCCACCAGATTTTTTTGAATGGCCAGAATTGTTTCAATTGATGGCACAATATGAAAAATACCATAAAAATATATAATTGCATTAATGAGAAAGGACAAAAATGACAATAAGATAATTCTTTACACTTTTTGTAACTTTCATATGCCTTGCATTCTAAGATAAACAAATAGAAACACACTCATGTATGATAAAAATGTTGGTATTCATTTGTGTCTATGAAAAGATGTGACGAATTCGCTAAATCCCATTTACGAGAAGCATTATAATTTTTTATTATTCACTGGCCAAAAGTAAAAGCGTTAATTTTGTAAAGACAAATTCTCATTAAGGTATATTTTCATTAAAGTACTCTTTGTAGTCTTCAGTCACCATTTCCCAAGGTTTCCACTGTAAAAGTCTTCCAAGATGTAAGGAGTCCTGCAGCCATTTTTGCCATTAAAAGATGTTTCACTATTTTCATTGTTTCAATTTCGAATGTTTTAATTTTCTTCTTTTTCAAAACAATGTAACACTTGAGTCCCCTTGCATAAACGTAAGTGTTGCACTGCAAATTATGTTGCAACACAACTTCCTCTTTTATATTTTCAGTCATACACTTTGTTGCATTTTCTTGTTTGCTTTTTTCTTTAACTTTTCTAAAAAACTTTGACGTCAACAAATAAGTTCTTTCTTTTGTACTTAGAAAGAAAGTTCTTTAGAGCTTCTCAGCTGAAACGACTTTCTCACTCAAATACACACACACACTAATACTCACACCCTCACTCGCTCGCACACCTACACACATACTCCTACAGACAGCTGTTTAAACGCTTAGTTTTTCAACATGGAAATAAGTTTTGCTGCTTCATGGACACATGATAGTTTATATAAACTTTAAGGATTATATTTAATAGAAAGTGATTTGCAATATATATTTGAAATATCGGAATTTCAGCTTAAAGTTCGGTAACTTAGGATTTGGATTTTATTGTTATATAATTTTTTTATACTATTAAATAGAAATTAATTGCAACGAAGATGTTGAACCATTGTAGTGATAGAAAGCTGGCGGAAGTTAGGCCTCCAAGGATTAACTAATGCAAAATCTTAGTATTAATTTATTAAATTAACACAAATTACTCTCATATAAAATCAAATATTTTAGCCTTAACTTAGATTTAAGATCACATTTTTTATATGTATCACTATTTATATCCAATATAAATTTGACTAAAAACAAGTATTTAAATCTCAATTTTTAAACGATCAGTTATTTAAGTCCTACAAGTTCCAGGCGAAAATATCAGTTTATACAGCTTCTTCACATCTTTGTTGTTTGGCATAAAGCAAGAATGGTTTTCACTTTTTGACGTGGGATGACGGAAAATCGTTCCAAATTCAAACAAACCCCGTCGGAAGAATATCACAAATATCACAAAAATGGTTTTCACATCTAACAGCACTAGACTTCTTCCTATGGAATTTTTAAAATCACGCGCTTGCCTCAGCAAACTACGAATCTCATAACTCGGGAAAGCTGGTGTTGAAAAAGTAATCGCCAATTTGGATCCAGATGTCTTCCGAGCAACAATTCGAAATGCCGTAAAATGAACGCAATTATGCATCAACTTGGGAGGTGGCCTCTTAACTGGTACATTTTTTTCGTATTATTGTTGAAACTTCAAGTAAAATTTGTTTTTATGAAACTAAAACTCTATTTTATTTATAACAAAAGACAGCCAGTTCAAATTATGATGAAAAAAATATATGGACTTTATTTGGCAACGGGCTAATTTGAAAATTTTAATACAGTATTTGTCGCATTTGTTCTTTACTATGAATTTGAATGAACAATTTTTATACTAAAAATATCGGCAATACCGATAAAGGGTCTGTAAGAACTACCATATCACCATTAATAGACTAACCAACGAACAACGCTTGCAAATCATTGGAATATATTGTTAAAATTCGTGCTGCGTGAAAAAAGTGTTTCGTTAATTACGTCCATTTCATTGCCATCCTAATCGACCCACCGAACAGGCTTTTGTAACCAAATTGTGCACCAGATTCACTATTCACCAAACCGTGCCGCTTTATCGGCCAGTGTCAATGAAGATTGCGATATGTCGATTCGTCAGCATTTGTCAACAGTTGGGCTTGTGCTATTCGACCACGTAAAGATCCCGATATGAAACCATATAAAATACAGCTGCAGAAAGAACTGAAGGTGGGTGACGTACCACAACGTGGTTTGTTTGCTGAATGGGTCTTAAGAAAGTTGGATGAAGATCCATTTTTCTATCGAAATATTGTCTTCAGCGACAAAGCTTATTTTTGTCTTAATGGAAATACCGAATTAGAAGTGAAGAACAGCCAAAGCCAGCTCGCTAGCTGCCAATGCACCCCAGGAAGATACAGTGTTTGGTGGTGGCGGCATCACTGTACGGGACTTCTTAAAGAACGATAAAAACCGCAACGTTACAGCCAATGGATCAAGGTACCATGAGATGATTACCCAGCTTTTCTTTGCCCGAAATGAAAGAATTGTACTTGGTTGATACGTGTTTTCAACAATACGATGCCATATACCACACGGCACACGATACGATGAACATATTGAGAGGCGAATTTGGTGAGCAATTAATCTCACGTTTTACGGCAGTCGCCAAGATGAGGCAATTTGATATCACTAGACTATTTTTCGTGTAGATACGTGAAGTCTCTCATATACGGTGACAACGTTACAGCTGTCATTGGTGAGATACCGGTCGAAATGCTGGAAAAAGTATGCCAAAATTGGAGCTCATGATAGGCGTAGCCGCGGGCAACGTATATATATATATATAATAATATTTAAAAAATAAAAGGCATACTTTCATTTATTGCCCTAAATCAATATTTTTTTTGAGTTTTGCAAATTGCCTGTAATTTTTTTTTTAAGTTCTCAAAACCCAAAAGTTTAAAAAATCACTAATTATTTAGGTTCATTTAAAACCACTAATTAATTGTAAATTTTTTATCCCTAAACTACAGAGTTACAGGTCCATTTTCATAAAAACATTCTATTTCGAAATTTTGTTTGTTATTTTAAATGACGTGAGGGGAATCAATTATAACGTTCACAATCACACAATATCAGATGATAAATTTCTTTGATTGACTTCCGTTCTTGTGTTCCCCAGTGAAGGTAACACCAAAGGGCATTTTGTTGAATTTGTGGTTGCTGCAGTTGTATTAAAACATTTGTTTCCATTCATCATACATTCATAAATTGTTGAGAAATATTTCATCAGCAAAAATCAAATCTACCGGATTTAAAAGCACACATCTTGTTGTGTACGTGCGTATAAGTGTCTGTGTACACAGGAAATGGGTACACAGCAATCAGAAGTACTTCTGGATTTGTAGATTTTATATATGTACATACATATGTGCATGTGCCGAATACAATGTTCATAGATATTTTTCTTATTGTTGAAAAACAAATTCATTTCATGTATTTTTCTGGCTTAAATGCTTGGCTTTCTGCTGTACCTTTACAAACATGAAAGCACACAAAATTAAAACGTAAATTTTGGTCAAAATAATTGTAAAAATATTTTTTCTACATATCTTTTGTTCTATGCATGCATGTGCGTGTATGGACATACATATTCTTTACCTTACTGTCAACAACAAATAACTTATTCCCAAACATTGACCCATCATACCCAACAACTACATGCAATTTATGGCACCTTTTTAGCTTTTTAATTTCTTTTTTACAAATGGGTGTACAAATTAAATGCTCAAATACTTTCATCTGCATTTAAAATGGGCCTTTAAGTAAAATTTAGGCTTTTGTGCTTATAAGCTTTCCCGCCATCTTCAGTACAAAGGAGATTATATGAATTATAATAATCTGAATACAAACAGGCTGGAGGACGAAAAATATCCAATACAAGGATAATAATGGCTTTCGATTGCTTAACAAAAGTTTTTATAATAGAGACATTCACTAAACAAAAAGCAATATATATACACAGGGTGACTTTTTAAGAACTTTTGGATTTGATTTAAAAAATATCACATAAAATCTAGAGAAATATATGAAATTTTCATTTGAGTCGATGTAACAATCTATATAATTAAATGTTTAAAGCGAATGCCCACGGCTACGCGTTAAACGGTGCATACGCTGGGTCCAATCTCGGCATACTCTCTCCAACATATCCTTCGGTATTTCACAAATGAATTCTTCAATATTGGCTTCCAGTGCGTCAACCGTTGACGTTAAATCGCACGATCTAGGCAGCCAATTGACCGGCCCCAAACGTGAAATAAACTGTTCACCAAATTCGCTTCTCAATTGGGCCATTGTTTCGCATGCTGTGTGGCATGTGGCATCGTCTTGCTGAAATCACATGTACCAGCCAAGTCCAGCTCTTTTATTTTGGGTAAAAAAAATTGTAATCATCACACGTTAGCGCATGCCATTCACAATAGCGTTCCTGCCTTCGTCGTCTTTGAAAAAGTACGGTCCAATGATACCATCGGGACATAATCCACGCAAAACAGTGCGTTTTTTGAGATGCAATGCGGCAATTTTGCTTGTTCACTTATCCATTCAGTCAGAAATGAGCTTCGTCGCTGGGCACAATTCTCCCATAAATAAGTGGACGATGCACTTTCTTAACCGAGATTGAATTTTGATAATAAAATTCAATAATCTGCCAGATTTGTTCATTTGTAAGTCGATTCATGGTTAAATATTCGACAAAACTGAACATCTTTAACAATAACATGTTACACGAAAACAGCTGAGCTGACAAAAAAATGTTGCCTAAAAAGAACGACAGCTGATTCAAAGCTTTTTTTCACATGACAGAGAGGGTTGAATGCTGTGTAAGAAAAACCAGTTCATATACGGTCGATAGTATTACGAGTGTAGGGACTTTCAGTGCAACAAACAGTGCCATATTAAACTTTATGCCCCCCAACATCCCTACTAACTTTCGTTAAAATAATTAATGTATTTTCGATAAAACTATTTTATATACATCTTAGCACTATGATTATTACAGTGGGTTGTTTTACTGTGGGAAATAAATCGCAAAATATGCAAATTGAGACTCCGTCATCTGGGATCTGGACATCTAAGACTTAAAAATTAATGTGTTAGCCACTTCACGATATTCACTGTTTAGAAACATTTAGCTTTTAGTATAAACTTACATACATACATTCATTTAAATCCATATATTAAATAAGTAAGAGAGTATATAATTTACCTCCCTTCTAAATGTTGCAGTATGTTCTTGCATCATATTAGATATATCAAACACTTTCATGAAAAAGAAGATAAAGGTGCCAAGACCAGGATATAATACTATTAGCTAGTTTTTGACCTTTAGCTTGAAGAAAGTAAATAAAATGTATGGAATATATGTTTTCCTTAATGCAGACATTTTTCTTTTTTATAGAATATTTCGCATTAATACAAAACTTTACATTAATTCATTATGAAAACACGGATAATATTAATATGTGAACAAAAATCGTGCCCTTCTAGGTACGACTGTGGACACAAAGGTTAAAAGATTATAATCGTTAGTTAGTTTCCAACTGTATTTAGTTTTCATATTTTCATACTGGCACCCAAACATTGAAATTCGCTTACAACCATTACATCATTTATTTGATAGAATTGAGAAGTTTACCTTTATAAAATATAAATACGATTCTTAATCCCCAAGGATTTTATCGACTGCTGATAATGTCATTCCATTACTAAATACTTTCTAATATGAGCTCCAAAGAAGGAAAAATATTTTTTGCAGAGTTTATTAAAAAAAATAAAACTTTTATTTCATTTCTCAAACATCTGTCAAACTGTGTTTAATAAGAACTTCAGGTGCGTAAAAAGGAAAAAGAGTCGCAAACATTTTTACGCAAACCACACGTACTCATTTATGAGCATATCAGAAGGCTTCCAGCTGTGTAAATCTAAAATATGATATTTTCAAATATGTACATATCTATATACACATATGTGTATTGGAATTTTTTGCATTGCAAATATATGTATATTGACTTATTTCAGATCCAGCATTTACAGTTTGTCTAAAAAGTATTGACAAATTTAAACACGTTCACAATCGTATGTGGCGTAAAATAATTTGAATTGCGTGCCATTTCTGCTGACGGCTACAAATATCACTGTGCTTTAACACTTATGGTATAAATGTATAGAAAATGAATTGTTAACGAGTCATAGAGCGATACACACATTAAGGAAATGGAATTATTGCTACTGATTATTTGTCGAATTTTCAGTCTGGTTTTTTAACGGGGAGTATATTTCATCAT
Organism: Germaria angustata; assembly: GCA_963681545.1. NCBI lineage: Eukaryota > Metazoa > Arthropoda > Insecta > Diptera > Tachinidae > Germaria > Germaria angustata. Next base: position 30,521,925 of record OY812999.1, on the reverse strand, counting down.
TGTTTTCCTCGTTTTCCTGAATATAAATAAACAAACAAACTTAGCATTTTTGGTGCACAGACAAATCACATGAATTGCATAAGAGCCTCAAAGTGACCTGTTTTTTTGCGGAACATGCAGTGAAAAATTTATTGACCTTAATTTTTTTAGTCGTCAATGGCACCTTCATAACCGTAAATGGTGAGCGTTACAGGCAGCTGCTAAGAAAATTCTTTTTTGCCGCAAGTTTCTGCCTTGAGTCGCGATCATTGTTGGTTTCCACAGAACGGAGCAGCCGCTCACACAGCTCGGGCAACGACGGAAATTTTGAAGCAACGAATTTCAAGTCCAGTGCTCTCTCGTTTTGAAGATTTGAACTGGCCGCCCAGATTGCCAGATTTACCAGCACTTTCTTTGGGGCTTTTAAAATCTCGCAATTACCACAACAAACCATGAACTTACATTGTTCTTCGAACAAACACTGAAGAAGAAAAAGCCGATTCGGAGCCAATTATTTCGCGAGCAATAACTTGAGTTTCCGTAAAACGAGCTCAATTATGCATCATCTTGACGGGTGGACGTTTGAGAATTAGCGCTATAATTTTTTATAATTAATGTCATCCATTTTACACTTTCAAATAATATTTTTATAAAATCAGAGCTCCCTTTTTGCTTATAACAATATGGCAGCCAGTTCAAATTGTAACATTACCTTTGTGCACCCTTGTATATAACTTTAAAATTAAGAAAATTTCTAAATAATTTCAAAGATTCTCTTGTGGAAAGGAAATTTTTTATGAAAATTATAAAAATTTGTTGATGTACGTTTTTTTACAAATTGGCTACAAGGCTTAAATTATATATACGGGGCAAGAATTCGCTGTACCACATATTACTGTCGCTCCACCTACCACTAAGGGGAAATAAGTTATAATTTATTTTCCATCTCTCACTATGTGGCTTAATAAATATGGCACTTGTAGGTGGTAGTTTAACCACTTCGTCAAAAAAGTTGCAGATTTCCTTATATGTATATACCACAACAACCACAACACGTACCAAAACAGATCGAATGTGAGTTAAATTGATGAAAAGATAATTTTTTCAATCAATGTGGCAGGTAGTCAAATACATCGAGGCTTTGTTCTGGCTTAAAATGAGATGGCTGGATGTCAACAATATGTGGCATAAACATAAAAACTGAAAAAAGATATAAATATGGAATAAACTATTTTATTTTATGTACAGTATGTTGTAAAAGTATCAAAACAAGAGGCATAAGGAATGAAACATTTACACATTTATTTTATCAATTCATAAATCAGTTAATATTATGCATATGGATAAATCAGTTAATAATGTATGTAGTGATTTTACGATTTAGTGGATATATTGTTTAAAAATTCAAGATTTAACGAGAGATGACTTAAGTTTAAATAAAAATAAAATCGCTTGTGTAATAAGTGGCTTCTCTTTGATAAAAAAGAATATTCATATTTTGAAAAACTTACTAAACTGAATTGTCAAATGTAGGACCCAAATTTGAGTCTAATTAACCAAAGTTTTTAGTATAAAAACTTCCTTAAAGCGTACCTGCTCACATCGGTATCAGTGAGACGATCTTGAATCTATTTCTTATATGCAAACACCCAAATAAAACACAAAAATCAGATCAGAAGTGAAGATTGTGGCATTTAAAAATTGAATGACTTAGATTTTCTTTCAATGTTGCGGCAGAAAGATACAAATATAATGATTTTTTATGGTTTTCACTCCTCAAATACATTGAATTTATAGCAGCGCAACAAATTTTTTATGTCCGATATGAAACTATTATTATTTTTCTTCATATTTTTTCAATATAAACACACCAATTAGCAATTACTGTGCACTTAAGCCCATTATATACATTCATAACAGATGAAATAAACTTATAGATTTTAGGTGCAGTAGGGACTATACCCGATTTTTGACCCACTATTCGAAAAGTCGTAGATGTAATCTTATGTGTTTATCAGGTGTTAAAATTGATTCAATAGCTACTACAACGACACCTTCTTATGAAACAGATTTGTCAATTTTCCGAATTAATAATGGCAATTTATTAAATTGTATTTTTTAAAAACTTCTCTTTATTGTGAACTCGGTAAAATCATAGACGGAACGTTTTTATTCCAGCAATAACTTTTTTCTCAGATGTGATCTTCAATGACTCGCTAACAAATTGTGTTGTTATGAGAATATAATTTCTATTACTAATTAATTTGTGCTGGTAATCATTAGTTTTACAAGCCTTGACAATAATTTTCCTTCGCATTCCTTACATTTTAAATGGAAGACTGTCGTCATGAGACGATGTTTACCAACATTTTTATTCCTCGCTAGACGAAAGCTGGAAGTTCATAGATCTTCTTATTATTAAAAATTCTTATTACTTTTCAACTATTAATAATGGATATATTAAGCCACTGTACGATTTCAATGATAATGGATGCATGCATTTTCTATGCTAAAAATTAAGCTTTAAAATGCCTTAGTTTCTCAAATGGTAGAGAAGTTCATTTACACCACTTGATCTCTTTTATTTTCGGACCATTTGTTCCTTCCGCAAATAGAAAAAACCATAATGCAATTTGTTCCTATTATGTCCAATTACCGAACGTGAGAACTAATGCAGTTTAGGAGAGCCCAATGAGCCTTTAATCGGGAACTCAAAATTAGTACAACTTTGCGCAAGTTTTTAAATATTTCTTACCAAGGTTTTAATGCTTTTGGATGCACTAACAAGACTTTTCGGATAATTGTCATACAACCAAGAGCAGGATCCACAAAATCAACCAATTTAAAAAAGAATGGGTTTTTTTGTGTAAATGAAAATCAAAGCGTATTGATATTTTATCAGTTATTTTTCTCTACTTTATTTAAATGACACCAGAATATGTTCTGAAGAATATTTACGGGTCCGTTGTCCTGAGGTAAAATTCATTCTCGGTAAATCTAGTGAAAGTTATACTTGTTTTCACACACTTACTGCGTATGATTTCTAATTTTATTATTATGTGCAATAACTCACACGCTCTTGAACATAAATTAAGCACAGTGTATTGGCAAACAGGCTGTTCACAAAATGTCTGCATCTTTGTAAATCATTAGAACTATACGATTATTGTGAATGTAATGAGGTCAGTAAAGAATTTAAATTCCTTCGTGCAGTTTTAAACAGTTTAAATGCTAAAATCGATGCAACTAAATTTAACTGAAATTTAGAATTAACGCATTCCATACAATATAAAATTAAAGTAAGGAAATTGTGTTGTATGAAAGTAAGTTAAGCATTTAAGCATTGCATGTTTCTTAATAAAATTCTTGTTGCAGCTGCAATTGTAAGTGGCAATAAAGAACAAAACAAGAAACAAAAAAGCCCAACATTTACTCGTAGTACAAATGGTTTTACTTGCAAATAAATACTTATATACGAGTATTTATACTTATAGGAAGTGCATTGTATTACAAGGAAATAATAGTATTAATGTGCTCTTGTATTAAATAAATTTACAGGTACAAGTAAAAGCCCACAACACGACAAACACGAAATACCTGTTCAGTGTAAATTTGTATTTAATTTCAAATACCCAGTGCAAAAATAGAAGCTGTTCTTGAGGAATGATTTTTTTTTTGCTTCTGAAATATTCTCTGCTGCATTTTTGATTTGGTAGTATTTAGCTTAAATTTAAAAAAAATATTTATCTTATAAAATTTAAATAAATATTTGTTTAAATAAACAACATGTGTCTGTTAGCAAGTTTATATTTTTCATATTATTACTTAAAAAGAATTGTATTTTTTTTGCAAAAAAAGAAAATCTGCTCTTCTTAATACATAAAAGCTTAGATTTCAGTTAAAAAAGCATTGACACAGAAATTTTTGAGAGGGAGTAAGAAGACTAGACTAAAATCTTTGCATTTGAAAGACTTCATTGAAATCTCACTTTATTTATTCTCTTCTGGCCTTCATAGACTAGTAGGTAGTGTACTAGACTCGTAGTGCGAAGGTCGCAGGTTCGAATCCTGCCGCAGAACTCTGGCAGTTTGTGTTTGATAACTGAAAGGGAGCGCACAACAAGCCTTCACTGGCTTTAGTGTATGTCGAATGACATGGGCTATCACACCCCTCCAATCAACCTAACCTAAGTCTCTCACAAGTTCATTTACACTCACAGCTACTCCCCCTTTATATTACCTTAGTGACCTTGATGTTTTATACGCTGCAGTGTCTGGACTAGCAAGAGCGCAGACTCTGAAGTACGTTATGATAAAATATGCTAGCCATTTCCAGAAAGTGATATTTTCACGGATTCCAAAAATCCATTAGCGAATCATTTAATATTCGAGTAAGTCAAGTTGAAAATTATGTTTACGAATATGAAATACGAATTGAAAATACTTTAAAAATATTTATTCCCTTAAATACACATGAAAGGATTGTAACTTTTTAATCAATAAGTAATAAAATTTGAATTTTTACGACTTACAGACTAAATTTTATTCCCTGTGGGAATGTAATGTAAAATTTATGTAAAAATTATTTTAAAGTTATGCATTATAGAAAAAACATTAACGGCCTTATTCATAAAAAATATTGTGTGTTTATTAAAGGTTTATTTGACAAATATCCCATAGAAATTTGTCAAATAAGCCCTTAATAAACATACAATAATTTTTATGAATACCGCAGTAAAAGTTTACTTTTCTCAACATAATGAAGACAAACGGTGAATAGGAATCAAGGAGGAAAGTTTATTACTAAGAGAAACAATTGTTAAAATCACTGGAAATGATCGGAATTATCACTACTTCCGGATCCTAATCTCAGTGTTAGTACTCGTACTCTCATAATCGGGTTAGTATCTAGTCAAAAAAACTATCGTTAACAAATTTATTTGCATGATTATAAATTAAATGTGTAGCAGAATGATTTTAATACACCGAACAATATACTTTAAGATGAATATAAAAAGATTTCAAATGTACTGAACATGGCTTCAAAACCAATGAATAGGATCCAAAAAGAGAGAATGTAATGACATGTCTATGTTAAAATTAAAAAAGATGGGATTTTTCACCACTTTGCGTTCACATACAAATATTGTGGATCTAATTGATCTCTTGAAATTTCTTTTTACTAGATTTATATTGCTGCTCTAAATACATTGTTATACCTTTAGCTGTTGAATCTTAGTCAATTTGCAGTCACTTAAAAATAAACTTTAAATAACTCTAAACCAACGACTGTGTGGCCCATTGAGGTAACAATTGCAATGAACATGGTGATAATAAACCATGCTCAGTATGTATCAGTTATATTTTTCATCCTTGTATCATATGAGAATCAAAAGGCACTTATAAAGAGGTTGCACTTTATAGTTTGATTTGAGTCCAGCTGTGGTTCCGTGTTTTATTTAAATTCGAATATCACCAAGTGTTGATCGGTCTTGATATTTCTTCTCTTCTGCCATTTTTGAAATATCTCCATTGAATCTCATTTCAAGAGAGTAGAAAGTGATTACTATTTCCGTCTCAGGATATCATTTTCCCTATCAATGATTTTAGTTGAAGATTGTAACTGCACAAGATGGTTTGATGATTCTTTTCAGGTGGCGGTTTGTAATGTCTTTTATGTTTTAGAAGAAATTTTCAAATTTGTATATCGTTGCCTTACCTGTACATGTGTATTATGTATAAAACCTCATATACTTGTGACAAAAAAATCAAATACAGTATGAGAATATGATAAACTACAATGAAATATCAACATATGAACTGCTAAAGACCACAACAAACAAATTTGAAAAATCTGAATATTTTATGCATAAAATCCAAATAAACTTCGACACCAAGTATCTTAGGGCTACTATTCGCAATTACATGAAACCATATATTTCACATATTTAATGAACGAAAGTGTAAAAGCCTGCGTAGTCTTTGTTTGCTTTCTCGCTCCTAGTTCTGACACTAGTTATACTCCAGCCGCACCGGCATTAAAATTTTCCTAAAGGCTTATATATCTGGCAACATGCATACATACTTTAGATCTCCTTATTATTCTTCAGATCTTGCTGACACGAACCAGCTCAATAAAACATTCATTAAAATGGTCAAGGGAAAAAGGAAATTTATTTCTCTCCATTTCGGATTCTACTTTTGACAATAATTGAGTACGACATTTAAATTCAGTATGTCGAGATTTCTCTACATGAAAAATCCTCCGCTAAACACAGTCCATATCACAGGATGCTGGTACCTTTTTTAAAATCGATAATGTGCATCTATTACTTTGTTTTAATTTTTGGAAAAAAAATACATAACCAACGTGTCTCCCCAAGAAAAAACATTGAAGAATTATACGTGTCCTGAAGTTTTGCAGGTATAACAAAAGATTGCTTACAATGGTCATTTCAATTTAAACTCTAATATGTAAAGAAATATCTAGGGTAGTTACCCTTTGAGCCGGGAAGAAGAAAAAACTCTATGTAAATATATCGTTTTATGTAATAGTTTATAGCGTTTTTTTCAACTCTATGCGTATATTGCACAACTTTACCAAACTGATTACTGTCAACATTTGTGAACTATATTTCTTCTATTTAAATATCCTCGTTTAAAATTTTTATGCTTTTAATTGGTTTAAATGTATGTATGGACAAAACTTTAGGCAATTACATCTTCGATGATCTTTAATCAATATTAAATTTTAGTGTTGCCAAAAAAATAGATGACTTCAAAGAGGCCAGCAAATAGATAATCCTTTAAATGAAGATGTAAAAGCTCACAGAGCTTTACGCTTTCAATTTCTGCAGAACTTTCTTGCATATTACAAATTTTCGAACAAATTCGACAAAATGGAGATCTTGACTAAATTTTAAGCCAATCTCTCAAATATTAATTAAACACGATATCGATATCTCCTCCTAAAATGAGAAGGTCGGAAATAAGTTAAGGAAAATGGAATAAATTAAATAATTTTTAGTTATCATTTTAAATTATTTTTTAATCATAAGATCTTTCTTTTTTAATTTTATTTGTCCTAAATATCGAAAAATAAAATTTAAAAGGGAAACCCGCTTATAGCAAAAATACTCGGAGCCAAAATTTGGTGATGCTTCCCATCAAATTAGTCTACAGCAATTTGGAAAATACTCACGGTCTTCGAAAGGCTTTGAAATAATGAGCCTTCCTTCTATATTTATAAGCATTTTCACAAAATTATCGTTAAAGTACTCAGAAAGAGCTTTGTGATTCTCTTTAACTATCTTAACAACGGTCGCCTTGCCTAGAAAAAATAGGCGCATGAAAGCTGGGAAGCTGTCGACTGTAGCCAAGTAATGAAGCATTACTGTCAAGATCTCACCGACTGTTATTGCTTTTCTTTTGATGTGCAGCATTAAACTTTTAACTAGACACACACAATTAAACTTTCAACTACACACACATGTTTTGAACCAACTTGCATCAGCAAACTTATTTGAACAGGGTCCTTTCAAGGCGATCATATTAAACCCTAGTCTCATCCATCACTTTCTTAGTCCATTTTTCATTTTAAGTTTTTATAATTGAACAATTTTATGATTATAAATGTATGTTTATTAAAAATATGTATACAATTGCTGAAGTAAACCATGCGACAGCATTGCTCTGTGGCCATCATATAGGGATGGCATAATTTGTTCTCACATCGGCACAACGGAATTATATGCTCTCGAAAAATTTTGTGTAAATATTTCAAACATAACGCCAGAAAATGACAGCAAAAAAAAATTCAGAATGTGTACAAGACATTAGACTATGTTTATAACAAGACCATTAGCCCGAAAAAACTAAGCTGGCAACGTTGATTATTACACCCTGTGAATACATGCACACCCACGTTTGCTTGTGTGTGTGTGTGAACTTGTAAATATTTGCTAATTAATTTACTTCCTTCTCCTTGAAGCAGAATAATAAATCGTTTTCTCTTCACAACAAATGTCCTTCCGAATATGCGACACGGCTGGATACGTGAAAGTGTGTGCGCGTGAATATGTATTTATTGTTTTAATAATAAAATTAATAATAAAAATAAACATTATAAACCATCAAAAACTTAAACAGCAACTTCGCATTATACAATAAAATATTAACAAGTCATCACATGCTGACCAGTGATAACCTCAAGCTATCGCCGCTGAATAAATAAGGACTATTACCAGTATGAGAGATTGAACAAATAAACCAAAAATAATTTCAACAGCAACAAACATGACAACGGCAACCAAAATTTTAAACAGAGTGTGACAATCTATATTTAAGTTGCAGTTGCTTGTGGGCAGATCGTACAATAGACACAGTATGTCTGGTTTATTAAAATTATATAAATTTTATTTCATGTTCTTCCTCACAGTTAAATTGATGAAGTTTAGGATTTAATTGTGGAAAATTTTTAACTATTTGATATACTGTTCAGAGTGACATCTAGGACATATAGATTTTTTTTTAATAATATTTCCTTCGTCAAGAAAAGTAAGAAATATTTGTAACTATTAAATTAAACATTTTAAATATTGGAAAAAGTTTTATATATAAAATATGCAGTTAAATAGTTTCCAAAGGAAAGCATTATGAATATTAAATTAAATTATATTAATTAAAAGATGAAATTTTTTACTTTTAGTACTTGAATTTTAGGTACCCTATAAAAAAAAATTCAAAAGAGTAATAGAGTTGGAGCTACAAATTGGAGGCCTGGATCAATGCCACTAATATATCAAATCTTAAGTTTGGGTTATAAATAAAACTAGCCAGCCAGCTTGCCTCAAGAATTCCTTTAAGGCACTGAAGTCTATGATTAACGCCTTAAAGAATAATTCTGTATTTAATTTCAACTTGAAACTGCCTGTATTCCAAAGGAAAATAACCCAAGGGTATATGTGTGTTACATTTGTTACCTGTTTATTAAACTTCATATTGCTCATAAACACTTGAGTTTCGGGCAAAAACTGCCAGATTCTGAGAAACCAAAAATGCAGGGGTCAATGAACACTATCTTATTAATATACCAAAAAGTTTAATGACTACAAGCCAAGATTTAAAGTCATAAATGAGAGTCACAAATATATATAAGATAAATGAAATAATTTATTCCAATAATATGTTAACATTATCATTATCCTTTAAAGATATATTTAGGGCCACCAATTCATGACTTTGTATATGAAGTCATATATTTTTAAATTCAATTTAAATACGAAATTAAGCTACAAATTAAAATGACATTTTTAGCTTCTTCGTTTCTACAAAAAAATATTGTTTTTGCCCCTTCAATATGAAAAAAGAAATTAAGTCTTCTCTTATACTCTTAAACACAAGCTTATTAGGATATACAGTCCTTTAGACAAGCAAAACTGTCTAAAATAAACAAAAATGAAAATGACGTTAAGTAACATTTAAGTGCCCAATTAAATGCATTTAAAAACTATTTAAGTGCAACAAATTGACCATATAATTTTGATGACTTGTTTTTGTTTGTGAGGCAAATATATTTGCTGCCATCGACAAATTGCTTTTCATTTCATATAAATCGATTTAAATACATAATTCTATGATAATAGGAATAAAAAATATTTTCGGGATGTTTGGTCTTTATAAATACAGGGTTTTTAATTTTTCGGTGTCAAAAGTAAAGCTTATTAAAACACACATTTAACTTTGATTTTGATACATTTTTTATTTTACTATAATGCCTAGATCTTGGCTTGATCTGGTTTCTCCGAGCCCTAGATGAACAATTTTGGTTGTTGATGTAACCATCGAATGAAAAATGAGCTTCATTGCTTAAGAAAATTTTATAGGAAAAATCAGCATTGAAAGCCTGCTGCTCTAGTACCCAATCAGCATATCTATGGTGTTAAGAATGGTCAGCGGACTTTAATTGTTGTGTGAGTGGGACTTTATATAAATGGAGATGCAAATCCAAATGTAAAATACGCCAAATTGAGCCTTGATATAATTCAATTGGAGTTCAAAAATTTGGATTATCCGCCACACTTTTACTTTAACAGAAGTCATGTCTTCGATAGTGCACACATTGCGATGATGCACAGGAATAACCAAGTCTGCTACGCTTTCAGTCTTTTCAAATGTTTTATAATTCTGCAAAATTCTCTGAACAGTAAGTCGATTATGATGACTAAAATCATTCCGAAATGGTAGAAAAGTGGCCACATTTCAACCATTCACTTTTGTAGAAAGTTTTAGCTATTTTTACAAATTTTTTTGTTAAAAAATCCATATCCGTAGATTGTAAAGCTTTTACTAAATAAATAACATTTAAAATTGCGGTTTCGAAACTACTAAATGGATAACCCTATATTTGTACTATATTATGAACTTCGTAGACTAGTAGGTAGTGTACTAGACTCGTAGTGCGAAGGTCCCAGGTTCGAATCCTGCCGCAGAACTTTGGCAGTTTGTGTCTGATAATTAAATGGAGCGCACAACAAGCCTTCACTGGCTTAAGTGTATGTCGTATGACATGGGCTTATCACACCCCTCCAATCAACCTAACCTAACCTAATCTATATTATGAATAAGTACATTACATTAAAATCTATATTTTGTAAAAATTTTGATTTAGTCAACAAATGTACGTAACAAATTACTTTCAACAAAATCGTTATGCTGAACGAAATTCGCTTCAAGGTTATTAACTTTTTCATTTAACTTGGCATTATAAGGTACACTTAAAAAAACAACTGCATATTTTTAGATTTTGATTATTTAAGCCACTTTTTAATATTATAAAATAAAGCAATGAACGTCTAATTAAAGTCGTTAATATTTTAACGCAATGGAAGCTTACAGAATACATATACTCACCTACATTTTCCTATATTTACACTTTATCACTACTGAAAATACATAATTACATACACATATTTAACTCCCTTATAAACGAGCCCCCATAGAGCACACACACACACACACAAACACAAATGTCCAATAAAATGAAAATAACCTACAACAGCAGAGCTAAGGACATAAAATATTTCTTCAATAATAAAAATGCGTGTGAGTATGTCTGTGTGTGTGGGTCGAAAAATGATCCCTAGTTTCAGGGGGTCACGCATAAAGGTTTTATTTCATTTTAATACCAGGTGAGAACTTTGCCACACATACACTCTTTTTGAAATTAAATACTATTAAGGTAAAAATCAACTCGGTTATTTGTGGTTGGTATTAAGAGGAAAAATTAAACCACTATTACAGTGGGCAAATGTCAACCACACGAATGGAAGCACAAACAAACTGTCGCATACACAAGCAAACAAATCCTTGATTAGATTTGTATATTTGGCTTCATACATGTATATTATCGTAAAAAATGTAACATTATCATGAAAATAAAGCAAAGTCAAAAGACTAGTGTTGTCAACAACCACAAGAAAAATACGTCAAGTCATAAACAATGATGTTAATGAAAACATAATAAAATGTTAGTTAATGTTGCCTAATTTGACAGCAATAAATTTAATATTATATGGCCAGTAAGAAAAAGGTTACACAGAGAAACTGCTTAGACGCCGCATGTAGCAGCTTTGAGAACTTTTTGGTTGAACAATTAAAAAAAATAGAAGACAGCACTTCGTTTAAGATGCGATCTACTGGGTTCAAAGTTGAATTTGAATAAAAATTTTTTTAAGCTTATAAAGCTTAGACATACAATTACGTAGGTCCCATATTATTTTAACTCCAGAAAATTAATCAGTTTAAGACTTGGACATTTAGTGCTCGATAGGTTGTAATTTTAAAGGCAATTTTTCTTTGTACAAATTTGCATGGTGGCAAAAAACGTCATTATTTCAAGTCATAAATATTTCAAGTAATGATATTCATTAAAATTAAACATTTTTTAATCAATTTTACTTTTACGGTGTAAATTTATTCTTATTATTTGATTTAAAAAAATCAATAGTAAAAAAAGTAGATATATCTCAACCATTCAATGACAGTTGTCAACATTTAGTTTAAGCTTGATTTTTTTGTGCATTGAAAATCACTTTGAGTTCATTAATATGTAATGGACTTGGCTGCTAATCTCTATGAAATAATGCTGTCACGTAAAATTGGGCAAATAGTACAAAACGTAGTAGTGTATTAAAGTTTGAATGTCTATTAAAAGTATTTATTACAAAAAGAGATTTGTAATAATGGCTAAATGAAATAACGCCTAATGAGATGAGTATCAATGAAGCAATGAACTAGGACCAAAAAACTGAACAATTTCCAAGAAAACTTAACAAAATAAGTCCCATAGAAAGTTAAATTATTCTAAACTTTTTAAATGATATGAAACCGATATTTTGGGGATTTTTACCACGAAAAATTTACGAAAAAGATTAATGAAATAATTCCCAAAAAATATGACTGAAATCCAAAATTTAGGAATTATTTAAGAAGTTAAGCCGGGTTTTAACTACTTCATAGACGTAAGTCCTTCAATAATACATTTGGGAGGGTAAAAGGATATTCTTCACTATGGTAATACATTGCTGTTACATGGCCGGATGCAAAGTATGTCAAAATGCCTTACAAAGTATTTCTGCATTGCTGGATTTCGGTCGAGCACAACAAAATTCTCCTCAATAACGTATGCAAGTCCCGCTTTCTTAATGAATGTAGAAATTATTATAAAACAGAAGGAAGGGTTTGCGGCCAGTGTGGAAATACTTCAGAGAGCTAGACCAATTTTGGACGCACCGTACGAGAAATGATTTTTGTATCCGGCTGAAGGCCATCTATGCAAAATGCAAAGCCGTACGAAAAACTGCTAAATTAAAGAAAGTGTATACAATTCGTGATTAGCCATGAGTAAAATAATTTGCCTCTAAGCTTCAAAAGTGAAAGCAAAATTTCAACATTTCATATATTCATTAAAAACATATTGTGGAAAAAAAACGTACATATTTATATAAAAATCTTTACAGACAAAATGTATGCGTATTTGTTCTTCATTAGGTATGGTTATATGGATATACATAGTAATCTTGCCCAATCGCCCCAATAAAGCCTTTCTGCTCTGAAGGAAGCACTGACTGAAGTACAAGTTCCATAGAATTAAAGGTTATAATATTGGTGGAAGTGGCGTACATGTACATCTTCGCCTTTTCTATTACTGTATTACTGTGTATCTACTTGAAGGGTTATCTTCTTTGTGAACGGGATAGTGTAGAGTGGACAGGTGATGAATATGAGAAAGCTTAATTCCCTATATTGTAAAGTTCTGTTATTGAGGGTTTTATTAATTTCTATAACAATGGTGCAGCGCTTCAGGTGTTATACAAATGCATAAACTTTCTTAAGCTCAACGTGTAGCCAATTTATTAATTGTGTTACTTCGCCAACGATTCTACCAGCATTACTGACGAAGGAGGGCCGCTATGACATACATCAGCAAAGAACAGTTGCTACAAGTGCTACACCTTTATCACTCTAAGCAGTCCAACAACAATTAAGAGTAATGATCATTTGAAAAATTCATAATGTTGATGACTTGACCGGAACGGGTAAAGAACCGACGTTCTCAATCATAATTTTCATCCAACAGCACCCACTGCCCTCCTCTTTTGCACTTTTGCTCTCGTCAAATAACAAACACCATAATTCCAGGTCTGGCCAAACATTTTATATAACACTTTTAGCAAGGTGTTTATTGCAGAAAATAAAACAATGTTAAGATAAAATAATATAAGTATGGTTTTTTGTGTCAAGTTATAGAAAACTCGGAGCTTTAACATAAAGCCACGCAAGAACATTGGCATCTTACATATACCCTTATTATAATGTCTCTCGTACTGAGTTGAAGAGAGAAGAGAATTGTATCAACTCTTTATAAAATTGAGTTCTCGATTATTTCATTTGAAACAAAAAGCACATCCTTTTCATACAAAAAATTTCGATTTCAAAGAACTCTTATAACTTATAAATTAGTTATAAAATCGTTATAAAATCGTTGCATTAATATGTTTTTTATCAGTTGCTGAAATATTTTTGTGTATGAAAGCGTCGTACAGATAAAAATACGTAAACAACTTTTGACATACTAATATATACACAAACACATATAAACTCGCTATGGACCTTACAAATATACCTTAAGACTAAATTTTCAATTAAGAAAGTTCTAAAAAACATGTGGTATTGACTCGGTGCCACTAAATTTTTCCTGTTAAATTATTGATAAATTCTCGTATATCCTGCTTTAATTAAGAGACATTTAAAGCAGTTGAATTGCCAGGGCTAAAAACGACAGTTGAGTCTAATAAAATTTGCTTTTATTTTCACACTTATATGAGCTTATACTTATATATTCATATGAACTTGTGTATTCAATTATATTAAAAATAAAAAGTTGAATTTATTTTGATAAACTTACCGAAAATAAGCAGCTTAATGGTTGTCATGTTGGCTCCACCCGCGCTTTTCTTAGACAACGATATGTGGAAAAACAAATTGGACAACATTTTCCACAAGATGAAACTACAATGTTAATTAAATGCCATTCATGCAGGTATATTATTGCAGGATTATAAATGATTTTATTTTTGTTCAAAATTTTTAATTATGACACACAAACACTTCTTTAAATTTTTTTTAACAATTCATTTATATATAAAGTTTACTATTTATTAAATATTTTAATATTTTAATTGTGGACTATAACTGTTATAATTAATTAATATCATCATTCTAGTCATTCGTTGTCAACGTCATTATTTCGTAAATGATTTTAATGCATATAAAAACTCACTCTGGAAAGTTATGGGAGAGAGCAAGTCAATGTATATGTATGTGTATTTACAGATGTCGCCTTTTAATTATTTAAATTCACACAAATCCCTACAAGCCCATACATACATACATGCTTTTAACATACACATATACACACACATACATGTAATTTCTTTGCAATAATTTCCATTATGCACATAACTGTAAGTTCGAGCACGAGAGAGAGAGAGAGAGAGAGAGAGAGAGTGATAGGGTGATGCAATTGTTTTTGTGTGTGTTTTCATTAATATTTTTAATATAATAAGCTGTTGTTGTTGTTGTTTTATTTATTTGCACATAATGTGCATAATAAATTTTTCAATACAATTTGTATGTATGGAGAATTGAATTTTTTTAATCAGTTTATTCACTCATTCACTTTATTTATTTTTACATTTTAATTTGTAGCTATTAAATTAATTTTTTATGTTTCACTCATGTTCTCCAAGCCACTGTAAAGAGATCATCTTTCCAGCATTTTTTTTTTCAGTTGGATACTTTTTTGCAGGTTTTATTTAAACAACCTTGTTGTGTATTTTAAATCTTTATTTTTTTAATCCCAGTTTTGCTTTTATTTTTTTAATCCTTCCTGTTGATGATGATGATACTGATGATGTTAAATAAAAGCTGTCTTTACAATTACGAGTATTTCGTAATTTTTAAGTAAAAACATCTGTATTGATAAGGAAAAAAAACAAAAGGAAGGAAAAAGGAAACTTAATGTGTATTCAGGATAATTCATTTATAATTTATTTCATATAATAATTTTCTTTCTTTTAAATTGTGCCATTTGAATATTTCATAGGAATGAATGGCTGTTGCCGGCGATGATGATGATTGAATTACGACAATTTTCAGATTATGTAGCAAATTAAGCAAATGTAAGAACTTTAATAAGCATACATATACATATACATACATACTTGTATATGAGTATAAGTATTTGCAAGTATGTACATATATGTATGTCCTAACATGAAGGATTTATTTAATGTGTATTTTAATTAGTAATAAGCCAATATCCAATTGGCAGAAGCGTACAAACGTACAAGCTTCAGTAACAGAGTATATACATTTAGCACTAATTGAATAAAGAAATAACATAAAGTTTATGAATTTACAATTTAATACGAGTACACATTTACTTTCTAAAAGGCCGATCAGTAACATGATAATCTTTCACTCTAAATATTTGATCACTTTGGTCCAATAAAATAATTGCATACAGATTACTCTGCTTACAGAGTTTGTCAAAGTATTTTTTGCTAAACCCACTGTTTCACTTTAGCTATTTTCAAATCTTTATGAGTGTTATCATTGCTCATATGCCAAGGAGAATTTGTTTGCAGTGTTAATGTCTTAGATTGACAGCGTTGTAGTATTTTAAATTGGAATTGCTCGCCATTCCCCATTACTCTAGTCCATATGTTCATATCGGTTTGAGGATCAATTTATAAAGCATTACTATCGAGTAACAAGTTAATTCGTTTTTTGTTGCTCTCGTTTTACTTTAATATGATCCTTTCAAGTAAGTCTTCCAAGCATTCCAAGATATTTAACACAATTGGAATTTAGCAATTGTTTACCATACAAAAACTTTGGAGAGGTTCAGGATTGACCCATTTTTTCAACCACATAGATTTAATATTAAAGTGATTCTGAATCAATTTTGAAGCCAGTGCTGAACAATTGTTGTTTGCGTTAAGGCGACAGTAACCTTTTGCCCTGATGGCATATCTGATGAATATAAGTAGAAGTCCAAGTAAGCTCCACCCTTTTATATCACCTAAATAGGACGTTTTTACCTATTACATAAGACTTAAATAAAAGATAAAAAAAAACTGGAAGAACATAAATGTCAAGAAGACAATCGCTATATTCCTTAATAATCGTAGTATGAAAAAATTTTTAGAGGACATATCACGCCCTTACGTTTTGCTTACTCAATGCTCGGATTTATACAAGTTTGTAGTCTTCTGGAAAAATGTAATAAGAATCACGGCTGCCTTGAAACCGAATTGCTTTTTTGTGAAACTGATAATTTTCTGATATATTTTTTTATTATTATTTTTAAAATTTCTTGTACCCTAATCAAGATCGAGGAAAAAAATCAGTATTTGAACGGAAATTAAAAATAAATAAAAGTAACATTAGGAAATTATGAAGAGCGGAACTACGTTCATTTGGTTTCAGCGAAACCTTAAATAAAGAAAACGCCTCAACACTGACTAAATGTGTACCAGTATTCCATGGTACTGGTGGCAAACTGTTCTTTGGTATCGTCAAATAGAGACAACAATTGAAATTGTCGACTGTAAGTAGCGTAGGTGGCTCTTTAATTTAGAACCAAAAAGCTTTTTATATTTAAAGACTTCCAAATTACACATCTTTTATTTTCATCCACATATACACTTACATACATATTTTATAATAAGGATTTTTTCGTTGAAAGAAGCATGATTGAATATCATGATTAGGTTCTAAGACATCATTAGCGTAGATCATCAAAAGAACATTTTGGGTGGGACGTAGTCCCCTCCAAAAAAATATTTTGTTAAGCAATAATAAAAGCGAAGTCAGTTGTTTGTTTACCTTTTAAGCAATTTATGAGTAAACCAAAATATAGGATCAACAAATATCCTTGCTGGAAAATTAAAAAAATTTATAGCATACTCGTATATATCGTACCATTTGTGAAATCAAAATTTTTTTCTATAGCTTTGAAAGATATTTCAACTTTCAGGATATATGACTATTGTTGGCTTCTCTGGGACATATGAGAAAATTTACCAAATTTCATTCAATCACGACGAGCTATTTTTTTTTCTAATTTTGTACCCCCGTTATACGCATTATTGACACTGTGCGACGCAAGCTCAAAAACGTTTACAAAAATGAGGTGTTGTTCAAATTACCGGGGTATTGAGAGTACATTGGGCCATGCCTCAATACTAAATATTGACGACCTTCTTCCAGTTCACGTACACAAAAAATGAGACAATTCCGTAAAAAAACATAAGGGAAATCATCTTCCAGGTAATAAAATGGCAAAGAAAGCCAAAAGGGAATTTTGGGACAGCGTTTAAAAAGTTATATTGACTGTCTCAGATTTTTAAGACCAGATACACACTTTTAGCAAAAATCCAATATATTTTCTCCCATTATTCATGCGATATAAGAAATCCGAAGTTCTAATGAAATTTTTTATTTATTTTTTTTGTTTCTAACAAACAAATTTCTGGTATGTATTTTCTAGACTAAAGGAGTAAATCAATATATATTATATATTTTTTTTTTTTTTTTTTTTTTTTGAAATGCCTCGAAAGAAACTTTTTAGGGCACTATTCAAATTATCATATCGATACATATACATGAGAAACTGTGGTATGTTTTGTGTGTATATTTTGTTTGTATGCGGCTATACATAAAAGGATTGAGGTGTTTTTTTTTTTCTAAAGGAAGTGTAAGGAAGTGTATTTTACAGTCACAAGGAAAAAAGCGAAATTTAATGTTCGTTAATAAATTGTAACTTATCTTCATCTTAATAAAGATGAATATGATAAAGGCAAATAAATTTTTATATTAGAATAACAAATGGATTTTTGTACAAATTTATTAATTTTTGTTTATATATTTTAAAGAAAACTGCTTTAAATTCTTATGTGGGCTCTATAACAAATTATTAAATTCCTAAAGAATTATAAAAAAAAACCATAAACAAAATTCAGAGCTTAGGATCTGTAATTTTGCAACATTTCCAATTTACAGACGCAACAACCTCTTGACCAGAGCGATTAGTTCTCGATGATTTTATAAATGACTGCTTACAGTTTTTTAAGCGAACTTTTTGTATTTGATTTGAATGGCTATAATTAAGTTGCAATCGTTACAAATTAAAATATAAAAACGTGCATGAGGAATTAACTTTACAAGGTGGCGGCACTGGGGCTGCAAGTACAACAATACAGCAAAAACAAAGTACACAGTTAAAAAGGAAACTCCCATGTACACACCAATACATTGATTTTTGACAGTTAAGTGAACTGAAAAGAATCATAGTTAACAATAATCACCTGAGACGCAATGATGTCATCTTGCATCTTTTTCACCATGAAAAACGGTATACACGTAAAGGGTGATTTTTTAGCAACTTTCTTTTTGGAAACACTGTTTTTGGAAGCTCAGCTGCTTTAGTGTAACATGTTACTGTTAAACACCTTGCACGCTTGCAGATTATAGAATTTTATGATCGAAACAAATGCTCGGTTAAGAAAGTGCATCGTTCACTTTTTTTATCGGGAAATTGTGTTCGACAAAGATGTGGGAACAAGCGAAATTGCCGTGTTTGATGTGAAGAACAGGCAGAAGCATTGCAAGAACTGCCAATACATCCCGAAAAATGGCCCAATTGAGAGGCGAGTTCGGTGAACAATTGTGTTGAGTGTCAGTCAATTGGCTGCCCAGATCGTGTGATTTAATGCCTTTAGACTATTTTTTATGGGGCCATGTTAAAGCTCATATCTATGGGGACCAACGTGCAAAAATTGACACACTGGAAGCCAATTAAAGAATTCATTCGTGTGATACCGGATATTTATTTTGTACTACAATTTTAAACAAAAATGCAACATATTTATACAATTGTTTTGTGAAATTCTAGATAAAATTCAATAATTAATATTGATTTTTTTTTAGTTAAACACTTGTGCGAAGTCAATTTAATATTATAAGAAGCAAAAAATATACAATTATTAATATTTTTCAAAAAATACTTTTCTAACGTCAATTTCTTTTATATTAATATAATAAACCTGTGAAGTTGCGTTTGATTTTTACAGAGAAGTACTGTAAAAGAACTGGACAAATAAATAGTAACGAATATAAATTTTCACTTCAGCTGATTTGCTGAGTCCTTTGAAGGAATAAGTTTTGCAAGAAAGTTAGCAAAGAGAAAAAGTTTTACCCAGTTGCTGTGCCATGTTGTCAACAAGGAAATAATTGCCACACATGAAAGTATGTGCACCTCGATAATTGTTAAATAAATCACATGGTATTAAAAGGGAATGAAATTGATAAGAACCTGTCATACTAAGAAAATTAATCATACAATTAATATGACAATTTACACATATTAATATGACATTTAAATACAAAGATATTCGAGGAGAGTATCATCAAGTCACAAAATAGATAATGGTAAAATCATTAAATTTTTAGCTGTAATCCTTTAGCTGCATCCTTTGCAGTTTACAGTGTGAGTGAATTTAACATTTTCGTTTAAAGTACGATGGTAGTCACTCTATTTCACTAGCCGATTCTAATAAACAAAAAAAATAAAATACAGAAAATAGGGGCACCCAAAAGGAGTTCGAGAAACGAAATTTTACCAAATCTTTTGCTCATGCTTCGTGAATAGATAGTTAAACTACACATTTCTTTATAAATTTCTATTCGTCTTTGATACATTTTACACATATTACAATCTTGAAGACTGCCTTAAGATGTGCAACAATGTTGCATAAATATACATTTATTTTCATTTAAATGAAACAAAATAATATTGATTTAACAGTTTTTATGTATGGCAATATAGAGTTCTTATAGTTAAAGGACTCGATAAAACATCACATATTAAAAAAACAACAGTATTTGACTATGGCGTGGATTGTATGGCTTTTATTATTGTTGTTGTTTGTAAATGTGGTGTTCTTGTTTGAGACTGTTTGAGTAGAATATTCCTTTATACAGTGGGACAAAAGTTAATAGCGATTAAAGAATTATTTTATTTTAAATCAATTTTCGTAACAATATTTTTAAGTACTACTTGAGGTATATTAAATAATAATTAAATTTTAGTTCGTAATTTTTCGAACTATTTTGGTTAAACTAAAATTAATTAGTCTGGCTCAAGTACGATTGCTGAATTTATTTTTCGAACGGTAGCACATTTGATGACCAACAGTAAAATTTTATGATAAATATTTCTTATCGATGTTTAGGGGCAACTGTTTTCCCTTTTTTAACAGCAAAAGTAATCATCCCGCATGGGATGAGAATATTAAAATGTTTCACACAAATACGAGTATTTCTCGGAATGTTTTGCATAAAACTGCTGAACACATCTTATAACTACCAGATTTATTATGCCGATATACTGTAACAATATGCAAAAGCGGGGATGGGGGAGTCTGCTGTATCAGCTTTTCTCATTCTGCTCTACCAAAATCTGTCGTTAGCATCTTGTTATTAAAACAAATTGATTTTGTGGTATAGGATTTTGCGATTGCATTTGCGTCTGTGCAATTGTTTCCACCCTACTGTGTATGTGTTTATACATGTTTTTTATTATTATTATTTTTTTTTTCAAACCAACTTATATCATTTGCATCCATTACCGATTGATATTCTTGCAGATATGCCTGTTGTGGTTTATTATTATTTAAAACAAATATGTATCGCTTTTGATCACTCATAGGGTACTTAAGAACTCAACTGGCAATACACCACACGTGTATTGCCAGTTGGTGCTCCCATCAAATACAGTTTCACGCACACATTTACTCTTTCACAAATACAAAAAAAATTAATAAAGATCAGTTACGAAAACGCAATGGCGTTTGATTCTGCATAAATGTAAATGGAATTAAGTTGCATCCTGCTATTGAGTTACTGGATGGAAAATGTAAAATGTTATTTTTTATACATACCAAAGGGTTTAAGTTGGATTTCTCATGCAACTTGTGCAGCATCTATAGTCTACTATGCCGCAGCAAATATTTTCATGCGCTTTGTATGAATATAAAATAGATTTTTATTTAATTTTCTTTTTTTGCCGTATATTGACATATTTATAGATATTTTTTATTTCAGATTTCCGTCATATTTTATAGAAGAGAATCTTGGAATGAGTTATTTCAGTTTTGTAAATTTTATTTTGTTGTAAAAGAAATAAAATTTGTTGGAAAAAGTGGATTTTCTATTTTATTATAAATCCTTTTTTTATATAAAAGCCAAATATTTTCCTTAAGAAAGTGTTTATCAACTATTTTACAATCTACTAATTTAAAATGTGATAAGCGTTACTTCAATTCAGATGTTTAAAAACTAATATTAAGAAACAACCTTATGCTTTATTTTCTTCTTATATGTCCTATTATTTTTCCTCATTATATCAATAATTTCTTTTCTTTATTGGCCTACATTAACAGTTTAGACAGTAATAATTGCTGGTTGTTGATCTAAATCTAATTATGCTCTATTATCAAGGCCACGTACTGTTGTTCACACAATTTCGAAGAAAGTGAAACTATTTTTAATTGAATTGAGATTAAAGTTTTATATTGGTAGACCCTTAAGGATTACAAGGATAATTTCCAATAGTGATTTCTACAATTAACAAATATTTTGACACTTTCATTTCCTTTGCTCAGAACATATATTTTACGTTGTATGAATCCTTTTTATAGTTAATCGATATTTGAGTTGTTTTAATTGAAACAAGGCCACCAGTACCCGTCATATATCCTTGTTATTAAAGCCATCATAAAACTACTAAAAATGATTTTATCTAAAAATTATTTAACTAAGAAAATCACTAATCATACATTCACATGTCACGCGATACGTGCGAGCTCATCAAAATGGCAAGGATTAACACGATAAGTGAAAGGTTATAAGTTGTAAAAAAAACTGAAAAATCAATATGAATATAGTTAAAGTGCGGTAGGAATAGTCAGCCTTAAATGAAAATAGAATAAATTTAATTCAGGATTTCCTATTGCTACTTTTTTGTAAAACTGAATAACAATACATTTTTCTATTGCGTTGAAAACAACAATAAAAAACAAAAATTTATTATTGTTTTCAACACAAATAAACGAAATATTTTTTCCTAGCGTTTTACAAAATGTGGTTCTTATAATTAAAGTATTTTTTGTATGGAAACCATGAGAGTCTAAACGAAATTTAGTTAAAAATTTTTCGTAGGGAAAATTAAATCTTTCGAACTAAATCGGTCACTGTAAGTAATTGAATATATAAATATAGTAAACAAATATATAAACTTTTCAAATTTGTTTAAAAGGGGGCGTAAAAAAGTATTAACTGCCTGTCCAGTGATCTCGAACGTTTCCATTCGCAAGCATTCTTAACGACAAACATTTGCTTTTCGTCTCAATAAGGACTCTCAGCATGAAAGAAAATGAAAGCGAACGAAAAAGTAGGCATTTCTATAGCAATTTCCATCCAACTAAAATATTTCTCTGTCATGTATGCGAACGAAAATGTTACTTGTCACGTCAGTCACTTGTATTTAAGCGTTCGTTAATTTAATAAAATCACAACAATTTACAAAACAAATCCAAAAAAATTAACGAAAAATGTAAATATATCGCTCTAGTATAAAATAATCAACTGTGTTCAATAGTGACTTATGTGCACGGATGTATCTACATATATGCAGAAAATGCATTTCAATTGTTGCAACAATAAGTGGACAGATACCACTTGCAAAACGATTAAATTCACCACTGTTTATGTAAATTAATAAAGTTGTTGCTTTTGGATTTTATTTTAAAATAAACACGAATTATTTCGAAGTCCTTCAGCTTATTTTACTAAGAGTCATAATATATTAAAAGCAACACTTGCACACTCTCATGGTCTACATATATAGACCATGGGCTCAATACTTTGGTTTTTGGTCTTGCTGCCACGGATTGCATATAAAAATACCATCAAGTTGAATTTTGTATGTTGCAATATGCTCATTACAGCGATTTTACTTTTTAATAGACGATTTATTTCTCGAATTTACAATACGGCAACATGTGTATTATTTTGACAATCCAAGAAAGTGTTACGTTATAACGTAAAGCTGGGCGAACGACAAGTCAAAAGAGAATAGAACGCTTTGTCTAAGGAAAATAAGTGCCTGTTTTCAGTTTCCTTTCGACATCGAGGGATGGGCTGCAAATCTTATAGGTATTGGAAGCACATCTATTTAGTAAGAAAAGTCCTTAAACGTAAAGTTCACAGAAGTGGAAAGTTTCGGCATGTTTCCGAGCACACTTGCATCTTCCACAAGTGAGGCCGAATTAGTACAAAACCTGCAACATCCAAAATAGCTGTCATGATAAACAACGTTCTGTTGTGTCCGTTATACTTTTGCGTCCGTTATGCGTGTTGAAGCACGCATCCTAAATTATTTTATATACTGTTTGACATTACGTTTCCACAAGTTTGTTACTGCTGCTGGTGTTGATGTTCTAATGTGACAACTTGTGAACTTAATAAACTTGGTAGGTTTTTTTGAAATTATAAAACTGTCAGCATGAGTAACGAAAAGGTGCACATAAGACATTGTATTAAAGGAAAAACACAATGTAGGCAAAGAATCAATACTCCCGTGGGGTGTTCGGAGGATGAGTCTCTATTAAGCAAAAAAGAAAGACTTGCAATATTTTATTCAAGTGTTTGGTCTTTGATTGAATAACCCTGGTAAAAATATCTATCATATGTCCATGATAGAGGGCTTGCGATGTGGAAAGGGCAAATCCCATGTTAAGTTTCACAGAAATGAGCTTCATTCTTGAATTCATTAGACTACTGACTAGGTTCACAGCGAAGGACTTGCTTTCATATTAAACATGTCTGTTTGGATGTCTTTCGAATAAACAAATGGCAAATCTTTTGCTTACACCAAATATCTAAGTAATCGTATATTTATTACTAATTTTATTCATTTAAAATTTTTATCAACTAACTATTTTAAGTTATATTTTAATGTTGCAACCTGTGGCATTTTTAGAGAAAAAAAATTTATTACTATCGAAGTGTCAATAGCTTCTTTAGTTGTTTAATAAACAACATTTGATATTAAAATAAAAAGCAGCTCATAATTTACTTAAGTTCTGAAAGCCTTGTGATTCGGATATATATGTCTTCAACTACTTGAATGACTTAAAGTTTAAAGGAAAACATTATATTTTAGTTATTAACTGAAACTATAGAAAGTATAGCATCTTGGAATTATCAGTATTGAAAATCTCAACCGAACCGTAATGTGTTTTTTACTTTTTTTCTAATTCTGAGAAGTCGTTTTAAAAAATTTTCCTTTTTATTGTGGTACACATCAAAGTTTTGGGTATTAAATTGTTAAATAATAAGCAAATTAATTAAATGATTTCCTCAGCAGCACACTCAGGTTGAATAAAAAAGCTTTTAAGCACATGCGAACTTCAAAAATCTCTAACACAAGCAATTGATAATAGTGACGCTGTATTTCATTGTTTTTGAAAAGATTAATTTTTTTAAAGCACGGGAATGTTTAACTGGACGTAATATTCCTACTTGATTTTTATTACATAATTGTCTTGGTGTACTTAAAGTGAAATTAATTTTTTGTTTGGCGATTTGCCTAAATCACATTGTTTTTTTTTATAATTTAATATTTAAGGTGGCGTTTCATTATATTTTCATCAAAACCTTTTAGTCCTTCTAAGCAATTTACAGAGAAACACTGAACAATTGATTTGTTTGCTGATACTTAAATAATATTTTAAAGTTTTTTAACTATTTTTTTTTTCATTAACGTAAATAACTTTAAGTTTTAACAGTAAATTTCGGAGTAGAGCCTGTTTGTTGTTGTTAAATTGGAGAGTTTGTGAAAAAAGTGAGGTTGTTATATTTTAAAAAATACCAACATTTTACCTAACCAACGCATAGACTTGATGGCACTTGTACATAGAACACACATTTATCTCATAAATATTCATTAAAATTTATTTTGCATAAAAACGTAACACACTCACAGGACAGGGACACTTAGAGATGCTCCCTGCGAACATACACATACATATGGGCAATCATAGGGAGTGAGATCCGCTCAGAAGTGTCGTTAAAGACAACAAACCAACACAATTATCACTAGTTGCATATGTTTCTATTGTTGTTGTTGCTGTATTGTTGGCATAAGTGTAGTAAAAATATATTTTTCCACACTCTGCTATTGGAGTGAGTGCTTCTGTGTGCATGTGTGTGTGTGAGAGTTTTCATTAATACAACAAAACTTAGGTATGCAATGTTATATTTGTATGAAAGCTTATTGTTGTAATTTCGGATGTAACAAACGGGTTAGAGGGTAGTAGTTGCATATGCAGTCGTTGTAGTCATATGCAAGTGGCGTTGCTGTCAAGCTGCTTTATAAATTTTTTATTAATGTAACTGTTATTGTTGTTGTTGCTCTTACTGCTGCTGATTGTATCACAATTTATAACATTTGTCAAATCAACTTGACAGTATTTGCATTTGATTTTAACTTTCTCCATAATGATAGCGGCCTTAAATCAATCAAACAAACAGTAATTGCAAATTTTGCAATCAAACTCTGTTGTGCAGGTTAGTGTTTGACAGTGCGGTTACGTTTATATGTCATGTGTGTGCATGCGTGTGCGTAAATAAATTCCAAATTCAACACCGGTTTCTATACATTTTCTAAAAATATTTCCATTTGTGGTTTATAAATTTTTTACTTTCTTTGAAATACATTTATATGCCTACATACACTTATATACGAAATGTTTATTTATTTTCCATGTTTGTTTTAGGAATTATTCCGAAAGTATAATTGATGCATCTTGTACATTTAAATTTAATATCACTCATACGCGTTTCCTGTTTTTCGCATTAATTTGACACTTCCGCTGTTTAACACTGAATTTAAATTTTTTTTATTTCATTTGTGCTTTTCTTTTTCTTTGAATATCCATATAAATTTCTTGAGAAAATTTAACACTCTGCACTTTGATTTATTTTGTGTGAATATTAATATAATATGCCGCCGACATTTGTGCCCGTAGCTAAAGGACTCTTATTAACAACTAAACGCCGACTAAGTTTTGTAACTGTTTATGAATTGTGCCATTCGCCACGACGACCCAACAAACAAGAATATTTTTAGCATAAAAATACATACATTTATATGAAGTACGAAAATAAATGATAGCAGCATAAGTATGCGAATTCGCCGTGACATGTTCGCGCGTTCAACATGTTTTTTTCTCACATTCGTTATGCCACTGCCGATTGTCGTGAATATTCTATTACAATATATACTATGTACTTAAGAGCTTAAAATAGAGTAGACGCATGTCATAAAGAGTTTTATTTGTGGCAAGTTCCCATGTCCGCCTAATTTTTCTCTCAAAGCTTTAAATTTAAATCTGCATACTCTAAAAACTGCTCCCTTAATTTCTTAAAAAGAGGTTCTTCTGTCAACGTTTGTTTTCCTTTGGTCTTTCTTTCTTTGAGAGTTCTATTCAATTGTCTAAGGTTAGTACCATATGTTGAAAGGAATTTACCGCTTAGAGATTTATTTAGAGGTAACACGCAAGCAACAAACAAAATAACCTAAAAGACTTTGTCTTACATGTCGGCACTCAGCCCAGCATAGAAGCATTACATTAATCTTAAAATTACAGACTCGATTTTATTTGCTGTGAAATAACTGAAATAAATTTATTAATCAGCAGATATTCATATATATTATCTTTTCTTAATGCCGACCATTTGTCTCCCAGGAAGTGTATGTACTTGTTGTTTGTGCTTAAATTTGCCAATTTGTTCTAAGCGAAATAAATAAATAGACCGAACGTCAGACATATTCATGCACAGATTTATCACTACGAATATATTTCCCCATAAGAACTGGGTCATTTAATTCTGTCTGCATTCCTTTTACATAGAAATCACAAGGATTTCAGTATGTTCACATGTGCACAGTTTTGATTTTTTTTTCTTTTAATTTTTCATTTAGGCCAAATAATTTTTCCGTTCCCTTTAATATTTTTCCTCTAATTTCAATTGGATTTTATATTATTGCCGAAAACTTTCTAGCAGGTTTTATTTCTTTAAGAGAAAAATTATAAATGAACTTATTTTACTCGTGCTTTATTTCGTATTTCTCTTAAAATTGCCCAGGACTTTTTGACTCTTAAGCATTTGGCCGAATAGCAAGCACGTGATATTTTTAAATTTTATAGCAACATGTTACTGGATAAGAGAATCAAATAAACAATTTCAAGTATAATGAGAAGAGTTTTCTTCGAAAACAAGGGAAAGCAACCAAATTTGCAGTGTTTTTATAACATTTAGTTAATGAAATTTCAAAGCAGCAAATATACGTTACTAAAAAAGTTTGCGTTAATCAAAAGCAGAAGATTTTGTATGAGAACTTGAAATCGAAAACACACAAGTTTTCAATTGCTTCAATTATTTATTGATATATATTTATATGTTCCTTTCACTCCTCGATGGAGCATAGAGCCATTCTGGCTTCATTAATAAGGTTTATATTCAAGACGTACGGCAAATTAGACTATAGCATCCGATCCTGTTGTTGTGGCTGGCAACATTGCCACCAGGCGTGCAGAAATATGTAGGTATTTAGTCATACAGGATGTTGGAGTTATCCTGCCCAAGGTCGGTGGTCCGCACCTCGTTAGCGCGATAAGTTTTTAAACATTGAGTGAGATTGACAATAAGAAAGAAGTAGCTATGTGGACAAATTTAAAAATTTGCTTGCACTCCACTTTCCCATTAGACCACTCAATATATTGATGAGGAATTTTTATAATATCCCACATAAATAACTTCAATTGATTTTAATTAAAGAATTCGCGTTGACAGTTGAAAACGTTTTTATATCTGCACCAGTAGCGTATAATTACTTAAAATTATTTTTGGTAGCAATAGTTAAAAATATTTATATTCAAAATTATTCCAGGAATTCTGCAAATTATTATTAATAAAATTCAATAACACAGCAAAACGGAAGGCTAATAAAAGTTCTTTGTTGTGTTATTTATTTACTTACAAGTTCTCTAAAACTTCTGTGGTTATATAATTTTGTATCCAATGAAAAAATTTGTAGTTACTTTTAAGGAATAGCATATTTCACACTTGCGAAGTATAAGGTAGAGCAAAATCAATGTCGAAATCTGAATTGGTTGTCATATTTTCAGATGGCTGCAATTGTTACTGTGCTTTGACATTTATGATATAAATATATAAAGACATGGAAATATTATTGCTGCTTATTTGAAAAATTTTCAGTCTGACGGAACGTGAAGTGCGTTTTTGTGTTCCTCGTCCTCGTGCTCGCACAATTAATCATTTGGCAGAGCTCGTCATGCAAACTGGGTCCACTACAGATATCGCAAGAATTGGCGGGACTTATATTGCCCAATCGATCCAGAGCACTGTTGGTGTTTGCCGACGAAGTCAGAGAGAAGTCGCAAACATCAACGAGATGATGCGCACAAGTAAGCATTAGCACATGTATTTTGCAACGAATTTTGTTGAAAGATGTGTAAATACTCCCCCACAAAGTACAATTTGCTGCCTGATGACCGTTGGACAAGGCTAACTTGCTGCCATACCCTGCTAGATTTGGCGTAAGAAAAGGATGATTTCGATTTAAACAATCATAATGAGCGGAGAAGGCCATATTCACTTAATTGGTTTTGTTAACAAATTTAATTTGAATTTCTAGGGCACAGAGAATCCATATAAAATACCCAATAATTTTAAAAAATTTTTATAACTTTTCAGGTATACGAAACGAAAAAATCTAATTGTTTCAAATATTGTATTTTTATTGTTGATTTTATGGCAAAATAGTGAAGATAATTAAATTCAAATTAATAATTCCTTTCATTTAAAAAACCATACACTAGAATAAGCACTTATTTAATAAAATTAAAAAGGGTCAAAATTTTTTATAACATATAAAATATTTCAATAATGCAAAAGTTTTGGCATAAAAACTAAATTATTTGGTAAAATTTTAGAAATAAAGTTTTACACATACATATATATTTTAACTCAGGTAATAGACCCTTTATTTTTGGTCTTTACTGTAATTTGATTCAGGATTTTCCAAAAGGGATAATTAATTTGTTGTAACAGTCCTTATTATATCCATTGCTCGGTATGCTGGATATTCCTTATATTTTTATTCTATCCTTTAGCCAAATATTTTTTGTTGATGAGTAAAGTCCTTCATAAGCTCATATTCTCTGTTTTATTGAATCATAAAACTTTTGTCTTCAAATATAGTTTTGATAGTTCATTTATGTTGTTAGAGGTTTCGTTAATCATTATATTTCGGATGAGCCAATGATTAGTCTACTGCATCCTAGTCTAATGATGGGGCTGCCATCTAAGCCAACAGACTGGCTGAGTGTAAAATACATTTTATATAGAAAACCGCTTAGTATAAGAACAGACGTCTGCTTGCAACCGCCCCAAACAAGGAGAAAAGACATTGCAGGCGCCTCTCACAATTTGTGAGTAGACTTGAAGTGTAATTGATAAGGATCACTCTGGACTCACCAAGTAGAACCAATCAGAAGTTTTGCCTTATCATTACACCCCTGGCCCCTATGAGGCCCTGTGCTCCTTATAGGATCGATGGGAACATATATATATATATATATATATATATATATATATATATATATATATATATATATATATATATATATATATATATTGTTTTGATATTATCCTTACTACTTCTGCATAATTCTTTGTCATTAATTGTTATCCTTTATTATATATTCGTAATATATTAGAGGGCAATTTTAAGAGAGAAAAAATTTTCAGCAGATCCATGTAATTGAAATGCTGTAGCAACATTTCCTTTATTTCATTTCTTTCTCTTTGCGATTAAAATAAAATTCATTATTTGTTTGATTCGTAGAATATTCATTTAAGAAAAAATATTTTGAAATAATCTTTACAATATTTTCACTCTTATTTCATAATGTTGTTTACTTGCAGATGACTTTAAGATAAATAAACTATTGCTAAGGGCTTTTTCCTGCTTCATTTGCTTTATTTTATATAAGCCAATATATTTTTATTGGTCTCATTTGCTTGAATAGTTGTCAACAACTACCTTCTCCATCATTAATTATTAGAAGAAATCAAAGAAAAATATTCAAAACAAATAAGCAAATGAATAAATTTTCACATTAAGAAAAGAAAAATTTTGAAAAATTAAATTAAAAACTGCGGTATGAACTCCACTTGATTTTATTGGTCTTGATTTAATTGGTATTTTTTTGAACTTGACAGTTTCCCTTAATCAGCTACAGATTTGACAGCAGCAGGAGATGAGAAAATTGTAATTAAACTATTAGTATAAAATTTAAAGAAAAACGTTGGCCATAAATATGTTAATATTTATATTGAAATAAATATATAAAGAGGGATTGAATATAAGCAATAAAAAATATTATTAATAAATAATATCATATGTAATAGTAAAATGTAAGACTAACAAAAATAGTAACAAACATGATATAATTATTTGAATTGGCTGTCATTTTTGCATTTGACATTCAGAGTGTAGACATATAGAGAATAAGTTCTTGACAAGACCTGCTCACCTTAAGAAAAAACTTTTTATGAAAACTGAGTTCTTTTCTTTTCAGAGTTAAATTGCTTTATATGTATGTATATTATAATTTGTTCAAAATAGATAATTATTATAACATATTAAAGATTCTTATAGTTAAAGCGAAAAGTATTGGGGAAGCTCAATAACTTATGACGTATTATATAACATTGAATATGTATATGCATACATACATATGTGCATTACAAGTGGACATACTCATACATGCAACTAATAATTTCAAAGATGCTCCATGCTACTAGTCAATGGACCATGGTTTTAACAATAAATGCTTGTTGCGAAACGACATGGTTTACGAAGGATTCAAATAAGAGCATTTTAGTTAAATTGTCCACATAATCTAAAAAATTTCGTAGGCCATATTAAAAATGGCGTATACATATATATAACGTAATCAAAAAATTTACTTGCTACATGTCTACAATTTGCTTGTGATTCAAGGACTGATAAATCCACTACAAACCGACGTGAATGCAGGAAAAAGTTGTGAAAGTAATTGCAATTCACCGGGTGTAAAATTATTTGCCCTAATGATGTTTTTTTTTTTACCAAAAACACTTCTGAACATCATCATCATTACGTGATAATTTCTAAAGGCTTCGCACTTATTAACGTAAAAAACAGCCAACATGTATGAACAAGAAGTGGAGAAAAAAGTCAGAGTACTTTTCGATTTAAATACAGAAAAATTTTGAAAGCAAAGATTTCCTTTAGGGTTTTGGTTCTTCCTCTATTATTGTTAATTTAATTTTTATGTGTTGCTTCCGTTTCCTTTAAAAATGTTTCATATCGTTAATGGATGGATATCTGTAGTAGAAATATAAAAAGGGTAATTGAAGGAAGAGAAAACAAACAAATAAATAATATTAAAATAATTCAGCCTGAAAAATCAATATACACACAAATGCAACAGAAAAAATGTCTGAAGTTATTCCCACGATATCTATCGCACCCAATAGTTGGAAAATTAGTGATAATAGACAAATTTCTGAAAAAAATTAAAAAAAATAATATTTTGAGGTGTTATTATCATCCTAAAAAATTGTTTATAATTTATAAAAACAAGAAATGTGTTCTACTATTCGGAAGTAATCTTCTAGGGATGGTGTTAGAGGAAGCAGTGTTGAAATCCAGAATATCGTATGTTGAGGTTAAATAAAAAACCGTGTCTCAAAATTCCGATATAAGTTTTATTTATAAAGTAGATGTGTCTTTAAGCGAGACTTGTTCAAGATTAAATTTACTTAGCCAAAATTCTTAGATACATAAAATAAATTGTGCGCCAAAAGTTTGACAGTAAAAAACATAGAATTGATTTCAAGGATGATTACATTTGGGTTGAGTTAGAGTTGCATTAGTTTCACAACAGATAGTAAGAAAAATACTCAAATCTATGCACTGTGTATTAAACGAGAATAAATGGAAAAGACTTCGCAGAGAGATGAAATTTGATATAAAAATATATCCCAATTATAAATAGTTTAATATTCGCCTTATTTTAAAACTTAATTTTAAACTAGAAATTTCAGAAAATAGCCAACATGTTCAAACAATTCTTACATTGCTCCTTGATATAAAAACATTAGTGTCATTGCATTAAATGCAACGATATTTCATATCCTATTATATATATTAAGTCTTCGGTATAAATTGAACTAGAAATAGTATATGTATTTTAATCTTACGCCCAGTCAATTCAATATAAATTTTTTTCCAAAATCACTCCTGTTTGGTTAAGAGCGATAGTGTGTCCACTTTTAAGACAAAAGCCTTTTCTATAGCTTAAAATATTGGAGACTAGAGGGTTTGAGTGGTGTACGATTGTAAGTTGTTACACCTTTTGAAGGTAAAGTTTTAATCAATCGTACATCTATTCCTTTATGAGGGCGTGAATTTTTTACCTACTAGGGAGTGGCTCTAATTGTACCAGAGATTCTATTTGTTGTCTTTAAGTTTTCTCTATATTAGATACCGAGGAGGTGCCCCATAATTGAATTGTTTTTTCATGCACGATAGGGAAATGAAACATTATCTTACTTAGACATCATTTTTATATATTTTGAAAGGTGCCCCCACAAAATATTATTATGCATGATAATTATTTGTCGAGTTAGAAGGTGATAAAATATTGTCTTTTTTAAAATTTGTTTTTTATTATATTCGCGAGAAAAAAAGTTAATTTTAAGACCGGAAATGAAAATTGTAAATGAAATTTTGTTGAACTAAGACCATATTTTTTATAATTTTTAAATCAAAATTAATCCAAAGTTTTTCAATTATACCGTAATTTTAGTTTCACGTTGGGATTTGCAATACCAAAAAAGTTATAAAAATTTAAATACATGCATGACTGAAAGTGACCTATTAAAATTCCAATTTTCAAATTTGCCCTTTAATTTAATGTGTACATGATGAGTTGTAGGCCATTTCATTTATATCATTAATAAAAAGCTTTCTACATCTATGTACAAAAGCATTCTATTATATCTCCCTTGTCGACTAGTGGCAGTTGCATTCTTAGCAGCCGTCTTGCAATCGACACAGACATATTCTTTTGGGACTTAACCACCTCATACGTATAGCTGTCATTGCGAGATCACCAGTAGGTGATGAAATGTCGTGTGGGTATAATACAGTCGACAAATTAATGTCACAAAAACAAAAAAATTTTATATTAGTAAAAGAAAATGAGTTTTAGAAGTGATTTTCTCACAAATAGTGAGTAAAATTCTACGTTCTTAAGGACTATAAATGGTTGGATCAAATTTTAGTTCCTACCTTTCCAAACAGAAGGAAGATAAAGTAAACAAGGTAAAAAAAGATTACTGAATCCTAGTAAAAAAAGGGCGTTGGCGATATACTAAAACTATTTTGGAATAAAACCAGCAAAATTTCTCAAAGCTTATTTCATTAAATATTGTGTGCTGATCAACTTGAATCTCGCCATTAGAACCGCCCTTACCTACTTAAAATTTGCAATATCAGGG
Organism: Germaria angustata; assembly: GCA_963681545.1. NCBI lineage: Eukaryota > Metazoa > Arthropoda > Insecta > Diptera > Tachinidae > Germaria > Germaria angustata. The sequence goes on along the minus strand of OY812999.1, from coordinate 30,487,615 downwards.
ATTTTTTGTCGATCTCTTGGATAGTAGGTTGGCTTTTTTCTTAAAATTTCATTCAAGACTATTTTAGAAATCATTTCAAACGGTGTGACAAGTCGTTGTCTCCAGAACAAATGCTTGGCGTTGCGGTAGCAAGCTACTAATAACTTAAGACTAGTGATTACTGACCTTCGTAGACTAGTAGGTAGTGTACTAGACTCGTAGTGCGAAGGTTGCAGGTTCCAATACTGCCGCAGAACTCTGGCATTTTGTGTCTGATAATTAAAGGGAGCGCACAACAAGCCTTCACTGTCTTAAGTGTATGTCGTAAGACATGGGCTATCACACCCCTCCAATCAACCTAACCTAACCTAAGACTAGTGATTTATAAAATTGTTGTATTGACTCTCTGTAATTGAAAATTTACAAGAAGAAGAAATCCAGGAAACCTATTAGTATTATTAACTATTTTATTACTATTATTAACCTATACTGATTATTGCTTTTATGTCTTCAAAATGGTCACACAATAAATAGTGATTGAGTCACATTTGTAGTATTATTGCTGAGCACCAAAAAGCTTTACCTCTGTGGTCCCTGATCATAAATTTTAAAGAAATTTCTAGACGTCAGACAAGTAGTCAGTTTTCTTATCCATCAGGAAATACTGAATTCATTTTTTATGTTGGTGGACGCCGTTTGCGTTCATTGAGCATGAGTTTTAAGTTCATGACTTTTTAAATGCTGCCTGCAATAACATTTGCATTTTAAACATTTTCAGCATCATACTGCTCATATGTTTTGTAAAAATATTTACCTTCTAAATCAAAAACTTTATGGAAGCTTCGACGCAACTAAAATTAATGTCATAAATTTAATTTGCTGTCAGCACTTTTGAACTATAGCCTGGTTAATATTCAACACACTATCATATGAAGGCTGGCTGACATATGGTTTTGCTTCTATAACCTGATTAGGCCTTGAAATATTAGTGAGTGAAAATTGTCTTGCCAACCATTGGACTAACTGTTAGAACTAGGCAGGTTCAAAGGCTGAGTAGATTTTTTTCAAGTACCTCTTACATGTCCATAACTAGGACAACTCCTGCATTTGACAAGTTTGTTTTCCTCAAGAGATCTTTGCGGTACCAGAGAGTTTGCCCCACTCAAAGCAATAATGATTAAGTCGAAATAAGTTTTAGTATGGCCATTGAGACATAGAATAGACTCTGAACGTTTATGTGGTTCCACATGTATTTTGCATTATGAAATGAATGCGAAGTTTTGAAATAGGACTGCCCTCCCAATAAAGTTTCATTACCTTCATTTATTAAAAGTTCTATTACAGGATTTAAAACAAGGTTATACAATAATTTTATTCTTTGGAATGTCTATGTGAAAATAGAAACAAAATACAATAAACGTTGTATATAAGTACCTTGATGTTATATTTGATTATCACTCCCAACAAAAATGTTTGCATCAACATCATCTACTCTCTATGGTTAATTAGAGCTATTTCTGATACAGAATATTAGCAATTGCATTTTATTTTACTAATTAAATCATTTAACATAAAATGATGAGTATCATCATACTTCAGTTTCTCTTTATACAAAAACCCACTAAATAGTGCACTCATCATGATCTAATTAAATTTTAATATAATTATTTATATTTTGGTCGTACTTCTTTACATATAGAGAAATCAAAACCTAATTAAATAAATGTATTTGAATCTATTTTAATTGACACCACAGTCAAATGATTAAAACATGTTATATTATGCATGATGTGTTCAATATTATCACTTGAATCATCCGAAATCCTTAATGAGTGCAATGCAATTATTAGTCAAAAGGAGTTAAAGTGTTTTAAAGGTAATAAAGAAATAAAAGTGATGTATGTAGTTGATTGTGACGAATTATATGCACCCTATATGAAGAACTTTGCTAAAAATTATTACCATTTTAAGAAGCATGATCCCACTAATCCTGACATAAGTTCTGATTCATTATTTTGGTTTAAAAAAATGAACCCTTAATACCTTCTTATATAGTCCAAAATATACCAATACATGCACATCACTATATTATACTGTCGTACCAAGTGAATTTTCAGTTTCTTATAGTTGAAAATGTCTACAGGACTAAAAATCCTATATAGGACTTCTATACGTTTGCAATAGCAATCCAGAATGAAAGAGTTTATGTGAGTCATTTGATATTCTTAAAGGCGCATTAATATTGCAGAGAAGGCATCTGTGGAACTGCTTATAAAAAAAATTTACAAACAAAATTGTATGCGTGGAGTTTGAAATCTGGACTCACCTTCTAAAGCGATCTTCCATATAATTTATTAATGGGCCTTGGATATCCTCAAAGTAATATATTTTTCGCATATCCCTATAAGAGAAAATATTGACTATTTTATTCTTAGATATAATACTGTGTTAAACGTATGTCTGAATACCGGTTTGTCTGTCTGTGCAATCGATGATCCCTAACGGGTGCAGCGATTTTGATTTAGCTGTATTGACATTTAGTAACTCAAACTTTAAAGAAAATATTATTACCGAATTAACTTTAAATGTGTGTGTATAAACTTTAATTATAAATAAAATATTGAATGGACCAGCTGCTTTCGTTACTCTTAAAGGACGACATACATCATTAAAATTGCTCACTATTTTATATGATTTAAAGCAACATTTTGTTAATTAGAAATATGGAATAAACAATCGTCTGAAATTTAGGTCTTAAATAAATTTTTAACTACCGAAATCGGAGGATATTATAAATTGTTTACTTGTACTAATGTGTCTGCATCTATTCAATGGCTTAACCCATTATGATCTGCTGCTATTACTACTGAAGAAATTTGTTATTGTCTTTCAATTATGAAGAAATGTCTGACCGCAACAAGGATATTAACACAATTAAGTCCAAGTTTATAAGGGCCACAGCTGCAATAGCAAATACAACCGGCATTCAAATAGATATGCTTTTGATATCCATTGCCATTTGGAACAGACTTTCCATTTTTTAAAGGGTTTGCTCTCAGGTTGATCATATAATTTTTATTTTAATATTGACTCTCGCATGATTTATCCATTTATCGACCGATTTTCGAAATAAATAATTTTGTTTCAATGGGTTTGCTTATACTTTGGTTGCATAATATTTTTTTTCGAAAATCGGCCGGATGAGGGAAAGCTTTTTTCAGACAAAAGAAAAACTATGAAAATATCTTTAAGGACATTAAATTCATACTTAATATTAAAATATATTAAAAATAATATAATATTATATAATAATAATGTTTAAAAAACTAAATGTTTCTAAAAACTGTATTGTTTTTTGAAACTTTAACTGGTCATATGTGACATTTCATTGGTCGTTAAGCCAAATCGTCAGTGAGTGTTTTCAAACCGCTTAAAGTTCACTGAAGATTTTGTTTAGAGACCAATGAAGTGTCGGAGTATGAACAGCCAAAGCCTCAACAAAATTGAAAAAAAGTCATCAAAGTTACGGACTTTTTCAATTGACGAATTAGGAGCACCTTCATTATAATAGGAATTACCATACAAAAACCCGGTGGCATAGTCTAATTCTTTTAAATTATTATTTATTAGGGGAAAATAAGGACTGCTGGTGTTTTGGGAACAAAAACTATTTGACAGACTTGCGCTTGAGGAAATAACACACGAAGGCAAATGCTTTCTGAAACAAAACAAAAACAACATCGAAGTTTTTTACCACAAAGTTCCCATGTATCATTCGGCCATCCTCCCCATTGATGCTGTCCGTGTCGTCCCTGTTAAAACACCATCATTCATTTATGTAAAGTTTTTATCATATTTCATGTGGGCCCAAAGTCCAAGTAGTTTGGGTCCTCATACTCTGATCAAATACTATACGAAAACCTTCATTGGCAGGTGTTTTCTGTACTACAAAAGTGTGCTTACATTGTTGTTATGGTGTTGTACATTTTATTCTCGTTCGCTCTGTATGGTAGTGCAGCAACCATTTGGAATGGCTCTGATATTTATTTTAAGTGAGCGAATCTTAGAAAAGTTATTTCTATTTTACTTAAATTTCCTAATGCAAATAATGTGTTACATTCACTTGAATAAACTTATTGGTAGTCATCACCACCGAAATAAATAGCTGGAGGCTGAAACGAATAAAATCACAACTATGGGCTGGCAATTACCCATCGAATACACAACGAATAGAGTACAACAGCAACTACAACTTGAGCATCTAATCAAACAGGATTGCAAAAAAATAAATATGTAAATTAATGTGGGTGACTCAAAGTCATCTGAATTCCTCCTCGCAGTAGGACAAACTTAGTATTCGGTGGCAACATTCACATTTGTGTGTTTCAGTGTTGGCTTGTAGCAGAAATGGTGCTACAGAAGGGTGTAAAATGAATTGACGGCTAACGCCTTGAATGTTCAATTATGTGGAAATTAGAGGGTATAGATCCCTAAAAATATGCAATTACAGAAAATGGTGAAAGTTTTCTTTTAATTCTATAATGGCATGTTTTAGCTTCTAAATACAAATGTGAGTGTGAAACGTTGTGTGTGTGTTAATGAATAGTATATTGGAATGTTGCTGTAGGAATTTGAGTCTGCCATCCTTGCTTAACTATGCAGGGTTGAATTAAGCACAAATAATTGAATCCAGACAACAATCTCCATGTGTACCTGTACTAGATTTAATTATGCCTCTTGTTCGTTTTTTGAATTTGCATTTCCTTTAGAAATTACAGCCTTAATGCATTACGAACCAGACATTTCTTCCATTTAGCATTCACACTCATTTGTAGCCCTGCCATCATGAATGATTTCGTTGAAATGTGATTTATGTCTACAATCAGACAAGGAGTAACTAGGACTTTTGCAGACTTCCACCGAATGTAGAAACTCAAATATTTTGTTGCTTTATCACATGTCGTGACTTGTACATGTTATTTTATACAAATAACGACAAAGTTAGTGTGTTTTGTGTAAATATAAAGATATAATATATTCAGTTTGGTCGTGACCTAGTGCTGTGACTATGAATAATTCGCCAACTACCAATTGTAGCAGAAACGGCTCTAAAGTAGAGCGACATGCTGTTGAGATTGAATTTAAAATTGGTGAAAGTCTAGGTATGAAAAATGCAATTCTAAAATGTCTGACAACCGTTTCCTCTACAAATACAATACACATACATTCATAGATTTATAACTAAAAACCACTAAAAAACTATTTTTGTTGTGCGCAAACTTTCTATTAATTACACAAGTCTACAAATTCCGGTCACCTTTTTGTTATCCCACAGCTGAAAATTGCCTGTTAAAATATTTGGGATGCTAAACTTCAATCTTCACTCTATTTTGTCTAACATCTTTTTTTTCTGAGATTTAACGTTATGCAAAAGAAAGCAGCAGCTTAATCATGTGTTGACCAACCTTGTATAAATATTGGTCTGCATGGCGGCTGTATATGCCTGTTATGTTTTTAGTTTCTAATATACAAGATGGCTTAAAAATAAAGGCTGAGGGCTTAAAAATAATGTCACAATTTAAACTGGCTACCGTTTACATAAAAAGCTTGATCTTGCGGTGTATATCGCTCTAATATTGACAACTAATTCTAGGCATGTCTATATCATAAATGTAAAATTTTGCATTAATGGCATCCAATTCTTACATCACTTTTGCGCCACTCATACTTCAAGAATAATATTTATTTTTCAACACATCATGTTTCCCAATATCATAAGAATTAAATGTTATAATTTTTTGTAACGTTTATTGATATTGCAATGGAAATTGCTTTCCAGTGAACCATTATTATATGATACTAGCGGACCAGGCGAACTTCGCCTCGCCCCAATTTTAAGCCTTCACACAAACTTTCTATTTTTTAATTTTAAAAGCCATTAAGGAATAATTTCAAACAAAATTTCATACAAAAACTCGATTTTCGATTTTTCCAATTTTCCGACTTTTCCGGAGGGATTTTCCAAAATTTTCTTCCATAAAAAACTTCTCTTCGAAAATACGAACAACTGACAAAAAGTTTTACAGAAATCGGCCAAACCGTTCTCATTTTATGAATTATTGAATTTTTCCACGCCCCTCCGCCCACAGACCGAAGATAAAAAAACGAACTTCACAGTGTCACCCACCCGAGTATTCTGAAGGTTCCCTGAAAATTTCGTCAAAATCGGCCCAGCCGTTTTGGAGCCATTACGTTACATACATACATACATACATACATACATACATACATACATACATACATACATACACACATACTATTTTATATATATAGATTTAATTAAATTTATATTAAATTAAATATAATTTATACATTATCTCTGGATAATTCATTACGAGACTGCTTTTGTCGATAATTTTTAAATTACCGGAATTCGACCATGAATTAAAAAGCAAAAACCATTCCTGGTTAAAGGTAAACAATTGGTATATGTTTACACATGCTGGCTATACCCAATGCAGGAGTTGCTGTATACAATTCGAGTCATTCTCGTATAAAGTTTAGTTTGCTGACAGCTCTAGTTATAACTCTTAAAGCAATCAAGTTAAAGCAAGAGTAGATATTGGGAAAAAGGCTCTCCGTTCCAATCGCCGTTCATTTTAAGGGAACTGGGAGGATTTCAGCATTCAGGCAGTAAAAGCGAGACTGACAATATACTAAGAAAATGGTTGCTGGAAGCACGCACTACTGTGTGGACATAATTAACGATAAGTATATCTCCCCTAATTGCTGTTGTGGTAATAGTCAATTTATGACATGGGCAAGCATTGGGAATAAGACTCTCTGTTCCAATCCCTGATTATTGTAGGTTACTTAGGAGGATGAGGATGAACATTGGCAATAATAACAAAGGCAAGTTTGATAATATAGTAGTCAAACATTTGTTGGAAGCTCTTAATACAATTATTGATGATAAGGACATCTGCCCTAATTATTGTCTGGGCAATTGCCGATTTAAGGCAAATCTGTGTAACTGTGTTATAGGAAAATTGTTTTTGTATTATTATCGTTCAATTCTATTTTTTCTTAATATTTATTTCTAATAAAAATTGATGTAGGTAATAGAAAAACTAAGAATAAAATATCTATAGTGTATAATTTAAACACGCTTTTTTTTTGATTCCTTCTATTGCTACGGAATATTGTCAAGGAAAATTTTTGTTTGTTGCTGGTTCGAGATAAGCCACTGGACTCCGCTAAACCTTCCCCGAGCCACCAGCGGAAACGTGCCGTTACAACCTGTACCAACATAATTTGTCAGCAGTTTGTCCTGTTCAGTTAAATTAAAAATTCAAAGCTGGACAAAAATGTAATATTTGAGTTGTTTAGCCATTTCCTTTAAATCTGTTCAGTAGTTTTAGAGATATCGTGAAAGAAGCATACTAATTTTTTTCTATAAAATTTTATGTTTCTTAAATATTCTTAGGAAATAAAAATAATAAAACAAAGTGTTTTTTTTCTACATGCTTATAGGAAAATATATTTAAAAAAACGAGCGTTATTCAAATTAATATTTGATTTTAATTATTCAATATTGAAAATTAATTATTTTGTAATATTCTCCCCAACTAATTGTTAAAACAAATAAAGTTTTTAAAAAATGTTTCGTTGGTTGTAGCTTTAGCTGTTCATATACCGCCATTTCATCAGTCGCTAAACTAAATCGTTAGTGAACTTTAAGTAGTTTGAAAACATTCAACCTCGTATATTTAGGCCAAATCGAACAAACACAATATGAGAATTCTTTATTGTATATGATTATTACAAAATACATAATCATAGCAGGCTTTTATTCAAACAACGCAACAACAATAATTTACTGAATGTGACTCTATTTTATTTTTCTTGCAACATGTCGTTGGTCGTTAATGATTGTGTTCATTCAGGCAAAAATCTATATATATAAAATTGGATGTGTGTATGTATGTATGTATGTATGTAACGTAATGGCTCCAAAACGGTTGGGCCGATTTTGACGAAATTTTCAGGGAACCTTCAGAATACTCGGGCGGGTGACACTGTGAAGTCCGATTTTTTGTTTTCGGTCTGTGGGCGGAGGGGGGTGGCAAAATGCAATTTTCATATTGCACCACCAATGACATATACATATATTTATTTTTTGTGTTTTTTTTATTTTATTGTACTTTTTTTGGAAAGCCGTTGTCATGTTCTTCTAAACGAGATATCAAACTCTTAAATCGGTTATGTAGTTCCGAAGATACTTTGAGCTGACGGTGTCAGCTATACATATGTACATAAAAATTACGTTTATGTTCGTGATCGCTAAACTCAAAACTACTGGACCGATTTTGACCAAATTTTATATGCATGCTGTATGGGCCGCGAGGAGTGTTTCTGTGTAGTTTGAAGTACGTCCAACAGATGGCGCAATATTTAGTTTTTTGTGTGTGTTTTTGCACCGTAACTCAAGAACTACTGCACCGATTTTGACCAAACTTTATATACATGTTCTATGGGACGTGAGGAGTGTTTCTGTGTAGTTTGAAGTTCGTCCGACAGATGGCCCAATATTTTGTTTTTTGTGTTTTGCCCAATAGAGATTAGCGCGATAAGCCTATGCTGCGTTTTGCTGAAGGCGTTGGGTCCTTGACCAGCGTGTAGTGGGGTTAATTAGCCCGATAGCTTTATTTGAACAATAATTGCTATGTCGATTTAGTGCAAATTTGAAGGCAAAACAAGGTTTGCCCGGGTCAGCTAGTTAAAAATAAAATCTTATATTTTAAATCGTGCCAAATGAATCAAATACAATATGAGAATTCAGTATTGTGTATTTCATAACAAAATACATAATCATAGTAGGCTTAGAATGTTTTTATTAATTATTTTTTAATCGTATACATTTTGCAAGAAAAATAAAAGAGACTAATGTTTAGCATAATTGTTTGTCGTGTTGTTTGTGTAAAAGCATTCTAAGCCTTCTAAGTATTTTATAATGATTATACACAATAGTGAATCCTAATATTGTATTTGATTCATTTGGCATAAGCAGACGCGGTTGAATGTTTTCAAACTGCTTAAAATTCACTGACGATTTGATTTAGCGACTAATGAAATGTCAGACTATGAACAGCTGAAGCAAAAATAAACAAAATATTTGATTTAATTTGATTTAAAACAAAAATCACAAATGCCGCGAAAAAGAGGTGACAAATTAAGTCTCTCAAAATTCGTCATTCTCATGTGGCAATAAAAGAGATCCGAAGCAAAGGTATTTTTCAAATATATATGAATTAAAGAAAGTAAAATTTGTTTACTAGATTCTTAGATAAATAATTATAACTATAATTATCTGAGGCAGCAATGGGTAAGGCGATAGCAGCACAAATATAAGTAAATGAAAAAAGACAAATCTAGACATTCGTACTTATTTATTATTTTTCCACCCACTGCAAGTCTGATTTCGATCTGATTGAATTATTTAAGCAAGACGACCCACACTGATCATTGTCTACCGATCCGAAAGACACTGACCATATACTTTTTTGCTTCAAACTAAAACCAAAAAAATTTTCTGTAGATCTATCGCACTAAGAAATCTTAATTCAATTTAAATTGGACTTCCTGGATATTAATAAGATTAAAATCTGCGAAATAGACAAAAATTTGCACGTCTATCACGTATGTAAAAAAACTGATGACATAAAACTTTTCACTTGCAGCTCTAGGTGTGTTCGCTTAATTACCCGCTAAAATCTTGTAACGAGTTTGAAAATTAGCTTTCTAAAATTTTTATAATTAGAAAAAAGAAAATGAGCTTTACTGGTAACAATTTATAATTAAACTATTAACCTATACATTCAGACTTGTCGCATGAGTAATTGGTCTAGTAGTCATAATCAGAAATGAAGGTTTATCTTTATCTTTCACCAACAAATTATAATACAAGAGCATGCGCCACAAATAAACACCTAAGCAGAATCATTCAAGGGAATTCTCCAACTTTACTTTACACATATATTAACTTTATTGTTGTAAATTTAAATTATTGATGCCCGGCTCCGAATTGACCAAATTTTCATATCAGAATCGCATAAGGCCTATACGCACAGCATCATTGACTCAAAGCAAATTACAGCAATTTAAACAGCTATTTTGCAATCACCGATAACTAATATTATCACGGTCAGAGTAAAAAAGTATTTGCTTTAATTATCTAACGCCGAAAATTGATACTTCCTGTATATTGAATCACGGATAATCGATGTCCATCCGTATTTTCAATTCAGGACCTAGGAACGCAATAATGCATTGAAAGTAAATTAACATTATTTGAGACGAAGCTAAAAAATACTGAAACAGTATTACAAGCAACAAGTTGTCATTGCTGCCAGTACTAGTTCAATAGACCCCAATTTGTTATTATGTTATTCAATCGTCGTTAGCACCTGCCAACAATTTGTTGCCCTTCTCTGCCAAATCACACATGCTTCAAATATTACAACAAATTTTCATTCAATTTGAATTAAGATATTCGTACTATCATAATGAATACTGGGAGCTCATTAAGAAAAGTCATCCTATACAGCAAGATGACACCAAATAAATTATTTTGAGGAATCAATCGTACCTTCATGTTTCATTCTTGAGTGCGCGTGAAATGATTTAAGCATATGATACTATACGCTGCTTCCCAAGCAACATAAATTCTTCCACTTTCATTTATTTATTCTTATCGATCACTACTTAGAAATGACACCTGTCACTTACTTCACCTTATAACAAGCTCGTTTCTCTAAGTATATAAGTAAATATCGTTGCATGAGTGAAAATTTATGTGACTGCCTATTCGATTAGCATTCCAAGTTTCAGCAAATGAGTGCCAACTATAAGTTGATTTCAGAACATAATATCAAAATGTTGTATTTTTAATACATAAATATTAAACTCGCACAATAATAAGGAATGAATGTGTTCTCTCGTAACAATATTTCATTTTAGAACTTAATTCGAGGCAACTGATGGAAGTACATACTTCATCGGTTCCTTCAATATGAAGCAAATCATTAACATCATTATCATCATGATGGAAGGCTGCTAAGAATAATAACATTTGTTCGTGTTTAGGCGCATTGGGTCACATTTCCTTTTTTGCATGTCGTGTGCAATTTGGCACATTTCAACCGATATGCAAATTAAGTTGTTGCACTAAATGCCACCTTCATCGCTGCTTTATACAGACATACTTGTATATTCATATATACATACGTGTACAAATGTGTGCATGCATACAATCATGTGTATTAAATTTTAAAGGCATACAACATACACATTCGTATCCTCATGCATAAGTTTCCTTGGGTACGATGTAAAACGTGGCCGCCACCACCAATAAATTTTGACAAGGACCACAAACTCATACACAAGCCTTGATTTACTTTATGTTTTCACACACCACCAACATTTCAAAGTGATACAACCCAGAATGCAATTCAGTTGTTAAATAAACTGGAAGGAATAATCCATTTGGCGCCACAAATAAAATGAAAACATATTTATACGCATTATAAATTATTATTAATTTTTTTAATAATACTTTGTTTAAGCATATATGTTACAAAATAATCGAGCTGTAGATTATTTTTTTTATAAAAAATATAATACAATTGTTTGTTTTTATAAAACCAGACTTAAAGATCGATTATTGAATAACAAATATATTTCACAATGAACCAGCTTTTAATTAGATTTATACTCGCATACATTGTTCTAATTTTATTACCTTATTTTAATTATATAAAGTTATATATACTTTTTTTAAACTTTATAATAGAACTTTTTTTATATATTAATGCCCATGATCTTCAAGAAAATATATTTATACAATAATTTAATGATAAAAATATTGGAAAAACCGTAACAGTTACAACCAGATGTGCCATTTATATGAAAAAATCTCTTCAATTAAAACGCGAAACTTTAGCTATTTATTGATTTATGTTAAAGGCCATTGATTCGCTTAAAAGAAAGTATGCTACCAAACAAGCTCTCAAGTAAAATCTCGCTTAAGGTGAAAAATCATCAATTTTCCGCTTATAAAACTTCATGCACTGGTTGAGTCATTCAAGTCGTCTCACAGGCAACCGATTAAATCTGAATGTATGAAGTGAATCTGAATTCAAAACCAAAATACAAATATTTTGTTTTTAATATATATTGAATCATTTACTTTAAGTCCAAAAATTAATTGAACAAGTGTTGAGTTCGCTAATTGAGTAGAGGTTTAAAGTTTTATCTCAAGACAGGCTCCAGGAAAAGAAACATTTCAAAAGGCACACTCAATACTGGAGGAAATAGTCATCGATTTATGCTTTTAACACAATGGCAAGAAAATTATCAATATATCTCTTTTAAAGTTTTTTTGTAATTCTTCAAAGAGAACAATTCAAGGATTGAGAAATTTCTATTACTGCTCTTTGTCGCCATTGCAGGCATCTGGTAGATAAAAGGATAAAGTTATTTCTGCTATAGGCCTTGCTTTCCAACACAATACATTACCTTTCTTCTGCTAATGAATTTAGATTTCTTATTATAAAACTCCTAGAGCTCAAGCTAGAAAATAGACGGACAGATAACAAGTTTATCGTTATTTTAAATATATCTTCAGTTGCAAGCTCCTTAATAACTAAAGAGTATCTGATATAAACTTTGAATCTTAACGAAATGTCTAATCATTTGAATTTATCAAATTAATAAAGACTTCGCTAAACTTCGCTCAGAGTACTTAAGTGTACTTAAGGTTTGAATCAAAAGTAACTTAACTGCCACATCTAAGAAATATTTTGCCTCTATATTGTAATAAAGAAATTTTCTTTAATGTCATTTTAATGTTTAAATTTAACGTAGTTCTAGTTTCTATTTAAAAAAAAATAGATCAATAATATATTGATACAAAAGCAAGCAAATAAATAATTTCTAAAATCGAATGCAGTATGTAAAGTTACTGCACGTATACGCAATATGAATTATGAAATGGAGTAACGTATACGTAGTGTTTGCACGACAATTAAAGACAAATTGCAGGTACTAGTGACGACTCACCAAATATATTTACGTTTTCATATTCCTAATCGTATTTCCGAGTAATTCAGACATTTATATATCTTCATTGAAAAAATACACAAAGGGTAACACCACATCAAGTAAAATGCATAAAAAATACTAAATTGAAATAATTTTTTATAAAAAAAATATTTATTTGGCAATAACCTAAAAATCTTTGCAAATCGCTGTGAATTCGAATGCAGTCAGCGGCAGTTCAAGACTTGGGATACGCAATTTTGGAACTAAACAGCGATTGGCAATGAATGATTTCGATTGTGAAAGACAGGAAAATGAATTCTTGTCGGTATATTTTAAAAAACTTAAATACAGTAGTGGTGTAGGCTTTTTTAATAGATTGCTTTTAGGTATGTTTGAGCAGTTGCAACAGTTATGAGTTTTTAAATTTTATTGTATTTTAAACTAATCAAATGACAAAATTTTATACAACACGCCAAAAGCATTGAGGCAAATGAATCTTGTACAAATAAATTTTAAGTATATAATTTTCAGACATTTTGCAAATCTAATAGACATATTTTATGAATGAATCAAAAAGGCCATTCGTTGCCTATCATCTGTATATATAATCTAGGAAATTTGTTATGAGGCTTTCTCATTTAATACTTAATAAAAGCCATATACATACTCACTAATATACATATGCGCTTTGTGCGTCTATAATTAATATTAATAATTATGACAGTATTTATTAAGAATATTTTAAATATACTGCCAAGTGTTGATTTCTAATGTTGTTATTTTTTACGTACTTACCTAATTTTATGTTTTATCTATATGTTTCGTTGCAGCCAACCAAGTCATAAGTAGATTAAAACCGTCATGTTTTATAGCGTTCAGCCTCAGAACTTTTAAGTGCCATATAACAATTTGAAAAACTTGGAAAATTGCAATTCGATTATTCATTGTTGGTAGATCCTCGAAAAAAGCTCAGTCAGTTATTATTTTAAAGCCGCCTGGTATAAATCTCTTTGCTACACCAAAAGCAAAAATAAATTATTTTATATAAACTTTAATTTGAAGCCTTGCTTTATATAATATTTAGGAATGGTTTGCTGAAATTCAATAACTAAAGTCGTTCATATGTAAATAATTTAACTATATATTCACGCAACTTTAAAACATTTGATTACTGGGATGTTGGTAAAATGAAAGTGCATTGAACAGAAAAAAATACATTGTGTGCATGAACACATATACAACCACCTTCACACACATACACACATGTGCATAAATCCATAACTATCAAAATTATAAATATTTCTTTTTTGTGTCGGTTTGACGAGTTGGCTGGCAATAGAGTTCTGCAACTTTTTTCTTTTAAATTTTCATAAATTTCATGATGTGTTGCGATTGATGGCATGGTGTTTCATTTTTGATATACAGTGTGTGAAATGTGTCAGTGTAACAAATAGGAAAATGTCGGCAGGCACACTTTTCAATTTCCCACAAACCGGGCGGAGTGGATGAGAAATTTTCTATTTCCTTGAGTGCATTAGAAATTACTTGAAACAAATTTATTTGTTTGGCATTTTTTTTTTCTTTAATGTGTTTTTGACACCAAAGGAGAAAGGGAGGTGGAATACAATAAATATTAATTATTGAAACAAACATTCACATTTTTCTTTAATATATACTATTCTTATACGACTAATTAAGTTTACATACACTATAACTGATACGCATTTTAAAATTACAGCATGACAGATTGATTATAGTGTTATAAAAAATATTTAAAAACTTGATAATTTTAAAACATGTACCAAAATATTTGTTTAAAAATTTTATTAAATTTAAACAGTCAAAAGTTAAATCATATTGGAAAGTATTAGATGATGGCAAGCTATTCGTGCTTTATACTCTTGGATTTTATGCATGCAACAGATGCGACTTGTCGACTATAGCTGGACACCATTAAACGCAAACTTAAAGCCCAATTGCAGAAGGAGCTTATTAAAAAAAAAATAAGTGCAATGGACTTTTGAAACCCAATGAAGTCACGCGCAATATTATTTGCATACCAATAAAACTCTTTATCCATTTTGAGTACTATTTAACATCATAGTAAATTTTCGGTGATGTACATGATACAAATTTTTAGAAAAAACATTTCTGCTAGAAATTAAGCCCGATATTTAAATAAAATTAAGTGTAATTAAATTAAAAGTATCCAAATAACAAATGATCTGGCTTTACCTCCATGGCGATACTTCAGTTCAATTCTGAACTGAAAGGATTGAGGCAATGCCATCATCCCCGATATGTACGACGTTTGCAGCCTAGAACACAGGCATTGCATTTGGGTATTGGAACTTCACATCTATTTTTACAAATCAATCTGCATTATTTGTTGTAGACGAATATTTCATTTTCAACCATTTATTTAATAAAATAGCTGTCTCTGGATATAACATTAATTTGCTTATAAATTGGTTTTTAAGCATGTGAAGATGTTGTCTATACAAATGGGTCAAATAGACGTTTAATATTTTTTTCGTATAATCATATTTCTGCAAGTTTTATGAAAAGTCTTGTGTAAACTTCTTTCAACTGTCTTCAATTAACTATTTACACTTTGATAAGGTTTAAACTTGATATTTATCAGACTTTAGCTGGGTTACATAAAATTCTGGTGTCTGCTTTACGAAGAAAAAAACGAAAGAAGCCATTATTATAAATAAATATACCCTTTAGCCCTTGTAGAGAAAAATTGTGTGATAATTACATCTCGTAAAATCGACTGAAAACTTTTTCCACCATGGTTAAGTAAATAAGGTCATATCAAAAATTTTGTTAAAGCAAAGGGTCGATTTTTCGGTATAACAGCAAGATTATCCAAACATGTGATGCAAAATTTAAACAGGATTTTTTCGTTAATAAAAAATATTTATAGGAAAATTTAATAATGTAGAAAAGCGAGCGAAAAACGAATTTACATCCTTTAAGAACGTTGTTTCTTATTTTCACAGTAACAATAAAAATGAGAGCAATAAATAGTTATTGCAACATGTCAATCAAGAAATATTAGACTCGTATAGACCTACATTTTTTCCTAAGAACTTGGAGACTGTAAGCAATAAGGAAGGATAGAAGTTCCATTATGATATTTAACAAAAGTTCCATCAGGTGCAAATGCAAAATCTGCCAGCAAATCCTGAATTGTAAGTAGAACAGAATTTCTTATCGAAAGTAATTTCTTATTTTTTCTTTAATTGTATAAATTTCATCCCCATATAAAGTTCTACGCAAATATTTATTTTATTTACTTCGCTACCTAAAAAGAATAGAAGTGAAGTCCGTGTGACATAGCAAAGTTTAAACTTTGTTCTTCAGTGTTATTGCTCCGAATGAGACGACATGATTTTCTTTATAACTTTAAGGCCCTATGACCATATTTTCATTTAGGGACTTTATTCGACACTCTCAATCAGTCCTTTAACATTTCAGCTGTAGTATTATGGTGTCTTCGTATACACGAGGAGTCGATGGAACACTTAATAGCAAATTGTGGGGCATTGTGCCACACAAGACACAGGACTCTACGCTGAGTGAAGAGGATCTGCTAATGCTCCCATTGAAGGAGCTGATCCTATTTGCGAACGTATTGGACTGCTAGAGACAGGGGAAGCACAATAGATCAACAATGGTCGCAGTGCAAAGGGCCATCCTGGCCCAAACCCCCATTACATTACATGGTGTATATTTAGCGATATACGTGTCGAGTATTAATTTTTTCTTGTGCTGTGTAAAGGCATTATAAATTACGTATTTTGAGATATTAATATGCGATAGAATATTCTCATCTTGTATTTGATTACTTTGGCATAAATATATGAGGGTGAAAGTTTTTAAATTGTTTAAAGTTCACCGACGATTTGATTTAGTGGCAACATATAAATAAAGCCACAGCAAATAAATTTGCAAAGTGCAAATATTTCTGGATATGGTCTTGATAAATTTCACTATGAACATAATAACCACTGATGTACGAGTATACCAAATATGGATACTTATCATAAGTATTGACTCTCTATCATTTATGCCCTTTATACTGCCTTCCATAAAAATATTAACTGTTGGTGTGATGACGAAAACAACTTCAGATCAATTGCCAGCATTTGACAACATTCATAAATTTAATAAATAAAAGAAAACATATTTTCTTTTTTTGTCGATTCAGGGCATCTTTGCGCATATTTTGCCCAATTTTTTAACTCAGTTAAGTTTAGCTCAACTTTGTCAGGCTCATGTCTAACAGCAAAAACTTTCGTCTTCTTAGAAATATTTGCAAGTCTCGAAAAAAGTGGCAACATGAATATAATCTTCACCAAAACTAAATGTAAAAATAAAAATTGTAAAGTGAGGCGTGTACGGGCTTAGAAAGTTTCAAACTACAACATTAACTAAATTTTTATGAAATAGATGTCTTTGCTAGTTTTCTAAAGTACTTATTTATGTATTTCCACCACACTTGCTTATTCGCTCACAAAACTTACACACAACAAAGTTAGACACACACATACATGTATACACTTGCAACGAACAACATTAACTTTATCTTTCTCTGTGACTTCTTTATCAACTTGTTTTCAATAAAGCAACTTTTCCCTTCCTTTGTGGACTTTGAATATATTTCTTTTTTGCATCACTAGTGTTTCTATGAATTTGTTACAATGTACATACATATGTATGTACGTACATTACCAACCAACCATCATAACTAACAAACCCCATCTGTATGCTGCACACCTCCTTTTCATCTATCGGCATCGTTTAGTTTGATGTCTTTAGGAAATGCGTTTTTTAGTTGCGCATTTTTATTTGCTGAGTTATCGCTTTTTTCTAACGTACATATGTACATAAATTTTTAGCCTTTTTAGTTTTAGTTTTGGGTGTTTTGCTACTTGTTCTCTTTATAATATTTAAAATTTCATAGTACTGCCACTCATTTGACAGTTATCGATTTGCTTTTGTAGTTATTTATTTTTTTGAAGTTTTTGTGTTGCTGCTTTTAAATATGTATATCATATGGAAATGTTTCACTACCATTTTTAATATTTCCGCTCTTGGTTAGAAATATTTGCTGTACACATGTTTTCTATTTTGGCATTAGATAAGCACCTATTTGCGAGGAGAACTTTCTATAGTTTGGCTTTTAACGATAGATAGCGATAAAATAGTGATTTCGATTTTGAAAATGTTTTAATAATTGCCAAAAATAATTGCTGTGATGTAATCTGTCATAGCAAACTCTTCATCCTGCTTCAAGTACATCATAGACAAGGATTCTAAGTGATGAAAACCAACAATTTATCATTCAGCTTTCAAGGCTATAAGAAGTCGCTTGTTCGGCAACTAATTCTTATTATCCTTCTTTCAAACAACACTTCATTTAATCAAATAATCATGTACAAAAAAGTTTTAGGATCACAATTTCTGATTTATTTATGCACAACTTTTTACACACAACCGCAGATATTTTGAAATGTTTTCAAAAGTCACCACAAAAGAAGGTCGTCCTTTAATTGCATAGAAGATTGCTTGATTACCAAAAGCTTTGTGTCTTCTAGCTTTGTAAACGATGTCTTATTTACTTTGCTAATTATAAATCTTATATATACTAGTGCTAAAATTTATAAACACTGTTTAATTGAAACACATATTTGGATGCTTTACGAACTAAATAGGGTTAATCGCAAGGACCATTAGAACAAACAGTCTAGATATTGCAGGAAACACTTTCTTAATTGCTGACTTCACTTTCTTAATGTCTGTACTTAAGACCTTTATGTCGAGCTGGTTCAGTTGCAGGAGTATTCTTTCCATTATTTGAGAGTTACAATAAGGCCTTTATCTCATAGCCACAGTAATACTCAGCGCTCATAATCCGGAAATGTTATTTTTGATAAGAGCATAACTGGTGAACAAGCACATGTTTATCTTAATCTAGGTCTTTTGAAGTCCTAAGAGCAAAATAATAAAATACGGAATCTAATATCTAGCAGTAAAAAACCAAATTGAAAATATGGAATTGAACCTGGTGAAGGACATTGTATAGATTATGCATTGAACTACATTGTGTTTAGCAATAAATCCAGAAATGTAGGCATCATCTTATTGCATTTAATCAAGCTTAATGTAAACATGTGACTCAAATCCGATTAAATATGTCTATATCCAGATAAGATATATGGCTTCCCGCCCAAGGGTAAAATATAGTATCATGGTCAGTGTCTATGCCATATACTTTCTCCATAGAATTACTTGATTTTTGACTAGATTGTTCTAATTAAAGTTGAAATGCAACTTCTTATTAAAGGCTTAAAACTCCTCATGTCTTGAGGTGTATACATTTTACAGAGACAAAATGCGTAGGCATATGTACGAGTATATGAATGTCTGCAAGGACAAGTCATTTGACCCGTCATCTCAAGACACAAGAAAAGTTACTTTACCCAGAATATTTCTTCATTAATACCTTCCAAATATCACTTTAAAGGTGCCTGAAACCTATTTTAGTACTTTCCCTAACAAAATTAATTCAATAATTTTCTTTGGACTAGGAAAACTTGACTTATTGTGGAGGGCATAGAAAAAATTTATGGAACAATTTCTCTTGCGTCAAATGCTTTACAATATTTTATCAGAAACAAATATGTATTAAAAAACTTAAAGGACTTTCCCATAAATACACTGACACTAGCTCTCGTTATCACCCTAATAAATATTCAATACTTTTAATTCAGTGAGAGCAAAAAAATGTGGCTTTAAATTTTTTATGGTTGCAAAATTTTGACATCAACTGTCACTAAAATATTTATAAAATACAAGTTTATGTTTCTATAGTTTTTTTCTAAATTAAAAACAAAATTTTATTCTTATACTCGTCACCATCAGTACTGAAATGGATTGAATTGAAGTTTATCAGGGATAGGATTTATATTTATGGAAAAGGGCTAAAATTTTTAAGTTCTTATTAATAATTTCAATACTAATAATATTTTTTTTTATATATTAAAGTTTCAAGTTTTGAATTTTGAAAACTCTAAATGTATTTATTCATAAAAATCTTCAGTAAAAATTTCTCAAAAATTTTAAATTTAAACATTTTTTATTATGTATAATAAACACTTTTTATCTCGCAAGTCATATAGTAGCAAAAATGTTAACAATATTAAGAAAACATGTTAAAATTTATTTAATAAGAAAATTATTGATATATTTAAATTTTCTCCGACCCTTTTTATGTAGGAAAACATGCTTATTCTAGCACAGGACTTTGTAATTTAATGAAATATTTTTAACAAATTTTTTTTTAATTTTTCTTTACAACTTTAACTGGCAACGTCATTAAAAGCTTATTAACATATATGTATGTGTATGTATGAAGGATGATTTTTTAAACGTGTGGGCTTCGAAAATTTAAAAAATATACAGAAAGTTGGCAAAAGTGAATAAAATATTTATTTGAGGAAATAGATGAATTCCTTTCATTTACTTTTTTAAGATAATTTCACATAAATGTTGTCCGTGGATACGCAGTAGGTGATCCATCCTTGGACTCCAAATTGGTGCACATTTTTTCCAGCACTTCGATGGGCATCCCATTAATGGCAGTTGTAATGTTGTCTTCCTCACAACAAAAGTTTAGTGGAGTTAAATCGCATGAACATTACGGCCGGTGCACTGCTGCAATACATGAGATTAAGTGCTAGCCAAAATTGCAACTCAAAATGTTCATGGTGTCACATGCTGTGTGGCATATGGTCCAGTCTTGTTGTAAATATATGTCAACCGAGTCCAATTCTTCAATTTCGGGCTAAAAAAAAGTCTGTAATCATCACACGGCATCTTGCTTTTCGATACCTTTAACAGTGACTGCATCTTGGGATTTTCGCCGTGTGGTCCAATGATACCGCCGGCTCATAAACTGCAGCAAACAGTGCATCTTTCAAGGTTTACTCGCAGCTCTCGAGCGGTCTCTGAATGCTTAAATTTGGCAATTCTGTTTGTTGACGTTCCCATTGAGCCAAAAATGAGCTTCGTCACTGAAGACATTTTTTTTCTCGATAGAAAAATTAGTCTTCATCCAACTTTTCTAAGGCCAAGTCACGAACTTACGATGTTGTTGCACGTCACCTTTTTTAAAGAAGCTATATTTTTTATGGTTTCATATCGATGTTTTACGTAAAATTTTCCAGGTGGTCGAATCACACAAGCCCAATTGTTGACTACGGCGACAACTTGACATATCGCGATTTTCACTGACACTGGCCGATACAGCGGCAAATCTCCCTTGGTATGCATGCTCGTTGTGGGACTAATGTCCAATAAATTGAAACTGATTCTGTTCGGTTGGTAGATTCCGACGACTATAAAGTGGACGTAATTCACGTAATAAATTTTTCACACAGCACGAATTTTGATACTGAAACTCATTGGCTTGCAAGCGTTGTTCGTTTGTTAGTGTCTTCATGGTGAAATGATAGATCTTAATGACAATTTTTGGCATTGCAACATGCCACGAATCTCTTTTTCACATTGAAAAATTTTACACTCACAAAAATAAATAGCAAAAAAATTTTCTACCATTTGTTAATATTAATGAATTCTGGCTCACAATTGCAAAGTTATCAGTCGAAATTTGCAGTCAAGTTTTTTTTATATATATTAATTTTAATTATTATAATAGATTAAAATTTCTTTATTTTTTCCTATATGTACGAATACGTTATTAGAGTTTACATAATTGTTCGTAACGTATACGCATGTTAGTGCATTCACACGTACATTTACGAGTGGTCAACTTTGAACAAGTTTGATCCAAAATGTCTGCTTTTAGGCCTTTTTATTCATCATTCGTACTGCATTATGTAGACATGTTACACGTAAGACATGTCTTGAAACATACAAGTTAAATTTTTAACTTTTAAAACACTGCATTAAATCGGTGTGTTCTATTTGCATTAAATAAAATAAAAAAAATAAAAATATTCGATCATACAATTAAATAACTTATAATAACTGATAGCGATAACATCCCGTAAAATTTTTAAAAAATTCTTAGAAATTATATGCAGATCAGTGTGTATTTGTAAAATATTTCGAATGAGCTGAAATAATTTGTATATTGTCAATTAATTAAGATATTGACGTTTTTTTTTTTTTTTTTTTTTTTTTTTTTTTTGAAAAGAAAGGATCCCAGCGTGATGCATCAAAGTATAAGAAACAACTAAAACTAGCAACACAACATATTGCAATACCATATAACATTTTTATTGATTTATATACATATTCATACATATATATTATATACTAACGTATGTAATTACTTTTTGATTTTTTTATGTGTTAATTTTGCATTGATTTAGTGTTTTTCTAAAAGAAATAAAGAACAAAAGTAAAATAATTTTATGAATTTAAATATGTTTAATAAATACGTAAAATTGTTTGTTTTAACATTTCACCGTACTGATATAGTACGAGGGCAGTTTAATAAGTGCATGATACATGTATATCAAGCGGCCAGACTGGATTATTATTGGAATACTGTCAGATATTGGGCCAACTGTGTACATTACTTGTTTTTAACATCCATTGATAGCAAACAACCTCGTTAATTTTAACGCAAATAGAAAGAAGTGATTTAAACTTTATTATTAGGGAAACCAAATTAAACCGTAATTAATACTATGAGGACTCTGCACCATCAATTTAGATGTACCACACATGATATCAAGAGTTCTAGTCGTCCAAGAGCAATAACTTTCCTGGAATGATATTTAACGAATAGAGAATTAAAGTGCGTAAGGTGGGTGGAGCTGCAGGCATTACAACATTGCGACCTAAGAGCTTAAATATTTATAAATTTATTACTTACTATTCTCTAAAACGGTTTTAGAATAATATAATCATGCCTTTTTAATTTCGATTTATTTTAAGGATGTGGAGAAATTAGACGAGTCACCTACTGTTAGAGATATCCTTGATGTAATTAGAACAAAATATAGTAAAAAGACTTCGAATAGTATTTTGAAATGATCCCATAAAAGTCACAGCTCAATGGCTAATAATTTAGAAAATAGTAAATGTATAATTTTGTGGTGTTGGACACTATGTGCCCTTTTTGAATAAAAAATAATTTTTTAGGGCCTATGTTGCAAATTTATTGCTCTTTATTTAAGTGCAATGTGCTCTTGTTTTCACAAAGGTGAAGTTCAGACCCTATTTTATACTAATTCCTAGATACGGTCTGTTTGGCAAATCTGCTTACTGATTGTGAGAAGAAAAGTATACCCAGGTGATTGGCTAAAGTTTTAAAGCTGCTGCGCAGGTGTGATTATGCGAACTGGTAAATTCCTTCTTGTTATTGTGAGAAGAAGATTATTCGCAGCTCTTCTGTTGGTGTGTTGAAGCTTTTGGCGAATGTGGGAATTGTGAGACGAAGAATATTCCCAGACGATCTGCTGGTGTGTTGAAGCTTTTGGTTTGCGGTTGTTGGAATTAAAACTGCATGTGACAGTGTCATCGTGATCATGTTGCATGAGAGTCCTGTGCTATTTTATATAAGGATGTTTAACTTGTTCTTTCACAGTTCTTGCAGAGTACCAAAAATATTTAAATCATCATTCGAATTTTTATGGCTCTAGGGCATTTTAATTTAGAATTTTTTTAACGCACTTTTAACAAAATCTTGCTTATATAATACAATCTACAGTTTAAGAATTTCGCAAAATTACAATTACATTAAATCAAGTTAAAAACGTGTGCATGAAAAGCACACGTATCCTTTTTGCATTGCTTTTTCTCTGCACTAGATCACATAAATTCCATACCAGCTTTCGTTAACCCATGACAATTTCTTTTAAGACAAAACATTGTGCATTAGTATTTAATACTATCGTCTCTTAGATTATATCAAGCTTGAATATATTTGTATATTAAACCGGCACACGGATATTCATATTTCTAATGATATGTTGATGTGAGTTTTTGAATAAATAATATATTCAGAAAAATATTCCACATATGCAAACACATGTACGTTTCTATTTACAGATGCACAGAATGGAGTCATTTGTTATTAAAAATAATATAAAAATGTTTTAGCAAATAATTTCCAGCAGCACGTTTTTCTACGTTCTCCTACACCCACATACTCATACAAACAGACCCGTGTTACCTTATATTATCATACCTTTCTTATAAATGTATGAAATTATATGAGTTAAATTTATGCCTTGATAATTTGTCACTTTCAAGTGAATGTTTCGCAACAACAACAAAACTACATGTAAAAATAAGAACACACAGAAACAAAATTTAAGGATACTCACACCAAGCAAACATTTTCTAATGAGGAAAGCAATTAGACATGTTATTTTCTTATAACACAAAACAATTTTCCATTGGGGAACTCAGGGACTTCGAAGACAAAAAGACAAACTAACGTCTTAATGAGGTGGCTAAGTGGTTGAAAATTTATTTCAATATTTTTGCTGGTTTACGACCAGAGACTTGAAGATAAAATAATACGGCAGCAATATAATTTTTTTTGCGAATTGTAAACCTTTTTACGAATATCTGATCCTTAAGAAAGGAATAAATGCATTGTCCTTGAACATGAATCCTCCAATGTTTCCGTGGTTTGCGGTTCAACATATATTTATAAAAAATACACTACATTTGTATTCCGTGTATGTGATTGTAAATCCCTAATGCCGAGTTTTATTTGTAATCTTATATTTAAAATATAATTTATTTTGAATACGAAATAAATTTATTCACGTTTGTACTCGTACTTACATACTTGCATTTGTTGCTGTTGCTGTTACAAAGTCACAAATATTTACAACACAGTTCCCAACAATATATGCCATACATATGTGTACATAAGGTCTGTTCATTAATTAAATGCTTTTACTAGTCGTTACTGGAAAGTGTTCACGTACTTGTAAAACTTGTAACGGGAGAGTAAAAAATAGCGCAGAAAAGAAACAACAAACAACAAAATTTATTTCATTATTACAGATAAAATATTTACCTTTAAGAATCATTTGAATAGTTCGATAGTGAAAAATTTCATATTATTAAAAAAAATCATTAATATTTGTTAATTTTTAAAATCAAAAGTGAATTTATTTTTGCTATTCGTTAACATAGAGAAAACGGCATCCATCCAATATCACAGACAATTTCCAGCTTGGGCTGAGGTGTTTGGGTGTGCTCTTAGAGTACTGACTAGTGTACTGGACTAGTAGTCAGAGGATCACAGGTTTGATCCCTACCGTACACTATGGATGTTTTCTGTCTTCATTGCTATTCTGCTTCCAATTTTGCATTCCCTGTCATTTTTGGGTACTACAGAGACACCAAATTCTGGACACAGGTAAGCGGAAGGCATCCATTGAATCTAACTTGATCTAAGATGTTTGAATTCGAAGTTCTGCGGAATATCTTACCTCGGGGTCAATGGATGCTGCCTTAAAACGACCAGTTATATATGTAAAATTTCTTTACTATTAAAAAAACGAAAATAATACTCCTCTTAAATTAAAAAGCTACAAAACATGAAAAAATATTTCAACAGGATAAAGAAACAGTGCAGTTTTTCCTCATGGAAATTATTACTAGAAAAGCGTTCATTTACTTGCTTTTATTTTTTTTATTTTTTATAATTCTTTTGTAATTTTTTGCAAAACTCTGTCGTTACGTTTTTTACTAGGAAAGTAAACGAACAAAACAAAACGTTTGGAACAATCAAGGCAAAGAATGTAGGCTGAAATAAGTATTCACGTCGCAAAGAATCCCACTTTATTTAAATTGTTCTTGCATGCAATTTATTCATACGATACACATACCAATAAACTGTGTGTGGGTTGTTGTAGTTACTCTATACGTTACGTAATAACTGTTGACTTGGCACGGCAAGACATTAGAGATGAGTAAGTATGTATCGATCACGAGCACATAATTAGTTACATATGTAATTGCCAATGGCGGACGTACTAAAAAAAAGACATTCACTTAATTCAAATTTAGCTAAAATTTTGTTTGAGAATATTCTTAATTTAAGTAGAATTTTCCTAACAACATGAAAATATATACTTAAATTCAATAGAAATTTTAATTAAAAAATTAATCCCTTAAATTTAAAGAAAAACTAATTGACTTTAAATCCATATTTACTAATTCAAAAAGCCCTTCTCAATACACACGAAACAGGAGCTTCAAAGAATCAACTGACATGTGCCTCTTGACAGGAGCAGTGTTGGCCTTTCAAATCAAGAAGTACTGACTTGCTGTCATGCAAATGAGTATTGATCAACAATGTCCATTTCCTTGAAATGGCCAAAAAGCTAAAATGCCTTTTTAAAAGGTACTATACAAAATTTTATGGAAAACCTTGCATCAAACTCCAGGATGTTAACATGAAATTTTGTTGAGTGTATATGCACATACAACCGTGTATAATAGAAAAGGTATATTTATATTAATAAAGAATAATTAAAAATGAGTGAGTTGCTTTCCGATTGAAAGGGTTCATAATTGAGCAGAAAAACACAAGAAGGGAGTATGAAGCCTGTAGATTCGATTGTATAGGATCATCGGTGTTAGTGGGGCACACAAGCCTGACACTTGGTAACAATGCAAAATGTGCCTCAGTATTATACATCTATAAGAATGCAATGTGGTCGAGTGAAATCAGGAAATTTTTTCATGGTATATGAAGTCCTGATTTGGGTGCCCACCCCTTTGTGGTCCACAAAGTTTGTATATAAAATGATGCCACACAGTTTGTATATAAAATGAGTTCTCTACAGAAAGAAGTCTCAACAGATGTTTTCGGTTAATTTTGATTACAACCACTCCTTGTATCCCTCTTTCTGAAGGGAAATTATTTACGCTCATCCAATTAAATTGTAATTCCTTAAGGACTGGTCTAACTTAAAAATACATTTTAAGCGAAAGATTTATATATTTTGGAGCGGAATATTTCAACTTTTTACTTTCGTATAGACCCTCCAACTTTCAGATCTGTCATCTTTCGAGAAAAACTAAAGTTTTCACTGCCTCATGTGTATATGTAAGATATATTAGACATGCAAGTTTATATGTTATTCTTATCGTACTCGAGAAACCCAATTTCGCTTGTTATAATAAATATTTTGTTTTAATTTTTTATTTTTTTTAAATATTAGAGGGTTGTTATATTGTTTTGCATTTAAAAGTTTTTAAGACTCCTCGTAGTATGTATATGTATAAAATTATGTTTAAGCTAAATAAAAATACATGTTCTACAAGAAATAAACAGCCTACAGCTGTTGGATACATAAATAAATTTATTGCACAAAAATTATTGAAATTACAAAGAAAAACCACATACCAGGAAGGTTTATATATTCTCACAGGCTACCAGGCATCTAAAAAATATTGCAGGCAAGCAGACAGGCGAGCGGACAGGAAGCACAAGGAAACCTTTAAATAAAACACCAACTGGCAAAGAACATTAATAAAGTTCTATTCTCAAATTCACAATGGAAATGAAAATTACCAGAGGAACAATTAAAAGTGTGAAAATACAAAAAATAAGGCATTAAAAAATATATATAATCATAAATACATACATACACATACATACGTAGGTGCAACAACTCCACTTTCGTTTATAGTAAAGTTCCTTATGCTCTTTGATATTCGCTTTTATGAATCGTAATGTTTTGTTGTAATACAACATTCAGCATGTAACCACCAAAAACTATTCCTTGCAACAACACCAGCAGATATTGCAAAGGAAGCGGTGAATACTAAATACAACGCCAAAGAAAATGAACAAGTACTTAAAAGAAAGAAGAAAAACATGCAGAACAAAAGGCTTTCAAACAATCGGCAAACCGAACATTCACCATTGGAGAGTTCCATTGTAGTTGAAATTACAAATAACTTCATGCATTTATAGTCTATATACGAACAACATCAATTACAAGAACTTATCAAGGTGTAACCTATTTTTAGGCCACAGTTTATGATTTTCCATAATAATAATCATACAAAGTAGTCGCACATCTGCAACCACAGCGAAATACATACAAATAATATTTTGCTATTGTGAAAGACAAAAACCAGGTTGAAAAATTTAATGAAGACTTTAATATGAATGGAACAAATTCTCACAGTTGCACAAACTTTTGAACAAATCTTACTCGTACATACACAATGTAGATAAGGAATCTGACAAAAGAGAAGCAAGGATCTTAAATAGTGGCTGATGATGGACGAGTGTTTTGTTTGAATATATTTAATTCTTGCGAAATCTGACCAATGAAAAGGAATATCCGCAAACTCTTTTTTGTTCCCATTTAATAATGTTGGGTGGAGGCATATTGCGAAAGTCCTACATTCAACATGCAAACTTGTAATTCACGCGATTTAAATGCAATAAAACACACGTTAAACGTAGAAATTGTCGGAAACACCTTGTTTTCCCATTTACAATACCACATGGAGAAATAGCCATTAGGAAGCTAGAAATTAGGGCGATAATATTTTAAAACAATATTGGAAAATGCATGTGTTAAATTAAGTGATGACTACTCCCCTCTTGTGGTATTCATGTCGTCATATTTTGAATACGATAAAGTGGAAAATGCTTTTTCTTTTTACAAAAATCGCTTACACTGTTGACATCATTAACATTTTAACACAAATTAAGAGCACAATAAACAGAGAAAGCGAATTCGTTGCGGTAACTGGACTTGTTACTAATCGATTTTGTTGGTTGCATAATAGTAGCATAGACCCGCATAAGAAAAAGTCGAAAGCAGTCGAATTGCTAGATCTCGTAGGACAATTCACATCGCGTCCACGTGAGAAAACCATGCCCTCAAATCGTTAGTGCGGAATGTGGGGCAGGTAGCGCGTCCCGGTGAAACCACAAGTTACTGGTATTCATATCATCCAGTTCAGGAAAAAAGAAGTCGATTATCATGGACCTACAGCTCCTGACTGTGATTGCCTAGCCAATGTGCTTCTCTAAGAAATATGGACCGATGCCACCGCCAGCACAAAATCTCTACAACATACTGAATTATTCGGGTTGCAATGAACACTGATACCTCATTTAGATTGGTATTGTTCCAAATTCCAATTTTTTCTTTTACTTACTCATTCATCCAGACATTGGCTTCATCACAGAATGGGCAATGAATGATGGCTGCCATCAACTGTCAAATTTTTAAAATGCCTATTGGAAGATACGATGTAATTGGAGAAACACAAGAACTGATTAAAAGTACTCTGGCGAGAAGAAAACTGTTTTAGAAAATGTCACTGTCTTTTGGGGATAGGGACCGGTTCGAGTTCTAACGCTTTGCACGAAAACGACATATCAATTTAACATGGCTTTGCCATAGGAGAGAAGAACTTATACCCTGAAGACCTATTGTAATAGGTCACTAAGTTGTTCTAAAGAATCTGGACTGGTACAGTTTCTATAATAATGATATCATTTATAGTTCCAAGAAAACAAATTTTAGAACTGACTTCCAGAAAATTATTTATATATTATGGATTTATTATTTTAAATTTTACCAATATCTTACCTTCGATCAGTAAGTTTTTAATTTTTAAAGTGGACTTAATAATGTAATGAAATCTGATATTGTTTCTTTTTTCAAATTTTTATATACGAATTTTTGTTGTGCCGAAACTCAAATAGAACTTTAAAATACATAAGTACTCAAGTGTGAAGAACAACTTGATTTTAATAAATAAAATCGAGAATTCTTAGTCATACGTGTATGCCTTTAGGTCATTATCACGAACGCTTCATAAAGAAATTTTTATTCTCACTTCTGAACACGCACACTTTGCATAAACAAAACTGTTTACCATTACGTTCGTTCGTGGGAATTTTGACAAAAATTTAATCATAAAATTGCAATCTTTATATTTCTCCAAGTACTTATCAATTAAATTTATTTCCTAAATTTAAAAATATATGGAAGTTTCTGAAACAGAAATTTCAGTTTAAATTTACATGGGATTTTGCTGGTATTCCTACCCACACGTCGGTCCTAATCACAACTTTTAAGGTCGCGGATAGATATTTGTTTATATATAACTAAAACAACAAAAAAGTAACAATTTACGGAATAATTAAAACGAATTTTCCGCAATGTATAAATAAAAGATTGTGGTGGCGTGGTGTAGTGGTTAAAGTGCTTGCCCACAAAACCAACTACCACAGGTTCGGTTCCTAGGCAGAAGACAACATTTTTTCACCGTACTTTTTCGAGTTTTAAAATTAAGTGGCGTCCGATCTTGGTGATGGGGATTCGGACATCGCCACCAGGCATGCAACGTAAGTGTCGGGATTTACTGACTTGTGAATGCTTCACATTTATTATAACTTATTTAGAAAGAAGTAAAGAGAAGACGATTATTTCTCGAGCAGAACGGACCAGTACTGCTTTCGATGGTCGCCACACCATAATTGTTACCGTTCATGTAGTTGTTTTCTACCACTTTTCAGGTGGCTGCTAATGTTGGAAAATATCAACTTTTTAAGATGCTTTTTGGAGGCCAGGGGGTATAAAGATAAGGTAAAACTTCTGATTGGTTCTAGTTAGTGAATTCAGGGTGATCTTTATCAGTTACACTTCAAGTTGACTCACAAACCTCCACATGGTGGTCCCTGGGCATTGTTCTTGACACAAGTCAAACATCGGCGAAGTGTGATAGATGTCTGCAGCGTCTGTTCTCATAGTTGTTGCGGCGGCAACCGGTCATCTGTTTAATGAAACCTCTTATTCCTACTTATTCTTATAACACTCTTTTGTATGAAAACAATAGAGGAAACAAATGTTTTTTGTAATGGCTATTCTCTCTTTAAATTGCAATAAAAGAAAGTGTGGAAGGGATATCATTAAAAAATTATTGAAAATTATTGATACGCCAGATTCAAAGAAAATATTTATTTTTATTTATTAGAAACTATCATAAACTTTTTTTAAGAATTTGCTGCAAGCAAATAATGAGTAATATTTTTATTTCCGGGTTTTCGAGTAATTTTCAGGAGATTTAGCAATAACTCACATCAAATATTTTCACGCTCACGATGAATCACGCAAAGGATATAAGGGATGTTTATCTATGAAAAATTATTACGCTGCTGTTGTTACATTTTCATACTCACATCTAACAACAAGAATTAATATATTTTCTTATTTTTCATTTAATACTTTCTCTCGCCCGCTCACAACCGCGAATATTTTATATGCGTAGAAGGAAAACCAGTGAATATGACTTATCGCTGTGTAGAAAGTAATTCCTTAGCGTCACTAGCAGCGGTGAGTCCTGTGGGAAGCAATTTTTTATAATTGCACAACCTAGCAACATTAATAAGGATGTAAATTCATTACAATTATATTTACACGATACAAAGCCTTTTTTGTGTTGCTCAACTTTCACTGATTTAATTCTCGATAACTTCTTATTAAGTTTATTCAGCTGCATAAAAAAGGAATATGATTAAAGATATTAAATCTTTTAAATAGTGTTTATAAGAAAAAGAAGCTATGTTTGCCTGTAAATAAAAAGAAACATATTTTTTTACTTATTCTTATAGAACTTTAATTCAATGAATAATTCAAATCGAATAATGATATTTGAAATTTGTTTTTGCACTTCGTTTTTATAGTTGCTCTACGTCTCTAGCTGATTGCAAATCACACATTTCTAATGACTCATTGCCGACAACGCTATGTTATATTCATCAAATATCAATGAAATTCCAAGTCGGCCAATCGACTGAATTTGGTTTGACACTATTACTAAATAACATACGGTCCGGCCCGAAAGAATTCTAATTCGTTAAAAAGAATTAAAAAACGATCCCACCAAACCTTATAATGCTCATGGAAATGGATCATATATATAATTGAATTAAGTCTCTAAAATTGTTTAGCAATTTAAAATTATAATCATTCCTTACAGGGAATTATAAAATAAATGAAATTTGTATTATTCATCATTTGTAAGCGCACCAGAGAATTGTTCAATTGCCAACACCAGGTTCGATTATACTGGCAAGTACTTTGGGCTGAAATTTATCATTCAGGTCTTATTAACATACATTTTCAAGAATTGTAAAACACTTATGATCCACCTTCGACGGAAACCTTTCTTTCTGAATAGGGATAGATATACTAAACACTAAATCTTATTTGTTCATATTTAACGAAATCGCAACAAAGTAGCGAATACAGAATTTGCTTACCAGTATGTTTCGTTGCATTTTAATGCTAGTGAATCGGATTTGCAGCACTAAATTCTCAGCTAATGGAATCTAACTTTTAAGAGCTGAAGCCATAACGCTTCAAACTGCTGAAGCCGTATTCTAGTTGGAGGTATTGACGAGGCTGCAACCAGAATTTGACCCAGAGAACGACGAGAAAGAAACTTTTTTTGGCTGAAAATATTTAGAGTTCATAGATGTTGAGAAATTATAAGATCCAAATTTTTGATTTTAAAAAATTCAAACTCATTTCTTTGTTTCAGTGTTGGACAAATTTAACCTATCGAACAGGGCGTTAATATTTTTAAAGCCTTTTACGAAAATAGACGTTCAAATCAAAATGCATTCCGTGCACTTCACCTCAGGGGATACGTTAACAAGCAGAATTGTGGCCTTTACGCAAATGAAAATCAACGAGTGATTGTTGAAAAGCTAATGCATCCACAAAGAGTGACTGTTTGGTGCGGTTTATGGAATGGCGGCATCATCGGGCCGTACTTCTTCGAAAATGAGGTCAGCCAAGCAGTTACCGCGAATGGTGTTCGCTATGGCGATATGATATCTGAATTCTTGTGGCCAGAAATTGAGGATATAGACTTTGACGATATGTAGTTCCATCACGATGGTTTCACTTGCCACACAGCCAACGAAACAATGATTCTTTTGCGCAAAAAATTCAATTACCGTGTTATCTCCCGTCGTGGCGATGTTAATTGGCCGCCACAATCATGTGAGTTGACACCGTTGGACTTCTTTCTTTAGATATATTGAAAAGAAAAAGTGTACGTCAATAAGATAAGATTAATTCCAGACATAAAGGATGAGATTATTCGGCACATTAACTATATTGGACCTCTATTATATCTCAGAGTCATTCAAAATATGGAATATCGGATAGAGATATGCCACCGAAGCCGTGGCGAGCATTTGTCCGATATTTTGTTTTACACAAAATTGTCATAGATCTTTCTATCTTAATAAAAGATAATAAGATAATTCTCTAAAAAAAATTTATTTTATTTACAATGAACATCGTACGTTTTGGTGCTTCAATATCAAGGTCTTAAATATTTTATTATGAAGATACTGATTGAACTGCATACATTTATTTTTGTCAGAGAAATCAAAAGCTGCGATGCCAATTATTAGTTTCATAAAATATTACTGAACTAATTTTTTTTAGCTCACATAAGAATGTGTGTTGTGTGTAGTAGTAAACGAACGGGCACCCGGACTATAGAGGTAAAATTTCTAAGCTGTCCGAAACATTGAGCTGTTTGAACCAGCGACTATCCCGATTATATCATTTGATTTTCATCTCTAAAGAATTTAATTTTGCTCTTGTTTTGACAAAGGGGCTAAACACTTTCCACATAATAATTTCCAGCTTTTATCTCTCTCTTTTAGTTCGTTTATCTATCGAGTATTTATTTCAAAGTTAGCGATAAGATATTAAGCAAATAATTTTTATGGACTTATAATGACTCACAATAACCCCTAAAAATATTTCGATTATGCTCAGATGCGAGAAACTTAAAATCCATTGAAAGTTTAATCGTTTAAGATAAACTTTACTTTCACTACGAACCTCATTTTGTGACTAATAATCGGTATCCCCTATGCTTGGGGAGTGACGGGCTCTTTCTTAAAATAAATTTTGATTCAGCTTAATAAATGATTATAAGTATAGAAGCACGACAGATTTACTCGTTTAGAAAGCAACTTGTAAATAGCCCCAATATTAAGGCCATACAGATCTCCTGAAAACTAAAATAATGGTATTTATTCTAGGATATGAATAATTTTAAGAGTCCAGCTCCTCCAGTTTAACATGAAGATGTCCAAGGATATCAAAATATATTTTAATTTTTCGTTTGTAATTCTCATATGCTTTCTCCAATGCACAGAACTATAACAATAGCCCCAGTGCCTGTTTAGCTAAAATTTTTACTCTTTGACTCATATAATTGGTAACTTTTTGTACTTTCAAGTCATTTTTCCCCGCTAGAAAGCGATTGCAAATTAAACATTTTTCACCGACACAGTCTGCGTAAGAGAGTCCTTTTGTTTCATTTGAAGCCTTGCTTGCCACAAAACTCCACGACGCGAGTACAGAGCAGATATTTTGCGAGTTGAGTGAGATTAAAAGGACATGATTTTCACTGAGTTCATTCAAACATTTTAATATCAATTTTGCTGAATTTGTTGAAATTCTTGACAGTTAATTTCCTCAATAAACAACAACAGGAAAACTACATTCAATAATTTCTGTTGCTTTATAATTTCAGGAAAACTTAAAAATTATTGTCCGTTTGTCATGTAGTAGGGACTGAAATATACTAAGAAATTAATTTTGTAAATTGCCAAACTGTAAAAATTTCTCATAAAAATTGTCTACTGAAGTAACGTATAAGAATTCAGACATTGCCTTGCTGATATAATATACAAAATTAGGCCCTTAACTTTTCTCGCATAATTAATTGTAATGGCAATTCGCAAGTAATATTCAACTAAAAGATTTGATATGTCTAATAGGAAATTCACTTTTAAATTTGCTTTTAATACGTCGATGATTCACTGAATTATTTACCAAAACTCATCTTAAGTGAATCGGATACAAGGTGGCGTAAAATTTATATCATGGCGCTAAAATGAAGTATTGATTTGAACTTGCCTCGATTTTGTTATAAATGAAAAAGGGCTCCATTTTCATAAGAAGTTTATTCTTGATGTGTGTATCGCTCCAGTGTTTCTCTATATATATGTATGTCTACAACAGAAATGTCAGCCATTTCAAATAATGACACTAGTTTGCTCCACTCTGTATGATACCCAAGTTGATTTTAGCTCACGAAAAATGCCTATTCTTCTTTTATCATTAATTAGACTAAAATTAGATTAAAAAATTTTTTTTCGTATATTGTTGCAAATGAAAAATTTTTATTTAAATATTAGAAATGTTTATAGAGATGAAGTACTCGTATATAAATTTGCAGAAAGAATAATTAATAGTTTGGATTGTGAAAATGACTTGGTGGAGGTGCTTCTGGTGGTGGTACATAGTAAGAAGCTTGTTGTACATAAGCTTGGGAAGGATTTCGATTAGATGGTACAGCTATAATCACTTGTGAAGCAGGTGGTGGTGGAGGAGGTGGTGGTGCATGGTGATGATGATGGCGTCGCCAAGGTGGTATAAACTCAATTTTTATGCCAGGACGATGGTGATGATGGTACTGTGGTGGTGTCCCGTATTGAGGTGGTAACTCGCAAGGTAATGTTGGTGGTTGACATGGTGGTCCGCAACATGGTGGAG
The DNA here is from genome assembly GCA_963681545.1 of Germaria angustata. Classification (NCBI taxonomy): domain Eukaryota; kingdom Metazoa; phylum Arthropoda; class Insecta; order Diptera; family Tachinidae; genus Germaria; species Germaria angustata. Next base: position 30,451,886 of record OY812999.1, on the reverse strand, counting down.
GAGGTACCATTATTTTTAATAAAATATTGTATACTTCGCTCAATAGATTTAATGATTTTAATTTTTTTATTATAAGTAACGTCTAAACAGTTTCGTGTCTGCAAAAATACTACTAGATGAACGTATATTGATTTTAAATAACTTTACTAAATGATTAATTTTCCAAATAAATAATATACTAATAGGTTTAGTTGGTAAACAACGTTATCGTTGTTTGGAATGATAAGGCGATGACGATAACATTTCCAGATCTGATAAAGAAAGTGACTAAAAATTTGTTTTTACTGTGTGAAACGAAAGCTTATTTGCAAAAACAAGATAAAGAAAAGACTTTGGCCAAAAACTATTATATAAATTACATGTTTCACAAGTATTCAATTGCTTCTTACATTATCTTTTATATCTGCACTAGAAATTACTTTTTTATAACGATTTGCGCAAGCGAGAGGTTTTTGTTTTGTTAAGAGAATGAATTAAGAAAAACAAACAAATTTGAATACCCTGCCTCACAGTAGCCTAAAGCTACGTACACACGGTTGGCAGATCTTACAATATTGTCAGTAAAATTGTCTGAAAATGTATTACAATCGTGTGAACTGCCAATTTTTTACTTACAACGTTGTCAGAAAAACCATTGTCAGTGCATTGTAAGACGACAATATTGTCAGGCATCTGACAACCGTGAGAACACCTATCGCAGGCATTGTCAGATAATTGGCAGACATTGTAAGGTAATTTTTTATTGGCAGATGTAGAAAATTTATGCACCTGACAATAACACCATTGTCAGAAAAATATTTCTATTGGCAAAGATGTAAAAGCATATGTGAAAAGTGAAATTTGTGAAATAGTTATAGAAATAAAAATTAAAAAAGCTAAAAAAATAAAATACCAAAAATAAAAATGAATATGGCTTCTGATGATAGCACAGACATGATTGTCAGAAGTTTCCAGCCAATTGAACTGCCATGTTCAGTTCAGCCACAAACGGAGTCCAGAAAACAAGGCCGAAACAAAAATCCTATCGTAAAAAAGTTGAAACCGTTTGGTCTCATGAAGATCAACTAAAGTTGATCTCGGAAGTTGAGGTACGGCAAAGTTTATGGGGCGCCGGTTGCGCCGAATATAAACTTCCAAAAGATATTTTGTGGCAGGAAGTGGCAAATACCATATCTGTTAGTGTAAATGATTGCAAAGCGAAATGGACAAATCTGCGTACCTCTTTCAATTGCAATCTCGAAAAGCTTCGTAAAAAAAATCAGGCCAGGGCACTGATGACAATTTTCAAATTGCTTGGCGCTACTTTAAACCAATGCTGTTTTTGGAAACAACAAAAGTACGCTTTTAATATGTGGAGTTACTAAGCCAAAGAAATAATCAAACTGCTCGGAATCCATTCGTAGAAAGTTGTGATATAAATCCGGCTCGTCAGTTCTTAATTGGATGAGCAATTTGGAATAAAATCCCGCCTCCTGGCGGTAACGAACCCAATCTTTTACCCAAACTTTGCGACGTTTTTTTACTATTGGATCTTCATCCTCACTACTTTCAAACAAATATGCACTTAAAATTGTCGTAATTGCTATATTCTTTTCCATAATGTATCACACTTTAATAATTTAACTTTTTTTTGTGTTATGTATACATAAATTCAGATAATATTTTCTGACATACATATGCTTTGAATTTTCTGACAATGCCTAACAACAGATCTGGCAATTTTTGTCATCCAATAATCTGACAATCGTGTGAACTGACAATTTTTGTTGGCACATAAATTCATTGTCAGACAATTAACTGACAATGAAATTGTAAGATTTTCTTACGATCGTCTGAACACACAATTTACTTCTGGGTGACAATTTTTCATTGTCACTACATTGTTAGTATGTTGCCAGGTCTTACAATATTGTAAGATCTGACAACCGTGTGTACAAAGCTTTAGACAAGTAAAATATATTGAAAATTCGGCTTTGAAATTGCTTTTGTTGTCTTAATTTTTTTTTTTCAAAACCCTAAGATTTATAAAACCTATAAGGACTTTATAAAAAACACTAAATATCTAGTGACAAATTTAAGGCAACATTTCAGATCTTACCACCTGAAATCTGGGGTCTCATTTTTTTAATTACGTCATCCAAATTTTTTACCGAACAAACGGGCGCTGTTTTCTTATGAATTTTTATTATTATGAAATATTACAAGTATTTTGCTCCTAATCAAGAAAAGGTACATAACGGACCTACATCGCCAATAATCAGGGGGTTAAACGGGTGCTTATAAGGTTTAACAAAGTTCTAAGTTCTAAGCAAAACTTATATCTAAAATATAACGGTTACAAGATTTCTTACAAAAATTTTAAAATCGGGCGTGAAGCGACAAATTGCCAGTAAAATAAATGTCAGACATTAGAACCTGTTTATTTTGAAATAAGTTTGATTTTGTCAAACAGTGTTATTAATTTTTTGAAATCAAAGCAATTAACTATTTTTAAGGAAATGGGTTATTGTCTATACACATTTGGACCGAGCTAAACAAAAAATGTTTACTGGGTAGTCACATTGCTAACAAGACTTTCCATATAGTCACATTATCATCTCATTATCATTGTGTTACATTCATCGACAATTGTTTTATTTATAATAATTTGATGCTTCATAATGTAATTTAAAATCAAAAAAGAGTACTTTAATGGAAATTTGAATGGATTATTGTATTTGGTTGACTTCATTATTGCTCATTAAGGCCAGCCTTCATTATACGATCGCCTAATGAGTGACAACACATGCATACGAACTAACACAAGTACCATTGACATGGTAGTTCAATAGACATACAGACTTATTTTAATACAACATCGTGTTTTTAACACTGAAATTTAATTACGTTTAAACTAGATTTTCAATTAATTTTGAATAAAAGGGAAAATGAAAAAATTCTTACACTCATTTTTCCTTGATAAGGATGTTGTACATTTTTGTTGTTTAAGTATCGGTGAAATGCTTTAGCGTTCTGATTAGAATGGCAAGGGAAACATGTGCGATAATTTAAATCCTATAAAATTAGTGCTCTTGTACAGTTTTCCAATGTTCAATAAACAAATACTTGAAACAAAAAGTACTCGTATGCAAATATATAGATGTGTACATATTTTTTTAATTTTTGTATGGTGCATGTCCTTTTTAAGGCATTTTAGGGTTTCTGTTCCCAAACGGAAACTTTCATGGGGCAAATTAAAAAAAAACATAGTAAATATTAAACAACTGACCTTCTTAGACTAGTAGGTAGTGTACTAGACTCGTAGTGCGAAGGTCCCAGGTTCGAATCCTGCCGCAGAACTCTGGCAGTTTGTGTCTGATAATTAAAGGGAGCGCACAACAAGCCTTCATTGGCTTAAGTGTATGTCGTATGACATGGGCTATCATACCCCTCCAATCAACCTAACCTAACCTAACCTAAATATTAAACAAATATAGGCTGAATGCAATATTATTAGAAATGGTATTGTGAGAAAACCTCGACTGACGATGATTAGCTCTCAGGAAGAAGAGTTTACGGTTGCGTTGACTCAGAGGCATGAATCACTGGCTGAAGTTTGGGATTTGCGATTTAGGATTGAAGCAAAATGTGGATACGAAACAATACTGCCCGATACTCTGGTCGATAGTAAGTTAAAACAATTACCGAGTTTTAAACTATAGGCATAATACGATCACGAGCGTTTTAGGCCGGATGATGACTTCTATGTAATGACTACCTTACGAGCTGTTTAGATAACGATTTTGAGGCTGTGATGTCTTTGCTGCATAGCCGCCGAGGACTAGAATGAAATCACCTGCTAGACCAAGTGATATCGTTCTAGTTAGTATCTTTTAATTAGCAAGTGAGCTTGTCGCAACGCTGGCTACCCACTCGATCTAAACAAAGTTTGGATCAGTGCTGATAGTCTGTGGTTTTTATATTGATTTTAAGGGCGTTTGGTACAAAATAATAAAGCCAAATTACATTCTTGAGTAATGTGTCCATATATTTACACATAATTTAAAAAACCAATGTTTTTCTACATCAAAAGCTTTTCACTTCAATCGACCCCAAAAGCTGTCAACTTACCTGTGTGCATAAGGAGATGAAAACTTTGTCGAAAGCTTTAAAACTGGAAATGACAGTACGCAGAAAATTTCAAGACAATATATAATGCATCGCAGTCAGTATTACAATGGAATGATTGTATGACGCAAGCGCCAAATTGGCTGGTCATCCTTATTAATCAAATTTATTATCTTTTTTCTATCTACTTCAGAAGGGGTAAAACATGCTGTTACTCATATTATTCCTGACAATTGATTTGAAACCCCTGAATATACACATTTTACATTCGCTGAAAAAAATTTTATTATTTTCAAGTGTCTTATGGTAGACCTTTGAAACCCATACCTCATAGGATAAAAAAAAAACATTTAGACAAAGCGTGAGAAAATTCAATATTTTTCTTCCTTCTCATGTATAATTGTATAATTTAATAAAAAAAAGAAGATATTCTGAATAGAACTTTAGTTAAAATGTTGATGAATATTATCAACGATACGGAAAATTCTCAAGCAGGACTCTATTCCCTTCAATGTAGCGTACGTTACAAACGCAATAAAAGAAGATTTTTAACATTTTCCTTTTTTTTAACAAAACAATTTTGCTTCATCTTTACAAATAGACTCAACGTAGTGCTTTCATGTATGTTTGACTATTACACTCGTACAATTTGGGTCATCGATTTTCATTGCTCCAAATACAATAGTTGTGGCGAAATGTTTTCGCCATTCAACCGAGTTCAACTAATTAAAGTGTGAGATTGTGTGCAGATTTTTTACACAAAGGAATGTGTTACAGTTAGAGAAATTTTCAGAAAAATTTGATTATTTTTTAAGGGAAGCGGATTTAAAGTTAAGATAATTAATGTTAAGATAACAATATTATGAGCGATTATTATTGAAAAATTCGCAATCAATTGCCTGTAGAGCTATTCTTGCCCTCATAGCAGTTACCCCAGAGGGAGCTTTAATAGCTACCGGCAACTCAAACTTTCCAATTGATTATAAATATATAATCGGTAATACTTATATCTAAATGTGGTCATGTGGTACCGAAGAATATCAGTTATTATGAAAAGAAATACCTTTACTTAATTAAACTCATATTGTACACCTAGTAAAGCTACAAGAATGACTTAAGGTGTTTCCAGTTTGACATTTTATTCGTTTGTTTTTCCATAAATGGATTTATATTCAAATAATTTTCTTTAACCATGACCTGATCAATTGTGTTCTGAAATGTTTTACTGGGAGCTTAATTCGATTTTACAGGATTAGAGTATTTTACTAGACAACTGAAATTACAAAAAATTGAATCCCTTATTCATCATTGTCCGTTTAAGTATTTTTTTATATAATATTTTAAATCCTTGCACAATTTAGAATCTTTATTTATAAACTTCTTCTTTCGCTATTGTTCAGTGATGAGGCGCTGAACTGAAATTTAAATTTACGAAAAACTGTAAATGTACTTGAAAAAATAAATATTAAGATATAAAAAATTTCAATTATGACTCAGGCTCGAGCCCCATCGTTGGTAGAAAAAAACCCCAAATATTTTGAAAGCAATTTAAACTACATTTAATGTATTTTGTCAAATCACCACAGACAAACATACGAGTGGCATTGAACAACATATGGAAATGCTAAATTCCTTTATAAAAATGGCTGTTCTGTTTAGGCAACATTCCGCTCGCTACGTCCATTTTACGGTCGCAATAGTCGTCCTCTATTTTGTGATGAATGGGTACGTCAACTAATATAATTGTCGAATTTGGAACGATACGAATTCACATGCGATGCAGAAGCGTTCAGAGCATCTAAAAAAAGTCGAGAACGATGACGAGCAGTATAAGTTAATGATTACAAGCTTCTTTTGTCCTGAATTGGATGCTTTGGACAGCAACACCACGTGATTTCAACAGAATGACACTACAATCCACACAGCTCATGACTTTTTGGACATTCTGCACAAGCGATCTGATGTTTATCTCACGTGGAGATGATACGACCTTGCCACCTTGACCGTTCGATATGATTTTTCATTTTCTGTTGAAACAAGTCATTCGTAAAGAAAAATAATATTTGTCATTTCTACTAAGATTATTATTTTGAGTGTATACTTTATTTGGAACAAACGCATTTAAAGTGCTCTAATCCATTAACGAAGAATATATTTGTGTGCGACGTTAATTAGTATTTTAAACATTAAAAATAATCATTCCAAAAGACTCAACAGACACATAAAACCAAACACAAATACTCGTAAAAACAAAAAACAGCAAAACATAAAAATCCATTAAAGTAAATTGTTGTTCAATTGCAAATTGCTTAGTAATTTTGTAATTTTGTCTTCGCAAAATTGAATGTAAAGGAAAAATAATACGATATGAGGGGGCCTAATTTTTAGCAATAAGTGAAAAAACAGCAGATTGAGTGAAACAAATATTCGTATGTAATCTTTAAGTACAATTAACCTTATTTTCAAATTTTTATTTAGGGGAAGTTTTTTTTGGCTTGAGGGTTGGCATCGAATGTGTTGAAATTATATTAAAAAATATTTGTTGTTACTTCATATTATTTTTAATTGAATTTATTAAAAGTATTACGAAAGGTTACATTAAAGGCCACATATTGTGAAACGAAAAATTTCTATACGTTGGAAATGTGTCTTAAGAAATTCCAATATCAAATACTCATACGAAATTTCTAACACTTAGAAACGTTTCGTTTTACAAAATGTCATCTTTAGTGTCATTTGTATTATAAAAAAACAGTCGTTTGTAAAAATTTATAAACTACGTATTAGCAATCACGATTTTATGAATTTAATAGATTCAATTCGATAAGGACTAAGTGACAAGGAGAAGATTTTTTATTTATTTACAGATGATTGTAAAACTTGTAACACTCCTCTCGCGAAACGTTTAAATATTCCAGGTGGTGGACATAGTATTGCCTCAACTAGCTCTACTCAGACGCATGAACCAGGACGCCATTGATATTCACAAGAAAACCAACCTAATCACTAACAACCATATAATAATAATAAACCCAAATATTGAACATAATCATTTTTTTTATGTCAGCTAGAGCTCTCGCTCACTGATGTCGCTCAACAGAAATAAATTCATTTCATTTATGTATTTATTTGAAAACCCTATGGCCAGATATTATTAGATCTTGGAAGATTTCAATACTTGGACATCAGATGAGGGCGATGAGGCAAAATGCGAATTACACGTTCAATCAAGATGTTGTAATACTCTCTGAATGGGGTCATACGAATCACTTTAATTTTAATGCTCGTAAGACGCACTGCTGTATGCTCACGCATAAACCTATGATCGTACATGCTGCTCCATCTGTAAATATGGATGATATAAATATTGAGGATTAAAAAACTCTTGATGGTGTTTTCATGAAAATTCAGTGTAATGGACTGAGCACATTTTCAATATCACTAATGAAGCATTCAAGTGCCACGTTTTTTTAAGACGGTGTAAGAGATTCATCATTCCTTCTGATATCCGTACAATTTCCAACACCTACATCCGACCAAAAATTTAATACAACTTTCATATATGAGCCAGTGCTTCAATGGCTATTTTGAAACTACCGGACCAGGTACACACTGAAGATGTGGATATCTGCACCAAAAACCGTTTGTAGCTTCTACAAGAAAAGAAAAACATATTCATTTATGGACGCAGTACATACACGAATGTAGTGACAGCGAAAATTTTATAATTGTATATTTTCAAATATTTACGAATCTTAACCAAAACACTATAAAATCGATTAAGTTTTCACTACAAAATTCTAAAGGATTAAAAAAACAAATTACAAGACACATTGAGATAAAACAACATATAAATAGATTTATCACAAACAATCAAAAAAATAAATTTTTGAATTTTTTGAATTTCCATTTTCCAATTTTAAATCTCAAATTAAGTCAAATGCTTTAACTCATACATTTCGGATTTTTATACCAACTGCACAATCAAAGCAGTTCTACAAAAACACCCACACACCCACAGTCAACCAATATAAGGTTTGCAGTTGTTGTGTACGAGTATTTGTTGAACTGTGTTTCCTTTTTTAAAAGGACCCTAATACAGTTTATCAATATTAATATTTTTGCTACTTTTAATGGCACTTTTCTGCTTTGCTCTTCTAGTCTAATGCTTGTAGGGCCATTAAATGTTATGACTACTGGGAATTGGATTAGAGATTTTCTTTTACATTTTCACAAACAAGCATAAGAAGTCATGGGCTTAAATTTTTATTGAGCACATTTTTTTAAACTTGCCTTGATTTTTCAATATTAAAGGCCACGGCATGAGAAAATGTTGCTTAAATTGTAGAAAAATATAAGGAGAATTGCAAATAAAAAATGGTAATAAATATAAACAAGGTCATGAGAACATCTGCTTTCTTGCTTCACTAAATAAATTACAACATGGAGCAAATTTCTCAACAAACAAAATTATTTAGGGTCCATTGTGTTCGCCTGTTATTTACGGTGCTCCACTGAGCGAAATGGCTCTTACTCATCCAATGTAAAAGGAACATTACTTAGTGATCACATATGACGTGCATGATATGTACGTATCCTAGATTAGCTTTTTATTTCAAGATGCAGGACTAATGTGATCATGGGTAAGTGATGCATATATGAGTCTATATATGAAATGACCTTTGTTCGCACAAATATTTTTTGCATACAAAAGGCTTATCGATGACTTCTGAAGATTAATAGAAAAAATTGTGTACAATATGGTCACGTAAGTGATCAAAGCAATATTAAAATTTTTTATACTGCTCCTAGTGTCTTAAAAAGACCTTTTAAAATTATAAGTCATGTTCAAGAAATTAATTGGGATGAATACTTTAGCTGAATGTTTCCAGTTAAGCTCAGCCATCATATGTAAGAGTTAGAGAAGACTGATTTCTTCGCTTTGATTTCTAGTTGTGTTCTTTGTTACATGTGGATCTCTATTCCTTAATTGTAGCATTCCTCTTCCAGTCGGACATGCCGTATATAACAGACTTTTATATTCCCGAAATATTTTTATACCACATGATGATAAAAAAAATTATTTCCTTTTGAAGTCATACCCAACCTCTTAAAATACGCTTTTTAATTTGTTTATTTTTCATTTTTCCATTTCTTATTTCCAGCTGTCAATTTGCAATTAAGTGTTGCAAACGTATAGTAAATAAAAACTCTGATTTAAAGTCTTGCATTTATACCAGGATATATTTTGTGCAGAGATAAAATTATTGTAAAAAAATATTTTAAACAAATATTTTGCCTAAAGAAAATTTTATTTTCAGTCAAGTTGTTTTATTGCCGCTGTTAATTTTTAGTTTAAGTCTCTAGACTCAAGAAAATATGTTTATTTTTTTAATTAAATTAATATCAGAATTTACAAATTTCTTTGTAGGTCCACATTCACATAAAATTTTAGTGATACAATGAAAACGAAATTTAGTTTTATCTGTCTGCAAACTCGTGTATTTTGCTGTTGTAGTGTAAATCTTTGCCATACAATTTTACAAATGCTACGACCATTTGCACAAGATGGTCAACTGGGCTATCTTGGAAAAAATTATTTAACTCACAAATTTCGTAATTTTTTTTAATGAATCACAGATAACTTTAACCTTAACATTTATTTAAGAGAGTTAGAATATGATAAAGCCAATAACTGAAATCGGTCACGATTGAAACAGAAAACAACGAAACGATGGCAACTACCCACAGGCACATTGAATATTGTGAACACAAGTCTGTTTTCAAATAGTTTCATTTCGCATTTCTGCTTTATTCAAGTCACTAGAAGTTGATAATACTTAAAGACTTAATCAGTACCCGTAATTTCAACACTATAAAATAATGGTAAGAAGGTACTCCGATACCCATAGACTTTTATATGTATTTGCATGTACTCGTATGTAAATAAATCTTATCATTATAAATGTGTAAATGTTAGTTGAAAACAGACAGGCGGATGTTTCCGTTATAATAAAATCCGTTTATATGAATGCTTCTTTGCATTCCTTGATATATCCTGTTGTGTCAATTAGTGTATAAACGGATTGAACAGTCCTCTCAAATAACATGCCAACTTTGACATGTCAACATGACTTTGGCCATTTGCAACAAACGCAAATGTTTGATATGTGATAATTTCATTATAGGATGTTACATTTTACCATATTTTCAATCGTTTGTGGAATACACAGACTTAAGATTAAAATTTAAATTTGAATTGAATTTATCATTTGAAAAAATTTTTTTCCGAATGTCAATATGGAAACGGTGCTTTTATTTTAGTGTCGTTGTTAATTCTACTTGCTGTACTACGTTATTTTATATGTTTTCGAAGGAACTTCTGCGAAAAACAACAACAACAACAAAACTATTTCTGTAAGAACTTTGTACTCTTTAGGGTCTTTCCCTTTATTTTTTGTAAATGTTTTCAAAAGAATACATTCAATAAAAACGCCAACAAAATAATATTGTACCAAATATGAGAAAAATTGTGCGTAAAACATTAATCAAAATCTCAAACAAATTTTTTTATAAAAGGAAAACAAATAGTTCAACTGTCGGCTCTTTTAATAGGGGCTTTTGAAGTTTGACAGTTGATAACGGCCTCATTGTAGACTCTACATCTGTCGAATTTGCTGATATTTATTTCATGTATTTTTGTCAAATCACCAAGAATGGAGTAGACATTCAATAACACGTGCAAGTGATAAAATTGATTGGTCAAAATGATAATTTGGTTTGGGTCACGTTCCGCTCGTTTCGCCTATTTTACGTCCTCCATTTTTGGATGAATGGTCACATCAACAATTGAAATTGTGGAATTTGGAACCATACCAATCCACGTAATATCCAAGAGCCGCCAATTCATCCCGAAAAATTCACTGTTTGGTGTAGATTTTAATTTGGCGGTATCATCGGTCCATACGACATTTCTTTGAAAAGGACGTGAGTCAGGCCATTACCCTCAAAGGCGAGCGTTATAGGTCGTTAGATGATATGGACACTAATGATTTGTAATTCTAACAGGATGGCACTACCAACAACACAGCTCACGCTACATTGGACACTCTGCACACGCCATTTGTGGGCACATCTGACGTGTAGGTGATGTGAACTGTCCACCGAGATCATAGGATTTAGCCCCATTAGACTTTTACTTGTGAGACTTGCTTAAGTCACAGCTTCATTCAAATAAGCCACAAACCACAGTGGCCCATCGCTCAAATATACTCTGATTTATGAGCTAGTGTCGTGAAAAATTGGCCATTTTGGATCCATCATCGATAGCTCTTTAAAATAAATAAACTTCAAACTTAAAGATAGAGCTTAGAGAACACGCTTTAACACTTTTTGGTATGGATCACCCTCAGATGATGTATTGCACCATTCCTCCAGAATAACATTTTTCAGTGTAGCCTCAAAAGAAATACTATTTTCATTAATCTCGAATTCCACTAAGTTCCAAAGGAGATTGTGAGACTGCGCAGCAGCCAGCAATATATATTGAACAATTCTCTTAATGAAATATGTACCCAGTCAGCTGCTTAGCAGTGCTGTGGCTCAATCTTGCTTTTTATAGATCGAGATAGTTTTATCTAAAGTTGATTCAATATACTTAAATTACCTCCTCCATTTTTGGTCATACACTCTCAAACCCTTACACCACCACAAACAATACTGCTTTACCATATACACGAGACTTTCATTGTTGGTCGCTGTACCTTTATTTCTCTAAGCAAGCTTACGTCCGTTTGCTCTTTTTAACACACAAAATTCTACCAAAACACTTAACGGCTCATCAAGGTGCTCTTTATGGAAATCAGTTCCTCTCAGCCTATTACTTTGGGATATAAATATCTTCCTTCCTACAACTGTGTAATGACATATTCTGAGAATTTGCATAAGGCAAACTAATTTTTGTAATCTATTTTCATTTTCTATGTCCTTAGATTTTGAATTAGGATTTCTTACATTTCCCTTAAAACAAAACTTTTTTTGACTGAGCTTTTCCTGAATTTGCAACAAGATGATTTATGATTATAAATCATTCGTTGAATTTAGAAATTATTTTCACCAAGTATTCTTCCAACTTCACTTTAGTTTTGGTCTTATATCCACAATTTAATTGCAATTATAATTAATTTACTACTTCTGAGTTTCGATCATGATGAAAAACCTACAAATGAAATAAAATCTTCAAACACGTAATGATTTGGGAAGTATTGACAAGATTATTTTTGTTCTAAGGAAGAGGGTATTTAAATATGGAGCGTATTATATTTGTGTGGATTATATGCACTCGTACGCATATCACTAACATATTTTAGGAATTTTAATAATTTGGAAATATTTCCCATTAAATGCAAGAAATAATAAACTTCCACTACAGAATTTGCAACATTTATAAAAATGTTTTATTTATAAGGTGATATTGTGAAAATATATAACTAAAGCAGGTTCAAAGTTCGTTTGCGCCTGCCTTAAAAATTTTCAAATAATAGTTTATGTTAATATTTTATTGTTTGTTGTTGGCTTAGCTGAGTATATGACGGCATTTCATTGGCGCTAACCAAATCATCAGTACGCTTTTAGCCAAAACATGATTGAAAAGCATTCAAGCTCGAATACTTATGCGACAGACTACAAATACTATATGAGAATTCAAACAGAACTCAATCACAGCTAAGCCAATAACAAACAAGAAAATATTAAAATAGTTATTTTGGAGAATATCTCGAATAACAAATTTGATAAATAAATTATTTTAAATACATTATTACTTAACAATGGCTTATAAAGCTGTTTTAAGCTTTTTTCATAGGATATAATTTCATGTTAAAAAACAAATAGTAATGAAAATTTTGAAAGGATAAGAACTTCCCAATAATCACCATTCATTTTTATTTATTTGAACAAAATAGTTTTGTTTAGAAATTTAAGAAAAATGCTGTTTCCATGTCGATCTAAGGATATAAGTACTTTTCTCAAGTTTAATCAAAATATTCTCTACTTAACCTTTTAGATTGCCTAAAAATTATATATAGGGTGATTTTTTAAAAACTTTAATTAACACTGTTTTTGGCAACTCGGCTGTTTTCCTGTAACATGTCGCTGTTAAACATGTTAAATTTGGTCTGTAATTTAACCACGAATAGACTTACAAACGAAGAACGATTTCAGATTATTGAATTTTATTATCAAAATTCATGATCGTTTAAAATAATGCATCAGGCATGAGCGACGAAGCTCATTTCTGTTTGAATAGATACGTGAACAAGCAACAATTGCCGTATTTGGCGAACGTTGCATCAAAAACGTTGCATCGTTTGGTGCTGGTTCTATTTCAAAGACGACGAAGGAAGGAGCGTTACTGTGAATGGCCAGTGCTACCGTGCGATGACAAAAAAAATTTTTTGTCCCAAAATAGAAGAGCTAAACTTGGCTGGCACGTGGTTTCAACAAGACGGTGCCACATGCCACACAGCACGCGAAACAATGAACCAATTAAGAGGCGAGTTCGGTCAACAGTTTATTTTACGTTTGGGGCTGGTCATTTACCCGCCTAGATCGTGCAATTCAACTCCTTTAGACTATTTTTTGTGGGGCTATGTTAGGGTTCATGTCTATAGGGACAATCCCGCTGTTGTCGCACTGGAAAGCCAATATTGAAGAATTTATTCGAGATATAGCGGCCGGGGGGTAGCCGCGGTCAACATTTAAACATTGAATTATATACATTATCCATTTCTCGAAATTTCATGTGTTTGTTTTAAATCAAATCCGAAAGCACTTAAAAAATCACCCTTTATATATATATCAAGACGCTTGCATAGTTTATTGGGCTCTTAAATAATTATTCATGTGTACATTAATATAGAAAGCCTTTCGTGCAAGAATCCTGAAACAATCTGATTTATTTGTCATCATTATTACGATTGCCATTGTCGCCCACGTTATAAATAGTTGCTAATAGATAATATTTATTTGCAAGTTCATATAAAGTTGTTTACAATTTTGGATGTTTTTTAATGGGCGGAGCGAACAATAAAGGTTTTTTTTGCTGTCCCCCTACCTTAAAAGCATTGAATTGGAAATTTATTATCCTTAACCACTTATTCTAAAATCCTTCTGCACTTGTATTTGTATAAGTGAAAGTGATGAGTAGTGACGACATTAAGAATATTGTGCTGAATGTATGGGTGGCTTGCGTATTAGACATTTGCTATTGAATTTGTGTCTAATACTTGTCCCCTTAATGACCACTTGTCATGCTTAAGAGCCTGTTCTTCTAAGAAGAAATATAAGAATCATTGAAAACTTCAAGGGAGGATATTATAACAATAATAAAATGGATATAACTAATTTTGATTAAAAGGGATGACTTTACTAAAACTCTTTAAGTGAAGCAATAAAATCGCCAAAAGGAAATAAACAACAATAATTTATTTACGAAAATGCCTGTTGATTATTGTCTGATAGAATATGGCATGATGCGGATATTTATATCTCTTTTATTATTATTACTTGCACCATCATATTTACTATGTTCATCTAATAGGCATTTTCTTTTTTATTGGTGTTTATTCTTACTCGTATTGCTTTGCTCTTTATTTTATTAATAAATAGATATTAAATATCCACATACGTTTATGTTCAGTTTAATTGTATTGTACTTTTCTATGTACTAGACTAAGTCCATTACAAATCGTTTTGACTGCTTAAAATTCCAATAAAATGATTAATTTTTGTATTGAGGTGGTAGTGCCCTAGGCCAAGCTTATACCTGTTCGCACTGTTCTTACGCCTCTGATAACTTTGCTTTACCTAATCACATCATAATCAACTTTGAAATATAAGGACACTCTATAAGTAACTCTGTACGTGAAGTTTGCAAGTCTTACCATAAAAGCTTGCCTCACTCGACAATATTTTGGGGCCCTTCTAGTAGGACTAAAAAATTGGAGGTCCTGGTGAAAAAGTAATCAACAAAATCTGAAAACGAAAATTTTTATAAAGGTAGTGGACCTTATTTTATAGTATACAGTGTTGCCATTAGGATACGAAAGATACATTTTTCGTATCTTTTCATGACTTCAGGTACCATGTATAATCCTGACATTTTTCGTATCTTTTGAATCTGTACGCAGAATGTACGGAAATAAAATATTAAGCTTTCCGTTCCAGACAAAGTTTTTTAAAATTATCACTTCGTTATGAATATTAAAAAAAAAGTGACAACTTAATAGAAAAATTACATGTATTTTGTTCTTCTGTCGTCTGCTTATTCTTGTGTACATATACAGATGTATATACATATGTACATATGTTAAGATGAACTTTTAGAAGAAAACAATAACGATCTTTACAGTTAATAATTTCAGACCGTATAATAGTACTATAAAATAAAACAATTTAATCCCCAAAATTAAAGAAAGAAAACTAAACCAGCTGACTGCAAATATTATATATAATATATTATATATTTATGTACATATAAACAAAATGAGAGTGAATTTTAAATTAAAAAAAATTTATGTACATACTTATGTACATATGTTTCTATATGGAATTAATGGCATTTCATTATAATTTACAAGTCATTCTGCAAAAAAGACAATGTACAATTTTAATGATAAAGGTCTGTTAATAAAGGAGTACAATGGATGGTTAATGAAAAAATATTAAATATGAAATAAGAATGTTATGTTAAATGTTAAACTTTAAACATGGATTTTCAATTTTTTTTTTCAAAATGTATCTTTTTGGGAAAAATTTTATCTTTTTGGAAACTAAAATGTATCTTTCTCGAAATTTCACTGGCAACACTGATAGTATATAATAAAACTCCCCACAAGGGTTTTTGAAAGTACTATTTTTTTTCTCTCTTTATGCATACCACCAGTTTTTCCTTGTTTATATGCAATTCCTCATATACGTAAAAAATTTTAAAGCCCTCTAGGACTTCCCTTCCTCACGTACCGCCTGACCTATGAAAAAATTCAAGACCTTCCAACTTGACACAGTCAGCATTATATTAAATAACCCAACCGTTTGTAAATTTTAAGTCAAAAAAATTTTTATACATACATACAAACATATACTTACTTATGCATACAAATATACACTCATGACAAAAACAATAATTTTAAAAATGCACACAGATCTGGACAATAATATAAAAGGCCAACTTCACAATCCAAAATTTGGGCCGTACAGGGATGAAGAACAAGTACTTGGTCATCCCCCTAAAATATAAATTTGCACTTATTGTACAATGATGTTCCCCCCGGGGGGCACGGATTATACATCTTGTCTTGGTGGCTTGGTGTTGTGCTTCCTGGGGTATAGGGTTATCAGGTTTCTGGACCTAGGCTTTTTTGGTGATAACCCCGAAAATCTTGTATGTTGCTACCCAATCCCCAAACCATGGTAACGGGCGCACATGCAAGTAAATTAATGGTAAAAGTGGGACGTGTCCTATACTGGTTATTGGTGAGGCCCCTTGTGGTTAAAACCCAAAGGAAGAGTTATGGGTCGGATGAGTGTGTCTGCAATATGGTGCTAGTGAACGGTTGTAGATGCTCTCTACAGGCCATATATCTCTATGTGCTGTTGCTATTCGACAGAGCTGTCCTGGTGGTTGCGGTTGGTGAGTGTCCATTAAGATAGGGGACATCTTATTGCTGGGCCATTGGGGTAGTAAGAGGTTAGATAGCTCCAGCACTTTAGCAAGTTGTCTGTACATGGTTCTGCAGCCTGTACAAAATTTGCTACCATGTCGTCCTTATTAGGGGCACATGTAGAACCACACCCTGTATGTGCCTCTGGAAGGGACGACGGGAACGGTGGTGAACGGCTTTATTCACCCAGTGTGAAGAGCACCGTCAGGTTAAGTTTATGACAGGTACTGACGTAAAATCTTTGACATATTTATTTATGTACAATGATGTTAAATAATTGGTAAACTAGTGTAAACTACACAGTACTCACATACGTCGTAGCAACTGTAAGTCAATTTGATAGTTCCATAATTTTTAGTGCGTAATGAAAATGTACTTTTTAGTTTTTCAAACTATTTATTTTTATTTTAACTTTTTATCTCATACCGAATTTGAATACTTTTACTAAATTTTTTTTTCACATATCAGACAATAAATAATTACTTTGCAAGGGGAGTACCCCTATTCCTTAATATCCTGTACAATTTCGGATCATGTCTTCAATTTAACTTATACCGAATTTGAAATCTTTAACCCAAATACATAATAGGTAGTTACATATTACTTTGTATGGGGAGTACATCTTCCGCCACACCCACTTCGCCCGTTCTTTCCAGCTGACTTCGCATCTTACCTTCTAATCAAGTTATACCAAATTTCAAGACTCTTATAGCTTTCCAGACACCAGCTAATTAGTTAATACTTTGTATGGAGTGTGCTCCTTCCGCTCACACCTACTCCATCAGTTTTATTAAGCTGATTTCGCATCTTGTCTTCAAATCACCTCATACCAAGTTTGTATAATCCTACTATTACTACTACTAGTGGTGGTCCCTTTCCCCTTCCCCTACAAAATGTTTATATTGTCATTTAAACGTGATATACGAGTAAAGTTTGACTTAGATACGACTATTAGAAGTGAGATAAAATTGACCCTTCAAAATTTGACTACAGTACAAATCAGTTATAACGAGCTGAATAGGACCATGCAATTTAGTTCGTTGTAGAAAATATTCGTAATAATCTTGGCAAATACTTACAAATATATTTTTGTTCTTATTTTTAGATATGTTTATATATAGATACGAATATCTACTCCGAAATAAATTTTTATATGGTTTTTTGTCACTGTCAAATATTGGTCCATAATTTTTTTCTTGTGATTATTATAACCATAATAATTTCTATTAAATATTTGTACAAAACTGTTGGAAAATCGAAAAATTTCTTCGTTTTACGCGATAATTCGTTATAATTGTACTCTACTGTGTATTGTTATTTTGCTGTTTCTTCCAAGTGAAGCATTTTAAAAAGGAACATACTCTATATATTTACACGTCACATATAAATTATATCCGACGTATGGTCAAAGTCCATACATAAGCAGCAATAGTCATTTCATGAGTGAGTGCCCCAACACAAATTTAGTGTCATCATATCCACAAAAACATTAAAATACAATTTATTTAAAAATGATTCGAAAGGACAAAGAAAAAGTAATGAATGCATAGAATAAATTAATAAATATGGTTATGGATGGTATACCAGCTTAGGTGTGTTTCATTTGTTTTGCTTGATGCCTTTGACTGCTTTGCACTTGAAATCCATCGATCAATCCACCACAACCGTATGCCATAGACATATAAAAATTGAAATATTTAAAGATTGACTTCGCGTAAATTCTTCTTCATATGCGTTTGAAATAAAACTTGAGGCCGGAATTTAACTGAAACAAAGCGAATTTGTAGAATTCAAGAATGCGAAACTAATTTTATAACCATTGATATTTTCTATTTAAAATTTTGTGTTTTGTGGCATCGTAGATCCCAAAAGAATGTGAAATATAAAAACCAACAATAACTCTCGATTTGACAGGGAAATAATTCTTCTTTAGAAACACATTATTAATTTGTGCTGTTAAATACTTTAATCTTAAAGAACAATCAAAATCAATATATGAAGCAAGTCAAGTCTTGTAATAAAACCTCTGGATTTTTGTTGAGTATAAAAATAAATAATATCAATGACTTTGAAACACATCCACATGAGATTGTGAACAGTTACCCAGCGAACATAAATATGAAACATTTGCAATATCATGACACTTGATGCAAACAAATTAATAATATAAACACAGCTGTGACGATTGACGACTTCTTCCTTATGAAAATTCTTGGTGGGAAATGAAACACACAAGCGGATATGAAGATGAACGCAGTCAATTCTTCAAATGGAATTCGCCGCATTTAACGAACTCTGCGATAGATTTATTTCCATCTCTTATGTCGACGAACGACGACAGCAGAGCGACAGTCTCTATTTTATTTTGTTTAAAATTTCAGTAACTAAAGCACATTGATCAAACAATTTCTAATGATACAATTTTCTTTGAAACTATTGTTTTCATTATTTCGTCTTTTTTAGTCAAAATCTATTTTATCGTAGAAATATATAAGTGAACTTATTAATGCAAATTGATGTGATTTGTGTACGATTTAAGCACAAATAACTATCAGTGAATTAATAATTGTAGAAGTAAAGAGATATGAGTTTCTAAAGAAAGATGCTAAATTTAGTCAAGTCATGCATCCATAAAACTTTTAAACAGAATAACCGAGTTTAAGAATATATAAGCATATGCACCCTCATTCTTGTAGTTTTAAAGGGATTGCTCCTTATTTTATAACGATTCTATTTAAGCCAAGGGAATATTTCTAATAAGTCTTATACCCAGCATCTCCATGTTAATTGCAGGCTTACAAATACAAAATTTCTAATAATTCTCAAAGCAACAAGATTTCTAATAAGTATTTTTCAAATGATTTGCTCTATTTGCTCTATTTTATGAACAAGTTTTGATTCATATAAAATAAATTTCAACCGTCTTTAAAGTTTCTTATTTCTCTAATTGTGATTAAGTCAAGCAATTCGCGTAACAAATTGTTATTGATGATGCGTCAAAGGCTGTACGAAATTCCTTGTTCGTTTATAGCATTAAAAATATTTAATTTTTTTTTTTATTTATTTTATTTTTAACTTGGCCTGTATGAAAAGATGTTTGATTGAAATGACAAAAAAATTTTTTTTGCAAATATTAATAATTTTGATTAGAATATTAGAATGGTGTACGTGGTGCTGCTCTTGTCTTCAGATTTAATAAAAAATCATTCCCAAACTTAAAAGTTTTAATCCTTCCAATGAATGACTTTTCGAAAAAAGATACCTTCACGGTATTAACAAACAAAATTTTGAACCATTTTTCATTGTAGATTTTTCGATTTGCTTCACAGCAGTAATAATATAAAAAAGTTAGGTTGCACTTAGTGAACGTTTACAATTAAAACGTATAAGAAGCAGAGATTTCTAGTGATATTTTTAATGAAATATTTACATGAATTTAATGCACTAGTCAATTCGACTGAATAACCATTGTGAATACTTATGGACTATTTTTATTTAATTTTGAAATCATTATTATTTTTTATAGAAAATCATTCCCAATTTGACAAGAAGCACGCATGTTCGCTTGGCATACACACTCCGACATAATCGACAGTGGGTTGAAACGCGATATTGTAAATCGCAAAATTTGATTTATAAGAAATCTTACATGCGTACAGCAAGTCTATAAGAGAAGCTTTCAGCATCTTAATTCACACGTTTTCTAATTGTTACCATTTTTCCCAAATTTTTTGTTAGTGAGACAAACGCGAAAAAATTGTAATGCTTTCAAGGCTCTAAACAGGTATTTAAGGCAGTGCAGCTACACGGCAGGATCTGTGAAAAGTAATCAAGAAGAGTATGGTGCTTCAGTTTTGAAAAAAATACAACCTTTCAATCTGCCGGCACCAGGATTGTAGTCTAGATTCGGTTAATCCTGCAAACTATATAAAGTTGTTAAAAAGAGAACATTTATGCAAACATTTGTCAATAGTTTTAAAATATATAAGCGATTGACAACGTATTTACATATGTGCTTAGATGATCCTGCTTAATGGCTATTTTATATTTATATTTCAAGCTTTTATACTCTAATAATCTTGAGTCAAATTTCTTCCAAACTTCAATTTGGATGGCATTCTGACCGCAACACAAGAAACTCTAACATATTATAATAAAATAAATGAGGTATCCTCTGCACCATGAATAAATTGTTGGGCGAATGTAAGTGTGAACGTAGCATGTTATTGATATAGTAGCATTCATATATAACAGGTGACTTTTTCGCTGTATATTTTCAGTATTAAAAATGATTCGTGGCATGTGGCAATGCCAAAAATTATCAATAAGATCATTTCACCTGTGAATAGACTAATAAACGATCAACGGTTGTATATCATTGAAATTTATTGTCAAAGTTAGTGCTGTGTAAAAAATGTGTATCGTGAACTAAGTCCATTTTATGGTCGTCAGAATCGACCAACCGAACAGACTATTCGAGCACATTTTGCATCAGCTTCACTTTATTGGACATTAATTCACCAACCCGCATACGAAGCATGCATACTGTTGTATCGGCCAGTGTGAGTGAAGGTCGCAACATGCCAGTTCGTCTCCGTTGTCAAGAATTGTGCTTGTATTATTCGACCATATCTAAGATTTTACATAGGGATCTCGGTATGAAACCATTCAAAATGCAGATACTGCAAGAACTTAAGCCAGATGACGTACCGAAACATCGTTTGTTTGGTGAATGGGTTGGATGACGATCCAACTGGCATGAAGAGTAGCCAGAGACAGGTTAAGAGCTGCCAATGTACCCTGGAAGATGTACTGTCTGGTGGTCTTTGAGTACCGGCGGCATTACTATACCATACTTCGGAACGTTATAGTCAATGCAGTAGGTACCGGTATTTTTTTCAAATCTCAAACGGTTGGAAAATCGCCCATTATACGGAAAACAGTGAAAACTTATATCCACGATTCCTCGCAGAGAATTTCTAAAAGAAATAAGTTGTACTTCTCCAGCGTCTAATAAACAAGGAATACAAAATGCTTTTTTTAAAGTCTTAGAGGCTTTATCATCCCCCATTTTCTCTTTATAAAAAAATGGACAAAAAAATTTTGTTTACAGTGGGTACATTTTCATGTAATACTCATAAATGTAAGCAGGTACCTTGCCACACTGTTAAGAGTGTTAGGAGTTAATGGATCTCCAACTCAAGCAACACTCCATATAAATCGAATAATGTTTTTAGAAATGACTAAATAACAATAATATTTATTTAGTTTGCCCCACTGTGCAATCAAACACACATTTCAATTGATATTTTTTATTTGGACTATTGAACATTTATTTGCAACAAACTGTTGGCTGGTGGTTGTAGTCGATGCTATTGATGCCGTCGTTTTGTTTAGCTGCATTGCATTGCATTGTTGCAGATGAAGATATTAAACTGTCTTTGTTGTACTATCAACAAAAATGTATGAACACAGACACTTCCACAGACAATGTCAATGGAAAGCACTTCAAATAAAAGAAAATCCATCGATGCTGATGATGATGACCGTTAATAGTGGTGGCCATGTTTTCGTTTGCATTCTTTTTTTTCATATTTTGGGAGTCGAAGTCATTATTATTGCTTTTTTTCTACTTGTTCTTTTTTTATTGATGCTGACAATGGGACTGGATACTACTGACTGTCATTGTTGCACAAGGACCACTTGAGATGAAAACATTTTTAGCTTCTGCATTTTGCCACAACAATTTAAAATGTTTCAAATACAAAATACGTACATCAATGAGTGTATGGGTGAATAAATGATTTATTTCTTGCACAATCGAGAATTATCATCAATAAAGATAAATAATAATCAATAATCTAGTTGTATTTGAAATACAAGAGAAAACAATAAAAGCAAATATTTATTAGATCAGGATTTAAATAAATACGTTGTTGTTTTGTCCATCTTCAGTCAATGAATAAGTACGATAAGCTCATCTAAGCTGAAGGAAAAATGATAGTCATCTGCATCGTAATGAAATGTTGTATGGATTTATAAAAAATCGTAAGCTGAATTCTTATCTGCAAGTAAATAAATATACATAAATGCAAGCAATATTATCAAAAAATATTTTATGATATTTATCAGTTCATAATACAAACTACAATAACAATTAAATGGGATGCTAGACTTTAACATTCGACAGGAAACTTTTTATGTGAAGCCACAAATATTTCTTACGCCGTCCTACCATCTAGTAAACTGCTGCTGCCGATAAGACCGGCCATGCTCAGGACTATGGCTGTGGCATATATGTCCTCGGAATTGTTAATTAGTATTTGTACAATGAAGATAGTAAAAAGAAAGTCGATTTAACATCTTAGCGAGAAAGATAACAAAAATGTAGAAAGCAAAAAAAAGGGAGCAATAGATCAGATTTTAATAACTGGTGTTATTCCTTCTTCTCTTTCTGATACCCATCCTGCTGGAGTATCACTTAATAATTGTCTTTATAGCCCATATTGCTTCTCTATGTTTAATACTTTAAAGATTCCAAAGGATATAAGTCGCACAATATACATTTTTTTTCAGCGTCCTGAGAGTAGTAGTTAAAATAATAACTCTTTAAGAAATATGTAATGTTTCTTTGCCTATATTCATACATATTTAAATTTACTATATTTCTAATGATAACAGTCGATGCTCTTGAGCAACACATATAAAGTGGAACATGTGATAAGCCAGGAAATCAAAAATATGTTGCTGCTACTTTCAGCATTCGACCCTGGGATTTATAAATGCGTACTTTAGGTTAAATTAAAGACTCTTAAATGTAAGCAGGACATTTTTAAGGATAATTAGGACTCGGGGAATAAACACACTCGTTCTCTATTGCCTTGATGCATAAGCACTTGATCCCAAAAACATTGAAAAGTGAAATACGCATGCTTCACGTAAGGTGTAACCTTTCAACATTTGGCCATAGTGGTGATGTCTTCTAATATGCATTCATCTCCTCTTCCGATATACGCCAGTGATCAAATTTTCTACCAGTACATACAAACAAAGAAACATTTTTTTTTAATTTTCTTGATTGGAGTCCGCAAAATATGTCCGTAATAAGAAATCGTAAGACTCTTTAGAATTATGGTATTGTCCCCAACAAGGAGTATAGCATGTCCTTTATGAAGATTAAAATTATTCTATTCCCATATTGATGAAAATCTTCATTTAAATCCCTTCAGCTGGTTATGCCAATAGTTCGTAACTGATCAAACCAAGTTCTTTATCATAATAAAAGGCTATAAGCTATAGGTGTGTCTAATTACAAGCAAATCTGTTCACTTATTTTCGAGTTATGAAGTAAAAACACCCAAATAAGTATTTGTCATATAATCATTCCAAGTCCTTTAACATGGCAACAAATATCATATGTGTTAGTATGGCTGTAACGTGCCATTTCTTAGGGATTCGGTATATTATAATTATGGTCTTAGTCCATAAGAAATAACTCAAAGTCCTTTACCATTATAGCAGATATCTTATATGATCAGCCGTCTTTGCGTAATTGAACAACAAACTTCGAAATAGCCAGACATGCAAGCTTTCACATTTATTCCTATAGGATGTAAAATAATTCTTAGTAAAATTAAAACTAATATACGATTTACATATAATAAATTTTAATCGCAAGGATATGGACACAAATATATTGATGTTTATGAAATTTTGTTATGAAAGCAAATGCATGTTTTGGATGGGGGTTGAATTTAAAATGTGTTTCATTTTGTGGTGTTTCATGTTGTGGTGGTGTTCTTGCACGCTACTGCATTTTCATCTCTTTCTTAAATTTATTTATCAAATCAGTTACATATCTAAATTTCTTTAAGAGGCAGTTAAAATTATACAAATATAAATTTAATTAAATCGAATTTACCGAAAATATTGATTTTTGCATAATATTGGTCATTTCTGCTATACTTGTGGCAAATTCTCCTAAAAAGAAAGCAACGGAAAATTACGTTGAGATTAGGGATGCAAAATAATCTTATTTGGAGTACCGATGACTTGGACAAAGCTATGAAACCACATTAAAAATTATCCAAATGAGCACAGTTTTTCTTTATGGGCTCAAATTCAAATCGTAACAAACTCCATTAGAGAATATTTTTTATTAATTTTAAATTTATTTCAGTGGCAGAAAATTTAAATTTGACTACTACCTGGCGCAACATGTACACATTGTAGGTGCCTCCATACGCCTCATCAGCACCAGAGTCTACCATTTGAATTGAAAGTAAAAACAAACAAAAATGTAACGTTCTAAAACAGAGCTTTAAAAGAACGATTTATGAATAGCAACAACTACAATGCTTACTTCTTTTTCAAAAGGGATTGAATTAAAATTCGAATGCACTCATAAAAAATTCGCAGTCCTTCAATGCATTCATACCCGTGTTGTGAATTAAATTAAAGTTTGAAGGAATTCATGATGATTTAAAAATTTTTAAATCATTCATTTGACAAAAAATATGGATGGAGTTAGAACTTGACAAAGACAAAATTTTCATTGAAAAATGTTTTAATTTAATTTATCGAAGTTTTAAGACTTCAACAATGTTTCTTCAGTTAAAAATTACAAGAGAAAAAATAAAAAAAATTTAATTTTCTTGAATTTTCAGCAAAAAGGACTCTTGGGATTTCGAAATAAATGAAAAGGGAAGAGAAAAAAACATTTACATGTACATAAAAGTATGTAAGACTAACTGCAATAATGAAAAGAATAAAAACAGGGAATTTCTTTAAGAATCCATTAATGCACTGTTTAATAGTACCGCAGAAGAATCAGTTTTACCATCCCTGTCCTGAATATACTAATGAAACCCTTCAATAAGACTTCATTACAACCAGAGCTGCAAAATGTGTATTTTCACTTTCATTACTCATGGAAAAGTCATTACGTTATTTATTAAGTTTTTCTGCACACGAGTCTGTTTTTATCAACTGAATATGTTTTGCTTAAAATTATATTTTATTTAAATACATATTCATATTTTCACACAAATGCACATGTACAAGGTGGCACATTTGGCAGCCATATTTGCAGATGATACCAAATGTCATTATGCTATGACATTTATAATGTAGAAATATAGGGAATAAGTTGTCGACATAGAGCAATGGAGCGATATACTTCTCAAGTATTGTTACCGCTTGTTTGGAAAATTTTCAGTCTATTATTTTATCGTAGCGGGTTTTTGTCGTCGTTTTCCTCGTCCTGTTCCATGAGCCCGAACTATAAAGCGTTTGGCTGATACCTCGTATAAACATATTGCTCGTTTTTGTGTTTGTTTGGTGTAGCTTTTGCAGAGAGAGTATGATTAGCCCTCACGAGTTATGCCAACATGGAAGAAGAAATCGCCCATTTAGAGCCAAATGTTTTGCCAGCAACAATTCACAATGCCGTAAAACGAGTGCAATTATGCATCAACTTGTGAGTGGGCGATATAATTTTAATTTATAAATTAATGCCATTAATTCTACTCTTTCAAATAAATATTTTTTTAAAAGAGAGTTCTTTTTTTCATTTGTTACAAAATTGCAGCCAGTTCGAATTATGGCATTACTCTTGCCCCACACTGTACCAAATTTAAAGTGTAAATAAAGAAGAATTTTGCAAATGAAAAAAATATATTACAACTAATTCGAAACTGACATCTTTGACATTATGTGCATGTATCCTGTGCAGATTTTATTACTAGACAGGACTCATTAATACGGTTGAATAAGTTTAATTTTAATTTTAAAAATATATACTACGTGTATATTTTTTTAAGTTGTTTTGCCATATTGGTATTATTAGAATTTTTTATCATGATTCGGTAATAGCAAAAGTACGAGTAAAAAATATGTTTTTTCATACGTCTACTCAAATATAAATTTATACAATGAAAATCTGCACAGTCATAGCAAAATACATAAAAATGATGAGATAATAAGTACTCCATTCACTTGCTGATTAACACACAAGCCAAGTAATACGACGATGAAGCGAGAAGAAAAGATTTAATGGTTTTCTTTTATATTTCATTCCAAAAAATTAAATTCAAAAAATGTAACAAAAGGACAACAAAGAACCAGAATATTAATCAGTTTTTCAAAGGAGTCGTCAGCCGGCCGTGGATAAACGAGGAAAAATGCGACTGTATGCAAACAAATATGTATGCGTATTTATAATACAAGCCCTAAAAGTATGCTTTGCTCTCGATAATGACTAATAAATGGAATGGATACACAAAGAAGAATAACGTTAGTGACTGCTATTAGGGTGAGCAACAATTGTGCCACTCATGCAAACAAACAATCAACGTACGTCAAACCAAACGTAGACAAAAACCAAAACCAAATGAAAAAAATAATCGATTTTGATGTGATTTTGAACGCAACTTTTATACAAAAACAATATAACAATACGCCTTAGCACGTGCTACACAAATTTGGAAAATAGTATTGATACGAAACCATTCACACAGTTTATAAACAGTGTTGTTATCTCTAATAAAAAAAAGCATTTTAAACAGTTTTAAAAAGCGGGAACAAACGAAGAAATGAGTATAAGAGGACCAACACATTTTTTTTTAATTTTAGTAGTCAAAAAATATTAGGAAATTTTTAAAAGTGATGAACTTTAGTTAAAAACGTTTTAAAAGTGCATAAAATATTTTAGAATTTTTTTCTTCGAATTAAACCAAGAAGTTGATATGAAAGAACTGAATTTATTAACATTATTAATTAAAAAATTAAAGTATGTAATTATTTAATAAAAATAAAAAACAAAACAAATAAGTAATCATTACCGTACACACCATACAAGTAAGAGTATATACAAATAATTATTTAACAAATGTTTATTGCGTACTTACTTTCAATCAAATATTAAACGAAGAATTATTTTGAAGTTCTGACACTTGCAAGTTATTTATTTCGCAAAACAAAAATAATATTTTTTATTTTCAATTTTCGCAAAATTGTGAATTTTTAACTTATTTGTGATTCTAGTCAAAAAAAAAATAATTTAAATAGATTAGAGATTATGTGCAATAAATACTTGGTTGCAAGCACTGTGAAAAAATGTGGAAAAGTACTTATTGAAAATGTGTATTTACCAGAAACTTCTGGCTTATTAAGAGCTAAAAAGCATTAAGAAATATTGGAGCACAGAATTGTAGCTCTGCAAACTGTAGTCTACATCTTTTGAACACGTATGCAGCGGAGAACTATTCAGTGCCACGAAAACCAGCTGCCTCTGGAACTTGTCCTGGACTGATTATGGGAGCGGCCTATTTGGGAATTATGTACATGGTGGCTGTAACAGTAGCCCGAAATGCGTGTAGGGTTATGGGCTGGTAAAATTGATCCGCGCAAGTTCTAGTGGCCGTGCCTATAATTTTGAGGCTGCTTACTAGCATAGTCCTGCAGCCATATTGGCATTAAATCCAGCTATCAGGCTACCTGGTTGGGTTCTACTCTTGCGTTTGTGAACGCTTGTTTTTACCCAGTGCTAATAGCACCAGTCTTGGCCCAGGATGGGGGGTGCACACGTAAATTTTAATCACTTCTCTCCATTTAGTCTACGTCGTAAGAAATTATAAGAGCTGGTTTTGTAGTATTAAAAGAAATAATGCAACTCAAAAGCATCAGTATCAGGTAATAATGGCAAATATTTTAAGGAAACCCAAAATAAAACTGATCGATTGTTTGTATACATTCACAAGCGATTTAGCAGCGACAATAGCAACACTTACATTTAAGAATATCGTATGTACATATTGTTACACATTTACAATCATACAATTTCATTTTTAGCCCCACAAACAATCCATTACATGGTAATAATACTTTTTGCTAATATAAATAAAAGCAACAGAAGACCGTGAAAAATATCAATGATAATGATGAAAACATATGTATAAGGATGTACGTATGTACATACGATACATTCATTAAAAAACCTCCTTCCCAAAAATAATCTTCAAACAAACTCACACTTGTACATCTATCGCCGAAGCAAAATGCTCCAAATACTTGGGTACTAGGATTCTGTTTTGTTCTTTTCATATATGACAATATAAATTTTTATAAAAACAGCAACAATAGAATATTCGTCGTCATCGCCACCGCCATCACCATTTAAGCCTGCAAAAACAACCACAATGGAGTTGGAGTTAACGAATGATTGTGAGTTTGAAGCCGCTGTAACGATACAACGAAATTAGAAAATTGCAATTTCGGAAATAACATATACAGGCCGGAAACATAAACAGTAAAATAATGAAGGGGAGAACATTAAATTCATAGACAGTATATTCCTGATTATTTGACAATCGTTAATTTTAATCATTTGGGGAAATATGAACTGTTTTAAATGTCTTTTGGAAAATGTTGTATAAATTCCAAAAAAGTCTATGAGACATGATTCTTTCAGTATATTGAGGTCAGTGTTGGCAAAAATATACTAGATTTCGTTAACAAAAAAAATTTTAAATAAAGAAAAATAAATTTGAAGAATACCGTAGTAGGAAAAACGTTTTATTTTGCCAGAAATCAAATTAAAAGTATTTTATTTTGCTAATGCAATTATCAAATTACCTCTCGATGAAGTTCAAGATTGTTTCTCAAAACAGTCAATAAAATAATTTTTTTCTGAATTAATGCTATTTTGTCCTTGAAATAATTAAGCCAGTCTATATAAAAAGAGTACAAAAGTTATATAAAAAATTACAAAAATAAATATCTCCCATTTCCCATTCGGGGTTTTTATAACGTAGAATATTAAAAACTTAGACAAACCATAAAAAAATACCAGAATTCGACTTTCAAAATTATCGTTTCTAAAAGAATCAGTTGCTAATACTTAGTTTAATTTTTTGTTGTATTTTTTTTACGAACAAATAGAATGCAAATTTTAAACTTTCTTTACAAAGGTTTGAAATTTCCCAGATTTTACCCCCGTAAAACACTGGTTTTATGTTGTATTCTTTATACGAGAGTTTTCTAAGTCTTCTATGGTGATATGGTTTGTTACTTTTCAACTAAAAATGTGATTAAATTTTTAAATCTCTCATAATAGACTTGAGAGTTTTCATACGTGCATTCAAAATTGAACGCTTTTCAAATGGGAGATTAAAGTCCACTGATGATTAATACGTTAGCTTTAACGATATGCAAGTATTTCTGCAGATTTAGCCAAAAAAACAACAACTTTTTTTTAGGAATGTCCCGAATAGTTTCGATTAATAATTATTTTTGAGTCCTTTGAAAGAGGCATTTTATTTCATGTTAATTTATAATCTCTATTCAATTGGCTGTTATTTTTTTATTTTATATTTATTTATAAAATTTTTATGTTATTAAAGAGAAAACATAAGAAATAAAATATATCAATAAGAAAAATATCAATTTGTATTTCTATAAAGTCCTTAAAAAGGATGTGAAAAACCATACGTCTCTCAGGCGTATCGTTGCCTTTCTAGGGTTAATAATGTTGAATATGTTCCCTCGCTTTTGCTGACTAAATTTTCAAGTAGTACCGGTAGCGATCAATTTGACATTTGTCGCTTCGCATTTCCATATACGTGTATAATAATAAAATTAAATTATTTGTCGTATTTAAAGGGATTGTTCAGTCCCTTAAAATTACACTAAAATTATAAGCTGCCTAATCCCCGCTGCTTCCAATTTAGGAAACAACAGATTATATTCATCTTTAAGGTAGATTAAAGCAAAAGAAAAAGATTTTTTTTGTATTTGATTTCAATAAAAAAGTGTTATTTTCTGCACACATTCTAATTTAACCACACCTCCACAAACACAAACACACACATGCCAACACAGAACATTTTGGCCGCAAGTATTTAATGGATTCTATTTAACTTTTGCTGGCTACTAATGGATTTTTCTTGACCCTAAATAGCATGTGAAACGTAAAAATCATTGAAAAAAGAGCTCTTAACACAATAAAAACCAAAATAATAATACAGAAATTAAAACATTTACGAAAGTGTTGAACAGTAACAGCAAGAAAAGGAAAAAGGATTGTTACGTGTTTTTGTACTCTTGTTAAATGTATCGATTTCGTGGACAAATAAAAGGCAATTGGACGAAAATTTCCCTTTTACTTTACTCGTTCAAGAGGTAACGCTTTACAGGAGAACAATTATACATAAAAGTTTAAAGTTTTATTCCTTCTGAGGGAACTCG
Source organism: Germaria angustata (assembly GCA_963681545.1). Lineage (NCBI taxonomy): Eukaryota > Metazoa > Arthropoda > Insecta > Diptera > Tachinidae > Germaria > Germaria angustata. Next base: position 30,420,813 of record OY812999.1, on the reverse strand, counting down.
ACTTGACAATCTGCCAGACAAGTATATACAGTCTAAAAATTTTGCTTTTGCTTTTTTGAGACATTTTAACACGGGCTTTCATATTTTTCCAACTCTCTGCTCCTGTTTCAAGGATATCAAAACTAAATTCTATGAAATATAGCAACCACTCTGCTATAGATTTAAGAGATTGGGAAGTGCACAAGAACCCAAACTTCCAAATCGTTTCTAGGGAATGACGTTTTCATTGCTTCCAAACTATCCTTAAGTGTATTTTGTACTTTTTATGTACATTTGTATATTGTGAGACAAATAACACTTTAAGCATTTCCAAAAATTGTACTTTTTACATCTAAGCTAAAGTTTATTTCAAATATAATGGAAAAGATCCAAACTAAAAACATATAGCAACGACAAGCCTATAGCAAAATAATTGCCAAAGTTTCAAATTTTCGCCATTTCCGGATAGAAAATTGTGAATTTTATTTATTTCCTTAGAGGTAATTGGCTTAGAATGTGAATATGATTTATGAAGCTACAATCTCCTGTATTCGAACATATTGAGATTTACATTAGCTCGAGAAGAGAACTTTAATCCTTTCAGTCCAACAAGTTGCCGTTGATGATCAAATATCTGTGAAAAAACATGAAAATTTAGTTTAGTCTGAGGCTGGTTGGACAATTATCAGTGTCTTGAACAAAACTACATCAAAAAATTTCTTAAGGATTTTTATTTTATTTAATTAATATAAAGGAATATATAAGTACACACACACAAACACGCAGATAATACTTAAAAGTCCACTATTTTACTATAAAAAATTCATCAATTAACAGTCCATGATTTATTAGAAGCCAAAACATTCATTGAAGAAATCGCAAAAGATTAAAATTTCTTCCTTTTAGAAATTTTAATTTAATCAAAAATGCAAGGATCAACCAAAAGCCAATAATACATAAGAATCAATGTGTGAAAACAGATCCCATATTCAATTCACCAAAAAAAAATTCGAAATTACTTATTAAATCGAAAATACCGAAAAGTCCGACATGAGCTAAAATTTCTTAAAAGTCCATAAAGAGTTATTCATTAGAAATGCTTATAAAGATCAAAAAATCTAGCACTAAAAAAAAGTTGGTCCATTAGAGACGCCTTAATGTTATAATAAAGGAAAACTAGAAAAATAGAACAATTAGAGAAAGCTTCCGCAGAGTATAAGGACTTTCTTTCATAGACTAAAAGATCGTGTATTCTTCTCTCGGTGAATGTTAGTGTAATAGCGTTTGAACGAAATGTGTGGTTAGAATTTGCTAATAAATATGCAAAGGTTTGGAAGTTCTGGGTCAAAGGCCAAGATTAAAAAAATAAAATTAGAGTTTCGAAAATTTTTATTTAATGTGGCTGTCCAAAAAACAATAAATTTTTTAAAATCGTAACGATTCGATTTGTTGGCGATAAGATTCCATATAATAAATTTCAATGACAGGTATTTTAAACTAAAAATTTTAATACAAGCAAATAAAAGAAAGAGTATTTAAATTGATAAAGTGTATTCGTTCCAGTGTTGAAAAGCAGCCCACTGTTCATCTATTACTTGGACTGAAGACCACACTTTTGCAAATTGCCGAGTAGAGTTTTAAAAGTAGAAAATATTAGAAAAAAAAATGCTAAACAAAAATATAATGAATTTAGAAAAATTTTTAGTTGCCAGAATAATTTTTTAGACACTAAATTAGTTTAAAATATGCTAAATCTAGCGCGAAATGTGTCAAAACGGCAATACTAGATTTGTGTCAATTTTTCTTGGGGTGTTTTCAGCTATAATTTGCAAAAATGTTATAGGAACTAATATTCTCGATTCTCCCTAAGCAGAACGGCAACTAAAAAACTGTCAGCACTTTATGTCCTTTGAAAAATATATTTTCTCTCTGTTTTAAGACAATCGTGCTTTTTTCATATGCCTACTTTTACCCAATAAGAAAATCTGCTGAATAAGTCATGAAGATGTTTAGATTATGATCCGAAAGTTGTGTAAATTTAGATAATTTTCAAAGGTTTTAATATGAGATTTTCATAGTGGAATGTACTCTTTCTCGATTCCTAGTCACCGATTTGTAAATGATCTTTATTATGTAGAGAAAAGTGGATATTTTACAATAAATTTTTTCATATATATTAATTTTATATTAAATAAGTTGTTTCTTTGCAATTTGCATCAAACTTCACCTCTGTAAAGTGAACAATTTCGACGGTAGTAGCAATTTATTTTTTCTTATAAAAAATTGATATTATCATTGTTAAAGATAGACGTATTTTATTTAATAAAAAATGATCGATTTTCACAATTTGTAGAATTAATACCTTAATGTTTCATCAATTGAAGGATCTTTTGGAAGAATAACTCCGGTAGTTTTCTCTTTCGTTTATTTAAATGACATCCTATTAAATGCCACAACGGAAAGGGAATTACTTGGGGGCTGCAAGGCCGTTTAAACGATCTTGACTACGCGGATGATATTTGTCTATTGGCTGACAGCTTCTCAGATCTTGCAACAAACCTGCGAAGTATAACGACAAAAACAGATGCGGCTGGACTCAAGATCAACACTGCTAAAACCAAAACACTGCGAGTTAATGCGTCGTCTCGGGAATTATTTATAATAAGAAATAACCAAATAGAAGATGTGAGCCAGTTTTGTGTTCTTGGAACCATAACTTCCAAAAATGGCGGGACAAGTGAAGACACTGAAAACCGAGTACAGAAAGCGCGACAAACTTTCGGTCGTTTAAGACCCATTTGGAATTCGTCTTCACTCTCTCAGCGCACAAAGTAAAACATTTTTAACACAAATGTCAAGACCACTCTGCTCTACGGTTGCGAGACATGGAATGCTGTCCCTCGAGATATACAGAAGATCCAGGTATTTATGAATCAATGTCTTCGCAGGATATTGGCCTAGAGTGGTGTCCAACAGCAGGCTTAGAAAACAATCAAACCAACAACTCACGGCAAAAGAAATAAAAAAACCTAAAATCTAGCGCCATTTACCTCTTTTAAGAAGATAAAAGAACGACATCGCAAGAAATGCCATAGACTGGAAGCCGAAGAAGAGGACGTCGAGCTCATACGTGGAGAAGGCAAATCGATGTAGTGGCTGGAATGGGTTAAACCTGGGGCGAAGTGAGAGCATTGGCACAAGAAAGGAATATGTTCAACCAATTCATTGAGGCCCTATGCTCCTTATAGGATCGATGGGAACATTAATATATATATAAATGCTACAAGAACAATGCGTGAAATATTTTTCAGAAAGTAATTGCAAGTGTTAACGAGTTTTACGGTACATCAAAGCGTTGTTCCTGGAGGATGAGAAGAATATCTTCACAAAAGTTTAGCTTTAGTCCCTCAATTCCATGGCTGTGTATGCTACATTAGATTTTACAATTTACAAAAATAAATTAGTTCAGCTCTAGTGATAGTAACTTTATTTCTGGGATACAGTACATAAAACCCATTAAAATTAATTTTTATTATTACTATTGAATATTTATTTTCGACTGAATTTAACATTAATTTATTTGTTGTTGAGATTAAGGAGCGGGTTTTACAACTTCGCCTTTTTAACTTGACCCCAAACAAAAGCATCACCCATTAGATTCATTTAATTACTATGAAGTTGATTTATATGATTTTCTAAGATTTATCAAACGTGAAACCAATAAGAAAAAGTCTGTAAATCACTTTGCAATTTAAGTCTTTACCCAACATTATGGGGGTAATTGGAAAGCATTAATCAAAATTTTTATTATCCTTAGCTTCCTTTACTGTACTCTCTCTTTCTCTCAACTCGATTGAATATTAAGAAAATCAATTTTTAGTAGATAGACAACACAATTAACTAAATGACTGTATAATGCAAAGTAAAACTTTTGATTTGATTTGATTTTTGCCAGCCATACAAACATCTACTCGTGTGTATGTATGTACATGAGAACTCAAAATTTTATTTAAAAAGGATGAATAATACTTTCTAAGATTTATTTACTCTCATAATTTATACAAGGACAATTTCTATACACTGATATGCTTGTGAGTTTTTTGTACAAACTGAGGTAATTTGAAGGGAGTGCAATTAACAACTTTAATTAAACGTTTACATACAACTTGAACCAACTTGCACAAATCGAGCGGATTTGCTAATAGACTAAATTGTTTATAAAGCTCTTTTAAAATTTATCTAGACTGATTGCAAATGTATACCAATACAATTCTATTGCCGTCAGTTGCTGTGGGTGGTATAGACTCTTAGAGGGTTAAATAAGTGTATACGAATAGTATTTTAAAGACCAGATAAAGTGAACTATAAATTTAGCAATCTTCTGCAAAGTGAGGAATCAAATTAAAGAAAAATAGGTTGCCAGACAACAACAATAAAATGTTTATAAAATTCCACTGAGACTTTTCCTTCAAATTCATAATTTAAGTAAATTAATTGTTTAAAAGAATATTTTAAATAATTTGACAGCTGAGTCTTGATTTTTATATGGAACGAAATTATGATTAAATTATACAACAAATCAGTCAATTTGATCAATTTTATAATTAATGTTACTGAAAAATTATTCGTATTAAGTAATAAATGCATTTCATTACAAACATATTTATTTAAATGTGTATTAGAACTATTATTCCCATGAATTAATAATTCAGTCCATAGTTATTTTACGTAACTTTTCAAACTTTATTGGCTAAATTTAAATTATTGTCTCTAATTCGAGTCCTGGACGTAAATTACAGCATTCGATATCGATCGAAATTTCAAACAAAGTTTATATGAAATTTCTTGATATTTTTATCGATATTGAATGCCATAATTTGCCCCTGTATTTGTCGATTCCGATTAATATATTTTTCTTATTATTATTTTTACTAAGAAGCCAATTATTAAACTAGCACAGCTTTTAAATTAATTGAAAATATCAACAGTGTGAGCAAATCTTAAAGAAATAGGAAATAGAGGTAACGAGAACTAAAAGTGGAAATTCAGAGCCAAAAAATTTAGAAAAATTTTCTATATTTTTTTCTATGAAAATATTTTTATTACGTGGTATATTTTTCACTATTGAACGACACTTAGCAAACAAATTTGATGAATAATAAAATAGAAATAATTTACTGCTCAGTAATTTGTAACTTTTCTTTAAAAAAAAGTTATCTCACCATGTTGCATCTTCATCTTCGCCGGTAGTTTAGTCCCTGACATAATTAATTCTCAAGATATTCGTTTAATAGGAAGTTTAAGATTAATAATACCTTTTACATCTTCTTGTTTTAATGTTCCTAATTTAGCTTTATGTGGAATACCTTTTTTGGCTGGAGGAAGGTGAGAGTGATATTAATTCCCATAGAAAGAGAATAGAACCATAAAGTATTACAGACCCACTAGTCTATCATCATTTTTACTAAAAAGCACTAGAATGACTGGTTGATAAATGCATCAGATGACTGCTTCGGCCAGATAATTTCCTTGGAACACAGAATGCTTACATTAAAGATAAGTCTGTGGGAACAGCAGTACATGATATAGTAGGTAGCATAGGGGACTCTCTGTTTCGTTATCTTTTTTGATATTAAAGGCGACTTCAATAACTTGAATATATCCTCGATCGTCGGTGGTTCTATGAAATAGATGTGAACCGAGTAATCGCAGACTGGACAGCGAAAATTTTCAAGTGTAAAACCATTATTTTTAACATGGGCATGAGTACAAACAGGAACCTGCAGCAAACGATCTACATCATCTGCTATGAAATATTGTTTTAATTAAAATCCTATTAAAACACAATGGTGAAGGCTTAAGAGTAGTAACCTATTTTATGATCGTTTTAAGGGGTAGATGTCTACGAATAATATGTAGTCTTTCACAAATACCCAATAGGTGCTTCCTACGAAACGATATAAAGTTCCAGATGGCATTACTCAAGAATTTTCAAAAGAATCTAAGTGCCTCGGATTAGTTCAGGAGTTTGAAGCTCTAATGGGAACGTAATTCAAGGGGCAGGACAAAAAAGGACTTATGCGTGTAAAAGATCCTTTAGGAAAAGATGGGGCTTAAGCCATACATCGTACATCAGATGTCTAAGCCAGTGATCAGATCCATCGTCATCTATGAATCACCTGTCTGGTGGAGGGCAAAGAACAGAAGTTAATAAATCTAAACGCTGAATATAGGGAAAATTATGGTTTATCTCGCTGCTGCTGGCCCAGTCTAAAGGCGATGCTCTACTTAACACTTTTAAATGTTTATTTGGAATACATATCTACCAGATCAGAACTTAGACTCAGAAATTCAAGTAATAGTAAGTCTTGGAAATATTACCATGGGGAAGAAACTGTAATCGAAGTAATGAAGTTTCAGCCTTCAATGCCGGAGATGTTCTCTGGAGATCTTTGTTTTTTTATTTTACTCAGACCACTCGACGGCTTCAGCTTATTTGAAGCCGAGATATATGTGAAACATAAGGTATTAAAAGAATCATGGGAGTTATTTAAAAGATCGAGTCAATTGCCACTTTCCTGGACTGCTTGGCCGCTATGAGGATCTTTGATTCAAAGTTTGCTAAGAAGAAGTATCTGGTATGCAAAGGAGAGTATGACAAGCATGCGAGAGCAGGTTCAGCCTTGGACAGAGTGAACTCAAAGGGATATCTGTATATTCTTAGTCGAGTTTGCCAACCTGTGCTTAAAAGGTCGGAACTCAGGTAGTTCATTATTACTACCTGTAGAATATCCAAGTCGCTTAGGCCCCCATTACAAAGCAATAGGACTAAATATCTCTCACCATTTGAGAGAGAACCGCTTGTTGTGTATTATTACGGCGTGCTGTACGATTTGTCGCGTAGGGGAAAGCTTAGGATTCCTCTGTATTGGTCAATGATGAGGACAAGGAAGGAGGAAAGAGCTGGTTCAGCACTTCATACGAAATTGCTTGGCTTTGTAGTGGCGAGGACTTTTACATTTAGGCAATCGTTCTCTTCACGATATCTCTTGTTTCAGGCTAGAGCAGCTGACTTATGTAATGGGCTAAGAAGCCTTGTGGTTGACTCTCGAATTCAAGGATTTCATGGAAATATGTAGGGTCTAGTTGTTCTCTGGCCATCACAATAGTTTTTGTGGCTTTTTTGTTCACCCGTAATTCCTGGTTTCGGGCTTGAGTGGACAAATCTTGTAACAAGTGTTGCTGGATTTAACTTCGTGAACTGTGAAGAAAGTAAAATTAATTACTTAGAAGAACTACATCGATTGTAGTTGCTTAACACAGTGTTTATATAACAACAATCTAATAAAATTAGAACATCAAAGCAGTATGTGTACATGTTCATGGAACAGCAATCTGGAATGTAACATGATGTACAGCGTGTAAAGCAATTCAAGCCTTACGGGGAACAGAATCGTTCCACATATAACATGTCACCATTTAACTTGTTATGGGATTATTTAAGAGCAAATATTTTACTACATAAGGGGAGAGATTTAAAGAGACATTAAAGAAATCAACTTATCATATCTGAGTAGCTTAAATTCATGATTAACGAAATTGTATTCATAAAATTGATGCTACATGTTTCTTTTAACTTTTAACACTTTCCTAATGACCATAAATTTAGATTAACATCCATCCACCGACTGTTGAATTTCAAAAAGTTAGAAACACATACCCATACAATTGATTTAAATGTAACCACCAACTGTTGAATCACCATCTAAGAAAGGAAACATAAACTTCTCTAAGTTACTACCTGCGTAAGTAAATTAAAACATGATTGACATGCCTCGCTGAACATACATACGAATGATATGGTAGGGGAAGAGCTGACATGGTTGTTTGGGTAAAAGAAGACACTAATCGTTCACCACTTGACATTTGTCGCAAGAGTTCAACAACAATTTGTTTCCTTTACACTTAAAGAGTGTGTGTGTGTGCTTGTGTACAAGCATGACCTTTAAGATCGTATTACGACTGCGCAATGGAATATCATAAATTCGTTTAAAAAGTACAATAGCTAAAGGTGTGAATGTAGATGATTTTAAGTAACTTTAGCTGGGCCTCCTCTTACTGGGGCCGATGTTGTAATTAGTATTGGGTTATCTCATTGAATTATTTTTAAAATTAAAAAATTTGTATTGTATTGCATTTGGCTGCTCATATGCCAAACCAAGTAGTCAGTGAACTTTGACAATAATCAACTTCGTATGTTTATACTAAAGGAATCGAATACGATGTAAGAATTCTTTACCGTATATGAATGGTTTTAACGATAAGTTGGGGAGAATATCGCAATAAGTTTAAATAAATACTTATATTTTTAATAATTTTAATTTTAAAGCTCAAAGCTCAAAGTTCTTTTTTAAAAAAATTTCTTACTAAAAATAATCACTAAGAAGTAAATAAGGAAAAATTTTTCTTGAGTACATTTTGAATAAATTGATCTAGGTAAGTAAATTTTTTATTCAATATATTCAAATAATATCTATTTCAGTTTTAAATTGTATAAAGTTGTGGTTTTGTCGAAAATTTAGGTGAATGTTTCCTGCTGAACTTGGTTGAGCACTGGTGAAATGTATATAAAGACTAACTTACTGCTTCATAATTTATTTTAATTGTTGATTTGTGAACAGAGCGTGTTTCAAATCTTAATTTAATTATAAATCACTCGTATATATTCCTAATAAAATTTTTGTATAAATTTAAATTAGAATTGAGTTGTTGTTACAATACAATCTGTTTTTTAGATCCTTTCCATTGGATGTGATAAAATCTGTAAAATGTTATGAAAAAACCATTCTACTCAATTGTTTCAAAATGTTATACCAGTTTATTATAACAATTCGATTTATATCAAAAGCATTCTTAATTTTATAAATTTTTATTTTTTTCATTGATATTTTTGTCGACTGGATTTGAACTCGAACTTGATCATGACATATTTAGCACTCACCTCAGCCTCATCAAGAAGTGAGAAAATATTAGCACAAAGTTAATATATGCGGAGAACTGACCTTCGTAGACTAGTAGGTAGTGTACTAGACCCGTAGTAGATAGTGTACTAGACCCGTAGTGCGAAGGTCCCAGGTTCGAATCCTGCCGCAGAACTCTGGCAGTTTGTGTTTAATAATTAAATGGAGCGCACAACAAGACTTCACTGGCTTAAGTGTATGTCGTATGACATGGGCTATCACACCCCTCCAATCAACCTAACCTACCTAGCCTAACTTAATATATGCGGAGAGGAGCTGTGAAAAAAAATTTCGAAATACTCAGTAAAAATTAACCTTGAATGAAGTCTTAAAACTCAGAAATTTTGATTCACAAAATACGCAGTATTTTCTCGCTTCCAATTGAATTCTAAATAGTCTTGTTAATAAAAATTTCTCTTTTTTTATTCCTTCAACTGAATTATAATCTTTCTCGAATATATTAATAAGAGTAGCTATTTTATAAGAAATTGTTTTATATGTAATAACCAATAATCCTGGAAGGATAAAGACTTATATACGCTCTTGTAAAAGTAATAGTTTCAGTTAAAACCTTAAACAGTTTAACAGTACGAGTATTTCTTGTTTTCATGCAAATTTAAATAAAAATATTTATCAAAATTATCTTAACTTTCCAAGAAGTCGCACTAACAGATAATTTGGAAACAAGAATGACTAAATTTCCGTTCACTGAGTTGATATGATGCTGAAAGTTTAATTTGACCAAGAAGTTTTCCAACTGCATTATCGAATCCATCCTCAAAGAAATATCGACCAACAAGCCATTTTTAAAAATTTTATTTATCAAAGGCCGTTTGTGATCTTCCAGTTCGAGGAAGATCATAGACAGCGCGATGTTGACGAAAACATGTAATCAAGCAAATCATCATCATCAGCTCTTACATTGAAAGTTGCCCGTCGATTTTCAAATTATTAATAAATCACTTCTGTTCATTGTTCAATAGTCCAGTCCCTGATCCCTTTGTCTTCCCTGCCATAAAATATATCATCTCTGTACACTCAAAGTATTCACAGTATTCTTATGAGTACATTCAAGACGAAACTTTCATACATGTTTGATAAGGAGAGACTTATAAGTGACACCTTGTCATTCTTTGATTCAGAACTACACAGCAAAGCAAACAACGTCGTTTTCGTTAGACTGTTTATCGTATTCAATATATTTTAACTTTTTCGTTACGATCGATAAATCACCATCACAAAAATTAATTCTAAAAATTTTTTAACCATTAAAAAGGAAAATTTGGAATAAGTTGTACCTGACGGGGACTACTTTTTGCTTTAGTATCGCACTGTCTACTTACTTTTTTTCATCTGGTTAACAAAACATATAAATAACACAATTTCTTTTCATTATTTTTAATTAACGAAATAAAGTTAAATATGTGATGAAAATCCAATAAAAATCATAATCCTCCGAGTATGTATATATGTACATACATTCATACATTCTATAGAGTTTTTCTTATTTGTCGTAATAAATACTGATTTATACATGACCCAATCATGCAAATCGATAACAAATGACTTAACATGAGTTATTCATACCAATTAAAGCTTAACAGGAATTATAATCTTGTCCAAATTAATTGGAAAAAGGATCAGACGGAAATATTACACACACACACACACACACACACACACACACACACACACACACACATGCACATTCATTCGTATAAAGCATATGCAAGTGTTTAAATGTACTTGCCAACATGTATTATATGTATTCTCGTATGTATGTATGTATATGTTAAGCAGACCATGCAGCAAATGGCTTCAATTTCTTAAATGAATAAATATTAGAGTGTAACTGCCCCAATTTGAAAGTGTGAAAAACTTTTTAAAAATTATATGCCTTAAATTTTCTAAAAATTTATTTTTGTAATTTTTATTTTGTCATTATCTTGCAAATCTATATAGGATGTATGTAGGTATGTATGCATATGTGATTCTATATGTTCATACATTTTTACATCTTATCACCTTCAGCAACGTGGCCACTTTCCGTATAAAAGTACAAAAACTTTTCTATATAAAAAGTTTGTGAAATTATTGGACTAATAAATTTCAGTACTGCCTTTGCACTATTTTCCCAATTGTTGAAGACTAAAATAAAAATAATAAATTAGAAAATTCAGCTGAATATATCATAAGCTTTTTGTTGAAAAATACCTGCTTAACCTGCATTACTACAGAGTGGCTCAAAAGTAGTGTCATCTTTCAATTGTCTGCTATTTTTTTTTTAATATTTATAATGTAGATCTATAGAGAACTATATCCATATGCCCATGGATCGATACACATCTCAAGTATAAATATTTTATAAAAACATATTTCAAAAATTTCCGGATGTTTTAAGCCAAGAATTTTTTATTGTCAGCCCTTATGTATGGCTGCAAGCAGGTTCGCTAGTTGCAATGCTTCAAGTAGACCAAGGCTAAATATAACGCCATTTCTAGAATTATTCACAGAAATACATCATATCAGAATTTGCAAAACAAATCTACAATGTTACGTTTGACAATCTGCTGACGCAAAAGTAATTCCACAATTTGTACTGGCTCCATTTTGTTTTAAATGAAATAAAGTCTGTGTTCATAAAAAGTTTATTTAAAAGTGTAAAATCAATGACATTGATTGGGAAAAATTATATCACTCAAATGACCACCTCCCGAGTTGATGCATAATTGCACCAACTCCTATAATTGCACTAATCACCCATTGGTGATTAGTAAGATTTCAGAACTTGCATGGCTCGCGGTTTATTGTGGCAAGTGCGATATTTCAAAAAGCCCACAAAAAAAGACGTCTGATGCTGTTAGATCTGGTGATCTGGACAGTTCAAATCTCCAAAACGGGACCAGTCGACATGGAAATTGGTGTCTTAAAATCTCCATCGCTTCCAGAGCTGTGGGAGCGATTGCTTTATCCTGTTGAAACCAATAATTAGCAAGACCTAATGCTGCATTTTACGACAAAAAAGACTTGTTCAACATATGCCTAGAATGTTCACCATTTACGGTTTCTATGCTGCATCGTTGTCTTGTTGAAGCTTATGGATTCTCTTTGACTTCGTCGGCAACAGCAGCGATGTTCTCGGTAGAACAAGCAATACGAGGCCAACCACTTCCTGCGACATTCGTAGTGGACTCAGTTTGCAATACGCATTGAGATAAAATTGCTCAAGCATTAAACAACAACTTGGAAATTTTTCATATAAGCAGCAACAATAATTCCACACTCTTACGATCTATGACTTATTGACAACTAATTTTCTATTTTTATACATCATAAAAGTCAAAACACAGTGACATTTGCATTTTCTGCAAAAATAGCGGCTAATTCAAACTATGACATTATTTTTGCGCCACCCTGTGCAGATGCTTCTTTTATAAATAAACTTGTTGTACTCGAATATCAGATGTGTTTTTGTTTTATTGAATTTACAATATAAATAAAATAAATAAATCAAAATTAAAAAGTTTAAAATCAGTTTTCAAATAGACTGACAGAAACTAGATCCAATTTAGGACCATGAAGATCTAAATCTCTCTTATAACTTAGATGTAGGTGCTTATTGGTCAAAGGTTTTAAGATAAATAACTATTCTCTGATATTATATTGTTCTGAAGAAAAAGCTTACAATACGACAAACAGTATTAAAATAGATTCTAGAAATAAATTTTCAACTGACAAAGTTGAATCTATAATTTTTACGAAAGAGAACATTTTTGTGCTAAAAAAACAAAAAAAAAATAATGTTTATTTTTTGTCTGGCCTTCGTAGACTAGTAGGTAGTGTACTAGACTCGTAGTGCGAAGGTCGCAGGTTCGTATTCTGCCGCAGAACTCTGGCAGTTTGTGTTTGATAAATAAAGGAAGCGCACAACAAGCCTTCCCTGGCTTAAGTGTATGTCGTATGACATGGGCTATCACACCCCTCCAATCAACCTAACCTAACCTAACCCTTATTTTTTGTCTTACAAGAAAAATCTATTGGTTTTTGGAAATTAGAAAAACACTAACCACTTAAATAAATACTTCATATGTATATATTTACAAAATTGATAAATGTGTCCATATAATATATAATAGTATATGCTTTATAAATCGATATATTTGCATGTAATGTATGTATGTTTATATATACATAAATTTTAAATGAAGGAATATATCTTGATTAAAATAAAAAATCCATTTGAGGAAATTTCTTCGTACCATTTCATTTGGTTTTGTACTGTTTTTGGACAAAAACCCTGAAACAGTTTTTATTTCACCAGTTCCAACGCTGATCAGAAGGCAAAAACCGTACTTGAACGTATTCAACCGTACGGACGGCGAGTACAAAATTATTTTTTGAACTAATGGCAACAAGCCACATACTATTTACTTTAAACTTTTATTCGTCCTTTATTTTAAGCTGAGGATTTGTTTTGACTTGTTGTTGCATACCATGTACTTTTTGCTTAAAGTTGGTTGAATTGTCTGTTTGTTTATATAGAGTCGTATTGTTGTGGTCACATATTCGTTGCTGTATTTCTTCCTTTAATTCCTCTGCCTTCTTTCGCAGACAGTATTTTTTTAGCAAACATAATGAAACTACTCGTAATAAAACCAATAAATTTTATAGTTATTGCATTATGTTTTTTTGTCCTCTACAATGTGTTTGATTTCCTACAATATAATTCCACTAACAAAATCAAACAATTTTACTAATCGGCTTAAAAACTATGAAAACTTGCTTTCTTAGAGCATAATTTATAAAAGTCAATGCATTTTTAATGTTTTGGAAACACTGATACATACAAAATTTCAATGCGTTTTAGACAATATTCTCTAGAAGTACATTATTAATGGCCATATATAAAAATATATTTATTTTTAAATAGAGTTTAAGGATATACATATAAGAATATCAGGCGAACGTAAAGAAAAATCTTGTGCCGGATGCAGTTCTAAATACATTTTACCACTCTATTATTCGTATCTAAAGAAAACTTATGAAGCGGAGTTCGAAAGCCATTTTTAGCTTAAAATCCTATGGAATATTCGTTGCATGAACCATATCACTGTTGCAAATACGGTAATTCAGATATCAATCGTCTCGAATTCCACTTTGGCTCTTGCCACCTTCAGTTTTATCGCTTTAATGCTGAATATAGACAAAATCCAGAGGAACAAGATAAAATCTCCCTTACAGCCACTGCCACTCCGTGGTATGTGAACATTTCGCACATAAACATGTATTTTGATGTGACAATATACATACATATAAATAAGTTACATCCCTATAGACTAGCCCGCAATTATCTAAGCTCTAGGGGTCGTTCGCGGCTGAGGAGGATAGACAGCCTTTCAGCGCTTTCATCAGAACACGAGAGAGCACAACCTGTGTTTTTTCTCTGGCATTGGCTGGACTTAAATAACCAATAATTTTAGAGTTAAGTTTTGAATACTTAGTATTAGTTTAATTTATATTCAAGCCTCAAATAAATAATAACAAATCAAAAATGTGTTAAGCAATTTTTGGTATAGCCTTGAGATCTTACATCAATCGTTGAAAGCCAAGTCCTTCAGATTTTCGAAGAATATCAAATATTGCATGTGAAAATCTATATAAAATCACAAACAAGCAACGGAGAGCGAGCACGACAAAAAGACAGAAAATCATCAAACAAATTTTATCCTTGTCAGCAAAACTGATTGAAACTAAGAGCGCAAGATATAAAATCTATAATAGATATGCCTCGAAACCACAAAAGTCAACTCTCCAAAAAGTTTTAATAAAATCCAATATGCCTAAGTCCGATATTTTTTGAGAAATTAAATTCTTTGGCAAAGTCGTGGCACACAGCCACACGCATTTGTTCCACAAAGCGGAAGTTGATTAATTTTCTTGCTCAACAATTTAGCCCATATACATGGATCTATTTTCAGTTTTAATGTCATGGGAAAATTTAGCCTTAAATACAATAGCAAAAGCAATAAAGACCAACGCAAATAAACTTGATATTTTTTGTTCAACAAAGAAAAATATTTTGTTTTATTAACAATATTTTATATCTGCATAACGAAAAATATAAAACACTATAAAATATAAAAAAACCAAATTAAATAAAAATTCCAAAGGAAACTAAAGAAAAGAAGAAGATTAAAACGAAAATTTAAACAGAATATTAAGAATTAAATTAAAACAATGAAACGCATTGTAGTAGTTGTGTGTGAGGGTGTATGTGTGTTGCTCTTCGTATTTATGAGATCTTAATCTGGTGTAGGAGCTAAAATTGTCTGGGACCAGTGCTGGAGTTGGTGAATGAATGTTGTTCCTCTTTGCTAAACACAAAGCCAGTTTCCTCAGAATATTTTATTAATAACATTGCTTAGCAATATGGAAATAATTTGCTTTAAATTTCCAAACAATAGAATTTATTTGCATAAACACATGTTTTAATAAAGGAAAAATATATTTGCACATCAATTATTATCATATAATTTCTTCTTCAATATAATCTTCTTTAATTTTCTAGGCAAAGTCTTAAGACTCTGTATATAGTATTTAAGAAATTCTTAAAAATTAATTGAAGCTGTGTGGCAGCATGAAAAGGACCTTCATTGTTATTGTAAAAATATTTTCTTATAGAGCTGTCAATATGGCAAAAGGGTTTTGGTGTAATCACCCAAATACATGTATGAGGATACGTGCTCCTAATTGGAAAAATGAAAGCGTGGAGGAGCAATACAGCAGCCTTTTTATTTGAAAGTACCATAAATCAATTTTGACAAAATATTAGCTACTGAATATAAAATTATATATATATATATATATATATATATATATATATATATATATATATATATATTTTATTTAATTAACAAACACAAATTGCGAAGCTATTTGGCCTATCTGCAGGGACACCCGGAGTGTGCGGCAGGAGTCGAACCTGCGACCTTCGGACTACCAGTCTAGTACATTAGCTACTAGTCTACGAAACAGTTCTCAACAAAAATCAAAGTCCTACAAAATGTTCATCATTTTTTAAATATAAATTTATGTATTTTATGAATTTGCAAATAAAATTGCTTCGAAAGTGCAAGTCCGTTATACACAAGGACATATTTATTTTAAAAATTATTTCAATTTATTCATAAAAAATTGGACTGATTTAATTGAAATCCAATATTTCATTAATGAATGATTTTCATATTTTGACTTCGAAAGTGGTGTAAGTCCATTTGAGATCATCAACTCATGCTTAAAAGTGATCACGTTATAAAATTAGTTTAATTTAAAATTTAAAAAGCATAAATTAAGCATATTAGCACACATCAATATTTCACAAACCATTCAAATACCAGACCTTCAATATCTACATATTATATTATACAGACCTACACAACTTTTAAAGAAATCGGCTCAAATGATTGCCATTCATGCACGATTTCTATTTAATTGTCATCTTATCCAGTCATGGGTGGTATCAGGCCAATATTTATCGAGACTGGGCTGCCTCTGCCGCCATAATCTAAAACATTATCCTCCAGGATTGAAATCATATTACCACAAAAAATCTGAGCTCTCTTGTTCTATTAGTAAAACAGTTAAACAGCTTGAGGCATTCAAATTATAGATAATCACCATTTTGACAATCCTAACCGGACTCTCATTGAGACCCTTTTGCTCTTGTCTGAACTTCATTGCCACCCTCTACTTGTGTTAGCATCATCCCATTTCTTAGTTCATCGAATCACATAGAATGTTTAGAGTTTCATTAGGGGTACATGATCGCTTGCGGTATGTACCCCAACACCGAATTATTATTCGATGAAATTCAAATTTTTCCCTTCGTCTGAGCTACTCGATTTCTATTTCTGCCAAAGGCTCTGAGCTGAAATTGCTTCGAAGTTTGTGTTTCTTTATTTGAAGAAAAACCGTAAACTGCCGCATGCAGTAAGTGTGTTTACAACATTTTCGATCTAAATCATTCCAATTTTTATTACCTCAATGCATATGCCACTAGATCTATTTCATTTTTCCCTGAGAAGTCCTTGCCCATCAAATAATAGTTGCCCGACCGAAATGTTATTTGCCGCATAACTCCGCCATTTAGGGAGCGATTTTCAAATTGTGAATGATTTTTTTTCGAAAATCAGACTGGAAATTTGTCCCCAACCCTGAAATTTTTATTATCGCACAAATCCTGCATGTGACGATTTTAAAAATATTTTAAAAATTATTTTTATTTGAAAGTGTACTCCTGCCTAACTGCCTCATAGAAATGGAAATTAGACGGGCAAATTGATCGCTCCAAATATTGCTCATCATAGGACTTCGCCACTTGTGGACCAATATAATTGCCTGGGACTAAAATATAAACCAAAAATTGTTCTCGTTTTGCAATCTGTTCGTATTGAAGTCGGATTTTTCCGCCTTAATTATTTCCAGTTAACTTAGCTGTCAAAAATCTATGTGTTGGTGTGTATGTGTGATCTGGCTTGTGTACAAGGAAGTTTGCTTGTCATGTGCATGTGAGTTCTTTCGCTATATATTTTTTTTTGTTTTTTTTGACAGTACAAAAAACAAAAATTCCTGTTTTACCTGTAGCGCTTCCATCTGGTAAAGTTATTTTAAATATTGTCGACGTCATGTCAATTCGTCAGTAAGTAATTGGAAGTTAAGTATTCAATGTCGACAACAATAAACTACTGTAGACAGGGTTCTTCACTATTCTTAGGGCCTATAAAATGTGAATAGTACTCAAATGTTGACAGAAAAGGGTACACAATGCAGTATGTAACTTTCGTTAGAGCTTTTGAACCATTATATGTGGAAATATATCCACATAAAACACATACATACATACTTACAAAAATTCATTATTTTAACTCTGCTTTCAGATTAATATTTGAATTGACCGTTTACTGCTCTTCCCATTTGTTTTTCGCAAAGACGCACTGAAAACTAAATACAGACAAGAATTAATAATAGAGAAATTATAACAAGTGTATTTCCGCTTTGAAAAAAATGAAAACGTTTATATAATTTCTTTGTACACAAAGTGCATCAACATTAAAAAATAATTTATCATAAAAATAAGATGGCACTTGTACTCGTATTCATATCGTCGTCATTGTTTTTGTTTCTATTAACTTCTTTTATGTCAGTATCTAAGAATTTGTACATAAAGATCTTGTAGAATAATAAGAAAAAGAACTTTAATTTAAAAATGTATGAATATATATTTTATCAAACCACAATTTCACACACTAACTCATACATACTCGCACACAAATGCCACCAATAATGTGGCATAATGCAGAAAGTAATAAGAACGACATCAACAACAATAACTTAAAGAAAACCGAAGAAGCCATCCAAACACACATTCAATCGTTCATCTATGTATGTTTGTATGTATGTATGTGTATATTAGACTTGGAAAGCAATTATTAACCAAGAATACTAAAAGTGTCTGAACAATTGAAAAATTCCCACAGTCTTTTGCATACAGGTCGCGCCCTTTCTACTCTAGATGATATACACACAACAACAATAATAATAATAATAATAAAAACAACAACAACCAAAAACGGACCGGCAGCGAGTCAAGCAAATAGGAATAATCATGATGATGAAGAACCTGTTGCCATTTTATGCTTCGTTGATCGCCGATTGCGGTGTAAAAAGAGGAACAGGAGGAATTCTAATTTGGCTTTTTGAATTTAAATTTGTAGTCGTTCCATTGAACGGAGGGTTTGCGGCAACAATAATAATGTATGTTTGAATTTTCCCTTGTATTCTCCTGAATTATTTGATCTTAAACACTCTTCTATACTTAAAATTACCCATTCACAGGAACAACAATGAAGAAGTACTTTTTACGTGGGGGTGAGTTTAGCGTTTCTTGAGGGTTTGTTAACCTTAATTTTAACAGAAATTTTCTTTCCACTCATATGATAGACATTTGAATACTTAACGAAAACGTCCTTTGCATATTGACTAAACGTGAGAAGGTTTATGTGTTGTTTTTCCTTAATGAAAAGTAAAGAAAAAATTTTACACAGACACAAATAATAATGGCTAGACATTTAATTAATTATTTTTAATGAGAGATATCAATTTCATGGTGCGAATTTGCGTCTTAATGGCCAAATTGTACATCAAATTTGTTTTTCCATTATTCTTTTTATATAAATTAACATTATGCTCGTATTGATAAATGTCAGATTTGATTTAACTCATGCTCCTAATTTAGTGTGAAGTAATTTTATCGTAGGCCTCAAATTACATTTCGTTCGATAAATATTTTTTTTTCAAGATCTGTAGTGCGGGTAACTTGATTTAAGGACTGCAGAGCTGACGATTTTGCAATTCAGTAACATTTTTAAAGATGTGCACTGGCCAATAATATGCAAGGCCAACAACTTTTAATGTGTTTCTAAAACGATTAAAGTCAAGTGTTCAGTGGGAGCACGTCTCCTTTGGCGAAGTATACAAAAACATAAAATCATCTATCATTCTATCGATTATAATTAAGGAAATTTGTGTAATAAATCTGGCAAAAAAAACTGTTAATATTGTAGGATTAGTGGAGGACTATAACTTAGATATAGTAGAATTAGCACGTAAGATACTATAAGTAGTATGTAAGTTTTATAAGTAGCATTTAAGTTATATTTAAGATATGAATTAGTGCGTGCTCGCAAACTTTTGCCTTTCACTGTAACCTTATGTACCAATGTACACATACTTATATAAACATTGTTGTATATCGCTAGACGTTAAGTAACACAAGAAAGAACTAAATAAAAAGCAGTCGTCGGTGAATCATCAAAGACTATAATATAGAGCCGATATAAATCGTTTCTAGTTTATATTTTGCTCCTAGGAAATTGGTGCATAAATGGAGTTATGTTTTATTTCAGGGGCCACTTTGTCCTTCCGATTTCCATATAAAATTTCGTTAAAACCAAACTGCAAGCTACATTTTAAAATAAAATCGGCCCTGAAATGGGGGAGTTATGCGATAATCAATATTTCGGGAGGGGTAAATTGCCCATTTTATCTTCGAAAGAAATTGTGAGACAAAAATACAAACAAAACTTTTCAGAAAAAATTTTGAAAATAATAAAATTATGCGTATGCTCTTACAAACATTAAAAATAAAAAAGGACACAAAAAATACACAAGGATTGATAACCTTCTTCCTTTTCGAATTCGTTTAAAAAGGAAATGTAATTGGAAGCCACTTGGAAAAAGTGTTATTCCAAACACATCTGCTAATGCAGTGGACCTGTCATAGTGGAGAGATTGAAAATGCTATTGGTGACTTAAATTTAAGGAAAGATCCTGGTGCTAATAAAAATATCAAAAATATGCTTTAGCAGTTGCCCCAGAGAACTGAAAGGATAACTCCTTTTAATTTCAATATTATATTAGCCTAGAAGTACTATCCTGCATGTTAACAAATGGCAGAGCTCATCACAGACGACAAAAATTCGCAATTTCAAACAGTTGCAATTAAAAACGCACCAAACACTGAGATCTGCAATTGTTTTTTATTAATCAATTTCATTTGCGTTGTTTATTTATCTATATTTATTAAGAACTTTTAAGTCGATATATATTTATTCCAAATTTGAAAAATTTATGTGGATACAGTTCCAGCCTGGTACTGAACGGATAATCTCCTGTTGTCTTGTCACACGTTATAAGCAATTGACCACAAGAACTAATTTTATTGTTTATTTCCCAATAATAAGCTTTGGAACTATTTTAAGGTGTTAAATGTAGGGCAAGTCGTTACCAAGTTTTGCTGGTACATTTTATCGCAACTAAAACAAAACTTGTGTTGTTTTGTGATTATGCTTTGCAATATTCATTCGAACAAGAACTTTAATGATATTTGAAATTAAGTTATTAAAAATTAATTTTCACAGCAATACCTACAGAGTTTTCAAATGGTAAATGCATTTACATGCTTAAAGTTGAATTTTTACTGAAGCAAAATCTTCACTTTTTTCATTATTTGCTAAAAATCTGAAATTGTTTTCAATGTTTTAGCATCAATCACGCCATCCTTCTACTACAGGATTTGTAAATCGAACTAGAGATGGGCTACAGAGAGAGTAAATTGAGTGGGGTTGTAAAAAATTTTCTCAATCAGTCTCGTAAACAAGAGTCAGAATGAAGTTAAAAGAGTTACAATTTTAAAATGAAAAAGAGTTATTTAACAGGAAAAAAAATAGTTACAACTTTTGAACCCATTGAAGGACCAATTTGAAACTTTCAGCAAATAAGTATACTATAGTTGTGTACTTTCTTTAAAAACAAATTTTAAAAATCAAGAGATTGTTTCTCAGGATGTGAGAAATTTTGCAATTTTAGAGAAATTTGCAACAGGCAGGTGGGAAATTAAAATGAATATCCCCAAGAGTGAAACTACAACGCTCTTGTACGATACCAATTTTATTTCTATCAATCACCCATTTCAAAGTTATGATGTGTTTAATGTTACTTATTTTTCATAAAAGTATTTGTTATGTCCAACTTGGGAGAGCTATAACCTTAAAACGACAAGAGGCTTCACGCTGGCATATGCAACATAATTCATAAAAATCGGGGGAGATAAACATTCAGCCTTGGTCGAGATCTTTTTGGTATTGTCTTATATGCAAAATAAGACTAGAAAAATTAAAAAAAAATAATTAAATAAACTATTCAGATTTTTAATAAAAATTTGTGTCAGCTTGGCTTCTTAGGACGACGAAAAGATGCACTAATGAACTCTCGGACGCAACGAAAATGTCGCTGCTTGAGACTGATTTTCATTTTCTTCACTGGAAAGCAACGTGCGTAACCACGTTCTTTAACATGGAACTTAAAATTGTATTAATATATCGAAAAAGGAATAAAAAACACATATGATTTGAGACATTAATAAACTTTATATGCCTTAAATGATGTGGGCAGTCGTCAATTAAAATTTTGAATCGAATATAACTCTACCTTGAATAACCAAATCCTTTCGCCCTTGAATACAATATGTCTTGTAGAAAATGATCAGTTGACCTACTTTCCTTTGATAGGCGTAGCTAAAGCAGATTTTGCAGCTTTGAACTAGACAATTAGCAGAAAATTTTTAAATAAAGTTCTTCCACTCACCTGACCAGAGTCTTGATAAAAAAGGTACTCACAAACACATCTCTGAATAGTTCATTCTGCTGACCCGCTTTAAATTATTTTCACCACCCTAATGTGTAGCGCTCAACATTCTTTGGTTATTGGGTGTTGGGTTTGGCAAGAGTAGCGATTTTGGGGGGGTGACTGGGTGATGACTGAACTGCAGTAAATAATTTGCAAATGCAGTAGCATTGCATTTGACGTTCATTCAGTAACTTTTCTGTTGAGTTTTATTTTTCGCACTTATTTTATTTTCTGTCTTTGTTTCTACAAAACAAGTTGCTTTTCCGTGTTGTTGTTGTTGTTGTTGAATTGGTTTTTGATTTGAAATCCATTAGTTCTTGTTGCATTTTTAATTTGAAATGTAAATTTTGTAAATTTGTTTATTTTTTCTCTCTAGAAACCGCAACACTTTTCGTCTCAACAAATAAAAAATGAAAAAACTTTTCTAATTGATTTTTTACTAAAATGTAAAAATAAATAGAAGTTTTTAAGCACTATTATTTTCGAACAATTTAAAATACGTGTACGAAGCGAACGAGTGTGTGTATGGGTTTAGAAAGTATAGACAAACAATTTTGGATCATACACATACAGGCAAAGCCCGGTAGAACAAACTTCAGTTGAGTGAAAGTCCGATATATAAATAAGAGTCTGGGAAAAATGAGCGGTAAGTGAAAAACCAAATCAAAATTTAAGCTTTGTTCATTTTTATATGACGAATGATGTGTCATATATAAGAAACACTAAGATAATTGAATAAAATAATGCAATGAACGAAAGTGGTCCACAAACCCAAGTAAATTGTACTCCATGAGTCAATACGAATACTACGGGTGTACGAAATGAGCAACGACAGCCTAAAGTCTAAGATCACACACTCCCATTTTGCATTTATTTGAACTAGTTTCAACACTATTTCTTATAAACAGTTCATATGGATAACCCACTTATTTAAAACCGATGGTTTAAGATAATTTTAATTACTCTTACGATTCATTGACAAACATTTTTTCATGGATGTAATCGAAAAAACATCACTTGAAATTGTTGAGCTATAGAAATAAGAGAATTGCTTTCCAACTTTAAAAAATATATTTTATACGATATATCAAGGAAGCAGGATTTTATAAATTCGCTTAAAACTACCGCAAAAATAATTTTTCAATGCGTTTGTTATTAAATTCTATTCCCAATGATGGTCTTGCCACAAATATAATCAAAAGAAGATTTTGCAAGGTGAGCGTAGATTGCCTTACATTTAAATGCATAGAGGAGAAAAAAGGCCCAGAGGATGAAAAAGGACAGTTTGTAATTTCTTATAATTGACATAATTTTTGCCTTCGTAAACGGCTTTAGCATTTCCTAGAAAATTTTTAGTGGCTATAAAACCTCTAAAATATTATCTAGCAACGCTTATGCCTCATCATAAAGAATGTCCCTAAAAATGGTGGGCCTGACGTTATTTCGGCCGCGTCTTGCCTCTAATTTAAAGCAAAAGCCCTTGTTTGACCTCGTTTTGACAAGACCATTCAAATCGTCAGATATGTTGTGCTTAGAACCTGTACTGCTCTTATGATTTGAATTTCTATATCCACCCTGTAGCCATGAGATATCTTTGGAGATCATTTAGCCTTTGTCCCGATACTTCACAAAATCTTTGAGTATATAGACGTCTAGTAATCTTTGTCCTTTTATACAGTGACCTGTTAACAATGACAGCTGTCCGCATATATTCTTACGGCAATGTTCAAAGAAGATCCTAATCTAGCTACCTGATCTGCCTATTTATTCTTAAAGTGGTCTCTGTGTGCAGAAATCCAAACAGTCGACGTGGCCTTGACAGCTCCTTTCTTCATTGCCTGACCAATATAGATGCGGTGATGAAGGATTTCAGGGACAAAAGTACCGCTGGCTGTCAACAAAAAGTCCAACATTTCTTGAACTGTTTATATCCTAAAGTAAACTGTTTGCTTTTTAGATGGCGTATAGTTTATCCTGAAATACACTTCACCCTTCGCGTACACGATTTAAAATACTTATATCAAGATCATCAGAGAGTATATGTATGGTACAACGCCACAGTTTACCTTTGAGCCGGCAGTATTAGTCCTTACGCTATAATTTTCTTTGAGGTTACCCCTGTTCACTCGCTTTTGGAGAGAAAGTTGGTTAGAATCATGGTTCTTGATTTCTTACAAGCAGATGCTTTAACCCTCACTGACAGATGAGTGACGTGTTTGAAAAAAAAATTGACTTGCCAAATGTCATGCAAGTGATTTTTAATGAAAGATAAAGCCAGATCAGGAATATATCGCATATCAATGATGAAGTTCCATGTTAATCTACCCAACAGTTAGGCTTAAGCTTAGAATTAGTACTACTTCCTTTTATTAAATTAATTAGTAGACTTGGTTTCATGGAACTCCACAAGGGGGGATTTTATCACCCCTTCTATGGACCACAACAATATACACCCTTATTAGGACTCTGACCGATGAGGGATTCGAGACAGTCTGCTATGCAGATGACGTCATGATATACTTCTGAAGGGAAGGGATCCAAATCATTTGTGCAGGAAGGCCGAGGAGGCATTAACCCTGGCACACAACTGGGCTCAACAAAGAGGGTTGAACGTTAACCCAGAAAAAACTGAAATTGGCCTATTTACAAGAAAGACGAAGATAGCTCCATATGATCAGCCGCGCTTTCTTGAAAGGACAATAAATATTTCCGACAGGGTGAAGTATCTAGGAGTCATTCTCGATCGGAAATTAAAATGGAAAGACCACATAAACGAAAGAGTCAAAAAGGCTCATATATGTTGGTCAATCTGTAAACGGGCCATAGGCGCAAGATGGGGGCTGAATCCAGAGATGACACACTGGCTTTATAGTATCGTTATCAGGCCGATTATGACCTATGCTTCTATAGTGTGGTGGACGTCGATGGAATATAAATGCAACATCAAAACAATACAGAAAGTTCAGAGAACCTGCTGTCTTGGTATAAGTGGGGCCTTCCGAACGACATCAACAGGGGCGATGGAAACAATATTATCTATCCAGCCAATCGAAATTCGTATAAAATACGAAGCGGCTCTTGCAGCAAAACGACTAAAGGTGATGGGTGAGTGGATCGATCAGGAACACGAAGCGCATCATCAACGAATCTTTACGGCCATAGGAGAGTCCATACCGGATAATGTTGCAAATGACCGCATACCGGAGACTAGACTAGAGGCCAACTGCGGAACATTGATCCCCGACATCCATTCCTGGTTGACCGACCCTTGGAACCAGATCCCCATGGGGCTTCATTGTTACATGGATGGATCAAAGTCGAGAGGGAAAACGGGACTTGGTGTTTATATAGAAAACACCACAGAACTGTTTTTCCGCCTGCCGGACTATTGCACAGTTTTGCAGGCGGAAGTTCGGGCGATAACGGAGTGTATCAGGGAACTCAACGTAATGGGGAGGTCAGGACTTGTGAATATATTCACAGATAGTCAGATGGCCATTAGAGCAATCTCAAAGGAACGCACTAAATCACGTACAGTTTGGGATTGCAAAAACGTTATTAACAGTTACTCGACACATGGTGAAGTGCGCATCATATGGGTGCCAGGGCACGCGGGGATAACTGGAAATGAAAGGGCAAACTCACTTGCTTCTAGGGCAATAGAGTTAGGTAATATAAGCTTGGAATGCGCGAAACCTTTCGATGCAGTTAAATCCGAGCTAAAGACTTGGGCACATAGGGCCCATTCAACTCTCTGGAATAACGGAACCATGGGAATCAATACAAAAATTCTATGGGGAGATCCAGACGAGAGAAGAACGAGGGAGCTGCTAAAACTTAGTAAGCTCGAACTAAGTAGAATAATGGGAGTTGTCACAGGGCACTCTCAACTACTGGCACATCTTAAACGCGTCGGAATAGCGGGAGGAGATGAATGTAGAGCATGTGGGGAGGAGAGCGAAACATTGGAACACTATTTGTGCCAATGCCCCGCCTTCTCACAAATAAGATCCCGATATCTTGGGGGTGACATCTTACTGGACATAAGCCGATTACGGGGAATATGCTGGAGGAAACTAAGGAACTTTGTGAGTGACACGGAGTTTCTCTAGGCCTTTGGGTCAATATATTATGGTTAAATTCAAAGGAGCGCACAACAAGCCTTCACTGGCTTAGGTGTATGTCGTGTGACATGGGCTGACATACCCCTCCAATCAACCTAACCTAACCTAACCTACCCTGGTTTCATGTCCAAGCTCTCTGTTTAAGTGTCACATGAAAATGGCAGAACTATTGATTATTGTTATATCTAATATTTATATTATATAATAATTTTATCTTCATATTATATAAATTTTAAGTAATAATACTAAGATTATGATAAATTCGCTTATTTAAGAAAATGTAAAATAATAGTTTTTGATTTTTTAAAGAAAAATATAATAAAATACAAGAGAATATCCGGAAACCAAGTCATGCACAACATTTTGGTCATTTGAACTAAATTTTTATAAAATCATGTGCTTCCAAAATGTTGTTTATCTATTTTATTTTTTGCCGAGTTAATTTCTTTTTTTTTTTTTCTTATTCATATTTTTTTAATTGTTGTTAATTAATGTTTACAAATTTTAAAGCAGAAATAAATTTTTTTTCCAATAAATTTAAAGTGATTTTCAAGGTTATCTGTTATCTGTGTTAAGGGCTAGTTTTTTGGATAGAAATAAATTATGTGCCTTTGCTCGTTTACGATAGTTTAAGCTTAAAATATTGCTATTAAAAGAATGATCATTTAGCTACTAAACCACGTTTAAATGAGCAATATTTCTGAATTAGTTCCCAGTTACAGCTGTCAAATAAAAAAAAGCATTAAAATAAAATAAAAATATTTTATCCAAAATCAGGAAGGAAAATCAAGTAAACAATGAATTAAAAAATATATAATAAAGAATATAATTCGTACAATCCAAAAAAAATGCTTACGTGTATTTGGAGTTACACGTTAAATATCGTGATTTCATGTTGCAATACTCCTACACTTATTATTTACTAACACACTTGTACTCTTTCATCTTGGACACTAAATTGCTTTCAATTTTTCCCTGAGAGTTGTGTATGAACTTGACAGCTGAACTAATTCTTGCAAATAAATAATTGTATTTTTTGTATTTATCATTTTCGTGCTTCGTTTTAAAAATTCTCATGCGAAATTGTCGTGTTTATTGCTCAAAATATATTCCGGAATGAGAACTACAAACAAGATGAATAGAAGTAATACAAATTATTGTTTTACATTTCACAGAACTATATACATAAGCCATGCAGTTCTAGGAATCTTTCTTTTATTTAGACGAAAGGACTTAAAATACAGGCAAATGTGTGGGCACCTTGGGATAGCAGAATGTGTTGGATCAATACACGTAGATCAAACAATTCAAACAATATGCAAGATCTTTATTAATTTTATTATTTATGGTAATTATATCTAGAGCTAGGATCAGCCTTTGGCTCAAAAACGCTCTCAAGAGATCTTGTGCAGGAAATCTATATATAGATATCGCCACCTAAAATGCAAAAGGCCGTAAGTACATATCATGGTTTTTAAAGGAGAAGCAAAAAGCTTTATTAATTTCAATTTTAGAGTCAACCTAAAAATATGGATTTGATAAGAATAATAATAAACCAGTACTATTTTGGTCCTTTTGGATTTGGTTTTTTCTTCTGAAAATAAAAAAAACGTAAGTATATTGAATTGTTAGATAAAACTAACGGTTGGGTTAAGAGGTACCACCTTTGGGCTTTAATGAAATAAATTGTTAGTGTAACGCCTTCTTTGCTCATTATTATTTTTGCCTTAATCCAAAATTCTTTAAAACTATTACAGAGATTGTAGACAATAAATTTTAATAATTCGAAATAATTCCATAATTCATAAAAATATATGATTAAACATATAAAAATTATAATATATGCTTATATGCGTGCATTATCGTTAAAACCTATTTCTATTATTTTAATTTTAAGATTTTTTAATATATTTATATGAACAGTAACAACTATTATTTTTATTATAATTTTATTAATAGGTCTTTATCATGAATGAAATCAATGTATAAAGTAAACAGAAAGTAAAAATTGAAGATCCTGAAAACAGTTTCATTTCTATTGTATCGTTTTAACATTTCAGTATGTAAGGGTACAGAATTAAATTTTCTGTTCATATTACGGACATAAATTTTATAAAGGATGCAGAAGTCACTACGTTATATTTATTACACTCGTAGTGCTTGCAATGAATTTCATATGCGCTTATGCAGATATAGAAACTAGAGTTTACTTTTAGTAGAAAACTTAACGATTTTACATTTCGATATTATTTGCTTTTACTCTTGTGCCAGGTGGTGTATCATTAAAGTTCACGGAATTCCTAACATTTTCTCATTTAGCCCAAACGTACACAAAAATACACGAAAACAAATATGAAGACGTAAAGAATAATAATGACTACGTAATTGATCTTTTGTAGTTTTTAACATGAATTCGCTTTACGTCTACGCATTCAACGAGATTAATAACATACATTTGGTTTTATTCCGATTACATTTTCCAGAAGCTATTGAATATATTTTCCTGGCATTTTCTTCGAAAGACATAGAACAGCATCGTAAAGGACATTTCTCATACTATTTTAAAGTACATCGTTTTATGTTCGCTCAGTGATTTTTCACAAATAAAGCCTTTCGTTAGATCGGCGTAAGGATTTCCATTGTATCGCCTTATTTTATTTTCAAACATTTTTATTAGTTTTGTTAACTTCACCAGTAGAACTGATATCGCCACTGGTACTCATTTCATTATTTTTCTTTCAAGTCATAAATATTGTCAACAATCTTATTACTGGTTTGCGAAAATTTTAATTGCAGCTTTGTTTTTTGTAATAAAAATATATTTATGGCTTTTTGGTTTACGAAAAAATTGCTTTGTCAGTAAAATTGGTATTTTTGTTTATACCAGCACAATTTTTTTATTTATTTTCGTTAGTTTAATCATTATCAATCAAATAATCTATTTGAGTTTTTTTCACGGCCTTTTCGATTTTAGGTAACGATATGTAAATATACACGTAAATCTATACATACACATGTATGTGTATGTATAGATTTACTTTGGCTGAAATTATATTTGCAGTTTCTTAAAATTTTTAAAGAATTTTGTACTGATAATTAAGGAGCAACACTTGCAACGTAATACATGCAACTTCAATAAAACATTTATGCATTATGGCAATATGCTGCTATGAATGATTACAATTTGTTTTTAACGAATTTATTTTATGTTACTGAAACTTGTATTCATTAAAATTGGAGTAAAAAAGAGAGTTTATCATTGATTAAAAGAAAATATTGATATTGAAAAGTAAAAATAACTTCAAGAACATTATGAACAGCTGAAGTAATTAAAAAATATGGCAGCTAAAATTTGCTTCTCCCGCTGAAATATGATTGTAACACGGACAGCAGATAAACTCTAAAAGCTTATATAAAGCCATATATATATCGATAGCTTTACTTCAAGTCCGTAATGGTCTTTAGTCATCATGTTTCCTTAATGATTCCATAAACATCAATAATATCGTATGGCTGAAAAATATTGTTGAGTTTATTTTATGATGCTCCTTTTGGTTTTGTTGGCTGTTTGTATATATGTATTGTTATTGCCTTATAATAGTAATATTAAGCTGTGGCACAAACAAAATATAATTAAAAGCATTAAAGAAAAAATATTGTATGTAAAATGAATGAGGAAGACACTACGACGAATTTTATAAATCCTTTATTGAAACCAAAATTTGAAGCCATGGATACGAAATAAAAAAAAATTGCAATTATAGTTTTTAATAAAATCTTTTGATAAAGTTAATGCATTTTCAAGACTTGCACGAATAATGAAAAATGGTTTAATTGAAGTATCTGCTTTAAAATTTTCCAAAAATGTCTCTGTTAAAAAATTTTGTCGATCTTTAAGCGGAATGGCTGCGCTTAGGTATCAGGTCCTTTTACAAGGCCTACGTTAACTTACGCTCGTGTAAGTGTCAAGAAAAATTATTCAGGCTCATTAAGATTATCGCCAAAAACCAACTAAATAAAACCAACGAAATTGCAAATATATTTTTGTATTCACAGGTTGTGAAAAATCATTTTTTAAAGGACTTGCTGCTGCCAACTGTGGTCGACCTTCCTTTTAATTTTCTTACTTTTTGACTTTTTGACAAAATTTAAGTTATGTGGCAGAAGTTTCCAATCAGTTGCACAAAATTTCAACTCATTTACTATTTCACAGTCATACAAGGCTACGAGAGGAATGGAAAAAGTTTCTCACAATATGCGTGATCCTGCTAAATCATATGATTTACTTATAGTTTTTCAATCGTGAACATAAAAATGATTAACGAAATTGAGCGTGGAACTATAATAAATCCAGAATATATTAATAATTACCCTTAAGGCATGATTATGCCATAAAACTATTTATTCAGTGCATCCCTTTAACGCGTATTGAAAACTTGTACGACAAATATCAAATTATTTTTTTCGTACGAAATTTTTCCAAAATGTCCTGTCTGTGTTGTAAAAGTACCTTCAGTAATCGTTCAGTTTTCATTGGCAGAAGCTTGTTTACTTTTAGTCTGGAAGAAAACCATATTTTTTGATATCAGTTTAATTACAAAATCTACATTTTATATCCCTCTTATAAATCAAAGCGAATACAAAATACGAGTATGCGTGTCTATGTAAAGTTTACACACAAAACGGCAGCGACAACAAACAGTTTAATTTTCTAGTGGCAGCAGCAGTTGTCGCAGTCTGCCGTTACATGACCTCATATTCAAACGTACGCACACTGCGGCAAACATTCAATAGAAAAGGCTGCCTTCATCACACAAACATGTCTTCAATACGGCTCATGGTCCCTGTACCACTTGGTTCGCCTTTGTGCGTGTATGTGTGTAGACTAATGTTTTGATAGAATTTTACAAAACCCGTTTCGACGCAGGCATCTTTTAAATTTTTGTAATTTTTCCTCGGGTGAGTTGCAAGTAGTCGAACCATCCAAAAAAAAAAGGAGTTCGTATGGCTTTTACATTTGAGTTCGCTGTCATGGCAATTTATTGGTTTATCACGACCACAGTCTCCATAATTTGTATGAAAGTATAAGCCTCTCTAAATATATCTTGGATAAGTGGCTAGATGACCGCATGAATGGTTAATGGGAAATTATTTTGTCTTCGTTGAAAAAGTTTTCGCTTTATATGCGGTTTTTATTTTTTTGTCATTATGCTGCTGTTAATACGACAATTGGAAATGAAGTTCACAGAGACCAAAAAAGTCTATTAAAAGTCGCTTTTCCTCGCCATGGGCATACAATTTTGTCATCACGTTTAAGGTTTTTACAGAGCCTTAGTGGCTGACGATCCTGTTTTTTTTTAACATTATTGGCTTGTGATTTGGTTTTTTAATATATTAATTTGTTTCTTACAAGGCATCAGCCAATATCCATTAACATCGATTCACAAGGAAATTTGCAAAAGCTGAAATTTATTTGTCTGGCTCTAGTTCGATTGCTTCATTTGGCAATTAAGATTAATAATTTTTTTAATTATTTTTATTTAGGAAGAAGGAGAATCGATCCCTACTACTGGATATTCCATCTAGTTTTAAGTACGGGCTGAAATATAAAATGGAAGAGAGCGATTCACGATGGTAGATAGAATTAAAAACTGCAAGAATTCTGGAGTAGAGAAAATTTAGAAATCAACAGCATGTTCAGCAGCTGCAGAAAATCTTTTCTAATATCATATTTAGTTGTCTGAATCAGTACATTTGCTATTTTGATCATGCTCATCTCTTTTCCGCAAGGAGGAGCCGTCTTACATCTAAAAACTAAATTTTTACTTTAAAATATTAATGAGCGTCTAATGGAAAGCAGACCCTTTTGTGATTCATAAAATAAACACTTTCATTAAAAGCTCCAATAAAGAGATTAATAAAATATATAGTAATATGTTTCGTCCTTTCAGAGAGAAAAAAAGGATATTTTTGTATTATTTAATAAAAGAAAAATTATAATGAAAAAGTACTCGATCCTGAAAGGAAGCTTTTTTAACTAGTGCAATAATTAGGATTTCGCATTTTTCTAAGAAAGTAAAATGCATCAGCAAATTACGATAACAATTAAGGAGGCAAATATTTGTTGCTTGCAGACAACCTTCACGAAGGTTCGATGGCGTTACAAATTTCTTGGGTTCTTAGTATCGTATAGACAT
Organism: Germaria angustata; assembly: GCA_963681545.1. Classification (NCBI taxonomy): domain Eukaryota; kingdom Metazoa; phylum Arthropoda; class Insecta; order Diptera; family Tachinidae; genus Germaria; species Germaria angustata. The sequence goes on along the minus strand of OY812999.1, from coordinate 30,388,248 downwards.
TGACATGAAATGGACTTCAAATATCAAAATTACAGCAATTTGTCTTTTTTCGACTATTATTTTTTTTTTTTTTTTTCAAATACATTACGAACGTTTTTTTTAGTTTTATTCAATTTTACTTGGTTTAGTTGATAGAAGAAATAATTCCTTTATGTCGCCGAACTCAGTACACATCTGTGAACTTCTTATAAATAACTTTGTTGCAATAGGATAATCCCTATATATAGTATTTGCAAAGTAAAAATTTTCGGACTAGAAGTTTTTACTAAAGAACGATAACTGAGAGAAGCGCTCAAAGGCATAGACCAATTTTAGTCTATTTTTAAATGATGAAAAAGTTGGACATCTTTTTTAAAAAATGTGTTTTAATTGTTGGTTCATCCTAATTTAAATGTAAATGGTCAGTTAGTATTCACATGAATTCATATTTTAATGCAGGACATGCATACACCCAACAATTATGGAAATTGTTAACCACATTTTAAGCTTTTACACTTTGACACATAATGAATACGGCTCAATGAGTTAGAGATAAGATCATCTAATTAATTTAATGCTACTAATTGTAATTTTCTTCCAACTTATCGATATCCTTCAGAGGTGTTCATTTTAGCATACACTGAGAAAAAGATGACGGTTTGCTTGCACAATGGCGGTGCTATCTTATGTCGTGACGATGTTAATTGGCCGCCACGATCATGTGATTTGACATGGCTGGACTTCTTTCCTTAGGGATATTCAAAACAAAAAGTGTACGCCATTAAGCCAAGACCAATTCAAGAGTTTAAAGATGATATAATTCGGCATATTAACGACATTGAACCTCAATTATGTCTCAGAGTCATTGAAAATATATACAATCGGAAGCCGTGGCGATCATTTGCCCGATATTTTGTTTCACAAATAATTGTTGAAGGTCCTTATATCTTAAAAAAATATTGAAATAATTCTCTGAAAACTTTTTGTTTTATTTACAATTAACATCGTGGATTTCAGTTGGACTGCCCTTTATGTGCCGTTTCGATGGTAAAAACTCATTAGTTGTTATCCGAACGGTTTAATTTCGAGACTCCGAAATGTCTAAAAAAAATTGAAGATATGACCGATCATAAAACATATCATATTATGAACTAGGATAAGTCTTGATGGTTAATTTCGTAACCATGTTATCCTTCTGCAAAATTACCTTCCAGTTCCAAAAAGTCTCTTTCGATATTTTTATTCTTCAGCATCTTATTAAATTAAAAAAAATGTTAATTAATCAAAACGTTCGATGTGGCTGTTGGTAGTTTACAAGGATTGACTACTTACAAAAATGATAGAACTGTATTCACTTATTCTTAGGTGTTATTAATTTCAATTGAGGCGAATTGGTAGACATTGGTAGAGATTATGGTCGTCATAATCGACCTAGTGCGCAAGGAATTAGCACCAGCGCAATGTGCGCACTGCCGAAAATATCGCTTCTATTAATAAAAATGTGTGTGATAATCCAAATTTGTCGATTAAACAGCATTTACTGCAATCGGCCAACAATCGGCTGAGCACTATTAACGCCGTAAATATGCTGATTGGCTGATAGAGCAACAGGCTTTCGATGCTGATTTTTCGAATAAACATTTTTTTGCGATGAAGCTCATTTTTCACATTGTGGTTACGTCAAGAAGCAAACTTTGTCGCAAATACGGCTCTGAGAATCCAGAAGAGATTATAGAAAAGCCATTGCATGTGGAAAAAGTAACTCTCTGGTGCGCATTATGGTCTGGGGTTGTCATTGGATCGTATTTGTTGGAAGAACTGTTACCGTCAATTCAGAGCACTATGGCCGTATGATAACCGACTTTTTTCGCCTGCAATTGCAGATTGTGAGCTGGACGATACATGGTTTAAATACGACCAATTTTGATTTCATTGTATGGAAAGTTTCCATAATACGTAATTTCACGTGTTGGCGACGTCAATTGGCCACCAATATCATGCGATTTGAAGCAATTATACTTTTTTGTGGTGCTTAGTCAGAGATCGTGTCTACGAAAATTATTCTCGAATGTAGGAGCATTTAAAAACCGGCATTCGTCAAATTACCGATGAGATACGAAGTACGCCCGAAATTTGCAAAAAAAAAATAGTCGAAAAGTACCTCAAAAGGATCTCCCGCTGCAACAAATCTAGAGACGGTCATTTAAATGAAGTTGTATATCATACGTAATGACAAGGTCTAAGCACTACAGTAATATAAACGTTTTATCGAAATATTGGCTTTATGTGTGTTTTGTTTAGTTTTAGTTTTAAAATCCAAAAAGGGATCACCATATATTTATCAGCCACAGCGTTGGCCTGAGTGATGTTTGTTGCCGCACAAAACAATGCTTCATGATCACACGAAGTTCAGTTTTTAAAATTTTTTTCTTCAAATCAACGGCTATCGAACAGAAAATAAATGACACGTCACATTAAAATTTTGATAGGAGTCACTGTTCTCTTTGCAGTAAAGAGGCAGGAATTTCAAAAAGTCATGGACTTATTCAGCCGCAATCATTTATACAGCCTTTACCAATAATTATGATCTTTCCATTATTCTTTTGTACACGTATTTTTTTAATTATTAGTTTTTTTATGTTATTTTATCTTACTTTTTATAATTTCTTTAATACGAAATTTTTTTACACTTTTAAATTTAAGTAAGAGCCAAAATAAATTTTTACAAAAAATAGTAACTTTATTAAAACGAAAATTTTTTTCCTTTAATATTGTTGAAACAATCATATTTTGCCTTACAAATAACAGATGACACAAAACCACAAATGAAAATGATCAAGGCAAAAACTATGTGTTCAAATACTGTTTTAATAAGAATAGTTTTATTTTCTCAATTATTTATTATTGGAAGGAACACATATGATCTTAATGATGATTTCTTAATCACTTATTTTTACGAGCGGGTTCTTGGTCGTATAAAACACACATTAAGTGTGGAAAAATTCACAAACAACGTCTAAAAACCTTTCCAAATTCAAAGAAATCGATTTTATTCACTCTTTCGTCAAAGTGTTTTCAATTAAAAAAGACCCTGATCTAATGGATTAATTTATTGTTATATGTTGGCTTAGCTGAGTTTATTCCAAATGATGCATTTAATAAATACTAATAAAGCAATTTAATTCACTATTATTTGTCTAAGTGTAGCATTTAAAAATCATTTACTTCTTGCACATCGTTGCTTTAAAAACAATTAATATCAGCAACCTAATATGCGCAAATTAAAGGTCAATACAAAATGAAAATGGAGAGAAGTCGAAATCGTAATGGCAGCCACTTTAATTGCAATGATATTGAAAACGATACCGAAAACAATTTTATTTCTAACAATTATTACCACCAATTTCGGGAGTATTTATGCATGTATTTCTATTTCCACAGCTGCATGTGGCCACAGTTCATGTTGAACAAACGGCATGAACGTTAACTGCAAGTTTGGGTGTGAGGAGTAGTCATTTAAGTGTTTTAGTGTAACTCCCAATAGTAACCTGCAAGCACTCACTCCTACTTTTATTTACAATCAAAAACAAAATATGTTTAAAATTTCAAATTACTTTTACAGACCCAAGTGGCATTGCGAAAGTTTTGCTTTTTTGTTTGCTGTAGTTTGTTGGAGAATGTTTATCCTGACAGGAGTTTTTCTAGTATGAGTGAAAATAATAGTTGAAATTAAATAACAACGAATTTCATTCAATAGCTATTTAGAGCAGAAGCAGTAGGGACTAAGTATTTACTTTCAGTTGAAAATGAAACCCAGGAGAGAAGTATCCACACAATCATTATGTTGGTCACACGTGGAACACTGCTAGTGCAGTGAGAGAAAAGAACTACAAGTCTTACTACACATCAATTTAAAAAATTTAAACATAAATACTTTTTACGAGTCAAATGTCTAATATTCAATGATATAACTAGACCCTATATTTTTTGGTTTAATAAACTACAGAACATTGAGACTGTTTCGGAAAATTTTAGCCTAAAAAAATATATGTATGTTGAAAGTCCTTAGAGATAGTTGAAATCCTTTCCAGATATCACAATACAATACCAGAATAACTTTGCCTATCCATAATTATTTCTACAATTAATCTTTTTTTACATGTTACAACTTGCTGGGTGGGTGATAGCTCCTCCCTTTAAGGATATGAAGGTTTTCTGATAGCAAACACTGGAGAGCAGTAAAGCTTATCGTAAAAATCTATCCTACGATGGAGTAATAAAATTAATAAATTTGCATTTTCTGTGTGACCCGCCCCATTTCAGATTATTGAATTTTATTATCAAAATTTTTTTATCGGAAAATTGTGTTCATTTCTAGTTGAATGGATACATGAACAAGCAAAATTGCCGTATTTGGTAAGAAGAACAGCCAGAAGCATTGCATCCCAAAAAATGCACTGTTTGGGGTGGATTATTTTTCAAGGAGACGAAGGCAGGAACGTTGGACAGCGCTACCATACGATGTTTACAATTTCTTTTGCCCAAAATAGAAGAACTGGAATTGGTTGACATGTGAATTCAACAAGACGGTGCCACATGCCATACTGCACGCGAAACAATGGACCAATTAAGAGGCCAGTTCGGTGAACAGTTTATTTCATGTTTGGGACCGGTAAATTGGCCGCCTAGATCGTGCGATTTAATGTCTTAAGACTATTTTTGTGGGGCTATGTTAAGGCTCATGTCTATATTTATTCGTCGATTTGTTGCAGAGATTATGCCAAAATTGGACGCAGTGTATGAACCATTTGAGGCGAAAGCGCGTTCAACATTTATATAAAATCATCTCTAAACATTGAATTATATAGATCGTTCTATCGACTCGAATAAAGATTCCATACATTTCTCTAAATTTTATATATTTTTACAGTCACCAATTAGTTTATTTAGGGTATTTGGGGTATTTTTAAAGACTACGGGGGAAAGAGTATAGAAATTTTAACTAAATTTTTAAAATTTATAGAAGCCAAATAAATTAGAACTTAATCTCCTATGAAAGCTAAGATAAAATAAGTAATCAAATTTTATTTCTGTTTAGAAAAATTATTTTAATTTGATATCATATACAAAAATTTTTCTCCAAGTGCACATTCAATTGGAATATTGCTGCTCTAACCCCGTAACATAATCAATTCGATTAAAGGAACTGCTCATAAGATGTCGAACTGCCGCAAGAATGGGCAACTGCAACAACACCTTCACACACCACACTGTGGCATACCCAGCAAACATTTTCTATCAACTAATGAAATCCTCTCTGGCGAAAGGAGGTGTAGCACAACAGCGATTTAGAAATTGTAATAAAAAATTATATTTTGGTAAAATGAGGAAATTGCAAAACATTTATTTATGGAGACAAAGTTAAATCGATGAATAGGAATCGAAAAAGAAAGCATCCTGCAATGACATGGCTACATTAAAATCATTGGAAATGATCCAAAATTAAACTACTTCCGGAGCATTATCTCAACATATTCATGACTTCCTTGGAATGTCAAAATTGGCACAATTATGCAAGCATATATTTCATAAGTTTTTTAAAGTTTTATAAATAAAATTTAACCCAGAAAATCAATAAACAAAATGGTATCAACATAAGTAAAAAAATGTTTCCCAGCAAACAGCAAAAATGTAATAACAATAGTTTAAGCATTAGCAAATTCAAGGAAAAGGTTGCCCAAAGAAGGACTAAATGTATTTATATTTCGAAAATATTAAGAAGAAAGTTATAAGTCCTTCACCGGAAAATGTGAAATGAATCTTCTCTTACGAAAATATGACTACAACAAAAGAAAGTAACATTCGTCCAACTATTGTGGCTCCTTTCAAATAAAAGTTCTATTATTTGTAACTGTTTTAAAATTAGTATATTAAGTAATTTATACCAAATTTTTACCAATTAGTGTTATCCGCAAAGCGATTTATTTAGGCGTACGTAGCAATTTGTTCACATGCAACTTATATATCTGTTAACAAAAGATTATGTTTATTATTTTAGTAATAAAAGAAAATTTAAATATAATTATAAATTTATTGAATTGGGCCAATTCCAAGACTTGCAGTGCCATTCCTGGTAGACATTATGCTAACAGCTGCTTTCCGTACGGAATGTGCTTCCGTTTGGCTCTTCGGTTAAGCAAATGCCTTTTGACGAAACTTGACGAAACATATTTTTAAGTACAGTTTGTAATACACGATTCGTATATATTCAAACAGTTACTTAAGCTGTCTTAAGCCAGTCATATTATAGTTAAACCTCTAAGCCTTAAGCGAATACCCATGAAGTTAGTAATTTTTCTTGTTCCATTTGTGGTCCTCGACGTCACACGAAGTCAATACCAATATATTGTCAATTGTGGAATTGATGTCGACAAGAAAAAAATATTATTGATAGACTATTACTATTACTGCAGCTTAAAATGACAACTAGCCGTCAATAATACTCAATTATTGTCAAGAATGAGCGCAGAACTGCCAATTTTTTTAACGTCGACTTGATTTGATGACGACGACGACAATTGGAATAAGAGGTGTCATCCGCGAAAATATTGATTTCGCCGTTTTATCCTAGTATGGGTTGCCCCATAGGAACTTGGGGCAACATTGTCCTGTTGACAAGTTAAGCCTGAATTTGCAACCCGTTCCCCGCAGCCTCAAAAAGCTAAGCATTGACCTGGGTAATTATTTTCAACGCTCTAACAGGAGAACATAAATGATTAGTGTTTGGGATTGTGGTGGCGAATGTGGGTGCACCAACTGACTCCTTTAAGCACTGTTGCTACACACATGCCTTGTGCAGCTGCAACTCATGGGCAAAAGTTTCGTGCATACGAGTAGTGTTTGCAAAATATGTCACCCCAGTACTGTGGTAAACTTATTGATATCTCCCGCTATTTTATGTTTGTGCTAGTGACATCTACTGAGTGGTATTCCTGTAGACGTTACAGCCGTCATATACAAATACTGCCCCCTGTACTCGTACGTTGTAAAGCATGCGTGAACGCTTGTGGATGTATTTTGTCTCACACCAGTATTATGGCCCTCAAAGACTGTGTTGACGTAAACCTTGTCATTCGAAAATGGCTCAAAACGCCCAAAGCGAGGAGATGACAATAAGACAATACGAATTGTTATTAAATAAAAAAAACTTTCTTCCGACTCCCTTTCAGAAGACACACACAATATATATCAGCTGTTTGAAGGGAATGCTTAGAGCGCAAAGATGTATGCATGTGTCTATGTGTACTTGTGTAAGTACGAGTATTTTTGGACTTGTTTATGTATGTATGTATCGTATGCATGACTTCTAAATATGTTTGGCATTCGTAGTCGGAATACATTTTGCACTCTTGCACTGGTGAAGTTGACTTTGATTGTTGAGAGCTTAAAGGAAGTTGCCTTTCTTAATTAAATTCGATGGTATACTAATTGCAATAAGAAACAGTGAGTATACGAGTAGTTATATGAGATGCTACTAATCAAGTTAATTTCACTTCAAAAGGTACTGACTAGTGGTGGTGAATTATTGAGTTGGGTACAGCAAACGCCTAGAAGTTACTGAATATTTGAAAGAAGATATTGTAGTTGTTTAACTAAACTCGACTGTACCAAGAAATCCAAAGTAATACTCCATTATCTTGTCTTTTTGTCGCAACATCAACAGCAAAGAGAATGATACTTTCACAGGCTGGTGGTGTTTCGAACAGCTAATAAATGGCATTACGCGCTTATCTTCTAGCTTAAGAGATTATTAAGAGAGACCTAGATCTTTCACTTCCAAACAACTTTACAAGAGCGGTTTAGTTTTTTTAGATAAGTTGTTTTTTGCAAGAATTACGATTTCAATAAGTTTTTGCTGCTATCGATATGAGTCTTGCTCGTGATCAGGGAGTAGAATTTAGGACACTGAGTCAATCCATGCTCATAGTAGTAAGCTTTATGTACTATAAGTTATAGAAACCATTCAAAAGGCGAATCTAATCACAGACTAGGGACATATTGGCTGGCAGCTCACGCTATAGTGAGAGCAATTGTGAGAGTGTAGGACAGCGCTCTCACTCTTGTTTTTCAGCAACCGAGCGAAAACTAGGAGGTTGCTCCAATCTCTAGTCGTTGCAGTCAACTTTACATATTATATGTTATACAGTGAAAGGAGGCCCCAGGCCACCCTCGCTCTTGTACCAGGCTAGACACTTACTTACAGTTCTTTGTCTGTTGCGAGAGTTCTTAACGCGATTATTGAATTATTATTCTTAATACGAGAATTACCATAATTACAAGGACTATGGTCCTTAGTTTAGTACAGTTGATATAGAATATTCGTGACTGAATTTATTTCTTTTTATTGTTTGCACAGAAATTATTTTGCATAACACGATAATACGTATCATAATAGTTATGGAACTTGAGAACACGTGCGATTAATTCTTATTTCTACTGTCTGGTATTGGGTTTCTAACATACGACCCGAAACTCTGCTAAACCTACTCCGGCCACCAGTGGAAACGTATCGTTCCATTTGAATCTCTTTGCTATACAACCTGCTTCTTTGGAAACAAAAATTGTAATAGGAAAAAAGTATGATTTCAACAAATAAATTTTAAACTCTTTCAGTGAAAATCAAATCGATTGATTCAGTAAAGAGGATTCAGAAATGAGAAGTAGCAGAAACTGCCAATACTAACACTAGTATGTAGGAATGTTTCATCATCAACACTATTAAACATAGTGTGTATGTTCAAATGTGTTGCCTTTATCAGTGAAATTAACAGATATTGACATGAATTTATCATTGTATTTAAGTTTGATATGATATGTGCTTTAGAAAGTGATTCGAATAGTAGTTGTTTAGAACAAACATTTTTCTCGTTCATGTACAGATGCTTAAGGGAAATTATAATTTTTCATTAAGCCAACTTTAATGGAATTTTTGTTTTAGTCGCGAAGATGCTTAAAAATTTAAATGTCTTTAATCGATTGATAAGCTATGAGAATATATTAATTGTAGCGAGTAAGATTTTATCACCACACAAACATAAATTTAAAAATCAAGGTAAGTTCCTATTCAAATATTTCTGCACGGCTGATTTTAAAATTAATATTATAAATTAATTAATTATATGAAGGCCAAATTAAATATATGATGTATAGCACAGCCAAATTCATCAACTCCTTGCGAGAGCAATCTAGTCCTTATACGAGGTGGCGCAGTGGTAATGTCATAATTTGAAATGACTGCCATTTTATTATAGATGACAAAAAAGTTCTGCTTTCATAAAAAATTTAGAGAGAAATTGTAAAATGTATGACATTAATTGGGAGAAAATTATATCGCTCAAAAGGTCACCTCCCGAGTTGATGCATAATTGCACTGCTTTTGGGGCACTGTGAATTTTTGCTCGCAAAACATTTGGCCCCAAATTGGTGATCTCTTCTTCAAGGACAACTTTCAAGACTTACTAAATTCGTTATTTAAAGCGGTAATCGCAGGATTTTGAAACCACCAAATGAAGAACTCTGGTGCTGTTAGATCTGACAATCCGGACGGCCAGTTAAAGTCTCCGAAACCAGAGAGCATCGTTGCCCAATATGTGTGAACGGTCGCTTCGCGCTGTTGAAATAAATAATGATTGAGACCCAATGCAGCAACTTACGGCAAAGAAACTCGTTTATTATTAGTCTGTAACGCTCGCTATTTACGGGGTCTTAAAACAAATGAAGGCCAATCACTTTTTCACAGCAAATGTCTCGTTACACAGTCACTATTTGGGGATGCAATGACTTTCTCTCGTCGTCGACAACAGCAGTCGAATGAGCAATACGAGGAGGATGTCACTTTGTATTCCTCGATCTAACTTCATTGTTATAATGATATAAGTGTGGGCAGCTAAAACTATAATTTTGAACCGAATCCGAAGTCCGAATCTAAAGAACTAATTTTATTGACGACAAAGTAAGTTGAAATGGTCTTGAATACTGAAACAAAGTCGGTATCTACGACGATGGGTGCGGACTCTTGTACTCATGGCCGGCACTTGTGAAAGTGCAAAAATATGTGTATAGAGAAACCAAGCACATGCGCAATAGTAAATTTCTGTGGCACATTTTGTATGCCGCTCTTGAAATTTGCTATTACTCGTGCACATGTATACATATTAAGGTACATGTGCCGCAAACTCATGAGAAAATTCGTACAACATAAGCGACAAATGTCTTCTGTTAAAAACTTGCAGTGACAGTGTCCTAAATGTTGTCTTTAAAAAATCTCTTAACAACTTTATGACGGACTACGTCTATAGTTTAAGTGGTAAGCGGTTTTATGAATTTCAAATCCCGGTGAAGCCAGTCAATAAAAAGTAAAATTTAATAAACAGGTAGAGTGAGAAATATAAGTGTTCCTATTGCTGAATAAAGTACATAAATCAGCGAGTATTCAATGTAAGAAGGCAATTTTCTCAATAATCGACGATCGAGTGAGGAAGGAGGTATATAATAAAATCGCTTAAATGACTTTGTCATCCAAATGATCGTTCAGAATTACGGCCAGAGTATGGCCTTCATTGTTCACCTTGTTGCCTTGCACGATTTTCGCTACACTTATTGGGTACATTATCTGGCTACACACATACACACTTACTCACCCATACAGATCTTCACAGAGTTGCACACATGAAACAGGCTGAAATCAACATCATCAACTTTGAGTCGACTTTATCAAAAACGTATTAGGTTTCAAATTAAACAACAGGTAAAAACTAAAAAAACAAAACTTAATAGTAGAAGGAATGAATTGGAATAAAGAGAATGGAAGTTAACCAAGGCAAGGGATTTAAAGAGAAACGTAAGGGTAGAAGGAGCTGCATTTATATTATACTAAAAGGCACCTCATGAGCCTGGTGGACAAGACCATCAACCACAAATGGCGAAAGAAACAAAAGAATACCTACTTCAGTTGGAAAAAAAACACTAAACATGTGAAGAAAGAAAAAAACCTTAAATAGCAGACTTAACAGATGGTTGTAAAATTATTTCAACAAACTTAGTTTAAAAATGTTCATACATTGTTAATATTTTATTATTTATTTTAACGCCTTTCACGAGAAGTTGAAAGTGTATGAAGTACTTCCAAATTTTAAAAATTTGAATGTAGTGCGTATATGCCAATCTTAACCGCGCATTATATAAGAACACATAGCCTCTGGTGATGATGAGATATGCGGAGGCACCAGCTGTAGTCAAATTTACTTTTACTGTATTTTCTTATCATTCTAAACCTAAAAAATAAACATCATTTTCTGATGATGAACTCGAGCACAAGAAGAAAAATATGCTCCTTTGGTCACATCAGTGGTGAGCAGGATTTAGTTGAATAAAACGCCAGTTAGACCAAAAACATAAGAAATGAAGAGAAAAGAAAGGATCGTAAGAGAAAAGAAGAAAGGGGAGGAAAGAAGAAGGAAAAAAGATAAGATAATATTGACATTAAGGTCCTGTCACTATAATATAAGATGAGCTCTAGTAACTTATGGACCCAATAAGCATAGTTAATTATAAAAGCGAAAATATTTTTATTCAAAATGCAGGTTTGCTTGAGAGAGAAAACATCTTTCCTATCTTTTCATATTCTAATTTTTCGCGTAATATTAGAACCATTGAACTTTGTGATTTCATACCTGCTTATTGTCTATCAGTGCTTAAAAGAAATTTATTTCAGCTAAACTCTTTTTCTACAGGAGCTAAGTCTGCTTATCAACAACAATACGGGACATACTCAGACACATCGCTAAGTGCATTTAAAATTATAAATAGTAATTTCTTCTTAAAATATTACCATTCATCTCGAAAAGGTTAAAGAAGAGACTCATGAATACCGATGAAGATTTTGGAACGATTTTCCATCATCCCACGTCAAATTTGGTTTATGAACAGACCGGTTTCGGCTTTGTGCCATCTTCAGTGTTCTCGAGAACACTGAAGATGCCACAAAGCCGAAACCGGTCTGTTCATAAACCAAATTTGACGTGGGATGACGGAAAATCCTTCCAAATTCAAACAAACCCCGTCGGAAGAATATCACAAAAACCGATGAAGATGCTTTAACGACCATAGAAAACAATACTAGTCCGTTCTGTTACTGTAATTAGATTCTTTTTACTTCTTCTTTAATAAAACAATAATAATTTGAATTAACTATTCCAGGACTCCAACTTATGCCAGACAAATTAAAGTTTCAATTTTAAGAATGCAGTGAAAAAACTACGTAAAACAATTAAAGGTATGTAAAATTCTTATTCTTCTTACTTGACACGAGTAAAGTAAAGTAAAATAAAGTGAGCTGAAGTTCTGCTCTCAGAATAGCTGTCACTGGTACCAAAAAAAGGTATAGGTCTGGACAAAACAACATATGGCAACAGCCTTTTAGCTAATATCACTTAATACGTTCTCTAAGAAAACCATTCTGTTTGGCTCCAAGATTTCAGAAGATGAATATTCAAGTTGGTTTTATTAGTAAAGTGGTTATAGTCCTAATTGCCGGGATCCCTCTTTAACTTTCTTATGAGCAATTTTCAAACTGCATTGTGCAGTGTTTTAAATTTTTTTTTTAACAAGGGAGCTGTTAAGTTCACGAACTAGAGCCAATGATGGGGTGATTAATATTGAGATTCGCGAGACTCGTTCAAGCAAAAGCAGTTTTTGATCGACAAATGTTAAATAGGAGCCAATTTTTCAGGTAAAAGATTGGAATCACCGACCGGAACGCCTCGAAGAAACATTTCTTTTTACTCTTGTAGGGAGTCTCACCACCACAAATACCAACTTTACCATGAAAACGCCGTCCTTGCGTTGGCATATATTGATCTCACCAAAAACATAAACATGAATTTGGTTGCAATCTCTTATTACCAAGTGAAACATATAACGATATTCATCTTGTCTTGATTAAACTATGTAAGTTCTTTAGGTTCTTATTGTGCTATATTTATGCACACTGTTTAACTTCACGACTACATTTCAGACAATTTTAAGTAAAATTGTTTGAAATTTTGTCTCGTTTAAATGGAAAATATACATATAATTTGCAGTAGCATATGGTGGTACTTTTGAACTCATTACGAACCAATTTTCTGCATTATATAATGTAACATTAAAAACACATACAAGCACATTACCACTATACAGTGTGCAGAGCTGGTCCCGCAACAAACAAAGCTGTAGTCGCCAGTGGTAAAGGTAGAGGTCGCCAATGAGAAGTGTGCAAATTACATTGATATCCTTCAGATTTCTTATTAACAAGGAGATAAATAAGTGCAATAATAAAATTTGCTGAATTTTTCGAAACATGAAATTTAATAAAATGCATTTGCTTTTTGCGGCTTTAGCTGTTCGTAGGCCCACATTTCATTGGTCGCTAAACAAAATCGTCAGTGAAGTTTAAGCAGTTTGAAAACATTCAACCCCGAATTTTTATGCCATATAAATCAAATACAATATGAGAATTCAATATTGTATATGAATCATAACAAAATACATAATCATATTAGGCTTAGAATGCCTTTATACAAACAACACAACAAACAATTATTCTCAACGTGAGTCTATTTTATTTTTCTTGCAGCATGAAAAAACTCTAATTGTTTTAACAATTGGTTGGGGAGATTATACTAAAATAATAAATTTCAATACTAAGTACAAAACTTAATATATAAGTTTATATAAAATTTATATTGCTACATGATAAATGTAACGTTGAAGATTATTTATTTCCATTGGGCCCAATACTCAGAGAAGTTGCATAGAAACATGCAACTCGTTAAGGGAAGGAAGATATTCTATTTAAAATTCTCCAAATTTAAAGTAACAGCAAAGACATCTTCATAGAGTTCATTCAGCATTAACATGAATTATAATTGATGCTGGTTATACCATTACACGCAGTCAAGTATCGACATACAAGCCCTATAATTTTAGACCGATATAGGCGATGTAAAAGGCAAAGGGATCAGAGGTACTAAAAAATCTCTGACAACGTCTTAAAAAATGGGAAACTTGAGTGTGCCTTTTGATTCATAGGGAATATGACCAGCCAATTGATTATCACATTAGATCACACAAATGCCAACTCGTCAAATGCCAAAAACTGCTGAGTCTTGCGAGATCGTTACAAAATTGCAGATAAGTGAATCATTGACATATTGCATCATAATCCCAATATTCGAATAGTTTGGTCTATCAATAAATAAACGTGAATGGCAAAACTGCATTTTCGAACACTTTCGCAATGTCATCTTTATTATCAGGAAACATAGTTTCCAATTGAAAAACGGATGTGGTGCAATGATCCGGGCTACCGATGGGTGCGTTAAATTCCACTGTATGCGATGGTACATGATTTTGTAAGAAAACAGTCGAGTGTATTACTCAGCTGCCACAAGCAATAGCCAACTAGACATAAATATGTACAAGTATCTGGACTGTAACATGTTTATAACCCACATAAAAATATTCATAATTGTCAAAGTAATTTGCCCCTTTAAAAATTAAAGAAATTCAGGTATAAGTAATTCTTATAAAAATATAAAAGACTTTAAATAAAAAAACAAAATACAAGTTCGTGTGTACACACATACATATACATATATGAGACATTGTGTGTCTTTTTTATATACATACGAGTACGAGTTTCCATTAAAAGGAAAAAATATTTATCTCAATAATCACACGTCCATCCATGCAAACACAAATTTCTACGTATATACATATGAATATATATGTACGTGTCTCCACAGACTCACGTGTTCAATAAACAAAATTTGAAAAACCACAAGAGATGTTTAAGTACCTTCGAGCAAACGATGCAAGAATACAAAAAAACCAAAAAGAAAATTAACAGAACATGCAACAAACTAAAGGAAATACAATGACACAGTTTATATGAGTGATCTGTGATGTACAAGTCAGTGATGGTCATGCTGTTTGGTCATACACATATCTTGGAAGGATTGATGGATGAGGATATTCATACATACTCGTATGTATGTATGTATGCCAGATGTGAGTATAATTGCAATATGCCACACAACATTTAATGGTTGCAAAAGTGTTTTTGTTTTTAATTGTATTTTGGTTCTCCTTGTGATGTTCATACTTTTTTTTATGTTACTTTTTCTGTTGCTGGATTAACCAAATTGCACATTCACACGCTTACGAATACTGACCACAACTGATGTTTAACATTTTCCCAAAATTGATCTTAAATATTAGTAGATATAATTTATCTTTGTAAACAATTCCGTCAAGAGAAGGGAAGCACAACTGTTTTACGTCCCAGTAAAAAAAAAATTTAAGCTCCTCTTGAATTATGACGTTTTCATTGCTTCCGAAGTAAATACAAGTGTATTTATTTGTCTTAACTTCTTAGGAAGTAGAGTTGTTTAAATCTTCAAATTTATATGAAGACAGAATTTTTTTTTTCAAATTTTATATTAAAACTACATACATATGTATGCATAAGAAAAACAAAACTGTGGCTATTATTTAGTTTTCAATCTATGTAGACTTTTATTTTCAATAGTATTACAAACAACTTATCGGTATTTGATATGACATTATTATTATATCAATTTTTTTTTTTTTTGCAAAAAAAAGCCGATTGAGTTTTTTCTACATCAAAATCTTTTAATTTTCATGACTTCCTTAGAAAATCTTTTTAATGAGATTTTCCTAAGCACACTTACTCTCACTGCTACTCTCCACATATATTTACTTAATGCCGTTTTATATGCTGACTTAGCTGACGTTCTCAGCGCGTTTTCATGACGCCCAAGTTTGGGTTCTAATCCAGTCGACAAAAATAATCAGTAAGAAAATTTAATCATGTAAATAAAAATTTAATATTGCAATAAGAATACATGTAATAATAATATATAATATATTTGAGACGAATGTCATATGAAGTACTTAAAACAAATTGTTTTTTCAGTACATCATGACCAGTGAATTGAATCTAAATAGTTCTGGTAAAAAAAACATTTTCAATACAAAAGGCCAATCAAACAAATTTAAGAACGGGCGCAATTATGGGTAAGTTTAAAATTCGATATCATCCATTTCTAGTTAAAATATTAATCCCGGGCTAATTGCCCGTCCCTTAATTAAGAAACACATTAACTTTTTTCTTCGCCTTAAAAAGATTTTGAAACTAGTCTTGCAAGTTAAAGAATTGAGAATTTTCTTCCAGTCCCTTATAACATTATCTCTTTTATTTTTATATTTTATAAAATTCCTTATTCCCAAAATTGTAACGCGCCGTTACAAAACTCTTAATAAATAATAAGTGTAGCAAACAACTTTTTAATTGGTAACATTGCATGCAGCTATAGTCATAACTCTCGTTTAGTTGATAAACTAATCAACATCAAGCATCAAGTTTTGTACTGAATACACGAGCAATTAACGATACAATACGAACGATAACTACAAGTACGTCGTTTGAACTCTCCTTCGAGAGCTTTTTCGATCTTTTCTTGCATGTAAGAGTTCGCACAATAAAAGCCAAAAATAATTTTAATTATAAGGAATTAATTGCAATTAACTGACAATCCAAGTATGACTGTACCAAGTTCCAGCCTCATGTTTTGAAATTGTAGTGATCATCCTTAATAATAGACTTGAGAGTTTTGACAAAAAAAGTAGAGTCCCGCAGAAAATTAAAAAACTTCATACATTTCCGTTCGTTATCTTTGTACTTTATAATTAAGTTGCATTTTGAATTCGTTTGTCTACATTCACGAAATTGTATTTTGCAGTATTAGATGAAATATTACACACAAAGAAAATTATTCCAATACAATCCTAAACATTCAATTTTAATACCCCCCAATACCATTTTCCAATTCGAAATTTCAGCACAATTCTTTAAGCCTCTTATTTTTCAATACAAAAAGAAATGTTTGTTCATTTGTTGTTCTTGTGTCCTTTCGTGGATTGTATCCAAAGCTATTGTTTATATATTTTTTGTTTGTTTGTCGCTTTATAGATTTCTTCTTTGATGGCTGGCTGTCAAAATGAAAGTGGATCGCAGTTTAGCACCACACAAAAGTATCCATTTTATGTATACGAGGGTGAACATAAAGTTAACCAAATCATATATACATATATTCTTACTCAGTGCTATCTTTACATAGAATCATTAGATCATGTAAGGCAGAACTACTTACTGCAGCGAGTGGAGAATTTGTTTAAGTCAAGCACAAATGGAAAATCTTACTATCACTCTCTACTCATAGTTCATATTTTTACTTCATAAGCCTGCATATTGCACTGCACAAATAGGGGTCTTCCGCTGAATACTGGTCCCAAAAAAAACATTATTTCAGAGGTATCTTGAGAAATACAAAAGCGGCATTAGGAATTTTTATTGTTCATTAAGTGCTTTCTATATTTATAATTAAACAAAACAAAACGGTTGTAAGATGTCATTAAAGTTTTTGTTCATTTCAAATGCCCATCAATGCCATTATGTATGATGTATGACGTTGCAAAAATGTCTACCGCGAGTTTGCTGGGTGGCGCGCATACGAAATGTCCAACTTTCCATGACTCTATCGTAAACTGGTCCAAGGCACACGGTCTCGGTGGTCGGTTTACATCATATCCACGTTGGATGACAATGCTCTCAAATCACACGTGCAAAATATCCAATGCGGCACATAGCGCCGCCTGTTGAAGTCGTAGAAGTCCATATTATCCGATTTAGGCCAAAAGAAGTCGCTAATTATCGATCTATAGAGCTCACCATTAATGGTGATGGCCTGGCCACTTTGTTGTCTAAGAAATATACACCGATGACGCCACCAGCCATATATCCAAACCAAACAGTGTTTCTTTCCAGATGCATTGAACACTCTCCCTTGTAGATTGGTATTGTTCCGAATTCGAAAAGTTTGTTGTTTGTTGTAACCATTCATCCAGAAACGGGCCTCATCGCTGAAGATGTGATTTTGAAAAAAATTTGGATCGTACAGAGCACCCATCTTAATAGAACAATTTTATAGTTTGCACATGTTGTTGACTGAATTAATGACCAGCAATTCGTTCAATAATATGACCGCTATGATTTATAATTCTTTGAAAAACACTTTTGGAGGACAAGATATAATGAAAAAAACAAAAATTTACTCGTACGATTGCTTTTGTTGGTAGAAATTAATTTGGATAACATGCTGAATGATATTTAATAGACTTAGAGAAATTTTTTTGTATATTGTTTTTAAGTTGACCTCTCTCTCTCTCTTTCTCTCATTGTCAAATG